>JALGPY010000005.1:94600304-95847804 GCA_023055425.1 Linanthus parryae | reverse complement strand
TTGAACTGTGTTGGATCTGCAAACCCATGACATATTATCTGTTGAAAACTTGTGAAGAAGCTCCAAACTTTGAACCCAATTTTGATTTAATCCTTCTTGATAAGGACCTTGGATGTAGGGTTTTGAAATCCCTGATAATGCAAACAATTTCCAACCTTTAATTTCTGAAATTGGTACCAGAAACTGTTCATCTTTCTTCCCATAGATCTTGAATCTCGAAACTCGAACTGAAGTGTGCATATTTCTCCCCCCTTTTTTTCTTGCTCTTCCGCAGGAATGGCAAAGACAAGAGAAACTAGACCCACCAAGGAGGACGAAGAAATACCTGATCTTCCGCAAGCTTTATGGCGGAAAGCCCCCTATCTGGGTGGCAAGGACTTCTACCATGCGAGAGTTAAGGCAAAGAAACTGCCTGCTTCTGTCCCTAATGAGGGATTGCTAACATTAACCCCCCCCAGTTAACTCAGCTTTGCTCGAATTGATTGGTTCCGAAGACGTGGTTCGATTGGGAATCGAAAATGGGTACTTCCCATATACCGCGATTTCTACCCAAGCTTTTGTTCAGAAATTGGACTACATGGATGAATGTATTGACCATGTGTTGACCAATCATGCTGTAACTCTCAATGAGGCCGGCGTATACTTCGCCGTTCGTGCTATGAAGGGTGCTGCCGTGAAGCTGGACCAGTCCATGCTTCTAAACCTTCTTTCCCGCTACTCGCCTGCGACTCACACTTTTCACTTTGCTACGTTCGAGGCTGCTCCCACGCTCGAGGACGTGCACATGCTGTATGATCTGTCTCCCATGGGCGAGGTGGACCCTTTGAGTCCCTTGAGGACGGATGCGGAGACTGCTTTATACACGCAGATGGAGGAATGCTTGTCAGAGGTAAAGAAAATCTCCACCCGGTGGACCACTACAAAAGCCCTTCCTGACTGGCAGTTGGTTGACACGTCTGCGAAGAATACTTGGAATAAATGGGTGCAGTACTTCTTCCGTGATTACGCAAACAGCAGCATTACCAAGAAGCTTCTGAGTCAAGACCCAGAGGCCAAGAATTATGTGGAGGGTAAGGGTTATCACTTGACCCTTTGTGCTTTCCTCTGTGCCTGGCTGTCGAGGTACTTAATTGATGGTCACCCCCACGATGGGGTCTTCTATCATGTTCTGCCGCTTGTTGTGAAACTGGCCCTTGGCCAGAAAGTCGCACTTGGACCCTTGGTCTTGGGCACGCTGTACTATATACTGGATCAGCTAGTTGTGGCCATGAAAGAGTCGCGTGGCCGCCTCGACATACTGACTTTCGTCAACATTGCCTTCTTGACGATGTGGGTCTTTGAGCGATGGCCTTCTTATGCCCCAACTGCTTCTAAGCCCAACAAGTGGTGTCCCCCAGGCGCGACGGAGGAGCGTAACAGCGGCAGAGCTGCGAGGTGGTTCGGAACGAACAATACCAAGTGCGTTTTGAGCCTGATATGCGACAACCGGCGAGAGTTCATTGCCAGGCCCTATGCCGTGCGTATTGAGAACGTGCGATGGTTTCCAAAGCTTTACCCTTCTAAGGGTGTTGTCTTCTCAAAAGAGCTCCTCTTTGAAGAGGGATCGCATTTTCATGAGCGCTATCGCGAATTCTTTTGCTGGTGCCTGCGAGGTTCCCTTCCTGCTCTCGCAGAGCATATTCGTGAGCTCGCGCCGAGGTATGAGAGGATTACCGTGGATGTTGACCCTACTCGGGTTTCTCCCCAGTTCGGCTTTGATGCAGTGGCACCCTCAATCTGGCCACAGTCCATTATCAGAGGCTGCTATAAGCGCTTGTTGACAAAGGAGTGCAAAACAGTCTTCATGAGCAACCTTCCCTTTGAGCAACCTGCGGGTAACCGCGAAGGTGGTTGTTCTAAGAACTGGCTCGCATACTGGATTGCCCAGCAGACAAGGTTTGAGACGCAGTCAGCCCCTCAGCCAAGCAGAGCTCCTGTGATCAAAAGAAACTCTTTTCCGTTTCGTCCCAACTGCAGTCTGGATGAGTCTGAATATGGTTGCTACTCATTGTTGGATCATGAGAACCACTTGTGCCCTGCCATCATTCTGGATGAAAAGATCGCCGCAGTTAAGAAGGGCGACTCGCATGTCATCAGATATAGCGAGACTTTTGCTAAGGTAAGCAACTTCTTTTGCATGCGTTAAGCTTCTTGATTTCCACATATTGACGTCTTTATTCTACACTGTTTGCTGTAGTGCCATGTGCGGAGATTAGCATCTGGCGATCGTTCCAAGTCGCTGGTTAACACCATTGTTACCACCAGAAGACAAGGACAGTCGTTCCTGCTAGCATCGAGGATGGACCCTGAGGTCGAAACCAGGATTCGCGAGGTCATGAATGCTTTTGCTGACTCGCTGATAGACAATGCTCCGGCCTTGTCTCCTCCTAGAGATAATCCGTCTCCTCCAGCGACTGCCGCGCCAAGAGCTAAGAGACCCAGGCAAAGGGGAATTACAATTTCTTCCCCTATAAGCGCTCAAACTTCTCCTCCTGCGAGGTCCCTTTCTGCCAAGGACAAGGGCAAAGGTCGTATGCCTAGTAAAGCGCGGAAGGAGCTCGCAGTACAGACCTTCGTTCCATTCGGCCTGGAGGAAGAAGAGGAGATACGGGAGCCAAGAGAAGGAGATGAAGAAGAAGAAGAAAGAGCAAATGTGATACATGAGGAAGAATCAGGAGATACTTCCATCACGTTTCCTTTCTTATTATCGTAATTCTTTTGCAACTCGATCTTGAACCAATCGTTTCTTCGCAGATGATGATGATGATGAGACCATCGGTGGCCTTTTGGCCAAGAGACAGAAGAGGGATGCTCATTCTGGCATTTCTGACGAACCCATAAGCGAGGACGTTCTCGCCGAGTCCAGGAAGACAGCCGCGGAAGCTGCTGAAAGGAGAAGGCAGCGAGAGGAGGAGGAGCTCGAGCGTGTGAGGCAGCGGAGCCTCGAAGAGCAACATGTTGACGACTTAGTGCGTCCAACTGAAGAGGAAGATGCGCTTCCCGAAGAGGTGGCTCCTCGAGCTGAGGAGGAGGATGCGGCTCCAGAAGAGGATGCAGCAGCTTTGGAGCAAGCCCAAGCAGATTTTGAAGAAATCGCAGGCGGCAATAAAGGTGAGATTTTTAATCTCGCAGTAACTTATCGAGATGTTATTGTGGGTGCATTAAATCATGGTGTGTCAAAAGATGACATTCGCCGTTGGCTAGTAGGCAAGTGTGGTGAACCCTCAGGTAATCACTTGATTGATATGCGTGAACTAAGATTAGCAACTCAAAGCATAATCATGACTAGTTTCTTCGCGCCCCAGTTCACGCTCATTTTAAAGACATGCTTAATGAAGACACACTAATAGGGCATGGTTCCACGTCTTTAGTGTATGACGAAGATACTGCAATCCCACCCTCGCGTGGAGGTGCTTGCTCTTAGCTTTAGCAAAGATAGTAAAATAACGTATGATACAAGTTACCTCACATCATCGCATTTTGTATCACAGGCACTGCTGATGAACCCGTGCTGGAGCAAAGGAGTCAACCTTCTGCATCCTATGTCCCGGTGCCGAGCTCTCATACCGAGAAGCCCGTCGCAGCTGCTGAATACGCAGGAGAGCCCTTTGAAGACGTCATCGAACTTTCTGATGATGCGGAGGCTGACACTGTGTTAATGGAGGAAGATGTTCATGCACATGCTGAGGAAGTGAGGACAAGTGCTGTTGATGCTACCGCATCTGAGAGTGTCCCTCGCCAAGCGACTTCGGCTGCTACTACGCTTCCAGCGATGACTGAGCCGGTGGCACCTCTTCCTGCGTGGAGCTTTTGGGGCTCGCAGGTCGGGGTTGTGATCGCAACTGGTGCGGCTTATACTCTTCCTCCTAACTATGAGGAATTAGAGCTCGCAGCTGATAGAAGGGCAATGGAGCGAGGACAGTCTTCAACCACTCCAGAAACACGCATTCCTTCTCTTCGTGAGATCCTTGAAGGAACTGGTAAGTCGTGGTTTGCTGTTTGCACCCCGCATTATTCATTTGCGAGTTTAAGAGCATAACTTGGCTTTGACATTGCTTTAGGTTTGAAGCAAGCCGACGTGGACTGGCTAGTTCGGATGCGCCTCGCCTACCCCCAATCATTTGCGAGATCTCTGGAGATAGGGCCCTTTGATAGGAGGCTGTTTCTTACCGAGGCCATTTGGATTTTGGAGCAGCTGTCTGCGGCCACGCCTGCGACCATTTCTCCTCAGAGTGCTGAACTGCTTTTTGGCATGTGCCAAAATCTTCTTGCCAAAGTTCAAGGCAGGCTGGGTTTCAAGTTTCTTATGAAAAGAGTCACCCTGATTCGCGCAGCCATAACTTTGAAACTCGGCCACCAAAACCTCGCAGCTGAGAAGCAGAAGGTGGAGCAGCAAAAGCAAAAGGTTGAAGAAGCTATGAAGCTCTATCATGAGATGAATGCCAAGTGCGAGCAATTGAAGCAGGAAGTGGAGCAGGTGGAGAATCTGAGCCGTCAGTTCACCCCTCATGACTCCTTGATCAAGGGTTTACTTTGATTTTTGAAAAAATAGCGAATGAATAGCAAGAAGCATCATTGTAATGTTTCTAGGGTTTCCCCCCCCTTATTTTTTTCAAAAACAAAAGAATCGAAGTGCCCGTTTTGCCCTTTGCGGGATTTGCTAGAATATCTCTGTGCATATCAATTTATGACGTCAGCAATTGATATTCTGCCTTGATTTTCGCGCTAATTTCTCATTAGATAAGCACGCTTCCCTTGGGAAGTCCATCCGAATCATGACCATCCGTCATTAATTAGGATACGCAACTGAATCGTCGTAGCCTTTAGTAGGGTAATTGATTGTTACCGCTTTTCAAGGCGTAAGTGATTGACCTTACCCTCTTTTCAAATTCTGCTGACTCATCTTTGCAACCGAAGAGTCTTCACAAGGTCTATATAAACCTTGCCTTTTGCCATTTGGGTTCTTCATCCCAAAAAATGTGCTTTGCCGTGAGTCCTTACGACTGCTGGCTTCAACGCTTATTTTCCGTTGATTCATGGCAACTTCAAGTCATGAGACCTGAGTTTGCGCTTTGTGTTATAGAAATAGTTTCCAAGATCCGCTTTATGAGGCTTACTGATCTTTGTAACCTTTATAAATAAGATGGAGATGATATCTCATGTGTGTTCGAAGAATTTTCTTCGTCTATTATGTTTGCAGGTCATGTTTCCGGCCGCCTCCCGATGAGGTGCAGCGCTGTAGTGACCTTGCTACCGACTCGTAATGAACGGCGGGATTCTCCTCCAGCATCCCTGGAGGAGGATTTCTTGCCCCCACGTCCGTGAGCTCAGGGTGGCGAGCCGTTGCGTTCGTCCCCGTGTACAAGGAACCCTTGCCCTTTGGAGCTTCTGCTTGCCTGTTGAACGCCGGAACCGGTGGTTCCTCAGGCACATCTCATGGGGTGTTGATCAGACAAGGGCCTTGACAAATGCTGGGATCTTGAACGTATGGCTTCTTGTGGCTCTTGCAGGACGTTCATTTTATAGCAAGACCGCAATTGTTACAGATCCTCGGTCGCATTCATAGCTGGTGTTAGGACCGTTAGGTTCATCCTTTTTCAGTCAGGATTCCCCGATGAGTAACTTCTTGTTCATAAGTTACTTTTTAGAATGCATTGTAAGCCATGTTGGCTGCGTAGTTAGATTTGAGCTTTTTCGCTTGTAAGCTGTTATCTAGACAGATAAATTGTAAGTCATTTTGACTCACAATGATAAATCACTTTGTATGATTTGCTGTTTTGTTACAACAAATTACAATTTCGCATGTGTATCGGCAGATTTCGCCTTGTGTAATGCTATATCCATACTTTGTATTTGCTATCTGCCGTATAAATTCGCAGATACTTTGTTAGATCGTTCGAGATCGTGTTTGCGTAGCTGCGCCATCTTGGCAGATGGGCTTGTGATTTGCCTTTAGACTCAAGTGCAAGTTCCATCTCATCAGATAGGCCTTTGGAGATCACTTAAGATCATTTTGCATAATGTTGTTATCACAATAGATAGACTTAACAACGATTTTCAAATCGCATTCGCAGAGTGCTACTATCGCGGCATATAGGCTTGAAAGATCATTTAAGATCATGTTACATAACGTTGCTATCACAACAGATAGGCTTAAAAGATCACTTAATATTGTTTTCACATGGGCTGCTATCGTGGCAGATAGGCTTGGAGGATCAATTAAGATCATTTTCGCATGTGCTGCTATCGTGGTAGATAGGCTTAGAAGATCAATTAAGATCATTTTCACATAGGCCGCTATCGTGATAGATAGGCTTAGAAGATCAATTAAGATCGCATGTGCGTAGGCTGCTATCATGACAGATAGGCTTAGAAGATCAATTAAGATCGCATTTGCGTAGGCTGCTATCGTAACAGATAGGCTTAAAAGATCAATTGAGATCGCATTTGCATAGGCTGCTATCGTAACAGATAGGCTCAAAAGATCAATTAAGATCGCATTTGCGTAGGCTGCTATCGTAACGGATAGGCTTAGAAGATCAATTAAGATCGCATTCGAGTAGGTTGCTATCGTGACAGATAGGCTTTTGCTAACAGTAAGAATAAACCAAATGAAGCAATATAAAAAGCCAGAAGTATGAAGTTCTTCTCATTTGGGAGAAGTCTTTTATTATAGAGCTCTCATGTGGGAGAGACGAGATTACAATTCTCTCATATGGGAGAGATGATGTGCAAATCATAGCTATACAAAGCATAAAGCAACGTTGTAATAGAACGCATAAAATGAGAGAAGTCAGGGATAGTACTTCTTAATCCAGCGCATGTTGACTGAGTTCGGGGTTGAGGTCGTTCCGTGCAACCTTCGTATGCTGCAGTAGCCACTGTCAAAGACTTCTGTGACTTCGAAGGGTCCCTCCCAATTGGCTGCCAACTTTGGGTGAGCCGCTTCTCGCATGCAATGGTCAAATGCGCGCAAGACCAAATCTCCAACTGCGAAATCCCTACGTTGGACTGTTTTGTTGTACGCGCGAGCGATCCTTTCTTGATATTGCTTGTTGGTCCTTTTAGCTTGTTCTCGCTTTTCTTCCAGCAAGACTAAGTCATGATCGCGTTGATTGTCGTACAATGCGTGGTAGGCCAATCTTGTCGAATTAACTTTCACATCCACGGGTACCACAGCCTCAGCCCCGTAGCATAAGAGGAATGGTGAGACCCCTGTGGGTGTCCTTGGAGAAGTCCGGTAAGCCCACAGGGCTATGCTTAGAGAATCAGCCCACTTTTTGTGGTCATCTGCGACCATCTTGCTCAAGATCCTCAACAGCGTCTTGTTGGTCGCTTCTGCTTGCCCATTCCCCTTCGGGTAATAGGGGGTAGAGCATATCTGCCTGATGTTGTATTCTGCTAGCTTCGCAGCCACCTGGCGATTAACAAAAGGAGTACCATTATCTGAAAGGATGGTGTTGGGTATTCCGAACCTGCATATGATGTTTTCTTGAATGAAATGGACCACAGCTAGCGCATTTGCCGTATTTAGTGGTATCGCCTCCACCCATTTGGTGAACAGCTCAGTTGCGGTGAGAATGAAAAGATTTCCATGCGAAGTTGGTCGGATGGGACCAATGAAGTCCAACGCCCATGTGTGAAATGGCCATGGTGTTCCCAATGCATGTAGATCCACAGCAGGAGCGTGCACTAGGTTTCCCTTGAATTGACACTCCTGGTAGCGTCGTACTTTGGTGCGGCAATCAGCCTCCATCGTGGGCCAGAAATATCCAATTGAGAGGAGTTGCCTGCATAATTTCGCACCTCCCTGGTGTTCCACCTGATGAGAAAGGTCCATGACTTCTTGTGCTTCCCTGCCGTCTAGACATCGCAGCAAGTTGCCCTCATGGCCTCTTCACCAAAGCAGGTTCTCTTGCACCACGTATCGGGATGCTTTCCTCTTCAACTTCTCAGCTTCTTTTCTCGATTCGGGTACGGTGCCCTGGGTGAGAAAATCGAAGAGTGGTTTCCTCCAATCCGCATCATCATCGGTTAGAGCAATGAGTAAAGAATCCTTGATCAGTGCGCAACTCTCGCACTTTCCCTGTATTAGCGCTGCGGCCGTTGACATGTCTGGCCAGTGAATGCCATATCTCTGAGCCTTTCGATAGATTGACACTTCACTTTCTCCGCAAGCATGTTGATGAATCTTCTTTAGCAGCAATTGTCCCTCTTGCTCGGAAACACATCGCATGAGTATTCCGCCAGGGCCCTTGTAGTAAAGGGTGTTGTCATGTATGCAATACCCCTTTGTGAGCGCCCACCTCTCGCTGCTTGTACCTTCTGCAATAGCTCGTAAGATTGCCTTTCTCCAGTCGGCATCGTCCATGCGTTCATCGTCGCACGCGTCTTCTGTTAACGCCGACGATGTTCGCACTTCGATTGAGATTCTCGCGGGACATTTGTCCGTACTAACCTTGGATCCCAAGGTTGCCAAAGCGTCTGCATGTCTGTTGTCCGCTCGGGGCTTGTGCTCGTTCCTAACGTCGCAGAATTGCTGCACCAGTTTTTGTACTAAAGTCTGGTAAGACAGAAGATTAATCTCCTTCAGACCGTACTCGCCCGAGGCTTTCTTGACAATCAATTTGGAGTCTCCCATGACCGTCAGATTGCTTACTTCCAAGGCTTTCGCTGCACGAAGTCCCGCTATGAGGGCTTCATATTCTGCCTCGTTGTTGGTGACTGCAAAGTCAAGCTTGGCGGACATCTGTATGACCTCTCCATCTGGTTTGGTCAAGACTATCCCAATGCCTCCGCATTTCCTCGTTGACGAACCGTCGAAGTGGAGCGTCCAATAGGGTACATCGATTGCATAGATTTCAGGTCCCTCGAGTTCTTCTTCGATCACAGGCTCATGACTGTTGTCAGGGAACTGCGCTAACAAATCCGCTACCGCCTGCGACTTGATCGCCCGCGGTCGAACGCATGTGATATCAAACTGGGAAATGGTCATATACCATTTTGCCAATCTTACTCCAGGAGTAGTGTGAGTTAGCAGATATCGTATGGGAACACTTTTTGTAACCACCACTACTTTGTGCGACGCAAAGTAGTGTCTCAACTTCTCTATGATGAAGAATAAGGCAAGGCAATGACGCTCAATGTCCGTGTACCTTGATTCTGCGGGCTGCACAATGCGAGAGATGTAGTAGATGGGCCTTTCTTGACCTTCGTACTCCTGAGCCAAAAGTGCTCCTATGGATTTCCTCGTTGATGTCAGATATAGCAACAGCGGTGATCCTAGCTGAGGTGCGATCATTATCTTTGAAGATGTCAACAGCTCTTTTAGCTTTCCGAACGCAGCTTCGTGCTCCGGAGTCCAGTTGTATGCAGCGTCTTTTTTAAGAAGAATACTGAAACAGAAAGTAATCTCAGCAATCGCTGGGATGAATCTTCGCAGATACGACAGCTTTCCAAAGAATGTCTTCAAGGCACTCTGGTCATGTGGGGGAGTCATGCTGATGATGGCCGAAACTTTCGCAGGGTCAGGCTCGATTCCTTGACGATGCACCACACATCCCAAGAATTTCCCTGACGTTACCCTAAATGCACATTTCATAGGGTTCATCTTCAACTGAAATCGTCTGCATCTGTCGAATACTTTCCGCAGATCTGTCAGGTGATCTGCCTCCTGCCTGGATTTGACCACGAGGTCGTCTACATAGAATTCCACTTCTTTATGCATCATGTCGTGGAATAGGGCCATCATGGCCCGCTGGTAGGTTGCACCTGCGTTCTTGAGACCAAAGGGCATCACCGTGTAGTTGAACACTCCCACTGGGGTGATGAATGCAGTTTTCCGTGCATCTTCGGGGTCCATCTTGATCTGGTTGTACCCGCTGAAGCCGTCCATAAAACTGAACATGCGATGACCCGCTGTCGAATCGATGAGCAAATCGATGTTGGGGAGCGAAAAATCGTCCTTGGGGCAGAAGCGATTGAGGTCTCGGAAGTCCACGCAGATGCGAAGCTATCCATTCTTCTTTACCACTGGCACAATGTTGGCCAGTCACGTGGGATGGTGATTCGGTTCTATGAACCTGGCCTCCAGGAGTTTGGCAATCTCCTGTTTGATCTTCACGTTAAGCTCTGGCCTGAAGCTTCTTGTGCTCTGCTTTACCGGTTTAGACCCTGGGATGATGTCTAAACGGTGCGTGGTGATGCTTGTGTCCATTCCGGGCATCTCATCATACTCCCATGCGAACACGTCTTTGTACTCAGTCAGGAGCCGCAATAGTCCTTGCTCCTCTTCGCTTGTGAGGTCCGCGCTTAGAAAGACTGGCCTCTTCTTTTCCTCGTTCGGGCTGAGGAACACTTCTTTTAGCTCCTGCTTTTGTGGCCTGGGTTTGTCTTCCATGCATTCGGGTGCTTCTTTGAGCTTCTCATCTGGAATGCTCTGCGTTGGCTTTTCTGTTACCGCGATCTGCTCGATTTAGTTGATTTGCCCAGGGATATCCCCATGCCCGCGTGAGGACATCCCCGCGCACCTTCATATGCGATAGCATTTCTTCCCGTTGGCGTAGAAACTCTCTATCTCTTTGCCTTCAGGGTCATGCTTTGCTATCCTCTTCAGAGTATATACGTTCTTTCGTTGGTAAGCGATGCGCGGCGCCTCTTCCCGCGTGGGCAGCTTTTCCTTGGCATCCTCCCTTGTCACCATCACTCCCGCAGGTGACTGATCCTTGATATCTTCCCATAGGGGTAAAGGAGTAGGGTTGAATGGTCCCGGTGTTTGCTCGTCCGCCATCTCAGTGAACCACACCGCCTCGCTGAGATGTGCTTCATCCATGTTGAATGGATTTGTTGACGCCGGTATCTCGATTATTCTGTCGTTCCAGATAGCTTTCATGACTTGGTGAGCTGTTGAAGGGACCGCGTCGAAGCGATGAATCCAGGCTCGACCTATGATCATGTGATATGTAGTGTTCGCATCTATGACGTAGAACTTCGCTGAGCACTTGATTTTGCCGATCTGGACGCCCAGGCAGATCCATCCTATCGTCATTCTGGAGTCGCTTCCAAATCCCATCAGCGGAGATGGATGCCTGACAATCTTGTACTCGGGGATCCCTGCTAGCTTCAGTGTGTGGAGCGAAACAACGTTGACCGCTGCTCCTCCATCGACGAATGCTCTTTTGAACTCGACGCCATTGATGATGGCCGTCACATACAGAGGCCTCTGGTGGCTCGCATCTGTCTTTTTGTCGCTGGCAGAAAAGGTCATAATCTTTTCTGTAGAGCGAGGCGCCCTGATGACTTTCCCATTGGAGACTACAAGATCCTCCTCGTAGTCCTCTGCTATCCTCAAGATTGCTTTCGTCATTTCTGTCCGGCACTTCTCTGAGAAGTTCATCTCGTCGAAGAATCTGCTGAAGCCGTGCGACCCCTTCATCCGGTCGGCACGTTCGTCCTCCGTGTCTACGCTGTAGTCCTCATCATCATGGACTTCGGCAACGATGGGTAGACCATCCTCTGCGACCTCTTCCAGATCAACAATCGAGATCATGGCGACCTCTTTACCTTTCGAGTCTTGCTCCGCATGGGTAGGAAGTGGATTGTTGCGCACATCCTTCCTGTGATCGCTGACGATCAGCTCGCCATTCTTCATCTTTTGGCTGAACACAATCCTGAGCTTTTTACAGTCCGCTGTGGGATGCATGACTTTGCCGTGGTACTCGCACCACTTCGGGTCCCTCACCATCTCCTTGGAGGGTGCCTTCTCGAGCGGCGGTAGGACACCGTCCTTGCGCCACTGCCTGCAGAGGTCGCTTGCTTCTTCCACCGAGCACGGCAGAGGTGGTACATCGAGGTTCACAATCTTCGCCTGCTTCTGGGGTGAAACTGTATTGACCTCAGCTTCGCGTCCCCTCTTGTAACTGAATCTCCCGATCTTGTAGGTAGCACCGCTCGAGGATCGCTCCGGAGCGTTTTTCTTTTTCTGCCTTTCCACTATAGGCTCGATGTTCTTCGTGCATTCGATCAGTTTTGAAAACGTTGGCGTTTGTAGGTTGATGAGCATACCTTTGTATTCGTCTCGCATGCATTGCAGGCATATCTCTACAAGCCGACTTTCGAGCATCGGATCTTTGCACTCCAAAGACTTCGCCCTGAACTTCTTGATGAAAGTTATCCCGTCCTCTTCGCGCTTCTGATACATCCGCGAGAGGTGGATCATTGTCACCTTTTCATCCATCTGGAAGAACTTGGTGTAGAACTTTTGGACTATGTCGTCCCAAGTCTTGACGGACCCAGCTTCCAACGTCCTGTACCACTTGTACGCCACGTTTCCCAAAGACTTCGGGAATTCTCGCATCAGCCGCTTGGGATCAGCTCCATACGGCCCCATGACATCGATGAAACGCATGACATGTTCATGAGCGTTTCCATTGACATCCTCGAACTTATCCCATTTAGGAGCCTTGTACCCAACCGGGTTGGGCATGAGATAGATCTCCCACGGGATGGGTGGATCGTTGTCTAGCTTTGGGATGATGGTATCCGCGAATGACTGGTGAGCCAGAATGGTGTCTATACGCTTCTGCAGAGACGTCATACACTCTGGGGTGTTTCCCTCGACAGCAGGTGGAGGGGTCGCCGCAGGTGGAGGCGACACATATGCCGTAGGAGGATTGGGGACGTATTGAGCGTTCGCATTACCCCAGATTGCCGTTGGAGGAGGCAAGGGATATTGCGAGGCCGGATTAGGTACCAAGGCCGGAGGCTGAGGGGTGTGAGCCGTGAGGGGCAACATTTGAGTTGTAGACCCTTGAATTGAGGGTAGCTGCGTAGTTGCTAGTGGAGTCTGCAGATTAGGGTTGGGGGGTGTGGTTGACACTCCCAATCCTTGAACGGTAGAGGCTCCTCCTCCCTGGGAGACGGCGGTGGCTTGCACAGGGCTCGGTGCAAGAGTCCCCAAGACGGCCATGATCCGTTCTAGCTGCGCAGACTGAGCTTTGAGGGCTTTCGCCTGACCTTGGATGGTGGCGTCCAAGGATTCTAGCGTCGGTGCCTCACCGGGGGTCGTAGGAGTGCGGCGGGCCTCCTCTCCCGAGGCGGCTTCGGTGGAAGGCGATCTGTTGCTGACATCATCCTCCTGAGACATGGTTGCTTTTGATGGTAAGTTCACGTCGGGTTCACCAAAATGTGCACAAGAGATTCCGGCGAGGAGAACTCCGTGTACACCGTAAGTAGAGGATCAGAGATGGCACAGGAAGAGTTGGGTTGTTTGTAGGGAGAGAGTAAGGCAGTAGTAATGTCTGAGAGAGAGACAGAGGTTTGGCAGAGCTTCCGCGTATGGCTAGTGTGTTCTCCTTTGTATGGAAAGGTTAACGTCCTATATATAACGGAGAATGTGACCGTTGCAGTGTGGTTAATGCGCCTATTAATGGCGGCTTAATTAGCTTAACCACAACGTCAGGTTCGTCCGCACATATAGGGACCGTTACAGCACGTTGTGCGCGAATACCGGAACCGTTATGGGTTGACCGGGTTTGACCGGATTGACCGTGTTTATGGAGCTCGTGCCATAAATCTCTCAAAAGCAGTTACTAAAGGTCGCGCGCGGGCTTGGCTCGCACGCGACAGGACTTACTCTAGCCTCCAAACCACTAAGTCCCTACAAGTCCCGTGCAGTGGTATGCGAGGGCCCTGTCTCGCAGCCCCCACATGGATCAGCGCGGCTGGTGATCCAGTGTGTGTGGAGCACAATATGGTGTGCTGGATGGTTGCCACGTGGCCAAGATCTGTCAGCTCAGAAAGCACTATCTACAACTGGAAACAACTATTTATCGGTAACACTGTTGATTATAGAAAGGTGTACTCTATTTTTGCGTACTCTCATTTTAATTATGACACAACTCAAACTCTTTTAAACACGAAACCCCGTAACCATTCGTAGCCATTATGTTTTACGTGCTAAGTTGTATATTCACTCTATTTCTACTGATACTCGGAAAACTGCGGCCATGTAGGTTTATGGACGGTTTGCATGAGATAACGTGCTTGGATCATGACTCGTTCTCACTTGCAAACAATAACAATTAGTAGTTAACCGGAGAATCATCTTTTGTTGTAAACAATAGTTTGTTTGGCATATTGTCCAATTTGGACTAAGTCGTGAGCTATGTCACCCATTCCCCCGAATAACTTTTTTATTTTCTCCAGACGTTGCTTCCCCAGATTTCGCAGAAAGGTCCCTTGATTCCTCTACTTCCCTTATCATTCTAGAACATGTTGAATGCATTGTGCCAAAGATATCTATCTCCATGGCGCAGACAGTCACCTTTTGGCTCGTAAAGCAAGGGCTAGAAACTCTCTGTTTGTTTTCCAGATTCTCGCAAGAATTTGTGCACCTTGGACCAAGACCCTAACCTCTTTTAGCAATGTATCGGTTCTTTTGAGTAGTATTTTGGTTTTACCAACAGAGAAAACTCTCATAGAAACGTCGAGTTGCGCTTCTCGGATAGCCAATCCTGGTATGCATGATCTTTTTGAGGAATCCCTGCGCCCCATTAAGAGCCACATGTGTAGGAACATGTCTGACTACTAGTGGTGCTAAGAGCTGCCTATGAGGCCCAAAAAGAGTCACACATTCGGGATTGCAAAGCTGAGAGCTCTACGTCGTGTGTGTGTGACAACCGCTAGTGCTAAGAACTTCTCCTTCCATCCGCCAAGTACTGGTCTTACCGGAACTCCTTCACTAGCACTCTGAAATATGAAATCGACACTCGTGAAAATTTAGCGAGTGTGTACAACGTGTAGAAACCATTCTCTTACATAACATTTATTCAGTGTCTTAAATGGTGAGGGGGAGAAGAGGTCCAACTAGGTGTGCCATATTTAATTTAAGCACAAATTTTTGTATCTGGATTTTTTTTTTTCTTTTCTTTCAGTCCTTGATTTTCAAAACTGTTAAACAAATTATTTATCTATATGAGTGGAGCATAATCTTCCTAGTTTTACTTTAGCTACGTGAGAACCTCCTGATTACTAAGACACAAAATGAAGAACATGATAGGTAAAACACAATAATAGAAACGAAAGACTAATTTAGTTGAGCTTGTGGGTTTTATATCCAAATAGATACATAGGAGTAGAAATAAGACTACATTGGTCTACATGTGAAGTGGATAAATAGGGCAGAGTGTGAAGGAGAGACTGGTGAACCCTTTACCAGTTGCAAGCCACAATCTTTTGTTGGACCTTGGCTTAGGTATCTAGCTTCTCGTCTCTTTCGATCCGAACTTGACTTTCCCTGAACAAAAGTCTTTATGGTGCTTTTTTTTTGGGTACTCTCATTCTATTTGTCGTACTTTCAAGGTTCTTATTATTAGAGGTACAAAGTCAATCTTCTGATATATGTATTTTGTATTATCGTATCTTTCAGTTTAGTTTCAAACATCCCTTATCTCCTAATCTTGGAAATCTCATATCTTTCTTGACGTCTCCCAATTTTCGAGAGATCGAAGAGAAGATACTATCAGATCTCATTTTGTCCCCTACTTTTTTTTTTGAGGGAAAGAATCAATTTCATTAAGAGAGGGTCGTCAAGCCCAAAAGATCAATCTGAAATACATCACTATCCCAATCGGGAACAATCGAAAAGAAAGACATATCATCTTCATACAAACCTTTGTTAGCAAAGCAATGGGCTAGTTGATTGTTGTCTCGTGGAGCAAAGCAAAATTCCAAGCTCTCTATCTTTTGTTTCAGCTTTGAACATTCTCTCAAAATAGCTTTGAGTTCCGAAAGACAATATGCCGTTGAAATTTAGTTCGCTTTGCCATCCCGAAGCAGCTTGTCCGCGTTTAAACAATCGGATTCAATTATCACATTGGAAAGACGAAGTTCACCCAAAAACTTTAAAGCTTCCGCCATAGCTGCCACCTCCGCCACCATAGCTGAGCGTTGTCGAGGTAAACGACAAAATCTTCCTGCTGTAAATCCCCCCTGAGTGTCTTGAACACAGACCCCCACTCCCGTGGCCGCTCCTGCTTCAAACCAGGCCGCATCCGTATTGAATTTGAACCAGTTCGTTGGGGGTGGAGTCCATCCCCCTTGCTCTGTCATCTCTTCTTCCTCCTCCGAAAACAGTCCACACACCCTAGCTTCCCTATACCAGTTCAAGCAGTCCTGCCCTCGACCAACAGCTTTTTCCGGTGAAGAGTTATTTCCGTTGAAAACACAATCATTTCTGTTAGTCCATATAGCCCATATAGTAGTGACAAATTTTTCACATAGACCCATCGGATGAGAGTTCAAAAACTCAAAGATCCAGTCACGCATTCGAACAGCTACTGGAATTCGACAACTTGCCCCCATAGAAGCTCGCCAAATTCTTCTGGCAAAGCCACAATACAAGAAACAGTGGTCCACATTTTCTACGGCATTCCTGCAGAGGCTGCACTCTAACAAAACGTCTACTCCTCTGTGCATAAGATCTGCTGCGACTGGTAGTGAGTCGTGCCAAATTCGCCACGTCGGAAAAATTAATTTTTTGGGCAGTTTCAGTTTCCACAACTTTGATAACCATCTTCGATTAATATTGCCCGAGGATGAAGAAGGATTACCTTTTACTTTAGTCATCTGCGCCTTGTAACCCGTCGCCACAGTGTAAATACCATCGTCTACATATAGCCTGGACAACTCATCTTGGCGTTGCATATCAATGGGAATGGACAAAATAACTTGCTTATCTTCTGGAACAAACAGTTGATCTATAGCTCAACATCCCAAGTACCTGAGTTCTTGTCTATGAAGTGCTCCACACGTAAGTTAACCGAATCCGGAGGGCACACCGAAAGTGGACGAAAGGTGCTGAATCTCGGCAACCACATGTCTGTAAAGGCCCTAACCTGCGATCCATCCCTAATTCTCCACATTAATCCTGACTTAACCAAATCACGTCCTGCAATGATACTGCGAAAGGCATAAGATACCGGTGTCGTCGATTTTACCTCCACATCTAAAATTGAAGAAGAGCGAAAGTATTTATGTTTCAATACTCTCCCCCATAAGGTTGTCCGGGTTCATAAGCAGCCGCCAAGTGTGCTTTGAAGTAAAGCTTTATTGAAGTTCTGAAAATCTTGAAACCCAATTCCCCCATCTTCCTTCGCCCTTTTCATCTTTTCCCACGCCACCCAATGTATCTTCCTTCTACTATCATCCCCTCCCCACCAAAACTGTCTAACCAGTCTCTCCAAGTCCTGACACGTCTTTTTAGGCAATAAGAAACATCCCATAGTGTAGTTTGGAATTGCATGTACAACTGATTTTATCATAATCTCCTTACCTGCCGCAGAAAGTTCCTTGCCCTTCCATCCCTTCAGCTTCTTTAAAACCCTTTCCGGGAGAAAAGAGAAGGTCATCGTCCTTCTCTTCCCTACCTTCGTGGGTAAACCCAAATAGGATTCATGTTCTTCAACCAGTTGTACCCCACAGAGGTCGCTAAGAATCAGTTTCTCATCCGGTAACACATTATCCGAGAATACTACGGACGACTTCTGCCGATTTAAGACTTGACCCGAGGCCCTCTCATAGTTTCGAAGAATGTCCCTAAGTGCTTCTATCTCTGAGGGAATAGCCTTTTTAAACAGCAGACTATCATCTGCAAAGAAAAGGTGTGATACGATGGGGCCACCTCTGGAAGCTGATAATCCAGGGATACGTCTATCCTGCACTGCCAAAGAGAGACTGCGTGAAAGAGTTTCACTTACCAATATAAAAAGATGGGGGGACAAAGGACATTCCTGGCGTAGGCCCATCTGCGGGACAATGTGGCCATGAATTTCCCCATTGACCAGAAGACTGTAAGAGGCCGTAGAGATATATGTCATAACAAGCTCAATCCACTTGAAACCAAAACCCATCCTCTCCATAACCGCGCGAAGAAAGTCCCATTCCACCCTATCGCATGCTTTACTCATATCTGCTTTTAGCACCAAAAATCCCTTCTTTCCTTTCTTCCTATTCTTCATAAAATGTAATAGCTCAAAAGCAGTAATGGTATTATCAGAGATCAGACGACCAGGAACAAAAGCACTCTGATTTTCTGAGATCAAAGAGCTCAAAATAATCTTCAAACGGTTAGCCATAGTTTTTGTAACTATTTTATAAACAGTATTACATAAACTTATTGGCCTTAAGTCTAGAGGACTTCTAACTTGTTTAACTTTAGGTATCAAAGCAAGAAGTGTATGATTGAACCTGGAGATATATGCGCCATTGTTGAGAATGTCCAAAAAAGTCGCCTCTATATCCTTGCCCACAATATGCCAATTCTTCTGAAAGAACACGGCGGGGAAATCGTCCAGGCCCGGAGATTTCTGAGGAGCTAACTGAAACACTGTCCTCGGAATATCCTCTGCAGAAAAGGCATGATTCATAAGGGCCCGTTGTTCTAGAGAAACCAGCTCCTCTATACCTGCCATCATTGGTTCCATATGTTGTCTATTTGGATTTGTACTACTAAAGATGCCTCTATAATAGTCTTCGAGTATAGATACTACCTGGTTCGGTTCCTCTCCAAACTCCACCAATATCCTCTAGCCCACAGATATGATTACGAGATCTACGAACAGAGGCTTTACGATGAAAATACCCCATGTTCTGATCCCCTTTGCGCAACCAAGTTTCCCTCGATCGCTGTCTCCACATCTCCTCCTCTCTCAGCAAGACTCGGAGAATATCAATACGAATCGACCTCATATGAGAGAGGGCCTGAGAGGTCTGTGGACCGTCTGATAATAACTGCAGTCTAGCTCGAAGTTGAGCCAGCTGTCTCTTAACACTACCAAAAGCCGAACTTTCCCACGCCTTCAGTGCCGAAGCAGTGGAGCTTAGGCGTCCCTCAATCTGACCGTTACAGTTAGACCAGGAACTAGAAATAATACCTTTACATCCCTAATGTTGCAGCCACATTGCTTCAAAAAGAAATCTTCTTCGACATCTTCTTCTCGGCGGGTTGTTCAGATTCCAATAAGCCTCAATCAAAACATGATCCGACTCTTCTGCTATTAAATGTTGAATCCTTGCACGACCAAAAATGTCAATCCAGCTATCCGAGACTAGAAAACGATCCAATCGTTCCCGTATCGCTAGTTCGTCACCCTGATTGTTTCTCCATGTAAAAGGAGAACCCGAATAACCCATATCCCTCAGCTGTAGTCTGTGAATAACACTGCAAAAACCCTCTATCTGAATTAAGGAGACAGTTCTTCCTCCTTCCTTCTCTGATATAGACGAGAAAGCGTTGAAATCACCCACCACACACCAAGGTCTATCACCTGGAAACAAAGTCTCTAACAAATTCCACGAATTATGTCTCTCGTATCTATCTGGGTCTCCATAGAAACCCGTAAAGTTACCCGCTTTAGAACCATTACCAAAAGAAATCTCTCCGTGAATGTGATGATCCGACCAAGTATCAAGTTGAACTGATCGTGTCATCCCATAACAGAGCCAAACTTCCTCTCCTGCCTCCTCCACTACCGTCACAGTCACGGTAAATTCCATTGCTAATGTTCAAACGCCTTTTCACCCACTCCATATCTTTTGCATGCAATTTCGTCTCCATCAAGAAAACGATGTTTGGCTTTCTTCTCCCCACAAGGTCGCGGAGAGAAGCCACGCTACGGGGATTGCCAAGCCCCCGTACGTTCCAGCTTAAGAGATTCATTGTTGTTGGCTGGGCTGCGTTGCAGCCTCAGCCAATTTATTATTTGGGTGATTCAAGGCAACCCCGTCCTTTGGCGGAATCCGACTAGCAGAAACCTGTGACACTTCATCCGAATTAGCGGACTATTTTGAAGGAGAGCCCACTGCCATGCCCTCTTCCTTGCTGTTCCCAACCGGCTCCGTACCATCCACTTTATTCCTACTACCAACAACAGTCCGTCGAGCACTGTGACCAGCTTGAACCGACGGTTTAACTGCTTCCCCTGCCTGATCAGTGCCCCTGCCATTGTTCCGTCCTCTCCCCCTTCCTCTGCCCCTTCTTCCTCCTCCTCCCCTCTGTGCGACCATAGCTCTATCACCATCAAAATCTCGGATTTTCACCGTTGGGTTTGGTGAGAGGTTTGCTTGACTTCCCTTTCTCTTTGTGCCCACCTCCGAACCAACTGGATTAGTAATAATACCTTTCCCTTTTTGAGTTGCCGTCATCTTGCTCGGGCCTGAATCTTTCTCCGGTGGGTCATCAACGGCTAAAGGGTTGTTAATGGAGGACATACCCGCTGGAACTTCTTTATTGGGATCGTCCACATCCATCACAGTATCTGATGGGGTTACATCAGTTTCAAAACCCCACTCAGGCTCTATGTCTTCGAAATCCGCCGAAGGGTTCGCCGGAGTGTCCACTTTAATCGGCCTTTCGTCCTCCTTGTTAAGTTTGTCTTGAAATTCACTAGTACCAGTGTCACCGTCAACAAACAGCCTCCTCCTCGTATGGGGTTTGTAAAACAACCAATCCCCGAACTTTGGTGCGTCGTCGGTTTTGAAGTGGTCCTCTACCATTCGACAGTCGCAACTATAATGACATACTCTACCACACCATTCGCATGCTCCTGGGAGGCGTTCATACATGAAATAGAGCCATCTCTTCTTCCCGAACATTTTGATAAACTTGCCCCGCATCAGTGGTATGTTTATATCTGTAGGGTTTTGATTCATGGATGCGCAACGGAAAGAAAAACAATCATAACCCATGCAAAACCCTCCAAGGATCACAAGTCAAGAGACATAACGATGGTAAAGGAAGAAATCAATAACACACCTTAGGGTTCTCCTTTGATGACTTCAAACGCGAATCGTGTCACGTTCTCTATAGTTGATCCACGCCTAGAGTTGAATACTAGATCTTCCAATCCTTGGTGCTAGCCCGGAAGAGGAAGAGGAAGAAGAATCACGCAAAACGAGACGAAACAAAGAGGTTTCGGCCTCCTTGTGGCCGACGGGGAGGGGCGGCGGCGACTCTCTTGCTTGCTTGCTCTCTTCTTTTTGTTCTATCCCACTCAAGTTATGATCAATAAGGTCATAAGTGTGGGAAGGAAGGAAGGAGTGTCCTTTATATAGTCCAACAAATCCTTTCCAACTACCTAAAGGACCTATTCTAGTCCTACTAGAATTCAATTTAGTCCCTTCCTTGCAAATTAGTCCCTACTAAGTTTGCAAGGTATTGCAAAGTGATCCTTCTAATTAATTAATCCAATTAATTAATTCCCAACTCTAGCTCAACTCTATATAGCGTGTGACCCCATAGGTTCTATCTAATTGGTAGCAATAATTTTCTAGTAAGGAGCGGTTTCTAGCAAAACATCCATTCTAGCCAACTAATAGAATAGTCATCTTGACAAACCTTGTACAAGTAATTGTCTCATCCCTTTGTCTCTATATCAGGATTGGACACGAGACATATAATTCACACTCGTATATCCAATCCACAGTTTCTCGATCCATGGGAATAGCCTTATTCGTGCAAATAAAATCAATATCCAATATTGATTTATTTGAGTCTGGCCAGACATTCTATAAGCACTATCCCTCGAGTGGCCTAGGATATTTGCTCCCGTTATGTGGGAGGGAAAAATTCTATCTACGTCCACTACGATCTCTAAGATTGCTTCTTATTGTATCCGGTACGCGCCTTTATAACTACCCAGTTACGGTGTAGCGTTTAACGCTACCATAATCACAATAATCCACAACTAGAATATCTAGCGACTTCAAGTCTAAGGATGACAATACCATTGCACCGCGAGAAGCACTTGTGACTAAACATAATGTGTATGTAGCCTTCTCGGTGATGGGTCAATCCAGTGCGTCATTACCCTTAATGCACACCTATGTGTTGGATCATGATATCTCCATATTAATCCAACCCCATACTAGTCTATAGATGATTGTCCTATTAATCATTATACTGGACTAGGGATATTTAATATAAACAACACAATTGTAAATCTAAGGACTTCATTATATTAAATATCCAATAAATAATAAAATGAATTTCTAGCCACAAATAAATTCATACTAAACTAGATAGCCCCAAATCCTCATGAACGACAGTGTGGGACGCCTCCCACTCCACATCTCATGTGGTGTCTTCATGACTGATTTAGATGGAACACGGTTAATGGTGAAAGTTGCACTTAATAGAGCGTGACCCCAAAACGATAATGGAGGATCATTTTGACACATCATAGATCGAACCATATCCAATAGGGTTCGATTCCTCCTCTCAGACACGCCATTCCATTGTGGCGTTCCGGGTGGAGTGAGTTGGGACACGATCCCACACTCTCTAAGATAGTCGTCAAACTCTTGGCTCAAGTATTCTCCTCCACGATCCGATCGTAGAGCCTTGATACTTTTGCCAAGTTGCTTCTCTACTTCATTCTTGAATTCTTTGAACACTTCAAAGGATTCGGATTTGGCTCTCATGAGGTACACAAATCCATATCTACTGTAATCATCAGTAAATGTAATGAAGTAGACATAACCACCCCTGGCAGGCGTGGCAAATGGCTCACATACATCAGTATGTATGAGCGCCAATTGCTCACTAGTCCTCTCACCTTTCTTATTGAAAGGGGACTTGTCATTTTTCCCATTAAACAAGCCTCACATGTCTCATATGATTCAAAATCAAATGAGTCTAGTAGTCCATCCTTATGGAGTCTAGATACATGTTTCTTGTTTATATGGCCTAAACGGCAGTGCCATAAGTAAGCAGGATTTAAATCATTTATTTTAATCCGCTTGGTATCAAATGTTATAGACAGGATTGCTTAGATCAAGGACATACAGTCCATTAAATAATTGCGCACTAAAATAGTGAATATTATTCAAATAAAAGGAACAACAATTGTTCTTTATTGAAATAATAAAACCTTCAATGTCCAAACAAAAAATAGAAATAATGTTTCTGCTCATAGCAGGCACAAAATAGCAATTATTTAATTCTAAAACTAATCATGAAGGCAGAGATAGCTCGCACACGCCTACGGCCAACGCAGAAAATTTTGCTCCATTCCCAACGCGCAGATCTATCTCCCCTTTAGCCAATCTTCTACTTCTCTTTAGATCCTGCACATTTCGACAAATGTGGGATCCACATCCAGTATCTAATACCCATGATGTAGAGACAGTTAAATTGACATCTACAACAAAAATACCTGGTGGTGGTGGAATCACTATTCCAAGCCTCTTGTCCTCCAGATATTTTGGGCAGTTCCTCCTCCAGTGTCCAGGCTGACTGCAGTAGTGACACTCACCTTTAGTCACACCTTTGGAAATGCCACCAACAGGCTTAAGGGCAGGTTCCTTGGATTTGGCAACTGAGTTGTGTAGGGTTTTGATTCATGGATCGCACAACGGAAGCATAATCAAACAAAAACCATGCAAAACCCTACAAGGATCACAAGTCAAGAGACATAACGATGGTAAGGGTTAGAAATCATAAACACACCTTTGGGTTCTCCTTGATGACTTCAAACGCGAATAATGTCACGTTCTCTATATTTGATCCACGCCTAGAGTTGATCCTAGATCTCCCAAACTCCTTGGTGCTAGCCCGGAATAGGAAGAGGAAGAAGAAATCACGCAAAACGAGACCCAAAGAAGGGTCTCGGCCTCCTATGGCCGATGGGACGGGGCGGCGGCAAGGGGGCGGTTCGGCCTCCTTGTTGCTTGCTCTCTCTCCTTTTTTTCTCTCCCACTCTTGTTATGTTCACTTAATGAGCATAAGTTATGTGGGAAGGAAGGAAGGAAGGTCCTTTATATAGTCCAACAACTCCTTGTTAACTACCTAAAGGACTTATTCTAGTCCTACTAGAATTCAATTTAGTCCCTTCCTTGCAAATTAGTCCCTACTAAGTTTGCAAGGTATTGCAAAGTGATCCTTCTAATTAATTAATCCAATTAATTAATTCCCAAATCTAGTTCAACTCTATATAGCGTGTGACCCCATAGGTTCTATCTAGTTGGTAGCAACTATTTGCTAATATGGAGCGGTCTCTAGCAAAACATCCATTCTAGCCAACTAATAGAATAGTCATCTTGACAACCTTTGTACAAGTAATTGTCTCATCCCTTTGTCTCTATATCCGGATTGGACACGAGACATAAAAGTCACACTCGTATATCCAATCCATAGTTTCTCGATCCACGGGTATAGCCTTATTCGTGCAAATAACATCTATATCCTATATTGATTTATTTGAGTCTGGCCAGACATTCTATAAGCACTATCCCTCGAGTGGCCTAGGATATTTGCTCCCGTTATGTGGGAGGGACAAATCCTCTCTACGTCCGCTACGATCTCTAAGCTTGCTTCTTATTGTATCCAGTACACGCCTTTATAACTACCCAGTTACGGTGTGGCGTTTAACGCTACCAAATCACAATATTCCACAACTAGAATATCTAGTGACTTCAAGTCTAAGGATGACAATACCATTGCACCGCGAGAAGCGCTTGTGACTCAACATAACGTGTATGTAGCCTTCTCGGAGATGGGTCAATCCAGTGCAACATTCCGTAATGCACACCTATGTGTTGGATCGTGATATCTCCATATCAATCCAACCCCATACTAGTCTATAGATGATTGTCCCATTAATCATTATACTTGACTAGGGATATTTAAGATAAACAACACAATTTTAAATCTAAGGACTTCATTATATTAAATATCCAATAAATAATAAATGAATTTTCTAGCCATATACAAATTCATACTAAACTAGATTGCCTCTGGGGCATCTATTCCAACAGTCTCCCACTTGCACTAGAGCCAATCTGGCGCATCTCGTATGCCCATACTCCTAGTGTGCCCTTCATGCTTCCACTGCGTGAGAGGTTTCGTAAGCAGGTCTGACAGATTATCATCTGTAGGAATCTTGCATATCCGAACGTCTCCTCTATCGATAATATCTCGAATCAGATGAAACTTCCTGAGCACGTGCTTGGACTTCTGGGGCAATCTTGGTTCCTTTGATTGCGCGATCGCCCCAGTGTTGTCACAGAACAACTCCACTGGATCCGCAATGCTAGGGACCACACCAAGTTCAGAAACAAACTTTCTGATCCAAACAGCCTCCTTTGCTGCGCCATTTGCAGCAATGTACTCAGCCTCTGTTGTAGAATCAGCTACCGTCTCTTTCTTGGAACTCTTCCAGCTCACCGCTGCTCCATTCAGGCAAAACACATATCCCGATTGTGATCTAAAGTTATCTCTGTCAGTTTGGAAGCTTGCATCAGTGTAACCCCTTACACGCAACTCTTCCTCACCGCCAAATATCAAGAAAGCATCCTTAGTTCTTCTCAAGTACTTTAGGATGTTCTTGACTGCAATCCAGTGACTCTCACCCGGATTGGATTGGTATCTGCTTGTCATACTCAAGGCATATGACACATCTGGTCTAGTACATAACATGGCGTACATGATAGATCCTATGGCAGAGGCATAGGGTATCCTACTCATGCGTTCCTTCTCAATCTCATTGGAAGGACAACCACTCTTTGAAAGAGTGATTCCATGTGACATGGGCAAGAATCCCTTCTTGGAATCTTGCATGTTGAACCGTTTCAACACCTTGTCAATATATGTACTTTGACTTAGGCCTAGCAACCTCTTAGATCTATCTCTATAGATCTTTATACCGAGTATATAGGCTGCTTCCCCTAAGTCCTTCATTGAGAAACACTTTCCTAGCCAATCTTTCACAGATTGTAGCATGGGAATGTCGTTTCCAATGAGTAGTATGTCATCCACATACAAGACCAGAAAAGCTACAGAGCTCCCACTAACCTTCTTGTAGACACAAGACTCATCTTCGTTTCTGATGAAGCCAAACTCTTTGACCACTTCATCAAAACGTCGATTCCAACTCCTAGAAGCTTGCTTCAATCCATAAATGAATCGTTGCAGCTTACAGACTTTGTTGGCTTGCTTTGGATCTTCAAAACCCTCTGGCTGCATCATATACACGTCCTCGAGGAGATTCCCATAAAGGAATGCTGTTTTGACATCCATCTGCCAAATCTCATAGTCATGGTATGCTGCAATCGCAAGTAGGATTCGGATGGATTTGGTCATAGCGACTGGTGAAAAGGTTTCATCATAGTCAATACCCTGAATCTGTCTGAATCCTTTAGCCACCAATCGCCCCTTATAGGTAATCACATTACCATCCATGTCGATCTTCTTCTTGAAGACCCACTTGCACCCTATGGGCCGCGCCCCATCAGGTGGTTCCACCAAAGTCCATACTTTGTTGGTATACATGGATTCCATCTCGGATCTCATGGCTTCCAGCCACTTCTGAGAGTCTGGGCCGCTCATGGCCTCCTCATAGGTAGTAGGCTCATCATCTATGAGCATCGTGTCACCGGAATCGGTTACGAGAAGTCCATACCTCTCGGGTTCCTGGCGCACTCTACTAGATCTACGAAGCTCTTGTGTTACCGGAAAAGGTTGCTCCACAACTGCTTGTGGTTCCTGTTCATGTTCCATAATCGGTTCAGTGATTTGTGGTTCTTGAACCTCTTCAAGTTCTACATTCCTCCCACTTGCTTCTTTAGAGACAAACTCTCTTTCTAGAAACACGCCGGTCCGAGCAACAAACACTTTGTTCTCGGTTGGATTGTAGAAGTAGTAACCCTTAGTTTCTTTAGGGTACCCCACAAATTTACACTTATCCGATTTTGGCCCTAGCTTGTCTGATTGTAAACGTTTTACATAGACATCGCAGCCCCAAATCCTCATGAACGACAGTGTGGGACGCTTCCCACTCCACATCTCATATGGTGTCTTCATGACTGATTTAGATGGAACACGGTTAATGGTGAAAGCTGCACTTAATAGAGCGTAGCCCCAAAATGATAATGGAAGATCGGTTTGACACATAATAGATCGAACCATATCCAATAGGGTTCGATTCCTCCTCTCGGACACGCCATTCCATTGTGGCGTTTCGGGTGGAGTGAGTTGGGACACGATCCCACACTCTCTAAGATAGTCGTCAAACTCTTGGCTTAAGTATTCTCCTCCACGATCCGATCGTAGGGCCTTGATACTTTTGCCAAGTTGCTTCTCTACTTCATTCTTGAATTCTTTGAACACTTCAAAGGATTCGGATTTTGCCCTCATAAGGTACACAAATCCATATCTACTGTAATCATCAGTAAATGTAATGAAGTAGACATAACCACCCCTGCAGGCGTGGCAAATGGCCCACACACATCGGTATGTATGAGCGCCAATTGCTCACTAGTCCTCTCACCTTTCTTATTGAAAGGTAACTTTCTCATTTTTTCCAATAAACAAGCCTCACATGTCTCATATGATTCAAAATCAAATGAGTCTAGTAATCCATCCTTATGGAGTCTAGATACACGTTTCTCATTTATGTGGCCTAAACGACAGTGCCATAAATAAGCAGGATTTAAATCATTTATTTTAATCCGCTTGGTATTAATGTTGTAGACATGATTGCTTAGATCAAGGACATAAAGTCCATTAAATAATTGCGCACTTAAATAGTGAATATTATTCAAATAAAAGGAACAACAATTGTTCTTTATTGAAATAATAAAACCATCCTTGTCCAAACAAGAAATAGAAATAATGTTTCTGCTCATAGCAGGCACAAAATAGCAATTATTTAATTCTAAAACTAATCCTGAAGGCAGAGATAGCTCGCACACGCCTATGGCCAACGCAGCAACCTTTGCTCCATTCCCAACGCGCAGATCTACCTCTCCTTTAGCCAATCTTCTACTTCTCTTTAGATCCTGCATATTTCGACAAATATGAGATCCACATCCAGTATCTAATACCCATGATGTAGAGACAGTTAAATTGACATCTACAACAAAAATACCTGGTGGTGGTGGAATCACTATTCCAAGCCTCTCGTCCTCCAGATATTTTGGGCAGTTCCTCCTCCAGTGTCCAGGCTGACTGCAGTAGTGACACTCACCTTTAGTCACGACCTTGGCAATGCCACCAACAGGCTTAAGGGCAGGTTCCTTGGACTTGGCAACTGACTTGCCTTTGCCCTTGGAGGAAGAGGCAAACCTTTTGCCCTTTCCTTTCTGCACCATCATAATGGCCTTGCCCTTACCCTTGTTGATGCTCTGTTCAGCCGTCCTCAGCATGTTGAGCAAATCTGGCAGTGGTTTAACGATCTCGTTCATGTTATAGTTCATAATGAACTGTCCATAACTCTCGGGCAACGATTGCAACACGAGATCGGTTGCCAACTCTTGGCCGACCAGGAACCCTAGTCGGGCGAGATTCTCCAAGTACCCGATCATTCGGAGTACATGGGGTCCCACCGGGTTCCCTTCTGCCAGATGACATTTGAACAGTGCCTTTGAGACCTCATACCTCTCTACCCTCGTCTGCTCTTGGAAGAGCTGCTTTAGATGTTCGATCATATCGACAGCATTCATGTTTTCGTGTTGCTTCTGAAGCTTAGAAGTCATGGTGCAAAGCATTAGGCAGGCCGCATCATTAGCGTCATCAACACGCTTTTGATACGCCTTTAAGGCAGCAGGTGTTTGGTTCTCTGGACCTTCTGGAACATGCTCCTCTATTGCATACAGTTTCTTCTCTTGCTTGAGAACAATTCTCAAGTTTCTGTACCAATCAAGAAAGTTGGTTCCAGAGAGCTTGTCCTTCTCAAGGACAGATCGTAGGGAATGTTGTGAACTCGATGAGTTGTTTGCCATTTGGAATTCTACAAAAAGGAAAATACGCAAGTTTTAGTATTTGTGAATTTTTGACTATATTTAATAATGGCTAGTTTATTAAATATAGCTCCCACTATTTTTCTACGGATTAATAACCCTCAAGATATTAATGCGGAAAATATCCTCATATTTTCTAGTGGGGCAAGATCCATCTTTCATCTCCTTATGAGCTTGCTTTGGCAAGTCACCCATAATTTGACTACTTTAGGTAGGAACAATTCCAATTGCATCCCATATGCAACTCTTGGTTCAATTGGGCAAATAACTCCTTATTTATCCATCCATATGGATAATCCCAATTGATTGCCTCTAGGTTTCTTAATCAAATTAATAGCCTAGTTGTGTTCACCTCTTATCTAAACAATTGCACATTGTTACGTGCCATCGCATTCCATCATTATGAACCAAGTCGCCATGCTTTGGCACGCACGAACTTGATAAATAATGATGATAATGAGTGTTTAAATAATGAGAAGGCAAGAACACAATATTTGAATTTTGAGGGATTTTAAATTCAATTTTAATTGTTTTTGTTGATCAATATCAACTAATCTATCTATTTGAGTTTGGGCACAACTCCAAATAATAGATCCGGGTTGTCTAATTATCTTATTATCCTAATTGCATGCATCATCCATACACCAACCACACAAATAATAAGAAATAAATAAACAACCACAAAACAGAAATTAAACGTGATGTGGATATGGCCTTTTCTAGACTAAGATAATTCCAAGCCAATGGAATTATCTATGAACCCTAAGCAAACACATCTCCATGCGTCTTGCACATAAACAGTTAAAATCCAATTTTCACGCGCTTGGTCAATTTTAATTGATTTTAGGATTTTCTAGGGTTAAAACGGTCCATGGGCCAAACAATCAAATTGCCCGGGCCCAACAAAGTGAACCACAAGGCCCTAGGGCCGGGCCGGCCCAAAACCCGCAAGCCTAGGCCCGCGGGTTAGGGCCGCCCGGCCCCTTAGGGCGGCCAAGATTGGGCGGCAAGCAAGGGGGGCGGGTCCCTAGGGGGGCCGAACCTCCTTAAGGGAGTTGTTTCCAAAACAACTCCCTTGCTTGGTGCCCAAGTTTGGTTGTTTCCTTGTTTTGGGAGAACTCCTTCTTCCCCAAGGATGCCCAAACCCTAGATCTAAGATCCTAAAATTTCTCAAACTCACCAATTCATGCATCCAATGCAAAAATTGGATCTTGTTATGATTAATTATTGACAAATTGCATCCCATGCTTGATTTGTCTTGTTTTACGCGATAAACAATCAAATTAAGGTGTAAAACAACTAAAACGTAACACATAAACCACGTTTATGCTCTACGACCTGTGGCTCTGATACCACTGTAGGGTTTTTATCATGGATCGCACAACGGAAGCATAATCAAACAAAAACCATGCAAAACCCTCCAAGGATCACAAGTCAAGAGACATAACGATGGTAAGGGTTAGAAATCATAAACACACCTTTGGGTTCTCCTTGATGACTTCAAACGCGAATAATGTCACGTTCTCTATAGTTGATCCACGCCTAGAGTTGATCCTAGATCTCCCAAACTCCTTGGTGCTAGCCCGGAATAGGAAGAGGAAGAAGAAATCACGCAAAACGAGACCCAAAGGAGGGTCTCGGCCTCCTTTGGCCGACGGGGACGGGGCGGCGGCAAGGGGGCGGTTCGGCCTCCTTGTTGCTTGCTATCTCTCCTTTTTTTCTCTCCCAAAATTGTTATGTTCACTTAATGAGCATAATTTATGTGGGAAGGAAGGAAGGAAGGTCCTTTATATAGTCCAACAACTCCATGTTAACTACCTAAATGACTTATTCTAGTCCTACTAGAATTCAATTTAGTCCCTTCCTTGCAAATTAGTCCCTACTAAGTTTGCAAGGTTTTGCAAAGTGATCCTTCTAATTAATTAATCCAATTAATTAATTCCCAAATCTAGTTCAACTCTATATAGCGTGTGACCCCATAGGTTCTATCTAGTTGGTAGCAACTATTTGCTAATATGGAGCGGTCTCTAGCAAAACATCCATTCTAGCCAACTAATAGAATAGTCATCTTGACAACCTTTGTACAAGTAATTGTCTCATCCCTTTGTCTCTATATCCGGATTGGACACGAGACATACAAGTCACACTCGTATATCCAATCCATAGTTTCTCGATCCATGGGTATAGCCTTATTCGTGCAAATAACATCAATATCCTATATTGATTTATTTGAGTCTGGCCAGACATTCTATAAGCACTATCCCTCGAGTGGCCTAGGATATTTGCTCCCGTTATGTGGGAGGGACAAATCCTCTCTACGTCCACTACGATCTCTAAGCTTGCTTCTTATTGTATCCAGTACACGCCTTTATAACTACCCAGTTACGGTGTAGCGTTTAACGCTACCAAGATCACAATATTCCACAACTAGAATATCTAGTGACTTCAAGTCTAAGGATGACAATACCATTGCACCGCGAGAAGCGCTTGTGACTCAACATAACGTGTATGTAGCCTTCTCGGAGATGGGTCAATCCAGTGCAACATTCCGTAATGCACACCTATGTGTTGGATCGTGATATCTCCATATCAATCCAACCCCATACTAGTCTATAGATGATTGTCCCATTAATCATTATAATTGACTAGGGATATTTAAGATAAACAACACAATTGTAAATCTAAGGACTTCATTATATTAAATATCCAATAAATAATAAATGAATTTTCTAGCCATATACAAATTCATACTAAACTAGATTGCCTCTAGGGCATCTATTCCAACAACTTGCCTTTTCCCTTGGAGGATGAGGCAAACCTTTTGCCCTTTCCTTTCTGCACCATCATAATGGCCTTGCCCTTACCCTTGTTGATGCTCTGTTCAGCTGTCCTCAACATATTGAGCAAATCTCGCAGTCGCTTCACGATCTCGTTCATGTTATAGTTCATGATGAACTGTCCATAACTCTCTGGAAACGATTGCAACACGAGATCGGTTGCCAACTCTTGGCCAACCGGGAACCCAAGTCGGGCGAGATTCTCCAAGTACCCGATCATACGGAGTACATGGGGTCCCACCGGGTTCCCTTCTTCCTGATGACACTTGAACAATGCCTTAGAGACCTCATACCTCTCAACCATTGCCTGCTCTTGGAAGAGCTGCTTCAGATGCTCGATCATATCGACAGCATTCATGTTTTCGTGTTGCTTCTGAAGCTCAGAAGTCATGGTGCATAGCATAAGGCAGGCCGCACCATTAGCGTCATCAACACGCTTTTGATACGCCTTTAGGGCTGCAGGTGTTTGGTTCTCTGGACCTGCTGGAACATGCTCCTCTATTGCGTACAGTTTATTCTCTTGCTTGAGAACGATTCTCAAGTTTCTGTACCAATCAAGGAAGTTGGTTCCAGAGAGCTTGTCCTTCTCAAGGACAGATCGTAGGGAATGTTGTGAACTCGATGAGTTGTTTGCCATTTGGAATTCTTCAAAAAGAAAATACGCAAGTTTTAGTATTTGTGAATTTTTGACTATATTCAATAATGGCTAGTTTATCAAATATAGATCCCACTAGTTTTCTACGGATTAATAACCCTCAAGATATTAATGCGGAAAATATCCTTATATTTTCTAGTGGGCCAAGATCCATGCTTCATCTCCTTATGAGCTTGCTTTGGCAAGTCACCCATAACTTGACTACTTTTGGTAGGAACAATTCCAATTGCATCTCTTATGCAACTCTTGGTTCAATTGGGCAAATAACTCATTATTTATTCATCCATATGGATAATACCAATTGATTGCCTCTAGGTTTCTTAATCATATTAATAGCCTAGTTGTGTTCAACCTCTTATTTGAACAATTGCACATTACTAGCTTGTGCCATCGCATTCCATCATTATGAACCAAGTCGCCATGCTTTGGCACGCACGAACTTGATAAATTATGATGATAATGAGTGTTTAAATAACGAGAAGGCAAGAACACAATATTTGAATTTTGAGGGATTTTAAATTCAATTTTAATTGTTTTGTTGATCAATATCAACTAATCTATCTATTTGAGTTTGGGCACAACTCCAAATAATAGATCCGGGTTGTCTAATTATCTTATTATCCTAATTGCATGCATCATCCATACACCAACCACAAAATAATAAGACAATAAAATAAACAACCACAAAACATAAATAAAACGTGATGTGGATATGGCATTTTCTAGACTAAGATAATTCCAAGCCAATGGAATTATCTATGAACCCTAAAAGCAAACACATCTCCATGCGTCTCGATCTTTTGGTCAATCCTTTATAGTCATGTGGAATGCTCCATGCTCCATGCTTAAACTTTTGTGGCTTCTTTTGGCTTTGGGCTTCTTTTCTTCAATCTTGGCTAACAATCTACTCTATCTAGCACTAGCTAACAACTATACTAAATAAAATAAATCTCACAAGTTGAGAAAAAAATGGCTCGCAGGCCATAAAACCCTAATTAATTATTACAATTAATTGATCAGCTCGCAGGCCGTAAACCAAACCACAAAAATTAAACATCCACAACAAACCACATCCTAAGGCCATATCCAATCACCATGCGAATTGCACATAAACAGTTAAAATCCAATTTTAACGCGCTTGGTCAATTTTAATTGATTTAAGGATATTCTAGGGTTAAAACGGTCCATGGGGCCCAACAATCTAATTGCCCGGGCCCAAAGAGAACCGAAAAGGCCTTGGGCCGGCCGGCCCCTAGCCCACGCGGCTAGGCCGCGGGCTAGGGCTGCCCCGGCCCCTAGGCCGAGCCTTGCTTGGGCGGCAAGCAAGGTGGGGCGGTCCCCTAGGGGGGCCGAACCTCCTTTTGGAGTTGTTTCCAAAACAACTCTCTTGCTTGGTGCCCAAGTTTGGTTGTTTCCTTGTATGGAAAGAACTCCTTCTTCCCCAAGGATGCCCAAACCCTAGATCTAAGATCCTAAAATTTCTCTAACTCACTAATTCATGCATCCAATGCAAAAACTAGGTCTTGTTATGATATATTATTGACAAATTGCATCATATGCTTGATTTGTCTTGTTTTACGCGATAAACAATAATTTTAATGTGTAAAACTATCAAAACGTAACACATAAACCACGTTTATGCCCTACGACCTGTGGCTCTGATACCACTGTAGGGTTTTGATTCATGGATGCACAATGGAAACACAAACAATCATAACCCATGCAAAACCCTCCAAGTATCACAAGTCAAGAGACATAACGATGGTAAAGGAAGAAATCAATAACACACCTTAGGGTTCTCCTTTGATGACTTCAAACGCGAATCGTGTCACGTTCTCTATAGTTGATCCACGCCTAGAGTTGAATACTAGATCTTCCAATCCTTGGTGCTAGCCCGGAAGAGGAAGAGGAAGAAGAATCACGCAAAACGAGATGAAACAAAGAGGTTTCGGCCTCCTTGTAGCCGACGGGGACGGGCGGCGGCGAGGGAGGGGCGGCGGCTCCTCTCTTGCTTGCTTGCACTCTTCTTTTTGTTCTCTCCCACTCAAGTTATGATCAATAAGGTCATAAGTGTGGGAAGGAAGGAAGGAGTGTCCTTTATATAGTCCAACAAATCCTTGCCAACTACCTAAAGGACCTATTCTAGTCCTACTAGAATTCAATTTAGTCCCTTCCTTGCAAATTAGTCCCTACTAAGTTTGCAAGGTATTGCAAAGTGATCCTTCTAATTAATTAATCCAATTAATTAATTCTCAAATCTAGCTCAACTCTATATAGCGTGTGACCCCATAGGTTCTATCTAGTTGGTAGCAACAATTTGCTAATATGGAGCGTTTTATAGCAAAACATCCATTCTAGCCAACTAATAGAATAGTCATCTTGACAAACCTTGTACAAGTAATTGTCTCATCCCTTTGTCTCTATATCCGGATTGGACACGAGACATACAAGTCACACTCGTATATCCAATCCACAGTCTCTCGATCCATGGGAATAGCCTTATTCGTGCAAATAACATCAATATCCAATATTGATTTATTTGCGTCTGGCCTGACATTCTATAAGCACTATCCCTCGAGTGGCCTAGGATATTTTCTCCCGTTATGTGGGAGGGACAAATTCTATCTACGTCCACTACGATCTCTAAGCTTGCTTCTTATTGTATCCGGTACACGCCTTTATAACTACCCAGTTACGGTGTAGCGTTTAACGCTACCAAAATAACAGTAATCCACAACTAGAATATCTAGCGACTTCAAGTCTAAGGATGACAATACCATTGCACCGCGAGAAGAACTTGTGACTTAACATAACGTGTATGTAGCCTTCTCGGTGATGGGTCAATCCAGTGCGTCATTACCCTTAATGCACACCTATGTGTTGGATCATGATATCTCCATATCAATCCAACCCCATACTAGTCTATAGATGATTGTCCTATTAATCATTATACTGGACTAGGGATATTTAAGATAAACAACACAATTGTAAATCTAAGGACTTCATTATATTAAATATCTAATAAATAATAAAATGAATTTTCTAGCCACAAATAAATTCATACTAAACTAGATTGCCTTTAGGGCATCTATTCCAACAATATCTATCTTCACTCGAGCATGCATGTAGTCACCATTACTTCCCGTGAGAACCCTAGAATCAGTCTTGACCACTGGTCCCAGGAACTTAACCGCCTTCTTTAATTCTTCTTCCGTTTGCAAGTAGAATGGTAGATTAGCTACCTGAACCCAGACATCAATCCTCCCAAGCTGAGCCAGGTCAACTGATCCGTTCACTGTCCATGGCTGAAGTAGAAGCAAATTTTCGTCAAACAACCATGGGCCTCCTTGGAGTACTTTTTGTTTTGAAGCTTCCGAGGGAAACTCAAAAACAAACTTATTCTGAGACGGCTCATGTATCTTCACTTCTTCTCCTTCCGGCCATTTGTTCTTAAACAATATTTTCATAGCCCACGTGTTGAAAGTAATCGGATGGAGAAAAGTACCTAGCAAACACGGACCACAACTTTGTATGGCATCCAGACAATACTCATCGTCGTACTCCTCAACATGCTCCTCCTCAATAGAAAGTTTCCCAAGCCGCCTTACTAGAAGATCCGATTCGTCCATGCCTGAAACAACTCGAAAAATAGAGCCCCAATCCCACTTGGTCGAATCAAAGAGAAGCTCCAACCAGAGGTACCAGTGACGCTGTAGAAAGAGCCCTTCAATTCCGCCGGAGAGTTGTCGAACTGAAAACCCTAGTTTTGCCCTCTTTTCGCTCCGAAAATAACGGAGCAAAAAAGACCTCTTGAAAAGTTATAAAATATGGTCCCCTACTTTTGAATATGTTTGGGGAGCAACTTACTTCATATTTACAAATTTCATTTGTCAAAAAATTATGTTGAAATTTAAGTGCTAACACCTCCTTCAATAGTCCTTCCACCCTGCACGCTACTCTAAGACTCCGCTTTCTTTACCTAAATTTAGGCGATTTTTTATTTTTTTTTAAGTCATAAAAAAAGTTCTAATCAGGTCATTGTCCTTAATATTTATGTCTGATATTTTTTTTTACCTTTTTATAAGACTAAAAAAAGTTAGTTTTTCTAACTTCAATTTTTTTTTATCTTTTTACTCTTTAAAATTACTTTTTATGAGATAAAATAGATCTTTTTAAAAAACTTATTAGGCATAAAGAGTTAGCGGCACTAAATTTAGGTAAAGAAAGCAGGGGCTAAATCTTACGGGTAGGTGGCATAAACCAACTCTGATAATCTCGTGGTGAAGCACTAGGGATTTATTAAGTCCCATTATGTCCGACAACAGAACATTTATCTACTAGCATTTTGCAATCACATCATCATCATTTTCATATAGATCAAACCAAAAATTTCTCCTAAATTTTGGCCTTGAGTTTGGACCTAATTTCCCCTCTGTTGAAGAGTTGTTGTTCGTTTCGAAACCATGAAGTCTCTTTGATGTTCAAACCATTGTCGACCCTTCCATGCTTCACCCAAAACAGTCACACAATAAACCCTAGATGGAGATTGGAGACACACTCGAAAACACTCACAAGACAACAATGATACTGTGAAAATGAATGCTTCAAGAGAGAATCATGAGCGACTAGCAATCCGATGGATCTTTGAACTTAAAAATTGAATTTACAGCTATCCCACATTTTCACTTTGGTTTCAGCAAAAAAAAATTGAAGAGTCCGTTTGATAATGTTTTTGCTTTCTAGAATGTCGCTTTTCGAATCCAAAAACACTATTACAAAAAGGATTGCGTTCTACGACCCGCTTTCTGATTAATTTATCGTTTGACATCATTATTCATTAACAAATATTAATAATATTTTATTGTAATATTGTTATTTATTATATCACTAGGGGACTGTCCGTGCCCGAGGGCACTACCCCAAAAAATACTAAGAACGAATAACTGACAATAATAATAGAATTATGAGAAACGTTTTGAATTCAGAAAATATATAAGTTGAATTTAGCAAAAAATCAAAACTACAGAGAGAATTTCTCATTTATTGAATTATAGTATTAAGATACAAAGTGTAGGGGAAGAGAGAAGTTAAAAATTACCCACCAGCCCTCCACTACACATTAGAGAAAGAGAGAAAATAAGAGAAAGAGATAAGGAAGAGGACGGGTGAATTTTGTTAATTGTTGCATAAACCACTACCCATTATCCTCTCCATTATCTCCAAACTTTTGAGAGTTGTAAGTTGTAACTATAAGTGAAAGACATCTAAGGGCTCGGGTTGATTCAAGTCAATGGCCTAAAAGACATTTCAAAGACATTTCAAAGTCAACCGTTCTATTTTATAATATAGATATCTGAAATAGTCGTTTTGACATTAACAAAAAGTCCAAAGCACTAATTACCAAACACAGAATGTCAAAAATATTCTTCCACAGCTATAAGGATTTTACCAAACACTTTTGTGTATATTCTCACAGTGGCGTTCTCACAGTACTTTCTATACATCAGCGTTCTATACCGCCATAGCATTACCAAACTAGGCACAAATCCCCTTTGCAATGAACCATAACTGGCAGTTCAAACGTGTTTGCCGGACTTCATTCAGAGACAAAGGAGCATCAACCATTGCGCCCGCCAGGACCCAAACAGAGAAACAGAACCGTTTGGAGATCCTCAACAAAGGCTGGAGAAAAGGTATCAGGGACTGGGAGGAATTGTCTAGTCAAATGTTGTCAACTCCCAAAGCAAGGAACTTTGCTTATCTAATCAAGTTTGGGCTTTGACAAAATAAAAATAAAAAAATCAAGTTTGGGCTGTATGATATACCCTTCGGTACCAATCCAAAACCTAATTTGGCCTAGGAATACTCCTTACCTACGGCATCAACTCAAGTCATCGAACTGCTGAGCGTGTGCGCCAAACATCTTATGGTAACATCCTACTGACATATTATCCGTTACAAATAAATAAAAAAGCCACACATATAGAGAATCTGAACGAAAAACATTAAACAAATAAAATCGTACTTACTACGGACAAAATAAAAACAATTTTAGACTCCTCAAGTACACCAAACTGTCTATAGCTAATAATACTAAAGAAAAGACACTTCAACATTGAGCTGCTAGCTGGTAACGCGATTAGTCAGATCAAAAATCAAGTCTGCTCCCGAACCTTCAAGCATTCAACCTGCCAAGTCCCTGCAAACACTCTCTCCACTGATGACATCAAACCTGTGTACAAATATCACGGTAAACTGCCATAAAAATTAGGCTCGAAACCCAGAATCAGGAATACCTGAACCTGCATCACTAGAAAAAAACGTCAAATTTTAGAAAGAATAACAAGCAACACAACTCCGAAAAGGAAATAAAATTACGCAGTATATACCATATGCACCTCTACCATACCCTATGTGTTCCATTGATACAATTATACACAATCCGTTATTTTTGATTGAGTGGGGGACCTGAAATGACAATCATTGACCATTTTTCATAGTTCCATTATCACAGCAATAAAATTATAACTCTTTCCATCTGTCACGAAAATGAAGAAGGCTGGAAAGCAAGAATTTGCCAAAATAAATTAAAATGATTTAACTCTCCTCTAAGAAACGGGGATGAGCGTCCAAGTGGTTTGAGAGAAGACAGTGACGTAACTCAAAAAACCCTCGCCTAAAATTTGCAAATCACACTAGAAAGTCTACCCCAAGCTTGTAAATGTCAATCAACAGAATATCTTCCTAATTCCCGGTGCTTGCTGACATCTCCCAAGGATGAGCATCCTAATGTGAAACTCCTAAAAAATTGCAGACGAAAAGGACAAAAGGGAGATAATCACACAAACAAATCTGAGATCTGCTTAATCTTAAAATGAAATTAAAAAGAGGTTCACATAGAAAGGATACTAAGAAAATATGAGAAGGTGTGAAGTGAAGATTCTCTTTTCGGATTAAGGTATTCGAAGGATGCATTTCAGCACAGCGATTCTCACTCATTTTTCTGTCCAAAATTTTTGGGAGGGGAGGGGAGGAAAAAGAAAGGAGGAAAAAGAATTTAGAAACTAGTACATTGAACCTGTACTCCACCTGCACAGTGGAAAATGGGCAGTGAGTGGTCTTTCCTAAATAAAATCTTCCCAAAAATAAATTAAAAGGAAAATTATTTTTAAACTTTCTAGGACTCAACTTCAGGTAATCAATTTGACGAAAAGCCTGAAAACATACCAGAGACAACCACTTCGATCAATGGTCATCACCTCCAGTCCCTTTCTGATGCTCTTGAGGAGGGGAACTTCCCTGTGCTCCATTCTCTGCAGCACCTTTGTCATTTGTATGGTCCTTTTCCTTATTCCATTGCTCAATTCTCGCCCTTCTCTCAGCACTATTTTCCCTCACTGGGCTCCTATTTCTCCTCGGATCAGGGCTTCTGCTTCTTCCTCTTCTTCCAGGACTCCTGCTTCTAGGCCTCCTGCTCCTATCATGGTGCCGGTGATCCCGATCATCACCTCTCCGATCATCACCTCTCCGATCATCACCTCTCCTACCATATCCACGGCCACCTTGTGGGCGCTGGTCATAATTCTGATGCCTCGGTGGGCTACGACTTTGCCTCCGACTGCTTCTCCCAAACAATTGATTCCTCAACTCCCTACAGGAAAAGAAGACGACGACCATAAGTAACTACACGAATAGGTAACAAAGCCAATAAATAAAATAGGAGTACAGAAATTGCACGATGGAATTATGGAAATTCACCTGCCAATCTTTTTCAGATGCATGAAATTACAATAGCCACCACGGTTGCACACATTTTCCTCATACTGTCTGCAAGTAGCTTCACGAAAATCCGTCACAGGGGAGAAATCAACAATGATTGGTCGCCCTGAAAAATGGAGAAGTATATTAGCGAACTTGCATTTGACGATATCACATATGAATACAAACTTGGGTCTCTAAATTGAAAACATTGTTCTGGAGGACATAATAAACTTTGAAAGAAACATAAACAGCAGCTTATTCTGCAGCTGTTACTCTTTTGAGGTAGATAATAAGATATCTTTATGAATCCCACAAGCGAGCCACTACTTATTATTAAACTTTGAGACTATCATGAATTTACTCTAGACAACTCCTAAAGGGAAGGATTGTATTTCTTCTAAGACGAAGAAAAAAAAAACTCGTTCCAAAAATACAGACTTGTTGAAGGGTGAACTCATGGGGGATGCTGCTGTGGTAACTCTTACATAATTTCTAGGTGGCACAATAACAACCATGCAAAGTCAGATTTCATATTGCTGTAAATTTTGCAGTTGCTGATATACGGTAACCATTACTTTGAACAGAACAAGATACAAAGCATGGAAAAATAAATTTGTACGGCTTGTTATTGCACCCCAAACCAATCTCGATATACATTACAAGAATTGAATGAAGGTTCACATCCAAAAGATAGCAACTAGAGAACATTCAAATTACTAGGGTGTTTCTTGAAATTTTAAAAAATACAGGAGGTGGAGGTGAGACACTGTCTCATGTTTTCATCCATAAACCATCTTAACCAACCTTAACCACACAATCTCTTTGACAAAGACAGCGCAGGGTACGATAAGGAAGAATAATAAGATGTGGTCAGGTAAATCGACTAACAACTTCGTCTAATTCTCTCTACTTTCCCTACGTCTCCCCCAAATGGAGATACGTGTCTCAGGCATCTCCCAGGCATTCGAGCCATATCCTTATTATTTTTAATTGGAAACGCCAGGTGAAGTTTCCGAAACGTTGTTCAGGTGTGTCTGTTTTTATTTTTATTTGGAAACGCCAGGTGGAGTTTCCGAGACTTTAATGTGTGTCCGAATTTCCGACACGTTTCCGAGTGTCCGAAATAAGAAGAGCACCCTGATGGAGTGTTACAACTGAGCATTCTTATAGATCTTCATTCCATTAGAAAAACAAAATCTAAAGTACTTGTATCGTAAACAATGATTTAAGTGAATATGACACGTAGTTTCAACTGTGTACCACAAGGTTGGTTGTGATATAATATTCTGAAGTATTGCATTAACTTCTATTGAGATATTTTAATTAGAGTCCATTATTTATAACTTGATAGGGTTGATGAAGTGGACCATCCCTACGACCCAAAAGCAGACTGCATAGACATATGTATGGTTCGTACGCATCACAACAAGACCTGGGTTAAAAGAAATGTCAAAATTGCAAGTATGATCAGTACTTCATTATAATTTAAAAATAGAGAAGGTACTAGCCTGCATAAAACCTCCCAGTAAGATTCCGAACTGCATTGGCAGCTTGTTCTTCCTCCCTGAACTGAGCATATACATTACCAACCTGCATAATCACAAGAAATAATTAGTTAAACCCTGACCTAAAAGTGCAGCAAGTATACAACTCAGCAAGTAGTGAAGCACATTTAAAGGAAATACCATATGGTCAGCCAAATTGTCACAGATGTTCAGCGTCTCTAACTCTCCAAATTTGCTCAGCTCCTCAAACAAGTCTTCGTAAAAGTCCTGTAGTCAAAAGCAAATGATACGTTAAACAAACAGAGAATCGGTTTTCCTGGGTAGGAAACTAGGAACACACTAGAAACTTTGAAACAAATGATTAAAAAAACCAAAAGCAGGATTTAAATACATAAAAGTAAACTACTTCGCTTGTTTAGGTTGTTTCACGCAACTACACATCCACTTCAGTGGTGGTAGGACAGAAAAACTGTTTGATCATAACATTGAGCTGAGAGGAAAACTGACAATATAATGTCAGTATGTATCGTGGTTCTAGAAGAATAATCGGCCATCGTAGTGATTGCAAAGGACTGTGCAGTGCAACTCTTAAACATGTGACCAGTTTGCTTAGTGGTTCTTGTTGAATAGCAATCTCCAGTTTTGTTAACACTATGGCCTATGCCTTATATCACACTAATGATCCATATCCCAAACCCAAACTGGTATATGTGGAGACTATCACAAAATGTCTGGGGAACATGAACTTTGATTCTGTATGTGGGTCCTCCACATCACTAAAATTAACACCAACTAGCAGGAAGGTAGCTACACTAGGTCCAGGGTGGTCACATGACCCCTGGACATTTGAATAACCTCAAATTTATCCCTTAAGTATCAGTAGTTTCAACTTTTAACTGACCACCTATATTTGAAACTACCCCACAGACTACTACAAAAACCAAGCAGTTGCCAATTACTTGATGAAAAATCAATTACTGGAAACCCAGTGAAATTTTCTTTCCGCTGATGTAACTGCATTAGGTTAAGAAGTTGACAAGTTTAGTGCACGCTGTTGAATTTTATATCTTCTCATCTTATTATTTAAGTTCAAACTCTAGCCACTAGACAATGGGGACAGTCACAGAAACCCATTAGAACAAGAAAGGGCAAGGCCTAGTTATGTAGAGCAGTTTGGTTGTTCTTTCTCTAATTTAACTGTATACGCCTGAAAAGTTGGTGTTAAACAATGAACTATGAGATATATCATTATGATTGGTTTCCTGTCTTTTATAGGAGGTCGTAGGCCTACTCCTCCTACAGAAAAAGCCATCCCCCTCACCCCGCAAGTCTAATAATTCTTTGTTTTGTCCTAGTTACAAGTTTAAGAGGTTAGGCCTGATTTTGCTCCAGGAAGCAAAGAGGCAAAGCCTTCTTTGAATCTAATTCAAAGATGTTCACCCTATCTCTAAGCCAACATAACTAAATGTCTCTTGAATTTAGTAAACAATTTTGAGTTCGGAATTCTTTTTTACCAGTAACTTCTACCAATCCCTTTGATATTCAACCCTTTCTATGACTCGGATTTGTGAATCGTATTCGCTCTAGTTTTTTAAACCCAGAGAATGCACCCAGCAAACAACGAGCAACAACCTCATAACCCAATAGTTTTAAGTTGCTTCTTCTGAATCTACCAGCAAACATCTAAACCTAAGAACATATAAAAAAAAAAAAAAAATCCATACAAATATGTATACTTGAAGGGGGAAAAATAGAGACCTCGAAGTTTTGCTGGATTTTGCGGGGGTCGAGGGGCTGGCCCTGTGCGTCGACGCCGGGAGTGATCATATCAGGACGCTGGTACATGTTCGAAAGGACGATGGTCGGGCTTACGGTTGGCTTCGTGTGAAGCCTGGCGCACCGATCGCCGTGCCGACACGCACCGATCTTGAAGTAGAATGGACAGTTCACCCTGTCCTTCTCCGTCCCAAATATCGACGCCAAGTGCTCCGCCATTGATACGAGTCCTAATCTAGTTCACCGAAACAAAACACAGAATCGCCTCTGTATTGCTCTCTCTCTCTCGCGGCTGATCTAGGGTTTTTTCTCTGCTGTTGTAGGTGCGGTCTGTTTCGAGAAGTGGAACAGACTACTTATAATAAGAGTCAAAACCGACCCATATCAAATACCAGTCCAGTTCGATTTCGGAAAAGCCTTAATTGCAAATATCTCTCTCCAAATTTACTCAATTTAGTTTCGTACCTTTATATTTTCGAAAATTAACTTCAGACCACTTTTTTAGTTATTTTCTTTTTGCGGGAACTCATTTTAAAAGTTGTGTACATTATCTCTGCTTCTGCAACCGCTCCCTGCCTCTACATATCTCTCCTTGATGCATTGTTAGAACTCGCAGAACCAATACCCATCTAATCAGTCAATATTACTTTTAGACCACGGGATAAAAAGCTTTAGCGCGGATATATTTTAACGTCCTACTTCTGATTCCATAACAGGGACCAGGTTGAGCTTTCTTTCAAAGCTTTCCTGGAAACAGAGGAAGGGAGACTTCCAATAGGATCCTTGGCAATAGAAAAAAAAAAAAAAACTGGCAAGAGTTTTGATCGAGCAGAGTCTCGTCAACATCAACAAGGGAGGAAAAGGGATTCATAGTGACAACCCCGGATTTCTAACATCCACCCCAAAACTTTGAACGACAACAGTCTCTTCGGGAGTAGCACAAACCTTATACGATCAGAAATCCATGATCTCCAGCGTCTGTTCATATTCTTTCTCTTTTGTGATCGTCCGATTGTCATCAAGAATAACATCCATCCCCTTCAGCCGGGAATATAATTCCTCTTTGTTCCGTGAACCTGGACATGTAACATCACAAAAATCACCCATTTCATTAGCAATAAATTTACCTCTAACTTTTCTCCTACCTTCCTCGATACTTCTCCTATGATGCAGATCGTTTCTTCTTCTTCAAACATCTATAAATTCGTGGGCTTGTGAAGCATTTAACTGGGCTGCAACTTTCTATGATGGCCCACCTATAAAAGGAATGGAAATTTTTTTAGAGTTTTATGTTTCGGTTTGTAATACTTCTTCGTAACCACCGTCCAGGGACCTGGCCCTCTAGGCCCAGACAGATCATCCTTCACTTTGAATTTATCTCTCAAATCACTTAGGGAGTTCATAGTAACATGAATCCAAATATCCTTTGCATGATCTTTATTCACTCCATTAATCTCCTTCGTTTTATTGTTTGAACTGTGGTTTCGAGTGTGGTCAACCCTGCCACAATCAAAACATATCATATGAATATGCTCATACTCAATCGAGTAACTTTTTCCTCTAACAACAACGTTCGTGATAAGAGGTTTGTTGAGATAAATCTCAATACAAACCCTAGCGAACCTTCCTTTATCAAGATTAGCGATAGTTAAGTCAAGTTTTAGAGGTGTTCCGAAAACACCAGCAATCATCTCGAGATGTTACTTTTCTGATCATTCTCATCTGATCATGGAAACCCAAGGAGTGGAAGCTCAATTTCCCCAATAATCTTGTCACTTGTCTGCCAATGAACTATTATGATCATTCTCCTTTGATCAGGGAAACCCAATGTATGATTCCCAATTCAAGTCATTTCCTTTTAGATTTGAAAACTTCTCGTTAAACGAGTCCAGTTTTCATAACTTGTTGTGGACAAGTAGAATGATGATTCTGATCTTTCTTCTGGGTTGGATGGGTTAAAGGACCATATTTTATTTTGGAATAAAAAATGTTTTGGGACATAAATAAGATGAAAAATGATATTCTTGCTAGATTGAATGGTATTCACCTATAACCATAACCTTATTTTACTTGAAAATAGATGATTTTTTAATTTAACAAAATTCTGGAACAAGAATAAATTATATAGCTTCAAAAGTCTAGATCTAAGTGGATTATGCAAGGGGAAAGGGATACAATTTTTTTTTTCATCTTTCCACCATTATCAGGAGAAGAAGAAGCTCCATCCAGATGCTCAAAGATTATAACAACTCTTGGATTTCTGAGCATGATGCACCTAAAAACCATGTTGCTAGATACTTCATTGATATGCATCATGCTGATGAAGGGGAGACAAAACCAGATATTACTTATTCTCTCAGAAAATTCTCCCACTTGTCACACGTGAATATGCAAAGTGAAATAGTCATAAGGCGCGCATGATATCAGGCTTGCTGACACTTTCTTGATCGGTTATAATTATCATAGCAGATAGATTATTGGTGTGGGTCATGGCAGGCGTATATCATTTAGTCGATACAGTTTCTTCCATGTACCACATCACCAATAACCTATCTAATATGATCTTAAATTGCCACGAAGTCCACATAATTGTCTTATTTCAAGACTGTCATGCATTAACTTATTTTAAAAAAATATATTCATATAAACAATAATTTTATGGAGGAAATATGGAAAACACAATTATTGAATTCAAAATATCCATATCATAAGTGTTTTAACGATGAAAATACAATGGTTACATGTTACCATGTCCAAGACCCATTCTGTTAATATGTTCTATAAATGTCTTGGGTGGTAACGCCTTTGTTAGTGGATCAGCAACCATAAGCTGCGTGCTTATGTATTCTACGGACATTCTTTGTGCCCCAACTTCATCTTACACGACAAGATGCTTTAAATCCATGTGTTTAGCTCCTTTTGAATACTTTTTGTTTTTGGAGAAAAATGCAGCTGCACTATTAATGCATATAATTTCAAAGGTTTGGATATCGAGGATACAACACCAAGTCCTGCAATGAATTTTCGCAGCCAAGTAATCTGGATTGAGCCTAGGACTGCAACTCGGGCGGGCTAGACGGGTTGGAACCTTTGTCCTAGCCCGATCCCGAGTTCTATCAAGGCTTCCCACGCCCAGCCCAGCCCGAGTTAAGATCATTGTCAGCCTGTCCGAGCCCGAATTCGTACAAATCAATTCGGGTTCGGGTTGAATTCGGGCTAGTACATTAAGCTTAACACTTTTTTTTAAACACGAGAGAATAGTAAATTGTTGGTGAAAAAAACAAATCAACTAGTCCAAGAGCAAAACAATGATAACAAAATTGTTAATAATCAAAACAAAAGTATCATGTTCATGTTAGATATGCTACATAATTATCTTAAAATATAATATTTATAGGTAGTAGTCATGTAAATCGGACAATTCGGGTTAGCCTGTCTTTTAATATCTGTCCCCAATCCCGGCCCTTATTGCAATTCAGGCTGACAATTTTTGTCCTAGCCCGTCCAAATTACTAAAACTATGTGTTCGGGCCCTATTTTAGTTTGGGCTGGGTTCGGGTTGGTCGGGTTCAACCTGCCCAAGTTGCACCCCTAATTGAGCCTTCAAAGCAGGCTATAAATTCAGCCTCCATGGTGGATGTGGAAATAGAACTTTGTTTTTGCACTCTTCCATGATATGGCTCCTCCAGCCAATAGAAACATGTAGCCAGAAGTTGATTTCCAGATTCAACACATCCAACATAATTTGAAATTCGGATATCCAATCACTTCTAATTGACCAGATGTCTTGAATGTGAGCATGTAATCTCTTGTCCCCTTTAAGTATCTCAGTGTCTCGGGAGCCCTACAATGCTCAATACCGAGATTACTTTGGTAACGCCCTAGCATTCCAACTGCCAAGCTAATGTCTAGTCCGGTACAAACTTGTGCATACATCACACTCCCCACTATAGACGCATAAGAAATACTTCCCTTCTCTTTACGTTCCAAATCACTTTATGGACATTGGTCCAAACTAAATTTATCACCTTTATGGATTGGAACAACACTTGTAGAACATGTACTCATGCCAAATCTCTCTAAAATTCGAAATATGTAACCCTTTTGAGAAAGTCCTAAGACTTCACGTGATTGATCATGAAATATTCTATTCCTGTCACGTAAGATGCCTCACTCATATCTTTCATGTTGAAATTTTTAGAGAGATAATTCTTGGTGTCACGCAACAATTCAAGGTCACTACTTGCGAGCAATACATCATCAACATACAAAACCAAAAATATGAACTTGCTTCCACGAAATTTTAGGTATATGCACCTATTAACGGTGTTTTCCTTAAAACCAAAATCTGTAATAGTGTTATGGAATCTAAAATACCATTGTCGAGAGGCCTGTTTTAAGTCCTTAGATTAATTTTTTAAGTTTGCAGACCAAATTGCCCCCACCTTTCAAGATGAAGCCTTCAGGTTTGCCTCACGTAGACTTCGTCTTCCAAATCACCATTTAGAAAAGCAGTTTTCACGTCCATTTGGTGTAGTTACAAGTCATAATGGGCTACTAGGTCCATAATGATTCTAAGGGAGTCCTTTTTTGACACATGAGAGAAGGACTATGTGTAATCACTCCCATTTTCGAAGTATAACCTTTAGCAACAAGCCTAGCTTTAAATCGTTCAATAGAGCTGTTCTTGTCGAGTTTAGTCTTGAAGACCCATTTACACCTAACACACTTGTGTCCATCAGGCAATTCAACGAGTTCCCATACTTGTTTTTCATCCATAGATTTTAAAAAGACCCATTTACACCCAACACAATTGTGTCCATCAGACAATTCGACGAGTTCCCAGACTTGAGTTTCATCCATATATTTTAACTCTTCATTCATGGCATCGATCCATTTTTCCAGTTCATTACTCCTAATGGCTTGTTGTAGATGGTGCATTCAGACAGACATATCACAGCCATGTGGCAGCCATCCAGCACATCTGACTGTGCTCCATATACACCCAATCACTGCTCATGCTTATCTACTTGGGGGCTGCGAGACAAGGCCACCCGCGATGCTCACCACACGAGACTTGTAGGGACTTAAAGGTTTGGAGGCTAGAGTAAGGTCCGTCGCGCGCGAACTACAGACAAGCTCGCGCGCGACCCTCGGTAACTGACTGAGAGATTTAATGACCATGTGTCCTATAAACTCGGTCGATCTCATAACGGTCTCCAGTATATGAGGACGGGCGTAAAGTTCCTTATATATACGGTCGAACGTGTCGTTACGGGGCTATCATTAAGCCGCAATTTATGGGCGCATTAACCCTTCACAACGGTCACTTCCCTACTATATATAGGATCGTTAGCCCTCAATGGCACTCCCTCTTGATCTTCTGGCTTCACCGAAGTTCTTGCTGACATTAGACTGTCTCTCTCTCAACTAGTTATTGTTGCTTACTCTCTCCCTACTCACACCCTTCATCTCCCTGTGTGTTCTTCCTGTTCCTGTTCTCATCCCCTACTTGAGGTGTACACTTGGATCTCTCTCAAGGATTTCCTTGTACACAATTTGGTGAACCGCACGTGAATAGCAACCTTCACAAGCTTCAATCAATTAACCTAGCAACCATGTCTCTTGAGGCTAATCTCCGTGACGGTGACCAGTCTCTCCAGGAGGAAGGAATCCAGAGGCAGGAGGCCCTCGCCAACACCAACACTAACACCTAGACCCAAACAACTACTATAGTTAATCCCTCTGTGGAGATGTTGCAAGCCACAATTCAAAGCCAAGCCAAGGCTATGCAGGCTCAGTCTGTCCAGATTGTCCACATCATGGCGATCCTGGGAGAGCTTGCCCAAGGAGCTTTAGCTCCACCTGGGTCCACTGTAGCACCTTGTGCTCAGGGGACCTTGACTTTGCCAGGAGCCACTGTGGCACCCACGGCGCACACAACTACACCCCCAAACCTCCAAGCATCTCTGCCTAATGGGCATGTGCCACAACCAATATCTTCAGAATTTCCTCTGATGCCGACCTACCAGCCGGAACGTGCATCTGCTGGGAACCCATCTTTTTACCTTGCGTTGTCGTCATACGCGACGGGGATTCAGGGTAACTACGTACCTCCACCTCCCTATGATCCCAACATGCTTACATTCCTGGCCTTGCTGTAACACCATCATCAACCCCAGGGGGAGGCGCGACAGCAAACATGTCAGCTTTGGAACAACGTTTGGACAACTTTATGACGAATAAATGCTTTGCATACACATTCGTCCCCAAGGTCGATAGTGCTCCGCCAATTCCCAGAGATATTTATTTTATGCCCAATCCTGGTGGGTACAAGGCACCAAAATTGAACAAGTTCGATGAGGTTAGCGGAAATGCGCATGAACATGTCATGCGTTTCGTTGATTTGATGGGTCCACATGGAGCTGATACCCGCCTGCTGATGCACGAATTCCCCAAATACCTGGGGACTGTCGTGTACAAATGGTACATGACGTTGGAGGCTGGTTCGATCAAGACCTGGGAAGACATGGTAAAGAAGTTCAACAAAAAAATCTTCCAAGTCGAGGAGAAGGTCACAACCATACAGCTATCTCGTATGCACCATAATCACGACGAGGTGGCATTCATCAAGAAATTCAGAACCAAGTCTCAGGAATGCATTGATGAAGTCTCTTAGGGTTTCCTGGTGGAGATATGCCTTCAGGGCATGCGCGACGAATACAAAGGTATGTTAATCATTTTGAATATTCCTACCTTTTCAAAATTTGTTGACTGCACCAGGAACATCGAGCCACTGGTGGAGAAGCAGATGAGGAGGTACGTGAATGATCGCGCGCCAACAGGTTCGAGCTTCAGAATTGGGAGGTTGAAATACAAACGCAGACATGAAGCTGAGGTGAGTGCGGTTTAGTCTCCTCAGAAGTAGCAACAATCCACACTGAGGGAGGGACCCCATTGCCATGTTCGAATGAGGACGTAATAATCGTGTGCAAGCGGTGGAGAAAAGATGGAATTCTAGCGGCACTAGAGTACAAACCCACTAGGGAGCAGTTGCGTGATCCCAGATGGTATGAATGCCATGTTCAGGTCTCGCATCCTACCGAAGAATGCAAGAAGCTGAGATGGCTGGTAGACAGGAAAATCAAGGAAGGGCAATTGATCATTGACGACTTAACTAACGGTGTACATAGCAATCCATTGCCATCCCATTCGGAGCAGGAGCCAAAATGAAGAAGGGATTAATGCATGATCTTGCAAGGTCGTAAAGCTGCAATAGCTACCAAACCAATCAACGTGCGATGAATATATAAAGAAAAAGTAAGACTCCTGAAACATTACTTACATACGATGCATTTTTTAATCTTCCTGCAATGATCCTATTAATGATAATGACTCTCCCATATGAGAGACCACTTATCAATTTTGTATGACATTTTCTTAAATCATGTCGCTTACACTTACTGCCAAAAAATACGCCTATATGTCTAGATAGTAGTCACATGTGAAACTAAGCCTATCTGTTTAGATAGCAGCGATATGCAAACTCAAGCCTATCTGCCTAGATAGAAACCCTTACAAAAAGCCTATCTGTTTAGATAGAAGCAAAATATATAAACAAAGGTCTATATGTCTAGATAGCAGCAAAATAGAAGCCTATCTGTCTAGATAGCAGCAATGTGCAAACTAAAAGCCTATCTGTCTAAATAGCAGCAAAACTATAGCCTATCTGTCTAGATAGCACAATCACGCATCTTATAAGCCTATCTGTTTAGATAGCAACAAAACTAAGCCTATCTGTTTAGATAGCAGCAAAACAAAGACTACCTGTCTAGATAGCAGCAAGGCCAAGGTCTACCTGCTTTCATATTTGTTTAAAGACAACAGCAAAAACTAATCCTATGTGTTTAGATAGAAGCAAGACCAAAGCCTATCTGCTTAAGATAACAGTAAAAAGCCCATTTATGGACAATGGCAGACTTCAACACATTTCGCCTACCTCACAGAGTTGGCGCGAGCCTTATATTTATCTGTTAAGATAAAGTCATTTCGCACTCAAGCTGTTGCGAGATGCTCAATATCCACAAAGCCAAAGCTGGGCGTTTTCATAAAGCAAGGTTCAATTGCATATGTTCGCATTACAAAAGATGTGCGAATTACAAGATAGTAGTACAAATCAAAAGTGTTCAAAATTTACAACTCAAGAATTGTACAATGCTACTCTTGCTCTCTAAATAAATCCTTGAACATAGAGTCTTGGGCCCCAAGCTGAATAGAGTTGCCAGCCCACTGATCGATCTGCTTCCTGTGACTTTCATGCTTCGCCTTTGCTTCCTCATAAGTAGCTATAGCTTTCTCAATGGCTTCCCTTTGGGCACGAAGTTGGGCAGTATCCAATTGATAACTCTCAACGCAACAATGAAGCTTGACAGAATTCTCTTCAGCCTTTGGATGAGAAAGTCAAAATTGAGACGGTTGTGAGCTATGTGCTGAACGCCTTGCACGCTTGTCAAGAAGTGGTGCGCATTCGTTTAGGAGATAGTGACCGGCGTGGTTTTGCTTATCCTTTCCAACGGATCAGATATCTCTGTAAGGATATCCTTTCTGTCCTTGGCAGGCAGCCCCATCGCCCTGGCAAAGGTCACGGGATATGAGATACGCATCTTCATAAGCCATTTCAAACATGATTGCTTGATCCCTGCATCACCAAAAGACGCGTGTAAAGGATAAAGAAAATAAGGTTACATGCCTTGTTATTTATTAAATATACTTCCAGTGAAAATGGGAAGCTTACTAGTACCGCTGACTATCTCGCGTAAGGGAGGAATGGGAGGTACATATTGGGAGTTGTTAGAGGGCTCATCATCATCTAATGGTTGATCAGCAAGAGCTTCTTGCGGGAAGTATCCCTCAGGGAAGGCATACTCCTCAGCTTCGTTGGCCTCAATAGCTCCAATAGACCAATCTTTCCACGGATTTTCGTCAAAAAGCGCGTCTAGATCAAGGCTAGATGAATCAACAACCGCACTAGAAAGAGACAAACTCTCACCAAGTCCTTTGAGGATGCAGCACTTCCTGGGGCACTTGAAGTTGTTAGAAGTGGAGTGATCCTTGCTTGCATCACGGTTGCAGCAGCTGGAGTGCTTGTCTTTGAAGACACGTCCTAGTCTGGAGCTTCGGGCACACTTTCATGCGCGACGTTAGGCTGCGTTCCAGGAGTTGTAGCAATATCAGTCACAGGGGCTGGCAATTGGGCATCCGCCATGTCTTGGTCGCGCACAGCACCACTCACATTATGCTCAGCCCCTCCTTCGTTAATTGGAATGTTTTTAGTTGGAGGATTTGAAATCACCACTTCTTGAGAAACTTTAACTCGCTTGAATGTTCCAAGAACCTCATAGGTAGAAGATGCTTCCTTTTGACTTTGATCAGGGGCATCAGTGCTCACGTTCGAAACATAATCAACTATCCCTCCATTAACTAGTATTGCACCCTCGGGAGCGGTGCTGACCTGGTTGGCCTCTGCAATGTCCATGTCTTGGAGAGCGACATTCGAAGCGACCATTCCTTCATTAACTTCAGTTCCAGGAGTTTCAGTTGGCAAACTAGCTGCAGAAGTACTTGATGGAATCTCTGGAGTTTCTCCAGTTTGTTCAACATCTCCCTCAGCCAGAGCCGTGTGCATGGTCGCGCTATCAGGTTCAACACGTTCCTCTGAGCAGGAAATGGCAATTTCTTCGCGGCTCGCGCCTGAGCAGCAAGATCAGCAGCTTGTCGTTCCAGGCGGATGTATTCCTCTTCTTGCTCAGTGATGAGCTCGAGACGGTCCCCAGCAGGGGCCTCTTCCATGTTGGCCTCAGAAATTCCCTCAGGAACGTGAACTGTTTTATTTGTCTCCGTCGCATTTGCATCAGCATGCGTTCGCGCACGGACTGAGGGACATGAACTGCTGGAGCTTGCCTTACTTAATTTTGCTCGGGTGCACATGCATTAGAAATTTCGCGAGGGAGCTAAGGAACCACTATGGCACTGCGAATACGTCTCCTTAGTGGATGAGGATCAGGTTCTGCAAAAATAGCGTGTTATTCTCGCGCCCGGGTGACACGTTCCAACCGCAAGTGCACGACTGTCAGTGTAGTAATAATTCCGGTAAATCCGGGTTTGTCGAACCCAAAGGACTTCTCATAAAATAGTTAAGACTTATTAACCTTATGTGGGCAAAGCGCATTTTGTTTGTTGAACTAATCTAAAAAATAATAAATAATAAGCTAATTATTAAAATTGATTTAGTTGATATGAGGAAAAGTTAAGGATATCTCTATGGGTCACTAAGGATTTCACACCAATTCGGATTTATGTTCAAGCAACACGAATGTCTTTTACTTAGCCAAACGAGCTTTGAAGATTTCTCAACCAAATCCTAAATTCAAACTCTTGTACCTGATTTATCTAGCCTACTCAAGTTCAAATAAGCATTATGTTCTTATGGTCTACTCTTAGTTCTAGCTAACTAGCAAGATTTCTCAACCCTAGATATGGCTAGTTCTTGATTAAAGTATCTGGGTAGCGAATATTGATTTCTCTAACATCCTCTACCTATAATCATTGCAGATTTTCCTGAGCATTGCAAAGAGTGCAGGCTGGTCCTGTGGGACTTTTCCAACTTTGCTTCGTTTTTGCGTATCTTTTTCTCCTCGTCATCTAGCTCCATACCAAGCATATCCAAGCCTCTCATAAGCTCCATTGCACCTATTTTACCTGATTTACAAAACATTAAACAATCCGTGGAATTATCATCGCAAATATGAGAGAAATCATGCTCAAATAAGCTAGAAACACAACTTTTTACTCTTAGGCTTATAAATCGTCAAATTCACATATTTGTGCAAATATAACATATAAATCATGTGAAATAAGCCTAATACAAGTAATATGGAAGTATAATAATAACTCCTAAAAGACAGTTATCAAATACCCCCACACTTAGCAAATCACCGTTTACTAGCCGACTCAAGACGCAAACACAACTCAATACGACAAGACTATGCAACTACATGAACTAACTAAAATGAAACTCGATTATACACAATGAAAAAAATTTAAACAACACATATTTTACTTCTTTTTCCGAGATTGGGCAACCTCTCTATCATAAACCGAAATCATCAAATCCTCACAAGCTCACTTTGAAATTTCACGACCCGTAGCAAGAAATGATATATGATGATCCTATGCGCAAATTCACTAAGACGTCCCCAAACATCCACCAAACAAAACAAGATACGACACGTCTTTTTACTCGGAGGGTCTAGGCATCTTAAGTCACTAAGTAGTCTTTCTTCGCCAAGTCATTTGAGGTTTTCAGACCCTCTTAGCCGTTATTGCTTTTGAAATGCAAATTATCCCATTGCAGGGAGACACAACTCTTGTGTAATACGGCTTGACTTTAGTTTCCCTCTTTAGCTCTACGTTGGATTGAATCCAAATTTTCCGTGCACACGGAAGCACATTAGGTTGTTTCATCTTTGAAGCTCAATTATATGTTTTTTTTTCATTTCATTTTTCATCATTATTCTCCTATGTTTTTACAACCGTACAATAGAGCTTAAGAGTGTGGGCTTTTTCGGATTTTCTCTTAGAACCACCTTAAGGGATGGTGGTGCACGCTCCCCGACATCGCTTAGGCCGAAGACTCGTACCACATGAAACCGCCTCTACACGAAGGTCCACCCCAGATTCTAAGATTCCACAAGTTTCCACCGGAAACGGAATAATCAATCACTGAGACTCAATTCTCCTAGCACAATAAAGGAATCAAAAGTTTGCCCGTAATCTACCTTCACTGTAACACCCCCAAATTGGCCCAAGCCGGAGACCCGGGGATGTCACTCCGTACCCGAGAGGAGCCCGGATACAAGGAGATTTTATAACATGGTTTGCAAGCACAAAACATCCACAAACAATGATTATCTCCCATTAAAACAATGTATTATCATAAACCTTCGTCCTAGCCACAAACCGGCATAAACAACTAAAGCGTTTAAACTAATAAAGAGTTCAATTTCAAATGAAATACTACTACTAATGTTCCATGTGATGCGCGTCCCCTTCTACGCCCGATAACCTTCTTCTAGACCTGTGGTGCGGAATCAAAAAGAAACACCACAGTACAAAATCAGCATTGAAATACTGGTAAGCAAACATCCAAACATGTAAAACGATGATGGATAATTATAAACAATGACTCATTTGTAAGTAAGAGTTTTTCGCAAACACAGCGGTAATAAAGTTGACTCTTGTATTAAAACATTAGAGTTCCCAATTCCATAATATATTTCCAAACCAATTTCCATAATATATTTCCAAACCAATTCCATAATCATTAGGCAAAATCCAAATCCAGTGTTAACTTCATTCCGTTAACAAAACCAAACAAATCCATTATTACTTTGTTGTGACGGGGGAAAACCAAATAAACCACAGCTTCCATGACCTTAAGTGTCGACACCCCCGTAAGACTACGCCGGCCAGAGGAGTGAGTACATGCCGCTATCCGAGGACTTGCAACCGGATCAAAAAGAGACGGGACCGCAGCCAACACCGCCCAAAGAGAATAATAGAGTCCCGCACAACATCTTCCACTTTACGTTATAGTTCATTCATTATCATGGTGATGTTTTCATCAAAAACATTTAACAAGTAGAAATCGCATATTCCAAGTCATGTATCATGTAAACACATTTTGAGACGTAATAAATCAAATATTCGTTTGACACGAAGGAGATAAGCACACTAGGCTTGGCACATTTACTTACCTCAAAGCATATTCCAACAATAGCAATCAATCAACGTACTCTACGTACTCGTCGTCAACGAACTCGTTACCCACACATAACAATATGCTAATCAAACCAATATTCTAGCAATATACTTGCTATACTAATTACATGCATATGATAGTCCATGGTTTAGGGTTCTAACACTTCCCCAACATCTCATTCAATTCATGCTCCAAAATAAGCCCAAAGCTTTGCTTCAAAATCCCCTAACCTAAAGCATACATAATCTATCATAACTCCACCAAATCTATTACTCCAGTTTCCCAAACAGATCATGGTCTATAAACAGTTCCATTGGATTCAAAACGTTCGAAATAATAAGTTTAGCCTCCAACAGATCTTAATTTCGATTCCTGAATCAAAAGTTACACTAGTTTCAAGTTTCCAACTTCATTCAAAATATCCATACGGGAATTGTCAATCTTCATGAAACTTTTCCCCCAAGCATCTAGTTCATCCTATAATCATACTAAACCTAATATAACATGATTCCCACATTCAAATCAGATTGTTATCCACCTATTATGATCATTCAAACTCCCAAATCATTCAATCAAACTTCTCTTTCAAACTAGGGTTTCTTCCCAACACCCAAGAACATGATAAACCCTAAAACTTGATAATCAATCCTACGAATCCATGAACAATGATCCTAACAATAACAAACTGAAATTTAAAGATTTCATGCAACATACATGAATCATGAACAAGTGATCACAAGATCAAGAGATCAACAAGAGAAAAGAGAAGAAGAAACAAAACAACTCAAACCCGCTCAAACCCGCCGCCCATGGAGGCGGACGGAGAGAGAGACGGACGGGGTAGAGAAAAAGAAAGAGAGAAAGGAAAAGAGAAAAAGAGAAAAGAGAAAAAGAGAGAGAGAGAGAGAGAGAGAGAGAGAGAGTTACCTTGCCGGAAAAGAGAGAGAGACGGCGGCGGCGGTGGGGTGGCTGCCGTCGGGTAGAGGGACGAGAGAGAGTGAGAGAGGGACGGGTAGAGAGTGAGGGATGTGAGGGAGAGATTAGAAAAAATAGGGAGAGTGAGGGTTTTTATGAGAGTTAGAAATAAAATCAACTTCATAAGTAGGAGACCCTCCTGGATTAGGAAACTTTTATGTAGGAAGAAATTTAGGTCAAAAGACACTTATTTCCCCTTAGTTTTGCCAAAAGACAAACACTTCCCCCACACTCAAGTAAAAGACACTAAAACCTTTGATTAAAGTCACAAAGTTCCCACCAAACTCTCAAAGCATTATAATTAACTCTCTATAATTACATTAACTTCCCAACACTTATAATAATATCACAAAATACCCGTAGTCACAAAACGGGGTATTTCATCCTTCCCTCCTTAAAGAGAACTTCGTCCTCGAAGTTTAAACAAAAACCTCCCTCCTAAATGAGAAACTGTCCTTGAAGTTTAAACTAACTATTAACCACAATAAGGTATACACCTCCCCTCAATAGCACGACTACTAAATGCAACCTAAGGTCGTGAATGATATGCAATATACTATAAGTAGTACTTTAATAAAAAAAAAACGAAGGATTACATCCTCTCCCCCTTAGAGGAGTGACGTCCTCGTAACTCAAGGTACCTCTTCAAACAAGTGAGGGTACTTCTTCCTCATGTCATCTTCCGCTTCCCAAGTTGCCTCTTCAGTGAGGTGGTTTGTCCATAAGACTTTTACAATCTTGACACTCTTGTTACGGGTGTTCCTTGTCTTGGTGTCTAAAATCTTGACAGGCTGTTCTTCATAACTCAAAGACGGGTCCAGTTCTACTGGTTCGGGATCTAATACATGAGATGCATCAGGCATATACTTCTTCAGTTGCGATACGTGAAATACGTTGTGAACACGACCTAAATTCGATGGTAAATCCAATCGATAGGCCACTTCTCCAATCTTTTCTATGACATCATATGGTCCAATGAATTTCGGGGAAACTTTAAGAAATGCTTTTTCTCCAACTTGAAATTCCAACGGTCTTCTTTTCTGATCAGCGTAAGATTTCTGTCTATCCTGGGCTGCCTTCATTCGTTGCTGTATAAGTCTCACTTGATCTGTCATCTCTTCGATAAGTTGTGGACCAATTACTATCGTTTCACTTATGTCGTTCCAACACAACGATGTTCTACACTTCCTTCCATACAACGCCTCATGTGGTGCCATTACAATACTGGCGTGATAACTGTTATTGTAGGAGAATTCTATCAAAGGTAATCTATCAACCCATGACCCTTGAAAATCCATAACACACGATCTTAGCATATCTTCCAACGTTTGAATTGTTCTTTCGGTTTGTCCATCTGTAGCCGGGTGAAATGCCGTGCTAAACTTCAACTGAGTTCCCAGTGCCTCCTGGAGTGCTTTCCAGAAGTGAGAAGAAAATTGGGATCTCTGTCGGAAACTATAGAGCTTGGTACTCCATGATATCTTACAATGTTCTTCATATACGCATCAGCTCTTTGTTCCATATTCCATGTGTCTTTCATCGGAATAAACCTTGCCGTCTTGGTCAATCTGTCAACTACGACCCAAATCTGATTCAGTCCATTCTTTGATGTCGGTAACGCAGTTACGAAATCCATCGAAATAGAATCCCACTTCCAAACTGGGACGTCTAATGGTTGTACTAAGCCTCCCATTCTTTTATGTTCAAGCTTCACCTTTTGGCAAGTTAGACACTTTGCCACAAATTCTGCCACTTCTTTCTTCATGTTAGGCCACCAAAACATCTTCTTCATGTCCTTATAAAGTTTGTCACCTCCTGGATGTACTGAGTAGGGTGTGTTGTGCGCTTCTCGCATCAACTTTTCCTTAATTTCCGTAACACTTATGTGGTACACACCATCTTCCCTTGTAACGGATACTTCCATCTTCATGGATCTTGAAATCACTTGCTTGGCCTTCTGCAATCTTCTTCTTTATCCTTTCCAGCTTCACATCTCCTGGCTGGTTACTCCTTATTTCTTCCAAGATATCTGGCACAACCGTCATATTCCCAAGGGTACTCTTTACTCCTCCTTGTTTCACTACTTCAATTCCAAGTTTTCGGAACTCTCGGCATAGCCGATCAGGCAAAACTAGCATAGTATCCAAAGTATGGCTCGATTTCCGGCTTAACGCATCAGCTACCACGTTTGCCTTCCCTTCATGGTATTGGATACGCAAATCATAATCCTTTATGACTTCTAACCAACGGTCTTTGCCTGTTATTTAGCTCTTTCTGCGTGAAGATGTACTTGAGACTGCTATGATCCGTATACAATCTACACACAGATCCATACAAGTGATGTCTCCATATCTTCAATGCAAAAACTATAGCTGCAAGCTCTAAGTCATGCGTACCATAGTTCTCTTCATGAGTTTTCAGTTGTCTTGAAGTATAAGAAATAACTCTTCTTTCTTGCATAAGCACGCATCCTAAACCCTTCTTCGATGCATCACTGTAAACATCAAACTCGCCAGAATCATTGGGTAAAGCTAAGACAGGTGCCGTCGTTAACTTTTCCTTCAATGTCTGGAATGCTTCTTCACAATCTTCGCTCCACTTATACCTTACCGTCTTCTTTGTTAGTGTAGTAAGCGGTCTAGCGATTTTCGAGAAATCTTTCACGAAACGTCTGTAATATCCTGCTAATCCGAGAAAACTTCTTACTTCGGACACATTCTTCGGAGTAGGCCAATCTTTCACTGCTGAAATCTTTCCTGGATCCACTGATATTCCTTCTTTGGAGATTATGTGACCCAAAAATGGAACATGTTTTAGCCAAAACTCACACTTAGAGAGTTTAGCATATAACTTCTCATGTCTCAAAGTTTCTAACACTTCTTTGAGATGTTCTTCGTGTTCTTCCTCGCTCTTTGAATAAACAAGGATGTCATCAATAAAGACGACCACGAAACGATCTAGAAACGTCCTCATAACACGATTCATTAGATCCATAAATACTGCTGGAGCATTGGTTAGACCAAAAGGCATAACGGTAAACTCGTAGTGTCCATACCTCGTCCTAAAGGCTGTCTTCGGTATGTCCTTCTCGGCTACTCGAAGCTGGTGATACCCTGATCTCAAGTCTATCTTTGAGAAAACACTCGCCCCTTGTAACTGATCGAACAAGTCGTCAATTCGGGGTAAAGGGTATTTGTTCTTGATTGTTGCGCTATTCAACTCCCTATAGTCAATGCACAACCTCAAGCTTCCGTCTTTCTTCTTCACAAACAGTACGGGTGCACCCCAAGGGGAAACACTCGGCCTTATATAACCCTTTTGAAGTAACTCTTGCAACTGATCCTTTAGTTCTTTCAACTCTACTGGGGCCATTCTGTACGGTGCCTTTGAAATTGGAGCTGTTCCAGGTGTTAAGTCCATAGTGAATTCAATCTCCCTTCTAGGTGGCATTCCTCGAATTTCGTCCGGGAACACATCGGGAAAATCTCTAACTATTGGTATTTCTTCTAGCACATTCTCCTTCTTAGATATGTCTTGAACATAACACAAATAAGCACTGTTCCCCTTCTTCACTTGGTTAACTATGGTCAATGCTGACACTAGTCGAATACATGGTTCTTTTGTGATACCACGGTAAGAAACTTTTTCTCCTTTTGGACCTTTAAGCCTTATCTTCTGATCGTGGCAGTCTATGACTGCTCGATATTTACCCAGCCAATCCATTCCCAATATAACATCTATTCCTCCAAGATCAAACTGTATCAGGTTCGCTGGTAGGGTACTAGCCGAAATCTTAACTTCTACTCCTTCAAAAATGGCGTCACATACTGTTACATGACCGGTTGGGGTAGCTACGGGGATGGATATTCTAGACGGATTATTGAGACTCAATTTTTCCACAAACGATGATGAAATAAACGAATACGAAGCTCCGGAATCAAATAGAGTAAAAGCTGGTTGATCATGAACAAGAAATGTACCAGTGACTACTCCGTTTGCTGCTTCCGCTTCAGTCCTGCTCATGACAGCGATCCTTGCAATATTCCCATTCTGTGTGGTAGTTCCTGCCGTACCAGTCCCATTGTTGTTGGCGTTAGCTGGAGCGTTGTTGTTTCTATTCCCGTTCTGAACTCCATTGTTCCTTCCATTGCCTTGGTTGTTCACTTGTTGTCTACCATAATTGTTGCCTCCATTATTGTTGTTGTAGTTCCCATAGTTCCGGTTTCCGCCCTGATTGTTGTTGTTGAACTGTCGGTTTCCTTGGTAATTGCCTCCTTGGTTCCCTAGTTGGTTTCCATTTGGTTTCGATCGACACTCAAACGAACGATGACCCTTCTTGCCACAGTGGTAGCAAGTGACAAGGTTTCCTTGACAGTCCTTTCCTGGATGATTCTGTTGACACTTCTTGCAGATATAACGGCGAGATTGCTCATCTCCATTATTCTGCTTGTTACCACGATACTGTCCTTGGTTACTTCCTCCGTGGTTAGGCTAAAATCTCTTGTCCTGGCCACCTTGGTTAGTCCTACCCTGATTGTTTCCATAGCCCACAGCGTTCTCAACCTTGCGTTTCCCACGCTTCTCATCTTGTGCCTCTTGAATACACCAAACGGCTGCAGCTCTATCGTAAGCTTCCTGTAGAGTATCGTACGTCCTGCACATCAAGTCTTTCTGCAGATGAAGTTCGAGACCAGACATGAACTTCCTGACTTTAGTCGCTTCATCAGGCATCAGCTAACCTGCGAATCGGGATAATTCCATGAATTTCTTGAAGTACTCGGTCACGGAACCGTTCCCTTGTGTCAGATTCACGAAGTCTAAGTACTTTTGATCCTGGACATGGTCCGGATAAAATCGAGTGCGAAGTGCGGTTTGAAGAGCTTCCCAATTGAAATTGGGTTGCGCCAAAAAGTTCTGACGCGTACTCCTCCACCATGTATTAGCTTCGTTCTTCAAGTAAAATGCTGCGCAAACCACTTTGCGGTCTTCGGGGCACTCAACTAGTTCAAGGATCTTATCCATCTCATCGATCCAATTTTCGAGTTCAACATGATCCTCATTGCCTATAAAGTTCCCTGGCTTCATGTCTGCCACTTTCTTAGCATAGTTGGCGTTATTCTGCTCTCCCTGGTTTGCGTTCTGCGCCATCTGAGCAAATTGCGCGAAGATCCATGTTGTTGTTGTTGATGTTGTTGTTGTTTGGTGCGGCCATTGGTACTTGGCGATTTCTCCTGGTGTAGTATTGATGTGGTCTATCAGTCATAATCCCTACACTATAGCCTATTGTATTACTTATAAGGTACCAAGAAGTACAAACAATCACACATATATGGCATGTAGTGCACAATTAAACAAGTAATGTCACACATTGATCATCATTTAACTCAATTACTCATGTATTTCCACATAGACTGATCACGTCTCAACTTTTCATCTACTTCCAAAATTGGAAAAAGGATCAATCGATCAAGAAAAAATTGCGAATTTTGGTGTGCAACACGCTCTTTGAGTCTACTTTCATAATCAAGAAGAATAAACTCAATATCAATTGTGGAACTCAAAATATAAAGGAAATACCACAGCTGCTGTCACAGCCCACCAGAACAGAAACGTTGACTTTGAAAAGCCTTAAACTGACTTTAAAATTCTCAAAATGAGCTAGGCTTTCTTCCAGTGTTAGCCAATCGTGTCTATTAGTCGCCATAAAAATTTTAGGTCAAAAAAAGATATGGAAGATTGGTAAACATCAAAAATGCTACAGCTAGTCACTTTGCAATTCTGCTACTGAACCGTCAACTTTGAAAATTCGTAGCTAATTCTCCAGAACTTATATGGGGTTGAAACTTTTATGGGAGGTACCTGGGTATGTATACTTTCTGGGAAAAATTCAGGGAAAAATAAATCCAAAATTAAATACGTCTGCTACAACAAAAACTCACTGCTGCGCAGATTCAACATCACCGAAAATCAAAGCTTTCGCGTTCTAACTCCACGAACACTTTCTAAGCCCATAATCAATGATAACAAGCATAACACAACCTTAATTCATCCAATCATACTCCAAAATTCAGAAAGCTAAATTTATAAAACTCCCCAAACCGGGTCTTCAAAACATAAACATTATTCATCCCAAAGCAAAACGCTAAGAATTTAACTCTAGCCCAAAAGTGACTATTCAAGAACCGTTCTAAAACTTCAAGTGTTGCTCGGCTCCATAGCCTTATTCAAACTAATAAATAAAACTTAAAAACATCTAGTATAGGATACCTAAAGAACTCTAACAAGCTTAATCGTCGTCCTTATCGCTTTCGTCCATCTCCTCCTCTTCATTGGAATCATACTCGTGCTCTTCATCTTCACTCGGGTCTTCTTCACTTTCTTCATATTCCATGGGATCTTCTTCAATCTCGGGATATTCATCGACATCTTCCATTGGATCTTCTTCAACTTCCTCATCGTCACTAGAGTCTATAATAATCACCTCTTTTTCATCACTAGAGCTTATGTAGATCACGTCTTCTTCATCACTGGACTCTATCTCAGTAACTGTATAACTTTGCCACTTAAGATAAGTCTCCATCAATAGCTTGCATATGAAATCTGCACTTACCGTCCATTCACCTTGGCAACGATAATCCCTATCATTCAAACGATTCATCCTGCCCATGACGTTGCTATACTTTGTAATAATTTCCCCAAACATGGGTTTCATAGGTAATGCCTTCACCATACAGTAAGCCTGAAAAGCTGGATTTCTATACCGAGGAAAATCTAAGGCTTGGAATCTATCTTCACAATATTGAACCACACGGTCACGAAAATCTGGAAAATCTTCACCTTCGACCCAACGTGTCACAACAGGATGCTCTACTGGCAGCACACGCTTCCTTGCCGTATGCTTAGTTCTAGCCATCTACAAGAGGAAACAACTTAATAAATCTTTAATTTAAAAGGCATAGACCGTAATCCAAATAACTACTCTTTACATCCAATAATCATTCCCAAGACTCCAAATTGATGGTTACAAGACTCTTGAAGAAATTTCCCAACGAAGTCTCTTAAAGTAGGCTTAACTTAGAATCCAATTGGAATACTTCAAAAATTCGATTGGGTGGATGGGGCACTTGCTTTCTATCCTATTTTCTAAACACTTACACATAACAATCCTATCCATACTACCCAAATTCCCACGGCTCGTCAAATTTTAAGTTATTTCTCCTATATTCATTTTAGTTGCCCTAACAAGTTTCAAATTCCTTTTTAGAATGCCGGCTCTGATACCACTTGTAACACCCCCAAATGGCCCAAGCCGGAGACCCGGGGATGTCACTCCTTGTATCCGGGCTCGTCTCGGGTACGGAGTGACATCCCCGGGTCTCCGGCTTGGGCCATTTGGGGGTATTACATTCACCTTTCCCTAGATACCCGGGACATCTCTTCGTGAGACTTGTGCACAAGATACTAGGATTAAAGTATCCTTGCTACGGTGCTTCCTACTCTCATGAGCTCTTTCACTGGATTCTCTTCGGTTTCTAGGTCTTAAGTTGCCCAGTTTTCAATTTTTAGGATTTTTTTATTTTATTTATTTATTATTTATTATTTTTTTTCATTTTTTTTCTAACTCTATATGCATTTGGCCAACTCGATTAACCAACACATTTGGGGTAGGAGGACTCAATAAATAAAAGTGCAACAATAATATATACAATGCAATAAATTAAACGTGCAAATGCAAACCGAACTGACTGACACCTACGTGCAAGACTGACTCACTAAACTATATTCTAATCTAAATGTAACTGGTGATGCAAGATAAGGACATGGATAGCAAATAGGTAAAAATCCCCCCACACTTGAGTGCTTCGTTGTCCTCAACGAATTTAGAGATCAACCAAGAAGACTCGGCATTCAAATGCAAGGGACGGTGAATCTACTCGGAGTCAAAGTCATTGCACAAGAAGGTAGTTCAACAAATTTAGAGCTAAAAAGAAATACGTGCACGTGACAAGTTGTGTTTACCGAAATTAAGCAAGTACTCAAGTATTTCCTAGGATTCTAACAACTAATCCAGAGGCGACTATGCACCGTGACGAAGTGGTCAATATAAAATCATAGAGCACGTACGATCTGCCTAAACGGTAAGTAAAGAGAGAGAAAAGAGTACTCAGAGCCGACACAAGGTCGGGGACGAAATCCGATAGGTGCTGACTAAGATAGCAAGAACAATCCCCAAGCAAACATTTTCCGGCACAATGCTAACTCCCATGGCGGTCGAGTGTGCGGAACACACCGGGGTCGATTGATCTACTGCTGAGAAAAATAGAACGAAGAATCCCCAAGCTCGTGATGCGAGCTCCCAGAATGGTCGAGTGCGCGGTAGCACACCGGGGTAGATTGCTTCGTCGAAGTTCTATTTTTTCTCTCGAATTCTAGCCACATGTATCAGCTGCTGCTTTGAAAGTTTATAATAACACTAGATTCCCTTATTTCCTTGCTCAAATTTGCTGAAAATCACCACATAATCCTAGCTATGCTTTCATCTCACAACCAACTTATAGAAATCGAAAAGTGAGTCCAATACTAACATCCCAATTGTTAACATCAATTTTTTTTTCTTCAAAACTTGGTTCTGGAATCACCGAACAGAGAAGGGATTTTGTTTGTGGATGCTACTGGTGAAAGCTTTGAGATCCACATAGGTAAAATTGGTGGTTCTCAATTGCTGCTTCTGGTTGCAGAGGGGTCGATTCAGAAGGGGTCTTATGGTACTGGGTTGTTCTGGTTTGGAATCCGCTGCAGAGAGGGAGAGATGTGATCGGATTTGGGTCGGTGTCTGGGTTTTGTTTGACGCAGAACAGAGGATGGGATGGTGGTGGTTTGCGTCGGAGATGGAGGTGGAACCGAGGAGAGAGGAGGCGGTGATTGTTCTGTTTCTGGGTTTCGAATTGGACAGCAGATAATTGTCCAATGAATGTGTGGTCGGGTTTCAGGTAGGGAGGCGTATGTTTGTTCAATTGAGGGCATAGAAGGATGCGATGTTGGGTGTTTTTTTTTTCCGGATCTGGGTTATTTTTGTCGGAATCAGTCATAGGTGGGTTCGGTTCTCAATTGGAGAAAGAGGTGTGGGCTCGGTTTTGTCTCGATCCGGGAAGAAGGAAGTGGGTTCTGATCGACTTTGGTTCATCGTACGTGGAAGAAGCAAGCCGCCGACTTTAATGGCTGCCGGCGGCTGGGTTTGATTGGGGCTGTTCAAGGTGATTGGTTGTGTCTGGGGCTGTTGATAAGGGTCGAGATTGAAGGTGTGGGTTCGAATTGGTTCAGAGTTGCAGGCGGTGTGCTACAATTGCTGTAGCGGCGGTGGTTTCTTTGGCTATGGTTAACAGAGGAGGAGGAGGAGGCTGTGGGGAAATTTTTCTAAATACCCATGGGCATTATTGTCCAAATCTGGTGATCAAGTAACAGGGAAGAAGCTGCAGAGTGTCCTGAACGTTGCAACTCCATGTTGCAACAGTGGGGTATGCGGGTGGAAATTTCTGAACTCTGGTAAACTGCATATGCCTCCCCTGATGCTCAAAACCACCCAAACGGGGTCAAAACTGACATTTCCAGTAAATTGTAAAATATGGACTAACCACCCTGCTGTTTCGAGATCATTTTTTCTCGCCATTTTTTCTTTTTCCACCATTTCTTCTCCTTCAACTTCTTCTCTATTGAGCGAAAATAAACTCTCAAAATGATCGCATATTTCAACAGTGACGAAAACGTGTTGCACAAGTGAAAGTTCGCCGGAAACTTTTTCTTCTTCTTCCAATTCATGAGAATCGACATCATGACAATTTCACAAATAATCTCAAGTCTCCCATGTTTTGAGAAAAGATTGATGTCCTTTTTGCCCGTCTTTTCAAATTGCAACATCTTTACTGAAAATTCAAACGACACCTCATAAATTATGAATGATTGTGTACCTTCATCTTCTTCATATGAATTAACCGAATCATCTACAAAGTCAATATCGGCGCCTTGTTCATCTTTTTTGCGCCCACACGTGAGATTATCCATCAAATCCGCAATCATAGAGTCAAGCTCGACAAATTTGATTCCATGAATGAGACTTTCAATCTCACTGAAAAACGCATCATGTTTCTCCCTCATACTAGACTCAAGCAATGAATCGATGTTTGGACATGGTGGGATACACAATGGCTCATCATCCTCTTCTTTAAGCGTTGGAAAGTTTGGAGCACCCTCTTGATTTGGATGGAGAACAAATTGTGCGTCCATGTGTGTTGTCTCCATTCCCATTCTTGTTGCTTGTTGTCGCCATTCTTCCACATTCGGAATCATCTCCTCAAGCATGCAACCAAGGAAGAAGAGTAACTTAGTGGGAGGGGTTGAGTCATTAGGACGAAAGGTATAACATTGTATTTCCATGGCTACCCTCTCTCTAATGCCATTCACATGGCACTCCTTCACGAATTGCTCATATGCAAGGTTGCATGCTTCAAATATGCTCGCAAAACGGCGATATTTCTCATCCTCCTTGCTTAGAGTTGAATGCGTGCACACATAAAATCTCAAGTAATACCGTGAGGTAATAAGAATATAAAATAACAAAAAAAAATCCCCAAAGCTAATAATTTTAACTAATTCAACCGAAGTCCCCGGCAACTGCGCCAAAAACTTGACACGTTCCAACCGCAAGTGCACGGCTGTCAGTGTAGTAATAATTCCGATAAATCCGGGTTTGTCGAACCCAAAGGACTTCTCGTAAACTAGTTAAGACTTATTAACCTTATATGGGCAAAGCGCATTGAGTTTGTTGAACTAATCTAAAAAAGATAAATAACAAGCTAATTATTAAAATTGATTTAGTTGATATGAGGAAAAGTTCAGGATATCTCTATGGGTCACTAAGGATTTCTCACCAATTCGGATTTATGTTCAAGCAACACGAATGTCTTTTACTTAGCCAAACGAGCACCTATGCTTTGAAGATTTCTCAACAAAAGACTAAATTCAAACTCTTGTACCTGATTTCTCTAGCCTACTCAAGTTCAAATAAGCATTATGTTCTTATGGTCTACTCTTAGTTCTAGCTAACTAGCAAGATTTCTCAACCCTATATACGACTAGTGCTTGATTCAAGTTTCCGGGTAGCAAATATTGATTTCTCTAACATCCTCTACCTATAATCATCCTGTTGTGAGCTTAAACAATAGAAACGATAGAATTAAGTACATAAATCAAGCATAGCTAAGCATAACACATTCAGTTAGGCTAAAAAGCATGAAACAAAATCCATAAATCACCAAACGTGGTGTTCAAACCCTAGCTCCCTATGAGATATCCCGAAAAAGAATTTTAGCTACGCTTAGACATGATCAAAAGTACAAGTTTTCATGATAAATAAACAAAACTCGAGAAGAAACGGAGTTTTAGAAGCCAAACGAATGATCCAAGTGCTCACAATCTTCTCCAATCGTTCCCTAAGCTCCAAGACCTACAAAGCAACGTCAAAACTGTGTTTTAGGTCTGAGAATACGTTTCCCCAGTTCTGGGCACTTTTTTTTAAATGAACTTTGGCCGAATTCGCACTTCAGCCCCTCCAATTTGTAATTCTCGGACAGAATTGTAAGCTGATCTTGCGCGGGCTGTATCTCCCTCATACGGACTCTTCTTCGGGCCTACCATATATCGTTGGAAAGCTACGGATGTCTACTTTCCAATGTCTTTTTATCCTCATCATCTAGGTCCATACCAAGCATATCCAAGCCTATCATAAGATCCATTGTAACTATTTTATCTGAGGTACAAAACACTAAACAATCCGTGCAATTATCATCGCAAATATGAGAGAAATCATGCTCAAATAAGCTAGAAACACAACTTTTTACTCTTAGGCTTATAATCGTCAAATTCACATATTTGTGCAAATATAACATATAAATCATGTGAAATAAGCCTAATACAAGTAATATGGTAGTATAATAATAACTCCTAAAAGATAATTATCACCGAGCAATTACAATATTAAGTATAAATGGGCGTGTGATGAAAATACCTCCACAGACATAAAGGGTGGCATCTCCCCACTTATATGGGATATCCGCGCAAGTGTCATGTTGTAGGTTATCATCGACCCCTTTTAACTTAGCATGACCTGTTTATGTTCAAAGTTGTAAATCATTATTTGAAGAAGGCAAAGTGGGGCATCACATTGAGAAGGGATTTACTCACCTAAGGTCTCTTCACATTTATCTACTAACCATTTGCGAATATCATTTCTAGAACCCCAGGTTATGATGCCTGCAAGATAAGTTCTTGTTGCGGTAAAGCAAATTGGAAAAGCGTACCTTCTTCACTTTCATCACCAATAAGCTCTTGGAAGTTTATTTGTGCTTGATGCAGCTCACTAGCGGTTGGGCGCGAGTGTCCCCTTTGGCTCTGAGTCGAACGCGTTGAACGCGAACCCCGCCTTTGCTCTTCAAGACTTTTCTTTTTCGCTATCTCAATCCTCTCCTCTTTTGTTAATTTTTCTTTCAAGGCTCTTTCTTCAGCCATATGTTTGGACTCTTCAATCGCCTCTTCCTCAGTCACAACCGTTGGCCCTTTAATTGGGCCATCATCATCATCTGCAGCAAAACGACTATAAATGAGTATTGAGACATTATTTCGTTACAATCTCAGCCAAAGTGCGGTTCCAGTACCTTCTTCGCTTTCTTATCTTGCAATAAAGGGCACGCTAGTGGTTGCCTTCTTCTTCGGGGCCGCCTTATTCGCAGGGGCTTTCTTTGCTTGAGTAACGACCTCCTTAGCAGCCACCTCGCTTCGCGTACGCTTTGATTGTGGAGCTACCACATTACTGGCCGCAAGCTCGTCTGCAATTCTTTTCTTCCTCCCTTTAACAGGTGGCGCGAGGAAGGCTTCGAGAGCGTCTGAGACCACCTCCTGGACCTCTGAATCCATGGGCCATGCGGGAGCAATAGTTACCTCAAGTTCAATCCCAGACGCGAATCGCCTCAAACAGCACTGCCATGAGGCAAAGAGTTAGAGTTTGAACTACTTTAAAGAAATATATGAATGAAATGCGATCAAGCATACCTGTTTGAAGTCGTCCGCGTATTTAGTCCTTGCCTTTAGGGACTTCTTCTTGACAATGTCTGCATTTTCGTCGAGAATAAAACGAGGACACAAGTGATGGTCTTCGTCCATCAAAGAGTAGAAACCATATTGCGTTTCATCCAAAGAGAACTTGGATTTGACTGGATAACATGTTATCACAAGCACGAGAGCTTTACTAGCTTGGAGCTGAGCCTGAGATTTGACAAGGAGGCGAATTTGAGAATTCCGAAAAGAAACCCAACTTGGGGTATTTTGCCTCGTCTGTCTCTGGAAGGTTGGGTCAGCGGGAGTTCAACCATCAATAGGGCATTACTCTTCCCGTACAGGAGTTCGTTGCAGCAACCTTTGACAATAGCCTCAGACCATAGGGGCGGCGAGACGACATCAAAGCCCAGCTGCGAAATCACGCGAAGCGGATCATAATGGACCGGAATACGTTTGTAGCTCGGGGTTTCGGAGTTGGCCACCCACTCAGGAAGAGCTGGAAGATATCCCCTCCTTCACCAATTGACGAATCCTCTGTAGCGCCTAGAACCCTTGGTGATATACTCAGATTCATACTTAATATCTTCCTCAGGATACATGTTTTCTTGGAAAACAATGTTATCCAATCGGTGGACGTAGAGCCTGGCCTCAAAGAAGCTAATGTCGTCGCACACTAGAGAGAATGTACGGCGAGGAGCTCTAGTCCTGTACCAGCGCCATGCTCGAGGGCAGAGGTCCCCATGTTTGGAATTAGGAGCGTTCTAAAGCTCTACCTCTGACGGGATAGGAGCGTATGTTGTCCATCTCTTAAAGACCCACATTGTCAGGAACGCGATGTTGACGAAAGAGACAACATCCACCCTTCCTTGTGACTGCTCGACGTTGGTAGTGGCCAAGTCCAGACGGTGGAAAAGGGAACCCAAGACCAGAGGCCCCAAAGTAGCCTTGTGGCCAAGTGAGAGTTTTACTGCAAGCGGGAGCACATGAGTGAAAACTCCGTCGCGCGGATGCCCGTCGATCAAGTAACGCGACAACCAAACATAGAGGAATCCACACAGAGTTAAATCAAAGCCTTTTCCTTCCAGAGAAACTACAGCTTTAGGGTCTTCCGCTATCAAATCTTGAGCGACTTGGGGTTTGGCGAAATCTTGGAATAAGTACATGGTCTACTTTGACCATATATTCATCGCGCCGGAAGAAAAAGACATGTACGCGTCAAAATAAGTGGTTGAGTTTGGCTTCCACCTTGAAGCAGCCTTCTTCATGTCGGCAATGCACTCTTGCATTTGCGCAAAAAGGGTGAGCTCTTAATCAGAAGCAAAAGGAGCTAAGGGGTCAATAGCTCCCATGCTGAGAAGCAGAAGTAACATCTCTACATCTTCGGGAGTGGGTGCAGCCTCGAAGGTAGCAAAGTGAAAAGTATGGGTTTTCTTTGAATACCTGGAGAACAGGACCTTTGAAATTCGTTGTAGAGCTTGAGGCCGAGCCCTTTTGTCGCGCGTATGGCATGAAAAACCCCATCTTTCATCAATATTTTCTCATATTTGTTGAGGATAAACTCTGTCCATTCCTCCATCCAATCAAGCTTCTCCATGAAAGATTGAAAGAGAAGCTCTGTGAAAGGATGCATGCCAGCTTCGAGACCAAGACACTGGACGTCCTGAGTGCTAGCAAGATCCCAGTCATCCCTTTCAGGTTCAGGCACTAGCTACATGGCGCCTTCCACAGAAGATGCCCGAAGAGTGGTCCCTTTGATTGTTGCCAGAAAAAAATCATCCCCACCCAAATAGGGAGCTTTATGCCACAGAGCCTTGCTGAGTTCGGGTAACTCAACTGCCTCCTTTTGAGACTTCTTAGGGGCCATTTCTATAACACAATAAATAAACAACAAAGCGAGATTTGAAGATCAAAACCCTGTTTAGACATGAAGAACAGTGAAGGACATAAACAAGTATGGGTAACAAACCCAGATGGGGTTGCATGCCTACTTTTGACAGAATCTAAACACGAATAGAGAGCAAGAATCACCAACCTTGCTGCTTCTTGAGTGTATGAACTACTTGAGTAATCAGATCAAGGATTTGATTGAAGATCTGAGCGTCTTGTTGGCAATTGTCTCTCTGGTTCATAAAGCTCCAATAGCAACAGTGGTGGGAAAGTTTTATTTGTCGTAGTGGAAGGGTTTATATAGGATCTCGAAGAGGTGCGACTATTCAGAATCTCTCAATCGACTTTATCTCGAAAAATGGCAAAAATGGTGACCTATCAGATCTATCGACTCAATTTTGCCTTGAAAATAGGCAAAATTCGTGGATATGAACTGATTAGCCGCGCAACGGACATCCCCTATTTAAAGCTACGACATTTGGAGAGACCAAGGCAATCATGGTTATTCCTGGGGGCTAGGGTTTTCAAATCTGTAGTTAATTCGAAGATTTACACGTGGCGACCACGCACGGCTAATTTTGCACGGCTACACAGCAAACGCGCGCGTGATATTCGCGCAAAAGGGGGCTAATGTAGATGGTGCATTCCAGACTGACAGATCACAGCCACGTGGCAGCCATCCAGCACATCTGACTGTGCTCCATATACACCCAATCACAGATCATGCTTATCCACTTGGGGGCTGCGAGACAGGGCCACACGCGATGCTCACCACACGGGACTTGTAGGGACTTAGTGGTTTGGAGGCTAGAGTAAGGTCCATCACGCACGAACGACAACCAAGCTCGCGCGTGACCCTCGGTAAATGAATGAGAGATTTAATGACCATGTTTCCTATAAACTCGGTCGATCTCATAAACGGTCTCCAGTATATGCGGACGGGTGCGTAACGTTCCTTATATATACGGTCGAATGTGCCGTTACGGGGCTATCATTAAGCCGGCATTTATGGGCGCATTAACCTCTCACAACAGTCACTTCCCTACTATTGATAACTCTGTATAGAGTTATATTTTTTCTACGCGTTTCCTATTATTTTGCGTGCATTCTGGATAAATATTATGAGTTTTGTACTTTGAATGCGTGGATTTTGTGTACTTGAGCTAGATATGCTTATTTGATTAGTCCGCGCATTTTCAAGTTGATTTGAGCTATAAATGACATTTTTTATGACGGTATTTGTTAGTTTTGTGATTCTCAGGTACCGGAAGCTCACGAGCATGGAACGGTAACGGAAGCGAACTTCGGAAACGGAATGAGCTCAAAAAGAATTGTTAATGAGAGAGGAGAAGATGAAATCAACAAATTGTTGCTACAATCCAACACATTACCAGTACCTAGTCCTAAACCAAACCAAAATTTACACTACATATCTACCAACTCTACCATTTTCATCAACTCAACCATAACCTATCAATACCTCCTAATCTGCCAACACTCCCAACCAATCTATATATATAATAGCAGAACGAACGTTTGCAAAAACTTCCATATTTCGCACCCTTTTTCTTTTCGAACTTTCCAAAATTGAATCCCTCAATTCAAAACCATATGCGGAGCCATCAATTCAAAAAAGACGGCTGGATAATATTTGAATAAATATTTTTTTTTTAAAAAAAAACTGTTTTTGATATGTAGATAATGTAGGTTCCGAATAAATCTACTTTTAACAGAATCTGGTTTGTTTAAAATGAAACTTTGGAGATAACGATAAGATTACAAATTATTTTTCAAAATCTTATTAGAAATCAATCTCATTACTCTATTTATATCTTCTCCTAATCTCTGGTTATTGCTCATAAAAAACCAATCTCCTTCCAGGGGAACGTCTCTCCTACTCTTACGAAGGTTTGTTTAGTTCTAATATAAGAGTTAGCTTTGTGCTCTTTGCTGAAAAAATATGCACTCTGTATACTTCTCTTATTTTAATATATTTTGCTCTAAAATTAATCATGAAGGATTCTCTGTAAAATTACAGGGAGAAGGTGATAGTTCCAAACTAGCAAGCCATAGGTATCCTTCATCGGAGTCGAGAATCAAACCGAGGAAACAGTTATGAAGAAATGCCTCCTGACATCATGGTTGGGTGCCCACCCACCCCAGAATGGAAATGCAGGTCTGATCTTGATCATAATGGCAATCATCCCGTTGCTTCTTTACTCTTTGCGTATTGGACATGAAGTGAGCATAAATGTACAAGAACATTTGGATGAAGAAAAAATAAAGAGTAAGCAACTTGCTTTATGGTGAATTCTCAACCTATCATATATTTTAGTGTTTGTTTTCAAGTATTCTTGATTTCTTAATGATTTATATGCAAACGGTAAATATAATCAGATAGAAACTATTTTTTTTCTAAATCTCGCAATTTTTAAATTAATTTTGAATTTAAGTTTTTTCCCACTGACGGGATTCTAAATTTCACTTTCAAAAATCAATACAAACATATAAAGGAATTTCTTTTGAGAGCATATATTAGCGATTTTCAAGGGATACAGATTTCCGATAAACATATATTGTACTTAAAGGATAATTTAGAGTTATCATCTATGGATCAAAACTATAAATTGGACATTTCTTTTAATATGCCGGCTGTTCAAACATTAAAGTTCACAAAAAACTTTCACATCCAACACAATCCAAATTCAAATATTACTGGAGATTTGTTTGGATATGGTAACATCTTTGAATTTTTAATTTGTTAGATCCAATATAAATCAAATTCAAAATTAACAGAAATATGCTTCGATCTATAAATTCAAAATTGTATCCATTGTCTTTCTCCTTTTTCGAATGGAAGTTCTTTGAAGTATCAAATACAATTTTCTTGATCCATAATTTCTTCTTATGCTCCCCTTCTTCCTCTTTAAATTTTCAAGATGGAGCAGGAGAAACTTTAGGCCTATCACTTTTTAGATCTGGTAGGTATGTTATTTTATTATATTTATCTTATTTTTTACATGTCTTTTTTCTATGCTAATTCTATTTCTCCAGAATCTACCTTAATCTCGACAAAAAAAAATGAACTCGGAGAATTAAGTATTAACTACTAAATTTATTTTTACTATAAAATGACACTTGGTAATCATTTCAATTCTCTTCATTAAAGTTTCTTCTATGTTCATCGATTTAATTAGTTGCTACAACTATCTTATAGGGAGATTAAATAAATTATAGTTGGCTAATTTTTAAATCTCATAGTCTTTGTGGCTTCCTTCACTTCCAATGGCGGAAATTGGAGCCCTTACATGTTCTCAGATTCACTATGATCTCTTAGGCGATGCCCTCAAGAGTGTTTTTTTTTTCAGGCGTTCTTGATATATTGGTTGAAGATGACAATCAAAGTTTGGTTCCGGTGTTGATTTGTTCTGAGATTGAGGTGTATTGAATTTGTGTGGTCAATCATGATATTAAAGGAAGTGTATCATTTGTAAGGCAATGGATTAGCTTACACGAGGCTGCTCATGATGTCTCAGTTTTAGTTTTATATCCCAAACTTCATGTACAACAGTTTAGAGAATGACATTAATTTAAATTTTCGATCGTTTCTTAATATCATATAGTATTATTCTTACACTATAGAGCTTTTTTTTTTTTTTTGAAATTTCTTACAGTATAGAGTTTGTTTTAATGCAACCTTACAACCGTCTTTGTATCGATTGATATGTGATTACAAATAAACCTCATAATCATCATTGAGTTAGTAATTCTCTTGACCATGGTGTTCGGGCCATTTTGCGTGCCCATCGACTAGACCCACGGGACTCTAAGGATCATTGGTCATTCTGGGATTTGAACTTGAGATTTCAAGATGAGCAAACTCTCAAGTTTAAATCTTCCAGAGACATGATATTTTCTATACTAATGATCAACAATCAATTTAATTAATTTATTTTCAAAAAAATCAATTTAATTAATTTTGATAAGCAGGGGAGACTTTACGCGGAGTTTGATAGAACAAAATATTTCAATTTCACTTCACATTTGTTAAAAATTGCAGTTTTTTTTAAAGATAAAATTGTAGTTTAATTACAAATATAATATATTCATATTTATTATTATTATTATTATTATTATTATTATTATTATTATTATTATATTATTATAATTTAATAATTCATGCAACAAAACACCGGTTGGTTGAGTAGTATTTTGACTATTTTCTACTTTCTTTTAGTACCTAATTTTCTTTCTTTACGCGGTGAAAGTTAACTTTCATTTTGTAACTAATAAGATCATACAAACATTTTGCTTCATCAAAAAGATCATATAACAAACAGATAAAAGACATTCTCACAAAACATATATATATATATATATATATATATATGTATATATATATATATAATGAGAGCATCTCTCTGACCTTTTTGTTTTTTGAGGAAATCTCTCTGACATTTGATCTCTCCTTCTAATTTATCATTTGCAAAATATTTTGCGTCAACAATAAATCAAGATATGTGTGATGAATAATACAAGTTGACGAAGCTGTTTCTGTTTGGAGGCATTGCTCAAGCATATACATACATATATAAGGAAATTAGCAAACAGTCAGTGCATTGCACGGATAATTTAACAGTAAAGGATTTTTTTGCATTGCACTGATAATTTTAACAGTAAAGGATTAAAAATTATGCTACCTCTGTTTCAGCAGAATCTGCTCAGTTCACTTTTTTGGGTTATTTTGACCGGTGAATAATGCATTTGGAACATTAAATAGTAGTACATTTCATTATACTTTTGAAAGAAAATAATGTTAATTATTTTGAAACCGAACAAAAGATTTTTTTACTAATTTATTTGGCCATGTTTACCTAAATTTGGGCGACTTCTATCTTTAGTTATCTTTTTAGAAAAAAATGTCGTTACTTTACTTTTATTTTATATATCCTTTAATTTTACATAATCCGTGCAATGCACGGACGGTTTGCTAGTTAAACATAATCATATCTACTGCCTACACCAATTCTCCCAACACCATTCAATCCAACACTACAATACCATTCACCTAGAAACTAAACAAACTCCAAAAGCCACCTCTCACCAAAACCACCGAAGCCCTCTCCTGAATTCATTTACCATTAATATCATATTCCAAATCAAACAACACCAATACAGTTTACCATGACAACACTCAGACCACACCAATCACCTACAGTACCTACTTCACAAATAACTCACCTAATTCCACCATAACAGCCACGACTAAACCCAGAAATCAACAACACAATTACACCTCCTAACCACATGAGACTTCACCATCAGACCAACCAACCAAAAAACCGATTAACTCATCTGTAAACCAATCGACGACCAAACCCAACAGACCCCATTGCCATCGCCATTCTCCACCTTCAACGCAGCCACCGTTCCATCACAAAACCACCGCTGCCTTCTCCTGGAACAGCCATCAAAACCAGACCCAACCTCCCGCAATTGCCACCTGCTGACCTTCAATCCGTCAATCTAACACAGCCAAGGCCGCAAGAAGCAAGACCCAGCAGAGAGAAGAGAAAGCTCGCAAAACAGAGCCAACACCCGAAGCAAAGAAGCAGCAAATCAGCGACGGAAGAATACCCAGCGAACAGAGTGAGAAATAGAGCATCAAAGCTTCATGTGATTTCATGGATTTCCTCCGACACTTAGCGAAAAACAGAGCCTATACTTCGGGCCGAAATCAAAACACCTGTCTGTTTTGATTATTGGAATATATTTCGTGCGAAATCAGATTGGTTTCGTGCGAAATCCCTCTGTTCCTGGCGGCTGTTTTGAGTTGGGCAGAAGTACAATTTCTGAGAAGTTGGGGGCAGAACGGAAATAAAAGAGACTTAATAAGAAGGATAAGCTGCGGGGTCTGTTAGCTACAGCCCTAGGGTTCGGTGGTGAGTCCAACATTGTTGGAGGGGTGGTTTTGCAAATAAGAGGTTTTAATCCCATTCTCTTGGACAGGTCGTTTGGCTATTGAAGGGGGCTGTTTTGTAGACAATCAATCATTCATTCATCATTCTACAACAGAACGTGAGACTAAGGACGACGCAAGGAGACGAGGACGAAGGCGAAGAAGAGCTTGGACCACCCGGCTTATTTCTTCTTCTTCTTCTTCCTCTTCTCCTTATCAATTGTATGGAGAATCTCGTATTGTTTATCTATTTTATGAATAGCTAAATACTTTTTGCTAGGTTCTATGGAGATGAACCTAGGGCTTATGCAATAGACAATTTTCCGGACTTAAGTATTTGATTCATGTTTCGAATCTCTTCATCGTTCTTCTTTGATATCGTATATCTTGATCACTAGGGCTATTGACACGTCTAGGGATACAAGAATAACTTTGGAAAGATGAATTAATATGTTAAAGGAGTCGTAGCTTAAAGACTATTGACTAGTTAGTTGGATTGATTGTTCTGAACTTAATTCTTAGCATAAACAGAGTCGCGAACCGGTTAGGCTAGCTTTCCAGGTGGGTGCTTGAGAGAGACTTTACCTAGATACAAACGAGAACAAGAAATTATTCCCTAATCATTGAGACTGAGAGGTGAGATGATATGACTAGTCGTGTAAGGGTAGATTCGATTGTTTTAGCGTTAGGCATTGGTGGACCGAGAGGACCCAGTGATCGGCTTAACGTTAGGCGGTTAGAACCACATCGGTTGACATCGGTGGACCGACAGGACCCGTAGTCGACTGATAGGTAGAGCGACATGAGACCGAGAGGAGATTGTCAGTGCTATTACCCGACACAACTAACTAGATGATAGCGTGTTTCAGTACTATATTCAGAACTGTATAAAACCCTAGGGGATCCATAGATCACCTAGTTATTTCTCATATTTGTTTATTAATCAGAAAAAATTCAAAAAATATTAGTTATTTACTTATTTCAATTCTTAAATCAAATTCTTCCTCCCTGTTTACAATACTCTAAATTAATCGACTAAATAAACAATCTCGAGTCTGTCTCTGTGGGTTCGACAACTTGAGTTTTAATACTCAATCTTTATTACTTCGACCGTGCACTTGTGTATACACGTAAGAAAAGCGTTTCATGTTTTTGGCGCCGTTGCCGGGGACAACGGTAGATTATTTAGTTAGGAGTTAGTTATGAGTACTTTTTCTTTAGTTATGTTTTATTTTGTCTTCTTTCATATCTCTGTGCTTCACTGGTATCTTTTGAGTATGTTTTCTCAGGAAAGCATGGAGCTAGCCCCAACGCAGCTGAATGAAATTACCAAGTGTGGGGGTGTGGATGAAATGCGTGCACTGCATGAAGAATATCAAGAAGTGCAACAGAATGAGTACTACTGGCATGACTTCATGGAGATAGATGCCTTCGAGCCCAGTAGCACGGTGTGGAAGTTGATCAAAAAGAAAAAGTGTAAAATGAAAAGAGTCAGCTTCCACACTTGTCCATCATCTTTACAACACAGGGGTGCGCTTGAGAAGAAAGTTCTAGAAAAGAGATGGTGGAAGAAGAAGAAGTGGAGGGATAAAGCATCCTCCATGTTCCTAGACGGTTAAGGTAACCGGGTCGGGCTGTCGACCTTAAATTACATGCGCTAGTTGGGAGGCAACCCAACATTAGATTAGGATTTTGTTATTTCATTTTTTTTCTTCTTTTGAGTCTCCATATGATGATTTTGAGAGGTGAGAGAGTGGGACTGATGAGTTATCTAGTGTTTGCAGGTTATGTTTAGCGAAAAGTCTACCCCAGTGTGCTATGGCACATTTGACCCACATGGGGACTCTTGAGAGAGTTGGGGATTTTTCGTGCATTATTTTCAGCATGGAGCAGTCTACCCCGCTGTGCGAGGCACACGTGACCTTAGGGGAGCTACAATGTAGCATGATGTAGCTTGTGGATTGCTCAGATGATCATCATCAGCGGGAAACTGTCAACGGTCCACAAGAACCCTTCTTGTTACAGTTTTGCGGACACGGTGCCCATATAGTTCCGGGAACCTCATGTATCTCTTACTCTCTACGTTTTGAGCGGTAATTGTGGAGATCCACTTCTTACACATTTAAGCGATGAGTCCTCTTATTTTATCTCTAAACTCGTTGAGGACAACGAAATGCTTAAGTGTGGGGGGGGGGGGGGGGTTGTGTATATTTTGCTAGCCATGTCTGTTTGCATCGCCAGTTACATGTAGTTTGTGTAGTATTGTGAGTAGTGTGGTTAGTGTAGTGTGTTTTAAATATATTGTCGTATTGTGTTAGATTATGTATTTTTGCATTGTTTGCACTTTTATCTTTTAAAGTCACCCTACCCAATGTTATGTGATTAGTAGAGTTGGCCATTGCATATAGAGTTTAGGAAAATATGAAAATTAAAAAATTGGAAAAAAATAGAAAAGTGAAAAATCCATAAACATTAAAAATTTGAGTTAAGGGCAATTGATGAAGCTAGAAACCAAAGAGAGTTCAGTGAAAGAGTCTCTGAGAATAGGAAGCGTCGTAGTAGGGAATGTCTTTAATTTTTAGTATCTTGCGCACCCGTTTCACGAAAGGATGTCCCAGGTATTCAGGGAAAAGTGGAAAGTAGACGAGGGCATACCTTTAGTTCCTTTATTGTGCTAGGAGGATTTAGTCCTAAGGAGTTGAATAGTCTGTGTTCGGTGAAAACTTGTGGCCTCTTGTAAATCTGGGGTGGACCTTCGTGTAGAGTTTGTTCCATGTGGTACATTGCTCTAGCCTAAGTGAAGGTAGGGAGTGTACACCACCATCCCTTACGACGGTTTCAAGAGCTAACCGAAAAAGCCCACACTTAGTAGCTCTAATGCACGGTTGAAAAAAAAATTAGAAGAGAATGAAAAAAAAACAAAAAGAATCAAAATCTTCTCTTGGATTAGATACGGTTAACAACCTAATGTGCCTCCGTTCATGCGGGAAATTTGGATTCAATCCAATTAAGCGTCTAAGGAAAATTAAAGTCAAGCCGTGATACACAGAGTTGTGTCTCCCGTCACTGGGACGATTTGCATTCAATGCAATCACGGCTAAGAGGGTCTGAAAACCTCAAATGACTTGGCGACGAAAGACTACCTTAGTACTAAGGGTGCCTAGACCCTCTGAGCTAAAGGGCGTGCCTGAATCTTGGTTTCATTATGGTGGATGTTTGGGGACCCCTTAGTGAGCTTGTGCGTAAGATCATTCTATCTCAATTTCTTGCTATTGGTTGTGAAATTTCAAAAGAGGCTTGTGAGAACTTGATTATTTTGGTTGACGAAAGCGAGATTGCCCCATCTCATATGAAAAAGAAAAAAAAATGTGTTGTTTCAATATTTGCATTGTTTAATAATCGAGTTGCATTGTATAGAGCATGTAGATTGCATAGTCGTGTGTGTGAGTTGTTTGTGTCTCATGGATAGTAAAGTTGTATGCAATTCGGTGGATTGAATTATCATAGTGTGGGAGTTTGAATTGAATTTCGCTCGGGACGCGCAAAAAGGTAGTGTGGGGGAATTTGATAACTATGTATAGAGTTATATTTATTCTACGCGTTTCCTATTGTTTTGCGTGCATTCCGGGTAAATATTATGAGTTTTGTACTTTGAATGCGTGGATTTTGTGTACTTGAGCTAGATATGCTTATTTGATTAGTCCGGGCGTTTTCAAGTTGATTTGAGATATAATTATCATTTTTTATGCCGATATTTGTTAGTGTTGTGATTCTCAGGTACGGGAAGCTCACGAGCGTGGAACGGTAACGGAAACGAACTTCGGAAACGGAATAAGCTCAAAGAGAATTGTTAATGAGAGAGGAGAAGTTGAAATCAACAAATTGTTGCTGCAATCCAACACATTACCACTACCTAGTCCTAAACCAAACCAAAATCTACACTCCATATCTACCAACTCTACCCTTTTCATCAACTCAACCATAACCTATCAATACCTCCTAATCTGCCAACATTCCAAACCAATTTAACATCACCATATCTACTGCCTACACCAATTCTCTCAACACCATTCAATCCAACACTACAGTACCATTCACCTAGCAACTAAACAAACTCCAAAAGCCACCTCTCACCAAAACCACCGAAGCCCTCTCCTGAATTCACTTACCATTAATCTCATATTCCAAATCAAACAACACCAATACAGTACACCATGACTACTCTCAGACCACACCAATCACCTACAGTACCTACTTCACAAATAACCCACCTAATTCCACCATAACAGCCACGACTAAACCCAGAAATCAACAACACCATAACACCTCCTAACCACCTGAGACTTCACCATCAAACCAACCAACCAAAACACCGATTAACTCACTTGTAAACCAATCGACGACCAAACCCAACAGACCCCATTGCCATCGCCATTCTTCACCTTCAACGCAGCCACCGTTCCATCACAAAACCACCGCTGCCTTCTCCTGGAACAACCATCAAAACCAGACCCAACCTCCCGCAATTACCACCTGCAGACCTTCAATCCATCAATCTAACACATCCAAGGCCGCAAGAAGCAAGACCCAACAGAGAGAAAAGAAGCTCGCAAAACAGAGCCAACACCCGAAGCAAAGAAGCAGCAAATCAGCGACGGAAGAATACCCAGCGAACAGAGGAGAAACAGAGCATCAAAGCATCATAGGATTTCATGGATTTCCTCCGACACTTAGCGGAAAACAGAGCCTATACTTCGGGCCGAAATCAAAACACCCGTCTGTTTTGATTATTGGAATCTATTTCGTGCGAAATCAGATTGATTTCGTGCGAATGACCTTTGTTCCTGGCGGCTGTTTTGAGTTTGGCAGAAGTACAATTTATGAGAAGTTGGGGGCAGAACTGAAATAGAAGAGACTTAATAAGAAGGAGAAGCTGCGGGGTCTGTTAGCTACAGCCCTAGGCTTCGGTGGTGACTCCAACATTGTTGGGGGGTGTTTTCGCAAATAAGGGGTTTTAATCCCATTCTCTTGGACGGGTCGTTTGGCTATTGAAGGGGGCTGTTTTGTAGACAATCAATCATTCATTCATCATTCTACAACAGAACGTGAGAGTAAGGACGACGCAAGGAGACGAGGACGAAGGCGAAGAAGAGCTTGGACCACGCGGTTTATTTCTTCTTCTTCTTCTTCTTCTTCTTCTTCTTCTTCTTCTCTTTATCAATTGTATGGAGAAACTCGTACTTTTTATCTATTTTATGAATAGCTAAATACTTTTTGCTAGGTTCTATGGAGATGAACCTGGGGCTTATGCAATAGACAATTTTTCGGACTTAAGTATTTGATTCATGTTTCGAATCTCTTCATCGTTTTGTTCTTCTTTGATATCGTATATCTTGATCACTAGGGCTATTGACACGTCTAGGGTGACAAGAATAACTTTGGAAAGATGAATTAATATGTTAAAGGAATCGTAGCTTAAAGACTTTTGACTAGTTAGTTGGATTGATTGTTCTGAACTTAATTCTTAGCATAAACGGAGTCGCGAACCGGTTAGGCTAGCTTTCTAGGTGGGTGCTTGAGAGAGACTTTACCTAGATACGAACGAGAACAAGAAGTTAGTCCATAATCATTGAGACTGAGAGGTGAGATGATATGACTAGTCGTGTGAGGGTAGATTCGATTGTTTAGCGTTAGACATTGGTGGACCGAGAGGACCCAGTGATCGGCTAAACGTTAGGCGGTTAGAACCACATCGGTAGACATCAGTGGACCGACAGGACCCGTAGTCGACTGATAGGTAGAGCAACATGAGACGGAGAGGAGATTGTCAGTGTTGTTACCCGACACAACTAATTAGATGATAGTGTGTTTCAATATTATATTCGGAACTGTCTAAAACCCTAGGGGATCCATAGATCACCTAGTTATTTCTGCATATTTGTGTATTAATAAACAAAAATCAAAAATATTAGTTAGTTATTTATTTCAATTCTTAAATCAAATTCTTCCTCCCTGTTACAGTACTCTAAAATAATCGACTAACTAAACAATCTCGAGTCTGTCCCTGTGGGTTCACAACCTGAGTTTTAATACTCAATCTTTATTACTTAGACCGTTCACTTGCGTATACACGTAAGAAAAACGTGTCAACTATATATAGGATCGTTATCCCTCAATGGCACTCCCTCTTGATCTTCTGGATTCATCGAAGTTCTTGCTGTCATTAGACTTTCTCTCTCTCAACCAGTTACTATTGCTTACTCTATCCCTACTCACACCCTTCATCTCCCTGTGTGTTCTTCCTTTTCTTGTTCTCATCCCCTACTTGAGGTTTACACTTGGATCTCTCTCAAGGATTTTCTTGTACACACCTTTGAATATGAAACCGGATATTTGCATATCCCTATATCGAAATCAGATTCCTGGAGATATACTAGATAGTCATCAAGAATGGTCGACCTCCTTTCTCTTTGAGAACGCCTTAATGGCACTTCTGGGGGTGGTTCATTCACATCTTCTTGAATGACTTCGACATCGTTATCAAGTGGTTGGTCATTTAAATGCTCGACATTGTTAGGAAGTTCAACAACATCCGATGTACTTAATTCTTTAGGAACTGATGGAAGAGGTAATTCTACCCTTATTTCACTAATGACCACATTACGACTGTTAAAACTCCGACTAGCAATTTTTAAAGAATTCGACGTTCACGGTTTCAACAACTCTCATGCTATGGTTAGGATAATAGAACCTATACCCCTTAGATTTTTCTGGGTAACCAATAAAGTAACCGATGACTGTTCTAAATTCCAATTTATTTTCATGTGGGTTGTATATTCTAGCTTCCGCTGGAGAGCCCCAAACATGAAGGTGCTGTAAACTGGTTCCAACATGTCCAAAGCTCGTGAGGAGTCTTTGAGACAGCCTTACTAGGAACCCGGTCAATATATAAATTGCGGTTCTAAGAGCATACATCCACAACAATACATGCAAGGTAGAATTTCTTAAAATACTTCTAACCATTTCCATGAGAGTTCGATTACGTCTTTCAGCAACACCATTCTGCTGAGGCAGACCTGGCATAGTGTACTGTGCACAAATGCCTTGCATTTCTAAGTAGTTGGAGAAACGGCCAAGTAATTGACCTGTATCGGTGGTGCGACCATAATATTCGCCACCCCTATCATATCAAACAATTTTCACATTTTATTTAATTGTCTTTCAATCTCAGTAACAAAAAGTTCCAATGTATCTGCTGCCTGAGATTTTTGGTGTAATAAATAAAATATAACCGTAATGTGAAAAAGTCGTCAACAAAGGTAATTAAATATTTTTGTCCACCAAAAGTTGGAATATCAAATGGTCGACAAATATCTTTCTATATAATCTCAAGGAGCTCAGTGCTTCTTGTGGAATTTTTCTTATTATGCTTGGTTTGTTTATCTTTAATACAATCCACACAAATAGAGAAGTGTGTAAAGTCCAAGTCTGGAAGAAATTTATCCTTTACAAGACTTTTAATTCTTTAACTGAAAATGTGCACATTCTTCTATGCCACGAGAATGATGATTTTTTATTCATAACTTTATGTCCACTTTCAACATTATTTTGCAAGGCCATATGCATTTCGGTCTTACTGAAACTTAATTGCTATAAACCATCCACAATAAAACCAAATGCGATAACATTAGAATTTTTAAACAATATAAGAATATTATTCCCAAACTGAAAATCAAAGCCACCATTATCAAGTTTCGAAACAAAAATTAAATTTCTGAAAATAGTCGGAACATCAAGGGTGTGATACAAGTCCAAATGAAAACCACTATCTAAGATTAATCGATAGGCCCCAATAGCTTCAAGTGTATTTGAACGTTAACATTAGCACCTGAATCAACCCACCAAGTATTGTATGGAGAAATAATCACATTTGATTCGAAAAAGCTCGTGACGCCCAAAAGTTTACTGATAACTCCCAGATTACAGTACAGTTTGGAGCGAGCTTGCCAGTTTTTAGCCAGTTTTGACCTTGGTACAGGAGATAGGAACGCTGAGCTGGACATTTAAATATTTTAGTAATTTCATGCATAATTTTGCTTATTTGGATATGATATTGGGTATTTTTTGTTTGTGCAGGAAACATGTACCAGAAATGCATGGAAGAGGCATGGTAATGAATGCAGAGTACCAAGGCAATGGAGCAGAAAATGTAAAAAAATGGGTTGCATTTAGATGCAGGCACCTAGAGACAGACGCAGACGAAGCATAAATTTGGCTAAGGCATTGAAGCTGTCAGCTTTCAGACGCAGGAGGTCAGCATGCATAAAAAGTCAAACAGGCAGGCCAACTCAGAAGAGGAAGTTGCGTTTAGACGTAGGACAGCCGCGTTCAAACGCAGGTTGCGTGACGCAGCCCCTTTGTGTTCAAACGCAAGGAAGAAAATTCTAAGGAAGTCAAAGTCAAAAGACAACGGTCAGCTCATGCATTCAGACGCGGGGAAGGCGCATTCAGACGCAGCCCTGTTTTGCGTTCAAACGCATGTCAAGATTTCGATAATCTTTCTGAGGCGGTTCAGACAGGGGCATAATGGTGATTTCAGGCATCGGGTTTGGAAACTGTGGCAGTATAAATAAGAGGCATCCCGGGCACTTAAATTAATTCAGAATTGATCATCGAATCAGAACCGGACCAGAGCAGAGCAAAAGTTGGAGCACGGAGCAGTCCAAGTTTCCAGCAAAAACTTGTTTGATCTACTTTCTCTCTAATTTATGAAATTTTGTTTTTCAATATTTTACGCTAGCTAATCACTTTACTAGGTTCTAACTGAACCTAGGGTTTATGATTTCAGCAAATTAGTTTATTGCAAATTTGGATTCATGACCGGTTAAGTCTTAATATAGTAGATGTTTTGTTTATTATTTTGTCTTCCGTCTTTTACCTCTATGCCTGAACGGAGTTGCGAACCTTGAGTGCTAAGGGTCTGGTGCGCAAGAGTGGCCAGTGAAAGTTAGGAAAAGAAGACTGAATTTAGATCCCTGCCTTGCCTTGATGGACCGAGAGGTGAAGAGAATCAGGGATTAGCCTAAAAAGCATAAAGACCAACTGCTATAGGTTTACGGTGAGACCGAGTGTAACCCTAGCAGACGTAGAACGAACCTGCAAATTGAGGAGTGCCGAGAGGACCCAAAAAATGTGCAGGGTTGTGACATGTGTATGGGGCCGAGAGGAGATTGCACCACGGCTATGCTGGCATAAACAAAACTGATGTGTGTTTCTGAATCGGAAAAACTTAAAAGCAAAATAGTAACCCTGGGGGATCTTGAAGCCTAGATCTTTAATTCATCAGTTTCCTACTCTAAAAAATATTCTCAGAAAATTCATTACAAAAAATAGTCGTTTATATTGTTTTTCTTTATTTCTATTTAGTTTAGTAATTCTCAATCATAAAATATTCCTCTTTTTTACAGCTTTGCTATTAATTCTGGTTACATTGAGTAGACCTAAAACTGTTCTCGTGGGTTTGACATCTGAGTGCAAATACGCTACTCTACTACTTGATCGTATATTTGCAAAAATAAGCATGCTAGAGTTTTGTGTCATGTTTTTGGCACCATTTCCGGGGAACAGTAGCGGTTCTACATAGTAGTCAGAATTAGTTTCAAAGTGTTTTCTCTTATTTCTATTATTTATTTTATCTCATTGCTCTTGAAGTCTCTGTTTTTAGACACTTCAAGTGTATGCCCATATTGCCCCGCGAACTGGTGCAACGAGTCGACTATCCAGAACATCTTTTCAGGGAGAAAAACCGCAGGCATCGAGAAAACAGAATGGACAAACATAGAGAAGAAGTGCTAGAACAACCAGAGGCACGTACTCTAGCCCAGATGGCTCGGTACATTGAGGAGCTAATCACAACAGATTTTGCTGCCCGGAACAACCAGAAAACATATAACAGATTTGGGAGAGCTTTGGTGGAAAAAATTGAAGTCCCTACGGTAGGGCATGAACCACCTATTGTGGTGCCGGAAATCACCACAAAGCAATTTGATTAGAAACCTTCCACCATCTAGACTGTTCAGACTCACTGTCTGTTCCATGACAGAGCCGATGAAGACCCGAATGACTTTATCAGGAAATTTGAGGATTGGCTCGAATCCCGAACACCCAAATCCATCGCTACATTGGAGGGATGCGTTGCAGATATTCTATTAAAGTTCTACCCCGCCTCTCGAGTTATCAAACTGCAGAGCGAGATCCCGTCCTTCAAATAGAATATGGGAGAGACGGTGCTAGACACATGGGACAAAATGATGAGATTGGTGAAAAAGTGCCCTAATCACGGTTTGGGGCCCCGAAGATTCTGCAGGTTTTCTACCATGCCTTAGACAGGGAGAATGCCGACATAATTGATAGAGAAGCTGGGGAAAATTTATGTACTATGTGGACAAGGACGGATCCTATGATCTAATGAAGCATTTAGCCAAGCACGACACTCGCCTGTATGATGACCGCAGGCTCACAGCCCTGGTCGAGCCCGTAATTGACGATCGTATCGAGAATCTGACCAAAGTTGTCACCGAACTGGTCAAGAAGGTTTAATCGGAAAAGAAGTCTGTTGCAGTAGTAGAGGAGCCTGACTTGGATGCGACCATTGAGGAACTCAGAACGGATGCCAATTATGTGAGCAATAGTGGGATTCAATTCGTTACAGGCCAGGAACACAGGACCATCCCGACATCTGATATGAAAGCCCTAACACTGCAGTCTACGCACCAGGATTCCAGCATAAGCCACATGCACAACAGGCGGTACAAGTCCAGCAGCCCAACAATGAGATGGTAGAAATGAAAGCCATGCTACAAAACATGCCCACCAGTTTCAATTCCATGTTCACTCATATAGACAACATGTTCACAAAGATAGAAAACTTGTTTACGCATGTGGACAACAGGTCGGCACATATGGACGCAAAGATCGACACAATTGTCAATACCCTGACAGCCGATCTGCACACCACCAAGACTACATTACGGACACAGGAGGTGCAAGTTGGGCAGCTGGCACAACAACAAAACGAAAGAGCAACATGAACCTTACCTTGAACCATAGTTAACAATCAACGTGCTTTAATCAATGCCATCTCCACTCGGAGTAGCACTGCAGGATTCGCCATACCCCAGCCATGACCGAGCTGAGGCATCGAAGGCGAATGAGCATAAGATTTTTGACAATGATGACACACCCGTCGTCAGTCCTCAGAGAATGGGCCCGATCGAGCAGGATGCAGTGCAGGGAAAAGATAAAGTTGACACAGTACCAATCTCGAAAGAGGTACCCTACCCTTTGAAGACTCGCAAGAAGAAAGATGAATATGCCATTTTTTAGGATATTCTCGAAGCTGCATATCAGTATCCCTTTTATTGAACCACTACAGAAGATGCCTTCTTACGCCAAAATTCATCAAGAATATTTTATTGGGTAAGGAAACAATAAATCATTTTCAGAATGTGAACCTGAATTTAGAAGTGAGCTCGTGCGGGATGCACGAGTTTCCTAAAAAGAAGAAGGATCAAGGCATCTTTGTTATTGACGCAACCCTAAGAGGCGCCTACACCGGAAAGGCCCTTTGTGATTTAGGGGCAAGTATTAACTTGATGCCATTCCCGGTATTCAAAAAATTAGGTGTGGTGGATCCTCGCCCAACATGTATAAATTTACAATTTGCGGATAAAATATCTAAGAGGGTGTGCAGATTTGTGGAGGATATTCATGTCAAGGTCGAAAATCTCATTATTCCCGAAGATTTCGTGATCCTGGACATGCCGGCCGGAGATGTGCCAATCATTCTTGGTAGGCCAGTCTTGGCCACTGGTTGCACTCTAATTGATGTGGAGAATGGGGAACAGATATTGAGAGTTAATGATACAATGGAGACGTTCCGAGTATTCAATTCGACACCCCAATACTCATATGAGATGCAACAAAATCTACCATTTGCCGTGCCATTCATCCGCGGACTCGCAAAACTAATAATGGAGGATCCGCCAGGAGATATGAGTAGAAGCAAGCCATCGGGTGTACGGGCGCACGCAGTGGTTCTCAGGATCCATCACAAGAAGGCGGCGCTAGAAGCGGCACATCGTGCTAAATTCCCGTAGCAAACTCAGAGGTAACTGGGTCAGGTCGTCGACCGTAAATTACAAGCGCTGGTTGGGAGGTAACCCAACGTAGGAGTAGTTTTCACATTTAGAATTTCATAAAAGAGAGATGTGAGAAGAGGGGTTCTGAATTTGATTTTTAGTGTTTCAGAGACACAGGTTGCAGGAAAACGAGGTTGCGTTCAAACGCAGGCTCGACGTTCAAACGCAGGAATAGTAACACACACACTCATCATAGGAGCAAAACAGATAAGGGGCAGCCAATCAGGGAGCTTTGCGTTCAAACGCAGAAAGTGCATCCAAACGCAGGAGATCCGGTCTAGAAAGAGAACTTGAACACACCTAGAACTTCAACAGTCAAGACCTGCGTTCAAACGCATGTTCTGCGTTCAAAGTCATATCAAGAAAAAAACATGAATTTCAGATATTAAAGGCTGCGTTCAAACGCAGAAGCAATGTTCACCAAAATAATGGAATGAAATTTTATGCGTTCAACGCAGACGGACTGTTCATCAGAATTTCTTGAGAGAGGGTTGCGTTCAAACGCAGGAGACAACAACTGCAAATTTTCAGGAATCCAGCGTTGCGTCCAAACGCAGGACCTCTGTTCAAACATAGCACATGGAGAACCCATAAATTTTTGATCAGCGTTCAAACGCACATGGACTATTCATCAAAATTTCTAAGGAGAGGGTTGATTCAACGCAGGAGAAAACAATTGAAAATTTTCAGAAACAAGCGCTGTGTCCAAACGTAGGAGCTATGTTCAAACACAGCACAGTTCGAAGTCCGGCGAACAGAGCAGACAACCAGAACTGTCAGAATAGTGTGGGGGTGGTGCCAGGATCGAAAAACTGTGACAGTTTCAGATCAGCCAACATAGGAAGATTCCGGATCGGTACCCGTAAAATTTTAATCTGGGTACCCATGTTCCTTTTTTCTATCTCTCATAAACTTTTTTTTTCATTTCTTTTTCTAAAAATGGGGGATGAATACTTTTTGATGACCATATCGGGCCACTGTTCCGAACAATACTTTTTGATGTCCGGCTCTTGACTGACCAAATTTTTGTGATTCCTAGTGGACAACAATTCATAATGGAGACCAGTTCAGTAGTGTCATGGGGACATGCCACCTCTAGTGTGTGTGTGTGTGTGTGGGGGGGGGGGGTGAGGAATCGTGTCCTTTTGCATAGTCATGTCTGCACACTTTTTTCGCTTATTTTTCATTTTCTTTAGTCTGCACGTGTTTTTATTGAGTCAACGTACGAACAACATCTGACCTTGCATTTTAGTTAGTAAAAAAATAAACAAAAATTATAAAAGAAAAAAAATAAAATAAAAAAAATAAAATCATAAAATTTTGAGAAAAGGCAATGAAAATAACTAGAAAATGGGGAGAGTTCAATGATAGTCCCCAATACAAAAGAAAAACCGCACCGAGGCGTAGTAATAGTGAATCTGTACGGAACTGGTTAGAGGCAGTGCGCATCAGAATCCGCAAGTAGTTGTCTCCCAAGCTAGAAATCCGACTAGTTGCCGCATCGTCGTTACTTAGGTAGTCGACAACCTTCCTACCGGCGCCATCAGATTCACCGCATCAGAGTGGAGTGACTTGCTCATAACGAACCCATTGTCCTGTTTCTTAACCCTAGGTCCGATTAGAAAACCCATTTGAAGCCATTTACCCCTTTTATTCATTACCTCTGTAAGCTAGGAAGCCATTCTTTGTGAATTTCATCAATTGAGTAGTTGGCTGTTTCTACGCGTCATGACAAAGGAGTGAGTCAGGGAGGGTTTTTGATGGGTATGTACTTCATGACAGATTATTCTTGGAAAACTTTGAGGGTGAGACAATGTGAGTTAGAGGCGACAACATTAATTTGCAGGAGGTGATTTACTGCATTACATAGTGATCACAGGTGGAGTAGTCGCGTGCGAGGCATCTTTCCGCACAAACTGGGTTCGGGGGGTTGTTGGGGTTAATTGGTGGCCGTGTTGATTTTTACATATTAGGTTATGAGGACGTTCGGTAGGACTGCACATATTGATGTTTTTCGACTATAGGGATTTGCACTTCAGGATTATGTGGGGTGCTGCTTACATTTCAATATTTTTTTTGCACCCCACGAATTGGATTATTTGTGTACCACTCAGATCATTAATCTACATTTATGTTTTTTTATTGTATTATTTATTGTTTGAAAAAAAAAGAGATGTGCTATTTTTACTGTTTTCTAGTTATTTTTCTAGAACTGAGCTGAGTAGGTAGTCATTGTTCAGATTTTACACCGCTTCACATTTGTAGCCGCGAGAATGGCGAAGATACACCGGGAAATTGGCGAATTGAGTTACTTGGACTTTGTTGTTCTAGTCAATTTTTTAGGGACTCGATGAGGAGTGTGAGTTGGGAACCGTGAGATTGTCATAATAAGCATGATCGACCTTACCCTGTTACACTTATAATCCTACCTGTTCGAATTAGATCCCCTGATTATAAATGGCTCGGAAGGTCGGTAAACTAGGGATTTGCTCAGGTTGCTTACAAAAGTAAAAATAAGGGGTGCCAGTTCTAATTTTCCATTCTTAAATCTGCCAATACTCGCCGATCGCTTGTGGATTATTACTTTATGAAAAAAGTGAAGACTCGATAACACAACGGTTTCAATTTTGTAGATTGCCAGATCTAACTGATGCGCAAACTAACGTGCTTTCGCAAGTGTACGAATCTTGTAATACCGGGTGCAATTAGACTCGGGTGATCGTTCCCACGAGGACTATTTCGGGTTTACTCACGTTGTCAATTTAGGTTAACCGAGTGTAGTAACAAGGAGGAGTAGGTTGCGATTGTAGTGACTAAACTAAAAACAGAAATTAAGAACGTAAACGTAAATATTTTTTGTGACGTTTTTTGAAATAAGTTGAATCGGTTGTAACGATAATAGATGAAAGCTAGGCTCCAGGATCCCCTAGGGTTTCTACAGATTCTAGTTTTACGTTCGATTATGAAAACACTCAGCAGTTTCGATATCTGTGCAACGTACCAGTTGTGCAGTGACTTTTCAGATTCCACACGTAATCCCGATCCTGCAGACTTTCGGATTCTTGTTAAGCTGCCTAAATCTGCAGTCTCGGTCTAATCCTGTTAGGGTTTCTAACCTGTCCGAATGGCCCGGGTCAAATTCTCTAACAGTTGGTCTTACGTTTTCGATGCTAGCCCTATCTCCCTTTCTCTGGTCGGTCTATCAGGGTAAGGTACTAAATCCTGGTTTTTCTTCCTAACCCTAACTTGACGTTTTCACCTACAAGCTCGGGTCTATAGCAATTCTGGGTGATCAATCCTATCATGCATAAACGATAATATTCAAACCAGAATAACAGATATAACTTGCTGAATTAAGATAATCATCATGAATCCATAAACGAAGTAGTCATAAAATCTGGATACGAAACCCTAGGTTCACCGAGAACCTAGGTAAGAAGTTTAGCTACGACTAGACATAATACAAAACGCAGTTTCTGAATATAAAGAGAGAGAATGAAATCAAACTAAGTCTTCGAATCTCGAATCGCGCTTTCGTGCTCTCCGTGAATGCTCTGTCTTGCCCTTCAGTTGTGCTGAGAATTGTGTTGTGTTTCTGTGTGTCTAAAACGAGTCTGGACGAGTCTTTAAATAGTGCTATTTTCCCCGAAACGCGTGCAACCGATATTACGGAATCTGCCATCGGTCCACCGTCTTTGACCAAAAAGTCAAACTGGCTGCGTATATACGCAGGGTTGCGTATATACGCAACCAGGGCCATCTCTCCACCTCCCCATCTCCCTCCCTGCCTGCTGCGTATATACGCAGGCAGGGGGGAAAATGGGGGCCCTTGCTCGGTCCTTTGGTGGGCCTGGTTGGGTCCCCTGGGTCCCACTCTTCTGCCTGACGCTCCCGGTTTGCCTCCCTTGGTGTTCTCCTGCTTTTCCGTTTTTCCGTCTTGACCCGGTCTTGTGCACGTTTCCCGCGAAGGTCCCGGCTTGATCCCGTCACGCTTCCCGATGCACCTCCCGAACCTGTTCCTGAAAAGGCAACACGAACGAAAACCCGCGATCATATCCAAATATAGCAATAAATAAGCAGAAATCCAAAAAGTACAAATAAACGTCTCGTTCTAGATTCCCGAGGCATTCTAAGGCATTTTCCGGCAAAAACCGCTATTTCCGACACAAATACTCGTGAAATCAGGCTAAAAGATAACCCCTAATTGGGCGTTATCAAATACCCCCGCACTAAACATTGCTCGTCCCGAGCAATCCTGCCAACTCTAACCTGCATTTCTGTCCTCGTGACTGACTCTGTACATACCCTACCGTTGCATACGCTTTCGACCCGAACCTTTCAACCGGACGACTCGATAGAAAAACTGACTCAGATAGAATATACACAGACTTAAACGACTCAAAACAGACTAATTACAAAAATATTTTTGGTAAGATCGGGCAACCTCAAAAACATAAACAGTGTGTCCTCGTGATCTCATCCTTGTCAGAATTTACTTCCCTGCAAGCGATTGGTAAGTCTGAACAGATTTATATGGTGGAATTAAGCACTGGACCGAAGTACTATTACTTTGGTTATCAAACTGAGCAAATCCCTAGCTAACTTACCATCCGAGCTGTTTCCGAAAGGATCTATATCTAATCAGGTAGGATATGTATCAAGGTATGGCAGAATCCTACTTGTTATGACATTCTCACAATTTACCAAACTCACACCCCTCACCGAGATCCCGAAAAACTGCCCGAAACACCTAAGTTCCCGCTTTCCCAATTCTCCTGTACCCCGGTGTGTCTTCGCCGTACTCACGGCCACAAATGTGAAGTGGTGTAAATGTCCCGAAAATTGTGCCACTCACTCAGCTTTTTATTTAAATAACAAAAACATAAAACATAAAACAAACTCAAAACTAGATCATGATTTTTCTTCTTTTTCTTCTTCTATTCTCTTTTTTTTTTTCATTTTCCTTTTTTTATATTATATATATATATATATATATTTTTTATAACACAACTATATATACCAACGTACACGGATACTGACAATACTAAACTGACTAAAGCTGAGTGAGTGAAAATAAATCTCTGTCGTGGGGTACGTAAGATGTCCTCATATGAAGTACCCCCACACTAATCCTGACGCGCTGATCCTGTAGTCGAGATAATATTGTGCAGTCCCACCGAACCTCCTCATCACCAAAGATGTAGAAAAACGGCACAACCACCAATTGACCCTACACCCCCCCGGACCCCTGTTTTGTGCGAAAAGATGCTCGCACGCGACTAACTCCTCCTGTGGTCACTATGTAGTGAAGTGATCCACCTCCGCAAATTAATGCACTGTCGCCACTAACTCACCATGTCCTTCCCTCGAAAACGTGTCAATATCGAAGCTGTCCAAAACTGATAACTCATGAAGCTCTCCCATCTAAAACCTGCCCTACTCACTCCCTCCGTCATAACACGTAGAATAGCCAACTATCGACTGATGAGGTCTCAAAGAAGGCTGCCTAGGCTAAAGTGGCTACGAAGAAAGAGGGTAAATGGCTTCAAACGGGTTGACTAATTGGACCTAGGGGTAAGAAACAGGACGTGAGGTCCCTTGATAGCCAGTCACTCCACCGAAAAATGCGATGACCGTGACGGCGCCCGTGGGCGGGTTGTCGACTACCTATGTGACGGTGGTGTAGCAACTAGTCGGATTTTTAGCTCAGGTGATAACTACTTGCGGATTCCAAAGGTCGCTGGCTCTCACCTATCTACTATACCTCGATGCAAGTTTTCTTCTCTTTCAAAGGATTCAAACTCAATTTCTTCACTGTTTTCGTTATCTCGATTGCCCTTTCTCAAAATTTTCTGATTTTCAACTTTTTTTTTTTTTTTTTTTTTTTTTTTTTCCGAAAAAATAATTTATACTTGCTGTTTGCGTATATACGCAGGTATATACCCAACCAGCAGCATAAAAAATTTTTAATTTTTAATTTTTTTTGTTTTTTTTAAAAAATTATATACAATGCACGGCCAGAATGTTTGTGGTGGGTTGACTCAAATAACGAAAATATGCTGACTCAAAAATAAAAATAAAAACTGCAAATAAATACGAAAAAACATGCAGACCTGGTTGATGCAGACACGACTACCACCCCCACACTAAGAGGTGGCATGCCCTCATGGCACTCACTCGTCCGGAAAAAATGTCGGGTCTGACCCGGTCTCGGACGTACCGGATATGCTACCCAGCGAGCTGCTACCTGAATCAGACCTGAAGACGACCGGCTGACGCGCACGTGTACGGGGCCGGTAATCAGAGGACTGCGACTCGGACCCAGTCCAACTGCTAGGTGGCTGGGTACGGGACCCAGTCTGACGGCCCGTAGGCTGCCGGGATCGTGTCCCAGGCTGCCGTCTCTCCTGTCGGGCAGGTGGCGGTGATGGCTGAGTCGGAGGAGGTGGCTGGGTAGGTGGAGACGGAGCGGATGTACACTCACTAGAGTCCCCGCCATCCGACCATCCCTCGGTGAAGCTGCTGGAGTAGGTAGGGGGAAAATACAGCGGGAGTGGCGGTTCTCGGCCAGCGTGCCGAGCTGCCTCCCGCTGCTCCTCTCGAATGCTAGCTAGGGCAGCGTGGGTGTCCTTCGTGACCTTCCGCTGAGTCCGGCGGTTATGCGTCAAAGCTCTCCAAAGCTTGCCCACGCTCTCAAACATCTTCTCTCCTACGGACTTACGTCCGCCCTGACACCCCTCGAATCTCTCGTCCACTCGGGGCAATCTACGTGGCGGGGCTGGTCTAGCTCGTGGGGTCGGGTCGGCCCGTGGGGCCGGCGCACCTCGCTGTCGGGCTGGCTGGGTCGGGGCATTCCTCTCAGTCCCCTGTCTACTCGACTCGGGACGCTCACTCTCTCTACTAGTACGGCACCGCCGAAGTCCGGCCGATGCCTGGCGACTGACTGGTCGCTCCTGAGTCGAACGCCTCCTAGGGGCAGGGGCAGGGGCAGGTGCAGGAGCCGGGTCCTCCTCCATAATATCGTCATCCTCATCGAGGTCAACGACCGGCTCTGGTGGGCCCGGGTGACGGGCTATGAGCTTCCTATAAGGCCGTGGCCTAGGAGGAAAGATCACCCTCGACATCGTACATCGGAACCTCAAACTCCCGCGCCAGTTTGGCGATGAGGTTGGCATACCCCAACCCCTTGTGGCTCGCGGAGCAGTTCCGCTCCTGCATGTACACCCATATGCGACATGGAATGTCGACCTCTCGTCGGAGAACAAGGAAATAGACTAAGAGTACGTACTCATAGTCAAGGTAGGTAAAATGCTTAATACCCACTACCCTGTTTACTACCCACTCGGCCCACCAACGTGGCGGCCCGGTAATAAAACAAGAATGCAATTTCTCGCCTATCTCGCCAGTCCCCTCTCTCTCGAAATGGGCACCCGGGTACCCACCAGTCACAACCCGCAAAAGCTCAGAATCGCTAGGCGGGTAATCTGCACACTCAGCATATGCGCACGAGAAATGGCGCAACGGGATCTGGTACGCTTGGCGGATGGTATCCGCCGTGATCAACAAAAACTGACGCCGACAATACACCCATCGGACATCCCCGTTGGCCTCACCCTCCCCCTTATGCATGAGGTTTGCGTAAAACTCACGCACCAAGTCGGAACTAGAAACATCCGGAAACCCCGCTAGGGATTGTCCGAAAATTTCCGGTCGACTCGCAAAATCTGCCATCTCTGGCGGCATGTTCATATGGTCGACCTGAAACTGGTAGTCTAGGGGAAGGCTATGACCCATTTTCGTTCCGGTCAAAAAGTAGAACTGAGCCTGATGGTTCACGAACCAAAAACTGTCAAACCTCCTAGAGGTGATCTCATCCGCGTCATAGTTAGTAGGGATCTCGTCCCGGTCTTGGTCTAGGACCGGTACCGTAAACTCCATAACAGTCACAATCTCGTAAAACGTGCCGACTCGGGAATATTAAGCAAAAACGTGAAACGTGCACAAAACAAGTGTGTCTCAATAGATAGTCCACCTAAGAGCTACCAGAGGTCCACACGGCAAGTGCCGCTCCAAAATCAAAAGTACCGAAAATAACGGGCCCGGCTACGGGCCGTGCCAAAACGGAAAATAAAGCGAGGGATGAGATTTTCGACCTTCCCTAAACAGGGGTGAAGACCGGAGATTCTGCCCGGAAAGTCGCCGGAAAAGTCGCCGGCGGTCGCCGGAAAAATCGCCGGAAAACGTAACTGCCCGGAATTGAAATCCGAACCCACCAAATCGAAGCCCTCGATCTCCTCGTTCACGTTCCCTTGTACGGTTTTTGCTAGTTCTTGCTCTGACACCTTCGAATCTGCACTTTTCCTCAAGAACACCTCACTTTTTGATGAGAATTGCCCGCTCGATTTTCGCTTGTTTCTGGATTTTGATGGATGAAACTTGCTCCTTGCGACGAGGGGATTCCAGAAATGTGCCCGGATTTTGATTCGGAGGTCCGATGCAAAATCTTTGTTCTTCAAGTGGGAGGAAATGGAGGAAGAGAGAGGAAGAGGAGGTGCAACAATGGATGCCGCGGCCTCCCCCCCCCTTTAAAACCCTAAAAGTTGAAAATGACCAAATTGCCCTTGGGGTTTTGAAAAAATTACATTTTTTTCTTTCTGGCTGCGTATATACGCAATACTGCGTATATACTCAATCAGAAATCAAAAAGAAAACACAAAAACTAAAAAAAATTGCCCCTGGTTGCGTATATACGCAGCCCTGCGTATATACGCAACCCGAGGCATTTTTTTTATTTTTTTATTTTTTTTTCAAATTATCTCTCTTCCTCGGTTTTCCCGGTTCTGGCTGTTTTGGATGTTTTTGTATCTGCACATTCTCAAATTCAAAGTCAAAAACCCGCTCATCTCGCCTCTCTCGGAAATTCAGAACTGAACATAATAACGTAATAATAAAAATAAATAAATTAACGATTAATTTTGGGTTGCCTCCCAAACAGCGCCTTGTGATTTACGGTCGACGGCCCGACCTTGTTACCTCTTACGGGTCATCAAAATAGACCGGGTCTATTTTGACGACTTCGGCGGTCTCGAGATACGGCTTGATCCGGTTCCCGTTCACCCTGAAACTGGACTTGTCTTTTGGATTTTCCAGCTCGAATGCCCCCCAGGCAAAAATCTGCTTGATGATGAACGGTCCCGACCAAGGAGACCTCAGCTTTCCCGGAAAGAACCGCATCCGGGTATTGTAGAGAAGCACTTTGTCGCCTTCGTTAAACTGTTTTGGCGTGATATGATTATCATGCCACTTCTTTGTCTTCTCTTTGTAAATTTTGGCGCTCTCGAAAGCCGTTCTTCGGAATTCCTCTAATTCCAGCAGTGCCATCTTCCTCTTATCTCCTGCTTGATTCTGGTCCAAGTTGAGAAGTTTGATGGCCCAATACGCCTTGTGCTCCAATTCCACCGGTAAGTGGCACGCTTTCCCAAACACGAGCTGGTATGGTGACATTCCCAGCGGTGTTTTGAAAGCAGTCCCGTAGGCCCAAAGCGCATCGTCCAGTCTAACGGACCAATCCTTTCGGCCGAGATTCACTGTTTTCTCGAGTATGCTCTTGATCTCTCGATTCGAAGCCTCGGCTTGCCCGTTTGTCGGCGGATGGTAGGGTAACGAGACTTTATGAACTGACACGCCGTACTGTTTCAGAACTTTCGCAAAAACTTGATTGATGAAGTGAGAGCCCTCGTCGCTAATCATTGCCCTGGGAGTCCCGAAACGAGTGAAAACGTTACGTTTTAGAAAACGCTCAACGGTAGCTGCATCGTTTTTCTGACACGCGATCGCTTCGATCCACTTTGTCACATAATCTACTGCAAGCAGGATGTAGAGGTTACCCATGGATGACGGGAATGGTCCCATAAAGTCAATTCCCCATACGTCAAAAGGTTCTACTTCCTGCCACACGGTCATCGGCATCTCGTCCCGATGGGACGTGTTTCCTGTTCTCTGGCATCTATCACATCCCTGCACATAGTCGTGACAGTCCTTGAAGATTGTCGGCCAGAAAAAACCGGACTGCAGTATTTTATGAGCTGTTCGCGTTCCCCCAAAATGACCCCCACACTGTGATGAGTGGCAGTGCGGATCACGTTCCAGGCCTCGTGGGTCGGGATACACCTTCTTAGGATGTTATCGGCCCCCTGTTTGAATAAGTACGGGTCGTCCCAGAAATACTGTCGACTTTCGGCAATGAACTTTTTCCGCTGAGACGGGGTGAGATCCTCGGGAAGCGTGCCAGTTACCAAGTAATTGGCTATGGCATAGTACCACGGTCTCCCGATTTTTACTGCCATGATGTGCTCGTCCGGGAAGTTTTCCTTGATCGGCACCGGGTCCACCTTCACGTTCTCAAGTCTGGATAGGTGATCCGCTACCACGTTCTCAACTCCCTTCTTGTCCCGGATTTCCACATCGAATTCCTGCATCAGAAGTACCCACCTCAACAGTCTTGGTTTCGCGTCCTTCTTGTCCAGCAGGTATTTCAGGGCACTATGGTCGGTAAAAATGATAACTTTCGACCCGACCAAATAGGGTCTTAATTTTTCCAGGGCATACACCACGGCCAGCAGTTCTTTTTCTGTTGTGCCATAGTTGAGCTGGGCATCGTTGAGTACTCGGCTCGCATAATAAATGACGTGGCATACCTTATCATTTCGCTGTCCCAAAACTGCCCCGACTGCGTAGTCGCTGGCGTCACACATCAGCTCAAACGGGAGTGACCAATCTGGCGTGGTTATAACCGGGGCTGTGGTCAGCTTCTCTTTCAAATGGTCAAAAGCCTGCCGACACGCTGCATCGAAATCAAAGGGTACATCTTTTCCGAGTAAAGCGCAGAGTGGCTTTGTGATCTTGAAAAAGTCTTTGATTAACCTTCGGTAAAATCCTGCATGTCCCAGAAAACTCTTGATCGCCCTTACATTTGTCGGGTATGGAAGCTGCTTTATCACCTCGATCTTAGCCCTGTCCACCTCGAGTCCCTTGCTGGAAATTCTGTGACCCAGCACGATCCCCTCGGTGACCATAAAGTGACACTTTTCCCAATTGAGCACCAAATTCGCCTTTTTGCATCGGATCATAACCTGGCCCAAATGGAACAGGCAGTCATCGAAACTGTCTCCAAATAGTGAAAAGTCGTTCATGAAGACCTCCAGATTTTTCTCGATCATGTCGGAAAAAATTGTCATCATACATCTCTGGAATGTGGCAGGAGCATTACACAACCCGAACGGCATGCGCCGAAACGCGAACGTACCGTATGGGCAGGTAAACGTCGTCTTTTCCTGATCCTCCGGGGCTATGCAAATCTGGTTATACCCGGAGTACCCGTCCAGAAAACAGTAATAGGCGTGGTGGGCGAGCCGGTCTAGCATCTGGTCCATGAATGGTAGCGGGAAGTGGTCCTTTAGTGTTGCGTCGTTTAACCTTCGATAGTCCATGCAGATCCGCCAGCCTGTAACGGTACGCTGCGCAATCTGCTCCTGGTCGTTATTCTGCACCACCGTAATACCCCCCTTTTTGGGCACGCACTGGACCGGGCTGATCCACGTGCTGTCCGATATGGGGTATATGATTCCCGCTTCCAGCCACTTCATAACCTCTTTTCGCACAACGTCCTTCATGTTCGGATTCAGTCTCCGCTGGGGCTGAATCACCGGTTTCTTGCCTTCTTCAATTCGGATCTTGTGCATGCAGTAGGAGGGGCTGATCCCCTTGATATCTGCAATCGTCCAGGCGATTGCTTCCTTATGCTCTCGCAATACTTCCAGCAGTTTCTGCTCCTGTTCCTGAGATAAATGAGACGAAACAATTACGGGCAGAGTACTATTTTCACCAATATACGCATACCTGAGATGGCTCGGGAGCGGTTTCAGCTCCAGTGCGGGTGGCTCCTTGAGTGACGGGACCAGAATCATCTTTTGCCCGCCGTCTTCGTCCCGGTGCAAGGTGGTCCAGTCCTCAGCTCTCAAGGCGTGCTCGCACCGAGTCTTCTCCTTTTCTTCCCCGTACATGCTGTCGATCTCTTCCCACAATTGGTCCATCTCCTCGTTTTCCCAGCCTTCGTCCACCACATCTATAGCAAAGATGTCCTCGTGGTCGTAGTAATTTGGCAGTTGCAAATTTTTGAAAACGTTGAATTTCACCTTTTCCTCGTTAATCTGCATGGTCAGCTTCCCGCTCTTGCAGTTTATCATTGTTTCGCCCGTGGCCAAAAACGGCCTGCCAAGTATGAGCGGTACCTCCCCTGCCTCCATGTCCAGGATGACAAAATCTGCCGGAAAAATCAGCTCGCCGACCTTGACCAGAATATCCTCGATAACCCCATAAGCCTGTTTTACAGACCTGTCTGCCATCTGTAGCATGATTCTGGTGGGTCGGGGTTCACCGACTTTCAAACTCTTGAAAATCATTAATGGCATCAGGTTGATGCTGGCCCCTAGGTCACACAGAGCCTTTCCTGTGTAAGCGTTACCTAGGGTGACCGGTATAACGAAACTGCCTGGATCCTTTCTTTTCCTCGGTAGCCCATTCTTCACATAATTGCTCACTTCTGCCGTCAGGTTTATAGTCTCGAAGTCGCTCATCCGCCTCCTCCCATACAAGATGTCTTTGAGGAATTTGGCGTAAGTGGGCATCTTAGCCAAAGCCTCAGCAAAAGGTATGTTAATCTGCAGCTGTTTGAACATCTCGAGAAACCTGGCGTAGTCCTTGCTGTCATCCCTCTTTCGTGTTCGCAAGGGGTACGGGACCTCCTTGGAGACTGGTACAGTTTCTGCACCTGTCTCGTTCTGCACTGCATCCTGCTCAACCGAGCCCTTCGGCTGGGGGCGGTCGACTGTGCTGTTATCCTGGCCCGACAAGTTGCGTTCTACTTCTTTCGAATTTTCTGCACGTGCGTGGCTGGGATACGGTGGATCCTACAGTGCCAATCCACTCCGAGTGGAGATAGCATTGATCTGACCCCGTGGATTGTTTACTGTATTTGAGGGTAGGTTTCCTGGCTGTCTCTCTGTTAGCTGCTGTGCTAACTGCCCCACCTGTACTTCCAAAGCGCGCAATGACGTTTTGGTTGTCTGCATATCTGCCGTCAGGGTGTCCATGTGCTTGAACCGGGACTCCATGGTCTGGAACATGGACTTGATCTCTTTCATCTGAGCGTCGTACTGCTGCGCAGATGGGATTGGGTGAGCCTGCTGGGCCGGAGCAGCCTGCTGGGCTGGTGGCCTGTGCTGGAATCCCGGTGCATAAACTGCTGCGTTCGGGTTTCCGTACCGAAACCCGGGATGGTCTCTCGTACCCGGTCGGTACCGGCTCGGGTCCCACTGCTGCTGTACGTAATTGGTGTCTTCGGTCCTTAGCTCCTCAATGGCTGTGTCCAGATCAGGTTCTTCGACTGCTGCAACAGTCTTCTAATCCGAGTAGACTTTCTTGATCAAGTCGTGAACGATCTTGGCCAGGTTGTCTATCCGGTCATCCTCTGCGGCTTCGGCTCTAGCCGCCATCCTGCGATCGTCAAACAGTCGGGTGTCCTGCTTGGCCAACTGCTTCATCAGGTCATACGCACCTTCTTTGTCTACGTGATACAGGAAGTTTCCCCCGGCCTCTCTGTCAATCCTGTCGGCGTTCTCCCGGTCTAGGGCATGGTAGAAAACCTGCAGGATTTTCGCGTCTCCAAAACCGTGGTTCGGGCACCGTTTGACCAATCTCATGAGCCTGTCCCATGCGTCCACTACCGTCTCCCCCATCTTCTTCCTGAATGACAGGATCTCGCTCTGTAACTGTATGACTCGGGAGGCGGGATAGAACTTCGCCAGAAAATCTGCGACACACTCCTCCCATGTGGTGATGGATCGGGGTGGTCGGGATTCGAGCCAGTCTTTGGCTACTCCGTAAAGACAGTATGGAAATAAGATCAGCATGAGTGCCTCTGATTCTACCCCCTTTTATCTGACCTTGTTGCAGTAATCTTCGAATTTCCCGATAAAATCGTTCGGGTCTTCGTCGGCCCTGCCATGAAACGGGCAGAGAGTTTGTACCGTCTGGATAGTGGATTGTTTGATGTCAAAGTGCTCGGCGGTGATCTCGGGCACCACAATAGCTCGCTCATGCCCCCCGGTGGGGACTTCGAAATTTTCCACCAACGCCTTCCCAGATCGGTTATATGTTCTCTGGTTGCTTCGGGTAGCAAGTCCCGCTGTGACAAGTTCCTCAATGTACCGAGCCATCTGGGCTGGGGTACGTGTCTCTCGTTCCTGTCCACCGGCTTCGGTGTTCTCGGGCGTATCTCTCTGGTTGGTTGCCATCCTGCTTTCTCGGTTTCTGCGGTTCTGTTCGGTATACAGTTTTTCCGGGTTGTCGAGTGGTGACACCAAATCGCGAGGCAATCTGGGCATCAACTAAACTGTCCTGAAAACGCAGATTCAAAAACGCAGTGAGATAAAAAGAAAAATAACAAAACTGAAAATAAACAAAAACTCAGAAAACTAATTCTGACTACTAAATAGACCCTAAAAAGTCCCCGGCAACGGCGCCAAAAACTTGATGCGCAAACTAACGTGCTTTCGCAAGTGTACGAATCTTGTAATACCGGGTGCAATGAGACTCGGGTGATCGTTCCCACGAGGACTATTTCGGGTTTACTCACGTTGTCAGTTTAGGTTAACCGAGTGTAGTAACAAGGAGGAGTAGGTTGCGATTGTAGTGACTAAACTAAAAATCGAAATTAAGAACGTAAACAAAAATATTTTTTGTGACGTTTTCTGAAATAAGTTGAATCGGTTGTAACGATAATAGATGAAAGCTAGGCTCCAGGATCCCCTAGGGTTTCTACATATTCTAGTTTTACGTTCGATTATGAAAACACTCAGCAGTTTCGATATCTGTGCAACGTACCAGTTGTGCAGTGACTTTTCAGATTCCACGCGTAATCTCGATCCTGCAGACTTTCGGATTCTTGTTAAGCTTCCTAAATCTGCAGTCTCGGTCTAATCCTGTTAGGGTTTCTAACCTGTCCGAATGGCCCGGGTCAAATTCTCTAACAGTTGGTCTCACGTTTTCGATGCTAGCCCTATCTCCCTTTCTATGGTCGGTTGTAGATACTGCTTTCTGAGCTGACAGATCTTGGTCACGTGGCAACCATCCAGCACACCATATTGTGCTCCACACACACTGGATCACCAGCCGAGCTGATCCATGTGGGGGCTGCGAGACAGAGCCCTCGCATACCACTGCACGGGACTTGTAGGGACTTTGTGGTTTGGAGGCTAGAGTAAGCCCTGTCGCGTGCGAGCCAAGCCCGCGCGCGACCTTTAGTAACTGTTTTGAGAGATTTATGGCACGAGCTCCATAAACCCGGTCAATCCGGTCAAACCCGGTCAACCTCGTAACGGTTCCGGTATTCGCGCACCACGTGCTGTAACGGTCCCTATATACTCGGACGAACGTGCCGTTATGGTTAAGCTAATTAAGCCGCCATCAATGGGCGCATTAACCACACTGCAACGGTCATGTTCTTCAGTATATATAGATCGTCAACCTTTCCATACAAAGGAGAACACACTGGCCATACGCGGAAGCTCTGCCAAACCTCTGTCTCTCTCTCAGACATTGCTACTGCCTTACTCTCTCCCTACACACAACCCCTCTCTTCCTGTGCGATCCCTGATCCACTACATACGGTGTACACGGAGGTCTCCCCGCCGGAATCTCTTGTGCACATTTTGGTGAACCCGACGTGAATCTTACCAACAAAAGCAACCATGTCTCAGGAGGATGATGTCAGCAACAGATCGCCTTCCACTGAAGCACCATCGGGAGACGAGACCCGCCGTACTCCTACGACTCCCGGCGAGACACCGACGCTAGAGTCCTTGGACGCCACTGTTCAGGGTCAGGCGAAGGCTCTCAAGGCTCAGTCTGCGCAATTAGAACGGATCTTAGCCGTTCTGGGCACCCTTACGCCAAACCCTTCGTCAGCCACCGCTGCTCCTCAAGGAGGAGGAGCCCCTACCGCTCCAGGATTGGGAGTGTCAACCACACCTCCCAACTCCAATCTACAGACTCCACCGGCGACTACACAGCTGTCGTCGGTTCAAGGGTCAACAGCTCAGATGTTGCCTCTTGCTGCTCACACTCCTCAGCCCTCGGCTTTGGCGTCTAACCCAACTCTGCAGTACCCTTTGCCTCCCCCAACGGCGATCTGGGGAAATACGGGTAGTCAGTATGCTCCCAACCCTCCGACGGCGTATGTGTCGCGACCGCCTACGGCAACCCCTCCATCAACTACCGAGGGGTGCATTCCAGAATGCATGACATCTCTGCAGAAGCACGTGGACACTATCCTGGCTCATCAGTCATTCGCGGATACTATCATCTTGAAGTTAGATAACGATCCACCTATTCCACGAGAGATCTATCTCATGCCTAACCCGGCGGGGTACAAGGCTCCCAAATGGGATAAGTTCGAAGACGTCAATGGAAACGCTCATGAGCATGTCATGCGCTTCATTGATGTCATGGGTCCGTATGGAGCCGATCCCAAGCTGCTGATGCGAGAATTCCCAAAATCTCTTGGGAACGTAGCATACAAATGGTACCGAACATTGGAGGCCGGATCCGTGAAGACTTGGGACGATATGGTCCAGAAGTTCTATACCAAGTTCTTCCAGATGGAAGAAAAGGTCACAATGATTCATCTCTCGCGGATGTACCAGAAGCGCGAGGAGGACGGAATCGCTTTCATCAAGAAATTCAGGGCGAAATCCCTGGAGTGCAAAGATCCAATGCCTGAAAGCCGGCTGGTAGAGATATGCCTGCAGTGCATGCGAGATGAATACAAAGGTATGCTCATTAATTTGCAAACACCTACGTTTTCAAAGCTAATCGAATGCATGAAGAACATCGAGCCTATAGTCGAGAGACAGAAAAAGAAGAGCGCTCCGGAACGACCCACGAGCGGCACTACTTACAAGATTGGGAGATTTAGCTACAAGAGGGGACGCGAAGCTGAGGTCAATACAGTTTCGCCCCAGAAACAAGCGAAGGTTGCGAACTTCGATGTACCGCCTTTGCAATGCTCGGTAGAGGAGGCAAGCGACCTCTGCAGACAATGGCGTAAGGACGGTATCCTACCGCCACTCGAGAAGATACCCTCTAAGGAGATGGTAAGAGACCCTAAGTGGTGCGAGTACCACGGCAAGGTCATGCATCCCACGGCCGAGTGCAAGAAGCTCAGATTCGCGTTCGACCAGAAGATGAAGAACGGCGAGCTTATCGTCAGCGATCACCGGAAGGATGTGCGCAACAACCCGCTTCCCGCGCACACGGAGCAGGGCTCGAAAGGCAAAGAGGTCGCTATGATCTCAATCGTCGACTTGGAAGAAGTCGCAGAGGATGGTCTACCCATCGTTGCCGAGGTCCATGAAGACGAGGACTACAGCATGGACACGGAGGATGAACGCGCCGACCGGATGAAAGGGTCGCATGGCTTCAGCAGGTTCTTCGACGAGATGAATTTCTCGGAGAAGTGCCGAACAGATATGACGAAAGCGATCTTGAGAATAGCAGAAGACTACGAGGAGGATCTTGTAGTATCCGACGGGAAAGTCATCAGGGCGTCTCGCTCTACAGAAAAGATTATGACCTTTTCTGCCAGCGACAAAAAGACGGATGCGAGCCACCAAAGGCCTCTGCACGTCACTGCCATCATCAATGGCGTCGAGTTCAAACGAGCGTTTGTCGATGGAGGAGCAGCGGTCAACGTCGTTTCGCTCCACACACTGAAGCTAGCAGGGATCTCCGAGCACAAGATTGTCAGACGTCCGTCCCCGTTGATGGGATTCGGAAGCGACTCTAGAATGACGATCGGTTGGATCCGCCTGGGCGTTCAGATTGGCAAAATCAAGTGCTCAGCAAAGTTCTATGTCATTGACGCGAACACCACGTACCACATGATTATAGGTCGAGCCTGGATTCATCGCTTCGACGCAGTCCCTTCGACGGCTCACCAGGTTATGAAAGCTATCTGGAATGACAGAATAGTCGAGATACCGGCTTCGACGAACCCATTCAACCTGGACGAGGCACATCTCAGCGAGGCGGTGTGGTTCACTGAGATGGCGGACGAGCAAACACCCGGACCATTCAACCCTACTCCTTTGCCTCTCTGGGAGGACATCAAGGACCAGTCACCTGCGGGAGTAATGGTGACAAGGGAAGATGCCAGGGAAAAGCCGCCTGCACGCGAAGAGGCGCCGCGTATCGCATATCATCGAAAGAACGCGTATACTCTGAAGAGAATCGCAAAGCATGACCCCGAGGGCAAGGAGATAGAGAGCTTCTACGCCAATGGGAAGAAATGCTATCGCATATGAAGGTGCGCGGGGGTGTCCTCACACGGGCATGGGGATATCCCTGGGCAAATCAATCAAATCGAGCAAATTGCGCTGACAGAAGAGCCCACACAGGGCGTTCCAGACGGGAAACTTAAAGAAGCACCTGAATGCATGGAAGACAGGCCCAGACCACAAAAGCAAGAGCTAAAGGAAGTGTTCCTCAGCCCGAACGAGGAAAAGAAAAGGCCAGTCTTCCTGAGTGCGGACCTCACAAGCGAAGAGGAACAGGGACTGCTACAACTCCTAACTGAATACAAGGATGTGTTCGCATGGGAGTATGATGAGATGCCAGGTCTGGACACAAGCATCACCATGCACCATTTAGACATCATCCCAGGGTCTAAACCGGTCAAGCAGAGAACAAGAAGCTTCAGGCCCGAGCTTAACGTGAAAATCAAGCAGGAGATTGTCAAACTCCTAGATGCCAAGTTCATAGAGCCGAATCATCATCCCACATGGCTGGCCAACATCGTGCCAGTAGTGAAAAAGAACGGACAGCTCCGCATCTGCGTGGACTTCCGAGATCTTAATCGCTTCTGCCCCAAGGACGATTTCCCACTGCCCAACATCGATTTTCTTATCGATTCAACAGCGGGCCACCGCATGTTCAGCTTTATGGATGGTTTCAGTGGATACAACCAGATCAAGATGGACCCCGAAGACGCGCGGAAAACTGCATTCATCACTCCGGTGGGGGTATTCAACTATACAGTGATGCCGTTCGGTCTTAAGAACGCCGGCGCGACCTATCAGCGGGCCATGATGGCTCTGTTCCACGACATGATGCACAAAGAAGTGGAATTCTATGTGGATGACCTGGTGGTTAAATCCAAGCACGAAGCAGATCACCTCGCAGATCTGCGAAAGGTGTTCAATAGATGCAGGCGCTTTCAACTGAAGATGAATCCCATGAAATGCGCGTTCGGGGTGACATCAGGGAAATTCTTGGGATGTGTGGTTCATCGCCAAGGGATCGAGCCTGACCCCGCGAAAGTATCAGCTATCACTGGCATGACGCCACCCCATAACCAGAGTGCGTTAAAGACATTTTTAGGAAAGCTATCCTATCTGCGGAGATTCATCCCAGCAATTGCCGAAATCACATGCTGTTTCAGCGCTCTTCTCAAGAAGGATGCCGCGTACAACTGGGCTCCGGAGCATGAAGCCGCATTCGAAAAACTGAAGGATTTGCTGACATCCTCGAAAATAATGATCGCACCTCAACTGGGATCACCGCTTCTGCTATATCTGACATCAACAAGGAGATCTATAGGAGCGCTCTTGGCTCAGGAGTATGAAGGCCAAGAGAGGCCTATCTACTACATCTCTCGCATCGTGCAGCCTGCTGAATCGAGGTACACAGACATCGAACGTCATTGCCTTGCCTTATTCTTTGTGATAGAGAAGTTGAAACACTATTTTGCATCACACAAAGTAGTAGTGGTCACCAAAAGCGACCCTATACGATATTTGCTCACTCACACCACTCCGGGCGGGAGATTGGCGAAATGGTACATGACCATCTCTCAATACGATATCACGTGCGTACGACCACGAGCGATCAAGTCGCAGGCGGTAGCGGATCTGTTGGCACAGTTCCCCGACAACAGCCATGAACCCGTGATCGAAGAAGAGCTCGAAGGCCCTGAAATCTACGCAATCGACGTGCCCTATTGGACCCTCCACTTCGACGGTTCGTCAACCAGGAAAGGCGGAGGCATTGGAATAGTCTTGACAAAGCCAGATGGGGAGGTCATACAGATGTCCGCAAAGCTCAACTTCGCAGTCACGAACAACGAAGCAGAATACGAGGCTCTCATTGCGGGGCTCTGTGCGGCGAAAGCTTTGGAAGTAAGCAACTTAACAGTCATGGGAGATTCCAAGCTGATTGTCAAGCAAGCCTCGGGCGAGTATGGTTTGAAAGAGATCAACCTCCTGTCTTACCGCACCCTAGTACAAAAGCTGATGCAGCAATTCTGCGATGTGAAGTATGAGCACAAGCCCCGAGCAGACAACAGGCACGCAGACGCCTTAGCAACCTTGGCATCTAAGGTCAGCACAGACAAATGTCCCGCAAGGATTTCAATTGAAGTGCGAACATCGTCGGCATTGACAGAAAATGCGTGCGACGACGAACACTTGGATGATGCAGATTGGAGAAAAGCAATCCTACAAGCTATTGCGAAAGGCACCAGCAGCGAAAGCTGGGCACTTACAAAAGGATACTGTATCCACGACAACACCCTTTACTACAAAGGGCCTGGAGGAATACTCATGCGATGCGTCTCCGAGCAAGAGGGACAACAGCTGTTAGAAAAGATTCACCAACACGCTTGCGGAGAAAGCGAGGTGTCAATCTACAGAAAGGCTCAGAGATATGGCATTCATTGGCCAGACATGTCAACCGCCGCAGCCCTGATACAAGGAAAGTGCGAAAGTTGCGCACTAATCAAAGATTCTCTACTCATCGCCCTAATCGATGACGACACGGACTGGAGGAAGCCACTATTTGATTTCCTCACCCAGGGCACCGCGCCCGAATCAAGAAAAGAAGCCGAGAAATTGAAAAGGAAAGCGTCTCGATATGTGGTACAGGAAAATCTACTTTGGCGAAGAGGCCATGAAGGAAACTTGCTGCGGTGCCTAGACGGCAAAGAAGCACAAGAATTCATGGACCTTTCCCATCAGGTAGAGCATCAAGGAGGTGCGAAATTATGCAGACAGCTCCTCTCAATCGGGTATTTCTGGCCCACGATGGAGGTCGATTGCCGCACCAAAGTGCGACGCTGCCAGGAATGCCAATTCAAAGGGAACCTAGTGCACGCTCCCGCCGTGGATCTACATGCACTAGGGACGCCGTGGCCATTTCACACATGGGCTCTGGACTTCATCGGTCCCATCCGACCGACGTCGCATGGGAACCATTTCATTCTCACCGCAACTGAGCTGTTCACCAAGTGGGTGGAAGCAATACCACTAAAGACGGCAAATGCACTGGCTGTGGTCAACTTCATTCAGGAAAGCATCATATGCAGGTTCGGAATCCCAAACACCATCCTTTCAGATAACGGTACTCCTTTTGTTAATCGCCAGGTAGCTGCGAAATTAGCGGAGTACAATATCAGGCAGATCTGTTCTACCCCTTATTACCCAAAGGGAAATGGACAAGCTGAGGCGACCAACAAAACGCTGTTGAGAATTTTGAGCAAGATGGTCGCAGATGACCACAAGAAGTGGGCTGATTCTCTAAGCATAGCTCTGTGGGCCTACCGAACTTCTCCATGGACACCCACGGGGGCCTCGCCATTTCTACTATGTTATGGGGCCGAAGCTGTAGTACCTGCGGAGGTCAGAGTCAATTCGGCAAGGCTGGCCTTCCATGCATTCTATGAAAATCAACGCGATCACGACTTAGTCTTGCTGGAGGAAAAGCGAGAACAAGCCAAGAGAACCAACAAGCGGTACCAGGAAAGAATTGCTCACGCTTACAATAAGACGGTCCAGCGAAGAGACTTAGCAGTCGGAGACTTGGTCTTGCGCGCATCTGATCACTGTATGCGAGAAGCGACTCACCCGAAGTTCGCAGCCAATTGGGAAGGGCCCTTCGAAGTCACAGAAGTCTTTGACAGTGGCTACTGCAGCATACGAAGGTTGCACGGCACAACCTCAACTCCGAGTTCAGTAAACATGCGCTGGATTAAGAAGTACTATCCCTGACTTCTCTCATTTCATGCGTTTTATTATAACGTGGCTTGATATCTTGTATGGCTACGATTTACACAATCTTCTCCCCCATATGAGAGGATTGTGATCCCATCTCTCCCATATGAGAGCGTTATAATAAAAGAATTCTCCCATATGAGAAGTTCACATTTCTAGCTGTTTATGTTGCTTTATTCAGTTTGGTATTACTTTTAACAATGGTTTATTCGCCGCAATAGCAATCTGTGCAACTGCGATCTTAATCGATCGTCATCTAAGCCTATCTCTCACGATAGCAGCAAATGCGAAATGCGATCTTAATTGATCATCTAAGCCTATCTCTCACGATAGCAGCAAATGCGAAATGTGATCTTAACTGATCATCTAAGCCTATCTCTTACGATAGCAGCCTATGCAAATGCGATCTTAACTGATCATCTAAGCCTATCTCTTACGATAGCAGCCTATGCAAATGCGATCTTAATTGATCATCTAAGCCTATCTCTCACGATAGCAGCCTATGCAAATGCGATCTTAACTGATCATCCAAGCCTATCTCTTACGATAGCAGCCTATGCAAATGCGATCTTAATTGATCTTCTAAAGCCTATCTGTCACGATAGCACCACATACAAATGCGATCTTATTTGATCTTCTGGTAAAGCCTATCTGCCACGATAGCAACTCGCACGATTTAACGATCTTAATTGATCTACTAAAGACTATCCGCTACGATAGCAATATTGCAAAAATGATCTTAAATGATCCACAAAGACCAATCACAAATCCATCTGCCAAGATGGTACAGCTGCGAAAACACGATCTCAAACGATCTAGCGAAACATCTGCGAATTCATATAGCAGATCGCAAATGCGAGACCATTACGTAGCATCATGCAAGGCAAAATATGCTGAAACGCATGCGAAGTTGTATTTTGTTGTAAAGAGACAGCAGATAATACAAAAGGCTATTTATCATTATGAGTCAAATGACTTACAATTTATCTGTCTAGATAGCAGCTTACAAGCGAAAAAGCTCGAATCTAACTACGCAGCCGACATGGCTTACAATACATTCGAAAAGTAGCTGACAAGCCAGAGACACACTAGGGGAATCCTGACTGAAAAGGATGAACCCACCGGTCCTAACACCGGCGATGCAATACGCAGATCTGCGGCCAAAGATCTATAGCAAAAGGAATGCTGCCGCGAAGAGATCAGCTTGTCATTCGCTACGTCCCTAGCAGCAAGATCTGCGAAACGGTACGTCCAAGACCCCAAGGGGTGACAAAAGCCTCCGTCTGATCAAGATAGGCACCGGAGGAACTTCCTGTTCCGACATATGCTACCCTGCGAAACAGGGGAAGCAGTCATTCCTGTGGTGATGGATTCCTTGTCATGATAGACAAGGGCATTGGCAAGCCCCCTGAGTTCAAGAACGAAGAGGCAAGAAATCCTCCTCCAGGGATGCTGGAGGAGAATTCTGCCGTTCATTACGAGACGGTAGCACGGTCACTTCGGCGCTGCACCTCGCCGGGAGGCGGCCGGAAACATGACCTACAAACATAATACACGAAGAAATTTCTTCGAACACACATGAGATATTATCTGCATCTTCTTTATGATGGTTATAAAGAGCAATAAGCCTCATAAAGTGGATCTTGGAAACTATTTCCACAGCACAAAGCGCAAACTCAGGATTCACAACTCGAAGTTGCCATGAATCAACGAAAAATAAGCGTTGAAGCCAGCAGTCGTAAGGACTCACGGCAAAGCACATTTTTGGGATGAAGAACCCAAATAGCAAAGACAGGGTTTATATAGACCCTGTAGAGACTCTTCAGTTGCCAAAGATGAGTCAGCAGAATTCAAAAAGAGGGTAAGTTCAATCACTTACGCCTTGAAAAGCGGTAACAATCAATTACCCTACTAAAGGCTACGACGATTCAGTTGCGTATCCTAATAAATGACGGATAGTCATGATTCGGATGGACTTCCCAACAAAAGCGTGCTTATCTGCCGAGAAATTAGCGCGAAAATCAAGCAAAATATCAATTGCTGATGTCATAATTGGATATGCACAGATATATCCTATCAAATCCCGGGAAAGGGCAAAACGGGCAAATTCATTGTTTGTTGTTAAAAAAAAGGGGGGGGGGGAGAAACCCTAGCAACATTACATTAATGTTTCAAACATTACATTAATGTTTCAACTATTTTCTTGCTATTTTTCAAAATTCGAAAATCAAAGCAAATTCTTGATCAAGGAGTCTTGGGGCTCGAACTGATGGCTCAGCTTCTCTACTTGTTCCACTTCTTGCTTCAATTGCTCGCACCTGGCATTCATCTCATGATAGAGCTTCAGAGCTTCATCAACTTTTAGCTTTTGCTGCTCCACCTTCTGCTTCTCAGCTGCGAGATTCTGGTGACCGAGCTTCAAAGTTACGGCTGCGCGAATCAGCGTGACTCTATTCATAAGAAACTTGAAGCCCAGTCTGCCTTGGACTTTGGTCACGAGATTCTGGCACATGCCACATAGCAATTCGGCACTCTGGACAGAAATGGTCGCAGGCGTAGCCGCAGACAGCTGCTCCAATATCCAGATGGCCTCAGTAAGGAACAGCCTCCTGTCAAAGGGCCCTATCTCCAGAGATCTCACAAACGATTGCGGGTAGGTGAGGCGCATTCGAACCACCCAGTCCACATCGGTTTGCTTCAAACTTGAAGAGACGTCAAAGCCGAGTTACAATGTCAAACTCGCAAGTAAATAATGCAAAATGCGAACAGTAAAGCTTTGCTCACCAGTTCCTTCCAGAATCTCATGAAGAGAAGGAATGCGCGCTGCCGGGGTGGTCGAAGACTGTCCTCGCTCCATAGCTCTCCTATCAGCTGCGAGCTCCAACCTCTCGTAATCGGGAGGAAGAATGTAGGCCGCACCAGCTGCGACTGCATTCCCAACCTGCGAGCCCCAAAAGCTCCACGCAGGAATGGGTGACTCTGGCTCAGTCATCGCCGGAGGCGAAGGGACAGCCGAAGTCGCTTGGCGAAGAACGCTCTCAGATGCGAAAGCATTAGCAGCATTTGTCCTTACTTCCTCAGCACCGGTATGGACATCTTCATCCATCAGCACAGCATCTGCTTCATCATCATCGGAGAGTTCGATGATGCCCTCGAGAGGCTCACTTGCATGCTCAGCAGTCGCGACAGGCTTCTCGGTATGGGCGCTCGGAATTGGAACATAGGACGCAGAAGGCTGACTTCTCTGCTCCAGCACAGGTTCCTCAGCATGACCTGCGATATCAAATGCGATGATATTAGGTAACTTGCGCTATAAGTTATTTTGCTATCTTTACTAAAGCTAAGAGTGAGCACCTCCACGTGAAGGTGGGATTGAGGTATCTTCATCATACACTAAGGACGTGGAACCATGCCCTATTAGTGTGTCCTCACTAAGCAAGTCTTTAAGAGGAGCGTGACCTGGGATGCGAATAAACCAGTCATGATTCTGCCTCAAGTTGCTGAAGCCTAGTACATGCGTATCACTCAAATAATTACCTGAGGGTTCTCCGCATTTGCTTACTAACCAACGGCGGATGTCAGCCTTTGACACACCGTGCTTTAACGCACCCACAATAACATCTCTATAAGTTACTGCGAGATTGAAGATCTCACCTTTATCGCCGCCTGCGATTTCTTCAAAGTCTGCTTGGACCTGCTCCAAGGCTGCTGCATCCTCTTCTGGAGCCTCCTCTTCCTCCTCCGCATGAGGAGCCACTTCTTCGGGAAGCTCGTCTTCCTCGTCAACTGGACGCGCTAAGTCGTCAGCATGCCGCTCTTCGAGGCTCCGCTGTTTCACACGCTCGAGCTCCTCTTCTTCCCGCCGCCTTCTTCTTTCAGCAGCCTCCGCGGCTGTCTTCCGAGACTCAGCAAGAACGTCCTCGCTTATGGGATCATCTGGGATGCCAGAATGGGCATCTCTCTTTTGTCTCTTGGCCGCGAGGCCACCAATGGTTTCATCATCATCATCTGCGAATACACGATTGGCTTAAGAAAAGAAGTGCAAAGAAGTTACGATAACGAGAAAGGAAATGCGACGGAGGTACCTCCTGATTCTTCCTCATGCATCACAACTGTTGCTTCTTCTTCTTCATCACTTGCTTGGGGCTCCTGCCTCTCTCCCTCTTCCTCTTGGTTGAATGGAACGAAAGTCTCAACTGCGAGCTCTTTCCGCACTTTGCTGGGCATGCGACCTTTGCCTTTGTCCTTGATAGAAAGGGACCTCACTGGAGGAGAAGCGGGAGCACTTCTAGGGGAAGAAATCGTAATTCCCTTTTGCCTAGGTCTCTTCACTCTCGGCGCCGCAGTCGCTGGAGGGGACGGGTCATCTCCAGGAGGAGACGGAGCCGGAGGATTGTCTATCAGCGAGTCAGCAAAAGCATTCATGACTGCGCGAACCTTTGTTTCAACCTCCGCGTCCATCCTCCATGAAAGCCGGAACGGCTGCTTTTGTCTTCTGGTGGCAATAATGGTGTTAACCAGCGACTTGGAGCGATCACCAGCCGCGAATCTCCGCACATGACACTACAACAGTACAGAATGAAAGTGTCAGCATAAGGAAATCAAGAAGCTTAACGCACGCGAAGAAATTGCTTACCTCGGCAAACGCCTTGCTATATCTGACGACTTGCGTGTCGCTCTTCTTGACTGCGGCGACTTGCTCCTTCAGAATGACATCAGGACAGAAATGGTTCTCACGATCCAACAGTGAGTAGCAACCATACTCAGACTCGCTCAGACTGCAAGTGGGGCGAAACGGAAAAGAGTTTCTTTTGATCAAGGGAGCTCTACCTGGCTGCGCGGCCGACTCTGTCTCGATCCTCGTTTGCTGGGCAATCCAGTATGCGAGCCAGTTTTGGGAACAACCACCCTCGCGGGTTCCCGCAGGCTGCTCAAAGGGCAGATTGTTCATGAAGACCGTCTTGCACTCCTTTGTTAGCAAGCGCTTGTAGCATCCTCTGATAATGGACTGGGGCCAGATTGATGGGGCCACCGCATCAAAACCAAACTGAGGAGAAACTCGAGTGGGGTCAACGTCCACGGTAAGCTTTTCATACCTCGGCGCGAGCTCACGAATATGCTCTGCGAGAGCCGGAAGGGAACCTCGCAGACACCAGCAAAAGAACTCGCGGTAGCGCTCATGGAAATGAGGTCCCCTTTCAAAGAGAAGCTCTTCTGAAAAGACCATGCCTTTAGAGGGGTACAGCTTTGGAAACCATCGCACATTCTCAATGCGCGTGGCATAGGGCCTGGCAGTAAACTCCTTCCGCTTGTCGCATATCAAACTCCAAACGCACTTGGTGTTGCTTGCTCCGAACCATCTCGCAGCTCTTCCGCTGTTGCGCGCTTCCGTCTCGCCTGGGGGACACCACTTGTCAAGTTTGAGAGCAGTTGGAGCATAAGACGGCCACCGCTCGAAAACCCACATTGTCAAAAAAGAAATATTGACAAAGGTCAGTACATCGAGGCGGCCACGCGACTCCTTCATAGCTAGAACCAGCTGATCAAGTCTATAGTACAGCGTGCCCAAGACCAAGGGTCCGAGTGTGACTCTCTGGCCAAGGGCGAGCCTCACAGCAAGAGGCAACACATGGTAGAAGACTCCGTAATGGGGGTGACCATCAATCAAGTACCTCGACAGCCAGGCACAGAGAAAAGCACAAAGGGTCAAATGATAACCCTTGCCCTCTACATAATTCTCGGCCTCCGGGTCCTCACTCAGAAGCTTCTTAGTGATGCTGCTGTTCGCATAGTCTCGGAAGAAGTACTGCAACCATTTGTTCCAGGTATTCTTCGCAGACGTATCAACCAGCTGCCAGTTCGGAAGAGGCTTTGTAGTGGTCCACCGGGTGGAGATTTTCTTTACCTCTGCTAGGCATTCCTCCATCTGCGTGTACAAGGCAATCTCCGCAGATGTTCTCAAGGGACTCAGAGGGTCCACCTCGCCCATGGGGGAAGCTCGTATAGCATTTGAACGTCCTCGAGTGTGGGGGCAGCCTCGAACTCAGCAAAATGGAACGTGTGAGTCGCAGGCGAATAGCGGGACAGAAGGTCTAGAAGCATGGACTGATCCAGCTTCACGGCAGCACCCTTCATAGCACGGATAGCAAAGTATACGCCGGCTTCATCAAGAGTCGCGGCGTGATGATCCAACACGTGGTCGATCCACTCATCCATATAGTCCAATTTCTGGACGAACGCCTGGGTAGAAATCGCAGTATATGGGAAGTGCCCGTTCTCGATTCCCAATCGAACCACATCCTCGGAACCAATCAACTCGAGCAAGGCTGAGTTAACTGGGCGAGTTAGCGTCAGCAATCGCTCAACTGGGACAGGATCAGGCATCCTCTTCGCCTTTACCCTCGCATGGTAGAAATCTTTGCCGCCTAAAAAGGGGGCTTTTCGCCATAAGGCCTGCGGAAGGTCGGGTATCTCTTCATCTTCCTTGACGGGTCTGGTTACTCTTGTCTTGGCCATTCCTGCGGAAGAGCAAGAAAAAAAGGGGGGAGAAATACCACACTTCAGTTTGAATTTTGAAATTCACGATCTATGCAAAGGAAGACGAACAGTTCTAGTATCAATTCCAGAAATCGGGGAGTTGCAAGATCTCATATTGTTGAAGGATTAAAGCAAAGTGGCTTCAAAGATCAAAGCCTCTTCACAAATTTCATGGGCTTACAGATTCAACGCAGTTCAAGGCAAACACTGGTGTGCACAAGAGATTCCGGCGGGGAGACCTCCGTGTACACCGTACGTAGTGGATCAGGGATCGCACAGGAAGAATAGGGGTGTGTGTAGGGAGAGAGCAAGTCAGTAGCAATGTCTGAGAGAGAGACAGAGGTTTGGCAGAGCTTCCGCATATGGCAGTGTGTCCTCTTTTTATGGAAAGAGTAACGATGTATATATACTGGAGAACGTGACCGTTGTAGTGTGGTTAATGCGCCCATTGATGGCGGCTTAATTAGCTTAACCATAACGGCACGTTCGTCCGAGTATATAGGAACCGTTAGAGCACGTGGTGCGCGAGTACCGGAACCGTTACGAGGTTGACCGGGTTTGACCGGATTGACCGGGTTTGACCGGATTGACCGGGTCTAGGGAGCTCGTGCCATAGATCTCTCAAAACAGTTACTAAAGGTCGCGCGCGGGCTTGGCTCGCACGCGACAGGGCTTACTCTAGCCTCCAAACCACAAAGTCCCTACAAGTCCCGTGCAGTGGTATGCGAGGGCTCTGTCTCGCAGCCCCCACATGGATCAGCGCGGCTGGTGATCCAGTATGTGTGGAGCACAATATGGTGTGCTGGATGGTTGCCACGTGGCCTAGATCTGCCATGTCATAAAGCAGTATCTACATTAGCCCCCTTTCTGCGCGTGAAGGCTTGTAGCTGTATAGGCTTCCATGCGCGGAAACCAACATGCGCGTCGTCGTCACGCACCAATTCAAATACGGGTAAGTTCAGCCCCCGTGCGTGTCATTATGACCTAAAACCCCTAGAGTCGTGCCGTCTGACCTTTAGGGTTTTAGGCGTGACGTCAGCCCGTCCTGTGATTGCGCGACACGACGGTGACGGTTGCGATTCGACTACTGAAGGGACGCAACCCTTCATTCTTCTGGATAAATACCTTGTATCCCATTATTGCAAAGCATTGCTTCTTTCTCTTAAAGTGAATGGTACCCGGAGATCTTCGGGAGCAGATCCAAATAATCAATCATCAGTTCAAGACTGCAAATCGTATTCTCCAATTGTGCATATCCAAGCAAGCTTCAAGGAAACAAGGTTGGCCTCGTTTACTTTTGATTTAAACTACCAGTGTTTGCCTTGAATCGCGTTGAATCTGTAAATCCATGAAATTTGTGAAGAGGCTTTGATCTTTAAACCTGCTTCGTTTTTAATCTTTCAACAATATTGGGTCTTGCAAATCCCCAATTTCTGGAATCGGCCCCGGACTGTCTGCTTTCGTTTGCATAGATCTCGAATTCCAAAATTCAAACTGAAGTGTGGTATTTCTCCCCCCTTTTTTTTTTTGCCCTTTCGCAGGAATGGCCAAAACAAGAGTAACCAGACCCGTCAAGGAAGATGAAGAGATGCCGGAGCTTCCGCAGGCTCTGTGGCGAAAAGCCCCCTTTCTGGGTGGGAAGGATTTTTACCACGCGAGGGTGAAGGCGAAGAGGATGCCTGATCCTGTTCCCGTTGAGCAGTTGTTAACGCTGACTCGCCCAGTTAACTCAGCCTTGCTCGAGTTAGTTGGCTCCGAGGATGTGGTTCGATTGGGAATCGAGAATGGGCACTTCCCATACACTGCAATTTCTACTCAGGCGTTTGTCCAGAAGTTGGACTATATGGATGAGTGGACTGACCACGTGTTGGGTAATTACGCCGAAACTCTCGATAAAGCCGGCATTTTCTTCGCTGTCCGTGCTATGAAGGGTGCTGCCGTGAAGCTGGATCAGTCCATGCTTCTAGACCTTCTGTCCCGCTATTCGCCTGCGACTCACACGTTTCACTTTGCTGAGTTCGAGGCTGCCCCCACGCTCGAGGACGTTCAAATGCTGTATGAGCTTTCCCCCATGGGCGAGGTGGACCCCTTGAGTCACTTGAGAACACCTGCGGAATTGGCCTTGTACGCGCAGATGGAAGAGTGCCTAGCAGAGGTAAAGAAAATCTCCACTCGGTGGACCAGTACGAAACCTCTTCCGAACTGGCAGCTAGTGGATACGTCTGCGAAGAATACCTGGAACAAGTGGTTGCAGTACTTCTTCCGAGACTATGCAAACAGCAGCATCACTAAGATGCTTTTGAGCGAGGACCCGGAGGCCGAGAATTATGTAGAGGGCAAGGGTTATCATTTGACCCTTTGCGCCTTTCTCTGCGCTTGGCTGTCGAGGTATCTGATTGATGGTCACCCCCATGACGGGGTCTTCTACCATGTGCTGCCACTTGCGGTGAGGCTCGCTCTTGGCCAGAGGGTCGCACTTGGACCCTTGGTCTTGGGCACGTTATATTATAGGCTGGACCAGCTGGTTCTGGCGATGAGGGAATCGCGCGGCCGTCTCGATGTTCTGACCTTTGTCAATATCAGCTTTTTGACAATGTGGGTTTTCGAGCGCTGGCCGTCTTATGCTCCAACTCCCCTCCCACTTGAGAAGTGGTGTCCCCCAGGCGAGACGGAAGCGTTCAACAGCGGGAGAGCTGCGAGATGGTTTGGAGCAAGCAACACCAAGTGTACTTGGAGCTTGATATGCGACAAACGAAGGGAGTTCACTGCCAGGCCCTACGCCACACGTGTCGAGAATGTGCGGTGGTTTCCAAAGCTATACCCTTCCAAAGGTATGGTCTTGTCAGAAGACCTTCTCTTTGAAAAGGGGCCGCATTTCCACGAGCGCTATCGTGAGTTCTTTTGCTGGTGTCTGCGAGGTTCTCTTCCTGCACTTGCAGAGCACATCCGTGAGCTCGCACCCCGGTATGAAAGGCTTACAGTGGATGTTGACCCCACTCGGGTCTCGCCTCAGTTTGGTTTCGATGCGGTGGCCCCATCAATCTGGCCCCAGTCTATCGTCAGAGGGTGCTACAAGCGCTTGCTGACAAAGGAGTGCAAGACGGTCCTCATGAGCAATCTTCCCTTCGAGCAGCCTGCGGGAACTCGCAAGGGTGGTTGTTCCCAGAACTGGATCGCATACTGGATTGCCCAGCAGACGAGGATGGAGACGGAGGCGGCGGCGCAGCCAGGAAGGGCCCCCTTGATCAAGAGAAACTCTTTTCCGTTTCGCCCCAATTGCAGTTTGAGCGAGTCTGAGTACGGTTGCTACTCGTTGTTGGACCGCGAGAATCATTTGTGCCCCGATTTCATTCTGAAGGAGCAGGTCAATGCAATCAAGAAGGGTGACACGCAGGTCATCAAATATAGCAAGGCGTTTGCTGAGGTAAGCAGTTTCCTTGTGTGCTTTGAGCTCTTTGACTTGCTTGCACTGATGCTTTTTGTTCTGTATTGTCTAGTGTCATGTGCGGAGGTTCGCAGCTGGTGACCGTTCCAAATCGCTGGTGGATACCATTGTTGCCACCAGAAGGAGGGGGGAGTCGTATCGGCTAGCATGGAGGATGGATGCCGAGGTCGAAACAAAAGTTCGCGGGGTCATGAACACCTTTGCTGACTCGCTGATAGACAACCCTCCGGCTCCGTCTCCTCCTAGAGATGACCCGTCCCCTCCGGCGACTGCGGCGCCAAGAGCGAAGAGACCTAGGCAAAAGGGGATTACGATTTCTTCCCCTAGGAGCGCTCCAGCTTCTCCCCCAGTGAGGTCCCTTTCCATCAAGGACAAAGGCAAGGGTCGTATGCCCAGCAAAGTGCGAAAAGATCTCGCAGTTGAGACTTTCGTTCCATTCAACCAAGAGGAGGAAGAGAGGCAGGAGCCCCAGGCAAGTGATGAAGAAGCAACAGTTGTGATGTGCGAGGAAGAATCAGGAGGTACTTCCGTCGCATCTCCTTGCCCTTTATCATGACTTCTGTGCAGTTCTTTTCTTTGAACCAATTTTGTATTCGCAGATGATGATGATGAAGCCGTTGGTGGCCTCGTGGCCAAGAGGCAAAAGAGAGATGCCCATTCTGGCGTTTCAGATGATCCCATAAGCGAGGATGTTCTTGCTGAATCCCGGAGGACAGCCGCGGAGGCTGCTGAAAGAAGAAGGCAGCGAGAGGAAGAGGAACTCGAGCTTGTGAAACAGCGGAGCCTCGAGGAGCGGCATGTTGACGACTTAGTGCGTCCAGCTGGCGAGGAAGACGAGCTTCCCGAAGAAGTGGCTCCCCATGTGGAGGAAGAAAATGAGGTTCCCGAAGGGGATGCAGCGGAGCTAGAGCAAGTCCAAGCAGACTTCGCAGAGATCGCGGGTGGCGATAAAGGTGAGATCTTCAATCTCGCAGTTACTTATAGAGATGTAATTGTGGGTGCGTTGAAGCACGGTGTGTCAAAGCCTGACATTCGCCGTTGGTTGGTAAGCAAATGCGGAGAACCCTCAGGTAATCATTTTGAGTGATATGCATGTACTAGGCTGTGACCATTTGAGACAAAGTCATGACTGGTTTAATCGCATCCCAGGTCACGCCTCTCTTAAAGACTTGCTTAGTGAAGATACACTGATAGGGCACGGTTCCACGTCCCTGGTGTATGATGAGGATACCTCAATCCCACCTTCGCGTGGAGGTGCTTATTCTTAGCTTTAGCAAAAGATAACGAAATAACTTATAACGCAGGTTACCTCATATTATCGCATTTGATATCGCAGGTCATGCTGAGGAACCTGAGCTGGAGCAGAGAAGCCAGACTTCTGCATCCCATGTTCCAATTTCGAGCTCTCATACCGAGAAGCCCGTCGCAGCTGCCGGACACGCAAGTGAGCATCTCGAGGATGTCATTGAACTTTCCGATGATAGTGTCTTCCGTCCAGCGACTTCGGTTGTGCCTCCGGCGATGACTGAGCCAGGAGCACCTATTCCTGCGTGGAGCATTTGGGGCTCGCAGGTTGGGAATGTAATCGCAGCTGGTGCAGCTTACACTCTTCCTCCTAACTATGAGAGTTTGGAGCTTGCAGCTGATAGGAGAGCCATGGAGCGAGGGCAATCTTCGAACAACCCGGTGGCTCGCATTCCCTCTATTCATGAAATTCTGGAAGGGACTGGTAAGCAGAGATTTTACCATTCGCACGTCGCATTATTTGCTTGCGAGTTTTGACATCATGACTTGTTTTTGATGTCTCAGGTTTGAAGCAAACCGATGTAGACTGGGTGGTTCGGATGCGCCTGAGATACCCCCGATCGTTTGTGAGGTGTCTGGAGATCAGTCCTTTTGACAGGAGGCTATTCCTTACTGAAGCCATCTGGATACTAGAGCAGCTGTGTGCGGCTACACCTGCGACCATTTCGGCCCAGAGCGCCGAATTGCTGTGTGGCATGTGCCAAAATCTCGTGCTCAAAGTCCAAGGCAGACTTGGTTTCAAATTCCTCAAGGACAGAGTTACACTGATTCGCGCAGCTGTAACTTTGAATCTCGGGCACCAGAATCTCGCAGCTGAGATGCAGAAGGTGGAGCAGCAGAAGCAAAAGGTTGATGAAGCTTTGAAGCTGTATCATGAAATGAATGCCAAGTGCGAGCAACTAAAGCAAGAAGTGCAACAAGTGGAGAGGCTGATCGAGCAGTTCGAGCCCCAGGACTCCTTAGTCAAAAATTTGTTTTGACTTTTCGAATTTTGAAAAGAAAACAGGAAAATGGTTGAGACATTAATGTAATATTTTGAAACATTAATGTAATGTTGCTAGGGTTTCTCCCCCTTCTTTTTTAACAACAAACAATGAGTTTGCCCGTTTTGCCCCTTTCGGGATTTGATTGGACATTTCTGTGCATATCCAATTATGACATCAGCAATTGATTCTTTGCTTGATTTTCGCGCTAATTTCTCGGCAGATAAGCACGCTTCCGTTGGGAAGTCCATCCGAATCATGACTATCCGTCATTTATTAGGATACGCAACCGAATCGTCGTAGCCTTTAGTAGGGTAATTGATTGTTACCGCTTTTCAAGGCGTAAGTGATTGAACTTACCCTCTTTTTTGAATTTTGCTGACTCATCTTAGGCGACCGAAGAGTCTCCACAGGGCCTATATAAACCCTGTTTTTGCCATTTGGGTTCTTCTATCCCAAACATGTGCTTTGCCGTGAGTCCTTGCGACTGCTGGCTTCAACGCTTGCTTTTCGTTGATTCATGGCAACTTCAAGTTTTGAATCCTGAGTTTGCGCTTTGTGCTATAGAAATAGTTTCCAAGATCCACTTTATGAGGCTCATTGCTGTTTATAACCGTCATAAAGAGGATGCAGATAATACCTCATGTGTGTTCGAAGAAATTTCTTCGTGTATTATGTGTGCAGGTCATGTTTCCGGCCGCCTCGTGGCGAGGTGCAGCGCCGTAGTGACCGTGCTACCGTCTCGTAATGAACGGCGTGATTCTCCTCCAGCATCCCTGGAGGAGAGTTTCTTGCCTCTTCGTTCTTGAACTCAGGAGGCTCGCCAACGCCCTTGTCTATCATGACAAGGAGCCCAGTACCAGAGGAATGACGGCTTCCCCTGTTTTGCATGACGGCATATGCCGGAACAGGTGGTTCCTCTGGTACATATCTTGATCAGACAGGGGTTTCGTCAGACCCTAAGATCTTTGGACGTGGATTCGCCCGGCTCTTGCCGCTAAGGATGTAGCGAATGGCGAGTTAATCTCTTCGCAGATGCATCCTACGTGCTACAGATCTTTGGCCTCAGATCTGCGTACTGTGCTGCCGGTGTCAAGACCGGTGGATTCTCTCTTTTCTTAGTCGAGAGTTCCCTTGGCGCATTTCTGGCTTACCAGCCATTTTTCGAATGTATTGTAAGCCATGTTGGCTGTGTAGTTAGATGCGAGCTTTTCGCTTGTAAGCTGCTATCTAGATAGATAAATTGTAAGTCATTTGACTCATACTGATATATAGCTTTTGTACTATTTGCTCTCTTTGCAACAAAATACAATTTCGCATGCGTTTCGGCTTGTTTTGCCTTGCATAATGCCATGTAATGATTTCACATATGCGATGTCAATTTACAGATATTTCGCTAGATCATTCGAGATCGTAATTTCGCAGCTGTGCCATCTTGACGGATGGGCTTGTAGTTGGTCGTTGTAAATCGTGTGAGATCACGTTCACAACGTTGTTATCGTTCCAGATAATTTTCCAGAGATCAATCAAGATCGTTAAGCTGTGCAAATTGCTATCATAGAAGATAGGCTTTGTTTGAGATCTTTTCTCGCATAAACTGCTATCACAGCAGACAGATCTTTTAGAAGATCTAATAAGGTGACTCTGCACTCGTGTTGCCATCACATCAGACGGGTTTGGATAATTAACCAAAATTGCTATCGTATCAGATAGGCTTGAGAAGATCATTATAAGATCGCATCTGTATAGCCCGCTATCTCAAGAGATAGGCGTTAGATGATCGATTGAGATCGTTTTTGTATTCCGCTGCTATCGCAAAAGATAGACTTTGGATGATCATGTAAGATCGTGTTTTCGTTTGGGTGCTATCGCAAGAGATAGGCTTTAATGATCACTTAAGATCGTATTTGTATTTGATTGCTACCATGAGAGATAGGCTTTAGATGATCACTTAAGATCGCATTTGCGTTTGGCTGCTATCGCAAGAGATAGGCTTTAATGATCACTTAAAATCGCATTTGCATTTGGCTGCTATCGCAAGAGATAGGCTTTAATGATCACTTAAGATCGCATTTGCATGTGATTGCTACCATGAGAGATAGGCTTTAGATGATCACTTAAGATCGCATTTGCGTTTGGCTGCTATCGTAAGAGATAGGCTTTAATGATCACTTAAGATCGCATTTGCATTTGGCTGCTATCACAAGAGATAGGCTTTAATGATCACTTAAGATCGCATTTGCATTTGATTGCTACCATGAGAGATAGGCTTTAGATGATCACTTAAGATCGCATTTGCGTTTGGCTGCTATCGTAAGAGATAGGCTTTAATGATCACTTAAGATCGCATTTGCATTTGGCTGCTATCACAAGAGATAGGCTTTAATGATCACTTAAGATCGCATTTGCATTTGATTGCTACCATGAGAGATAGGCTTTAGATGATCACTTAAGATCGCATTTGCGTTTGGCTGCTATCGTAAGAGATAGGCTTTAATGATCACTTAAGATCGCATTCGCGTGTAACTGCTATCGTAAGAGATAGGCTTTAGATGATCGATTAAGATCACATTGGTAGTGGCTGCCATCGTAGGAGATGGGCTTTAGATGATCACTTAAGATCGCGTTCGCGTGTAGCTGCTATCGTAAGAGATAGGCTTTAGATGATCGATTAAGATCACATTTGTATTGGCTGCCATCGTAGGAGATGGGCTTTAGATGATCACTTAAGATCGCATTTGTATTTAGTTGCTATCGTAAGAGATAGGCTTTAGATGATCGATTAAGATCACATTTGTAGTGGCTGCCATCGTAGGAGATGGGCTTTAGATGATCAATTAAGATCGCGTTTGTGTTTGGCTGCTATCGTAAAAGATAGGCTTTAGACGATCGATTGAGATCGCGTTTGCTATCATATGAGATAGGCTTTGATGATCAATTAAGATCGCGTTCGCTATCGTAAGAGATAGGCTTTGATGATCATTTAAGATCGCGTTCGCTATCGTAAGAGATAGGCTTTGATGATCAGTTAAGATCGCGTTCGCTATCGTGAGGGATAGGCTTTGATGATCAGTTAAGATCGCGTTCGCTATCGTAAGGGATAGGCTTTGATGATCATTTAAGATCGTGTTTACATTTGTTACTATTGAAGCGAATAAATCATTGTTAACAGTTGTAACAAATTAGATAAGCGATATAAACAGCTAATAAATGTGAACTTCTCATTTGGGAGAATTCTTTTATTATGACATTCTCATATGGGAGAGATAGGATTACAATCCTCTCATATGGGAGAGGAGATTGCGAATATCGTAGCCACATGAGACATTAAGCAACGTTATCATAAAACGTATGAAATAAGAGAAGTCAGGGATAGTACTTCTTGATCCAGCGCATGTTGACTGAGCTTGGAGTTGAGGTTGTGCCGTGCAACCTTCGTATGCTGCAGTAGCCGCTATCGAAGACTTCTGTGACTTCGAAGGGTCCCTCCCAATTAGCTGCGAACTTTGGGTGGGTTGCCTCTCGCATGCAGTGATCAGATGCGCGCAGGACCAGGTCGCCAACTGCGAAATCCCGTCGCTGGACTGTCTTGTTATAGGCGCGAGCGATTCTCTCTTGGTACCGTTTGTTAGTCCTTTTGGCTTGTTCTCGCTTTTCTTCCAGCAAGACTAAATCATGATCGCGTTGATTTTCATAGACTGCGTGGAAGGCCAGCCTTGCCGAATTGACTCTGACCTCCGCAGGTACCACAGCTTCGGCCCCATAACATAGTAGAAATGGCGAGGCCCCTGTAGGTGTCCTTGGAGAAGTTCTGTAGGCCCACAGAGCTATGTTAAGGGAGTCGGCCCACTTCTTGTGGTCATCTGCGACCATCTTGCTCAGAATTCGCAACAGCGTTTTGTTAGTCGCTTCGGCTTGTCCATTTCCCTTTGGATAATAGGGGGTGGAGCATATTTGCCTGATATTGTACTCCGCGAGTTTGGTAGCTACCTGACGATTAACAAAAGGAGTACCGTTATCTGAAAGAATAGTATTTGGGATTCCGAACCTGCATACGATGTTTTCCTGGATGAAGTTAACCACAGCCAGCGCGTTTGCCGTCTTCAGTGGTATTGCTTCCACCCATTTGGTGAACAGTTCGGTTGCAGTGAGAATGAAATGGTTCCCATGTGACGTTGGTCGGATGGGGCCAATGAAGTCCAAAGCCCATGTGTGAAATGGCCATGGCGTTCCTAGTGCATGTAGGTCCACGGCGGGAGCGTGCACTAGGTTCCCTTTGAATTGACATTCTTGGCAGCGTCGCACCTTGGTGCGGCAATCGACTTCCATCGTGGGCCAGAAGTATCCGATTGAGAGGAGCTGTCTGCATAATTTCGCACCTCCCTGGTGTTCCACCTGATGGGAGAGGTCCATGACTTCTTGTGCTTCCCTATCGTCTAGGCATCGCAGCAAGTTGCCTTCGTGACCTTTTCGCCAAAGCAGATTTTCTTGAACCACATATCGAGAAGCTTTCTTCTTCAATTTGTCTGCCTCTTTTCTCGATTCGGGTACAGTGCCCTTGGTGAGGAATTCAAACAATGGCTTTCTCCAGTCTGTGTCGTCGTCGATTAGAGCGACAAGTAGAGAATCTTTGATTAGTGCGCAACTTTCGCACTTCCCTTGTATCAGGGCTGCGGCTGTAGACATGCTTGGCCAATGGATGCCATATCTCTGAGCTTTCCTGTAGATTGACACCTCGCTTTCTCCGCAAGCGTGTTGGTGAATCTTTTCTAACAGCTGTTGTCCCTCTTGCTCGGAGACGCAACGCATGAGTATTCCTCCAGGACCCTTGTAGTAAAGGGTGTTGTCGTGGATGCAGTATCCTTTCGTGAGTACCCAGCTTTCGCTACTGGTGCCTTTCGCAATAGCTTGCAAGATTGCTTTTCGCCAGTCTGCGTCATCCATGTGTTCATCGTCGCACGCATCTTCTGTTAATGCCGGCGATGTTCGCACTTCGATGGAAATCCTTGCGGGGCATTTGTCTATGCTGACCTTAGATCCCAGAGTTGCTAAGGCGTCTGCGTGCCTGTTGTCCGCTCGGGGTTTGTGCTCGTATTTCACGTCGCAGAATTGCTGCATCAGCTTTTGCACTAGGGTGCGGTATGGCAGGAGGTTGATCTCCTTTAAACCATATTCGCCCGAGGCCTGTTTAACAATCAGTTTGGAATCTCCCATGACTGTTAAGTTGCTCACTTCCAAAGCTTTCGCCGCACGGAGTCCCGCGATCAGAGCCTCGTATTCTGCCTCGTTGTTCGTGACTGCGAAGTTGAGTTTTGCGGACATCTGTATGACTTCCCCGTCCGGCTTTGTCAAGACTATCCCAATGCCTCCACCTTTTCTGGTTGACGAACCATCGAAGTGGAGGGTCCAATAGGGCACGTCGATCGCGTAGATTTCAGGGCCTTCGAGTTCTTCCTCGATCACAGGTTCGTGACTGTTGTCAGGAAACTGTGCCACAGATCTGCTACCGCCTGCGACTTGATCGCTCTTGGTTTTACGCATGTGATATCGTATTGAGATATGGTCATGTACCATTTCGCCAATCTCCCGCCCGGAGTAGTGTGAGTTAGCAGGTATCTTATGGGGTCGCTTTTGGTGACCACCACTACTTTGTGCGATGCAAAATAGTGTCTCAACTTCTCTATTACGAAGAATAAAGCAAGGCAATGACGTTCGATGTCCGTGTACCTTGATTCAGCAGGCTGCACAATGCGAGAGATGTAATAGATAGGCCTCTCTTGTCCCTCATAGATCTGAGCCAAGAGCGCTCCTATAGATTTCCTTGTCGATGTAAGGTATAGCAGAAGCGGCGATCCCAGTTGAGGCGCGATCATTATCTTTGGGGATGTGAGTAGCTCCTTTAGCTTTTCGAATGCGGCTTCGTGATCAGGAGCCCAGTTGTACACGGCGTCCTTCTTGAGGAGAGTGCTGAAGCAGCATGTGATTTCAGCGATTGCTGGGATGAATCTCCGCAGATATGACAATTTTCCCAAGAATGTTTTCAAGGTACTTTGGTCTTGAGGTGGCGTCATGCTGGTGATGGCTGACACTTTCGCAGGGTCGGGCTCGATCCCTTGGCGATGGACTACGCATCCCAGAAACTTCCCCGAAGTCACGCCGAATGCGCATTTCATGGGGTTCATTTTCAGTTGAAAGCTCCTGCATCTGTTGAATACCTTTCGCAGGTCTGCAAGGTGATCTGCTTCATGCCTGGATTTGACTACCAGGTCATCCACATAGAATTCCACTTCTTTGTGCATCATGTCGTGGAATAGGGCCATCATGGCCCGCTGATAGGTTGCGCCTGCATTCTTAAGACCGAATGGCATTACCGTATAGTTGAATACCCCCACGGGAGTGATGAATGCAGTTTTCCTTGCATCTTCGGGATCCATCTTGATTTGATTGTACCCGCTGAAGCCGTCCATGAAACTGAACATGCGATGGCCTGCTGTTGAATCAATGAGCAAATCGATGTTAGGCAATGGGAAATCGTCCTTAGGACAGAAGCGATTAAGATCTCGGAAGTCCACGCAGATGCGGAGCTGTCCGTTCTTCTTCACCACTGGCACGATGTTGGCCAACCATGTGGGATGGTGATTGGGCTCTATGAACTTGGCATCTAGGAGTTTGACAATCTCCTGTTTGATCTTCACGTTGAGCTCTGGCCTAAAGCTTCTGGTGCTTTGCTTGACCGGTTTAGACCCTGGGATGATGTCTAAACGGTGCATGGTGATGCTCGTGTCCAGACCCGGCATCTCGTCGTATTCCCATGCGAACACGTCCTTGTATTCAGTTAGGAGCTGCAGCAGTCCTTGTTCCTCTTCGCTTGTGAGGTCCGCACTCAGGAAGACTGGTCTTTTCTTTTCCTCGTTCGGGCTGAGGAACACTTCCTTAAGCTCTTGCTTTTGTGGTCTTGGCCTGTCTTCCATGCATTCGGGGGCTTCTTTAAGTTTCTCCTCTGGAGTGCCCTGTGTTGGTTCTTCTGTGAGCGCAACTTGCTCGATTTGATTGATTTGCCCAGGGACATCCCCATGCCCGTGTGAGGACGTCCCCGCGCACCTTCATATGCGATAGCATTTCTTCCCGTTGGCGTAGAAGCTCTCTATCTCCTTGCCCTCGGGGTCGTGCTTTGCGATCCTCTTCAGAGTGTAAACACTCTTGCGATGATATGCGATGCGCGGCGCCTCTTCGTGGGTAGGCGGCTTTTCTTCGGTGTCTCCCCTTGTCACCATCACGCCTGCAGGTGACTGGTCCTTGATGTCCTCCCAGAGAGGTAAAGGAGTAGGGTTGAATGGTCCGGGTGTTTGCTCGTCCGCCATCTCGGTGAACCACACCGCCTCGCTGAGATGCGCTTCGTCCAAGTTGAACGGGTTAGTTGAGGCCGGTATCTCGACAATCCTGTCGTTCCAGATAGCTTTCATCACTTGATGAGCCGTTGAAGGGATTGCGTCAAAGCGATGAATCCAGGCCCGACCTATGATCATGTGGTATGTGGTGTTCGCGTCTATGACATAGAACTTCGCCGAGCACTTGATTTTGCCGATCTGAACGCCCAGGCGGATCCACCCGATCGTCATTCTGGAATCGCTTCCGAATCCCACCAGCGGGGATGGACGCTTGACTACCTTGTGCTCGGGGATCCCTGCTAGCTTCAGTGTGTGGAGTGGAACAACATTGACCGCTGCTCCTCCATCGACGAATGCTCGCTTGAATTCGACGCCGTTGATGATGGCGGTCACGTACAGGGGCCTCTGGTGGCTCGCATCTGTCTTTTTATCGCTGGCAGAAAAGGTCATAATCTTTTCTGTGGAACGGGACGCCCTGACGACTTTCCCGTTGGAGACCACGAGGTCCTCCTCGTAGTCCTCTGCTACCCTTAAGATTGCTTTTGTCATGTCCGCTCGACATTTTTCGGAGAAGTTCATCTCGTTGAAGAATCTGTCGAAGCCGTGCGACCCTTTCATGCGGTCGGCACGCTCATCTTCCGTGTCCATGCTGTAGTCTTCATCTTCATGGACTTCAGCAACGATGGGCAGACCATCCTCTGCGACTTCTTCCAAGTCAACTATCGAGATCATGGCGACCTCTTTGCCTTTTGAGCCCGAATCTGTATGGGCAGGCAGCGGGTTGTTGCGCACATCCTTCCGATGGTCGCTGACGATGAGTTCGCCGCTCTTCATCTTCTGATCGAGCGTGAATCTGAGCTTCTTGCACTCGGCTGTGGGGTGCATGACCTTGCCGTGGTATTCGCACCACTTAGGGTCCCTCGTCATCTCCTTGGAGGGTGCTTTCTCGAGCGGTGGTAGTACGCCGTCCTTACGCCACTGTCTGCAGAGATCGCTTGCCTCCTCCACCGAGCATGGCAGAGGCGGTGCGTCGAAGTTTGTAACTTTTGCTTGCTTCTGGGGCGAAACTGCATTGACCTCAGCTTCGCGTCCTCGCTTGTAGCCGAATCTGCCGATCTTGTAGGTGGTGCCGCTCGCAGGCCGTTCTGGAGCACTCTTCTTTCTCTGTCTCTCGACGATGGGCTCGATGTTCATCGTGCACTCGATGAGCTTTGAAAACGTGGGTGTTTGCAAATTGATTAGCATGCTCTTGTACTCATCTCGCATGCACTGCAGGCATATCTCTACGAGCCGGCTTTCGAGCATGGGATCCTTGCACTCCAAGGATTTCGCTCTGAATTTCTTGATGAAAGTGATTCCATCTTCCTCGCGTTTCTGATACATCCGCGAGAGGTGGATCATCGTCACCTTCTCTTCCATCTGGAAGAACTTGGTGTAGAACTTCTGGACCATGTCGTCCCAAGTCTTCACAGATCCGGGCTCCAACGTCCGGTACCATTTGTATGCTACATTCCCAAGAGTCTTTGGGAACTCTCGCATCAGCAGTTTGGGATCAGCTCCGTATGGACCCATGACGTCAATGAAACGCATGACGTGCTCATGAGCGTTCCCATTGACGTCTTCGAACTTATCCCATTTGGGAACTTTGTACCCCGCCGGGTTAGGCATGAGATAGATCTCTCGTGGAATGGGTGGATCGTTGTCTAGCTTCGGGATGATGGTATCCGCGAGCGATTGATGAGCTAGGATGGAGTCCACGCGCTTCTGCAAGGACGTCATGCATTCTGGGAGGCTTCCCTCGGTAGCTGCCGGAGGGGTTGCCGTAGGCGGTGGCGACACATATGTCGCCGGAGGATTGGGAGTGTATTGACTGCCCGCGTTTCCCCAAATCGTCGCTGGTGGAGGCAAAGTGTACTGCAAAGTTGGGTTAGACGCCAAAGCCGTGGGCTGAGAGGCGTGAGCGGCAGGGGGTAGCATCTGCGCTGTTGATCCTTGGATCGAAGGCAGCTGCGCGGCTGACGGTGGAGTTTGCAGATGAGGGTTGGGAGGCGTGGCCGACACTCCCAATCCTGGAGCAGTAGGGGTGCCTCCTCCCTGAGGGGTGGCGGTACCTGGTGGAGGATTTGGCGCAAGGGTGCCCAAAACGGCCAAGATCCGCTCCAACTGCGCAGATTGAGACTTGAGAGCTTTTGCCTGACTTTGGACAGTGGCGTCCAAAGATTCCAAAGTTGGTGCCTCGCCGGGAGTCGTCGGAGTACGGCGAGCTTCGTCTCCCGAGGGAGTTTCGGTGGAAGGCGACCGGTTGCTGACATCATCCTCCTGAGACATGGTTGCTTTTGCTGGTAAGTTTCACGTCGGGTTCACCAAAATGTGCACAAGAGATTCCGGCGGGGAGACCTCCGTGTACACCGTACGTAGTGGATCAGGGATCGCACAGGAAGAATAGGGGTGTGTGTAGGGAGAGAGCAAGTCAGTAGCAATGTCTGAGAGAGAGACAGAGGTTTGGCAGAGCTTCCGCGTATGGCAGTGTGTCCTCTTTTTATGGAAAGAGTAACGATGTATATATACTGGAGAACGTGACCGTTGTAGTGTGGTTAATGCGCCCATTGATGGCGGCTTAATTAGCTTAACCATAACGGCACGTTCGTCCGAGTATATAGGAACCGTTAGAGCACGTGGTGCGCGAGTACCGGAACCGTTACGAGGTTGACCGGGTTTGACCGGATTGACCGGGTTTGACCGGATTGACCGGGTCTAGGGAGCTCGTGCCATAGATCTCTCAAAACAGTTACTAAAGGTCGCGCGCGGGCTTGGCTCGCACGCGACAGGGCTTACTCTAGCCTCCAAACCACAAAGTCCCTACAAGTCCCGTGCAGTGGTATGCGAGGGCTCTGTCTCGCAGCCCCCACATGGATCAGCGCGGCTGGTGATCCAGTATGTGTGGAGCACAATATGGTGTGCTGGATGGTTGCCACGTGGCCTAGATCTGCCATGTCATAAAGCAGTATCTACAACTGGTAACTCAAATCAAGAGTAAACGAGGCCAACCTTGTTTTCTTGAAGCCTGCTTGGATGTGCACAATTGAAGAACACGGATTGCAGTTCTGAACTGGTGATTGATTATCTGGATCTGCTCTCGAAGATCTCCGGGTACCATTCACTTTAAGACAAATAAGTGATGCTTTGCAATAATGGGGGATACAAGGTATTTATCCAAAACAATGAAGGGTTGCGTCCTTTCGGTAGTCGAATCGCAACCGTCACCGTCGAATCGCGCAATCACAGGACAAGCTGACGTCACGCCTAAAACCCTAAAGGTCAGACGGCACGACTCTAGGGGTTTTAGGTCATAATGACACGCACGGGGGCTGAACTTACCCGTATTTGAATTGGTGCGTGGCAGCAACGCGTATGTTGGTTTCCGCGCATGGAAGTCTATACGGCTATGAGTCTTCACGCGCAGAAAGGGGGCTAATGTAGATACTGCTTTCTGAGCTGACAGATCTTCGCCACGTGGCAACCATCCAGCACACCATATTGTGCTCCACACACACTGGATCACCAGCCGAGCTGATCCATGTGGGGGCTGCGAGACAGAGCCCTCGCATACCACTGCACGGGACTTGTAGGGACTTTGTGGTTTGGAGGCTAGAGTAAGCCCTGTCGCGTGCGAGCCAAGCCCGCGCGCGACCTTTAGTAATTGTTTTGAGAGATTTATGGCACGAGCTCCATAAACCCGGTCAATCCGGTCAAACCCGGTCAACCTCGTAACGGTTCCGGTATTCGCGCACCACGTGCTGTAACGGTCCCTATATACTCGGACGAACGTGCCGTTATGGTTAAGCTAATTAAGCCGCCATCAATGGGCGCATTAACCACACTGCAACGGTCATGTTCTTCAGTATATATAGATCGTCAACCTTTCCATACAAAGGAGAACACACTGGCCATACGCGGAAGCTCTGCCAAACCTCTGTCTCTCTCTCAGACATTGCTACTGCCTTACTCTCTCCCTACACACAACCCCTCTCTTCCTGTGCGATCCCTGATCCACTACATACGGTGTACACGGAGGTCTCCCCGCCGGAATCTCTTGTGCACATCGGTCTATCAGGGTAAGGTACTAAATCCTGGTTTTTCTTCCTGACCCTAACTTGACGTTTTCACCTACAAGCTCGGGTCTATAGCAATTCTGGGTGATCAATCCTATCATGCATAAACGATAATATTCAAACCAGAATAACAGATATAACTTGCTGAATTAAGATAATCATCATGAATCCATAAACGAAGTAGTCATAAAATCTGGATACGAAACCCTAGGTTCACCGAGAACCTAGGTAAGAAGTTTAGCTACGACTAGACATAATACAAAACGCAGTTTCTGAATATAAAGAGAGAGAATGAAATCAAACTAAGTCTTCGAATCTCGATCGCGCTTTCGTGCTCTCCGTGAATGCTCTGTCTTGCCCTTCAGTTGTGCTGAGAATTGTGTTGTGTTTCTGTGTGTCTAAAACGAGTCTGGACGAGTCTTTAAATAGTGTTGTTTTCCCCGAAATGCGTGCACCCAAAATTACGGAATCTGCCATCGGTCCACCGTCTTTGACCAAAAAGTCAAACTGGCTGCGTATATACGCAGGGTTGCGTATATACGCAACCAGGGCCATCTCTCCACCTCCCCATCTCCCTCCCTGCCTGCGTATATACGCAGGCCTGCGTATATACGCAACCTTGCGTATATACGCAGGCAGGGGGAAAATGGGGGCCCTGCTTGGTCCTTTGGTGGGCCTGGTTGGGTCCCCTGGGTCCCACTCTTCTGCCTGACGCTCCCGGTTTGCCTCCCTTGGTGTTCTCCTGCTTTTCCGTGTTCCCGTCTTGACCCGGTCTTCTGCACGTTTCCCGAGACGGTCCCGGCTTGATCCCGGCACGCTTCCCGATGCACCTCCCGAACCTGTTCCTGAAAAGGCAACACGAACGAAAACCCGCGATCATATCCAAATATAGCAATAAATAAGCATAAATCCAGGAAGTACAAATAAACGTCTCGTTCTAGATTCCCGAGGCATTCTAAGGCATTTTCCGGCAAAAACCGCTATTTCCGACACAAATACTCGTGAAATCAGGCTAAAAGATAACCCCTAATTGGGCGTTATCACTAACCCAAAAATATTTTTTTGTCAGATTGTTTGTTTATTTTCGTACATTCTTTATTTGAGTTAGTCGAATAGTAGAGTCTTCTAGTCTGTATTACGAGTCTGGTGAAAACATGAAAGTATGAAAATGAGAGTATGCAAGGGTTGAGTATGCAAAGAGTCTTTTTGGGACGGGCAGAGTTTACTGTGGGGGTCTTTGATAACTCCCAGATGGAGTTATTCTGGGACGTCTTTTACAGTACATTCTGACCCTGTTTGGAGTGAGTTTGCTAGTTTTTATCTAGTTTTAACCTTGTAGAGGAACGCTGAGCCGGACAGTTCAATATTTGAGTAATTTCATGCATAATTTTGTTTATTTGGATATGATCGCGGGTAATTGCTATTTGTGCAGAAAATAGGTACCAAAAATGCATAGAAGAGGCTTAGAAATGAAGGCAGAGTACCAAGGTAGTGGAGCAGAAAATGCAAAAAACTGGGCAATGTTCAGGCGCAACACATGCGTTCAGAGTCAGACGCAGACGAGGCAGAAATTCGGCTTAGGCACTGAAGCTGTCTGCATTCAAACGCATACCTTGCGTTCAGGTGCAAGAGGTTAACATGAAGAAAAATTCAAACATGCAGGTCAACTCAGAAGAGGAAGCTGCGTTTATATGCAGGACATCCGCGTACAAACGCTGGCTGCGTTCAGACGAAGCCCCTCTGCGTTCATACGCAAGGAAGAAAAGTTAACGGAAGTCAAAGTCAAAAGTCAATGGCCAGCGCGTGCGTTCAGACGCGGGGAAGGTGCGAGATGATACGATTGACCCGTATCTTGATCATCGTCATCGTCTCCAGCAATTCCCTCATATTATTGCTAGTGAGAGTTAGTCTTTCGTGTATTCTACTGGGTGATTATCGAGAAGCACTGTAGGATTCTATTTAATGTGCACCTCTGTGGTTTAGTCTATTTTTAATTTTTGGTTTAGTCTATTTTTCAAATATCCTTAAAGGTTAGAGGCGTGGGTCATAATTTTTCTGAAAATTACCATTACAAAGCTGTTGATTGTTCGCCCTGGCCTTATTTTCATTGATACCACAAAACACAAACTAGTCCTTTCTTCAAATATTATTTTGTATACATCGATGATATGTCCAGCTCTTGATTGTAGAACCACAAAACACAAACTAGTCCTTTCTTCTATTATTATTTTGTAAGTGTCACATTGTCCGTGTGGTTTGGCGAGGCGGATCAACAAGCCATAACTCATGCATCATCTGATAAGAACATTTATTGGTAATCTTTTTATGAAGGGTATACATGTTTGAGCAGCCACCCATCATTTCTCAAAAAAAAAGAAGATGTCGTTTCATGTAAGTGCTTGTTTCAATGTTTCATCACTACTAAAGATGTTTCCAAAATCTCTTCCGTTTTGTCCTTGGAAAGTATCAGTTTGTATTCAAGCTAACCTTCAATGCATATGGACCCATCCGAATAAGACTGTTGGAAAATTTTAAAAATAAAATAGAATATGATTCATGGTTTTCCTATACACTCTCAATTGTTTGAGCATAGGTTTTTGCCAAGTCCTCAAAAATCTCTGAACATGCGAGCACTGACATAAAAAAATAAGATCATCATCCCCCTCAGCACAAAAAAGCAGGATTTGCTAAAACAGTGAACTCATCCTTATGACGCCCAGGTGTTAATTATCCGGATTCACCGTGTCATGCCTATCACAACCCATGCGGCTAGTCTTATCAGTCTATCACAACCTTCAAATAATGAAATCAGATTTATCACTACCTTCAAATAATCAAATCAGATTTACATATAAGAACTTGGTGTTTAGAATAAGATGGTGGGTCATTGGTGCCGTGGCAACAAACATTTAGTTTTTTTTTTTTTTTTGTTTAAGTGAGTCCGCATGGATTGAGAAAATTTTACTTTGCTAGTTGACTTTTCTTCAAATTTGAGCAAGAAAATGAGTGATGGTGTTTAGAAGACCCAATTTATTAATAACCTTCGAAACTCTCTGAATATGAATATCTGAAATGTTTTGTTCCGCTTCAGTCGGTTTGAATTGAACACTAAAACGGATTGAAAATTAATATGGAGATGCGGGGTATCGATCCCCGTACCTCTCGCATGCTAAGCGAGCGCTCTACCATCTGAGCTACATCCCCCTTTGATGCTTAAATTCATACCATTAAATTACATAAACCTCCCAATACATTCAATACATCATTCAAACTTTTAAACCACTAAAATCACATAGCAAGGAACTTCCTTTCATAAACAAGATTCAAACAACCTGCTCCTTCAACTGAGGATCAACCTCAATCCTAGCCATCCCTTCCTTAACCTCAGCAGCCTTAGCAACCTCCACCTTCCCCACCACCACATCACCACCAACCTCCTCCAATACCTTCTCCTCCGCCTCCTCGTCCACATAGTTCGGGTCCTTCTCGTCTATCGCAGGAGGGACAGGTTCCATCTCGTACTCTGCCTCGTCCCCTGGTCCCTCCCAGGTAAACTTGCCCCCATGCCCCGACTTTGGAGGAGGACGGGCCAAAGGAAGCCCGTCCGAGGGGTGCCGCTCCATCCTCTGCACGCCTTTCTCCGCCAGCTTCTTCTCCACCAACTTTACTGTGTCGATTTTGTGGGTCGGAAGCTCCACTTTCTCCACCCTCTTGTGCCCTTCCTCGTCCCTTGTCACCGCTTTTATCACCACGCTCTCGCCGGCGGGCTTGGTCGTCACGCTGTCACCGATGGGCTTCATCTTCACGATGAATTTAGTACCTGTCAGAGATTTTGCAATTAATGGCTACAATACTTTTTCAGATATGCGTTTCTTATAGTTCGAACAGAGAGTTGGTGTATTTCTGTTTATATATACAGTGGTGATATGCCTGCGACTGTGTTTTGGGGTGTAGACTCTAGAGGATTCGGAAGGAGCTAGAAGAAGCAGATAAAGCTAGAAGGTTCTATGTTCGCACATTAAACTATTCTCAGTTACGAAACGCCGCGCTGTTTCTGGTAGGTGGTAGAAGGATTTTTTGGTTTCTTAATTTTTTTGAGGGGGTGGTAGAAGGATTTAATTTGGTAAATTTCTTTTTTTTAGGAACTTAATTTGGTCAATTTCGTGTTTCATCATCAAAGCATACAAATAATGTAAGTTACATTAATTCTAAAAATAAAAAGGTAAAATTGCACCACTAAGTACTCATATTTAGACATTTGTTACAGTTTGTTACTTATTTCTCCAGTTTTGTGATACATGGTACTCATATTTTACTTTTGTTGCGATAGTGGTACCAGTGACAATTGTATTCTTAAGTTTTTTTTCTCATTTATCCATAATTATTTTCTATGTGTTTTTATCCCAATACACATTCAGAATTCGCCACATCAGATTTCGCCACCAAAACTCACTCCTCTTGTAGCACCTTTAGAAAGTCCCCATTTCCTCGACACCTGAATTCCCCATCACCAAAACAATCCCAAATGCCACTTCACTCTCTCACTCTTGATTGAGAGTCGAAATTAAGGCTTTAAAATGTTACAAGACCTTCACTTTAAGAGACCAAAGTGTGACCCATTAGATCAAGTACAAAATGGGTTAGATTTTAAGTAGATAACTGATTTGATTAAACGCTCATCCATAAAGGGCATACACAATTTTGTGTCTTCTACTCACTCCAAAATGAAAGCAAACTCCTACGAGCCACGCTAAATAATTTTCTCCAATAGAATTCACTGGGTAAAAAATATTTTTCCACGATTGGTACAAGCATCAGAACCCATAGTTCTTCTGGTTGTGAAACCTAAAAATTTCAAATGCGAGATTTGACCCCTTGTATATGTCGCTTAATGATGAGGATGATGACTGGATATTCTTCACGACAGTTAATACAAGCTCTGGTAATACAAGAGTGTACGAACACAAGTAGATTGGTGGAGATAGGGTTGAAATTAGCAGTGTGATAAAGGAGAGATACAACTTATTGTGGCTATAAATAATGAATTATCCGAAGAGCCTCTATGAAGAGTGCAAGCCTCCTATATATACACATCCAGTAGCAACGGTCATGGGGGTGTTACGACGTGAATCATACCTGTTATGAATTGGTGATCAAAACACCTAGCTTGAAGTTCGCAATCAAATCGAATTGGCGAAGCATTGAAGATTTGTAGCAAAGAAGCAGCAGTTCAACGGGTCTGGAACAGTTCGACGGGTCTGGAACAGTTCGATAGTGACAAGTCCGAACAGTTCGATAGGGCGGCTGACTTTGTTTCCTTGTTCGTTTTTGGTATCTTCTTTGTTTCTTGGGCACCAAGTCGGTATCCTAGGCCTATATAAGGACCTATGGTCGTGGCTTATTGGTGTGTGGTGTGTCTTGGATTGTAATTGGCTCTCTCATCAATAAGTCGGGTTGTTTTGGCCGTGGATGTAGCTAGTCTCAAAACTAGTGAACCACGTTATATCGTTGTGTTGTTCTTCATCTTCTTCTTCGTCTCATCACTCTTCTTGGTTCCTAACAACTGGCATCGTGCTTCCGCGTGCGTACTCTAACAAGTGGTATCAGAGCCTGGTTGTTGGGTTAGGGTTTGTTGGTGAGGAATGATGGCGAATTTGTTTGGGATGAAGATCAATTGTTTTGATGATGAGGATATTGTTGATACACCCACCACCAAGTTCCTTATTGGGGGAACTATTGGGCTCCTTATTGTGGGAGCTATCGGGTTGCTTGTTAGGGGAACAATTGGGTTCCTTATTGGGGGAGCTATCGGGTTCTTCGCCATGGAGCATCGGGCGCACATTCTAGCGCGAATTTGGAGGTTCACGTGCAATTGGCGTTCCGGCGCATTCGGGCTTCCAACATGGAGCATTGGGCATGTGGATCTCAATCGGGCTCATCCGTTGCAAGAACTCGTAAGAATTGGAGCATCGGAATGGAGCGATCTTGTTCGGGCCGCTAGGAGGATTCAAGTCAACGTGGAGACGACTCGAATCAACCGGCGGATTTGGCTCGTGGCATGGAGCAATTGGCATTTCTTGTTGAACACGTGATTGATTGGTGACGCGTTATGGGGCGCGAATTGGTTGGTTACATGTTATTGGGCATGTATTGATTGGCGGGGTGTTATTGTGCACGCATTGATTGTTGGCACGTTATTGGGCGTGTTTTAATTGGCGTCTTGGTGCGGTACTTTGGCGACGCAATTGGCATGACTTGTTTGATAGGAACTTTTGTCACGAAGTGTCATTGGCGTGACAATTGGCGAGATGCATTCTGTCATGGTGCATTAGGGTGTGTTGATTGAGACACACAAGTCTATGCGTTTGTTGAGACGCAAAGACGCGCTTGCTGTGGCGCATAGTGGATGTGTTCCAATACCGCAAATTTGGAAATACATCCTAGCGGTTGATTGGTTGATCGTTTCAATTTGGGTAGAGCACTTCGAATTTGATTGTTGGAGGTGATCCACAATTGGCACATTCGTTGAAAGGACGGATGGCAATTGGAGAAACGATTTGGTGAATTGGCTTTCGCATCTAGGTGCGGAATATCGGGTTTTGGGTGGAGGCGTTCTCGATCGTGAGACGCATTCATAATTGGATTGATGAAGAGCATTGGATTGGTTCCTAGGGAGTTTTGATCAAGGAGGAGATTCGTTATGAATTGGTGATCAAAACACCTAGCTTGAAGTTGGCAATCAAATCGAATTGGCGAAGCATTGAAGATTTGTAGCAAAGAAGCAGCAGTTCAACGGGTCTGGAACAGTTCGACGGGTCTGGAACAGTTCGATAGTGACAAGTCCGAACAGTTCGATAGGGCGGCTGACTTTGTTTCCTTGTTCGTTTTTGGTATCTTCTTTGTTTCTTGGGCACCAAGTCGGTATCCTAGGCCTATATAAGGACCTAGGGTCGTGGCTTATTGGTGTGTGGTGTGTCTTGGATTGTAATTGGCTCTCTCATCAATAAGTCGGGTTGTTTGGCCTTGGATGTAGCTAGTCTCAAAACTAGTGAACCACGTTATATCGTTGTGTTGTTCTTCATCTTCTTCTTCGTCTCATCACTCTTCTTGGTTCTAACAACTGGCATCGTGCTTCCGCGTGCGTACTATAACAATACCCCCATTATGAACATTAAGTTAGTCGTTGCAGATATTGCGACGGATATCTCATAAGCCGAACCTGGATCCGCATATATGGGATTTGATCAAGTTTCCCTTATGGCACACATGGGTCATAGGTCGTAGGTCAACCACCTACGCCGGGCCTTATTCCAGCCTTTAACGACATGATCCCATGGTTCTCGTGCGAGGTGAAATATGTAAGGAACATTAACTAGTTATACCTTGTTTATGAAATAAATCTGCAAAATCTTTAGAAAATTTGTACGTATCTCCAGAAATGTGAAAAATTCTTCAAGAACCTTCAACATCTTCTACATATCTTCAGAAAGGTTTTTGACAATAGAATGATAGCTTTGACTCTTATCATCCTCCTTTCTAAATTAGGTTTTTTGGTTTGTTGTTTTCCCCCCTTTTTGTTTAGGAAAATATCTTGCAAGACAATCGTTGAAGCGATATCCCATGCCGCAGACAATCTATGGAGAATGTCTCCAGCTTTCGATGGTTATGATTGTTATCAAGCCATTATGCGGACTTCGGGAATCATCCCCGCTATGTCCAAAAATTAGAACATGATAATGCTCGGGGAAGTGCCTTACCGTGATGACTGGGACTTGGTCGAGATTGAGAAAATCCACTGGCTCGCAATCGAGGCGAAACATTACCCTTATTAAACTCGAACACCAAGCTTACTACATTGCGGCCCATTTGATGGAAGAGTGGACTGTTTTGTCCTTAAATAAATCATGATAAAGTTATGAAGAAAGTGGGAATCTTTAACGCTGTTCATGCAATTGAAGGCTAAAAATCATTGCTGATCCGGACATGGTGAGTACATTGATCCCCATGTGGTGTTGCAAGACCCATACCTTCACTTTGCACAGTAGGAGGCAACTCCTACCCTGGAAGACACCTCTATTTTGTTGGAACTTCCTGCGATGGGTGAGCTGGACCCGCTGACGTCTTCGCGAACTCAAGAAGAGATGAACATCTTTAACGAAGTGTCAAGAAGATTTCACGAGATGTTTCTTTTTGTGACCAGGTGGATCTATCTCATTCACATGGCCACTGCAGGATACGTTCCAGGGGGTGCGAAGAATACCTGGAAAGGTGGGCGTTGTACCTCTTATGATATTCTGAAAAGGCTGCGCTTCAGAAATGTAAAGTAAACGAGCCAGATTATATTAATGTCACCGGTGCGACCTACTCACTTTGTGCCTTCCTGTGCATGTGGATATCGAGGTATCTTATAGATGGTGTGCCACATGAGGGAGTATTTCAACACATACTGTCTCTTGTAGTGCTCATGCCCCTTGGCCTGAATCTGCTTCTTGGTCCCTTAGACTTGGGAAATTTGTACAAGAGGTTTGACTAGAATCTGTTGGGTTTCGATCAGTTCTGAGGCAGATACGACCTTACTTCCTTCTCTAATGTTTTCTTTCTTACAATATGAGCATACGATCAATGGCCTGACTATGCTCCCACTAATGTGGTGGTTCATCAGTGGGACACTGTGGATCCTTGCTGATATCCAAGCCCGTACTTCTGGAGATGGTTTAAAACAAAAGGGCCCCGTGAGATCTTCTCTATAAACTGCTAATTCGAGTCAGAATTCGTCTTCCTTCCTTATTCCATGATAAAATGGCAAACCTTCTTCACCGTCAAGGCCATTATCCTCTTTCTGATGTAAACATTACCCTTGATAATTTGGTGTTTGGTTCTTCAACCATGAAGGAGTTCATGAGCTGGTTCGCGCGGCTGTCTCCCTGCCTTACAAGACTTTGTTGATTAAACACAATAGTTCCCTATTATCTCCACATTATGATCCCGATCTTGTTCCAAGGAAATTCGGATATGATCAAGTTGGTATGGCATGTGCTGCCCTTCCGTTAAGCTGGATTGCTACACGAGGCTTTTCTTTGATGCTGTATTTGACAGAAGTAGGAAAAAACACTGCCTTGCATTCTATAGGGTTTGATGCAGGTAACACAACATAATAATAATAATAAATAATTCCTGATCAAATCCCTCAACGGATCGCAGGCAAGCATTCCTAACGTGATAAAGGATAAACAATTGTGTACCTTGTTTGTCAGAACGACCACAACACGAAATGATGTCCACGTCTCTACGACTATCCACACCTAAGATTGTACACTGGAATCCTATTCACGTCTTAGTGCTAGCTACACGACGACGGAGGCAGAAAAGATCAGGCAAAACGAGGCACGGGGTCGTGCGCCACAAGGTAGCCGGCGACAGTGAGGGGGCGGACGGGTGGGGTTTCGGCCCTACTTGTCTTTCTCTCCTTGCTTTGTTATTTATCACAATAATGAATCTTGTGTAGAATAATAAGTGAGAACTCCCTTTGTACAGTTAATAACTCCTTATTATATACATATTTTCTCAATATTAATCATGTCCATACACGAATTAGTCCACCTTGAAAATTAGACCTACTAACTTTGTTTGTGGTTGCCTTATGATCATTTTAATTAATTAGTCCAACTAATTAATATCCAAATCCTGTTTAATTCCTAAGGTGTGTGACCCCATAGGTTTCTACTTAGTTGGTAGTAACAATTAGAAACATAGAACGGTGTCCAGCAACACATCTATGCCACCCGACTAATAGAAATAGTTAGTGATCCGACAAACTATGTGCCCAATATTACCGTGTTGTATCTATCCATTTGTCTCTATATCTGGATTGAACACGAGACATAAATTTCAGACTCGTATATCCAATCCCTAGTTTCTCTATCCTATGAATAGGCTTATCTATACAGATAACATCAATATCCCATATTGATTTATCTAAGTCTGGCAAGACATTCCATAAGCACTACCCCTCGAGTGGCCATGGATATTTACTCCCATTATGTATGAGGGACAAATCCTCTCTACATCATTATCATCTCTCAGCTTGCTTCCTATCATGCCCGATTACTATATTTATAGTTACCATGTGTAGATAGTTCTTTCTGGACAATAAGATCTTAGCAACGTGGCAATCATCTAGCACACCATACTGTGCTCCACACACACTGGATCACCAGCCGCGCTGATCCACGTGGGGGCTGCGAGACAAGGCCCTCGCATACCATTGCACGGGACTTGTAGGGACTTAGTGGTTTGGAGGCTAGAGTAAGTCCTGTCGCGTGCGAGCCAAGCCCGCGCGCGACCCCTAGTAACTGCTTTTGAGAGATTTATGGCACGAGCTTCATAAACCCGGTCAAACCCGGTCAACCCCATAACGGTTCCGGTATACACGGATAACGTGCTGTAACGGTCCCTATATACGCGGACGAACGTGCCGTTGTGGTTAAGCTAATTAAGCCGCCATTGATGGGCGCATTAACCACACTGCAACTGTCACATTCTCCGTTATATATAGGACGTTAACCCTTCCATACAAGGGGAGGACGACCAGACATACGCGGAAGCTCTGCCGAACCCCTGTCTCTCTCTCATACAGTACTATTGCCTTGCTCTCTCCCTACACACAACCCAACACTTCCTGTGCCATTTCTATTCTCTGCCCTTGGTGTACACAGAGTTCTCTCTGCAGGATTCTCTTTTACACATTTTGGTGAACCCGACGTGAACTTACCATTGCAAGCAACCATGTCTCATGAAGATGATGTCAGTAACAGATCGCCTTCCACGGTGACCACCTCGGGAGAGGAGGCCCTCCGTACTCCTATGGCCACTGGTGAAGCTCCAACGCTAGAGGCCTTGGACGCCACCATCCAGAACCAGGCGAAGGCTCTCAAAGCTCAATCTGCACAGCTGGAACGGATAATGGCTATCCTGGGAACTCTCGCTCCAAATCCCGCACCAGCCACCACCGTCTCTCAGGGAGGAGGAGCCTCCACCACTCAAGGATTGGGAGTGTCAACCACACCACCCAATCCTAAACTGCAAACTCCACCGCCAACCACGCAGTTACCCTCAATTCAGGGGCCAACAGCTCAAATGTTGCCTCTTGCTACTCACACCCCTCAACCTCCAACTTTGGTACCTAATCCGGCCTCACAATACCCCTTGCCTCCTCCATCGGCAACGTGGGGTAACGTGAATTCACAATATGTTCCTAGCCCTCCAGCGGCATATGTGTCGCCTTCGCCTGCAACAACTCCTCCTGCTGCTGCTGGGGGAAATGCGCCGGAGTGTATGACATCGCTGCAACAGCGCATAGAAACCATTCTGGCTCACCAATCGTTTGCGGACACCATCATCCCAAAGCTTGACAACGATCCACCTATTCCACGAGAGATCTACCTCATGCCTAACCCTGCCGGGTACAAGGCTCCTAAATGGGATAAGTTCGAAGATGTCAATGGGAACGCCCATGAGCATGTCATGCACTTGATTGATGTAATGGGGCCGTACGGGGCTGATTCCAAGCTGATGATGCGCGAGTTCCCGAAATCCTTGGGGAACGTGGCCTACAAGTGGTATAGGACACTGGAGGCTGGATCCGTGAAGACCTGGGACGATATGGTTCAGAAGTTTTACAGTAAGTTCTTCCAGATGGAAGAAAAGGTGACAATGATTCATCTCTCGCGGATGTATCAGAAGCGCGAGGAGGATGGAATAACATTCATCAAGAAGTTCAGGGCCAAGTCCTTGGAATGCAAAGATGTGATACTCGAAAGCAGACTCGTGGAGATATGCCTGCAGTACATGCGAGACGAGTATAAAGGTATGCTTATCAACCTGCAAACACCTACATTTTCGAAAATAATCGAATGCACGAAGAATATCGAGCCTATAGTGGAGAGGTAGAAAAGAGGAACGCCCCTGAGAGATCCCCGAGCGGGACCACTTTCAAAATTGGGAGATTCAGCAACAAGAGAGGACGTGAGGCTGAAGTAAATACGGTCTCGCCCCAAAAGCAGCCGAAGGTAGTGAATTTCGATGCGCCACCTCTGCCATGTTCGGTAGAGGAAGCGAGCGACCTGTGCAGACAATGGCGTAAGGATGGTGTCCTGCCGCCGCTCGAAAGGGAACCCTCCAAGGAGATGGTGAGGGACCCGAAGTGGTGCGAATGTCACGGGAAGGTCATGCACCCCACGGCTGACTGCAAGAAGCTCAGAATCATGGTAAGTCAAAAGATGAAAAATGGCGAATTGATTGTCAGCGATCAAAGGCAGGACGTGTGAAACAATCCACTACCTGCCCATGCGGAGCAAGAGCCGAAAGGCAAAGAGGTCGCCATGATATCGATTGTGGACCTTGAAGAGGTTGCGGAGGATGGTCTACCCATCATTTCCGAGATCCACAATGACAAGGACTACAACATAGACACTGAGGACGAACGTGCTGATCGGATGAAGGGGTCGCACGGGTTCAACAGGTTCTTCGATGAGATGAACTTCTCAGAGAAATGTCGGAAGGAGATGACAAAGGCGATCCTGAGGATAGCAGAAGATTACGAGGAGGATATTGTAGTCTCCAATGGAAAGGTTGTCAGGGCATCTCGCTCTACAGAAAAGGTCATAACCTTCTCCGCAAGCGACAAGAAGACAGATGCGAGTCACCAGAAGCCTCTGTATGTAACAACAATCATCAATGGTGTGGAGTTCAAAAGAGCGTTCGTTGACGGAGGAGCGGCAGTTAACGTTGTCTCGCTCAATACTCTGAAGTTAGCAGGAATTCCAGAGAACAAGATCGTCAAGCGTCCATCCCCGCTGATGGGATTCGGAAGCGACTCCAGAATTACGATAGGATGGATTCGTCTGGGCGTCCAGATCGGCAAAATCAAGTGTTCAGCAAAATTTTATGTCATTGATGCGAACACTACGTATCATATGATTATAGGTCAAGCCTGGATTCATCGCTTCGATGCGGTCCCTTCCACGACCCACCAAGTGATGAAAGCTATCTGGAATGACAGGGTAGTAGAGATACCAGCTTCGATAAATCCTTTCAACATGGATGAAGCGCATCTCAGTGAAGCGGTATGGTTCACTGAGATGGCAGATGAGCAAACGCCGGGGCCATTTAACCCCACTCCCTTGCCTCGTTGGGAGGACATCAAAGATCAGTCACCCGCAGGAGTCAAGAGAAGAGTCCAAAGAAAAGCCGTCTATGCGAGAGGAGGCACCACAGATTGCCTACCAGCGAAAGAACGTGTACACTCTGAAAAGGATAGCAAAACATGATCCTGGAGGCAAGGAGATAGAGAGTTTCTACGCCAACGGGAAGAAATGCTATCGCATATGAAGGTGCGCGGTGGTATCCCCACTCGAATATGGGGATATCCCTGGGCAAATTAACCAAATTGAGCAGGTTTTGAAACCAGACAAACCAATGCCAAGCGTTCTAGAGGAAAAACTCAAAGAAGCACCCGAATGCATGGAGGACAAACCCAGACCGCAAAAGCAGGAGCTGAAGGAGGTATTCCTAAGCCCGGACGAAGAAAAGAAGAGTCCAGTCTTTTTAAGTGCGGACCTCACAGGGGAGGAGGAAGAAAGATTGCTACAACTTCTGACTGAGTACAAAGACGTGTTCGCATGGGAATACGATGAAATGCCTGGTCTGGACACGAGCATCACCATGCACCGGTTAGATGTGGTCCCGGGATCCAAACCGGTAAAACAGAGCACAAGAAGCTTTAGACCGGATTTCAAACAGGAAGTTGTCAAACTTCTGAATGCCAAATTCATCGAGCCGAATCACCATCCTACATGGTTGGCTAACATTGTGCATGTGGTGAAAAAGAATGGGTAACTTCGCATTTGTGTAGACTTACGAGATCTTAATCGCTTCTGTCCCAAAGATGATTTTCCACTTCCCAACATCGATTTACTTATCGATTCGACCGCGGGTCATCGCATGTTCAGCTTCATGGACGGCTTCAGTGGGTACAATCAGATCAAGATGGACCCCAAAGATGCACGAAAAACCGCATTCATCACTCCGGTGGGAGTATTCAATTACACTGTTATGCCTTTTGGTCTCAAGAACGCAGGCGCAACTTACCAGCGAGCCATGATGGCCCTGTTTCACGACATGATGCACAAGGAAGTAGAATTCTACGTGGATGACTTAGTTGTCAAATCCAAGGAAGAGGCAGACCACCTGGGGGATTTGCGGAAAGTGTTCAACAGATGCAGAAGCTTTCAATTAAAGATGAATCCCATGAAGTGTGCATTCGGAGTAACATCAGGGAAATTCTTGGGATGTGTGGTACATCGTCAAGGAATAGAGCCTGATCCTGCGAAAGTATCGGCCATAACTAGCATGACGGCGCCGCACAACCAAAGTACCTTGAAGAACTTCTTGGGAAAGCTATCCTACCTACGAAGGTTCATCCCAGCGATCGCCGAAATCACCTTCTGTTTCAGCAATCTTCTCAAGAAAGATGCTGTATACAACTGGACTACAGAGCACGAGGCTGCGTTCGGAAAGCTAAAGGAACTGTTGACATCGTCAAAGGTAATGATCGCGACGTCAACGAAGAGGTCTATAGGGGCACTCCTGGCTCAGGAGTATGAGGGGCAAGAAAGGCCCATCTACTACATTTCTCGCATAGTGCAGCCAGCAGAATCAAGATACACGGACATCGAACGTCACTGCATTGCCTTATTCTTCGTAATAGAGAAGTTAAAGCACTATTTCGCTTCGCACAAAGTGGTAGTGGTCACAAAGAGTGATCCTATACGGTATCTTCTGACTCATACTACTCCTGGTGGAAGATTGGCAAAATGGTATATGACCATTTCTCAATATGACATCACATGCGTTCGACCCCGGGCAATCAAGTCGCAAGCGGTGGCGGACTTAGTAGCACAGTTCCCTGATAACAGTCATGAGCCTGTGATTGAAGAGGAAATGGAGGGACCAGAAATCTACGCAGTTGAGTTTCCCTATTGGACGCTTCATTTCGACGGGTCGTCAACAAGGAAAGGTGGAGGCATTGGGATAGTCTTGTCCAAACCAGATGGATAGGTCATACAGATGTCAGCAAAGCTTGAGTTCGCAGTCACCAACAACGAAGCATAGTATGAAGCTCTCATCGCAGGCCTTCGCGCAGCAAGGGCACTAGAAGTAAGCAACTTGACGGTGATGGGGGACTCCAAGCTAATCGTCAAACAAGCCTCGGGCGAGTATGGTTTGAAGGAGATAAACTTATTGCCCTACCGGACCTTAGTAAAAAAACTGGTGCAGCAGTTCTGCGATGTCAAGTACGAGCACAAACCCAGAGCGGACAATAGGCATGTTGATGCTTTAGCTACCTTGGGATCCAAGGTTAGTGCAGATAAATGTCCCGCGAGAATCTCGGTCGAAGTGCGAACATCCTCGGCGTTGACAGAGGACGCGTGCGACGATGAATGCATAGATGGTGCGGATTGGAGAAGGTCAATATTGCATGCCATCGCAGAAGGCACGAGCAACGAGAATTGGGCATCCACAAAGGGGTATTGCATACATGATAACACCCTCTACTATAAAGTCCCAGGCAGGATACTTATGCGATGCGTCTCGGAATAGGAGGGACAAGCGTTGTTAGAGAAGATTCACCAACATGCTTGTGGGGAAAGTGAGGTTTCAATCTATCGAAAGGCCCAGAGGTATGGGATTCACTGGCCGGACATGTCAACAGCCGCAGCATTTATCAAGGAAATTGCGAGAGTTGCGCACTGATCAAAGACTCTCTATCAATTGCTCTGACCGACGATGATGTGGATTGGAGGAAGCCACTCTTTGACTTTCTCACGCAAGGTATTGTGCCTGAGTCGAGAAAAGAAGCCGAGAAACTAAAGAGAAAAGCAGCACGGTATGTGGTGCAAGAAAATATGCTTTGGCGAAGGGGCCATGAGGGTAACCTGCTGCGATGTCTAGACAGCAAGGAAGCACAAGAGGTGATGGACCTTTCTCATCAAGTGGAACATCAGGGAGGTGCGAAGTTATGCAGACAGCTCCTCTCGATCGGTTACTTCTGGCCCACCATGGAAGCAGATTGCCGCACTAAAGTAAGACGGTGCCAGGAGTGCCAATTCAAAGGTAACCTAGTGCATGCTCCTTCTGTAGATCTACATGCATTGGGAACACCATGGCCGTTCCATACTTGGGCCTTGGATTTTGTTGGCCCCATCCGACCAACCTCGCACGGGAATGAGTTCATTCTCACCGCGACCGAGTTGTTCACCAAGTGGGTAGAATCAATATCACTAAAGACAGCAAATGCACTAGCCGTGGTCCATTTCATCCAAGAGAACATCATATGCAGGTTCGGAATTCCAAACACCATTCTCTCGGATAATGGCACCCCCTTTGTCAATCGCCAGGTGGCTGCGAAACTAGCAGAGTTCAACATAAGGCAGCGAAAGGGAATGGTCAAGCGGAATCAACCAACAAGACGCTATTAAGAATCTTGAGCAAGATGGTGGCGGATGACCACAAGAAATGGGCTGATTCTTTGAACGTAGCTTTGTGGGCCTATCGGACTTCTCCAAGGACGCCCACAGGAGTCTCACCATTTCTTTTATGCTATGGAGCTGAAGCTGTAGTACCTGCGGAGGTGAAGGTCAACTCCGCGAGACTGGCTTTCCATGCATTATACGACAATCAACGCGATCATGACTTGGTCCTGTTAGAAGAGAAGCGGGAGCAAGCTAAAAGGACTAACAAGCGATACCAAGAAAGGATCGCTCGTGCGTACAACAAAACATTCCAACGTCGAGATTTCACAGTTGGAGATTTGGTCTTGCGCGCATCGGACCATTGCATGCGAGCGGCGGCTCATCTAAAATTCGCAGCCAACTGGGAAGGACCCTTTGAAGTCACAGAAGTATTTGATAGTGGCTACTACAACATACAAAGGTTACATGGGACGACCTCAACCCCAAGCTCAGTCAACATGCGCTCGATTAAGAAGTATTATCCTTAAATCCTCTCATTATATACATTAGATTTCAACGTCTACTTTATGCTCTGTATTGCTAAAGATTCATGCATTTTCTCTCCCATGCGAGGGAATTGTAATTTCATCTCTCCCATATGAGAGCATTCTATAATAGAAGACTTCTCCCAAATGGGAAGAATTTTATGATGTCAGCTGTCTTTATCGCTTTATTTATTTTTCAATAGTTTAAGCCTATCTGCTATGATGGCAGCCTTATGCAAATACGATCTTAAGTGATCTTTAAGCCTATCCGCCGTGATAGCAGCCTATACGAATATGATCTTAAGTGATCTTTTAAGCCTATTTGCCATGATAGCAGCCCTATGCGAATACGATTGGGAATGATCTTTAAGCCTATCCGCCGTGATAGCAGCCTATGCGAATGCGATCTTAAGTGATCTTTAAGCCTATCCGCCGTGATAGCAGCCTATGCGAATATGATCTTAAGTGATCTTTTAAGCCTATCTGCCATGATAGCAGCCTATGAGAATACGATCGGAAATGATCTTTAAGCCTATCTGCCATGATAGCAGCCCTATGAGAATGTGATCTTAAGTGATCTTTGAGCCTATCTGTCATGATAGCAGCGCCATGAAAATATGATCTTAAGTGATCTCTCAAGTCTATCTGTCAAGATAGCAAAGCTATGAAAATGCGATCTCGAACGATCTAAAAGCACATCTGCGAACCTATCTGACGGATAGCGAATCATGTCAACAATGCAAAGTGTGAATATAACACTGTAAAAGGCGAAATCTGCCAGCACGCATGCGAAATCGTAATTTGTTGTAACAAGAGCAGCAAATCATACCAAGAAATTTATTATATGAGTCAAAATGACTTACAATTTATCTGTCTAGATAGCAGCTTACAAGCGAAAAGCTCAGACCAAGCTAGTTACACAGTCAATATGGCTTACAATGCATCTAAATAGTAGCCTACAAGCACAAGTTACACATCGGGGGAATCCTTACTAAAAAGGGATCGACCTACTGGTCCTAACAGAAGCTATGCGATACAACGATCTGCGACCAAAGATCTGTAGCAAGTAGGGTGATCTATAAAAGGAACGGCCTACTAACGCTACGAGAGCTATGCGACGCTATGTTCAAGATCCCAGGATCTGACAAGGCCTCTGTCTGATCAACACCCCAAGAGATGTGCCTGAGGAACCACTTGTTCCGGCGAAGGACAGGCAAGCAGCAACTCCTAGGGCAAGAGGCTCCTTGTCCACGGGGACGCGCACAATGGCTCGCCACCCCGAGTTCAAGAACGTGGTGGCGAATGGTCATCCTCCAGGAAAGCTAGAGGAGAAATCCGCTGTTCATTACGAACCGGTAAGAAGGCCAGTACAGCGCTGCACCTCGCCGGGAGGCGGCCGGAAGCATGACCTGCAAACATAATAGACGAAGAAAATCCTTCGAGCAAGCATGAGGTATTATCTACATCTTCTTTATGATAGTTATAAAGATCAATAAGCCTTGTAAAGTAGATCTTGGAAGCTATTTCTATGGCACAAAGCACAAACTCAGGTTTCACAACTTGAAGTTGCTATGAATCAACGAAAGATAAGTGTTGAAGCCAGCAGTCGTAGGGACTCACAGAAAGCCACATTGTGGGATAAAAATACCAAGTAGCAGAAGGCAGGGTTTATATAGACCCAGTTGAGACTCTTCAGTTGCTTAGATGAGTCGGAAAAACTTGGAAAAGGGGTAAGAATCAATCACTTACGCCTTGAAAAGAGGTAACAATCAATTACCCTACTAAAGGCTACGACGATTCGGTTGCGTATCCTAATTAATGACGGAAGGTCATGATACGGATGGACTTCCCAAGGAAAGCGTGCTTATCTGATAAGCAATTAGCGCGAAAATCAAGGCAGAATATCGCTAAGCTGACGTCATAATTGATATGCACAGAGAAATTCGAGCAAATCCCGGGAAGGGAAAAACAGGCATTCAAATTTTGGATAAAAAAAAGGGGGAGAAACCCTAGCAACATTACAGTAATGTTTTAACATTTTTTTGTTCAAAACAAATTTGTTATTGTTCAAAATAAGCCTTTGACCAGGGAGTCATCAGGAGTAAACAGGCGGGACAAATTCGCCACTTGCTCCACTTCTCGCTTCAACTGCTCATAGTTGGCGTTCATCTCATGGAAGAGCTTCACAGCCTCTTCAGCTTTCTTCTTTTGCTGATCCACCTTCTGCTCCTCAGCTGCGAGGTTATGGAAGCCGCGCTTCAAATTCACAGCCGCGCGAATCTGGGTGACTCTTTTTACAAGATACCCAAAGTCCAGCTTGCCTTGAAATTTTGTTTGAAGGTTTTGACACATGTTGAAAAGTAACTGCGCACTCTGAGGAGAGATGGTCGCAGGCGTGGCCGCGGATAGCTGCTCCAAAATCCAGATGGCTTCAACTAAGAACAGCCTCCTGTCAAAAGGCTCTATCTCCAAGGACCTCACAAATGATCGAGGATGAGAGAGACGCATTTGGACTAGCCAGTCCACATCAGCTTGTTTCAACCCTAAAGCAATGATAAATCAAGTTAGAACACCGAGCTTGCAAATGAAGAATGCAAGATGCGAACAACAATACTGGTCACGTACCAGTCCCTTCAAGGATTTCGCGCAAGGAAGGAATGCGCATTGCCGGGGCAGCTGAAGACTGCCCTCGCTCTATTGCTCTCCTATCAGCTGCGAGCTCTAGCTCCTCATAGTTGGCAGGAAGGGTATAAGCTGCACTGGATGCGATTGCAACTCCTACCTGCGAACTCCAAAAGTTCCACGCAGGAGGAATTACCGGAGACTCAGTCCTTGCTGGAGGCATGGCAACAGTAGAGGTTGCGGCTTGATTGGGGAAGCCTTCGGATGCGAAAACTTCAACAGCATCTGCCTCTGTTTCTTCAGCAACAGCATTGGTATCTTCCTCCATCAGCACGGTGTCAGCCTCCGCATCATCAGAAACTTCGATGATATCCTCTAAGGGCTCACCTGCATATTCGGCAGTTGCGACGGGCTTCTCGGTATGAGAAATTGGCACCGGGACATAAGATGCAGAAAGATGACTCCTCTGTCCCAGCATGGCTTCGCCGGCGATACAAGACGCGATGATGTGAGGTAACTTGTGTTAAATAATATTTTATTATTATATTAATAAGCCAAGAGTTAGCACCTCCACGCGAGGGTGGGATTGCAGCATCTGCGTCGTAGGCTAAGGACGCGGAACCATGGCCTATTAAGGTATCTTCATTAAGTATATCTTTAAGCTGAGCATGAACTGGGGCGTGAAGGAACCAGTCATGGTGATGTTTGGGTTATTAAGCCTCATTCACAAATGTTGTTCAAATAATTACCTGAAGGTTCACCGCACTTGCTTACTAGCCAGCGACGAATGTCAGCTTTTGATAAGCCAAGCTTTAATGCACCTACAATCACATCTCGGTAAGTTACTGCGAGATTAAAAATCTCACCTTCGTTACCACCTGCGATCTCTTCGAAGTCCGCTTGGACTTGCTCTAGAGCGGCCGCGTCTTCTTCTGGAGCCACATCCTCCTCGTCAACTTCAGGAGCTGCTTCTTCTGTAACCGCATTTCTCTTGTCGGTTGGACGCACTAAGTCGTCGACGTGTTGCTCTTCTAGGCTCCTTTGCTTTACGCATTCAAGCTCCTCTTCTTCTCGCTTCCTTCTTCTTTCAGCAGCCTCCGCAGCTGTTCTCCTGGACTCGGCAAGGATGTCCTCGTCTATGGGTTCGTTGGAAACACCAGAGCGAGAACCCCTCTTCTGCCTCTTGGCCAAAAGGCCGCTGATGGTCTCATCATCATCATCTGCAAAGGAACGAATTGGTCAATCAGGACTGCGAAAGCTAAGATAATGAGAAGAGAAGAACGATGGGATACCTCCCGATTCTTCATCTTGTATCTCGTCTCTCTCTCCTTCTCTGACATCTTCGATTCTTTCTTCTACTTCATCACCATCCTGTTCTCTCGTCTCCCTTCTCTCCTCCTCATCTTCTTCCTGATCAAACGGAACAAAAGTCTCCACTGCGAGCTCTTTCCGTGCCTTGCTTGGCATGCGACCTTTACCTTTGTCCTTAGAAGCATGGGACCTTGAAGGAGGAGAGGTTGGAGCACTCCTAGGGGAGGAGATGGTGATTCCCCTTTGCCTTGATCTCTTTGCCCGGGGTGCAATAGTCGCTGGGGGAGACGGATCGTCCCTGGGTGGAGGCAAAGCTGGAGCATTGTCTATCAACGAATCAGCAAAAACATCCATGACTTGGCGAATCCGGGTTTCAACCTCGGGAGCCATTTTCATTGCGAGCCGCACTGGTTCACCCTGTCTTCTCGTAGTAACAATGGTGGTGATCAGCGATTTGGAACGCTCACCAAATGCGAATCTCCTTACATAGCACTACGACAGAAAATGAAGCATAAGTTTCAACGTATTGGAATAAGGAAACTTAGCACATGCAAGAGAGATTGTTTACCTTGGCAAAAGTTTCGCTGTATCTGATGACATGCGAATCACCTCTCTTAACTGCGGCCATATTCTCGTCGAGGATGGTGGAGGGACACAAGTGATTCTCATGATCCAGCAACGAATAACAGCCATATTCGGACTCGTCCAGGCTACAGTTGGGACGGAAGGGGAAAGAATTCCTCTTGATCATAGGAGCTTTGCTTGGCCGAGGGGTTGACTGCGTCTCAAACCTTGTCTGCTGGGTATTCCAATAAGCGACCCAGTTCCTGGAGTAGCCACCTTTGCAGTTACCTGGGGGTTGCTCGAAGGGAAGATTGCTCCTTAAGATTGTCTTACACTCCTCAGACAGTAATAGCTTGTAGCAGCCTCTTATGATAGACTGCGGCCAGATTGATGGTGCCACCGCATCGAAGCCAAACAGGGGAGAAACGCGAGTAGGATCAACATCCACGGTGATTCTCTCGTACCTAGGGGTGAGCTCGCGAACATGCTCTGCAAGAGCAGGAAGAGAGCCTCTTAGACACCAGCAGAAGAATTCGTGATAGCGCTCGTGGAAATGCTCCCCGCCCTCGAAAAGGAGCTCTTCTGAGAAAGCAACAGCCTTGGAAGGATACAGTTTTGGGAACCATCGCACATTCTCAATGCACGTGGCATAAGGCCTGGCTATAAACTCTTCCCGATTCTCGCATATCAGGCTCCAAAGGCACTTAGGAAAGTGAGTTCCTAACCACCTCGCAGCCCCTGCCGCTATTGCGCTCTTCCTCCGCACCTGGGGGACACCATTTACTGGGCCTAGAAGGAATAGGGGCAAAGAGGGCCATCGCTCGAAGACCCACATAGTCAAGAAGGCAATGTTGACATAGGTCAGCACGTCGAGGCGACCACGCGATTCCTTAATTGCTACGACCAGTTGATCTAATCTGTGGTACAGGGTGCCCAAGACTAAAGGCCCAAGTGCGACCTTCTGACCAAGGGTCAGTTTCACAGCAAGAGGAAGAACATGATAGAAGACCCCATCATGTGGATGGCCATCGATCAAATACCTTGACAACCAGGCGCAGAGAAAAGCGCATAGGGTTAAGTGATAACCCTTGCCATTCACATAGTTTTTAGCTTTCGGGTTTCGGCTCAAAAACTTCTTGGTGATACCACTGTTCGCGTAATCGCGAAAGAAGTATTGCACCCACTTGTTCCAAGTGTTCTTCGCATATGTGTCAACCAGCTGCCAGTCGGGAAGAAGTTCTGTAGGTGTCCACCGGGTGGAAATTTTCTTCACCTCTGACAAGCACTCCTCCATCTGCTTGTACAAAGCAACCTCTGCATCAGTCCTCAAGGGACTCAAAGGATCCACCTAACCCACAGGAGACAGATCATACATCATGTGTACATCTTCAAGATTGGGGGCAGCCTCGAACTCAGAAAAGTGAAACGTGTGAGTCGCAGGCGAATAACGCGAGAGAAGGTTTAGAAGCATGGACTGGTCCAGCTTCACGGCAGCACCCTTCATAGCACGGACTGCAAAATATATGCCAGCATCGTTCAAATAAATGGCATGATTGGTCAGTACATGGTCAATCCACTCATCCATAAAGTCCAATTTCTGAACAAACGCTTGAGTGGAAATCGCAGTATACGGTAAAAACCCATTTTCGACCCCCAATCGAACCACGTCCTTGGAATCGATCAATTCGAGCAGGGCCGCGTTAACTGGAGGGGTCAACGTTTGCAATTCTTCAGCAGGGACGGGGATTGGCAGGTTCTTCACCTTAACCCTAGCATGGTAAAAGTCTTTTCCACCCAGATAGGGGTCTTTTCGCCATAAGGTTCTGGGGAGATCAGGTATTTCTTCGACCTCCTTAATAGGTTTGGTTCCTTTTGTCTTTGCCATTCCTGCGGAAAAGCAAGAAAAAAGGGGGGGAGAAATACACACACTTTAGTTTGAATTTCAAGATTCAGTTCAAAGCATACGAAGATTTATTGGAAGAAAGATGAACAGTCCAGTGTTAATCTTGGGGTTTGAAGTTCAGAATCGTTTGCATTATTTACAATCTGGGGACTAAATCAAGGTTGGATTCAAAGAGCAAGGTGTAGATAGTGCTTTCTGAGCTGACAGATCTTGGCCACGTGGCAACCATCCAACACACCATATTGTGCTCCACACACACTGGATCACCAGCCGCGCTGATCCATGTGGGGGCTGCGAGACAGAGCCCTCGCATACCACTGCACGGGACTTGTAGGGACTTAGTGGTTTGGAGGCTAGAGTAAGTCCTGTCGCGTGCGAGCCAAGCCCGCACGCGGCCTTTAGTAACTGCTTTGAGAGATTTATGGCACGAGCTCCATAAACCCGGTCAATCCGGTCAAACCCGGTCAACCCCATAACGGTTCCGGTATTCGCGCATAACGTGCTGTAACGGTCCCTATATATGAGGACGAACGTGCCGTTGTGGTTAAGCTAATTAAGCCGCCATTAATGGGCGCATTAACCACACTGCAACGGTCACATTCTCCGTTATATATAGGACGTTAACCTTTCCATACAAAGAAGAACACACTAGCCCTACGCGGAAGCTCTGCCAAACCTCTGTCTCTCTCTCAGACATTACTACTGCCTTACTCTCTCCCTACACACAACCCAACTCTTCCTGTGCCATCTCTGATCCTCTACTTACGGTGTACACGGAGGTCTCCCCGCCGGAATCTCTTGTGCACATTTTGGTGAACCCGACGTGAACTTACCATCAAAAGCAACCATGTCTCAGGAGGATGATGTCAGTAACAGATCGCCTTCCACCGAAGCCGCCTCAGGAGAGGAGGTCCGCCGCACTCCTACGGCCACCGGTGAAGCCCCGACGCTAGAGACCTTGGACGCTACCATCCAGAGTCAGGTGAAGGCTCTCAAAGCTCAATCGGCGTAGTTAGAACAGATCATGGCTGTCCTGGGGACTCTTGCGCCAAACCCTGCACTAGCCACCGCCGTTTCTCAGGGAGGAGGAGCCCCTACCGCTCAAGGACTGGGAGTGTCAACCACACCTCCCAACCCTAATCTGCAGACTCCACCGACGACTACGCAGCTACCTTCAATTCAAGGGTCAACAGCTCAAATGTTGCCTCTCACTGCTCATACTCCTCAGCCTCCGGCTCTGGTACCTAACCCGGCTTCGCAGTATCCCTTGCCTCCTCCAACGGCAATCTGGGGCAATGCGAACGGCCAATATGTCCCCAATCCTCCGGCGGCATACGTGTCGCCTCCGCCTGCGGCAACCCCTCCTCCTGTTACCGAGGGAAACATTCCAGAATGTATGACGTCCCTGCAGAAGCGCATGGACACTATTCTGGCTCACCAATCATTCGCGGATACCATCATCCCGAAGCTAGACAACGATCCACCTATCCCGCGAGAGATCTATCTCATGCCTAACTCGGTGGGGTACAAGGCTCCTAAATGGGACAAGTTCGAAGATGTCAATGGAAACACTCATGAACATGTCATGCGTTTCATCGATGTCATGGGGCCATATGGAGCCGATCCCAAACTGCTGATGCGAGAGTTCCCAAAATCCTTGGGGAACGTAGCGTACAAGTGGTACAGAACGTTGGAGGCCGGATCTGTGAAGACCTGGGATGACATGGTCCAAAAGTTCTACATCAGATTCGTCCAGATGGAAGAAAAGGTGACAATGATCCACCTCTCGCGGATGTATCAGAAGCGCGAGGAGGACGGGATAACTTTCATCAAGAAGTTCAGGGCGAAGTCCTTGGAATGCAAAGATCCGATGCTCGAAAGTCGGCTCGTAGAGATATGCCTGCAGTGCATGCGAGATGAATACAAAGGTACGCTCATCAACCTGCAAACGCCCACGTTTTCAAAACTAATCGAATGCACGAAGAACATCGAGCCTATAGTGGAGAGGCAGAAAAAGAAAAACGCTCCGGAGCGATCCTCGAGCGGTACTACTTTCAAGATCGGGAGATTCAGCTATAAGAGGGGACGCGAAACTGAAGTCAATACAGTTTCACCCCAGAAGCAGGCGAAGATTGTGAACTTCGACGCACCACCTCTGCCATGTTTGGTGGAAGAAGCAAGTGACCTCTGCAGGCAATGGCGCAAGGACGGTGTCCTACCGCCACTCGAGAGGGCACCCTCCAAGGAGATGGTGAGGGACCCGAAGTGGTGCGAGTACCACGACAAGGTCATGCATCCCACAGCGGACTGTAAGAAGCTCAGGATTGTATTCAGCCAAAAGATGAAGAATGGCGAGCTGATCGTCAGCGATCACAGGAAGGATGTGCGCAACAATCCACTTCCAGCCCATGCGGAGCAAGACTCGAAAGGTAAAGAGGTCGCCATGATCTCGATTGTGGACCTGGAAGAGGTCGCATAGGATGGTATACCCATCATTGCCGAAGTCCATGATGATGAGGACTACAGCGTAGACACGGAGGACGAACGTGCCGACCGGATGAAGGGGTCGCACGGCTTCAGCAGATGAACTTCTCAAAGAAATGCCGGATGGAGATGACAAAAGCGATCTTAAGGATAGCAGAAGACTACGAAGATGACCTCGTAGTCTCCAATGGGAAAGTCATCAGGGCGTCTCGCTCTACTGAAAAGATTATGACCTTTTCTGCCAGCGACAAAAAGACAGATGCGAGCCACCAGAGGCCTCTGTATGTGACAGCCATCGTCAATGGCGTCGAGTTCAAAAGAGCGTTCGCCGACGGAGGAGCAGCGGTTAACGTCGTTTCGCTCCACACACTAAAGCTAGCAGGGATCCCCGAGTACAAGATTGTCAGGCGTCCATCTCCGCTGATGGGATTTGGAAGCGACTCCAGAATGACGATAGGATGGATTCGCCTGGGCGTCCAGCTCGGCAAAATCAAGTGCTCAGCGAAGTTCTATGTCATAGATGCGAACACAACGTATCACATGATCATAGGTCGAGCCTGGATTCATCGCTTTGACGCAGTCCCTTCAACAGCTCACCAAGTCATGAAAGCCATTTGGAACGATATAATAGTCGAGATACCGGCTTCAACGAATCCATTCAACATGGATGAAGCACATCTCAGCGAGGCGGTGTGGTTCACCGAGATGGCGGACGAGCAAAAACCGGGACCATTCAACCCTACTCCTTTACCCCTATGGGAAGATATCAAGGATCAGTCACCTGCGGGAGTGATGGTGACAAGGGAGGATGCCAAGGAAAAGCCGCCCACACGGGAAGAGGCGCCGCAGATCGCTTACCAGCGAAAGAACGTGTATACTCTGAAGAGAATAGCAAAGCATGACCCCGAAGGCAAGGAGATAGAGAGTTTCTACGCCAACGGGAAGAAGTGCTATCGCATATGAAGGTGCGCCGGGATGTCCTCACGCGGGCATGGGGATATCTCTGAGCAAATCAACCAAATCGAGCAGGTTGCGGTAACGGAAAAACCAATGCAGAGCACTCCAGATGAGAAGCTCAAGGAAGCACCCGAATGCATGGAAGACAAACCCAGACCGCAAAAGAAAGAGCTAAAGGAGGTGTTCCTAAGCCCGAACGAAGAAAAGAGAAGGCCAGTCTTTCTAAGTGCGGACCTCACAAGCAAAGAGGAGAAAGGACTGCTACAGCTCCTAACTGAATACAAGGATGTGTTCGCATGGGAGTATGATGAGATGCCCGGTTTGGACACAAGTATCACTATGCACCGTTTAGACATCATTCCGGGGTCTAAGCCGGTAAAGCAGAGCACAAGAAGCTTCAGGCCGGAGCTTAACGTGAAGTTCAAACAGGAGATTGTCAAACTCCTGGACGCCAAGTTCATAGAGCCGAATCATCATCCCACATGGCTGACCAACATTGTGCCAGTGGTGAAGAAGAACGGACAGCTTCGCATCTGCGTGGATTTCCAGGATCTCAATCGTTTATGCCCAAAGGACGATTTTCCGCTCCCCAACATTGATCTGCTTATTGATTCGACAGCGGGTCATCGCATGTTCAGTTTCATGGACGGCTTCAGCGGGTACAACCAGATCAAGATGGACCCTGAAGATGCGCGGAAAACCGCATTTATTACTCCAGTGGGGGTATTCAACTACACGGTGATGCCGTTCGGTCTCAAAAACGCGGGTGCAACTTATCAGCGGGCCATGATGGCCCTGTTCCACGACATGATGCACAAGGACGTGGAATTTTATGTGGATGACCCGGTGGTTAAATCCAAGCAGGAGGAAGATCACCTGGCAGATTTACGGAAAGTGTTCAATAGATGCAGACGCTTTCAACTGAAGATGAATCCTATGAAGTGCGCATTCGGGGTAACGTCAGGGAAGTTCTTGGGATGCGTGGTACATCGCCAAGGAATCGAGCCTGATCCTGCGAAAGTATCAGCCATCACCGGCATGACGCCGCCACATAACCAAAGTGCCTTGAAGACATTTTTGGGAAAGCTATCATATCTGCGGAGATTCATCCCAGCGATTGCCGAAATCACCTGCTGTTTTAGTACCCTTCTCAAGAAAGATGCCGTATACAACTGGACTCCGGAGCACGAAGCTGCGTTCGGGAAACTAAAGGATCTGCTGACGTCTTCAAAAATAATGATCGCACCTCAATTAGGATCACCACTTCTGCTGTATCTGACGTCAACAAGGAAGTCCATAGGAGTACTCTTAGCTCAGGAGTACGAGGGCCAAGAATGGCCCATCTACTACATCTCTCGCATCGTGCAGCCCGCCGAATCAAGGTACACGGACATTGAGCGTCATTGCCTTGCCCTATTCTTCGTAATAGAGAAGTTGAGACACTACTTTGCGTCGCACAAAGTGGTGGTGGTCACAAAAAGTGATCCCATACGATATCTTCTGACTCACACCACTCCTGGGGGAAGATTGGCGAAATGGTATATGACCATCTCTCAATACGATATTACATGCGTGCGACCGCGAGCGATCAAGTCGCAGGCGGTGGCGGATCTGTTGGCACAGCTCCCCGATAACAGTCACGAGCCCGTGATCGAAGAAGAACTCGAGGGACCTGAAATCTATGCAGTCGATGTACCCTATTGGACGCTCCATTTCGACGGTTCGTCAACAAGGAAATGTGGAGGCATTGGGATAGTCTTGACCAAGCCAGATGGGGAGGTCATACAGATGTCCGCAAAGCTTGACTTCGCAGTCACCAACAACGAGGCAGAATATGAAGCCCTCATAGCGGGACTTCGTGCAGCGAAAGCTTTGGAAGTAAGCAATCTGACGGTCATGGGGGACTCCAAGCTAATTGTCAAGCAAGCCTCGGGCGAGTACGGTTTGAAGGAGATAAATCTTCTGTCCTACCGGACTTTGGTACAAAAGCTGGTGCAGCAATTCTACGAAGTTAGGTACGAGCACAAGCCCCGAGCGAACAACAGGCATGCAGACGCTTTGGCCACCTTGGGATCCAAGGTTAGTACAGACAAATTTCCCGCAAGAATCTCGATCGAAGTGCGAACATCGTCGGCGTTAACAGAAGACGCGTGCGACGATGAACACATGGACGATGCGGACTGGAGAAAGGCAATCTTACGAGCCATCGCAGAAGGCACAAGCAGCAAGAGCTGGGCACTCACAAAGGGGTATTGCATACATGACAACACCCTTTACTACAAGGGCCCTGGCGGAATACTTATGCGATGCGTCTCCGAGCAAGAGGGACAGCTGCTGTTAGAGAAGATTCACCAACATGCTTGCGTAGAAAGCGAAGTGTCAATCTATCGGAAGGCTCAGAGATATGGCATTCACTGGCCAGACATGTCAACAGCCGCACCACTAATACAGGGAAAGTGCGAGAGTTGCACACTGATCAAGGATTCTTTACTCATCGCTCTAACCGATGATGATGCGGATTGGAGGAAACCACTCTTTGATTTTCTCACCCAGGGCACCGTACCCGAATCGAGAAAATAAGATGAGAAATTGAGGAGGAAAGCATCCCGATACGTGGTACAAGAAAACCTGCTTTGGCGAAGAGGCCATGAGGGCAACTTGCTGCAATGTCTAGACGGCAGGGAAGCACAAGAAGTCATGGACCTTTCTCATCAGGTGGAACACCAGGGGGTGCGAAATTATGCAGGCAACTCCTCTCAATTGGATATTTCTGGCCCACGATGGAGGCTGATTGCCGCACCAAAGTACGACGTTGCCAGGAGTGTCAATTTAAGGGAAATCTAGTACACGCTCCTACTGTAGATCTACATGCATTGGGAACGCCATGGCCATTTCACACATGGGCGCTGAATTTCATTGGTCCCATCCGACCAACTTTGCATGGGAATCATTTCATTCTCACCGCGACTGAGCTGTTCACCAAATGGGTGGAGGCGATACCACTGAAGACGGCAAATGCGCTAGCTGTGGTCCATTTCATCCAAGAAAACATCATATGCAGGTTCGGAATTCCCAACACCATCCTTTCAGATAATGGTACTCCTTTTGTTAATCGCCAGGTGGCTGCGAAGCTAGCAGAATACAACATCAGGCAGATATGCTCCACCCCCTACTACCCGAAGGGGAATGGGCAAGCAGAAGCGACCAACAAGACGCTGTTGAGGATCTTGAGCAAGATGGTCGCAGATGACCACAAGAAGTGGGCTGATTCTCTAAGCATAGCCCTGTGGGCTTACCGGACTTCTCCAAGGACACCCACAGGGGTCTCACCATTCCTCCTATGCTATGAGGCTGAGGCTGTGGTACCTACGGAGGTGAAAGTTAATTCGGCAAGATTGGCCTTCCACGCATTGTACGACAATCAACGCGATCATGACTTAGTCTTGCTGGAGGAAAAGCGAGAGCAAGCTAAAAGGACCAACAAACGGTATCAAGAAAGGATTGCTCGAGCGTACAATAAAACAGTCCAACGGAGAGATTTCGCAGTTGGAGATTTGGTCTTGCGCGCATCTGACCATTGCATGCGAGAGGCGGCTCACCCAAAGTTCGCAGCCAATTGGGAAGGGCCCTTTGAAGTCACAGAATTCTTTGACAGTGGCTACTGCAGCATACGGAGGTTACACGGAACGACCTCAACCCCAAGCTCAGTCAACATGCGCTGGATTAAGAAGTACTATCCTTGACTTCTCTCATTTTATGCGTTTTATTACAACGTTGCCTTATGCTCTGTATAGCTATGATTCGCACAATCTTCTCTCCCATATGAGAGAATTGTAACCTCACCTCTCCCATACGAGAGTACAATAATAAAAGGCTTCTCCCAAATGAGAAGAACTTCATACTTCTAGCTGTTTATATTGCTTCATTTAGTTTATTATTACTGTTAGCAATAGACTATCCGCCGCGATAGCAACTTATTCGAATGCGATCTTAAATGATCTTCTAAGCCTATCTGTCACGATAGCAACCTGTGCAAATGCGATCTTAATTGATCTTCTAAGCCTATCTGTCACGATAGCAGCCTACGCGAAAATGATCTTAATTGATCTTCTAAGCCTATCTGCCACGATAGCAGCTCATGCGAAAATGATCTTAATTGATCTTCTAAGCCTATCTGCCACGATAGCAGCTCATGCGAAAATGATCTTAATTGATCTTCTAAGCCTATCTGCCACGATAGCAGCTCATGCGAAAATGATCTTAATTGATCTTCTAAGCCTATCTGCCACGATAGCAGCTCATGCGAAAATGATCTTAATTGATCTTCTAAGCCTATCTGCCACGATAGCAGCTCATGCGAAAATGATCTAAGTCGATCTTTTAAGCCTATCTGTCACGATAGCAGCCTATGCGAACATGATCTTAAATGATCTTTCAAGCCTACCTGCCGCGATAGCAGCGCTATACAAATGCGATTTAAAATTCGTTCTTAAGTCTATCTATTGTGATAGCAACATTATGCAAAATGATCTTAAGAGATCTACAAAGTCCTATCTGATGAGATAGCACCTTCACTTTAATATGGAGCAAATCACAAGCGTATCTGCCAAGATAGCAAAGCTGCGCGAGCACGATCTCGAACGATCTAAGAACATATCTGCGAATCTATACGGCAGATAGCAAATACAGATAGTGTATAGAGCACTACAGAAGGCAAAATTTGCCAATACGCATGCGAAATTGTAACTTGTTGTAACAAGACAGCAAATCATACAAAGCAATTTATCATTGTGAGTCAAAAGCACTTACAATTTATCTGTCTAGATAGCAGCTTACAAGCGAAAAAGCTCAAATCTAACTACGCAGCCAACATGGCTTACAATGCATTTAATAAGTAACTTACAAGCGAGAAGTTACACATCGGGGGAATCCTAACTGAAAAAGGATTAACCTAACGGTCTTAACACCAGCTATGCGGTACACAGATCTGCGGCCAAAGATCTGTAGCAAGTAGGACGCTCCTGCGAGAAGATCAGCCCGCCATTCGCTACGCTCCTAGCAGCAAGATCTGGGTGACGCTACGTCCAAAACCCCAGGATCTGACAAGGCCTCTGTCTGATCAAGATATGTACCAGAGGAACCACCTGTTCCGGCGTATGCAGTCGTGCAAAACAGGGGAGCAGTCATTCCTCGGGTACTGGGCTCCTTGTCCAAATAGACAAGCGCATTGGCTTGCCACCCTGAGTTCAAGAACGAGGAGGCAAGAAATTATCCTCCGGGCATGCTGGAGGAGAATCCCACCGTTCATTACGAGTCGGTAGCAAGGTCAGTACGGCGCTGCACCTCACCGGGAGGCGGCCGGAAACATGACCTGCAAACATAATAGACGAAGAAAATTCTTCGAACAAACATGAGGTATTATCTCCATATTATTTATGATGGTTATAAAGATCAATAAGCCTTATGAAGCGGATCTTGGAAGTTATTTCTATAGCACAAAGCGCAAACTCAGGTTTCACAACTTGGAGTTGCCATGAATCAACGAAAAACAAGCGTTGAAGCCAGCAGTCGTAAGGACTCACGGCAAAGCACATTTTTGGGATGAAGAACCCAAATGGCAAAAGGCAGGGTTTATATAGACCTTGTGGAGACTCTTCAGTTGCCAAGATGAGTCAGCAGAATTTGAAAAGAGGGTAAGGATCAATCACTTACGCCTTGAAAAGCGGTAACAATCAATTACCCTACTAAAGGCTACGACGATTCAGTTGCGTATCCTAATTAATGACGGATGGTCATGATTCGGATGGACTTCCCAAGGAAAGCATGCTTATCTAATGAGAAATTAGCGCGAAAATCAAGGCAGAATATCAATTGCTGACATCATAAATTGATATGCACAGAGATATTCTAGCAAATCCCGGAAAGGGCAAAATGGGCACTTCGATTCTTTTGTTTTTGAAAAAAAAAAGAAGGGGGAGAAACCCTAGCAACATTACAATAATGTTTCAGCTATTTATTTGCTACTCTTCAAAATCAAAAATCAAAATAAACCCTTGATCAAGGAGTCATGGAGGGTAAACTGACGGCTCAGATTTTCCACCTGCTCCACTTCCTGCTTCAATTGCTCGCATTTGGCATTCATCTCGCGATAGAGCTTCATAGCCTCTTCAACCTTTTGCTTTTGCTGCTCTACCTTATGCTTTTCAGCTGCGAGGTTTTGATGGCCGCGTTTCAAAGTTACGGCCGCACGGATCAGGGTGACTCTTTTGACAAGAAACTTGAAGCCCAGCCTGCCTTGAACTTTGGCAAGAAGATTTTGGCACATGCCAAAAAGCAATTCGGCACTCTGAGGAGAAATGGTCGCGGGTGTGGCCGCCGACAGCTGCTCCAAAATACAGATGGCTTCGGAAAGAAATAGCCTCCTGTCAAAGGGCCCTATCTCCAGAGACCTCAAATGACTGGGGGTAGGCGAGGTGCATCCGAACGAGCCAGTCCACATCGGCTTGCTTCAAACCTGAAGCAATGTTAAAGCCAAGTTATATTATCAAATTCGCAAATGAATAATGCGAAATGCAAACAGCAAACCATGACTTACCAGTTCCTTCAAGGATCTCACGAAGAGAAGGAATGCGCATTGCTGGGGTGGTTGAAGACTGTCCTCGTTCCATAGCCCTTCTATCAGCTGCGAGCTCTAACTCCTCATAGTTGGGGGGAAGAGTATAAGCCGCACCAGTTGCGATTGCAGCCCCGACCTGCGAGCCCCAAAAGCTCCACGCAGGAAGGGGTGCCGCCGACTCAGTCATCGCTGGAGGCGTAGTGGCAGCCGAAGTTGCTTGGCGAGGGACACTTTCAGATGCGATAGCATCAACAGCACTTGTTCTTATTTCCTCAGCACCAGCATGGACATCTTCCTCCATTAGCACAGCGTCAGCCTCGGCATCATCAGAAAGTTTAATGATGTCCTCAATAGGCTCTCCTGCATATTCAGCAGCTGCGACGGGCTTCTCGGTATGAGAACTCGGAGCCGGGACATAGGACGCAGAAGGTTGACTCCTTTGCTCCAACACGGGTTCATCAGCATTGCCTGCGATACAAAATGCGATAGTATAAGGTAACTTGTATCGTATGATAATTTATTATCTTTGCTAAGCTAAGAGCAAGCACCTCCACGCGGAGGTGGGATTGCCGTATCCTCGTCATACGCTAAGGACGTGGAACCTTGCCCTATTAATGTGTCTTCATTAAGCGTGTCTTTAAAATGAGCGTGACCTGGGGCGCGAAGAAACCAGTCATGATTATGTTTTGAGTTGCTAAGTCCAGTTCATGCATATCGTTCAAAGTGATTACCTGAGGGTTCACCGCACTTGCCTACTAGCCAACGGCGAATGTCAGCTTTTGACACACCATGCTTTAATGCACCAACAATAACATCTCGATAAGTTACTGCGAGATTAAAAATCTCACCTTCATTGCCGCCTGCGATTTCTTCAAAATCTGCTTGGGCTTGCTCCAAAGCTGCTGCATCCTCTTCTGGAGCCGCATCCTCCTCCTCAGCTCGAGGAGCCACCTCTTCGGGAAGCACATCTTCCTCATCAGCTGGACGCACTAAGTCGTCAACATGCTATTTTTCGAGGCTCCTCTGCCTCACACGCTCGAGTTCCTCCTCTTCTCGCTTTCTTCTCCTTTCAGCAGCTTCCGCAGCTGTCTTCCTGGACTCGGCGACAATGTCCTCGCTTATGGGTTCGTCAGAAATGCCAGAATGAGCACCCCTCTTCTGCCTCTTAGCCAAAAGGCCGCTGATGGTCTCATCATCATCATCATCTGCGAAGAACAGATTGGTTCAAAATCAAGTTGCGAAAGAGTTACGATAATGAGAAGGGAAACGCGATTGAGATACCTCCTGATTCTTCCTCATGTATCACATTTACTCTTTCTTCTTCTTCATCTCCTTCTCTTGGCTCCCGCCTCTCCTCTTCTTCCTCCTGGCCGAATGGAACGAAGGTCTCAACTGCGAGCTCCTTCTGCGTTTTACTGGGCATGCGACCTTTGCCTTTGTCCTTGACAGAAAGGGACCTTGCAGGAGGGGAAGTTGGAGCGCTTCTAGGGAAGAAATTGTAATTCCTCTTTGCCTGGGTCTCTTCGCTCTTGGCACGGCAGTCGCTGGAGGAGACGGATCATCTCTAGGGGGAGACAAGGCCGGAGCATTGTCTATCAGCGAGTCAGCGAAAGCATTCATGACATCGCGAATCCTGGCTTCGATCTCAGGATCCATCCTCGATGCTAGCCGGAACGACTGTCCTTGTCTTCTTGTGGTAACAATGGTGTTAACCAGCGATTTGGAACGATCACCAGATGCAAACCCTCCGCACGTGGCACTACAGCAAGCAGTATAGAATAAAGATGTCAACATGTGAAAGTAAAGAAGCTTAGCGCATGCAAAAGAAGTTGCTTACCTTAGCAAAAGTCTCGCTATATCTGATGACATCCGAGTCGCCTTTCCTAACTGTGGCGATCTTTTCATCTAGAATGATGGCAGGGCACAAATGGTTATCATGATCCAACAGTGAGTAGCAACCATATTCAGACTCGTCCAGACTGCAATTGGGACGAAATGGGAAAGAGTTCCTTTTGATCACAGGAGCTCTGCTTGGCTGGGGGGCCGACTGCGTCTCAAATCTTGTCTGCTGGGCGTTCCAGTATGCGAGCCAGTTTTTAGAACAACCACCTTCACGGTTACCTGCAGGTTGCTCAAAGGGAAGATTGCTCATGAAGACTGTTTTGCACTCCTTTTTCAACAAACGCTTATAGCAGCCTCTGATAATAGACTGTGGCCAGATTGATGGTGCTACTGCATCAAAGCCGAACTGGGGAGAAACGCGAGTGAGATCAACATCCACAGTAATCCTCTCATACCTCGGCGCGAGCTCACGAATATGCTCTGCGAGAGCAGGAAGGGAACCTCGCAGGCACCAGCAAAAGAATTCGCGATAGCGCTCATGGAAATGCTCTCTATCTTCGAAGAGGAGCTCTTCTGAAAACACAACACCCTTAGAAGGGTACAACTTTGGAAACCATCGCACGTTTTCAATACGCATGGCATAGGGCCTGGCTATGAACTCTTGCCGATTGTCGCATATCAGACTCCAAACGCACTTGGTATTGTTTGTTCCGAACCACCTTGCAGCTCTGCCGCTGTTACGCTCCTCCACCGCTCCTGGGGGACACCACTTGTTGGGCTTAGAAGCAGTTGGGGCATAGGAAGGACATCGCTCAAAGACCCACATCGTCAAGAAGGCAATGTTAACGAAAGTCAGTATGTCGGGCGGCCACGCGATTCTTTCATGGCCACAACTAGCTGATCCAGTCTGTAGTACAGCGTTCCCAAAACCAAGGGTCCGAGTGCGACTTTCTGGCCAAGGGCCAGTTTCACAGCAAGCGGCAGAACGTGATAGAAGACCCCATCATGCGGGTGGCCATCAATTAGGTACCTCGACAACCAGGCGCAGAGGAAGGCACAAAGGGTCAAGCGATAACCTTTACCCTCCACATAGTTCTTGGCCTCTGGGTCTTGACTCAGAAGCTTCTTGGTGATACTGCTGTTCGCGTAATCACGGAAAAAGTACTGCACCCACTTGTTCCAAGTATTCTTCGCAGATGTGTCAACCAACTGCCAGTCAGGAAGGGCTTTTGTAGTGGTCCACCGGGTGGAGATTTTCTTTACCTCTGACAAGCACTCCTCCATCTGCGTGTACAAAGCAATCTCCGCATCTGTCCTCAAGGGACTCAAAGGGTCCACCTCACCCATTGGAGACAGATCATACAACATGTGCATGTCCTCGAGCGTGGGGGCAGCCTCGAACTCAACAAAGTGAAAAGTGTGAGTCGCAGGCGAGTAGCGGGAAAGAAGGTTTTGAAGCATGGACTGGTCCAGCTTCACGGCAGCACCCTTCATAGCACGAACGGCGAAGTATACGCCGGCCTCATTAAGAGTCACAGCATGATTGGTCAACACATGGTCAATCCACTCATCCATGTAGTCCAATTTCTGAACAAAAGCTTGGGTGGAAATTGCGGCATACGGGAAGTACCCATTTTCGATTCCCAATCGAACCACGTCCTCGGAGCCAATCAAATCAAGCAAGGTCGAGTTAACTGGAGGAGTTACTGTTAGTAATCCCTCATTGGGGACAGAAGCAGGCAGTTTCTTTGCCTTAACTCTCGCATGGTAGAAGTCTTTGCCACCCAGATAGGGGGCTTTCCGCCATAGAGCTTGTGGAAGATCAGGTATTTCTTCGTCCTCCTTGGTGGGTCTAGTTCCTTTTGTCTTTGCCATTCCTGCGGAAAAGAAAGAAAAAAGGGGGGAGAAATATGCACACTTCAGTTTGAATTTCGAGATTCAAGATCTATGGGAAGAAAGATGAACAGTTTCTGGTATCAATTTCAGAAATTAGAGATTGGAATTGTTTGCATTATCAGAGATTTCAAAAACCCTACATTCAAGGTCTTTATCATCGGAGGACTAAGTCGAAATTGGATTCAAAGATTGTGAGTTTCTTCGCAAGTTCTCAGCAGATAATATGTCATGGGTTTGAAGATCCAACGCAGTTCAAAGCATATAGTAGCATTTTAAATCGAAATTGAACAAGGCCAACCTTGTTTCTGTAAAGCTTGCTTGGATGCAGACAGTTGAAGAAGACGATTTGTAATTCTGAACTGGTGATTGATTATCTGAATCTGCTCTTGAAGACTTCCGGGTATCATTCACTTTAAGAGAAAGAAGTGATGCTTTGCAACAATGGAGAGTACAAATTATTTATCCAAAAACAATGAAGGGTTGCGTCCTTTCAGTAGTCGAATCGCAACCGTCACCGTCGAATCGCGCAATCACAGGACAAGCTGACGTCACGCCTAAAACCCTAAAGGCCAGACGGCACGACTCTAGGGTTTTTAGGTCATAATGGCACGCACGGGGGCTAAATTTACTCATATTTGAATTGGTGCGTGGCGGCGACGCGTATGTTGGTTTCCGCGCATGGAAGTCTATCCAGCTATGAGTCTTCACGCGCAAAAAGGGGGCTAATGTAGATAGTGCTTTCTGAGCTGACAGATCTTGGCCACGTGGCAACCATCCAGCACACCATATTGTGCTCCACACACACTGGATCACCAGCCGCGCTGATCCATGTGGGGGCTGCGAGACAGAGCCCTCGCACACCACTGCACGGGACTTGTAGGGACTTAGTGGTTTGGAGGCTAGAGTAAGTCCTGTCGCGTGCGAGCCAAGCCCGCACGCGACCTTTAGTAACTGCTTTGAGAGATTTATGGCACGAGCTCCATAAACCCGGTCAATCCGGTCAAACCCGGTCAACCCCATAACTGTTCCGGTATTTGCGCATAACGTGCCGTAACGGTCCCTATATATGAGGACGAACGTGCCGTTGTGGTTAAGCTAATTAAGCCGCCATTAATGGGCGCATTAACCACACTGCAACGGTCACATTCTCCGTTATATATAGGACGTTAACCTTTCCATACAAATGAGAACACACTAGCCATACGCGGAAGCTCTGCCAAACCTCTGTCTCTCTCTCAGACATTACTACCGCCTTACTCCCTCCCTACACACAACCCAACTCTTCCTGTGCCATCTCTGATCCTCTACTTAGGGTGTACACGGAGGTCTCCCCGCCGGAATCTCTTGTGCACACAAGGTCTCCTTCATAGTTTTCAGTGGATAATATGTTTCGGAGAGTCATGGGTTTGCAGATTCAACACGGTTCAAAGCATATATCGGTATATTAAACAAAATTGAACAAGGCCAACCTTGTTTTGGTAAAGCTTGCTTGGATGCGCACAGTTGAAGAAGACGATTGACAAGAGAGAATTGATGATTGATTATCTGAATCTGCTCTTGAAGGCTTCTGGATATCATTCACTTTAAGAGAAAGAAGTGATACTTTGCAACAATGGAGGGCACAGAGTATTTATCCAAAAACAATGAAAGGTTGCGTCCTTTCAGTAGTCGAATCGCAACCGTCACCGTCGAATCGCGCAATCACGGGACAAGCTGTCGTCACGCCTAAAACCCTAAAAGACCAGACGGCACGACTCTAGGGGTTTAGGTCATAATGGCATGCAAGGGGGCTGAATTTGCGTGCATTTGAATTGGTGCGTGGCGGCGACGCGTACGTTGGTTCCTGCGCATGGAAGCCTATCCGGTTGTGAGTCTTCACGCGCAGAAAGGGGGCTAATGTAGATAGTGCTTTCTGGACAAGAAGATCTTAGCCACGTGGCAATCATCTAGCACACCATACTGTGCTCCACACACACTGGATCACCAGCCGCGCTGATCCACGTGGGGGCTGCGAGACAGGGCCCTCGCATACCATTGCACGGGACTTGTAGGGACTTAGTGGTTTGGAGGCTAGAGTAAGTCCTGTCGCGTGCGAGCCAAGCCCGCGCGCGACCCCTAGTAACTGCTTTTGAGAGATTTATGGCACGAGCTTCATAAACCCATTCAAACCGGTCAAACCCGGTCAACCCCATAACGATTCCGGTATACACGGATAACGTGCTGTAACGGTCCCTATATACGCGGACGAACGTGCCGTTGTGGTTAAGCTAATTAAGCCGCCATTGATGGGCGAATTAACCACACTGCAACAGTCACATTCTCCGTTATATATAGGACGTTAACCCTTCCATACAAGGGGAGGATGACCAGACATACGCGGAAGCTCTGTCGAACCCCTGTCTCTATCTCTCATACAGTACTATTGCCTTGCTCTCTCCCTACACACAACCCAAGACTTCCTTTGCCATTTCTATTCTCTGCCCTTGGCGTACACAGAGTTCTCTCTGCAGGATTCTCTTGTACACACCATGTTACAGTGTAACGTTTAATAGTATAAAAACATGATATTTCACGACTAGAGTATCTAGTGAATTCAAGTATAAGGATTACAACACCATTGTCACTACGAGAAGTACTTGTGACATTAACATAATTTATATGTAGCCTTCTCATTGTGAGTCAATCCAGTATGCCATTACTCCTAATTTTCTTCCAGGTACTTTGGGCAGTTCTTCTTCCACTATACCACCTTTATGGGCTTTGAGAAAACTTGGTTTTAGCAACAAACTTGCTTATACCCTTGTGGTTCATCGCAAATCACTTGCCTCTTCTCCTTCAACAATCAATATGTTTTTCCTTTGCCCTTATTAATGCTTCGTTCAGAAGTTCTCAATCATATTGAGTAAATCGCTTTTGAACAAAGGTTTAATTTCCTAATTTCATCCAATGCAATTCTTGGTCCAGCTGGGAGAACTCCTTGTTATTTATATATATCATAGATAACTCCCAACCACCTAGCTTTTAATCCCATTGAAAAAGATTAATTGACCTTTTGCTTCAACAGTCACACATTACTAGCTTATGTTGTCGCGTCACATCTTGATGAATCAAGTCTCCATTGCTTTGGCAAGCTCGAACTTTATTGCATCATGATCATGACGAGTGCTAAGAAAGAGAACGTAAAGCGGAGCAACACTTCAAACCTTTCATGTGTAGCACGCTCTTCAATATAGCTTCCTTAAATATATGATCATATCATACGCCTCCATGATCTCATCTTGCTTCCAAAGCTTAGAATTTATGGCAGCTAACACGAGGCACATTACATCCAAGAGAACCATTTTTTGATGTTCTTTCCATTAGGCTTTAGTGTGTTTTTGTAGTTGGTGGAAGGAAACTTTATACTTCAGCATATACATTTTCTTTTTATTTGAGAACAATTCTCAATTTTGTACCAGTCTAGAAAACTGATTCCAGGCAGCTCTTCATTCTCAAGGACATATCGTATCGATAAAGTCGAGTTTGTTTTTCAATGCCATATGTATTCAACACGAATGGATTATTGAAAATTTTGTGACGCTTGAACGATATTTAACAAGGACTTAAATTATTAAACATAGCTCCCACTATTTTTCTCGGATTAATAACCCTCACTATTAATGCGGAATATATCATATATATTTTCTAGTGGGCCGAGATTCATATTTCACCTACTCTTGAGCTTGCATTGGCAAGTCACCCAAAAGCTAGTTATTTACGTAGGAACCCCTTCCAATTGCATCATATGCAACTCTCGGTTCAATTGGGCAAATAACTCCTTATTTATCTATATCTTAGATAATCCCAATTTCCTTGCCTCTAAGTATTGCATTCCAATTGAAACAACCTAGTTGCGTTGAACCTCTTCAACAATCACACATTACTTGCTTGTGCCGCCGCGTCAAACCATGATGAATTAAATCGCCTTGATTTGGCAAGACCGAATTTAATAGACACTGGTCATGACGAGTCTTAATTAAGAGAAGAAAAAACGCAGTATTTATCGTTTGAGGGATTTCCTTGTCATTATTTAATTGTTTAGTTGATCCCATCAACTGATCTACTTATTTGGATTGGGCAATCCCAAATAAAAGATCTAAATTGTTTATTATTGTCTTGTTACGTTTTTCATGCATCAACCACACACCAAAAATAAATAACAAGACAATAAATAAACAAATAAATAAATAAACATGGTATGGATGTGGCCCCTAAGACCAACATATTCCCAAGCCAATGAGAATATCTATAAGCCCTAAAGTGACAAGCTCATCTCTACTTGTCTCCAACTTTTGTCCACGCATCCTAGCTTGTGGGTCTCCATCATCTTGTGGTTTCTTTAGTCTTTGATCTTCTTATCCATGCCTTGGCTATAATCTATCTATCAAACACTAGCTAGCATATGTACTAAATAGAGAGACCTCACAAACGAGGGAGAAAACGACACACATGCTGTAAATTAATTAATTACTTTAATCACAACCAAAACAAACCAAACTACAAAAGTAAACATCCACAACCTATGCCATATCCAACCACCATGCGATAAATCACATAATATAGTTAAAATCCAATTCTAATACGCTTGGTCAATTTTAATTGAATTTGAAATTTTATGGGGTCAAAACGGTCCAAGTTGTCGCGCCAATCCTATTAGCCGAACCACGAGGACCCAACCGGCCAACCGATACCGGTCGGACCAAGCAAACCGGTCACTTGGCCGACCCGGTGGGTGGCCAGTCCGAGCCCACGCGCCAAGGGAAGGGGCGGACGGCCTGTGGCTGAACCCTAGGGTTGTTTTCCAAAAACTTTTCTTCTTCCCGTGTGGGCATATACCCAATTGTAGAGAAAAAACCCCTTTTACCCCAATTGTGCCCAAACACTAGCTTTTCAAAAACCCAAAAAACTCACATCATATGTAAACGAAATTCGTTAAATTTTATAAGATAGGTAAAATTGGCTCATTTCCTATTGAATCATATTCAATTTGCATCACTATGCCAATATAATTTTTCGCTAAAATTAACGGTACAGTGTAAAAACTGATAAAACTGTAACACCTTAATCATGTTATGCGCTACCACCAGTGGCTCTGATAACACTGCAGAGTTTTGATGCAGGTAACACAGTGGAATAACAATAAATAAATTTATGATCAAAGCCCTCCACGGATCGCGGTGAAGCATTCATAACGTGATAAATGATAAACGAGTGTGTACCTTGTTTGTCTCAACGATCACAACGCGGAATTATGTCCACATTTCTACGAGTATCCACACATAGGATTCTACACTAGAAACCTCTTCACGTCTTAGTGCTAGCTACACGAAGAAGGAAGCGGAAAAGATCACGCAAAACGAGGCACGAGGCCGTGCGCCACAAGGTGGCCGACAGCAATGAGGGGGGCCGACGGGTAGGGTTTCGGCCCTACTTGTCTCTCTCTCTCTCTCTCTCCTTGCTTTGTTATTTCTAACAATAATGACTCTTGTGTAGAAATAATAAGCTATGACTCCCTTTATATAGTTAATAACTCTTTATTAACTACTACATATTATCCCAATGCTAATCGAGTTCATACACAGATTAGTCCACCTTGCAGATTAGTCCTACTAAGTGGTTGCGTTTTGATCCTTTTATTTAATTAGTCCAACTAATTAATTTCCAAATCTAGTTTAATCCATAAGGTGTAATAACCCCATTTCTTAACCTTATATTATTCAGTTTATTTCATGTTTATTTGTTTAGTAGTTGATAGATAAGCCCATAAATGCAAAACTATTAATGTTAAGCTCGTCTAGAAATGCACCGAAAGTCATAATATCTTATTTTAATGCTAAATTAAGGAAAGAAATATTTAGAGATAATTAGTGTTAATGAGTACTTTAAGTGCTAATTAAGTACATATGCATGTATGTTCAGATATGTGGCTTGTTGTATGTTTGACATGACTAAATTACATGTTTATTGATGCGGTGGTTGAGGATAAGCTTTTAGATTTGGCCAAATAAAGTATGACACACAGAGGGACACGTGTCACAAAATCTGTGACTGTCCATGTATGCGCGACTCGTAGGGGGTCGTGTGTCACGCCTTGGGCCATCCCTATGCATGTGTGACACACATGAGACATGTGTCGGCGTGTGGCACAACTTTCATTGCATGCGCGCCAGGTGTCCTGTGACTCGTCGCGATCTGATTGATTGTTGACTTCTATAAATAGAGCCTAGTTCTTTAGTTATTTCTCATTCCAGATTCGATTTAACTACTAACAAGTGAGATAGAGAGATACTGGAAATATTTCGAGATAAAAACGATTTGGAGCTACTTATATCACTTCAAAGCTATTATGATGAAGCTACTATGAGGTATGGGAAATATAATTTTCACTTCTACTGTAATTACGCTCTATACATGATTATATGCCTATATGTTGATTGTTAAGTTATTGATTATTATTCGCATGATCGATAAAGCATGATAATTATGTGATTCATGATCGATGTTATAACTTAATTAATTATTATATTTCTACGCCTCTGGTTAGACGGTACCTACTGGGCTTTTGGCTCACGTTAAAATATCTACAGGTACCGTACCGGGTCGATCGATGACTATCGACGGATTAGACTTTTAGTGTTTATGAATTCATTGTAACATCTGTTAAGATTATTTTATTTGAGATTTGTAAATGATTATTTGTCAAATGAATAGGAAAAATGGTAATTTCATTCAAATTGAAAAGAGTTGTCCTTTTATTCAGCTTCGCTGTTTTTATCAAAAAGTGATATGGTTCGTATGTCCGTCGCGGCCGAAAATAACGCATTTTACTTCGATAAATTATTAATCAACTTAAAGTGAAAAAGTCGGGTCGTGACAAGTGGTATATGTTGGAATAGATGCCCTAGAGGCAATCTAGTTTAGTATGAACATTAATTGGCTAGAATATTCATTGTATTATTTATGAAAATATTTAATATAATGAAGTCCTTAGATTTACAATTGTGTTGTGTATCTTAAATATCCCTGGTCCATTATACTGATTAACATGACAATCATCTATAGACTAGTATGGGGTTGGATTGATATGGAGATATCACGATCCAACACATGGGTATGCATTAGGGGTAATAGCATACTGGATTGACCCATCACATAGAAGGCTACATACAGTTTGTGTAAAAACCACAAGTGCTTCTCGCGGTGACAACGATATTGTCATCCTTACACTTGAAGTCACTAGATCATCTAGTTGTGGAGTATTGTGTTTTGGTAGCGTTAAACGCTACATCGTGACTGGGTAGTCATAAAAGCGCGTATCAAACACAATATGAAGCAAGCTTAGGAATCGTAGTAATGTAGATAGAATTTGTCCCTCCCACATAGCGAGAGAAACTATCCGAGGCCACTCGAGGGATAGTTCTTATAAAATGACTGGCCAGACTTGGATAAATCAATATGAGATATTGATGTTATTTGCACGAATAAGGCTATTCTCAGGATCGAGAAACTATGTATTGGATATGCGATTGTGACTTTTATGTCTCGTGTCCAATCCGGATATAGAGACAAAGGGATGAGACAATAATTGCAAAATGTTTGTCGAATGACTATTTCAATTAGTTGGATGGAATGGATATGTTGCTAGACACCGCTCCATGTTAGTAAATAGTTACTACCAACTAAGTAGAAACCTATGGGGTCACACGCCATATGGATTTAACTAGACTTGGGAATTAATTAATATGATTAATTAATAAGAATGATCAAAACGCAACAACTTGCTAACTTATTAGGAATAATATGCAAGTGAGACTAATCCGAACTTGAGTAGGATTAGGAGAGGGCCTTTATGTAGTTAAACAATGAGTTTTTGGACTATATAAAGGATTCTCTTAGCTTCCTTCCTACATACTAATGCTCATAACATTACTCGAGTAGGAGAGAAAGCAAGGAGAGAGAGAAAACTAAGGAGCCGACCGCCCCATGGGTATGCCCCCTCTACCCGTCGGCCACAACAAGGAGGTCGAGCCTCCCTTTGGTCCTTGTTGCGTGATTTCTTCTTCCTCTTCCACCGTTCCTAGCTAGCACAAAGGATTTGGAGGATCTAGATCTCAATCCTAGGCTTGGATCAACCGTAGAGACACAACAATATTAGTGTTTGAAGTCATCACATGAGACCCACAAGGTACTTGTTACGAATCATTTACTATCGTTATGAATTCTCTTCCTGTGATCCTTGGAGGGTTCTGATCGGATTAATTATTGTTATTCTGCTGCGTATTCATGATCAAAACCCTACAGTATCAGAGCATGAACCTGCCCAGTGTGTTAAATCCACCTTACCCGACATTATCGCTTGGGACTCGGTCTTGGCTAACTTGATCCAAGCGAGGTATGCCGGTTACGTTTTGGGGTATATAGTGGTACCTACATCGCTTGCACCTATGCACGGGACTCGGTCTTGGCTAACTTGATCCAGGCGAAGTATGCCGGGGCGCAAGGGGAGTTGTGTATGCACGTTGGCTGACTATGGAAAAGTGATGAGATTGTTTTTGTCATGATAAGAACGATTTTTAAATAGAAACACAGAAGATTTAAAAGTCTAATTTCGAGGACGAAATTTTTATAAGGAGGGAAGAATGTAATAACCACATTTCTTAAGCTTATATCATTCAATTTATTTCATGTTTAGTTAAAAGTAGTTGATAGATAAGCCCATGCAAAACTATTAATGTTAAGCTCGTCTAGAAATACACCAAAAGTCATAATATCTTATTTTATTGCTAAATTAAGGATAAAAATATTTATGGATACTTAGTATAATGAGTATTTTAAGTGCTAATTAAGTATATATGCATGTATGTTGTGATATGTGGCTTGTTGTATGTTTGACGTGACTAACTACATGTTTATTGATGCGGTGGTTGAGGATAAGCTTTTGGATTTGGCCAAATAAATAATGACACGCAGAGGGACACGTGTCACAACATCTTGTCCATGTATGCACGACACGTAGGGGGTCGTGTGTCACGCCCTGGGCCATCCTTATGCATGTTTGACACACAGGAGACATGTGTCGGCGTGTGGCACAACTATCATTGCATGCGCGCCACGTGTCATGTGACTCGTCATGATCTGATTGGTTGTTGACTTCTATAAATAGAGTCTGGTGCTTTAGTTATTTCTCATTCCATATTCGAGTTAACTACTCACAAGTGAGATAGAGAGATACTGGGAATATTTTGAGATAAAAATGATTTGAGCTACTCATATCATTTCAAAAGCTATTATGATGAAGCTACTATGAGGTAGGAGAATATAATTTTCACTTCTACTGTAATTGCGGTCTATACATGATTATATGCTTCTATGTTGATTGTTAAGTTATTGTTTATTATTCGCATGATGTACAACATGATAATTATGTAATTCGTGATCGATGTTACAATTTAATTGATTATTATATTTCTACGCTAGTGGTTAGGCGGTACCTACTAGGCTTTTTGCTCACCCTAAAATATGTACAGGTACCGTACCGGGTCGATCGAAGACTATAGATGGATTAGATTTATAGTGTTTATGAATTCGTTGTAATATATGTTAAGATTATTTTATTTGAGATTCATAAATGATTATTTGTCAAACGAATAGGAAATATGGTAATTTCATTCAAATTGAAAAGAGTTGTCTTTTTATTCAGCCTCGCTATTTTTATCGAAACGTGATACAGTTCGTATTTCCGTCGCGGCAAAAAATGATGCGTTTTACTTTGATAAATTATTAATCAACGTAAAGTGAAAAAATTCGGGTCGTGACATAAGGTGTGTGTCCCCATAGATTTCTACTTAGTTGGTAGTAACAATTACAAACATATAGTGGTGCCTAGCAACACATCTATGCCACCCAACTAATAGTAATAGTCAGTGATCCGACAAACCATGTGCCCAATTTTACGGTGTTGTATCTATCCCTTTGTCTCTATATCCGGATAGGACTCGAGACAGAATTGTCACACTCGTATATCCATTCCATACTTTCTCGATCCTAGGAATAGGCTCATCCATAAAGATAACATAAATATCCCATATTGATTTATCTGAGTCTGGCCAGACACTCCATAAGCACTACCACTCGAGTGGCCATGGATATTTACTCTAATTATATACTTGGAATCTCTCAACTTGCTTCCTATCATGCTCGATTACTATCGTTATAGTTAACCAGTTACGGTGTAACGTTTGATAATATCAAAACACAATACTTCACAACTAGAGTATCTAGTGACTTCAAGTGTAAGGATTGCAACACCATTTTCACTACGAGAAACACTTGTGACATTAACATAATTTATATGTAGCCTTCTCACTGTGGGTCAATCATGCATACCCATGAGTTAGACTTGATATCTCCATATCAATCTACTTACGTACTAGTCTATAGTGACCGTCCTATTAATCAATATAATGGACTAGGGAGATTTAAGAATATTTCATTTATATTCTAAGGTCTTCATCCATGTTAACATATCTCCATATCGATAACATAATGAATGGTAAGACCATATAAATGTCACAATAAATCGAATTCCTCTAGGGCATATCTCCAACACATTCATCCTGGCCAATCTCACAAGGGAAGGGTCAGCCAAGATTGGGCTAATTTTTGGACGGCTGAAGTTTCAAGAAACTCTACTTGCAGGTTGGCTGGTACAACTGATGCCCCTTGTAAAATAGGGTGCCCCAAATCCCGCTACTCCCTCACTGTAGCAAGTTATGACATCTGCTATGCGCCCACAAGGCTATATGCAATTTGTCAATCACATGCGAAGACATCCACATAATCTTCCAATTGTTTCATGAGACCATTGATATCCTCCGCAAGTCCTGCCATGATGAATATAGGCTTATGTTTGTCTCCTTATGGACTAAGATCCACTTGCTCTAGCTTTTTCTTTCTGCGGTTTAGGGCTGTCTTCAAAACAATAAGGTGCATCCTTTATCTTTTCTTCTACTACTTATGGTTCCATTGGGACTGATTTTACTTTAACGAGATCAGGGAAACCCTTTGTTGGAGTACATCGTAGAGGCAATCTATTTATCGTAACATTTATAAAGGATTTCTATTCATTTTTTTATCTACATAGAGATATGTTAACATAACGAAGTCCTTAGAATAAATGTTGTTTTCTTAAATATCCCTACTCTAGTATTATTGTTAATTTAGGATGACTATAATGAATTGAGACTAGTATGTGGGTAGATTGATACGAGTTATCAAGTCTAACACATGGGTGTTATGTGAATGTCACAAGTGCTTCTCATAATGACAATGATGTTTTGATCCTATGACTTGAAGTCACTACATTCTCTAGATGTGGAGTACATGTTTTAATATCGTCAAACATCATGCTTTAACAAGGTGATTATAAAGTCGATAGTTGGACATGTTTTGAAACATGGTGAGAGATGTGAGTGATGTAGATAGGATTTTTCACTCCTACATAACATGAGTAAATATCCATGGCCACACGATGAGTGTGACTTAGGAATATGCATGGTCATGCTCAAATGAATCAATATGAGATATTTATGTCATTTTTCTGTCTAAGTCTGCTCATAAAATCGATAGGCTATAGACTAGATAAACAAGGGTGACAGTTCATGTCTTGTGTCTAATCTGGATATATGGACAAAGGGATTATACGACACAGTAACATGGGTCATAGAGGTTAGTCAGATCACTGACGTTCCTATTACTTGGGTAGCATTGATGTATTGCTAGATACCGTTCAATGTTTGTAATTGTTACCGCCTACGTAATAAGGAACAGTCACACACAAGAATGGATCAAAATGGGATTAAATGCTCATTAGTTGGACTAAAGAGCAATTATGGATCTTGGACTTGAATGTAATCTAATCATAACTTATAGGATTAAATGGCAAGTTGAACTCTCTTATCCCTATAAATAGAACCGTGGGTTGTGAGAATTCTCTACACATATACACACGTGAGAGATAGAGAAAGAGAGAAAACTTGTTTTTGTCTCCTAGGGTTTCGGCTACCACAGTGGCCCCCTTCTAGAATCCACGGCCAAGTAAGAAATATTCTCTCTCTCATAGGGATTTGAGAGGAGCCATCCAGATTCATCTGAGTTTGTGAGACAAAATCGTCCATCTTCCTCCAGCAGACTAGAACCGTAGAAGAAGAAGTCCAGTGTGACACGTTCCTACCGCAAGTGTACTGTCGTCTCGTGCAGCAATGAAAGTAAGCAGGGTTATCGTGTCCCACGAGACTTCTTGTATGCTAGTTAATATTGTATAACCTTATGTGGGCCAGAAAGTTGATTTGTTTTCTAATTCTACGTAATTAAAATACAACTAAACCAAATAACCGAGGGAATAATCGCACGGTTAAAGTTTTGAGATTACTACATAGAGACAAAGATCAGGACAACTCTCAAGATCACTAGGGCATTTATACCATTAACGTTTTGCGTTCTTAAAGCACATGTGTATTCTTCTTAGCCAAATGAGGATCACTACTTTATTGATCACTCTAAAAAAGTCTAACTTAGACGCACATAACTAATCCCTCTAGCCTACGTAAGTCTAAGCATGCATTAAGCTCTTCATGATCTACTTATGTTTTTAGTTAACTAAAATGATTCCTCTAGTTTAGATACAACTAGTGCAAGATTCAATTTCAAGTAGCGAATACGATTCATCTAGTTTTCACATCTAGTCTAAGCATTCCTACTGCGACGTTGTGTACAAGAGAATCCTGCAGAGAGAACTCTGTGTACACCAAAGGCAGAGAATAGAAAATGGCACAGGAAGTGTTGGGTTGTGTGTAGGGAGAGAGTAAGGCAATAGTACTGTGTGAGAGAGAGACAGGATTCTGGCAGAGCTTTCGCGTATCTCGGGTAGGTCTCCCCTGTATGGAAGGGTTAACGATCCTATATATAACGGAGAATGTGACCGTTGCAGTGTGGTTAATGCCGCCCATCAATGGCGGCTTAATTAGCTTAACCACAACGGCACGTTCGTCCGCGTATATAGGGACCGTTACAGCACGTTATCCGCGTATACCGGAACCATTATGGGGTTGACCGGGTTTGACCGGATTGACCGGGTTTATGGAGCGCGTGCCATAAATCTCTCAAAAGTAGTTACTAAGGGTCGCGCGCGGGCTTGGGTCGCACGCGACAGGACTTACTCTAGCCTCCAAACCACTAAGTCCTTACAAGTCCCGTGCAGTGGTATGCGACGGCCTTGTCTCGTAGCCCCCACGTGGATCAGCGCGGCTGGTGATCCAGTGTGTGTGGAGCATAGTATGGTGTGCTGGATGATTGCCACGTGGCTAAGATCTGTCTGTTCAGTAAGCACTATCTACATTAGCCCCCTTTCTGCGCGTGAAGACTCATAGCCGGATAGGCTTCCATGCGCAGGAACCAACGTACGCGTAGCCGCCACGCACCAATTCAAATACGCGCAAATTCAGCCCCCGTGCGTGCCATTATGACCTAAACCCCTAGAGTCGTGTCGTCTGGTCTTTAGGGTTTTAGGCGTGACGTCAACTTGTCCTGTGATTGCGCGATTCGAAGGTGACGGTTGCGATTCGAATACTGAAAGGACGCAACCCTTCATTGTTTTTGGATAAATATTCTGTGCTCTCCATTGTTGTAAAGTATCACTTCTTTCTCTCAAAGTGAATGATACCCGAAAGCTTTCAAGAGCAGATTCAGATAATCAATCATCAGTTCTCTCTAGTCAATCGTCTTCTTCAACTGTGCGCATCCAAGTAAGCTTTACCAAAACAAGGTTGGCCTTGTTCAATTTTGTTTAATGTACCGATATATGCTTCGAATTGTGTTGGATCTGCAAACCCATGTCTCTCCGAAACATATTTTCCACTGAAAATTAGGAAGGAAACCTTGCTCTTTGAATCCAACCTTGATTTCATCCCCAGATTGTAAGAGTTTTGAATGTAGGGTTTCTGAAATCCCCAATAATGCAAACGATTCTGAACTTCAAATCCCAAGATTAACACTGGATTGTTCATCTTTCTTCCAATAAATCCTCGTATGCCTTGAACAGAATCTTGAAATTCAAACTGAAGTGTGTGTATTTCTCCCCCCTTTCTTGCTTTTCCGCAGGAATGGCAAAGACAAAAGGAACCAAACCTATTAAGGAGGTCGAAGAAATACCTGATCTCCCCAGAACCTTATGGCGAAAAGCCCCCTATCTAGGTGGCAAAGAATTTTACCATGCTAGGGTTAAGGTGAAGAACCTGCCAATCCCTGTCCCTGCTGAAGAATTGCAAACGTTGACCCCTCCAGTTAACTCGGCCATGCTCGAATTGATCGATTCCAAGGACGTGGTGCGATTGGGGGTCGAAAATGGGTTTTTCCCGTATATTGCGATTTCCACTCAAGCGTTTGTTCAGAAACTGGACTTTATGGATGAGTGGATTGACCATGTACTGACCAATCATGCCATTGCTTTAAACGATGCTGGCATATATTTCTCAGTCCGTGCTATGAAGGGTGCTGCCGTGAAGCTGGACCAGTCCATGCTTCTAAACCTTCTCTCGCGTTACTCGCCTGCGACTCACACATTCCACTTTGCTGAGTTCGAGGCTGCCCCCACTCTTGAAGATGTGCACATGTTGTATGATCTGTCTCCTGTGGGTGAAGTGGATCCTTTGAGTCCCTTGAGAACCGATGCAGAGGTTGCTTTGTACAAGCAGATGGAGGAGTGCTTGTTAGAGGTGAAGAAAATTTCCACCCGGTGGACACCTACAGAACTTCTTCCCGACTGGCAGTTGGTTGACACATCTGCGAAGAACACTTGGAACAAGTGGGTGCAATACTTCTTTCGCGATTATGCGAACAGTAGTATCACCAGGAAGCTTTTGAGCCGAAACCCGAAAGCTAAAAACTATGTGAATGACAAGGGTTATCACTTGACCCTATGCGCTTTTCTCTGCGCCTGGATGTCGAGGTATTTGATCGATGGACATCCGCATGATGGGGTCTTTTATCATGTTCTTCCTCTTGCTGTGAAACTGACCCTTGGTCAGAAGGTCGCACTTGGGCCCTTAGTTTTGGGCACCCTGTACCACAGATTAGATCAACTAGTAGTAGCAATTAAGGAATCGCGTGGTCGCCTCGACGTGCTGACCTATATCAACACTGCCTTCTTGACTATGTGGGTCTTCGAGAGATGGCCCTCTTATGCCCCTATTCCTTCTAGGCCTAGAAAATGGTGTCCCCCAGGTGCGGAGGAAAAGCGCAATAGCGGCAGGGCTGCGGATGGTTCTGAACTCACTTTCCTAAGTGCGTTTGGAGCCAGATATGCGACAATCGGGAAGAGTTTATAGCCAGGCCTTATGCCACGCGCATTGAGAATGTGCGATGGTTCCCAAAACTGTATCCTTCCAAGGCTGTTGCTTTCTCAGAAGAGCTCCTTTTCGAGGGCGGGGAGCATTTCCACGAGCGCTATCGCGAATTCTTCTGCTGGTGTCTAAGAGGCTCTCTTCCTGCTCTTGCGGAGCATGTTCGCGAGCTCACCCCTAGGTACGAGAGAATCACCGTGGATGTTGATCCTACTCGCGTTTCTCCCCAGTTTGGCTTCGTTGCGGTGGCACCATCAATTTGGCCGCAGTCTATCATAAGAGGCTGCTACAAGCGATTACTGTCTGGGGAGTGTAAAACAATCTTAAGGAGTAATCTTCCCTTCGAGCAACCCCCAGGTAACTGCGAAGGTGGCTACTCCCGGAACTGGGTCGCTTATTGGAATTCCCAGCAGACAAGGTTTGAGACACAGTCTACCCCTCGGCCAAGCAGAGCTCCTGTGATCAAGAGGAATTCTTTCCCTTTCCGTCCCAACTGTAGCCTGGACGAGTCTGAATGTGGCTGCTATTCGTTGCTGGATCGCGAGAATCACCTGTGTCCCTAAACCATCCTTGATGAAAAGATGGCCGCAGTTAAGAAAGGTGACTCGCATGTCATCAGATACAGCAAAACTTTCGCCAAGGTAAACAATCTCTCTTGCATGTGCGGAGTTTCCTTATTCCGATACGTTGAAACTTTATGCTTCATTTTCTGTCGCAGTGCTATGTGAGGAGGTTCGCATCTGGTGAGCGTTCCAAATCACTGGTCACCACCATTGTTGCTGCGAGGAGACAGGGAGAACCAGTTCGGCTAGCATTGAAAATGGATCCCGCAGTTGAGACCAAAATTCGCGAGATCATGGATGCTTTTGCTGACTCGCTGATAGATAACACTCTAGCCTTATCTCCACCCAGGAACGATCCGTCTCCTCCAGCAACTGCTGCCCCAAGAGCGAAGAGGCCCAAACAAAGAGGAATCACAATCTCTTCTCCTAGGAGCGCTCCAACTTCTCCTCCTGCAAGATCCCTTACTTCCAGGGATAAGGGTAAAGGTCGCATGCCAAGCAAAGCGCGGAAGGAGCTCGCAGTGGAGACATTTGTTCCGTTTGGCCAGGAGGAAGAGGAGGAGAGAAGGGAGACGAGAGAAGGATATGAAGAAGAAGAAAGAGTCGAAGATGTCAGAGAAAGAGATGAGATACAAGAAGAAGAGTCGGGAGGTATCTCAATTGAACTTATTTCCTCGTTATCTTAACTTTTCTCACAATCTTGACAAATTGTTCCTTTGCAGATGATGGTGAGACCATTAGTGGCCTTTTGGCCAAGAGGCAGAAGAGGGGTTCTCATTCTGGTGTTTCCAACGAAACCATAAGCGAGGACATCCTTGCCGAGTCCAGGAGAACAGTTGCGGAGGCTGCTGAAAGAAGAAGAAAGCGAGAAGAAGAGGAGCTTGAACGCGTAAAGCAAAGGAGCCTAGAAGAGCAACACGTCGACGACTTAGTGCGTCCAACAGATGAGGGGAATGCGTTTCCAGAAGAGGCAGCTCCTGAAGTTGACGAGGAGGATGAAGCTCCCGAAGAGGATGTGGCCGCTCTAGAGCAAGTCCAAGCAGACTTCGAAGAGATCGCAGGCGGTAACGAAGGTGAGATTTTTAACCTTGCAGTAACTTACCGAGATGTGATTGTTGGTGCATTAAAGCATGGCTTATCAAAAGCTGACATTCGCCGCTGGCTAGTAAGAAAGTGCGGTGAACCTTCAGGTAATTATTTGAGCAACGTTTGTGAACTAGGCTTAATAACCCGATCATTACCATGACTGATTCATTCGCACCCCAGGTCACGCTCAGCTTAAAGATATACTTATTGAAGATACATTAATAGGCCATGGTTCCGCGTCCTTAGCCTATGATGCAGATGCTGCAATCCCACCCTTGCGTGGAGGTGCTAACTCTTGGCTTATTAAAATAATAAAATATTATTTAACACAAGTTACCTCACATCATCATGTCTTGTGTCGTAGGTAATACTCATGAAGCCATGCTGGGACAGAGGAATCATCCTTCTGCATCTTATGTCCCTGTGCCAAGTTCTCACACTGAGAAGCCCGTCCCAGCCGCTGAGTATGCGGGAGAGCCCTTTGAGGACATAATTGAAGTTTCTGATGATGCCGAAGCTAACACCGTGTTGATGGAGGAAGATGCCAACGCTGCTGCTGAGGAAACAGAAGCAGATGCTGCTGAAGCTCTCGCATCTGAAGGCATCCCTAATCGAGTTGCAACTTCTACTGCTGCCATGCCTTCGACTATGACTGAGCCTGCAATGACTCCTCCTGCGTAAAACTTTTGGAGTTCGCAGGTTGGAGCTGCAATCGCACCTGGTGCGGCTTATACCCTTCCTGCCAACTACGAGGAGTTAGAGCTCGCAGCTGACAGGAGGGCAATGGAGCGAGGACAGTCTTCAGCTGTCCCCGCAATGCGCAATCCTTCTTTGCGCGAGATCCTTGAAGGAACTGGTATGTTGTGATTGTTGTTCGCATCTCGCATTCTTTATTTACAAGTTTGATAATCTAACTTGGTTTAACGTTGCTTAGGGTTGAAGCAAGCTGACGTGGACTGGCTGGTTCGGATGCGTCTCTCCTATCCCCAATCATTTGTAAGACCTCTGGAGATAGGGCCCTTCGACAGAAGACTGTTTTTGACTGAAGCCATCTGGATTTTGGAGCAGCTATCTGCGGCCACACCTGCGACCATCTCTCCTCAGAGCGCGGAGTTGCTTTTCGGCATGTGTCAAAACCTTCACGCCAAAGTTCAAGGCAAGCTGGGTTTTGGGTATCTTGTCAAAAGAGTCACCCAGATTCGCGCGGCCGTGAATTTGAAGCGCGGCTTCCATAACCTCGCAGCTGAGGAGCAGAAGATGGAGCAGCAAAAGCAGAAAGCTGAAGAGGCTGTGAAGCTCTTCCATGAAATGAGCGCCAACTACGAGCGATTGAAGCAAGAAGTGGAGCAAGTGGCAAATTTGTCACGTCAGTTTACTCCTGATGACTCCCTGGTCAAAGGCTTATTTTGAACAATAGCAAATCTGTGTCGAGAAAAATGCTAAAACATTACTGTAATGTTGCTAAGGTTTCTTCCCCCTTTTTTGTTCAAAAAGAATTTGAATGCCTGTTTTGCCCTTCCCGGGATTTGCTCGAATATCTCTGTGCATATCAATTATGACGTCAGCCATTGATACTCTGCCTTGATTTTCGCGCTAATTGCTTATCAGATAAGCACGCTTTCCTTGGGAAGTCCATCCGTATCATGACCTTCCGTCATTAATTAAGTTACGCAACTGAATCGTCGTAGCCTTTAGTAGGGTAATTGATTGTTACCTCTTTCCGAGGCGTAAGTGATTGATTCTTGCCCCTTTTCCGAGTTTTGCTGACTCGTCTAAGCAACTGAAGAGTCTCAACCGGGTCTATATAAACCCTGCCTTATGTTACTTGGTTTCTTCATCCCACAATGTGGCTTGACGTGAGTCCCTACGACTGCTGGCTTCAACGCTTATCTTTCGTTGATTCATGGCAGCTTCAAGTTATGAAACCTGAGTTTGTGCTTTGTGCCATAGAAATAGCTTCCAAGATCTGCTTTACAAGGCTTATTGATCTTTATAACTATCATAAAGAAGATGCAGAGAATACATCATGTTTGCTCGAAGAATTTTCTTCGTCTATTATGTTTGCAGGTCATGCTTCCGGCCGCCTCCCGGCGAGGTGCTGCGCTGTACTGGCCTTCTTACCGGTTCGTAATGAACGGTGGATTTCTCCTCTAGCTTTCCCGGAGGATGACCATTCGCCACCACGTTCTTGAGCTCTGGGTGGCGAGCCATTGTGCTCGTCTCCGTGGACAAGGAGCCTCTTGCCCTAGGAGTTGCTGCTTGCCTGTTCTTCGCCGGAACAGGTGGTTCCTCAGACATATCTCTTGGGGTGTTGATCAGAAAGAGGCCTTTTCAGATCCTGGGATCTGGAACATAGCGTCGCATAGCTCTTGTAGTGTTAGTAGGCCGTCATTTTCATAGGAACACCCTACTTGCTACAGATCTTTGGTCGCAGATCGTTGTATCGCATAGCTTCTGTTAGGACCAGTAGGTCGATCCTTTTTTAGTAAGGATTCCCCCGATGTGTAACTTCCGCTTGTAGGCTGCCATTTAGATGCATTGTAAGCCCTGTTGGCTGTGTAACTAGCTCGGTCTGAGCTTTTCGCTTGTAAGCTGCTATCTAGGAAGATAAATTGTAAGTCATTTTGACTCATAGTAATAAATCTCTTTGTACGATTTGCTGTTCGTGTTACAACGAACTACAATTTCGCATGCGTGCTGGCAGATTTCGCCTTTTATAGTGTTATACTCACACTTTGCATTGTTGACATGATTCTCTATCCGTCAGATAGATTCGCATATGTGTTTTTAGATCGTTCGAGATCGCATTTGCATGGCTTTGCTATCTTGACAGATAGACTTGAGAACTACTTAAGATTAGACTTAAGCACAGCCGCTATCTTGGCAGATAGGCCCTAAGGATCATTCCAGATCGTATTTGCATAGGCTGCTATCATGGAAGATAGGCTTTGAAGATCACTTAAGATCACACTTGCATAGGCTGCTATCATGGCAGATAGGCTTAAAGATCATTCCAGATCGTATTTGCATAGGCTGCTATCATGACAAATAGGCTTAAAAGATCACTTAAGATCATATTCGCATAGGCTGCTATCATGGTAGATAGGCTTAAAATATCACTTAAGATCATATTCGCATAGGCTGCTATCACGGCGGATAGGCTCGAAGATCACTTAAGATCATATTCGCATCGGCTGCTATCACGGCAGATAGGCTTGAAGATCACTTAAGATCATATTCGCATCGGCTGCTATCACGGCGGATAGGCTTGAAGATCACTTAAGATCATATTCGCATCGGATGCTATCATGGCGGATAGGCTTGAAGATCACTTAAGATCATATTCGCATCGGCTGCTATCACGGCGGATAGGCTTGAAGATCACTTAAGATCATATTCGTGTATGGCGCTATCGCAGCGGATAGGTTTAAACTATATAAACAAATAAAGCGATAAAGGCAGCTGAAATCATAAAATTCTTCCCATTTGGGAGAAGTCTTTTTATTATAGAATACTCTCATATGGGAGAGATGAAATTACAATTCCCTCGTATGGGAGATAAGATGCACAAGTTTTAGCAATACAGAGCATAAAGTAGACGTTGTAATCTAACGCATATAATGAGAGGAGTTAAGGATAATACTTCTTAATCCAGCGCATGTTGACTGAGCTTGGGGTTGAGGTCGTTCCATGTAACCTCTGTATGTTGCAGTAGCCACTATCAAAGACTTTTGTGACTTCAAAGGGTCCTTCCCAATTGGCTGCGAATTTTGGATGAGCCGCCTCTCGCATGCAATGGTCCGACGCGCGCAAGACCAAATCTCCAACTGCGAAATCTCGACGTTGGACTGTCTTGTTGTACGCACGAGAGATCCTTTCTTGGTATCGTTTGTTAGTCCTTTTATCTTGTTCCCACTACTCTTCTAACAGGACCAAATCATGATCGCGTTGATTGTCGTATAATGCATGAAAAGCCAACCTTGCAGAGTTGATCTTCACCTCCGCAGGTACCACAGCTTCAGCTCCATAGCATAAAAGCAATGGCGAGACTCCTGTGGGCGTCCTTGGAGAAGTCCGATAGGCCCACAAGGCTATGTTCAAAGAACCAGCCCATTTCTTGTGGTCATCCTCCACCATCTTGCTCAAGATCCTTAATAGCGTCTTGTTGGTTGCTTCCGCTTGACCATTCCCTTTCGGATAGTATGGCGTAGAGCATATCTGCCTTATGTTGTACTCTGCTAGCTTTGCAGCCACCTGGAGATTGACAAAGGGGGTGCCATTATCCGAGAGAATGGTATTTGGAATTCCGAACCTGCATATGATATTTTCTTGGATGAAATGGACCACGGCTAGCGCATTTGCTGTCTTTAGTGGTATTGCTTCTACCCACTTGGTGAACAACTCGGTCGCGGTGAGAATGAACTGATTCCCGTGCGAGGTTGGTCGAATGGGACCAACAAAATCCAATCCCACGTATGGAGCGGCCATGGTGTTCCCAACGCATGTAGATCTACAGCAGGAGCATGTACTAGGTTACCTTTGAATTGGCACTCCTGGCACCGTCTTACTTTAGTGCGGCAATCTGCTTCCATGGTGGGCCAGAAGTAACCGACCGAGAGGAGCTGTCTGCATAACTTCGCACCTCCCTGATGTTCCACTTGATGAGAAAGGTCCATCACCTCTTGTGCTTCCTTGCTGTCTAGACATCGCAGCAGGTTACCCTCATGGCCCCTTCGCCAAAGCATATTTTCTTGCACCACATACCGTGCTGCTTTTTTCTTTAGTTTCTTGGCTTCTTTTCTCGACTCAGGCACAATACCCTGCGTGAGAAAGTCAAAGAGTGGCTTCCTCCAATCCACATCATCGTCGGTCAGAGCAATTGATAGAGAGTCTTTGATCAGTGCGCAACTCTCGCAACTTCCTTGAATCAATGATGCGGCTGTTGACATGTCCGGCCAGTGAATCCCGTACCTCTGAGATTTCCTATAGATTAACACCTCACTTTCCCCGCAAGCATGTTGGTGAATCTTTTCTAACAGCGCTTATCCCTCCTGCTCCGAGACACATCGCATGAGTATTCCGCCAGGGCCCTTGTAGTAGAGGGTGTTGTCGTGAATGCAATACCCTTTGTGGATGCCCAATTCTCGTTGCTCGTGCCTTCTGCGATGGCACGTAAGATTGACTTTCTCCAGTCCACATCGTCCATGGATTCGTCGTCGCACGCGTCCTCTGTCAACGTCGAGGATGTTCGCACTTCAATCAGGATTCTCGCGGGACATTTATCTGCACTAACCTTGGATCCCAAGGTAGCTAATCAGCATGCCTATTGTCCGCTCTGGGTTTGTGCTCGTATCTGACGTCAGAACTGCTGCACCAGTTTTTGTACTAAGGTCTGGTAGGGCAATAGGTTTATCTCCTTCAAACCATACTCGCCCGAGGCTTGTTTGACGATTAGCTTGGAGTCCCCCATCACCGTCAAGTTGCTTACTTCTAATGCCCTTGCTGCGCGAAGACCTACGTTGAGAGCTCCATACTCTGCTTCGTTATTGGTGACTGCGAAGTCAAGTTTTGCTGACATCTGTATGACCTCTCCATCTGGTTTGGTCAAGACTATCCCAATGCCTCCACCTTTCCTTGTTGACGAGCCATCGAAATGGAGCGTCCAATAGGGCAGCTCAACTGCGTAGATTTCAGGTCCCTCCAATTCTTATTCAATCACAGGCTCATGACTGTTATCAGGGAACTGTGCTAGCAAATCCGCCACCGCTTGCGATTTGATTGCCCGGGGTCGAACACATGTGATGTCATATTGAGAGATGGTCATATACCATTTTGCCAATCTTCCCCCATGAGTAGTGTGAGTCAGAAGATACCGTATAGGATCACTCTTTGTGACCACTACTACTTTGTGCGAAGAAAAATAGTGCCTCAACTTCTCTATTACAAAGAATAAGGCAAGGCAATGACGTTCGATGTCCGTGTACCTTGATTCTGCTGGCTGCACTATGCGAGAAATGTAGTAGATGGGCCTTTCTTGCCCCTCATACTCCTGAGCCAGGAGTGCCCCTATAGACCTCCTCGTTGACGTCAGGTACAACAAGAGTGGTGATCCGAGCTGAGGTGCGATCATTACCTTTGACGATGTCAACAGTTCCTTTAGCTTTCCGAACGCAGCCTCGTGCTCTGTAGTCCAGTTGTATACAACATCTTTCTTGAGAAGATCGCTGAAACGGAAGGTGATTTCGGCGATCGCTGGGATGAACCTTCGCAGGTAGGATAGCTTTCCCAAGAAGGTTTTCAAGGTACTTTGGTTATGCGGCGCCGTCATGCTAGTGATGGCCGATACTTTCGCAGGATCAGGCTCTATTCCTTGACGATGTACCACACATCCCAAGAACTTCCCCGATGTTACTCCGAATGCGCACTTCATGGGGTTCATCTTTAATTGAAAGCTTCTGCATCTGTTGAACACTTTCCGCAAATCCCCCAGATGGTCTGCCTCTTCCTTGGATTTGACAACTAAGTCATCCACGTAAAATTCTACTTCCTTGTGCATCATGTCGTGAAACAGGGCCATCATGGCCCGCTGATAAGTCGCGCCTGCGTTCTTGAGGCCAAAAGGCATAACCGTGTAATTGAAGACTCCCAGCGCGGTGATGAATGCGGTTTTCCGTGCATCTTCGGGGTCCATCTTGATCTGATTGTACCCACTGAAGCCGTCCATGAAGCTGAACATGCGATGACCCGCGGTCGAATCGATAAGTAGGTCGATGTTGGGAAGTGGAAAATCATCCTTGGGGCAGAAACGATTAAGATCCCGGAAGTTTACACAAATGCGAAGTTGCCCATTCTTCTTTACTACCGGCACAATGTTGGCCAACCATGTGGGATGGTGATTTGGCTCTATAAATTTGGCATCCAGGAGTTTGACAATTTCCTGCTTAATCTTCACGTTGAGCTCCGGCCTAAAGCTTCTTGTGCTCTGCTTTACCGGTTTGGATCCTGGAATTACATCCAACCGGTGCATGGTGATGCTCGTGTCCAGACCGGGAATCTCATCGTATTCCAATGCGAACACGTCTTTGTACTCAGTCAGGAGTTGTAGCAATCTTTCCTCTTCCTCGCTCGTGAGGTCCGCACTTAGAAAGACTGGCCTCTTCTTTTCTTCGATCGGGCTTAGGAACACCTCCTTCAGCTCCTGCTTTTGCGGTCTGGGTTTGTCCTCCATGCATTCGGGTGCTTCTTTGAGTTTTTCCTCTAGAACTCTTGGCATTGGTTTGTCTGGTTCCAAAACCGGCTCAATTTGATTGATTTGCTCAGGGATATCCCCATGCTCGCGTGAGGACACCCCCGCGCACCTTCATATGCGATAGCATTTCTTCCCGTTGGCGTAGAAACTCTCTATCTCCTTGTCTTCAGGATCATGTTTTGCTATCCTTTTCAGAGTGTACACGTTCTTTCGCTGGTAGGCGATCCGCGGCGCCTCTTCTCGCGTAGACGGCTTTTCCTTGGCTTCCTCTCTTGTCACCGTCACTCCTGCGGGTGACTGATCTTTGATGTCCTCCCAACGGGGCAAAGGAGTGGGGTTGAACGGTCCTGGCGTTTGCTCATCTGCCATCTCAGTGAACCATACCGCCTCACTGAGATGTGCTTCATCCATGTTGAATGGATTTATCGAAGCTGGTATCTCAACTATCCTGTCATTCCAGATAGTTTTCATCACTTGGTGAGCTGTTGAAGGGACAGCATCAAAGCGATGAATCCAGGCCCGGCCTATAATCATGTGATACGTAGTGTTTGCATCTATGACATAGAATTTTGCTGAACACTTGATTTTGCCAATCTGGACACCCAGGCGGATCCATCCTATTGTCATTCTAGAGTCGCTTCTGAATCCCATCAACGGGGATGGACGCTTGACGATCTTGTGCTCTGGAATTCCTGCTAACTTCAGAGTATGGAGCGAGACAACGTTAACTGCCGCTCCTCCATCAACGAACGCTCTTTTAAACTCCACACCATTGATGATTGCTGTTACATACAGAGGCTTCTGGTGGCTCGCATCTGTCTTCTTGTCGCTTGCGGAGAAGGTTATGACCTTTTCTGTAGAGCGAGATGCCCTAAAAACCTTTCCATTGGAGACCACGATATCCTCCTCGTAATCTTCTGCTATCCTCAGGATCGCCTTTGTCATCTCCTTCCGGCATTTCTCTGAGAAGTTCATCTCATCGAAGAACCTGCTGAACCCATGCGACCCCTTCATCCGATCGGCATGTTCGTCCTCAGTGTCTATGTTGTAGTCCTCGTCATTGTGGATCTCGGCAATGATGGGTAGACCATCCTCCGCAACCTCTTCAAGGTCCACAATCGAGATCATGGCGACCTCTTTGCCTTTCGACTCTTGCTCCGCATGGGCAGGGAGTGGATTGTTTCGCACATCCTGCCTTTGATCGCTGACGATCAGTTCGCCATTTTTCATCTTTTGGCTTACCATGATTCTGAGCTTCTTGCAGTCAGCCGTGGGATGCATGACCTTTCCGTGACATTCACACCTCTTCGGGTCCCTCACCATCTCCCTGGAGGGTGCCTTTTCGAGCGGCGGCAAGATACCGTCCTTACGTCATTGTCTGCAAAGGTCGTTCGCTTCCTCTACCGAACATGGAAGAGGTGGCGCATCGAAGTTCACTACCTTCGGCTGCTTTTGGGGCGAGACCGTATTCACTTCAGCCTCACGCGCTCTCTTGTAGCTGAATCTCCCAATTTTGAAAGTGGTCCCGCTCGAGGATCTCTCAGGGGCGTTCCTCTTTTTCTGCCTCTCCACTATAGGCTCGATATTCTTCGTGCATTCGATTAGCTTCGAAAATGTAGGTTTTTGCAGGTTGATAAGCATACCTTTGTACTCGTCTCGCATGCATTGCAGGCATATCTCCACGAGTCTGCTTTCGAGTATCACATCTTTGCATTCCAAGGACTTAGCCCTGAACTTCTTGATGAATGTTATTCCATCCTCCTCGCGCTTCTGATACATCCGCGAGATATGAATCATTGTCACCTTTTCTTCCATCTAGAAGAACTTAGAGTAAAACCTCTGGACCATGTCGTCCCAGGTCTTCACGGATCCGGCTTCCAACGTCCTACCCACTTGTAGGCCACGTTACCCAAGGATTTCGGGAACTCGCGCATCAGCAGCTTAGGATCAGCCCCGTACGGCCCCATTACATCAATGAAGCGCATGACATGCTCATGGGCGTTCCCATTGACATCTTCGAACTTGTCCCATTTAGGAGCCTTGTACCCAGCAGGGTTAGACATGAGGTAGATCTCTCGTGGGATAGGCGGATCGTTGTCAAGCTTCGGGATGATGGTATCCGCGAACGATTGGTGAGCCAGAATGGTATCTATGCGCCGTTGGAGCTACGTCATACACTCCGGAGCACTTCCCTCGGCAGCGGGAGGAGGAGTTGCCGCAGGCGGAGGCGACACATATGTCGCAGGAGGGCTAGGAACTTCAAGTTACCCCACGTTACCGTTGGAGGAGGCAGGGGGTACTGTGAGGCCGGATTAGGTACCAAAGTTGGAGGTTGATGAGTGTGAGTAGCAAGAGGCAACATTTGAGCTGTTGGCCCCTGAATTGAGGGTAACTGCGTAGTTGCCGGTGGAGTTTACAGGTTAGGATTGGGTGGTGTGGTTGACACTCCCAATCCTTGAGTGGTGGAGGCTCCTCCTCCCTGAGAGACGGTGGTGGCTGGTGTGGGGTTTGGAGCGAGAGTCCCCGGGACAGCCATTATCCGTTCTAGCTGTGCAGATTGAGCTTTGAGAGCCTTCGCCTGATTCTGGATGGTGGCGTCCAAGGTTTCTAGCGTCGGAGCTTCACCGGTGGCTGTAGGAGTACGGCGGGTCTCCTCTCCCGAGGTGGTCTCCGTGGAAGGGGATCTGTTGCTGACATCATCTTCATGGGACATGGTTGCTTGCAATGGTTTGTTCACGTCAGGTTCACCAAAATGTGTACAAGAGAATCCTGCAGAGAGAACTCTGTGTACACCAAAGGCAGAGAATAGAAAATGGCACAGGAAGTGTTGGGTTGTGTGTAGGGAGAGAGTAAGGCAATAGTACTGTGTGAGAGAGAGACAGGATTCTGGCAGAGCTTTTGCGTATCTCGGGTCGGTCTCCCCTGCATGGAAGGGTTAACAATCCTATAGATAACGGAGAATGTGACCGTTGCAGTGCGGTTAATGCGCCCATCCATGGCGGCTTAATTAGCTTAACCACAACGGCACGTTCGTCCGCTTATATAGGGACCGTTACAGCACGTTATCCGCGTATACCGGAACCGTTATGGGGTTGACCGGGTTTGACTGGATTGACCAGGTTTATGGAGCTCGTGCCATAAATCTCTCAAAAGCAGTTACTAAGGGTCGCGTGCGGGCTTGGCTCGCACGCGACAGGACCTTACTCTAGCCTCCAAACCACTAAGTCCCTACAAGTCCCGTGCAGTGGTATGCGAGGGCCCTGTCTCGTAGCCCCCACGTGGATCAGCGCGGCTGGTGATCCAGTGTGTGTGGAGCACAGTATGGTGTGCTCGATGATTGCCACGTGGCTAAGATCTGTCTGTTCAGAAAGCACTATCTACAGACGTCAAACAATAATAATGATAAATAACACGCATGAACCAAGCACGACTAAGAAGAAAACATCCAATTAAGCTAAAAACGTGAATTATAATCCATAAACCTCCAAACGGTGTTAAACCCTAGCTACCTTCGATATACCCTGAATAATGAGTTTAGCTACGCTTACTCATGATCAAAATAACAAGTTTCAAGTTGATCATAATCAAAAACTAAAGAAAAGAAGAGTAGAGAATCCAAACGATGAAAGTCGATCTCCACAAATGCTCCAAAAGCTCCCAAGCAAGTCTCCGATGTAGTCTAACTCCAAAACACTGATTTCTAGGTCACATAGTACTCAGAACATCATTCCAAACAAGTTTGAAAATATTACAAGAGAACCCCAAAGTTTTGATGCGCTTCCAGTGTTGTTCGTGCGAACAATCGAGTTGTTCCTGAGAACATCTTCGTGCGAACAACTTTCTGTTCGTGTGAACACCTACACTTGGATTTCTTTATGCCTGAGCCTTGAAGAATCTTCTAAGTCTTTATGTTCGTCCGAAAACGGGTTGTGTTCGCACGAAACAATTTTCAAAAATTGTTTTTTCTTCATTTTTCAAACTCTTCTTCCTCGTCTACTTCCCCGAGCATGTCTCTTGAGCATTCCTCGCTTCCGAAGTTCACTTTCGCTCCTGAATTCCTGCTCATCATGAAAACCACAACGCAAAACATACCGGAAGATCACACGAGACAAAAGTAGCATAAAATACAGGGAAAAGTGCCCGAATTCGACAATGACGTTCAAATGCTCATACGTGCTCAAAACTATCAAAACTCGGCCTAAAATACATGTAAATGAATTGGAATTCACTCAAAATGACAAGTAATCACAAAATAATAAAACTCCAATTATGGAGTTATCATAGTGCAGATCCTTTCGTGTGGATACCGTAGAGGCGCCGTTCCTTTTTTGCGCTAGTGATGCTCACCAGTCAGTGCGACTGGGGTAAATCTCTAATCATCATATTATGCTAATTCAAATGGGTACTTTGTGGGTTTTATGATTTTTTTTATATCCGCTGTGTTTGATTTCTCAAAACACAACACCCTCTCCTTGAGAATGGGATGACCCCGCGCACCTTTAGATGCAATAGAACTTCCTCCCATTCCTGTAGAAAGTTTGATGTTCTCTCTTGTCATCTTGTTACACTGTCCTCATAAGAAAGTTTAATTATCTTCCTCGCGATAGTTGCTTCCTCCTTAACAGGTTTCTCCTCCCCTCTACATAGCAGTAGTCCTGCAGGGGGAATGGTCCTTGATGGCTTCCCACATTGTTAGAGGGGAAGGGTTGAAGGAACCCTATGCCTGTTATTGTGACAACTCATTCCACGATACAACATCTGCAAAGTGAGCTACGTATATGTTCAATAGGTTAATGGACGATGGGATGTCTATCACTCTTCCCTGGAAAATTGCTGTCATCACTGGTTCGGTGGAGGTCACTGTATCGAATCTGTGAATGAAGTAGCACCCTAGAATCATATGACACGTAGTGTTGGCCTCAATCACATGAAATTTCACTGAGTGATTTATTTTCTCAACTTGTAAATTCACTTGGATGAATCCCATTGTCATCTTTGAATCGTTCCCGAAATCACAGAGTGGCGCGGGGCTCTTGACAATCATGCTTTTTGGAATTTTTGCAGCCTTTAAGTTATTCAGTGACACAACATTTACCAAAGCTCCTACAATCAAGGCCCTTTTGAACTCCACTTATTGATTATGCGGTCACATATATGGGCTTGTTATGTTGCCCATGTTCTTTCTTACTGGCTTCTGAAAAACACATGATTCTTGACCCCTTGCGAACAACTCTGGCCACTTATTCACTAAAGGTCACGCAAATTTCTTTTTATTCCTATACTTCTAGTAGAATATCTTTTCTCCTCTCCGTTTGACAAGCTTCTGAGAATCCCATTTGATCATAGAAGGATGAAAACTTGGGTATGTGCATGACCCTAGAAGCTCATGTATCCTCGGTATATTTTTTGTAGTCTTCTTCATGAATTGTCGCGACTTCGCTTCCGTTCTATGGCTCGTATTTATAGGAGATAATGGCGATCTCCTTTCCCTTAGGGTCCTCGGGATGCGATGGATGTGGGTTATCCTGCATATCCTTCGTTGGTTCTTGAATAACTAACTCTTCTTCCTTTTTCTTCTCTATGATCCAATGGGGTTTTCTGCAGTCCTTGGTAGGGTGGAAGACGTTTCCATGGAACTTGGACCACTTGGGGCGTTGGAAGTGCTCCCCAGTTGTTCGTTTCACTAGCGCACGGAGTACTCCATCTTTCCTCCAACTTTTGCAGAGTCTCACGATTTCCCCCATAAAGCATGGGAGTGGTTCCGGCCTCCCACTGCGTTGAAATTTGGGCTCCATGAGTATGTACCACTTCTAAGCATCCACAATATTTTGTCTGCGCCATGAGGTCCCAACAATTCTATGAACCTCGTGACATGCTCACGGGTATCACCGCTTACTTCATCATTTTTACCATTTTGAGGTCTTGTAGCCTACAGAATTAGGCATTTGGTAAACCAAATTTCTCGGATTAACTTCTATTTCATTCCAATATCATACTCATAGGTAGATAACTACTTTAACGACATAACTCCTAATTGGATTTATCATTTGGTCAAATCCAAATTGTCTCTGGACACGTTAGGGATCATAATGCACTTCCATTTAAGCATAAACTTTTGAGTGATCTCCTAAATCTGACATCGCGGGAAGGATACCGCACACACCAGTACATGAATTCCTTCACAATTGACGGACCTGATTTAATGAGGGTATGAGAGATGGTTGTATCAAAGGAAGATAATGACCTATGAAGTAGACAAATTTTGACTTCCTTACAAAGTAAGGCCTAAAGACAGAATATGACTCGAAGTGGTAGTTTAGAGAAGAGACTTCAGCAAGTCCTTTGGTTTTACCCCATCACCATGAACAAGGCCATTTTAAATGGATTTACTCTTCAACGTCCCACTCTCGCACCACAGTAGGAACGAGAGCATATCTAGGACATCTATCGTAAGCCTGCATTATCATGGAACGAAGTATCTTATCATGCCTTTTGTATAGGGTACCCAAAAACAATGGACCCAGAGCAAGAAACTTTCCTAGAGAAAGATGTGATAACTCTTTATTAGAGTTATATTTCTTGCATATTTTATATCATTTTACGTGATTCCGGGGTTGAAATATGAGTTTTACACTATGAATGTTGAGAAAACGTAGAAAGTTGAGTTTTTAGACTTTATTGTTAATCCGGGCGTTTCGATGCATATTTTGATGTTATTTGTCAAATATAATCGCTTGGTATGGTTGTTCATATTGTCTTGACAGGAACGGATGCTAAACGATGGCTAGGAGGCATGAAACGAACTTTGGAAACAAAGCAAATTCAAGAGGAAGCAAAGTCGGAGGAGCAAAAATTACCAATCTCCACTATTTTGATAGTAACTCGAGTTATAAAATACATTTTGGAGTGAGACCAGTGGAAAATGAAAGTAGACTCAAAGATCTTTCCAACGATAGGTCACAGAGATAAAACGGAGATCGGACGAGAAAGTTATTGTCCGTCGAAGAGGATGAAAATTTGTGTTCATCTCCAGGGGTGTTCGTGCGAACACTTTTGTGTTCGTGCGAACAAAAACACTTAGAAAATTTTTGGGACGGCCAAAAAGGGTGAAAAAGGGAATTCAAAATTGTACGAACAAGATTTCTGTTCGTGCGAACATAGAGTAAAGTTGTGTTCGTGCGAACAACAATTATGTTCGTGCGAACAGAGGGCTAAATCGCATTTTTTGGGCTGTTTTGTAATTTTTAAAGAGTTTGATCTTTGGGGACTTCTTCTAACCTAGGAGTCTGTCCTTGAGAGGTTATTCACGCATATTTGGAGCAGGAAACAAAGGGAGGACGACAAGGACGAAGACGGGGACGAAGAGAACACAAAAGCAACCATTGGAGAGCTATGTTTTTGATTTCTTCTTCTTCTTCTTCTCAATCATTGTATGGATAAACTTGTAAGTTGTGTTTGGTTGATTCTTCTTAGCTAAATACTTTGCTAGGCATCTCTACGAGAGCCTAGGGTTTATGTAGACGGTTATTTTCCGGATTTCAGACTTTGTTTCATGCATTTGGATTTGGTTCTTCAATTGAATGTTAGTTTCTTGAACTTGTTGATCTTAGTCTATTGACACGATTAGGATATGATTTGATATTCTATGAAACTAGGGTTTATTTTGTTAATCAATTTCTTGCTTAAAGTTAATATTCGTTCTAGTTACATGTTCTTGTTCTATGCTTAATCTTTAGTATGAATGGAGTAGCTACCCGGACGTACTAGCTAATTAGATGAGTGCACGAAAGTGACTCAACCTAATTGTGTAGAGAATTTGAACACAATCCCGAATCACCGAGACTGAAAAGGAGATGTGTTAGGATTTTCCTAGTGTGGGTAGATTCGGTAGGATTATTTAGCTGTTCCGTGAAACGGTGGGCCGACAGGACCCGTTATCGTACCACTAGATGACCTGCTAGAACATACCGGTAGACAACATGAGACCGAGAGGAGATTGTAGTTAACCGAAACGTAAAGTGACATGAGACCGACAGGATATTGTCATAGTTTATTACCCGGCTGAACTAGAATAGGATTGACGTGTTACATAGCTGAACCGGAAATGGTCTACAGCCCTAGGTGATCTAGAGATTGCCTAGTTTCTCCATATTTGTTCTTTAAATATAAAAAAAAAATATACAAAAATATTAGCTTAGTTGTTATTTTAATTCATAAATCAATCAAACCCTTCCTCTTGTATCGTACTCTAAATTAAGTAACTAATTAAATAATCTCAAGTCTGTCCTCGTGGGATCGATAACTCGGGGTTGAAATACCACCCCTATATTACTTGACCGTGCACTTGCGCATACGCGAAAAGAATCGCGTCAAGTTTTTGGCGTCGTTGCCGGAGACAGCTGTAGATTATTTAGTTAGGAATTAGTTTAGATTACTTTTATTTCATTTTAGTTTTATTTTGTTATATTATCTATCTCTGTGCTTCACGGGTGTCTTGTGAGTTTGTTTTTCAGGAACGCAGGAAGCAAGAGACAATATAAGCATGTGGAGCGAAGACTGTTATTCGGGTCCCCCCTACTGTTTCCACTGCAGGGGTAACCATGAATACGAGGACGCATGCATAACTTGGTGCTACGGATGCGGCATTTGGCACGACCATAGAGACTCATGTCGAGTACATGCCCCCCAGCTTCATCAGCACCAGGAAGACTCATCAGCAATTATGGCAGAACGGCGTAGTATTATGGAGGACATCGAAGTGTGCGCCAAAATTTTGTCCATAGCTGCACAAGTGCCACAAGAGGATTCTGCCACAGGTAGGGAATATGTGAGGGAGATGATGGAGAGGATAAAGAAACGAATAGAAATAATGTCAACAGCAGGGGAATCTAGTATTCAAGAGCCACAAGAGGAGCCCTTGCCACATGACAGTGAGCCTCATATCGAACCTTCATCATCACCACCACAAGTGGAAGAAGAGATACCTGAGCCGAGTGAAGACTGCAATGTCCAGGAACCATTGGTGGACTCTGCCATTTATGAGGACTCAGACTCTGATTCAGACTGGGGTGGACCTGTGTGCCCAAGATGGGAAGATTTGCCGTATTGCGAGCCAAGACCGCAGGTGCCCTCACATCCTTGGCATGAATGGGAAGACACCAGCATTGGAAGTCTGTGGTGTGCTGACGATGAAGCTGGTGATTCACTTGTTCCCATATCTATTGAGGTAAAAGCCCCTATTCATACTTTCGAAGAATTCTCCGTATCTCATATTAATCAAGTCTATGATGAGTTGGAAAGACTTGTGTACGGAGATTCTTATGGGGAAGAGCATCGTGAGAAATTTTCAATTTCGTGTCATATTGGCTATTATATTAATGATCCAAACGCCATAGTCAATGAGTTGAAAACAAACAAGTGCGGAGGTGTGGATGAATTGCACGGGTCGGGTGAAGAGCATCTATCACAGATGAGGTATTAGTGCGATGATTTTATGGCCATAGATTCATTTGAGCTCAGTGGTACTTGGTGGAAGTTTCTCAAGAAGATCAATTGCAAAATGAAAGGAGTCAGCTTCCACAACTCTCCACCGTCTTTGCAGCACAAGGGTGCACGTAAGGTTTTGGAAAAGAGATGGTGGAAGAAGAAGAAGTGGAGGGATAAAGCATCCTCCACCTTCCTTTTCGGTTGAGGTAACCGGGTCGGGCCGTCGACCTTAAATTACAAGCACTGCTTGGGAGGCAACCCAATGTAGATTAGGATACTATTTATTTATGTTCTTTCTTTTAGTTCTCCATATGATTTTGAGGGGTGAGAGAGAGTTGCTTTAATTCTTCCAATCAGTGTGCAAGGACACGGGTAAAAGACGCTCTGGATTCCCCTTCTTGATGCATGCGATAGAATGTTGAGTAGGCGCATCCGAATCCGGAAGCGATATGAGACTTTCTCGGAAACTGTCAACGGTCCACAAGACCCCTTCTTGTTGCAGTTTTGCGGACACGGTGCCCATGTAGGTCCGGGCACCCCAGGTACCTCTAACTCTCTCTGTTCTACATTTTGAGCGATAATTGTGTAGATCCACCGCCAACACATTTAAGGGGTGAGTCCTCTAATTATATCTCTAAATTCGTTGAGGACAACGAAACTCTTAAGTGTGGTGGGGGGGTCTGTGTACAATTTTGCTAGCCATGTCAGTTATGCATCGCTAGTTACATGTAGTTGTGTCGTATCGTATTGTGTAGTACGTGTGGTTAGTGTAGAATGTTTGATACAGTGTCGTATTGTGATAGTTTTAAATTTCTGCATTGTTTAGCACTTTTAATTTATTCAGTCCCCTACCAACCGTTGTGATTATCGAGTTGGCCAAAATCATATAGAGTTTTGAAAAATAGGAGAAAAAAATAGAGGAAAAAACGAAAATCCATAAAAATTAAAAAATTTGAGTTGGGCAATTTATGAAGCTTGAAAATAGAGAGAGTTCAATGAAAGAGTCTCAATGAATAGGAAGCACTGTAGTGGGGAAAACCTTAATTTTTAGTATCGTGCGCACTAGTTTCACGAAAGGAAGTCCGAGTATTCAGGGAAAAGTGGAAAGAAGACGAGGGCATACCTTCAGTTCCTTTATTGTGCTAGGAGGATTTAGTCCTAAGTAGTTGAATAGTCTGTTTTCAAGTGGAAACTTGTGGCCTCTTGTAAATCTTGGGTGGACCTTCGTGTAAAGTCGGTTCCATGTGGTAAGGCTGCTCTAGCCTAAGCGAAGTCGGGGGGGGGGGCGTACACCACCATCCCTTAAGGCAGTTTCAAGAGCTAACCGAAAAAGCCCACACTTAGGTTCTCTAAATGCACGGTTGAAAATTTTGTAGAGAATGAAAAAGAAAAAAATCAAAATCTTCTCTTGGGTTAGATACGGTGAACAACCTAATGTTCCTCCGTTCACGTGGAGAATTTGGATTCAATCCAATTAGAGAAACTAGAGAAAATTAAAGTCAAGCCGTATTACACGGAGTTGTGTCTCCCGTCACTGGGAAAACTTGCATTCAATGCCATAACGGCTAAGAGGGTCTGAAAACCTCATATGACTTGGCGACGAAAGACTATCTTAGTACTTAAGATGCCTAGACCCTCTGAGCTAAAGGACATGCCCGAGTCTTGGATTGTTTATGCTGGATGTTTGGGGACCCCTTAGTGAGCTTGTGCGTATGATCATTTTACTTCAATTTCTTGCTATTGGTTGTGAAATTTCGAAAGAGACTTGTGAGAACTTGATGATTTTGGTTAGTGATAGAGAGATTGCCCGATCTCTAACGAAAAAGAAAATATATTTGTGCTGTTTCAATTTTTGCATTGTTTGATAATCGATTTGCATTGTTTATAGTCATGTAGATTGCATTGGGTGTGTGTGTTGTGTGTGTCACATGGCTAGTGTAGTTGTATGCAATTCGGTGGATTGAAACGTAGTGTGAGGATTGATTTTGCTCGGGACGCGCAAAAGGGTAGTGTGGGGGAATTTGATAACTCTTTATTATAGTTATATTTCTTGCATATTTTATATCGTTTTGCGTGATCCCGGGGTTGAAATATGAGTTTTACACTATGAATGTTGAGAAAACGTAGAAAGTTGAGTTTTTAAACTTTATTGTTAATCCGGGCGTTTCGATGCATTCGATGTTATTTGTCAAATATAATAGCTTGGTATGGTTGTTCATTTTGTCTTGACAGGAACGGATGCTAAACGATGGCTAGGAGGCATGAAACGAACTTCGGAAACAAAGCAAATTCAAGAGGAAGCAAGAGAAGCAAAGTCGGAGGAACAAAAGTGACCAATATCCACTATTTTGATAGTATCTCGAGTTCTACAATACATTTTGGAGTTAGACCAGTGGGAAATGAAAATAGACTCAAAGAGCTTTCCAACGATAGGTCACGGAGCTAAAACGAAGATTGGACGAGAAAGTTATTGTCCGTCGAAGAGGATGAACATCTGTGTTCATCTCCAGGGGTGTTCGTGCGAAAACTTTTGTGTTCGTGCGAACAAAAACACTTAGAAAATTTTCGGGACAGCCAAAAAGGGTGAAAAAGGGACTGCAAAATTGTACGAACAAGATTTATGTTCGTGCGAACAGAGAGTAAAGCTGTGTTCGTGCGAACAACAATTCTGTTCGTGCGAACAGAGGGCTAAATCGCAATTTTTTGGGCTGTTTTGTGATTTTTAAAGAGTTTGAGCTTTGGGGACTTCTTCTAACCTAGGATCCGTCCTTGAGAGGGTATTCACGCATATGTGGAGCAGGAAACAAAGGGAGGACGACAAGGACGAAGACGGGGACGAAGAGAACACAAAAGCCACCATTGGAGAGCTAGGCTTTTGATTTCTTCTTCTTCTTCTTCTCAATCATTGTATGGAGAAACTTGTATGTTGTGTTTGTTTGATTCTTCTTAGCTAAAAACTTTGCTAGGCATCTCTACGAGAGCCTAGGGTTTATGTAGACGATTATTTTCCGGATTTCAGACTTTGTTTCATGCATTTGGATTTGATTCTTCAATTGAATGTTAGTTTCTTAAACTTTTTGATCTTAGTCTATTGACACGATTAGGATATGATTTGATATTCAACGAAACTAGGGTTTATTTTTTGAATCAATTTCTTGCTTAAAGTTAATATTCTTTCTAGTTACATGTTCTTGTTCTACGCTTAATCTTTAGTATGAATGGAGTAGCTACCCGGACGCACTAGCTAATTAGATGAGTGCACGAAAGTGACTCAACCGAATTGTGTAGAGAATTTGAACACAATCCCGAATCACCGAGACTGGAAAGGAAAAGTGTTAGGATTGGCCTAGTGTGGGTAGATTCAGTAGGATTATTTAGCTGTTCCGTGGAACGGTGGGCCGACAGGACCCGTTATCGTACCACTAGATGACCTGCTAGAACGGACCGGTATACAACATGAGACCGAGAGGAGAATGTAGTTAACGGAGACGTAAAGTGACATGAGACCGACAGGATATTGTCAGAGTTTATTACCCGGCTGAACTAGAATAGGATTGACGTGTTACATAGCTGAACCGGAAATCGTCTATATCCCTAGGTGATCTAGAGATTGCCTAGTTTCTCCATATTTGTTCTTTCAATATAAAAAAATAAATATACAAAAATATTAGCTTAATTGTTATTTTAATTCATAAATCAATCAAAGCCTTCCTCTTGTACCGTACTCTAAATTAAGTAACTAATTAAATAATCTCAAGTCTGTCCTCGTGGGATCGATAACTCGGGTTGAAATACCACCCCTATATTACTTGACCGTGCACTTGCGCATACGCGTAAAGAATCGCGTTAAGATGCACAGCGAGAGCAAGCACCTGGGAAAAACACGCGTCATGAGGTGCTCCATTAATAGGTACGTGGAGATCCGGAAATATAAAAATGCGTAGAGAGAGTAATCCTCACCCACTCCTCACATAAAAAGAGGTTTCTTCAAATGGCGCAGCCCTAACACCTCTTCCCCATATTAATCCCTGAAGAAGAACTCGGTCCATCTTTTCTAGGTGTTCTTCGCTTCCAGTGTATGCATCCTTCGTCTTTGTACAATACGAAAGCCTAGTCCACCGATTAAGGCAACGATGCATGTCTAGAAGCAGCTTTGACATCTATTCTAAAACATCTAGCTCATCCGCAGTTTCCAAGCATGCGAGAGAAACTTGCAAACCCATTGCCAAGAAGTTCCAGAAACAATCATACATCTTCTACTGTGGATACAACCTCATACTGTGTGAAGTGATAAGTATGAGTCTTCCGAAACCACCGGAGGATCAGGGTTGAGCATATCCTGATATGAGATTATCTTATACCCCTCTTGGAGTGCACGATACGGAAAATCCTTGCTCTCTTTAGCGTTCGCTCATGATGGGTGAGAGCCCATACAGTCCACTCCTCCATCAGACATGGACCATTATAGTGGAAGTCAATTTTTCGAGGTTAATACTTCGCCTCAATTGCGACTCTATGAATCTTCTCCACCTCCATAAGATCTTAATCATCATGGTTGGGCACTTCTCCAAGCCCCACCAAGGAGTAACCTGGGATTTCGGGGGGGAAATTGTGCCATGTTCGCATAATGTCATGGTAGTTATCATACCCATAGAATGCTAGCGATTTCCTCCACAATTGGCCCATGACATGACTTGCTTCTTCTTCCTTTCGTTGATACATTCTTCCAGATATTTAAAGGGGGGGAGATTCAAAATCTAGATTTTTTTTATACCCCAATAGTATCAACAGTGGTTCTTACTCATTCTTAGACCCAAATACCTGAATCGAAGTATGAAGTTCTGTAGTACTGGTCTTAATCAAAGACGAGTTCTTCAACATAGATTCATCTTTCCCTTCCCTCTTCCACCTTGCTCAGAAATTGTGATGGTAGGAAACGTTCCCATTTGAGTGTCCAGTATGCTTAAGTACTGACTGAACCATTTCTCCAGGCAAACCCCAATAATTTTTGAAATACCTCTTCATTTGAGCCGCCAAATGCACGCAACGCATTCGTACACGCCTCCACTAACATCAGTGACCCATGTTCTCGACATCCCATATTAGCCGTCAAATTAGACAACCAATGATTGAGTACATTAATGGATCTTCCCAATATTTTGTCATAGCTGCTAGACCATCACGAGCTAGTAGTAGAGTGAGTCATCTGATGACTCTTCAAGACTAGGGTGCTTCCAATGCAGATAAGTTTCGTAAGCTCAGCCGATGCGCAAGGGGGGATAAATATAGATAGACCAAAATGTGCTCCTATTTGTAGCCACGTGGACCTATTAGCATCCTGCAACTGGCTACCTTATCATGCTCCATGCAAATCATATCATGCCATGTCAGTGTAAGGGGACCATGAGACATGGTACCTTCGCAGGTTGCAGATCGCGGAGGAACCATAAAATAAAGTGGTTTGGAGGCTCGAATAAGGCTAGTCACAGGTGGTTGTTGTTCCATCTGCGATCCATGTATGTTGAATAAGGCTAGTCAAATGGTAACGATCTTCGATGTCTACGCTTTGAACAATTTATGGGGGAGTGATTAACGCCACAACCCCTCGCCCATGATCGTTACTACGAGTTCTGTATGTATAGGAAGCCATCCTCTTCATTGAGGCTCATCGGATTGATCACAATCTTATACCTAACAAACTCGCTCTCTCCTCTGTGACATACATTGCTTATTTCATCCCTACCATCACTTATCTCCATGTGTTCTCCAACTTGGATCACTGATATTGTTCTAACTTTGTTCTCTTGTAGGAATACTCTGTCATTATCCTAATGAGCAATCCCCAGCTGCACCTACCAACCTTAAAGCCACACACTATCTCCCCCAGTATGTGTCATTTCTGTCCAAAGGCACTGCCTTTTCGCCACCATCTTTTTCGTAGACTAACGGGAGCTTTCCTCCAAAGATCTCCTCTTCACTGGTCCCAAGCCATCAGAAGATTCATCATATCGTATGTCTGGATTGTAACCTATTTAATTTCTTATCTATACTAGTTATCTTCTATTTTTGTTGCTAACTTAGTTTTCAAAGGATGTATGTGTCATGCACCATCTGTGCCTGCTACTTCTTGTTTATTTTGCAGGAATTAAGGCCAGGTTTTTATTTGTAAAATGCTATTGCACAACAATGGCACGTGACTAGTGATTTCTTTGCATCACAAGCCACACATAGAATACAAACATTGTGTTATTGATGACGGCTACCGATTCCCTTGGGTTTGAAATGTTTTGGTAGTTTACTACTACCATTTTTATTTGTCGACTTCGTAGGCTTGCTAGTTGACGCGCGATTACTACGCGTTGCTACGCAAGTATACGGTCGAGTAATAAAGTGGAGTATTTTGGACTACGAGTTATCGAACCCAAGGGAAGGTGTTTACTATATGTTCTAGATTAGCAATTAAACTTGATCTACCTAAGTAACCGGTAAAAATGATTGTAGTTTGAAGTGTTGGCACCCTCAAACAAGTGACTAGCAATATAAATAAACTAACGCGAATAAAATGATTTGATAGAAATCAGAGGAGAGAAAGCTAGGCAATCTATAGATCACCTAGGGTAGTTTTGACAATTCCGGATTCCATGTTCTAACACGATGACTCTTAGCAACCTATGCTGGGTAATGGCATTGACAATCACCTACCGGTCTCATGTCGTTCTACACAAAGGTAACGATTTGTCCCTCTCAGGCCAAGTATACTACCTATGTGTTCTAGCAGGCTAACAATATTGCAAGGAACAATGTCCTCTCAGACCACCATTCACTAACAACTCATTACTTCCCACTGAATTTACCCTCATCTAGCCATTCCTATCCAACTAACCTCTCAGTCTAGTCAATTAAGAATGATCTTGTTTACTCATCTCAACTAGGGTAGAGTTGTTTTCACACACTCACTAGTTACATAGTAATTTCGGGTCATGACTCCTACGTTACTAAGAATTAAGCACAATAAACAAGAAAATTAGGCTACTAGTATCATTATTAATCCTAGTCATGATTGAATGAAGAAATAGACAATCCACATCACACATCTTTTCCCTAACTTGTCAAGGAAAGAACAAAACATGATGAAAACCAAAACAATCTCCATTAAACCATAATCCTAGCATGAAAGATCATCCAAAATCCGGAAAATATCATCAAAACATAAACCCTAGGCTTCCCATAGATGCCTAGGTATGAGTTTAGCTACTCATAACACAAATTAACATGGTTCTTGAATAGTTCATACAAGAAAGTAGAGAGAAAAATTGATCAAACCCTAAAATAGTAAAGTTTGGCGCGATCCGGGCTCTCCTCCTTGCTTGAGATCGTTCCCAATGAAGTATCCTTGCTCTCCTCCTTATTCTTGGCTCTCTGGATGCGTGAATGATGCTTCTTCCCGTCCCTAGGTCGTTCTTGAATCATAACCCGCAGAAGTCTTCAGTAATTGCATAAAAGCCCCCTCAAATTTGCTCCTGACTTCAAAATGCGATATCTTCTTCGTCCAAACTCGGATTTAGCTCCATGACCTATCGATGGAAATCTCTCTGAGTCTACTTTCATATGGAACTGGTATCACCCCAAAATGAGTTGTAGAAATCTGTCTATGATCAAAATAGTGCAGACTGGTCATCCAAGCTCCTCCAATTCGGCTTCTCTTGACTCCACTTGAGCTCCCCATTGTTTCCGAAGTTCGTTCCATGCCTCCTATCAACCGATTAGCATCCGTCCCTGCCAAAAAAAAAATGAAAAAACATACCAAGCGATTATATTTGACAAATAACAATAAACTATGCATAGAAAACGCCCGGACAAACAATATAGCACATGGTAGCAACAAGTGATAAAACGACCTAGAATCTCTAAAATTTGCCTTAAAACACTCTCCAAATACACATAATCATGTGGTAAATGCTAAAGAAGTATAGCCCCTAAAAGGTGCTATCAAACTCCCCCACACTTACTCTCTTGCTCGTTCCGAGCAACAATGAAGCACAAAACCCCCACACTTGAGACATTGCATACATACCAAAACCAAATCAATGCATACCCTACCACTTTGCATACTTAACTTTCCGCTAGCCAACACGACTCACGACTCAATACACAAAGACACGACTATGCATGTAGTAACCCTCATATTTATGTTGAACATTTAGTTCTTAAGTGATCTTATTATTTTCTAAATATGTGTGTTAATGTTAAAATTTTATATGAATGCTAGACTTGAAGAACATGTTTTAAGAGTGCTATTTGTGTCAATTTGTTAGTTAGCATTAAGTTCATAGTTTGTCTCAAACTTTATGTAAATATGTAATGTTTCCAAACTTTAAGTATTTATGTATCAACCTATCTATTATTGGTTTTCACATTATTTACCCAACTAGCATGTGTTCCAAGTAATGTTGCATCTCAATCATTCATCCATTCAACTAGTCAATTACAATATAATATTATGCTCCCATTACTTGTATGACTACATATACTCACTATGTCCAATCATGTCACTCTCTAGCACTCTCCATGTCTCTCAAGCTCTCTCTCATTCTCTTCCCCACTCAAACTCATCCTCAAGAACACAAATCTCGGTTTTTGGTGTTGACCCTCCCAAAATACCCCCAAAATTCCATTTTCCACCACTCAAATCATGAGAAACTCAAGCCTAAGGATATACTATGCATCGGGGGAGTCTTTTCTTTCATCTTCCTCAAGAATCCAAGCTTATCCAACCTCCAAGAAACCAAGAACAATTGTAGTTACTCTCAATCTTATATGTAAGCACTCCTCCTTCTTTGTTTGCTTAATTTGTTCATGATTCATGTTCTTGGTATGAAATTGCTTGATCTTGAGTTGCATGTGTGATTTGATATATGGACGGTAACTTTTTAACTTAGTATTTCTCATCTCCAAGCATGCTTCATCATTTTCATGGCTAGATCATCAAATTGGTACTTCAATGTTGCATATTTCATAAAACCCACATTTGAACATACATGCATGTAACCAAAATTAAGTTTGTTGTTAGAATCATGTTAGAAGATGATGTGGGTAGTGATATGTGTGTTATTTAGACATTTATTTAGTTAAATTTCAGATCTTGATAGAATGGTCATTGCATGCGACAAGTTATTGAAGTTAATAAAACTATGAAGTTCATGTTTTGAGCGTATTTTCACAAATTTTAGAAAAATACTTAAACTTCTCATAAAATTATGAAAAATTTACAGTTTGTGTATTTGTATGTGTTATTTGTATAATAAAAATTTCAGAGTCACTGGACTTGTATTTATTTTTTAATAGGCCAAAAACTTGAGCTGTTTTTACGATCTGTCCAACCCAGACCAGAGAAGGTTTTCATCAATTTAATGTACTTATTCTACTCCAATGGATACTAAATTTGTATATGTTGTTAAGATGGGTGTTATTTACTTCCAGTTAAAATTTCATAATATTTGGAATTACTATGAATATTTTATGAATTTATTACCAAGGCCGCTTTTCAGCCTCTGTTTTATACCTAAACAGCTCTGAAAGTTAATGTTAAAAAATACTTAAAAGTTTAATTATTTTGATATTTTTATATGTTACGTGTAAACTATTTATATATGTTGTGTAAAAATTTGAGGTCCTAAATAATTATTTTGAGTCACCTATGAATTTTTGTACTAGCGATAGTTACACTTTTCATATGAGTAAAATTTAGAAATTTGTCAAGATTCTCAATGCTAGTTATGTAAGTTACTTTTTAGTTTGTTATATGTCATATTCCATTTACGTGTTGCATTAGACATGTCATATGCACCTAATAAGAAGTATAAGGTTCTAGATATGAATATGAGAAAAGTTAGTTCATCTTGCATTCATTAGATTCATGTCATTTAGCTATGTGATTATGTGCTATGTTTGGAATGATTTCATGCTAAGTGACTATGTGCTATGTTTGGAATGACTTCATGCTAAGTGATTATGTGCTATGTTTGAATTGAATTCTTGCTAAGTGATTATATGTGTCATTTGTAGCATTCTTTGCGATCTACATGAAGTTGGAGTTAATGCTCACGTGCTTAAGTTGTTTTTAATTGGACTTACAAGAATCAAATAAATGGATTAAGCTCGCAAGGTGAGTTACCCTACCTCCCGAAGTTTGTACCGAACCTCAAGTTTCTTATAAGCTTATGTAGTTCATGTCGTCCCTATATTATGTATGTATGCTTTCTTTACTCAAGTAAAATGTTTATGTCCCATGGATGCTAAGAAAGAAAATGAACGTTTCATAAGATAAAACACGTTTTCAGAAAAGGCCACGGTTACCGTAGTGAAACCCCCTGTCGGGTATAGGCAGGCTACGACCCTTTTGCCGGGGCAATATAAAACGGCACGCGTCGCCTCACGAGCCGTCGCGATGGACATGTCCCTACGTTATGTTAAGTCACGAAGGTTACACGGGCCATAAGATAAGAAAATAAGAAAGTATGTTCAAGTACGTTATGGTCTCCATGTGAGACAAAGCAAAGTTCCTACTTGTAACAATACGATTTCACACGACTCAAGCTATGTTTTACGGTACGCTTTCTTCATGACAAGTTACGCTTTTATGAATGTCATGGTCTTTCAAATTTCACAAGTATATGTATGTATGACTATGCCTTATGTTCATGTCGCTCCATGGGAAGTTAGCCCGTTTTAGTTTTTCAAACCTACGGAGGGGCGTAGATGTAACTCATTGAGCTAGTTGAGCTCATCCTTTTAAATTACATTTTTTTTCAGGTTTTAAGAACACGTAAGAAGCAAGAAGTAGCAAGGATTTAAGTTCATTTGTGGATGCCTGCTTGAAGACGCTTATGTGCTTAGATGTCGAGTATATGTTAGATGAATTCGAGCTATGTTAGAATACATGTTTGTAAGTTGTTTAACTATGTAAGAGTTATATAATTATGTATATAAGACTTTGTATGGGCCATTGTATGGTACCTTGAACAATTCCCTTGTTATGCTCTGTTTACGATACGAGTCGAGATGGCTAAATAATATTGATTTTTATGTTCCAACTTTCTTTTCTTTACAAGTCGAATTGTTTATCATGACGACCCCAAGTAATTTCTATTTACGCTTCCGCAAAGTTTTCAAAAATAAATTTAAATCACGAATTTTAAAAAAATAACTCGTTTAGCCTCTCGACGAGTCAAGGCCGCACCGGCATGTCGCGCCCTCCTCCCGTTAACGCAAAGTTTTATTAATCGCTAATCGGGGTCGGCGGGAGGGGGATGTGACATTTAGTGGTATCAGAGCATTAGGTTATAGATACCTAAGATTAGTAAACCTTAAGAACCCATTATGTACTTGCTTATGTGAAAGTTTACGTGTATGTATGTTATGTGTATGATTCTCTACGATGTTAGTATGACACTAATACTTAAGATGCCTAAGATCATAAGTTAGATCCCTTGTTTATATGATTTCAATGTGACATATGTGGCTAAGTGCTCCTCTAAATGTTTTGTGAACTATGTTTAAGTTGTTATGCAAGATCATGTCGAAGTTAACTTGATTTATTTTAGATACATGAATATGTCTTATGCCTGGGGATTGTTTTACTTTCTTTAGTCATGGATAAGATAAGAAACAAGTTTATGCTAAGGGTTCTTGGATTAGTATAGTTCATGGTTAACATTTCTGGGATATTTTCATTTGTGTGAAGTATGTTTATGTGATCCATATTTTATCATGGCACATCTTTCATATATGCAAGGTGTTATATATGTAAATGTATATACATATTATGTCAAGATCATGGAAAAGAAGTATGCAATGTTTCTCGAATATATATGATGTTCATAAAAAAAGTATAACATACTTTGGACTATGTTATTGGTTGTTCCAATTGAAGTGTTTATATGCGACAGTTTGTTAAGCTATGTCATGAAGTGTTATGTTATGTCTACGTTATGTGCTTGAAGTATGTCATTATGTTTACTAATTGAGCATATAAGTTGTGTGACACATTATGTGCAAGTTATGCATGTCATATATGTTTTGTGTCCGCTAAGTTATTTCCACGTATATATGCATATTGGTAAGTAAATTAATTGTAATTTGAGCATGTCGAAAGTTTAACCGATGTGCGAATGTCAAGTTTTTGGGCCGCTAATGTGCAAGTTGGACGAGCAGCTATATATATCATCATTACGATTCTATAAGTTGTTCCCACTATGTTCTACGGTCCAACGGGGTCTTCTGACACAATTACGAGCTTGCTGGAGCGGTACAAAGAGTGACGACACGATTTATTAGTTCCCTCTCGTAAGCGTGAAAGATAGGACCTCTGAAACAATTACGAGCTTGCTGGAGCGGTACAAAGTGTGACGACACTGCGTATTGTTCCCTCTCGTAAGCGTGACAGGCTTGATCCATTTGCTATCCCGAGTTTAAGGGTAAAGATAACCTATAAGGGTAAGTTGTGCATTGATGTCATACTAGTTAGAATCTTATATTATTGTGTTCATGTTGAAAATGCATTAGCGAGTTCGAGGACGAACTCTATATAAGGTGGGTAGAATGTAGTAACCCTCATATTTATGTTGAACATTTAGTTCTTAAGTGATTTTATTATTTTCTAAATATGTGTGTTAATGTTAAAATTTTATATGAATGCTAGACTTGAAGAAAATGTTTTAAGAGTGCTATTTGTGTCAATTTGTTAGTTAGCATTAATTCATAGTTTGTCTCAAACTTTATGTAAATATGTAATGTTTCCAAATTTTAAGTATTTATGTATCAACCTATCTATTATTGGTTTTCACATTATTTACCCAACTAGCATGTCTTCCAAGAAATGTTGCATCTCAATCATTCATCCATTCAACTAGTCAATTACAATATAATATTATGCTCTCATTACTTGTATGACTACATATAATCACTATGTCCAATCATGTCACTCTCTAGCACTCTCCATGTCTCTCAAGCTCTCTCTCATTCTCTTCCCTACTCAAACTCATCCTCAAGAACACAAATCCCGGTTTTTGGTGTTGACCCTCCAAAAACACCCCCAAAACTCCATTTTCCACCACTCAAATCATGAGAAACTCAAGCCTAAGGTTATACTATGCATTGGGGGAGTCTTTTCTTTCATCTTCCTCAATAATCCAAGCTTATCCAACCTCCAAGAACCCAAGAACAATTGTAGTTACTCTCAATCTTATATGTAAGCACTCCTCCGTCTTTGTTTGCTCAATTTGTTCATGATTCATGTTCTTGGTATGAAATTGCTTGATCTTGAGTTGTATGTGTGATTTGATATATGGATGGTAACTTTTTAACTTAGTCTTTCTCATCTCCAAGCATGCTTCATCATTTTCATGGCTAGATCATCAAATTGGTACTTCAATGTTGCATATTTCATAAAACCCACATTTGAACATACATGCATGTCACCAAAATCAAGTTTGTTGTTAGAATCATGTTAGAAGATGATGTGGGTAGTGATATGTTTGTTATTTAGACATTTATTTAGTTAAATTTCATATCTTGATAGAATGGTCATCGCATGCGACAACTTATTGAAGTTAACAAAACTATGAAGTTCATGTTTTGAGCATATTTTCACAAATTTGAGAAAAATATTTAAACTTTTCATAAAATTATGAAACATTTACAGTTTGTGTATTTGTATGTGATATTTGTACAGTAAAAATTTCAGAGTCATTGGACTTGTATTTATTTTTAAATAGGCCAAAAACTTGGGTTGTTTTTACAATCCGTCCAACCCAGACCAGAGAAGGTTTTCATAAATTTCATGTACTTATTCTACTCCAAAGGTTACTAAATTTGGATATGTTGTTAACATGGGTGTTATTTACTTCCAGTTACAATTTCATAATATTTGGAATTACTATGAATATCTTATGAATTTATTACCAAGACCGCTTTTCAGCCTCTGTTTTATACCTAAACAGCTCAGAAAGTTAATGTTTAAAAATACTTAAAAGTTTTATTATTTTTGATATTTTTATATGTTATGTGTAAACTATTTATATATGTTATGTAAAAATTTTAGGTCGGAAATAATTATTTTGAGTCACCTATTAATTTTTGTACTAGCGATAGTTACACTTTTCATATGAGTAAAATTTAGAAATTTGTCAAGTTTCTCAATGCTAGTTATGTAAGTTACTTTTTAGTTTGTTATACGTCATATTCCATTTACGTGTTGCATTAGACATGTCATATGCACCTAATAAGAAGTATAAGGTTCTAGATATGAATATGAGAAAAGTTAGTTCATCTTGCATTCATTAGATTCATGTCATTTAGCTATGTGATTATGTGCTATGTTCGGAATGATTTCATGCTAAGTGACTATGTGCTATGTTTGGAATGACTTCATGCTAAGTGATTATGTGCTATGTTTGAATTGAATTCTTGCTAAGTGATTATATGTGTCATTTGTAGCATTCTTTGCGATCTATATGAAGTTGGAGTTAATGCTCACGTGCTTAAGTTGCTTGAAATTGGACTTACAAGAATCAAATAAATGGATTAAGCTCGCAAGGTTAGTTACCCTACCTCCCGAAGTTTGTACCGAACCTCAAGTTTCTTATAAGCTTATGTATGTTCATGTCGTCCCTATATTATGTATGTATGCTTTCTTTACTCAAGTAAAATGTTTATGTCCCATGGATGCTAGGAAAGAAAATGAACGTTTCATAAGATAAAACACGTTTTCAGAAAAGGACACGATTACCGTAGTGAAACCCCCTGTCGGGTATAGGCAGGCTACGGCCCTTTTGCCGGGGCAATATAAAACGGCACGCGTCGCCTCACGAGCCGTCGCAATGGACATATCCCTACGTTATGTTAAGTCACTAAGGTTACACGGGCCATAAGATAAGAAAATAAGAAAGTATGTTCAAGTACGTTATGGTCTCCACGTGAGACAAAGCAAAGTTCATACTTGGAACAATACGATTTCACACGACTCAAGTTATGTTTTACGTTACGCTTTCTTCATGACAAGTTACGCTTTTATGAATGTCATGGTCTTTCAAATTTCACAAGTATATGTATGTATGACTATGCCTTATGTTCATGTCGCTCCATGGGAAAGTTAGCCCCTTTTAGTTTTTCAAACCTACGGAGGGGCGTATATGTAACTCACTGAGCTAGTTGAGCTCATCCTTTTAAATTACATTATTTTCCAGGTTTTAAGAACACGTAAGAAGCAAGAAGTAGCAAGGATTTAAGTTCATATGTGGATGCCTGCTTGATGACGCTTATGTGCTTAGATGTCGAGTATATGTTAGATGACTTGGAGCTATGTTAGAATACATGTTTTTAAGTTGTAAGAGTTAAATAATTATGTATATAAGACTTTGTATGGGCCATTGTATGATACCTAGAACATTTCCCTTGTTATGCTCTTTTTACGATACGAGTCGAGATGGCTAAATAATATTGATTTTTATTTTCCAACTTCCTTTTCTTTACAAGTCGAATTGTTTATCATGACGACCCCAAGTAATTTCTATTTACGCTTCCGCAAAGTTTTCAAAAATAAATTTAAATCACGAATTTTAAAAAAATAACTCGTTTAGCCTCTCGACGAGTCAAGGCCGCACCGGCATGTCGCGCCCTCCTCCCGTTAACGCAAAGTTTTATTAATCGCTAATCGGGATCGGCGGGAGGGGGATGTGACATTTTTTGGTATCAGAGCATTAGGTTATAGATACCTAAGATTAGTAAACCTTAAGAACCCATTATGTACTTGCTTATGTGAAAGTTTACGTGTATGTATGTTATGTGTATGATTCTCTACGATGTTAGTATGACACTAATACTTAAGATGCCTAATATCATAAGTTAGATCCCTTGTTTAGATGATTCCAATGTGACATATGTGGCTAAGTGCTCCTCTAAATGTTTTGTGAACTATGTTTAAGTTTTTATGCAAGATCATGTCGAAGTTAACTTGATTTATTTTAGATACATGAATATGTCTTATGCCTGGGGATTGTTTTACTTTCTTTAGTCATGGATAAGATAAGAAACAAGTTTATGCTAAGGGTTCATGGATTAGTATAGTTCATGGTTAACATTTCTAGGATATTTTCATTTGTGTGAAGTATGTTTATGTGATCCATATGTTATCATGGTGCATGTTTCATATATGCAAGGTGTTATATATGTAAATGTATATACATATTATGTGAAGATCATGGAAAATAAGTATGCAATGTTTCTCGAATATATATGATGTTCATAAAAAAAGTATAACATACTTTGGACTATGTTATTGGTTCCAATTGAAGTGTTTATATGCGACAGTTTGTTAAGCTATGTCATGAAACGTTATGTTATGTCTACGTTATGTGCTTGAAGTATGTCATTATGTTTACTAATTGAGCATATAAGTTCGGTGACACATTATGTGCAAGTTATGCATGTTATATATGTTTTGTGTCTGCTAAGTTATTTCCACGTATATATGCATATTGGTAAGTAAATTAATTGTAATTTGAGCATGTCGAAAGTTTAACCGATGTGTGAATGTCAAGTGTTTGGGCCGCTAATGTGCAAGTTGGACGAGCAGCTATATCATCATTACGATGCTATAAGTTGTTCCCAATATGTTCTACGGTCCGACGGGGACTTCTGACACAATTACGAGCTTGCTGGAGCGGTACAAAGTGTGACGACACGATGTATTAGTTTCCTCTCGTAAGCGTGCAAGACAGGACCTCTGAAACAATTACGAGCTTGCTGGAGCGGTACAAAGTGTGACGACACTGCGTATTGTTCCCTCTCGTAAGCGTGACAGGCTTGATCCATTTGCTATCCCGAGTTTAAGGGTAAAGATAACCTATAAGGGTAAGTTGTGCATTGATGTCATACTAGTTAGAATCTTATACTATTGTGTTCATGTTGAAAATGCATGAGCGAGTTCGAGGACGAACTCTATATAAGGTGGGTAGAATGTAGTAACCCTCATATTTATGTTGAACATTTAGTTCTTAAGTGATTTTATTATTTTTCTAAATATGTGTGTTAATGTTAAAATTTTATATGAATGCTAGACTTGAAGAAAATGTTTTAAGAGTGCTATTTGTGTCAATTTGTTAGTTAGCATTAAGTTCATAGTTTGTCTCAAACTTTATGTAAATATGTAATGTTTCCAAATTTTAAGTATTTATGTATCAACCTATCTATTAATGGTTTTCACATTATTTACCCAACTAGCATGTCTTCCAAGTAATGTTGCATCTCAATCATTCATCCATTCAACAAGTCAATTACAATATAATATTATGCTCTCATTACTTGTATGACTACATATACTCACTATGTCCAATCATGTCACTCTCTAGCACTCTCCATGTCTCTCAAGCTCTCTCTCATTCTCTTCCCCCACTCAAACTCATCCTCAAGAACACAAATCCCGGTTTTTGGTGTTGACCCTCCTAAAACACCCTTAAAACTCCATTTTCCACCACTCAAATCATGAGACACTCAAGCCTAAGGTTATACTATGTATTGGGGGAGTCTTTTCTTTCATCTTCCTCAAGAATCCAAGCTTATCCAACCTCCAAGAACCCAAGAATAATTGTAGTTACTCTCAATCTTATATGTAAGCACTCCTCCTTCTTTGTTTGCTCAATTTGTTCATGATTCATGTTCTTGGTATGAAATTGCTTGATCTTGAGTTGCATGTGTGATTTGATATATGGATGGTAACTTTTTAACTTAATCTTTCTCATCTCCAAGCATGCTTCATCATTTTCATGGCTAGATCATCAAATTGGTACTTCAATGTTGCATATTTCATAAAACCCACATTTGAACATACATGCATGTCACCAAAATCAAGTTTGTTGTTAGAATCATGTTAGAAGATGATTTGGGTAGTGATATGTGTGTTATTTAGACCTTTATTTAGTTAAATTTCAGATCTTGATAGAATGGTCCTTGCATGCGACAAGTTATTGAAGTTAATAAAACTATGAAGTTCATGTTTTGAGCATATTTTCACAAATTTGAGAAAAATACTTAAACTTCTCATAAAATTATAAAAAATTTACAATTTATGTATTTGTATGTTATATTTGTACAGTAAAAATTTCAGAGTCATTGGACTTGTATTTATTTTTTAATAGGCCAAAAACTTGGGCTGTTTTTACAATCTGTCCAACCCAGACCAGAGAAGGTTTTCATCAATTTCATGTACTTATTCTACTCGAATGGTCACTAAATTTGGATATGTTGTTAACATGGGCGTTATTTACATCCAGTTAAAATTTCATAATATTTGGAATTACTATGAATATTTTATGAATTTATTACCAAGACCGCTTTTCAGCCTCTGTTTTATACCTAAACAGCTCTAAAAGTTAATGTTTAAAAATACTTAAAAGTTTTATTATTTTTGCTATTTTTATATGTTACGTGTAAACTATTTATATATGTTACGTCAAAATTTGAGGTCCCAAATAATTATTTTGAGTCACCTATGAATTTTTGTACTAGCGATAGTTACACTTTTCATATGAGTAAAATTTAGAAATTTGTCAAGTTTCTCAATGCTAGTTATGTAAGTTACTTTTTAGTTTGTTATATGTCATATTCCATTTACGTGTTGCATTAGACATGTCATATGCACCTAATAAGAAGTATAAGGTTCTAGATATGAATATGAGAAAAGTTAGTTCATCTTGCATTCATTAGATTCATGTCATTTAGCTATGTGATTATGTGCTATGTTTGGAATGATTTCATGCTAAGTGACTATGTGCTATGTTTGGAATGACTTCATGCTAAGTGATTATGTGCTATGTTTGAATCGAATTCTTGCTAAGTGATTATGTGTGTCATTTGTAGCATTCTTTGCGATCTATATGAAGTTGGAGTTAATGCTCACGTGCTTAAGTTGTTTGAAATTGGACTTACAAGAATCAAATAAATGGATTAAGCTCGCAAGGTGAGTTACCCTACCTCCCGAAGTTTGTACCGAATCTCAAGTTTCTTATAAGCTTATGTATGTTCATGTCGTCCCTATATTATGTATGTATGCTTTCTTTACTCAAGTAAAATGTTTATGTCCCATGGATGCTAAGAAAGAAAATGAACGTTTCATAAGATAAAACACGTTTTCAGAAAAGGCCACGGTTACCGTAGTGAAACCCCCTGTCGGGTATAGGCAGGCTACGACCCTTTTGCCGGGGCAATATAAAACGGCACGCGTCGCCTCACGAGCCGTCGCGATGGACATGTCCCTACGTTATGTTAAGTCACGAAGGTTACACGGGCCATAAGATAAGAAAATAAGAAAGTATGTTCAAGTACGTTATGGTCTCCACGTGAGACAAAGCAAAGTTCCTACTTGGAACAATACGATTTCACACGACTCAAGTTATGTTTTACGTTACGCTTTCTTCATGAAAAGTTACGCTTTTATGAATGTCATGGTCTCTCAAATTTCACAAGTATATGTATGTATGACTATGCCTTATGTTCATGTCGCTCCATGGGAAAGTTAGCCCCTTTTAGTTTTTCAAACCTACGGAGGGGCGTAGATGTAACTCACTGAGCTAGTTGAGCTCATCCTTTTAAATTACAGTTTTTTTCAGGTTTTAAGAACACGTAAGAAGCAAGAAGTAGCAAGGATTTAAGTTCATATGTGGATGCCTGCTTGATGAAGCTTATGTGCTTAGATGTCGAGTATATGTTAGATGACTTGGAGCTATGTTAGAATACATGTTTGTAAGTTGTTTAACTATTTAAGAGTTATATAATTATGTATATAAGACTTTGTATGGGCCATTGTATGATACCTAGAACATTTCCCTTGTTATGCTCTGTTTACGATACGAGTCGAGATGGCTAAATAATATTGATTTTTATGTTCCAACTTCCTTTTCTTTACAAGTCGAATTGTTTATCATGACGACCCCAAGTAATTTCTATTTACGCTTCCGCAAAGTTTTCAAAAATAAATTTAAATCACGATTTTTTAAAAAAATAACTCGTTTAGCCTCCCGTTAACGCAAAGTTTTATTAATCGCTAATCGGGGTCGGCGTGAGGGGGATGTGACAATGCAACTACATGATATGTACAATGCAACTCAAGTATGTACAATGCAAGGAATTAAAGAGCACATTTTTTTTTGTTTTTTCTTTTTAGTAGAGATTAGGCAACCTCTCCATCACTAACCGAAAATCATCAAATCCTCACTAGCTCATTTTAAAATTTCACAACACATAGTAGGAAATAAGATATGGTGATCCTATGCACAAACTCACTAAGGCGTCCCCAAACATCCACCAAATCATACCAAGATACGGCACTACTTTTGATTCAAAGCGTCTAGACATTTCAAGTTCCTAAGTGGTCTTCCTTCGCCAAGTCATTTGAGGTTTTCAGACCCTCTTAGCCGTTATTGCTTTTAATGCAAATTGTCCCATTGCTGGGACACACAACTCCTATGTAATACGGCTTGACTTTAGTTTCCCTCTTAAGTTCTACGTTGGAATGAATCCAAATTTTCCGTGCACACGGAAGCACATTATGTTGTTTCTCCTTTAAGCACAATTTTCTTTTATATTTTCATTTTATTTTATTTCCTCCTCTGTTTTTACAACCGTGCAATAGAGCTTAAGAGTGTGGGATTTTTAGGATTTTTTCTTAGAACCACCTTAAGGGATGGTGGTGTATACTCCCCAACTTCACTTAGGCTAGAGCAGCATACCACATGGAAACGACTCTACACGAAGGTCCACCCCAGATTCTAAGAGTCCACAAGTTTCCACTTGAAACGGAATAATCAACCACTCAAACACTCAATCCTCCTAGCACAATAAAGGAATCAAAAGTATGCCTGTAATCTACCTTCACTTTTCCATAGATACCCGGGACATCCTTTCGTGAGACTTGTGCACAAAATACTAGAATTAAAGTTTCCCTACTACGATTTTTCCTACTTTCATGAGCCCTTTCATTGGATTCTCTTCGGTTTTCTAGGTCCTAAGTTGCCCTTTCTCAAAAAAATTCAATTTTTAGGATTTTCCTATTTTTTTAATTTTTTTGTATTTTTCAGACACTATATGTAACTGGCCAACTCGATTAACCACAAAATAGGGTAGGTGGACTCAATAAATAAAAGTGCAACAATATATATACAATGCAAATATTTAAACGTGCACATGCAATCCTATGGACTCACTCTACATGCATAACAAACTCACTAAACTACATGCATAACAAGGCTATGCAATGGCTAACTAGCGGATAGCTAAAACTCCCCCTACACTTAAGCGCTTCGTTGTCCTCAACGAAAAATAGAGTGAAATCAAGAGGACTCGACTGCTCAAGCGTAGGGCCGGTGGGTCTAGTCGGAGTGAGTCCTCCCTTCGTCCTCATCTCGGACGTCGGGACTCGACTCTGGGTACACATCAGACTGGTAATGGAACAAGCCATCGTAGGTATGTGGGTGGTGCAATTGGACATTGGCCGCCACAGCCAAGTCCCGAATCCATCCACCCTGCTGGGCACAGTCATAGCTAAGTGACTCCATCCCTCGGCCCAACTGGCGCTGGCTACTACGGATGTGCTCAAAATGTCTCCTATCCCTAGCTCTATCCTCATCAGCTTGGATTCTCTGAGACTCCATCATATGCATGAGCGTCTCAAGCTGTCGCTCCATGTTGGAGCTCGAGCTACTCGCGTGGTCTCCGCTAGGGTGTGTGGGCTCAACAGGTATTTGGTTCTTGAGGGGGTTGGGTATTCTCTCCCAAAGACGTGTTGCATCCTTCCTCTTCTTGTCTCTAGAGATATCATCATACTCTAGACCACTCAAATTAGCCTTAGCATCTTGTGCTAGCTTTAGGAGCAAACAAGTGTGCCCGGGAGATCTACGGTTATAGCGGTCAGTCCTCTCCATAAGAAATCGATAAATGAAGTACGGGACATTGATACGCTTCCCCATACATAAACAGTAAGTCATGGTGCAAAGCTGGAAGGAGTACGTGGGATTAGGAGAAACTCCATAAACCCAGTTCTCAAGAAACTCACACAACCACCTCGCACGTGGAAGCACGAGTTTCCTAGAAACGTACCACTCAGGTAAAGTGGGTCTCTCAGTCCATCCCGCTCCAGGAACCCCCTCAAATCAAAAGGCACTAACTACTTCAACAACATCCACCCTTCTAATGGTCTCATGGTAGGCGCAAATCTCATTCTTTAGGGGTTTGAATTTTAGGGCGACCGCTATAGTCTCGGGTGTGATGACTATATAGGTGCCCCGGCAATACACATGCCTCTGATCCTCACCCTCTCCCTCGTCATAGAAACGAGCATTTACCAGAATCTCCCTAGCAAGAGCGGAGCTAGACTTCTTACAAATTTTAAACCACGTATCTAGCCTCTCATTTTTGAAGAGATCCTGAAGCTGTTTTGGCATTTTATCGCTTTGCGGGAAGGGTTTTTCAGGAGTCCCTACCCTCTTCAGGAATGGGTCAGTGCAATATTCCTTATGGGCATTCGCACTAACAAACCTGAAGCTGCAGAATTTGGTACTGCAGATAGCGCCGAGTTCAACATCTTTTGCAACCCTACCTCTCGTCCCAATCTTAGGAGTGCGGGCATAACTAAGTTCAACTCATAACGAATTGGAGACGGAGGCCCCTGCCGACGGTTGCCAGAGCCGTCTCCCTCGTCTACATTCTCCTCCTCACTCAAAACTACATCTTCCTCATGGTTGAAGATGGGGTGATCATCAACAACTATACCCCGTCTCCTCTTAGCACTCTTCGATGTAGACATAATGATAGAGAAAATAAAAGACGAGTGCACGTGAGGTTTAGAGTGAACTAACCAAGTAACCCAATCCAAGTATGAGAAAGTAACAATTGCAATTCAAATTAATCCCTACGAGTGCTTAAGCAAGGAAGTAAAGTGAGAGGAAGATTTCGGTACCTACGGTCCCGGAGTATCGTTCTTACGGGATCGGTTTCGCAAAAATTGGTCAAGAAATGACCAATTTTTCGAAAACTTGAGCAAATTGAAGTGAAGCTACCTCCTTGTTCTCCTCGGCGTCCCCGTCGAAAGTCTCTTATTGAGCTAAGGCCGAATCCCCCTCCAAGTTGATGAATCGGAGAATTTTTGTTCTTGGAGCTCTTCCTCTTTAATTTCCCCCACATTCAAACAAAGCCTTATCTTTCAAAAACTCAAGAGTTAATGTTGTTGTTGGGTTTGCAAGGAGCAAAACTTAACAAAAACTTTTGAATTTGGTTGAGTTTTGAAAATTTTGGGTGTATGAAAGTATGGGTGTTCTTGAAGGTTTGGGAGGAAGAAGATAAAGAAAAGAGAGGTTTGATCCAAATTTTGGGTGTTTTTACCCTTTATGGCCGAATATAGCTTTTAACAATCAAGAAATTACAAAAAACACCCCAAAAATTCGGACAAACCACCCGATTTCGGCACTGTAGCAAATCAAAACAGAAGGCATGCTTGATTTCGGGCCCGAAATCAGTGTATTTTGGCCCCATTTCGGCCCAAAATGGGGGCCGAAATACACTGCTTTTCGCCCGTTTTGTTTTGCTCTATCTTCTTCATCCGGTAACCGATTCGCGCGATTCGTGAACCGTTGGACTCCATATTCGACGAGGAATCCATTTTTGACCGAAAAATTCCAAAATCCGCGGATTTTTTCGTTTCTTACCAAAAATTCTTCTCCTTGTTCAAGAATCTCACCTCCTCAAGCTCTTTAACTTTCTCCACTCCGGATTCCGATGCGTGCAACCCCGATACTCCAACTTGCTACCGTGATCCTTATGACTCATTTGCTACTCCTAAAACTCAAGTAGCTTATTTATCAAGTTTTTTGCTCCCGGTAAGCTCGTTTTTCCTCATTTTGCGTGCAAATGGTGCACATACATCAAGAATGGGAATCTGGAGGGTCTTCGGTACCCGTGTCCAGCACACTTATTGAAAATATTAAATCGCTCTCTCTCAACCCTCAAAGATCAAGTATGACTATCAAAAATAAAATACGAAAAGCAAATAACTACTAACTACATTGGGTTGCCTCCCAATCAGCGCTTGTAATTTAAGGTCGACGGCCCGATCGAGTTCATTCCTACTTCAAAACACCGTCAGCATTCACAGAAATAATGATCAAAAAGAAAAAGAGTAAATTAAACTAATTGCTAAACTAGAATAGTAACCAATGCCTTCCCCGGCAACGGCGCCAAAAACTTGATGCGCAATTATTACGCGTTGCTACGCAAGTATACGGTCAAGTAACTAAGTGGAGTATTTTGGACTCCGAGTTATCGAACTCAAGGGAAGGTGTTTACTATATGTTCTAGGTTAGCAATTAAACTTAATCTACCTAAGTAACCGGTAAAAATGATTGTAGTTTGAAGTGTTGTCACCCTCAAACAAGTGACTAGCAATAGAAATAAACTAACGCGAATAAAATGATTTGATAGAAATCAGAGGAGAGAAAGCTAGGCAATCTATAGATCACCTAGGGTAGTTTTGACAATTCCGGATTCCATGTTCTAACACGATGAATCTTAGCAACCTATGCTGGGTAATGGCATTGACAATCAACTATCGCTCTCATGTCGTTCTACACAAAGGTAACGATTTGTCCCTCTCATGCCAAGTATACTACCTATGTGTTCTAGCAGGCTAACAATATTGCAAGGAACAATGTCCTCTCATACCACCATTCACTAACAACTCATTACTTCCCACTGAATTTACCCTCATCTAGCCATTCCTATCCAACTAACCTCTCAGTCTAGTCAATTAAGAATGATCTTGTTTACTCATCTCAGCTAGGGTAGAGTTGTTTTCACACACTCACTAGTTACATAGTAATTTCGGGTCATGACTCCTACATTGCTAAGAATTAAGCACAATAAACAAGATAATTAGGCTAATAGTATCATCATTAAGCCTAGTCATGATTGAATGAAGAAATAGACAATCCACATCACACATCTTAGCCCTAACTTGTCAAGGAAAGAACTCAACATGATGAAAACCAAAACAATATCCATTAAACCATAATCCTAGCATGAAAGATCATCAAAAATCCGGAAAATATCATCAAAACATAAGCCCTAGGCTCCCTATATATGCGTAGGTATGAGTTTAGCTACTCATAACACAAGTTAACATGGTTCTTGAATAGTTCATACAAGAAAGTAGAGAGAAAAATAGATCAAACGCTAAAATAGTGAAGTTTGGCGCGATCCGGGCTCTCCTCCTTGCTTGAGATCGTTCCCAATGAAGTCTCCTTGCTCTCCTCCTTCTTCTTGGCTCTCTGGATGCGTGAATGATGGTTCTTCCCGTCCCTAGGTCGTTCTTGAATCATAACCCGCAGAAGTCTTCATTAATTGCATAAAAGCCCCCTGAAATCTGCTCCTGACTTCAAAACGCGATATCTTCTTCGTCCGAACTCGGATTTAGCTCCGTGACCTATCGATGGAAATCTCTCTGAGTATACTTTCATATGGAACTGGTCTCACCCCCAAATGAGTTGTAGAACTCCGGCTATGATCAAAATAGTGCAGACTGGTCATCCAAGCTCCTCCAATTCGGCTTCTCTTGACTCCACTTGAGCTCCCCATTGTTTCTGAAGTTCGTTCCATGCCTCCTATCAACCGATTAGCATCCGTCCATGCCAAAACAACATGAACAAACATACCAAGTGATTATATTTGACAAATAACAATAAAATATGCATAGAAAACGCCCGGACTAACAATATATCACATGGTAGCAACAAGTGATAAAACGACCTAGAATCTCTAACATTTGCTTCAAAACACTCTCCAAATACACATAATCATGTGGTAAAGGCTAAAGAATTATAGCCCCTAAAAGGTGCTATCACTAGTATATTTTGCTAACACACACAAAGTAATAAAGCAAAGAAGGGAAAATCTCTAGGACACTCGGAAGGGTCATATATGTTGGGTAATCCGCGCTCAAAACACGACAACAACCAAAATTGTAGCGGAAGAAAAATTCCCAAACAATCCAACTTTCCCCACAAATATGCAACTAAAAGTGAGCCGGACAATGCAATTGAAGACAATAATAAAAATGAGACAAGACCAAATTTTAACGTGGAAAACCTAAAAAACGGGAAAAGCACATAGTCGCCTCTCCGAATCAAATCATCCACTATATCACTCAATAATGGGATACACACTCTAGTACTACTAGAGGATCATCAACATCCAAGACAAATACAATATTGGGATCAACAAGTCATCTAGATAAAAATCTAGGGTAAACAAGAGGATAAACTTAGAGAGAAGGCGATCCGACCAGTAGATATTGAGCTTACCTACCCAGGTGATGCCTCCTCAAATTTTAGTTGAATCGGACATGATTTCACCGTTGAAATCGCCGGAGAAGCTTGCTGATCGTGGCATCCAAAAACCCAGAAATAGCCTCTGTGTTCTCACTACCGTTGCTTTCTATTGCTCTCACTCTCTTTCTGATGAGTATTCACCAGTTGACCACTCAAAAATGTGAGACACAAACTAATCACTTGGCTACGACAAGTCCACGTAGGCCAAGCCAAACAACCACACACACTTTGATTGTTTCTTGTTGGGCACTTCAGTAACCCATTTTGAATCCCTTATTTCTTTTTGTTCAATTACTCTCACAAGCACTTATCCGGTGTGGCAAGATCACCAATGAGGTGGATCCCACATCAACGTTCTCCCCCTCCACCTCATATGGAGGACACCATACCCGCGGTGCTTCTACATACTTCAAGCTTCGCAACCAGTACGGCCTTCGTCATCATATCAGCACCATTGTCATTGGTATGAATCTTGACATGTTCAACCGACCTCCCATCCAACACATCTCTAATCCAGTGATACCTCACATCGATGTGCTTGAATCTCGAGTGAAAACTTGAGTTCTTGCTGATATGGATCACACTCTGACTATCACAGTACAGAGTAAACTTCTCTTGCTTCAACCCCAGCTGTTGTAACAGCTTCTTCATCCAAAGAAACTCCTTGCAACCCTCAGGAGCTGCAATCAACTCAGCCTAAGTATTAGACAATGCAACACATTTTTGCAACCTAGACAACCGAGACACTGCTTACAACAACCCCCATATCCGGCTCGGGACAAGACCGGGAGGTCGAGGCTTAATAGAAGTGGCGGAGATCAACAGGAATACAATCCACAACAAAACTTGTAATATTAAACATTAAAATTGAAGTCTTACACAAAATATGCTTATCATTACACAATAACCTAACAACACTAGATACTAAATGTGACATTATCAGTCTAGGTGAGTCTCGCGCCCCTTCTATTCCTTAAGTTCCAGCTCCTAGACCTGTGGTGGGAAGGAAATCAACAAGAACCGCAGTTTTCAAAGTCAGCAATAAATACTGAGTGAGATACACCTTAGCATGTAAAACAGACAAGAGAATATAAACTGCTGGGACACAAGTTAAATAAGTAAAAGTGGCAGAGAATAAGTAAAACTTTATCAGAGTTTGCAACGGTAAAAGCAACATTGAAAACCAAATCACGGACGACATTATCCAAAGCTTTAAAATTTTCAATTAAGTCCTTGACAAATGCCATTTTCCAATTAGAACACGAATCCTTTTATCATCATTCAAATATAGAATCAAAGGAGCCAGTTATTAAGCACCGTACCGGAAACAGTAATTGCCAACAAAGGGCCTCCTTAATGGCCAACAAAGGGCCTCCTTAATAACAATGGCCAACAAAGGGCTTCACAAATAACAATGGCCAACAAAGGGCCTCCTCAATGGCCAACAAAGGGCCTCCCAAATAGTAACAGAATTCGGTACGTGTGGTGTTCCACTTTACGTTATTAACGGATTATTATTTCGTGATAGTTTCCGAGAACAGTAAATACAAGTCAAAGTTTGACAGGAAGAAACACATAACAATACAATTTTGAGACAAGTATAAAATCACGTTCGACAAATGTAATTCACAAATATATTTTGAGACAGAAAATAAATATCACAATTCGACACGGAAGGAGCTAGGCACGCTAGGCTAAGCATGTAATCTCACGTTTATTCGACAACAATTATCACTTACGGCTCATACGGATGCTTGTAGTCCTTGTCTATGAGCCTGTTGCCTATAATCACCAATTTTATAGTCACAACGACAATATTTCTAAATAAAAGAATGCTCGCTAGCCCTATATGGTTTCTCGACTAGGTTGAATACTAAGTTCACTTCTAGTAATCCCCACAAAACCCGTCTTCTATATAAAGAAGCATTTTTGTAACAATTTTGATATCAAACAACACTTATAAATAATTATTAAAACTGTTTAGTTATAATACCAAATATAGTAAGAAAAGGTCAATTGTTATATTTGTAAAGAGTTACTCTGGCTAAAAAGACTATTTCTAGATACGAAAATATTTATTTTAAACAAATTTTCTTGTTGGTAAAAGCTTAATCACTATTTAAATAAAACAAATGCAACATTTAGTATTGGAGAAATAATTTTTATTGGCTTATTTTTGAAGAAAATAATTCATTATAACTAATTAGTAAAACATATATTTTTATTTCTAAAGTGTATTTATTTGAAACATAATTTAGTAAACATTATTAATAGCTTTAAAAACATATGATAAGTAAGGGATATAGAAACTATGACCAGCTCCCCTAAGATTCGCATAAACTACAACAAGTACCCCCAAGCTTTTGAAGACAACTTACTTAAAAGATACTTAGCTCCCCCAAACTTGAACCCACAACTTTCCCCTAAACTTTCAAATCAAGACACGAGTTCAGTTCCTAAAAATACGATTTTGACATATAGAAACAACTAAGAGGAAGATTCAGAGATTACCCAAGCCAAGAATGGCGAGAATTGATCAAGAAAACAAGCGGGTCGGGTCGCCGAAAGGTTTCGCCGGCGATGGAGCTCGTCGGGCTTTCTCCGTTGACTTCTGGACTTGGTTGGGCACTTCTAGAAGTGGGTCGGACCTCCTGGAGTTGAGCTAGCCTGGGACCGAAGGGTGGGTGGCCCTGGTTTGGTTGGATCGAGTTCTCGCCAAAAACTATGGGGAAACGGCGGCGATGGTGGTCTTCTCCGACCTCTGTTTCTACTGCCCCTGTTTCAACTTCTTCTTCTGTTTCTAGGGGTCTGGACGATAGAAGAATCGATAGAGAGAGAGAATGAGAGGATATACAGAGGGTTGTGATTGGTGAGTCTATTCTCGCCGGGCTCAGCAGCGGCGGCGGTGGTGGCCTCTAGCCGCTGCCACCAGCTACTTCGGTTGCTGCTGCTGCTGCTGCTTCTTGTTAGCAAACATAGAAAGAATCAGAAGGAGAGGAGGGAAAGGGAGATAGGGCAGTGAGTGGAGGGAGGAGTTGATGATGGTGTTGGTGGTGGTGCTTGTCATGGTGATGCCGGTGGTTGTTTGCCAGAGAAGAGAAAGAGAAGAGGGAGTGGTGGCGGCTGTGGTGTGCCAGGAGGGTAGGGTGAGCTTAAATACAGTGGGTGAGGGCGGTGTGTGAGAGAGAGGCGGTGAAATGGTGGAGGTGTAGTTGGAGGCGGTGATGGTTTCTTTTCCGTGAAGAGAAAGGAAGATGAAGAAGAAAAATTAAAAGAGTTTTCATTTATTTAAATGGTCAAAAAGAAGATGATAGGGTGTGGCTCAAGTACAGGTTGACGCGGTGGTTACTATCGCGTCGCAGTCTAGAAAATTAAAATAAATCGCAAAAAATAAAATTCTCACACTAGTTTCTCGTCTACTAAAATTAGCGAAGAAAAAATACCCAATTTAATACTCGAAACCTAAAATTAAATTCTCGCGTCACGAATTACCAAATTGACCCTAAATAAAATACGGGGTATTACACTGCTCCCCCTGCAAAAGTGTTCAGATACCCTGACGTAAAATTCCTCGAATCAATACCTCCAGCGATGTCAGCATCCGTGAAGCTAACGAGAGTAAGATCACCATTTCTAAAGCAAATACACAACTGAGAAGTACCCCTGAGATACCTGAATATCCACTTAACCGCAGACCAATGCTCTCTACCAGGATTGAAGAGAAACCGGCTGACAAATCCAACCGCATGAGTTATGTCTGGCCTCTTACACACCATGGAATGCATCAAACTACCCACCGGTGAAGCATATGGAACATACATCATGTCTTACTTCTCTGCCTCTGTTGGGGGACTCTGCTTTGAACTCAACTTGAAGTGACCAGCAAGAGGTGTATTAACTGGCTTCTCCTGGTCCATATTACCTCTTCAGGAGCTTCTCAATGTAGGACTACTAAGATAACCAAAGCCTCTTGGCTTTCCGGTCTCGCGGAATTCTCATACCCAGAATTTTCTCCGCGGACCCCAAATCCTTCACAGCAAAGGATTTGCCTAACTCCTTCTCAACTTGGAAATCTTACTGGCATCATGACCAATGACCAACATGTCATCGATATACATAAGAAGAATGATCGAATAACCGTCAGAGAAGTTCTTTAAAAACACACAATGATATGAAGTTGTCTTCTTATATCCATGCTCCCCCATGAATGAGTCAAACTTCCTATTCCACTGCCTTGGTGCCTGATTCAATCCATACAGACTCTACTTAAGCTTGCACACCAGATTTGCCTTTCCCTGAACTCTGAAACCCTCCGGGTGTTCCATGTAGATATCCTCCTCCACATCACCGTGAAGGAACGCAGTCTTGACATCAAGTTGCTCAATCTCTCAATCTCTGCTAGAAGCTACACCCAGAACAACCCGGATATACGACATCTTTACCACTGGAAAAAATATCTCCTTGTAGTCTACTCCTTTCCTCTGCCTGAACACTTTGACAACCAATCTTTTTTTATACCTTGTTTCTGACTTCTCAAACTTCAACCCGTAGGCCCACCTGTTCTTAGTGCTCTCTTACCCTTAGGAAACTTCACCAACTCATAGGTTTTGTTCTCATGTAAGAATTGCATCTCAGATTCCAAGGCTCGCAACCATTTCTCTTTCTTATCAACTGTCATGGGCTCATCATAGCTCTCTGGATCCCCCTCATCCGTGAGTGTCACATAATCAGACGAAGAATACTTCCGATAGGGTTGCCGATCTCTGCTAAGTCTCCTCAAATCTTTTATAGCTGGAGCTGGTGACTTTAAAGTTAACACCTCATCATGTTCATCTGCCTGATCATCAACTAGAGGTGGATCAACATAACTTGCATCACCCTGGTCATCCTGCACTATCTCACCACCATGCTCTGCTGGAGTAGGAACCGGACTCATGTCCACCAAATCATCACCATCAGCATGAGGCTTATCACATCTCTCAATGTGCTCAATAGTTTGATCTTCGAGAAATACCACATCTCGGCTCCTGACAATCTTCATTCAACTGGATCCCATAACCGGTACCCAAACTCTTCATGAAAACAACCCAGAAAGATACACTTCTTGGATTTGTCATCAAGCTTCAATCTTTCATCTCTCAGGACATGTAAAAATGCTCAACAATCGAACACTCTCAAGTGATTGTAAGACACATCTTTATCTGTCCAAACTCTGTCAGGTATATTTGTCTCCAAATGAACTGAATGATAGATATTGATCAAATCCACAGTTTCTTATTTCCTCACCCTAAAAGGTTTTTGGCAGCTTTTCCTGTGACAACATACATTGGATCTTCTCAATGATGGTCCTGTTCATCCTCTCTGCTATACCATTATGCTGTGGGGTCTTTGGAGGTGTCCTATTGTGCTTAATCCCATGGTTCCTTCAATACTAGTGGAAGGAACCTTTGTATTCACCGCTATTGTCAGTCCGTATGCACTTCAATGGCTTTTTTGTTTCCCCCTCAACACTAGCATGAATCTCCTTAAACACATCAGCTACTTGGCCCTTACTCCGAAGAGTGTATGCCCACACTTTCCTTGAATGATCATCAATGAAAGTGACAAAGTATCTGGCACCACCAAGTGTTCTCGTCTTGATGGGAACACAAACATCAGAATGTACCAGTTCTAGAATAACAGGCTTTTTAGAACCATATGAATGCTGAAAACTCAATATGTGTTACTTTTCAGCCAAACAATGGGTACAATGCTTTAACAGATTACCTTTAATGACAGGGAGTTGCTCTCGCTTGGTTAGGACATCAAATCCTTTCTGACTCATTTGACCCAGCCTCTTGTGCCACAACTCTGTTGAGGAATCATCAACTGCATTTACCATTGGACGGGTAAGCTTGGCATGAATAAAATACAATGAACACTCCTTCAACCCTCTAGCATCAACCAATGAGCCCCGAGTAAATCTCCATTTCCCATCACCAAAATGGTTGCTATACTCATCTTCATCAAGCTTCCCTGCAGAAATCAAATTAAGCCGAATATCAAGAACAAGTCTGACATCCCAGAGAACAAGCTTACTTCCAGTGTTTAGTCTCCAAGAAACATAACCCATGCAAATGATCTTTGACACACCATCATTCCCCATCTTCACAACACCATAGTCACCTGGTCTGTAGGATGAGAAGAACTCACTCCTGGAGGTAACATGAATAGAAGCGCCACTGTCAATAACCCAGATGCTGCTCTGACAAGCTATACTCGCAACATTATCCTCACATACAATGAGAGTAATATCCTTTGTCGTTGTAGCAACTGTCTCTTTCTTCTTATTCTGGTTGTCCAACCCTTTATGTCTCTTGTTCTTCATCTTCTTGCACTCTTTCTTCATATTTCCAATACCCCCACAATGGTAGCATTTGACAGTCTTCTTCCACTTTCTGGACTGGCCTCTCGAGTGGTTCCTGTCTTTCTTTGTTTCCCTGCTGTGATTTCTCCCTCTATCCTCTTTCTTTGGTGTCACCAGTGCCTCAGCCTCCGAGTTCATGCATGACTCGGACGGTATCGCTTCTTCATTCAAGAAGCTATCCTTGACCATGTCATTGGTCAACTTTACATCTGGAGCTGAATTGCTGAGAGCCACTGTCAAAGTTTCGCAGCTATCCGACAAGTTACTGAGAAGGAACAACGCCTGAATCTCATCATCAAATACAATAAGCATCGCCGTCAGCTGATTCATGAGCTCCTGAAACCTGCTCATATGCTCATACACACTATGGCCATCCATGTACCTCAAATTCACAAGGCGCTTCATGAGGTGCATCTTGTTCTGAGCTGTCTATCTCTCATACAAAGACTCAAGCTTTTTCCACAACACATCCACCCTTGTCACTGTGGCAACATTATGAAATACGATTTGGTCAATCCATTATCTGATAGTGGCCACAGTCTTCCTATGCAATGTGTCCCATGCCTTATTTGTCATAGTGGCCGGCTTCGAAGTGTCATCTTCGACAGGATCATAAAAATCTTTACAGAATAGCAAATCTTCCATCCTCGGTTTCCAAATTGAATAATTTGCTAAAGTCAATTTAATCATCGTGCCACCAACACTTTGCTCATCCATTTTAGTCAGCACAACCAACTGAGCCAACAACAATGAACCTGGCTCTGAGACCACTTGTTGCGAATCCGGGCTCAAAACACAACAACCACCAAAGTCGTAGCGGAAGCAAAATTCCCAAAGAATATAACTTTCCCCACAAATATGCAACTAAAAATGAGTCGAACAATGCAATTGAAGACAATAATAAAATGAGACAAGACCAATTTTTAAAGTGGAAAATCCAAAAAACAAGAAAAACCACGGAGTCGCCTCTCCGACTCAAATCATCCACTATATCACGCAATAATGGGATACACACACTAGTACTACTAGAGGATCATCAACATACAAGAAAAATATAATATTGAGATCAACAAGTCATCTAGATAACATTCTAGGGTAAACAAGAGGATAAACTTAGAGAGAACAAAACGACGATCCGACCGGTAGATATTGAGCTTACCCACCCATGAGATGCATCCTCTAATTTGAGTCGAATCTGACACGATTTCACCGTTGAAATTGCCGAGAAGCCTGCTGATTATGGCCTCCAAAAACCCAGAAATAGACTGTGTGTTCTCACTGTTGTTAATCTCTATTGCTCCCACTCTCTCTCTGATGAGTATCCACCAGCTGACCACTCACAAATGTGAGACACCAACTAATCACTTGGCTACGACAAGTCCACGTATGCCAAGCCAAACAACCACACACACTTTGTGTGTTTCCTGCTGGGCACTCCAGTAACCCATTTTGAATTCCTTCTTTTACTTTTTGTTTAATTACTCTCACGAGCAATTATCCGGTGTGGCAAGTTCACCAATGAAGTGAACACCACACCAAAATTATAAGCTTCATAAAGCCAAGACAACAAGCTTTTGTGCGACTCAAGCACTGCCCACCATAAGGGCCACAGACATAGGCGCACACCGGTTGAATTTTTCTAATACGACGCTAGAGTCTGCAGAGCATAGTATACTTTTTCCTCCGTCCGGTAACAAATGAAGCCATTTATTATCGCGAAACAATAACACCAAGTGGAGCCATTTAAATTTTTGAAAAATGAAAATATTATTTTGTAGCGAATTGATTGGTTCCTCAAAATATGCGCAAATGCTAAACATTATGCCTAACAGTCTAAGTAGAGGGAACATCGTTAGACGATGGTGGAAGGTTGGTTTTCGATATATAAGTATAAGTTAGACGTATGACAGCCTTTGGATACTCTAATGTCTACAATATAATTTTTTTCTTGTTTCAACCAAAATGGACGAGCATCTACAATGCTAGTAGTAAAAAATCATGCATAATTTAATCAACATTTTCCTTCTTTATTTTAACTATTCATAAAAGTTCATTATAATCTCCAATGCTACTGTTTTTTGGTTTTTTAAAACTAGAGAGCGGGATACTATCCGCTAAAATAAAAGAGCGGAGTAGAGAGCTCATTGGAGATGACGTTTTCACCATCTTTTTTATATTATTAAAATGAACGCCATTTGAATATCCCATTGGGGAGATGCTCGGGCTGTTGGATTGAATACTAAAAGCCATGCTTTTTGTATTGGATTATATGAATTTGATATTTATGAGAATGGTTTTGGGCAATGCTTTTGCATTATATTATTATTGTGCATAGTTGTCTATTGTTCTGCATAGTAGAAGATCTGGTGTGTAGAGTATAGCTTACACAAAGAAGATCTTATCTTCGGTTCTTGTGGAATGAAAGTTGTGAGTTCACAATCTAGATGGAATTAGACAAACCATCGGAAAGATTGTAGCACATTGTTTTAGTAGGTCTATCTTGGCTACAGGAAACAGTATAGTTCATACTATAGTTTCAACTCAATGTGCTAGTATACTTTGTGTATATTGAACAGGACCAAGTTGAGATCATTGTCTTTGTACTGACATAACAAGACAAACTATGTCTCATGGTTATTATGATTACTTATTCTCTTAATCCTTAGATAGTCAATGTGCACATGTATTAAGTAGTTATTGCTTTGACAAGTCAAGTGAGTGAGATTCCTATGGAGTCAATAACCTCGATGAGTTGGGTAATACTATTGAGTCCATGGTGTAGATTGATATATCGAAGGAATCCATGTCCCGGTTATGGGATTGATGATATCCCCTTGATGAAGCTTATAAGTTTTGATTATGTCAAACCCTGCAGGTAGATTACTTGGTAATCTGGACATATCAAATAAGTTAAGTGGTAAGGATCAAGGAATTGGGAAGAGGTCGATTAAATGAATTAGTCAGTAATTAATTTAATCGACGGATATCTGTAATCTTAACATGGGGGGATAATAAGTATTTAATAACAGGAGCTCGAAATATTAGTTTTGAGATTATGGACAGGAGTGCAATAACAGTTATTTAGTGGTACTAACTGTTATTAACTGTATTCGGACTAGGTTCGGGTGGAACCAGAAGTCCTAATAAAGTTAGGAGCCTGATTCGTATTTTCTCCTCCAGGTCCCTCCCGTAGCCTATATAAGTGTCCTTAGTCTTCAGAATTCGGATGCTTGAGATACACACCGAAATCTAGGGTTTCGTGAGTGAGAGCAATTCGTCTGGAGGCCAAGAAGGATTCTGGAAGCAGCAAGCCCACACTTGCATCCAGGAGGAACTTCAGGAATACGGGAGAAGATCAGGAGTGTTTTCAGACCTACATCAGAAAACTTGGACGCAGGTATGAACCCTAATTCCGCCTAGTAGGGTTTATGGCGTTCATGTTGAAACAATTTTTTATTAATCAGTATAGCAGACATGCAATCGAACTGGTCCAGGGATTCGCCTCCCTTCAATTGGTATCAGAGCCCCGTTCGACTCTGCATATCTGCTATACATCCATGTTGTCCAATAATCGAACCGGCTATGCATGTTAGAGTAGGAAGATCGCGACGTCTAACTCTGTTTTGCAGATTGAATCGTGTCCTGCTATTATGGTCATATTGTTTGATGTATGTGGTTTGATTTGGTTTTGGTTCCCACGCTGTTTTTCGTGGATGAAAAAGATTTGTAAACTTATGTAATAGCAAACCCTAGGTTCTCTTATTCCAGTATTAGATGAACGTGTGAGCTCTTTGGTGGCATTGAAAATCTGTAGCAGTCTCTGGTACTCTGTTACAGATTGATTTGCGGAATCCATGGAGACTAGGGTTACTGTAATATTAGTGGAGACAGAAGGACGAAAGATTGCAGATCGTCAAGTTTTCCACAGTGACGGCATGGCGTTTTTTGGAAAAAGTTTTTCGGCGACCTTACCGGGAAGGTCGATCCCCGTGTCGCTGGGTCAGATGGGTCTTGCTGACCCGACTAAAGAAGCTCCGACCATAATAGCAGGGCTGTGTGTGGTTGAATGCTTATAACATGTTTGATTGTATCTATGTGTATGATTATTCTGAATGCTTGCATTTTAATCATGGACAACATGGATATATAAATTTAATTTGTATTAAATTGTTCAAACGACTAAGTGGGAGAGGGATTCTAGTGCTTATAGATCCCGCGGTCTCCATCATTGATTTATAAGTGATGTAGTTGGTTTTGTGTGTTAGCCTTGAAGTTAACCTTCTTATCGAACATAACCACTGCAGTATCACTGGTATAAATTCCTATAAGGATACTTCTAATAATTACTGTTTATGTGTCATCTCTCCATCTGAGAGGCATGTAATGGGGTAATGGGTTAGAAGTAAAATGATGGTATACACTTAGATGTAAGTTATAGTATCCTCCCCATCGGAGTCACTGCTATGGCTTGCAGGACCAAAGGTACCATGTCTAACTATAGAATGAATGGTAGACGTCCACCCATCGTGGCATACTATTTTTATGTGTGTTAGACTACTGGTGGTTTACATTGCCCTTATATGTTTTATTTACATGATTCTCAGGTTCAAAATGTCGAACTCATTCAACCCACTATCTATTCTCTTGAATCAAAACAAACTCACTGGATCAAACTATATTGATTGGAAGAGGAATTTGAATATTGTGCTAACTGCTGAGGATTACAAATTTGTGCTTCTTGAGGATTGTCCTGCAGAACCTCTAGAAGGGGCTTCTGAGGAAGAAGCCAAGCCTTATAAGAGGTGGCAGAAAGCCGATCAGATGGCTAAATGCTACATATTAGGCTCCATGTCTAATGTGTTGCAGCATCAGCATGAGAACATGGGCTCTGCCCTTGAGATCATGGAGAACCTCAAAGAGATGTTTGGGGATCAGGATCGTGCTGCCAGGCAGGTTGCTATGAAAAACCTCATGAACACTAAAATGGTTGAAGGATCCTCTGTAAGGGATCATGTTCTGAAGATGATAAGTCTTCTAGGTGAACTAGAGATCCTTGGAGCTGTAATCGATGAGGAAACTCAGGTCGATATCGTGCTCATGACGCTGTCTGATTCATTTAACAGTTTTCGGCTAAATTATAATATGAACAAAAAGACTTATTCTTTAGCCGAATTGTTAAAGGAGCTTCAAGCAGCTGAGGGACTCCTACAGAAACCGGTTAATGTAATGGTGGCTGAAAATACTTCTGCTTCTAACCCTAGGGCTAAGAAGAAGAAGAAAGTTGCACAAGCAGTAGTTCCGAAGGTTGCTCCGGCACCTCAAGGAATAGCTCGTGGGCCACAGCAAGCACTTGCTCCTCAGGGGACATTGGGAAAGCCGAAAGGCAAGTGTTTCCTCTGTAACCAGAGAGGGCATTGGAAGAAGCAATGTCCAAAGTTCCTGGCTCGTCCAATCCAGAACAACTCAGGTATAACTCTTTCACTAATAGTTGAATCATGTTTAGCGGTTCGATCTACTAGAACCTGGTGTGTAGATTCGGGAGCCACTGACCATGTCTGCAATTCATTGCAGGGGTTCCAGGAAACCAGACAGCTTAGTGATGGCGAGATTTATCTACACTTGGGCAACACGAATAAAGTAGCTGCAGTTGCAATAGGAATTTGTTTCTTACATTTTGGGAATGATAGGATTTTAGTTTTGAAAGATTGTCTTTATGTACCTTCCATTAGAAGGAATTTGATTTCAGTTTCTAAGTTGGTTAAGAATGAATATTCAGTTTATTTTAATGACTCTGTGGTTATTAAGAAAAATAAACGTTTTATTTGTTCTGGTACATTGGTGGATGGTCTTTACATTATAAATCCTGAGACTCCCATAGCGCAGCTATATGAACTGAATAACTCGGATAGCTTACCTAAAAAGAGAAAGGAACCTTGCGAGATAAACCAAACATATCTTTGGCATTTACGACTTGGTCATATCAATATAAACAGAATACAAAGGCTGGTTCAGAATGGACCATTAGGTTCATTAAAAGTGGAGGCACTACCAGCATGTGAGTCATGCTTAGAAGGTAAGATGACCAAGAGGCCATTTTTGGCGAAGGGTAATAGGGCCAAAGAACTGTTGGAGCTTATCCATTCAGATGTTTGTGGACCAATGAATGTCCAAGCGAGGGGAGGTTTTGAGTATTTCATTACTTTTATTGATGATTACTCAAGATATGGATATATTTATTTGATGCGGCATAAGTCTGAGGCTTTTGAGAAATTTAAAATCTTTAAGGCAGAATCAGAGAAGCGTCTGGGAAAATATATCAAGTCATTTCGATCTGATCGAGGTGGCGAGTACCTCTTGGGACAATTCAGGGATTACTTGGAGGAACAAGGGATTCAATCCCAGTTGTCTGCTCCAGGTACGCCACAACAGAATGGTGTGGCAGAGCGAAGGAATAGGACTCTTTTAGAAATGGTGAGATCCATGATGAGTTATTCAGATTTACCAATTTCTTTTTGGGGGCATGCTTTAGAGACCGCTGCATATATTCTGAACTTGGTTCCATCTAAGTCAGTACCAACTACACCCACAGAACTTTGGACTGGGCGCAAGCCTAGTCTACGGCATGTTCGGATTTGGGGTAGTCCAGCACATGTGCTGAAGGGGAACGCAAGTAAGTTGGAATCAAGGACAGAAGTATGTGTCTTTGTAGGATACCCGAAAGGAACAAAGGGTGGTTTATTTTATAGTCCGAAAGATCAGAAAGTCATTGTTAGCACCAATGCGAGATTCTTAGAGGAAGACTATATTATGGATCACAAGCCTAAAAGTAAAATTGTTCTGGAAGAAATGCGAAGAAATCAAGTAGTCCAAGGTCATGATATGCCAACTGTACAAGAAGAAATACCACAAGAAAATGATATCGACATTCAACTACCTTTGGGTGGTTGGAGAAATGTAGATACTCGTGATACACAACAAAATAGTGTTGACATCCCACCGCAAGAGGGCAGTGGAGGAAATGATAATACTAGTGATCCACAAGATAGTAGTGACATTCCGCCGCAACCGAGCAGTGGGGAAAATGTTACTACTAGTGAACCACAAGTACAGCCTCGTCGTAGTGGGAGGGTTTCTCGTAAACCAGACAGATACATGTACTTGGGAGAGTCTTTTGACAAGGTCCCTGATGAACATGATACTGATCCCAGTAACTATAATGAAGCTGTTGGAAGTACGGATGCGGAAAAGTGGAAAAAGGCTATGATTTCTGAGATGGAGTCTATGTACTCCAATCAGGTCTGGGATCTTGTAGATCCAACAGATGGGGTAAAACCCATCGGTTGTAAGTGGATTTACAAGAAAAAGAGAGGGGTAGACGGGAAGGTTGAAACCTTCAAAGCAAGGCTTGTTGCGAAAGGTTTTACTCAGAAAGAAGGGATCGACTATGAGGAAACTTTTTCGCCAGTAGCCATGATTAAGTCTATCAGGATTCTCTTGTCCATTGCGGCTCATTTCGATTACGAAATTTGGCAAATGGATGTCAAGACAGCTTTCCTTAATGGAAGTCTTGATGAGTGCATTTATATGATGCAACCAGAAGGATTCGTAGCTAAGGGCCAGGAGCACAAGTTGTGCAAGCTTAAGAGGTCTATTTATGGACTTAAGCAGGCATCTAGATCATGGAACATCCGTTTTGATCAGGCAATCAAATCTTTTGGTTTTGATCAATGTCCGGATGAGCCGTGTGTGTACAAGAAGTGTAAAGAAAACGTTGTGGTATTCTTGATACTTTACGTTGATGATATATTGCTCATTGGAAACAATGTGGGTGTATTATCTAGTGTGCGGGTATGGTTATCAAGTCAATTTGATATGAAAGACTTGGGAGAAGCAGCATACGTTCTAGGGATCAAGCTTATGCGAGATCGGAAAAATAGGATGTTGGGCTTGTCGCAAGCCAATTATATTGATACTGTTCTTGCAAGGTTTAGCATGCAGGATTCCAAGAAAGGGTTGATCCCTTTCAGACATGGAATCAGTCTATCTAAGGATCAGTGTCCTAAGACACTTGATGAGATAGAAAGTATGAAAGCAGTTCCTTATGCTTCTGCAGTAGGAAGCCTCATGTATGCGATGTTATGTACTAGACCAGATATTTGCTTTGCTGTTGGCATGGTTAGTAGATATCAGTCTAACCCTGGAAGAGAACATTGGACTGCGGTAAAACATATATTGAAGTACCTGAAAAGGACTCGAGACTATATGTTGGTTTACCATGAAAATAGTCTTGTACCCATCGGGTACACAGACTCAGATTTTCAGTCAGATAGGGATTCCAGGAAGTCTACCTCTGGATATGTTTTCACTTTAGGAGGTGGAGCCATTAGTTGGAGGAGCATCAAGCAGTCTTGCATTGCTGATTCCACCATGGAAGCTGAATATGTGGCTGCTTCGGAAGCTGCTAAGGAAGCTGTTTGGCTTAGAAACTTTCTAATGGATCTTGGAGTGATACCGAGTGCACAACCGGCTATGACGCTTTATTGCGATAATAGCGGCGCGGTTGCAAACTCAAGGGAACCAAGAGCTTACAAGAAAGGAAAACATATAGAGCGTAAGTATCATTTGATTAGAGAAATCGTGCACAGAGGTGATGTGGCAGTGATGAAGATTGCATCAGCGGATAACCTGGCAGACCCATTTACGAAGTGTTTGACAGCTAAAGCTTTTGATGGTCACGTAGAGGGAATGGGTTTGAGGTGTGTTGCTGCATGGCTTTGAGTCTTAGTGGGAGATTGTTGGATTGAATACTAAAAGCCATGCTTTTTGTATTGGATTATATGAATTTGATATTTATGAGAATGGTTTTGGGCAATGCTTTTGCATTATATTATTATTGTGCATAGTTGTCTATTGTTCTGCATAGTAGAAGATCTGGTGTGTAGAGTATAGCTTACACAAAGAAGATCTTATCTTCGGTTCTTGTGGAATGAAAGTTGTGAGTTCACAATCTAGATGGAATTAGACAAACCATCGGAAAGATTGTAGCACATTGTTTTAGTAGGTCTATCTTGGCTACAGGAAACAGTATAGTTCATACTATAGTTTCAACTCAATGTGCTAGTATACTTTGTGTATATTGAACAGGACCAAGTTGAGATCATTGTCTTTGTACTGACATAACAAGACAAACTATGTCTCATGGTTATTATGATTACTTATTCTCTTAATCCTTAGATAGTCAATGTGCACATGTATTAAGTAGTTATTGCTTTGACAAGTCAAGTGAGTGAGATTCCTATGGAGTCAATAACCTCGATGAGTTGGGTAATACTATTGAGTCCATGGTGTAGATTGATATATCGAAGGAATCCATGTCCCGGTTATGGGATTGATGATATCCCCTTGATGAAGCTTATAAGTTTTGATTATGTCAAACCCTGCAGGTAGATTACTTGGTAATCTGGACATATCAAATAAGTTAAGTGGTAAGGATCAAGGAATTGGGAAGAGGTCGATTAAATGAATTAGTCAGTAATTAATTTAATCGACGGATATCTGTAATCTTAACATGGGGGGATAATAAGTATTTAATAACAGGAGCTCGAAATATTAGTTTTGAGATTATGGACAGGAGTGCAATAACAGTTATTTAGTGGTACTAACTGTTATTAACTGTATTCGGACTAGGTTCGGGTGGAACCAGAAGTCCTAATAAAGTTAGGAGCCTGATTCGTATTTTCTCCTCCAGGTCCCTCCCGTAGCCTATATAAGTGTCCTTAGTCTTCAGAATTCGGATGCTTGAGATACACACCGAAATCTAGGGTTTCGTGAGTGAGAGCAATTCGTCTGGAGGCCAAGAAGGATTCTGGAAGCAGCAAGCCCACACTTGCATCCAGGAGGAACTTCAGGAATACGGGAGAAGATCAGGAGTGTTTTCAGACCTACATCAGAAAACTTGGACGCAGGTATGAACCCTAATTCCGCCTAGTAGGGTTTATGGCGTTCATGTTGAAACAATTTTTTATTAATCAGTATAGCAGACATGCAATCGAACTGGTCCAGGGATTCGCCTCCCTTCACGGGCAACTTCAATAGATCATTTTATGAAAAATATAAAGGAATTTGTAAAAAGAACAAATTGACTCTAACAGAACATGCATATTGGGAGAGAGATCACAAAACGTGCAAAAGCCTCGCCAAACCTGGCGATTAAAATTGGCTATGCAAATTTTTTTAGACATGATTCTCCATCTTTTCTCCTACATTTTCTATATGATGATTACTATTTCCTACACTTCCTTTTTCTCTCTCATCTACAATTCATTTTTTGTCCAACATCTACAATTCATTAGTTGCACGTGTTTTGAGTGAAAATTAAATAAAAAAAACTTTTTTTTTTATAAATTTTACATGGAACTATTGAAATAGAACTCATTATGCAAAACGCAACACACCACTGTTATGTATTATTTTCATTATAATTGCATATCACTATCGGAGATGCTCATAGCGAGGTTCTTAAAACTCTAGCTATCTACAATATTATATGTCAGAATTGTGAGAATAATGAACTCCAACAAATACGACAAGACGTCTACAATAAAATTTGAAGTTCATTATTCTACTCCTAGTAAGAAACACTATGCTAGTTGTCTATCGTAAATAACTTAAATTGTGTGGGTAATATAACCGTGATGAAAGTTCTTAGAAAACTAGAAGAGGCAAAAGATAAATTTAATGCAAGATGATCAAATGGTCGTCATTGTTGTAAGTTCAAACACTTTTGGTAGGCTACCTATTTACTAAGGAAGCTCAGGCTTTTCTATGTTCACTTTGGTGCGTTGGACGTATGCAACCTTTGGATGTTGGATAGATCTAAGGGTCGAGAGAATAGGAAAAGGGATAAGTAGACTAAGTGAAACAACAAACTAGGGCATGGAACTTATGCTGTGGTTACGAATTGGCTTATACACTTTGTTTCAATCCTCCCCCTCCTTGTACCGGCATCAAAGATGGTGTTCTTGCTCCTCGATGAAAGTGTGGACAACGGCAGCGAGTTCCTCAATCGAGTGCAAAATTCCTTTGAACACTTTTTAATTTCGACTCCAACAAATCACCCACAACGTGGTGATAAACAACCCCTGTTTGTCATTCGATAAAATCTCCAGTGACTCCGCAATCCACGATGAAACCCGACTATGGTTGGAGCGTCGCGAGTTGGAGCCTAAGACCGATGCCCAAAGCCGTCGACTAGATTTACATTGCAAGAACAAATAAGTATCATACTCTTCCTCCTTTTCACATCTAGCACAGATGCGTTGCACATTAACCCCACTTTATCAAGTTCATCGTTCTTGGGAGCGAAGAATGGAACGTGCGCCAAGCCGTAAACATCGTTTTCCTCGGAACGGGGAGCCTCCAGATCTTTTGACTTGTACATGCCATCCAGGAACTTGAATGTGTCACCATACCTTCATGCTCACGCCGTAACTCTTCAGCAATCAAGTATCCCGTCTTGACTGAGTATTTTCCTTCTTTGTCGTAGAACCAGGACCAAGTATCTCTTTGATCCGTACAAGGTAGCGGGATCGTTCGAATAACCTCAACATCCACAACATGTAGTCCTTCTGCCAGACGATTTAAATTCTATTGTTTTAAAAAAGGGTATATGAAATTACTTACAGGATAGTCCAGAGGACTATTTCTTGGCGTGATGACCTTAAAAGTCGACGGTCTCGGGATCCATCTATCACAAAAAGCATCAGTTGTAGCCCCATCCCCGATACAATAGTAAACGCCTCTTTCGAGGACCAATCTCCCCATGAGCACCCCGCACCAAGTTTGAGACGGGTTCTTCCCCAATCTTGCATCCATGAATTGGTATCCTGCAAAATATTTAGCTTTCAATACACGTGCTAACAAGGAATTCGGATGAGTCAAGATTCTCCATCCTTTCTTAGTGAGTAAAGCAAGATTGACGCGAAAGCCCAATCCTCCTTCTCCCTTGGGTCGTTTAATTTTCTCCCAAGCCACCCAACACATTTTCTTATCCTTTCCACTCCTCTTCCACCAAAAGTCCCGAATTAAGCCTTCAATCCTATCACAAAAGAGAAATAGGTAATAGAAAGCAAGACATCAAGTAGTTGGGTATAGCTTGGAGTATCGACTTCATAAGTATTTCCTTCCTAGCAGTGGAAAGGAACTTCTCATTCCAACCGTTCACTTTGGCACTGATTTTCTCCAAGATACCAGCGAAAGCTGGCGTTTTAGCCTTACCAATTTTCGTAGGCATTCCATATATTTTTGAAAAACAGGAACACATAGCATACGTAGCATAGAACATAACATATCACGAACATCACCCCCCACATTAGCCGAAAACATAGCATCTCTATCTCAAGATTAACCTTCTGCCCCGACGCTTTCTCGTAATCCTGCAAAATTTGAGCTAGAATGAGAACCTCTGACTGTACTGCTCTTGTGAAAAAAATACTATCGTCAGCAAACAAGAGATGCGAGATGTCTAGTCTACCTCTAGACGCTTTGATCGGAGTGTACCTGCCACAGTAAGAGAGTGAGACGGCCCTTCAGTACATAGCAAGAAAAGGTAAGGCGAGAGTGTACACCCCCGGCGCAATCCCCGTTGTGGGATAAATTCTCCTGCAACTTCACCATTTGAACAAAAGCGAAACTAACCGAAGAAACATATCGCATGATCAAATCCACCAACTTTGGTTCAAAACCGATTTTGATCATAATGGCCCTGGATACCCCCACTCGACTCTGTCGTACGCTTTATTCATGTCGGCTTTTAAAGCCATATACCCTGTTTTTCCTTTCACACGAGTAGTCATCATATGTATCAATCCGTAAGCCACAATCACATTATCAGAAATCAGACGATTCGGCACAAAAACACTTTGGTGGGGCGAAATCAATTGATTTAGAATCGTCTTAACACGATTATCAATAACTTAAAAAGAGCAGGAAAATGAATAGCTACATTTTTTGTGCCTATTTCTCTCATCTTTTTATATTTCATTTAATTTCCACCTACAAAAACTACATTTTAGCTAAGTTTTACATGGTAGCATTGGAGATCATATCAATCTTTTTATATAGGTAAAATAAAAAATAACAATTTTGATTAAAATATACATAATTTTGATTATATTTGTGGAGTGTGCCATTTAAACGAGTTATTGTAAACAATAGAAATTGCTCTTGTCAAAATTTCGACAAAGCTTACTGCTAATTATGAAAACCCAACTTACCATCAAAAGAAGGGTAAAAGACAAAAATTACCCTCCATGTTTGGAATATATACAAAAAGCCCCTCGTGTTCGGGAATATAGCAAAACCCCCGACAGTAGACGGCAGTTAGACAATCACCACCTCCGTTAAAGTCAGTCGGGGGTGCAATATGACTTTTTATGACTATTTTGCCCCTCTTCGTGTTTTAGTGTTTATTTTGTTGATGTTCTTGATGAACTTGGTGTTCTTGACCATCACCAGCGCCGCCACCGCCGCCACCACCGCCACTGATGAACAACCACCAATGATTTTCACAACCATCAATCACTTCACAAATTAACCTCCATAAAATGCCATCTTCTACTCACCTTCATACCTCCTGCAACTATCCACCTTCACAGCCAACACAATACCTCCGCAACCAACCTTCACAAACCTGAAACAAACTTCATCACTATCCAGACCACCATTGCAGCCAAGCCAAACTAACCTCCAAATTCCCTTCGTGAAACCATGACCACCTACCACCATTACACCTCGTTACTTTGATCCACCATTACTGCAAAGCCTTTAACAACACAACCGGTCTTACATCACCATACCAGTCCAATTAACCACCTCAACCACCCTTCACATAACCTCCTAACCTCAGACACAAATTGGACCCAAATTCCACCTGAAGCAAACAACCTGACTTTCCCTACAACCTAATCCTAAACTCCACAACACCATCACCACCTCCTAATCCACAACTACTATCAAATTGTATCACCACTTGACTTGACAAATAAACCAAACCTACCACCATTACACCATCATCTCAGACCCAACTCACCAATACCAACCTGACTAATAAACCACCATATAACCCAGATCCGCAGGCCCCAAGGGGTACTCGTGGCAGATCGATTCGAATAGAAGATGGGCTATTGATGTCGCTCCTGCGAAATCGACAGTGACAGATGAAGGAGGAGGACGACGACGTCCCCCTCGTCGATGCCGTTGTCCCCATAGTCGACATATGAGAGAAATCGTGTTTGAATAAACCAGATCTGATTTCACTAAGCACAACACCGGAGCTATTGAGAATGTTCCACCATTGCACCTCTTCTCTGCGAGGTCCCTAATCTTCAGGACGATGGCGTCGGAACCAGAGCCACCCTCTTCTCTGCGAGTTGGGGCTTGTTCGATTCTCCCGTCGTTGATGCAGGAGAGTGTGAGAGAGACAACCGAGAGAGAAAAGAGAAGAGATGCGGAAAAAATTAAGGAATAAGGAGAAGAAAGACTTATATATTAGGGTATTTTTTTTTTATTTGAGGGTACAATGGGTATTTAATGTGTTCCGTTAGTTGCCGTTAGTCACCGTGGGTTTCTTATATCCCCAAACACTAGGGGTTCTTTTGTAAACACGGATGGTGGTTTTCAGTGGCGGAGCCACATAGAGGCACGGGGGTGCAAGTGCACCCCTGAATTTTTGAATAACTACTACTATACCCCCATAATGCTTTAATAATTTCAGTTGGGCCCTCATTAAATAGCAGTAGTGCACCCTAAAAATTTACACTCTGTAGTTGTGCCCGTCCTCTTACGGATTTGTGCCTCCCCTCTTACAGATTTCTGGCTCCGCCACCGGTGGTTTTTGTCTTTTACCCTCAAAATAAAGAGAGACCGTCGAACGACTCGGGAACTGTTGATCCGATCCATGTTGACCCGACACGTAGTACGACCTTCGACCTCGGGTATTCCGGAAGCGGGTCAGGGTCATAATATGCCTCTGGATCTCTGTATTATTCGTTGGACTGTCCATACCCGTACGCGTCAGAGTTCGGACTAACCAACGCAGGTGGTGGACACTTTAATAATAGCCTCTTGACCTCCTCTCTCTCCTCCCCCGCAGAATTCCCCCAAATTCCAAATCTCTCTCTTTCTCTGTCTTCATTTCGTAGCACCGAGCTCATCATGTTGCTCGTTACTCCCTTAAATCTACTTCACCGTTCTTCAAATCAAAGGTGAGTCCTGCTTTCGTGTTTCAGCTTCATCTTACTGGTATATTGTTCGGATTGTATCGAATTGCAGTAGGATTTGTTATGGTTGATTACTCTAGAAATGTTGGGATATTCAAAGAGGATGAGAGTGGAAGTGTGTCGTTGTTCTGAAATCACTGATACATTCATGTTCGAAGCTTTAATTTTGCATTTTTTTTCGAAGTACAACAGTGATGAATTTGGCGATTGCAGTAGCACAGTGTTGGTAATGAACATAATGCTATAGAGACTAGAGAAGTTGGAGTATGGTAGAACTAATACTTAATCTTTCAAGTATTTAGGATTTGTTTAGTATGTTTGGAAGCATGGCTTTCCATGGAAAAGGAAAGAATAAAAATCAGTTCGATTGCTTGGAACTACTTACAGAAAATAGTCGTGGTACATGGACATAATTATAGAGCCAATTGTGGTCACACATGTAAGATTTTGTATATAATCATGGAAGATGAAATGGCTTCGAATTCTTTTTCATTTCGATTCATTTTCTTTTCCCAGTTAAATTCAGGATTCCAACCATGGCAATTAGGTATCAGTTTCTCTACATGTGTTGTTTTCACATTCCTGTTAATTTTGTGGCTTGTTCACTTACGGAAAAATGTTTTCTCGTGTGTTAGTTTGTTTGCTTTGTCGGAGGATTTTATTAGAACCAAATTAGATAGAGAAGTAGGGGGTTTGAGGTTTCTATGATTGGCCGCCTTCCTTTATGTCATATGTTGTCTTGTCGTTTAATCTTTTTAATGGATTTTATGTCTTATACGGCGTTGTTTTATGTTGCTAATCTTTCTTATTATTTTCTTGTTATAACATAAATTATAGGTCAAAACAATGAGAATATCTAACTCCCTGATATATACAAGAGAAACAACACACTGCCTACAATGAACATTGGTATGTCCTTAAAGAACTTGTTGCCAAATTCAGTTGTGTTTCTGGTCTCTTGTAGATTATTTTTTATTGTTTGAATAATTTTATGCTAGAGTAATTGGAAAGTGAGAGGCAAAAGATTAATAGACATGGAATTTGTCATGGTATTGTCGTCTACACAAGATGAGATGCCTACTTCTTTTTGCTATGTCTTTAAACCTAAGAAAAAGTTTGAAAGAACAATAAATACAAAACGTTTACGTGTCAGGTTACAAACGACTCCTAATTAACTAATGTGATAGTACTATTTATTCCTTCAAAAGCATACAAAAGCTATAAAATAAAATTTAACTTGTCTAACCCCCTCATATAAATATTTATGATCTCATGATCTCATTTCTTAGCTTGCTTGTATTAGGCTTGTTGCTTTTAGTCATTTCATAAACCACAAATTGGGTTGTGTTTCCATACTGAAAAAAGTTAACAAAAAAAGCTACCTATCTGATAACCTCCATAACCGTATTAGCACATGATCTTTTCTTTCTAGACATCAAGAAGGCCCTAGTTGTGCAATAGTGGAACCCCTTAGTAAGGAATATGCCATCCAAGCTCACCATCGTTCCAAGAAACAAAATGCTTACTGTAATCATTCAAAACTTAAGATTATCGAGTCATCAACAATCTGACTCAGGCTCAACGGTAATATATAGAAGCATAAACATGGAGAGTCCGAATTCACACATCTGCTCCTGGTATTCCGGAAGTTGCTCAGCCGCTCAGGATCACGTCTGGCCCTATGTATAATCCATTAAACTATCCATATCTGCACACTTAAGAGTTCGGACAACCTAAAGCAGGTGGAGACTATAATATATTAACCTGGCCTCCTTGACCTTTTCTTCTCTATCCTCTCATACTGCCCCTAAACATCTCTTTCCACATTTCATGGTGAGGTTCGAGCTCGTGTTGCTTGTAATAGGGTCAAACTATTCATCATTATCTGAAAACTAAGGTGAGTCATCTTTAGCTCTCTGCCCCAGTTACTAAACTAAAATTTGAGTTTTCTGATTATCTGCCCGTGGTTATTACCTGTTTGATTTGGTATAATTTAACTTGTCTTCCGAAAAGATTCACTCTCAATTTCTCACCGTCCAGAATTTCAGACTTAGGTTTTAGTCTTTCCAAGTGGTTTGTTTTATCAGTCCTGTTAGTCTATTCATTTCTCATATATATATATATATATATTGTTTTTCCTGCCATGTCTGTTTGTTTGACAGTTTTGAGGATTTTAGAGAAACAAACTTAGATAGAGATGTAGGGGAGTTGATATTTCTCTAATTGGTCACCATCATTATTGTACTTTTGTCATATATTTTGTTTCTTTATGTCTTTAGCTGAAGGTTTGTCTTATACTTTTGGTCTTTTCTCTTGCTAAATTTTATGTTTTCTTTCTCGTTGAACCTTTTTTCTTTTGGGTAGTTAGATTTTTTTAAAAAGAAAAGACTACAGAACTACAAGGGGCATGCCCCAAGCTACAAGCTTGAAAAGCCTAGCCTGCTATGAGAAAAGGAACTAGCAGGAAACAAACAAAAATGGCTCTGGACTCTAAGTAACGTCTCAGCAACGAGGAGTACAGCAAGCAAGCTACAAACTCCCAACTCTAGCAATGTCAGGACTTAAAGTTCCTGACTTTTCTGAGACAATGATCTAGGCCCTCACGTGAAGGTCAATCTTCCTTATGATTGCTTCTGGAGTAGTATTCTTATGCTCAGTGATTTTCAGATTCCTTGCTCTCCAGATTAAATAAACAGTAGCAGAGAAGAGAAGCTTGGTGACATTGTCTATAATACCAGCATTCTCCCAGCTGTTGAAGAACAAAATCGCTCCATCTCATCTAAGGCCATTAAAGCCTTATAATGGCTATGCAATGGTCCCATATGCCTTTTATGCAACTGTAGAAGAGGTGACTTCTGAACTCCAAGGTAATTGTCACAGAAGTGACAATTATGGTTTCTTGCAATTCCCCGTTCCATTAGCTTTCCCCCAGTAGTAAGTCTATTGACAAGGATCAACCAAAGAATTATAGAAAACGTAAGAGACTTTTTAATTGTGCCAGATTAATTTATACCAAGTCTGGGCCTCTCCATAACTTTAAGAATTTTTCCAAGCCAATTTGTTTCCTGAACTCAAGTCTCCAGTCCATTATGTACCCATATGAGAGCATCTTGGTTTGATTTGGGTTGTGGCATCCTGTCAGTTCAAGCTTTCAGCATCTAAATCAGAGTGTGCTCCTGGGTTTGAAGGCCAGCACCATTGCCCATCTCTGATAATGTTTCTGTCTTTACCTTCGTTGCCAAGGACAGAGACATAGATGACCCCAGGGCCTATTTGTTCCACAGTGGGCAGGGCCGGCCCAAGGGGTAGCCCAGTGAAGCAGCCACCTTAGGCCCCCGTATTTTATACTCCCAGTTAGATTAATTGTGTCTAATATAAAATTTCCATTAGCTAAATGTTAGTTTGGTGGTAGTGTCTATTTTTTCCACAAACTTGACCGAGGTTCAACTCTCACTGACTGATTTGTGTAAAGTTTTCTTCACTTCGGAGCTTCAAATTTAGGCCCCCAGATGTCTAGGGGCGGCCCTGACAATGGGACCTGCATCAAGCCAGAAATCATACCACAGGAAGTTACTATCACCATTAGATCATTACTATCTCTAACCCTTATATGCTTCCTGAGATAAATTGATACCCGCATGTATGTATCCGGTTGTTAGGGTTTACCTAACGTGATAGTAATTCTAGACGCTATCAAGTCTCCACACACACGAACACGAACACAAAACACTCTTAAACTTTGATATTTTCATTGATAACCAAAATACTGAAATTACAATTGTTTAATTAGAAAAGACTAATCATAAGCATAGACTCTTACGAGCCCGACCCGGTTTACTAACTAATTAAATAAAAAACTAATTAAATTAACTAAATAAATAAACTAACTAACAAATAATATTAATTAAGTAAATAAATAATACGGCTGACCTGTATCAACTCCCCCGCGCTCGAAAAGCACCTTGTCCTCAAGGTGAACGTGCGAACAATCTTGAAGAAGCCCAGAACTACGTGTCTCAGATCAAATGGACGGAGGACGACCTTTGGAACAACACTTTGTAGGTCGAATCCTGAAAAAATGAGGCTGGAAACAGATTCAGAGGGTCGAGAAACCCTAGGAGAGACTCCACGGCTCAAAAAAATGGTGCCGCGGCTCAAAAAGGGGCCGAAAAGAGGTAGGTGGATCACTCACTTGGAGCCAAGGTGGAGCTCGCCTTTTGGATGGAGCCAAAAGGAAGCCATCAAGCCGTTTAGTAGCCGACGGCTCAAACTGAGCCGGAAGGAAGCTGAGCCGGGCTTAAACAAACGGCTCGAGCCAAGCCACATCACAGCCGGCGGCTGGATCGAGCCATGGTGGAGCCGGGGTCATCTTGGCGGCTAAGCGGATCCGATTTGCAGACGGATCTGGTGGGAACCGCGGAACAGGGCTGATGTTCCGTTCGCCACTTGGATGGGAGGTTGCGCGGGCCGTGGCTTGGGTGAGAGGGACGTCGGAAGTCAGTCGCCGATTGGAGGGTGCAGCGGCGGTTTTTGGCGGCGACGATGCTAGGGCTTCCCGGGGCTGTTGGGGGCCAGAGGTGGCTGTGCCGTGATCGCCGGAGGCCTGGGAGTGTCCCTCCAGTGTCGGGGCCGACGGAAGGGGCGGCAATGTCAGCGGTAGGAGCACCTGGTCGGAGATTGACGGCTGCTGGGGCAGAATCGTGGTTGGCGGCGGCGGTAGCTCCGACTGTTCTTGCTGGGTTTGCTGCAACGGCGGGGGCGCCTCCTCCTAGTGGTTGGCTGCTGGTCGTGGAACGGCTGTTCAGGCGACGGTGACGGTGGTTGGATCGGTGGTTGTTCTTGGCCTCTGACGATGTCCTGGAGGCGACAAATTCCTCAGTGGAAATCAATCGGTATGGTCTCCCACTTAGAGATATTCGTCTCCCACTTGCTTTGAGGCCTGCAAATGCTGGGATGTCATCGATGTCGAGAACGACGTATGGGAAATCACCCATGTCCGCCATTAACTCAATGAAAGCGCCCGTTGATACACGAATGGATCGGGTTGTTAGGGTTTACCTAACGTGATAGTAATTCTAGACACTATCAAGTCTCCACACACACGAACGCGAACACAAAACACTCTTAAACTTTGAAATTTTTCATTGATAACCAAAATACTGAAATTACAATTGCTTACATAGAAGAGACTAATCATAACCCTAGACTCTTACGGGCCCGGCGCGGTTTACTAACTAACAAATAATATTAATTAAGTAAATAAATAATACGGCTAATGATACGGCTGACCCATATCATAAATTCCCAAGCTCATCATGTTCCTCCAAATCTAAGAAGCTTGTTTTGGAGCCTTAGTCATCCAGAATCGCCTTCTTCTGAGGAGGTTGCATTTCACCCAGTCAAGCCACAAAGAGTTTGATCTTGGATGAAGCAGTTTCCACACCTTTAGAATAGTAGCTTTGTTCAAGTTGTGGGAGATATCATGTCTAATCCTTCTTCTTCTAAAGGTGTAAAAACAAGCTTTCTAGCAACCTTGGGTCCTGATAATCTCAGCTCAGAGCCACTCCTAGAAACCTCTTTAGAGTTCAGTCAATCTTCCCATACACTATAGCAGGGAGAATTTCTCGCTGAACTTCTTGATAAGCTGAAAACAAATTTTCTCCTGTAATATATACTCTGCGTTATATGGGTAATAAAAATGCAGAACTTAGAAAGTAAAACGAATACGTGGCATAAGCCCATAGGTGACATTTACTTGTTTCTTTCCCTGACAGTCCTGAATTATCCATTCAGGTACAAAAATATCTGTTAGAGACTTCAGATTAAGATCGTATGTCACTTTCCATTTAATGAAGGGTGACACAACACTGTGGTCATGCTTTTGTAATTGTGGGGAGCATCATGAAAAAGTTTGTCAGAAGGCAAAGATGAAATGTAACTGTTGTAACAGAACTCCTGTTTCAGAGCTCCGTTACCAGTTTGTTATAACGTGTGGGTACTCGAGCAAGAACGACGAAAGCAAAACAAGAACGAGACAGATATTTAACGTGGTTCACTAACGAATTCGTAACGAACCCGCTAGCTAATCCACGGCCAGAACCAGATATTTTATTGAGAAGAGAACCCGATTACAATACACGCCGTGGCCACAACGGCGACCCGAAAAACCCCACCAGACACACTCACAAAAAGGAGCTCTCAAACGCACAATACAACCCGTGTGTGTACTGACTAAACAAAGACCTCCCCTTTATTTATACTACCCTAGGGGCGGTGGATTACCAACTAAGGAAACAAAAGTTCACCGCCCCTAATATGCCAAATTGATTCAAAGTCAACTTTCCTAATGGCCTTTGTTTGTTTCCTTATACCCCAAGTTAATACCAAGCCAATTCAAGTCACATTCTAACAAATCTCCACCTTGACTTGAATCATCTTAGCAATCCGAAACCGGAACCTGATGCTTCTCTTCTCAAACATGAACCGGATGCGTCTCCCTGAACCAGAAACGAGCACGCCTCCCTAGACAGATCGCAGCTGATGCGAAACCCTAATCGCCAAATCGTTTCTCCAACTACCATGCGTTCCTGCAATGAATGCGCCCGATGTGGTTGCACTTCCGGAAACGGAAACAAGTGCTCCACCCAGAACCAGACTCGAATACATTCACTGAGAAAGCAGGACCGAATGTATTCCCGATGCGCTCAATTGCGCCAGACAGATGCACCATGACAGAATGCCCAGATGTCATCCAGACCAGATGCACCGATGACGAGTGCCCAAATTGTCATGCCCGATGGGCCCCGTATGCCTCAGATGCGCCAGATGCTCGCCAGAAACAGATCGCGCCAGATGCGAGCTCAGTGCGTGTCATGGTACACGCTGCAAAACCAGATGCACGCCAGAACAAACTCGTGCATAATGCGCGCCGGCACCAGAATCAGATGCGCGTGCCAGAAATCTCACGTGCCAGATGCTCCATGTCGTTGCTCCAACTCCAACGAGTTCCTGCAACGCATGAGCCAGAACCAGATTCAATTCACACGCCAGATGCTCCACTCCGGGAGCCGCATTGCGCCTGAATGCCAATCGCCAGAACGCCAGATGCGCGTGAACCGCCAGATTCGCGCCAGTATTGAATGCGTGCTGGATTTGCCAGATCCCTTGCACGCCTAATCAGATGCGCGTCAGATTGCTCCGAAAGGAGCCCGGATAGCCCCCTCCACGGGACTTCAGATGGCGGGTGTACCTGCTTCTCTTTCACACACCAATCGATCTTGATCGCCAAACCAGACATCGTTCTTGGCGAAATCTCGAAACCCTACTCCCGATAGCCTGCTCCACCTGAATCGCGAAACCCTAGCTTTGAGTAACACCAAAACGTGAAACCCTAGCTCTAGGCTCCACCTGGATCTTGGAACCCCGGCTCTGATACCAGTTTGTTAAAACTGGTGATCCCCTTACCTGGCTCTGATACCAGTTTGTTGAAACTGGTGTTCCTCCTGACCTGGCTCTGATACCAGTTTGTTGTAACAGAACTCCTGTTTCAGAGCTCCGTTACCAGTTTGTTATAACGTGTGGGTACTCAAGCAAGAACGACGAAAGCAAAAGAAGAACGAGATAGATATTTAACGTGGTTCACTAACGAATTCGTAACGAACCCGCTAGCTAATCCACGGCCAGAACCAGACATTTTATTGAGAAGAGAACCCGATTACAATACACACCGTGGCCACAACGGCCACGGCGGCGACCCGAAAACCCCACCAGACACTCACAAAAAGGAGCTCTCAAACGCACAATACAACCCGTGTGTGTGTACTGACTAAACAAAGACCTCCCCTTTATTTATACTACCCTAGGGGCGGTGGATTACCAACTAAGGAAACAAAAGTTCACCGCCTCTAATATGCCAAATTGATTCAAAGTCAACTTTCCTAATGGCCTTTGTTTGTTTCCTTATACCCCAAGTTAATACCAAGCCAATTCAAGTCACATTCTAACAGTAACCTTTTGATCATGTGTTTGTGACTGACTACTAACTGCTTAATTTTCGAAAACAGATTTATTTGCTTCTCTGCACAGTTTCTTGTCATCCAGAGTCTAGGAGTTGAGTTCCATTTATCTAAAGTGGTTTGTTTATTTGTCAATTCCTGCCAGTTTATTATTCCCTTATTTTGTTTTTCCTTTTCGTTTGTTTTTTTTTCCCTTGTTCCTTTCTTTGCTTAAGTGGATGAATTTGCTCAACACCAAATTAGATAAAGAAAGAAGAGGTACTAAAATTGCTCGCTATCAGTTTTTTGTTGTTTTACTTATTTTGATGTTGTGTTTGGGGCATGGTGTTTTTATGTTTTCATATCTCTTTTGTTGAACCTCTTAACTAACTGAAACAATCTTTGTTTCCAATGTGTTCCCAGTGAGATGCGTATTAATGAAAATTGCAAAGGTTTTCACCCAGAAAAAAAAAAGTTGCCACGGATTGAAAATAAAAATGATTCATTCCGTGCTTGGAATTTCCTTTTATTGATCGCTGTGGATTTTCTTTCAGGAACTGTGATATCCGTTTGTGACATGTGATAAAGGTTGTATTTAGTTTTTGTTATATGATGGACGGAAAGACAGTACAGCAGTCCTGGTTTAGTAGTTACTGGAGATCTTCGCGGAAAAGCACATCAGAACCTGAAAAGGCAGCTATTGGAATTTTGGCTTTTGAAGTTGCAAGTTTGATGTCTAAGGTCGCGAAGTTGTGGCTGTGTCTAAGAGATGGACAGATGGCTAGGCTGAGAGAAGAGATTGCCTACTCGCTTGGTATCAGGAAGCTTATATCAGAAGACGAGGATTATCTATTGGATCTTGCACTTGCTGAGCTAATTGAGAATTTCGGATATGTTGCAAAATCGGTTGCGAGACTAGGTAAAAAGTGTATGGATCCAGTTTATCGTGATCTTGAACATGTTTTTGATGATCCCATAGAGATTCATTTACGTTGGTCTGGGTGGGAATACAAGTTGAAGAAGATGGAAAGAAAAGTTAAGAAAATGGAAAGATTCATTGCAGCTATGGCCCAGTTAAATCAAGAGCTAGAAGTGTTGGCGGAACTTGAACAGAGTCTGAGAAGAATGCAAAGTAACGCCGATGTAAGTAGGGTCAAATTGCTCGAGTTTCAGCAGAAGGTTATGTGGCAACGGCAAGAAGTGAAGAATCTGCGTGATATGTCTCCGTGGGTAAGGACGTACGATTACATTGTCCGACTTCTTTTGAGATCCCTATTTACGATTGTCAGGAGGATAAAAGATGTCTTTGGGACTAATCAGTTGGTTCCCATTGAAGAAAATAGTAGTTGTAAACTTGACAGTACTGACTGTCTTGTCCATAGCTATTCAGTTTCTGCTCGTATGAATGCTTCAGTTCATCCATCAGAAAATGACCCTAGTTATTCAGCACTTATTGGGAGGTCAGTTTCCAACTTGGGCCTGGGTGCCAATAAGATTAGATCATTAAAGAAACACTATCAAGGTCATCACCAGTATTTTACCCTTCCGAGGAAGGCCTCACTGAAATCCAAAGGGTTGGGTCACGCTAGACCTTTCAAAGAATGTATGACAGGTGGAAGCGAGTCTCCTGTTCTGCAGAGCTTCAAGCAGACATGCAGTGGCACTTTCGCGTCAGCAGATCACATCGACAAAACTAAAGATCACAGGAGGAAGTCTTCTTTCTGCAACTTTCCTCATACCAAAGTATCCATTTTTATTTCCAAGCGCAAGTTATTGAATGCTTCAGCATCGACGCTTGGTGGGGCTGCTTTAGCTCTTCATTATGCAAATATCATCATCTTGATTGAGAAGCTAGCTTCATCTCCGCACTTGATCAGCCTCGACGCAAGAGATGATCTGTACAATATGTTACCAACAACTGTCAAAAACAGTCTTAGAGCAAAATTGAAATTGTTCTCCAAAACCTTAGCTTCGTCAATTTATGATGCTACTCTTGCATCGGAGTGGAAGTATGCACTAGCAAGAATCTTTGAGTGGCTATCTCCTCTAGCTCATTGCACAAAAAGGTGGCATTCTGAGCGTAACCTTGAGAAACAGCATATGAGTCCTGGGACAAATGTGCTTCTGCTCCATACCCTACACTTTGCTAATCAAGTGAAAACAGAAGCCGCAATTGTTGAACTTCTTATGGGTCTAAACTACATCTCGAGGTTTGAGAGGGAAACTGGTGAAAGGGAATTGTTGGACTTTGCCCCTAAAAGGTTGTCTGACGACTTTGTAGTCCAAATGGATAGCATCATTTACAGTATGTGATTTGAAGGAGATTGACTTCCTAACGGCTTGGCGTTCACTCTGCAAATTATTTGTAAATGAGGAGGGAGGAGGCGCCTGTATTGATTAGTTAAGGTACTCTGTTAAGCCTCTAAGTGCTCCTGTTGAACTATTTTCTCTAGTTCAAGTTCAGTTTTTAGCACCTTCGTATGGTGTTTTGTTTATATAGTGGATATAAACTCTTGCCTAACAGCCCTTGTAAAGTATCCTACGGCATGTGCTGATATGATATCTATGTTTTCTTATCTTTAGTATTCTTATGTTCCAATGTTATGCCCTATTTTCGGTCAGAAGTGTCGTATCTATTTTTATGTTGAAGGAGCATGTAATGTTATTCTAGTCTACATGGTTAGTCAAGTTGGCTTGTAAATAAGTGTTAGTCCAGGATTAACTTTGTCCTAGGTTCAACAAAGTTCCTTTGAGTTCAGTATCATTCAGATGCTCAATAGGTCAGTGATGGATGGTAATTATCTTCCAGACATAACCCTGTCAATTTTTTCTTCAAACTAAAGTATGTGATTAAAAAGGTTTACTAGTCAGGATCTAGGAAAACCATCTCCACTGCTCGTTGGGTACTCTGGTCACTTGCACTTACCACTGGCTTGGTCTTTATTCTTCTCGTGAGACGCCCTGCTTCAGGTGTCGATTTGGTTTGACACTTCAAGTACCTTCCTCGTGCAATGTGGGTTGAGAAGGTGCTCAACAGAGCCACCCTCAAATTTGGGCTAGTTTCCCTACTATCTAAAACATATGCAAAGCCAAACAGTTGAATGGATTCTTAATTTGCTACATCTGTTTCACGGCAAATTGTTGCTTGACAATAATGCTTTCATACTATAGGTTTTATCGAATATAAGAGTAATTATTTCAATCATAGGAACTCTCATATGTTTAATTTTAGATACATATGTGAATAATCTTTAGCATGAGCAGGACCATAGGGGCTTCTGTCAAATAATCAGGACTGGAGATCATGTAAATGCTCACACTATGCGGGAGCTTCTTGATCTAAGATTAAATGCCACTAGTCCTTTACCTATGGCATTTAGAGGATGTACATGGGTAGGCTGCAAATTAGCAAGTCCCCAAACAGAGTGACATACCTCCAATCTTATATCATGAGACGCAAGGTTTTAGCAGCCCAATTATTTAGAAATAGTAAAGTATATCTGAGTAGAAGGAACGAGTGAAACGTAGGGAATCTCCAGTTAGGCTCTGTTTGGTTTGCAGTAAAATATTTTACAAGGGAAAACATTCTATGCGGAAAATATTTTGTGTGAAAAAGTTTTCTCTGCAATTATTTTCTCGTGTTTGGTTGACACTTGCCAAAACAGTGGGCCGTGACGGGGTGGCGGTGATGGGTCGTGGTGGAGGTGTTAGTATGAGCTGTTGTTGTGTTCCTTCACTCTCCGGAAAATGGCTTACGGATTTGAAATGTGTAATCATTTTACATCATTTGAGGGGAAACATTTTACATGAAAATATATTACCTACAACCAAACAGCACCAAAACAAGGGAAAACATTTTACAGGAAAATGTTTTACACCACCCAGATGGATCTGGCCTTGAAAATAACAAAAGCAATATACTTAGTGGGAAGTGGGAACACGTTAAGAGGACTCGAGACAAAGAGGAACCACTCAAATTGTGAAAGGGAAAATATATGTCCGAGAGACCAGCTAGGATTGTTGCTTACAGAGTGAAGCATGGTTTGGCTGTTATAAATGAGGTAGAACCCTAAAATTCGTTGGCAACTGCTGAATAAAAGTTTCACTGTCCTCTTTTAGGTCACCAATGCTATTGTGTCTCTTTCGTGCCAACCATCAACAACAATAACAGTAAAAGTATCGCTGTTATATTAAACAGATTAGCTCTCACATAAATTTTAAACAGACAGTGTGTAGTAACTAACAAGCTTAATACAATAAGCACTTTACACCTTCAACTACATATATTTCTACAAGATTTTAACTAGTCTGCATTGATTTATAAGGTATTGGTATGGCTCTTAGTGGAACAGCCTTCTTCAGTGTTATCCCCATCTGCTCACTCATGTCCATCTCCGGCGGTGTAATCCTGCCAGCAAGAACCCAATCAAATGAGTAGAGGAGTGACCCCAGAGCTAGTGGTAGAACCCTAGAAGCCAGCGGCATGGCTGGGCACATCCTCCGGCCAGAGCCGAATGGAATGAACTCAAAATGGTTTCCTCTATAGTCAGTGGCCATGTTTGGTTCCAAGAACCTCTCTGGCCTGAACTCTAATGGGTCTTTCCATGTCTGGGGGTCACGCCCAATGGCCCAAACATTGACGATGATTTGGGTCTCCTTAGGAATGTGGTAGCCTAGCATGTTACACGAGTTCAACGCCATGTGAGGGACTAAAAATGGTAGTGGTGGGTGAAGCCTTAGGGTTTCTTTGATGACTGCTCTTAGGTATGGCAGATTTTCCATATCTTTATCGTCCAATTTATGGTGGGTCCCACCTATAGTACTCCTTAGCTCGGCTTGGACTTTCCGTAGTGTTTCTGGTTTATGGAGGAGCTCGGCCATTGCCCACTCTAAAGTGCTTGTCGTAGTATCCGTTCCCGCCGTGAACATTTCCTGATCAACATTACGAATTATTAATCTGGGTTTTCATTGTTTGAAAACAATGTTAGTAATAAATTACCATAATAAATAAGGAAATTTTGTATTAGGATTGAAAGTAATTGAAGTTACTCACGAAAACAACAACATTGATAGTTCTGGAGGAAAAGCTGTAAGGCTCTTCTTCTCCGTCTCCTCGATATTCCAGAAGCACATCTAAGAAGTCTTTTCTCTTAAAATTATCTCTATATCCTCCTCCCATACTCTCCATTCTTTCTCTGATAAAACCTCCGGCAATTTCAAAAGCTCTATCAACATGAAACTGTGTCTTCCTGCGGATTCCCTGAGGGTCAAGACATCGGAAAACCGGCAAATAGTCTGCAATATTCGGCTTCCCTGCCAACTCAGTAACTTTTCCAGCGTGGTAGAAAAACTTAGCCCCACTCTCAGATTTTGGATCCAGAAGATCGGTTGAGAAGATCATGTTCCCGATGAGATTAAAAGCCATTAGGAAGAAGAACCTCCCAACATCCACACTGCCATCCCCGGAAACTCTGGCTTCTCCTATGAAGCGGATCATTTGGTCCACACACCTCTTACGAAGTCCTTGCATGGCGTCGAGGCGGCTCGAGACAAAGAACTCGGTCGTGCATAATCGTCTGCAATTCAGCTCCAAAATTTAGTACGACGCGTCTTATGTGGGTGCAAATTAAAAATATGAAGCACAGGAGGTGTTTCTAGGAGGTGGCGCAAGGGTCGGAGCCAGGAAACTGAACTGACCTTATGAAACTGTAAGTACAGGGGCATAAGACGCAATTAAAAATTTACCAGGCGCACATTTACAATTCTGGCAAGGGCACTTGTGATATATTTATGCAAAATAGGGGTAAAGTTGTATCTTTTTCCAAAAAGGGGTAGGGCACTTGCCCACCCATGCCTAGGGTTGGCTCCGCCCCGCTGCACACCCTGCGTGGGTGCCATTGTGTCATTTTGTAATTTTTGATTGTTTTAGTAGCTGGGAAGCTTTTGAAATAAAACTCAAACTTTGACTAGAAATAGTACCTAGACAACAGCGCCAGCACATGCATCTTAGGTGAAAATCAAGTGTAAATAAACATGTATAGTGTACACTACCGTTATTTTTTTACCTCAACATTCGCCAATGTGGTCCGTACTGGGAAGTTATTAATGAACCCTCGTGGCCGAAATCACATTTCATGGCTTCATAGATCTTCCTTCCTGCAAGAACTAGGTCATGGTTCCTGAACATGTCTCGAGCCGCTTGGTTAGATGAAATGACCACGGTGCTCATTGACCCTAGCCAAAGGGTCATGATGGGACCGTGCTCTTTGGCCAGTTTGGCGAATGTCTCATGTGGAGGACCCCAACCTAGCTGGAAGATGTTTCCCACCACCGGCCACCACTGTGGTCCTGGCGGCAACCGCCCCAGCTTCTCCATGCGTCGTTGTCGACGCTCAGTTGTCATGGCCCATACCACCCACAATACCAACGCAACAGCTAAGCCCGCCAGTTCAGAGTCCATCTTTCAACCTTTCACATAAAAATATCAAAACTCATATAGCACTTTTATGAAGCTTAGGACAAGCTGTTCTCTCACACATTTTATAGCTGGCATAAACGTAACTGAGTTACTGAAATGAAGAGGCTACTGTGAGCATTTTAGACAATCTGGGAACATTACTAAAGCTCGATTGACGAGATAGATTTATTTTATTTTATTTTATCCTCTTTTATAATTGTGGTCTTTTGAGATTTTAATTTTGTAAATAACAACCTGGAACACCACACAAAGATTGCCGGCTCTTCGTAACTCATTCTTTAAACATGACCTGGAATCCCACACGAAACGAATGTGAATTCTTCCTAACTCATTGATTAAACATGACCGCTGTCTTAGCCGAGTATTTGGATCTTTTGCCGCTCCTCCAGTGATTGTGAGGTACCTAATTTTCGAAAAATAAGAAAGGAACAGGGTGTTAACCTGGCGTGTTCAAAGTTTGACTTCGCCAATCAGCCGTATTACGGACTTGGTCCCTCACCTCTAGCTCTGGAGAAGAAACTTCGCCAGCAAAACTGTATTCACTCAGGGACTGATCTCTACACTTTCTTCCCTTCTAATATGGAGTAAGATGATCTCAGTCAATCTATTTGTAGCAGAATTTCTCCTAATGATACCGTTTCTCTTTAGACATTTCAGGGATACTTCTTTTTATTTTGTACTTCTGTTTCTGTTCATCAGTACAATAGTCTATTAGGATCTAATATTAAAAGTTGTCTCTATCATTATTATTACTCCCATCATCAATACTATATGTGTTGTGAACTCAAAAGTAGAGAAGTGAGAACAAAGTAGAAGGAATATCAAGAGAGTTTATTCTCCACCAAACAACCCTTTATATAGGGTGTGGGGGTCAATCAGTATCAACCGAATAAGGTAATATAATATGTTATGAATATTCACAATATTAATAATATATTTTATAACACTCTCACTTGAATATTCAGTAACGCGAACATGATGTCTCGTTAAAACTTTGTCGAGCAAAACCCGTTAGGACAAAAACTCTGACGAAGGAAAAATAGTACATCTTATGAGTGGGAGCTTGGTTCAATCTTGAACTCATCCATGGCTGCATGTCTCGTTAAAAGCTTGTTTGGAAAAAACCCTGTAGGATAAAAACCTCAGCTAAGAAAAAAAGTACATCGCCTTGTAATTTAGTCTCCCCCTCTTTGCATCATCTTGATATCACACATCGTACCTGAAAAGTGAACTTATGAAAATACATAACGTGTAACATAATATGATGCTACATGATCATTCAGAATAGTTATAAAAATATATATGTATGACATGTATATACTCATGACATTTGTCATACTAAATAATATGCATATGCACCTAAACTACTCGCGAGTGTGTATCGTCGATTAGCTTTAGCAAAGAAGTATCTCATGGGCAATAGCCTCCATTGATTTCATATATAGTGATTCGTACGATCATTTTGTGTAACTAGTTACTTTCATATTCGTAGTCTTAGGACTAAACGAAATATCTAATTACTCTTATCATAGAGGATTTGTGGTTATAATTATAACCATGAGAAATATATGGCATCACTTGTAATATAGCCAATTTCACTTTAGTACTCTCACGCATTCAACCATTAGGGTGCGAACATTTGAATATATTGTTCTATACGAACATGGATGCTAGGGGCATCTAAAGTATTCAAAGTACTTCCCAAATATGCTCGATGCATTAACTGCAGAGCTCGTGTATATTTAAACACACGGGTGCTGACTTTGATTTTGGCCATACAATCAACACATTTTCACTATAGTGGTGTAAGGATATCAGATGATTTCAATCGCTTTTCAAAGTGAATATCATCAATGATCATATACATAGACTCAAATGTTGGTAGCTCTTCATCTACATGAGTCGTTGCCTCTTCAAGGGCATTGATTTGATCATTTATTTATGATTCTCTAGTGTTCTCAATTTCTATGAAAGTGGAACTAACAAGGTCATGATCCTTACAGAGGATATGATTGCATAGGCAACATTTACATGCTTCATATGTATCAAAGCTCATATTTGCAAGATATCAGTTGGATCGAAATTCTTACACATATTAAGTATGAAAGGAGACGATTGATATAAAAGTCCATGTCATGCAGTAAAGTATTTCATCCCCTCAAGAGAGTTTATTCTCCACCAAACCACCCTTTATATAGGGTGTGGGGGTCAATCAGTATAACCAAATAAGGTAATACAATATGTTATGAATATTCACAATATCAATAATATATTTTATAACAATATGTTATTTTTCAAAGATTTTAATTTTTCTAGAGTTTAGGGAATTCAAGCGTTTAGGGAGTGCCACGTAGATTTGTATAATAATTAATATCTTACTCACATTGAAATTGAAATCCATCCCAAATGGTATAGAAAAAGATAATCGTATAATAATTAATGTCATATTCACATTGAAATTAAAATCCGTCCAAAATGGAAGAATAAATTACCGAAAACCTACATGCAGTTTGTATTAGTTACCGAAAGCCCCTCACATTTTCGATATAACTTCCAAACCTACACGCAGTTTGACATTGTTCCCGAAAACCTTGCAGTTTTAATATAAGCCAATAAATCTCAAAGTACAACCCAAATAGATTTTCTTCAGTTGTGAGAATGTCTTCAAGGTCTGCTTCCTATGTGGCCATGTGGGGCATTCCAACCGTAGCTGTAATCGGAATTTGGTGGATCTACTAAAAATTTTGGAAGAAAAATATCAACAACTGCCATTTCACGGTTCTCTGCAGTTCCATATGGCGGCGGGAAGACCACTATTAAAGTCAAAGATCATAACTTTCAATGCCGTTGGTCGGAATCGAATAAATTAAGTGGATCTAATTAGTACTCCTAGAGCGTTTGGCGGCGCTAAGACAGAGGATTGAGGTAGCAGGGGCAATCTAGTACTTTCATTCAGTGACGGATCTTCTTCGGGCAGTTTCTTCACTCACAGGTAGTCTCTAGATCCAATCGAGCACCTCCCTCTAGCCCAAGATCCTTTTCACCCTAATATAATATACTTTTATGACCCAAATTCATTATCTCCATCCCAGCCCATCATTGGCCCACAATTAATGGATACCTTTTCTTCGCCCGATCCGAACCTGACCCTCCATCAATATCAGCCTTCTACTCAGACCAGCTTTTCAGTTAACCCCGACCCATTACCCATCTCTTTTGACCGTCTTTTGTGATTCTCTTTGCGGATCAATTGGTTCAACTTTCGAGTAACCCGACTAATCCTCACTCAAACCAATCCTCTCTCCTTTCCTCCCTAATCAACCCGACCTGTCAATACAACCTTCCTTGGAAGCTGTAACATCTCATGCACCCCCCAATCAAACTCCTCTCTCACGTATTACCTTTGACAAAAGAGAAGAACACTTATCTAGATTCTCCTCCAATCTCTCTCTGATCATCTCTCTTGTAGTGAGTCAATGGGTTCATTCTCCGGCGACTTTTCATCCTATCATCTCCCATCCCAACCGCTAATGGATGACGACGAACTATCTCAGTTCATGTTGCAGTTATCGGCGTTTAAAACTTCACACCCGAAGCCTCTGAATGAAGTTTCGCTCCTCCCATCGCCGTTTTCTGCGCCACCAGGGCTCATAATTGTCCCGGTTGAAGACCCTGTTAGTCCTACTCCTTTGTAAGTGATCAGACCCCCAGGGTTCATTCTTCAGGCGCCGAAATTTACAGATGATGAGGGCAACTTAAGTGTCATAGCTCCTTTATATGAACAGAAGAAGATTCAAGAAGCATTGCCTCCATTGATATATATGACTAGAAGAAGATTCAAGAAGCAATGCCTCCGTTGACCATGGATCCGAAGGAGAGTTTGGAAACTCAAGCCAAGAAACCCACCCCAGTGAAGAGTGGTTCCACGAAAAGTGCCACCCAAGCTGATCCGAAGGTTCAGAAGGCTCCAAGAAATCTCCCGCCTAAGAAGCTCAATATCGTTGAGGTGGTTTCCCTGGAGGATGCAGTCAAGGATCCCCAAGGTAAAAAAATAAGAGTTGTTTTTAATATTTTATTGTTTGATTTCTTAAGTTTTGATTTCAATTCTGCTGAATCTTTAAGTTTATCCTTCTATTCAAAGGTTTTGATGGTTAACCTTAATCCTCAATGAGTATCACTGCCTAGAATTGCAGAGACTTGAGTCAGGCATCTGCAATTCAAGAGGTTTTCGAACTGAATCGAACTCTAAAACCATCACTTATGTTCTTGAGTGAAACCAAGAAAGCCAGTAACTGGGTCTCTAACAAATTTCGTAGCATAGATTTTTAGCTCTTCTATGGGTATGAATCCGGTGGGTTCCGCTGGTGGGTTATGGCTTGCTTGGGATCATGCATTTTCTTTATCTTTTATGTTTAGAAGTAATAATTTTGTGTTAGCTTCTGTTACTGATTTTAATAAACACTCTTGGTTTCTAGGATTGGTTTGTGGTCATCATGACCTTTCGAAACGTGTGCATGTGTGGAATGTTATTTATTCTCTTATTCCCCGAAATCAACCCGTCATGTTAATTGGTGACTTTAATCAAGTTCTTAATCCTGACGATAAAATAGGCCCTAATAGTGATGTTCTTCCTGGTAATGAAGCCTTTAGAACTTTTATGAATAATTGTGGGATTCTTGAATTACCTAACTCTGGGCGTGGTTTACTTGGACTAATAACCGTTTTTCAACTCAGCCCACTTTTGAAAAAATTGACAGGGCCATGCATAATAATGAATGGTTTGCTCTCAATCCATCATCTATTTGCATAATATAGGAATTTTTGTTTCAGACCATGCCCCAATTAATGTTATTTTCAACCGAAATCAGGTGGTTTCTTGTAAATCCTAGAAATTTGAGGCCTGGTGGCTCAAAAAAAATGAAGTTTTTAGTTTAATTGGTTATGTTTGGAATTTTCTTGTAGTCGGTTCTCCGCTCTTTAGAGTGTCCAAATGGCTTTTTATAACTATTTTAGCTTTAAAATGTTTGGAATCTAAAACTGGATCTCTTTCAAATCGTATTGAAGCTTGTAAGAATGATTTGCTTTTGGCGCGATCTAGGTTCCCCTCCACCGAGGCAATTTCCCATTACCATGAGCTTAAACTCAGTCTTTCTAATCTTCTGGGAGACTATGAACCTTTTGGGCCAAAAGAGTTCGTTGTGAGTGGTTAAAAGAAGGTGATGGCAACACAAATTTTTTCCCTAATTTCGCAAAAATTAAAGCTGCTAAAAATAATATTTACCAAGTTAAAGATGCGTCATGTCTCTCTCTCTTTTTTTTTTTTTTGAAATCAGGAGGGCATTAAAACAATTTTTGTTAATTATTTTATTTCTATCTATGCCCCTCCTTCTCCTTCTATTCCAGATCTACAACATTTGTACGGTCACAATTGTGCTTTTGATATGCTTTTTAATATATGATTGTTTCTTAGCATCAAAGACCAACTTTATCTCTCTCGTCCCTTTTGTGTCTGAAATAAGATCAGTTTTGTTCAGTATGGGGTCTCTCAAAGTACCTAGGTCTGATGGCTTTCAATCCATCTTTTTTTTCAAAAATGTTGGCCTATTATAGCCACTAAAATCACATCAGTCATTTTGTCGTTTTTTTAATTCCAGTCATATGCTTTCGGAGGTAAATAATACAAAATATTATTCTTAGTTAAAAAATAAAAAACCCTGTTTCTGGTAATGATTATTGTGCTATCAGTCTATATAATGTGCTATATATGACTATCTCTAAAGTGCTTGCTACTGGTCTTAAAATTGTACTTCCCTCCTTAATCTCTGACAATTAAAATGGCTTTGTCCCTTCAAGAATAATTCAAAATAATATTCTACTCTCTCAAGGTATTCTTCACTCAATTAGTAAGTTAACCTCTACTTCGGTACTTGCTATTGTGGCCCTTAAATTAGACTTATCAAAAGCTTCTGACGGATTTCGGTGAGACTTCATAATAGCAACTTTGGATCAATTCCACTTCCCATATTTTTTTTTATCAATCTTATGCAATGTATTACAACCGTATCTTATTCTATAGTTATGAATGACTCGCCCTCTCGTAGGTTCAAACCTCATAGAGGACTTAGGCAAGGAGACCCCCTTTATCCCTTTTTTTTTATTCTTTGTGATGAAGCTATATCCAGATCTATTCACCATGCATGTAATCTGAGACTTCTTCAAGGTTTTCCTTCAACACCCTCAGGCCCAACTATCTCCCATCTTCAATTCGCTGATAATAGTATTCGTTTTTTCAAAATTACCCCCAATGTTGAATCTTCTATTTTACACCCGTTAAATAGATTTTCAAACTAGTAAGGTCAACCTATTAACTTCTCAAAAACTTCATCAACTGTTTCCATAACTGCAACTCTTTACCTCTTGAAAATGCTGCCCTTAGTGTTAATTGCTCTGATCACATTAATAACTATTTAGGTTCTTATTTGATAGAACTTACACGCTGTCAAAAAATAAAAATGAGTCTCATTTAGTAGACAAAGTGATGAAAAAGTGCGCCTCGTGAAAAGGCATCTTGTTGAATAAATTTGGTAGAGCTACGTTAATGAAATCTACTCTTACGAGCTTCTTTATGCCTTCTCTATAATGAATATTTCATAAAAATTCGCTAATACTTTAACTTCTATTTTTAATAATTTCTTTTGGACAGGTAACTCAAAATCTAAAGTCATGCACTGGCTATCTTGGAACACTCTGTCTTAGCAAAAAGTAACGGAGGGTTAGGTTTCAATAATTTAACTTCTTTAATAATGCATTTTTTTGTAAAAATTTTGGAATATTCTAACAAATAGCTCTTCCTTATCATCAAAGTTTTTAATTAGAAAATATTGTAAAAGAAATCTCTTCTGGCTTCATAAAGCTCCGTCGTCTGCATCCCCTAACTGGAAAGCAATTGTTAGAAGTAAGCAGCTTCTTTGAAAGGGGATTTCTTGAAAGATTGCAAGTGAAACCGGTATTTCTTTAGATAAGCACCCTTGACTCAAAAACTGTCCCGAGAAATACTATAAAGTACCACATCTCTCAGTTGCCTCCAAATTAGAGAATAAAATGGGTTAAAGGCCTCACAGTCAGTAATGACTCAAATGTGCTCTCTTGGAATATCAATTTGATCTAGAACTCCTTCCCTCAATGGTTAGTCAATCAAATAATCTCCACCCCCCTAAACAATGATTGAGATGAACCATTGTGGATAGGAAATCCAAATAAAATTTTTTTCAGTTAAATCTCTCTACAATACTTTATTTACCCCTACCCTCTCATCTTTATATATATAAAAGAAAATGAATTGACTTCTTCTTGCGCCACGTAGGATGTGAAAAGCTTTCTATGCATGACATATGTCATGTTATTTTTCCAAGTGGAAAACAATTGGCATAAGCAAGCCAATCAGAGGTTGCCAACATGGATCTCTATTATATGTGTCATCCTAATTGTCTATGGCATTAAGTGTAATACAATGAATCAAACTTTTCCTTTTTCTACATATTGAAAAAAGAGCTTTTACTATTTTTTTAATCTTCCTATGCACAATATGTTTGATTAAGTGAATGTGTTAAATGTACTCAATTGATAGATTCAAAGTTCTTTTATGTTCAATGAATAGAATTTCACTCTCCAATGAACTAATAAAATAAATCTGTCAAACACCATCAGGTATTTGAAGGAAAAGAACTTCACATCTTTATCTTTATCTTTATATATATAAAAGCAAATGAATTGACTTCTTCTTGCGCCACGTAGGATGTGAAAAGCTTTCTATGCATGACATATGTCATGTTATTTTTCCAATTGGAAAACAATTGGCATAAGCAAGCCAATCAGAGGTTGCCAACATGGATCTCTATTATATGTGTCATCCTAATTGTCTATGGCATTAAGTGTAATACAATGAATCAAACTTTTCCTTTTTCTACATATTGAAAAAAGAGCTTTTACTATTTTTTTAATCTTCCTATGCACAATATGTTTGATTAAGTGAATGTGTTAAATGTACTCAATTGATAGATTCAAAGTTCTTTTATGTTCAATGAATAGAATTTCACTCTCCAATGAACTAATAAAATAAATCTGTCAAACACCATCAGGTATTTGAAGGAAAAGAACTTCACATTCCCATAAATTCACAAAGGAAATTTTTTTTACTTTCATCACCATAAGGCAGCCTTGGGGTACCTAATTTATGAGGTACAATGGCACTAACGTGCTAAGAGATCGATTTGGAACCAGGCTTGATTCAAGTACTGTCGAAAATATTCCAAGCAAAGGCTGACATCTGGTTCGGCACCATTTCTGTTTTCGACAAGACCAATGTTTTAAAACGACACATGAAGAGCCACTTATGTTTGCTCACTTTACTGGAGAGGCATTAACTAGTTATGTAAGTTCTTTTTCCATTTGCATTTCTTATGATTCTACTTCTATATATGTTCCATGTCCTCACTAATTAGTAATTTACGCAAGGGTAACATCCGTTTATTTGATTAGTGTTTTTCCTATACATCATAATAGCATTGCACTTTGCTCAATTTAACCAAAAAATTGTTTTAATATTTAGTTTCTTTAAAGGAGTTCGGCTAAGGGATCGATGCAAATCCACATCATTACTCTCTTCGACTTTGGTGACTGGATGGGACATCTCCTCAGGCAAACGAAATGTCAAATTGAATGGCTTGGAATGAATTTCATTTTATGGGTTTCTTTGTCGATCTATACAAATTAGTTATGATATGTTTCCCCTATAAGAAGGTTATAGGTTTTGATCTTCCACTGTATCTATCCTTCATGTGTTTGGTTATAAAACCTATCAAGACTCTTTCCTGACTGCATGAAGTTTTTATGACACTGGTACTGCATGAATTGAAATAGAATTTATACTCATTTTAATATTAAAATAATCGTTTACGAGTAGAATATATCACCCCTAAATACTAATTCAGCAAGGAACAAGCCATCAGCTCAATGTTTTCATTTTCCGATATTAAGAACATTTTTTTATGAATGTCTAGCGCAATGCATGTTTTTTATGTATCAATTTATGTACTTATTTTTTACTATTAATATTAATTATTATAGTTTATCAATTAGCCTCCATGTTGCATTTTAATTAGGTAAATTGAATCTTGCTAAGTTAGTTATTGGTGACACGTAATCATCCTGATACTCCTATCATACTACACTGATAATGATTTTTTTGTACTATAAAGCATGCTATCCAGAATAAAAATGTTAACTAAAACTTCACTAATTGGGTTTCATACAAGACAACCATTTTTTGTTTGACATTTTCTTTTGAGAAGAGAACTTTTCTGATAACATCAACCGTTTTCACTGATCGTGAAAAGTATGAGTACAATGGTTAAATATAATAAACCATTGCAGAAAAAAACAAAAAAACCGTACATAATACACATATAAATGTACATACTACATGAATCATCAAAACCTATATAATTTGTTATATAAGTCTCTCAAGTTAACAAACTTATATTGATTGGTTTAAGCGACTCCACACATTAATTATGTATTCACAGTTAATTGATGAGTCAAGCGTCTTCCAGCCTCTAAGTTATCGCCCTCTCACAACATGAGCAATGGCTCTGAAGAGGCTAATGTGCTTTCCATGATGTCATATGTCGAATGAAACTTACATTTTGATTAGTGTTAGTCATTTGAACTGGAGTCCATTCAAGTTAATATATCTTCACTCATTGTAGTTCTCCCTTTCTTATAAGTGTCCTCTTTTAGCATATTATTACTTTCATACTACAAAACTATTTCAAATTAAAGTGGAAAAATATGTAAATACATGTGTCTAAAAGATACCTTTAATCATATTAACGATGGAGAGAATGTACTTCTAAAGTTCTACCCAGGGCCAGCGCTAGATTTTTGAAGGCCTAGAGTGATCATAAGAAGTGAGGCCATCAATAAATTATTATATGAAATATTATAAACTACATTTTTATATAATGTAATACAGTTTATTTTTTTGAAAAAAAAATTATTCTTCACTAAATAAGGGAAATGTTAATTTTGTAGAATATGCATAGAATCATTTTTATATATATATATATATATATATATATATATATATATATTTATACTAGCATTGAAATAAGATAGCATACATTCAAATTTTCAACGGTAAAAAATAACTTCTAATTTAGTTACATTAGACCATCAATTTTCATGGTATTCTGAATATGGGTCTTTAAAGTAAGTAAAATTTTTTAAAAAATTACATAACATTCTTAAAAAAAAATAACATAGAGAAAAGAAAATAAGTAGAAGAAAATAGTAAAATGTTAACACTTGGGATTGTATTATTGTGCTAATGGTGCCAAGACAGTAGTAGATTTTTTTATGTTGCACAATAGTATATTTTAATAATTTTAAATGCATGGAATAGTGTACAAAGTTTAACCTTTGCGAGAGTGAGTTACGCTGAGGGAGAAGAGGAAAGGAAAACACAATATTCTTGCCTGTTGCGAATCACAAATATGTCCTAACATGTGAATTTGGGATGGGGGCCTTGGAGGGTAGTGGGCCTAAAGCAGCAACACCAGATGCTTTAGGCCTGCTTCGACATATGCATGAAAGCTATAAAATCGTCTATTTTAAAGTATGTAACCTAGACCTTATACTTCCCCATAGAGTTTGATGAAATTGCAAATTTGGAGATAAGCATGATCTTTTATTTTTGCACTAAAATTGGTTTAACATTATGAATACACTTTCATCCCTTTATCAGTTTTTTAAATTATTTTCTATTTGTCATCCTTGATGATTAAACTTTGCAAAAAAACTCTCAACAAAATTTAGAACTTTTTATCATTGTCAGTAGATACATATGCCGCGCCATGGCGCGGGACGACTAGTTCACTTAATATATCTACTGTTATGGAACATTGGACTAGTTTATTGGTGACTATGCACCACATGTTGTATGCCCATCGTATATTGTATTTGGCCTATTAGTCCACCATAACTCCTATATAAATGGGCTTAGGGTTGGAGATTGAATACACATCTCCCTACATATTGCCTCTCTTTATTTCTCATGTCTCGTCTTCTCTCGATTCACAACACGTTATCAGCACGTTGCTCTTGAAAATTCATCAGCGTCGATTAAATACACAAAAAGGTACGGTTCCAAGTTGTTGTTTTTTCTTCTTTTTGGTACGTTGAATAGAGGCTCTTGAAAAGTTGCTACCGTGTGTAGTCAAACTATTTTTTGAAACCTCCAAAACCCTACAGTTTTGTAATACTTTGATCTACAACTACGAATGAAACTTTGGGAATTAATTTTTTTAGAAAAATTAGTTGTTATAGGTTTAAGTGTTGAACAATCAAGTGGAAAATGTTCTCTGTCCCTTATTGTTCTTGAAAGATCTGAACTTTAAATCATATATTCGATCTTATCCACTAACCGAGTTTTTTCTGTTAGTTATTCAATTTCATGCTCTATTATCTGTAAGTATGAATGAGTATAAGATTTAGGGTTCAGGAACCCTATCAACTCATGGTCTGAGTAACCCATTTTTCTGTATGTGCAAACATGATCAAAAGATGAATAGAGCATGTTTTGGGTTGTTTTTTTTATTTCTTTTTTGAATTATGACCGGTCGAACAAAAAAAAAGTTTAAAAAAAAATAAAAAAAATGTTGCTATACTTAATATGTAGCTTCATTTGTCTCTATGCATATTTTTTACTATTTGAGATCAACCTAGAATTTTTGAGGCAATTTTTCCCCATTAGAAGTGAAGTAATATGTTTCTCCTTCATTATGCCGTAAACATTTTCTTTTTGAGCTATGGGTACTCTTGTTTGGGGTTTGATATTTACTTTGACTTGTAAAAGAAGATGACAACATATGTATGTTTGTCTCTACTCATGGTTGAATATATATATTTAGTAAATGTTATATTTACATCATGACGAAAAGTGAACCTCCTGAAGAGGTATTCACTCATGTTTGATAATTTGGTTTGAGCAGTACGCTGACAAAAGTTATATTCCTCATGCACGAAGTTATGGAATTCGTGAAATTTTGATCGTAACCAGATGTTACGACAATTTTAATGACCTGAAGTCATAATCGAATGATCTCCAGAAGAGATGTTTAAAACACCTAAAACGTTTGCTATTACCAAGCCTCCTGAAGAGATAGCGTTATGTGTTCTTTAATTTATGTTTACTTTTGAGCAGTTTAATTTTCTTGCATTTTTTTACTTATTACGTAAAAAAATAAATCTCCGGAAGAGGTTTCCTGTTAGCTATTGACATGTTTGTATAGCCATATAATTTGTACTTGGAGTAAAAAATTACATGATATCACTCATAACCCGTAGTTATGACTTTGATAACCTGAAGTTATGAAATATTATTAATAGTGATTTCCTGAAAATATTGCTACAATTCAAATATTATCAACAATCCTGAAGAGGATTCGTAATCGCCATCGATGTTAAATCTGGCCATGTCATATGTACCCGAAGTTACATATCACAAGATATCATAAGCCGCAGTTATGAATATTAAAACCTAAAGTTCTAAAATATTTTTTTAATTAGAAATCTCCTGAAGAGATATTTAAAAGTATGGAATAATGATCCACCTTCCTGGGGAGGTCGTACTACTTTTCTTTTACTGTTTACTTCATTATTATTATTATTATTATTATTATTATTATTATTATTATTATTATTATTATTATTATTATTATTATTATTATTATTATTATCATTATTATTATTATTATTATTATTATTATTAGCTTTTGTTCATCCTGTACTTATTTTTGCACACACTCAGAAGATGTATTTAGTCCACAGTGTTTACTTGACACACGAATATATGCGTAGAAGTAATTTTCATACCAAAAGTTATGAAAAACTAAAATTTCTTATAACCAGTCGTTATAGAATCATATCAAAAGATCTCCCCGAAGAGAGTATCTACCATCGAACCCGAAGTTTCGATTTTGTGATTTTAATTTTTGGTTAAGGGGTGTCCTCTTTTATTCCTTTTAATCATAATATGTTCAAAGTAGAACATAAATATCTCCTGAAGAGATTTTTCTGTATAAGCATCAAATGCTATGTGTAAATAAACATAAGAGTAGTCGGTATTACTATTGTTTCACACTAGAAGTTGTGAAACACTGTGATCATTGCCAGCAACATGAAGATATGACATATTATCAAATATTAATGTTTGATTTAAACTATTTTTATTGTTCATGACCGATTAATTTTACCTCATTCCCATAAGTGAATGGTAGTGCATTCCCGGAAGCGAAACACTTTGTTATATCTGGTCGAAATCCACGTGACTGTAGAGGGGGTCATGTTTGTGAACGTGAGAATCTTTAAAAGAGATTAAACTCAGGAAGAAGATCTTTATTTTGTAAAAATAACTTCCGAAAGAAGTTCTTAGTCCACATTTATATTTTTTGGACATATTTTATGACTCATATCATGCAGTATAAGGTGGTTTGTGACCTGAGGTTATGAAATTTTGATAGTTTTGAAAGACTATTTTCTTATATTCATTGAACCTGAAGTTAAATTAAAAAAAAAAAACACTGGTACAAAAAAGCCAGAATTTTGACTGGGTACCTGAAGTACAGCTCATTCTTTTGTCATAAGTGTAGGGTTTTGATACGGATTACGCGGCGGAAAAAAAATAAATTGATACCGTTCGAAACCCTCAATGAATCGCAGGACGAGCCATCATAACGTGGCAAGGGTAGAAACGTTGTGTACCTTGTTTGTCTGAAAGATCACTCTACGTAGAATGCTATCCACGTCTCTATGAATATCCACCCCTATGATTGAACTAGAGTCCTTCCAACGTCTCTGTGCTAGAAGCAGGAGGAAGGAGGAAAAAGATCACGCAAACGGGACACCCAAGGCCGCGCACCCTCAGTCTTCTCACAAGAAAAACTTGTTCAGATCCATTGATTTTCTTTCTAAATCAGAAATTGGGGTTTTTTACAGAGCATTAGGTTGTTGGACTTATTAACCTCTTCTCTCACTCAATAATGATGCACTCATGAGAAAATAATCTAGGAGTGCCCTCATATAGTTATTAACTCCTTATTAACTACATATTAGCCCGAATACTAATCCTGTCCATACACATATTAGTCCACTTTGCAAACTAGTCCTACTAAGTTTGCTTGTGGTTGTGTATTGACCTTGTATTTAATTATTCCTACTAATTAATTCTCAAGTCTAGCTTAATCCATAGGGCGTGTGACCCCATAGGTTTCTACTTAGTTGGTAGTAACAATTACTAACATAGAGCGGTGTCTAGCAAACATCTATGTCACCCAACTAATAGAAATAATCAGTGATCCGACGAACCTTGTGACCAATGTTACCGTATTGTATCATCCCTTGTCTCTATATCCAGATTGTACATGAGACATACAAGTCACACTCGTTTATCCGATCCATAGTTTCTTGATCCTGGGAATAGGCTTATCCATGCAGATAACATCAATATCCCATATTGATTTATTAGAGTCTGGCCAGACATTCTATAAGCACTCCCCATCGAGCTTCTCTGGATATTTGATCCCGTTATGTGGGAGGGACGAATTCTCTCTACATCACTACCATATCTAAGCTTGCTTCCTACTATGTTCGATAACCGTCTTTATTGGCACCCATTCATAGCGCAACGTTTGGCGATATCAAAACACAATACTCCACAACTATAGTATCTAGTAACTTCAAGTCTAAGGACCACAATACCATTGTAACTACGAGAAGCACTTGTGACTTTTACATAACTTGTACGAAGCCTTCTCGTGGTGGGTCATTCTAGTATGCCATTACCCCTAATGCTTACCCATGTGCTAGACTTGATATCCCTATATTAATCTACCCACATACTAGTCTATAGTTGATCGTCCTATTAATCAATATAAACGACTAGGGATATTTAAGGCAAACAACAATTGTAATCAAGGACTTCATTATATTAAATATCTTCATAAATAATACAATGATTATTCTAGCCAAAAATAATGTTCATACTAAATATGATTACTTCTAGGGCATCTATTCCAACAGTCTCCCACTTGCACTAGAGCCAATCTGGTGCATCTCGTATGCCCATATATCTAGTGTGGCCTTCATGCTTGCGCTGAACAAGCGGCTTCGTAAGTGGATCTGACAGATTTCCATCTGTAGGAATCTTGCAGATCTTCACATCTCCTCTATCGATGATATCTCAAATAAGATGGAATTTCCCGAGTACGTGCTTGGATTTCTTGTGTGACATGGGTTCCTTGGATTGTGCGATCGCCCCAGTGTTATCACAATACAACTCTTTTGGATCCATAATACTAGGAACCACACCAAAATTTTTAATGAACTTCCTAATCCAAACAACCTCCTTTGTTGCACCCGATGTAACAATGTACTCAACATCAGTTGTAGAATCAGCAACCATCTCTTGCTTGGAACTCTTCCAGCTCACAGCTCCTCCATTTAGGAAAAACACAAATCCCGACTACGATATGAAATTATCTCTGTCGGTTTGGAAGCTTGCATCAGTGTAACCCTTTACACTTAACTCTTCCTCCCCTCCATATATCAAGAATGCATCCCTAGTTCTTATCAAGTACTTAAGGATATTCTTGATAGCAGTCCAGTGACTCTCACCCGGATTCGACTGGTATCTGCTTGTCACACTCAACGGGTATGACACATGTGGTCTGATACATAACATGGCGTACATGATAGATCCTATGGCTGAAGCATAAGGAATCCTACTCATGCGGTTCTTCTCAATCTCATTGGAAGGTCAATCATCTTTTGAAAGGGTGATCCTATGCGACATGGGCACGAATCCTCTCTTGGAGTCTTGCATGTTGAACTGTTTCAACACCTTGTCTATATATGTACTCTGACTTAGGCCAAGCAGCTTCCTCGATCTATCCCTATAGATCTTAATACCAAGTATATAAGCTGCAGTCCCTTAGTCTTTCATTGAGAAACACTTGCCTAGCCAATCTTTAACAGCTTGCAAGGTAGGAATATCGTTTCCAATGAGTAGTATGTCATCCACATACAAGACTAGAAACACAACAGAACTCCCATTAACCTTTTTGTAAACACAAGGTTCATCTTCGTTTTTGATGAAGCCAAACTCTTTGACCGCATCATCAAAACGTAAATCCCAACTCCTAGAAGTTTGCTTCAACCCATAAATGGAACGCTGTAATTTACACACTTTATGGGCATGCTCTGGATCCTCAAAACCCTCTGCCAGTGTCATGTACACATCCTCAAGGAGGTTTCCATACAGAAACGCTGTTTTGACATCCATTCGCCAAATCTCATTACCGTGATAAGCTGCAATAGCAAGTAAGATATGAATGGATTTGGTCATCGCGACTAAAGAAAAGTTTTCATCATAGTCAATACCATGAATCTTTCTGAATCATTTTGCCACCAATCGGCCCTTTTAGGCAATCACATTTCCATCCATGTAAGTCTTCTTCTTGAAGACCCACTTCCACCCTATGGCCGAGTCCCTTGGGGTGGTTCCACCAAAGTCCATACTTTGTTGGTATACATGGATTCCATTTCAGATCTCATGGCCTTAAGCCACTTTTGAGATTCCGGACCTTTCATGGCCTCTCCATAGGTAGTAGGCTCATCATCCATGAGAAATGCGTCACGGGGCTTAGTAACGAGAAGTCCATACCTCTCTGGCTCCTGACGCACCCTACTCGACCTACGAAGTTCTTGTGTTACTTGAACAGGTTCCTTTACAACATCTTGTTGTTCCTGTTCATGTTCCATAGTAGGATCAGTGATTTGTGGTTCTTGAACTTCTTCAAGTTACTGTCCTCCCACTGGCTTCTTTAGAGACAAATTTTCTTTCTAGAAACACACCGGTCCAGGCAACAAACACTTTTTTCTAGAGTGGATTGTAGAAATAATATCCCTTCGTTTCCTTAGGGTATCCCACAAAATTACACTATCCGACTTTGGTCCGAGCTTGTCTGTTTGTAAACGCTTTACACAGACGCCGCAACTCCAAATCTTCATAAAAGACACTGTGGGACGTCTCCCACTCCACATCTTATTTGGAGTCTTCAAGACAGATTTGGATGGAACACGGTTAAGGGTAAAATCTCACATTATAGAGCATGTCCCCAAAAAGATAATGGAAGATCAGTTTGATACATCATTGATCGAACCATGTCCCACAGAGTTCGATTCCTCCTCTCGGACACGCCATTCCACTGTGGCGTTCCTGGTGGAGTGAGTTGGGAGAATATCCCACACTCTTTAAGATAGTCATCAAACTCTTGGCTGAAGTATTCTCCTCCATGATCCGATCGTAGAGCCTTAATACTCTTGCCAAGCTGCTTCTCTACTTCATTCTTGAATTCTTTGATATTTTCAAAGGATTCGGATTTGGCCTTCATAAGGTACACAAATCCATATCTACTGAAGTCATCAGTAAATGTAATGAAATAAACGTAACCACCTCTGGAATGCGTGACAAATGGCCCACATACATCAGTATGCACGAGAGCCAATTGCTCACTAGTCCTCTCACCTTTCTTCTTGAAAGGGGACTTTTTCATCCTTCCCAATGAACAAGCCTCACATGTCTCATATGATTCATAATCAAATAAGTCTAGGAATCCATCCTTATGGAATCTAGAGATGCAATTTTTGTTTATGTGGCCTAAAAGACTATGCCATTAATAAGTAGGATTTAAATAATTAGTTTTAATCCTCTTAGTATTAATGTTATAGACAGAGTTATCTAGATCGAGGATATATAATCCATTAGACAATAAAGCATTACAGTAATGCAAACCATCAAAATAAATGGAGCAACATTTGTCTCTTGTTTTAATAGAAAAATATTTCTTGTCCAAACAAGAAACATAAATAATGTTTTTTCTCGTAGCAGAAAGAAAATAATAATTGTCTAATTCTAAGATACGTCCTGAAGGTAAAGAAAACTTATAAATGCCTACGACTAATGCAACAACTATTGCTCCATTCCCCACACGCAAGTCTATCTCTCGTTTAGCTAGTCGTCTGCTTCTTTAGATCCTGCACATTTCCACAACTGTGAGATCCACATCCAGTATCCAATACCGAAGATAAAGAGACAAACAGATTGACATCTATAACAAAATACCTGGTGGTGGTGGTGGAATCACTATTCCAAGCCTTTTATCTTTCAGATATTTTGGGCAGTTCCTTTTCCAGTGTTTGGGCTGACTGCAGTATTGACACTCACCCTTAGTGACGCCGGGAGAGGGATTTTAGGCAGTTTCCTTGGATTTTGGAAGTTTCTTTCTCTTTCCTTTGGAAGTTATTGACCATCATTATGGACTTGCCTTTCCCTTTGTTGATGCTTTGTTCTGCTGTCCTCAACATATTGAGCAAACCTGGCAGAGGCTTACTAATCTCATTCATGTTATAGTTCATGATGACTGGCTATAACTATCAGGAAATGATTGGAAGATGACATTTTAGTGGCCAACTCTTGACCCAACGGAAACCCCAGACGCGTGAGACTCTCCAAGTACTCGTTCATGCGCTGTACATGAGGTCCCACCGTGTTTCCCTCTGACATATGACACTTGGACAATGCTTTAGATAATTCATACCGCTCATGCCTTGCCTGCTCTTGGAAGAGCTTCCTCACATGTGTGATCATATCATACGCCTCAATGTTCTCATGTTGCTTCTGAAGCTCAGAGTTCATGGTGCAAAGCATCAGGCAAGTCACATTATTGGAATCTTCAACGATCTTCTGATGTGCCTTTATGGCGGCAGCAGTATTATTTTCTTGTCCTACAGGAACTGGCTCGTCTACAATGTACAGTTTCTTCTCCTGCTTGAGAGAAATTCTCAAGTTTCTGTACCAGTCCAAAAAATTAACTCCAGAAAGCTTGTCCTTCTCAAGGACTGATCATAGAGATTGTGATGAAGTCGATGGATTGTTTCCATTGGAATTATACAAAATGAAAAAAATACAAGTTTTAGTATTTTGTGAACAAATGACTACAATTAATAATGGCTAGATTATTAAACATAGCTCCCACTATTTTTCTCGGATTAATAACCCTCACTATTAATGCGGAAAATATCATGTATATTTTTTAGTGGGCCAAGATCTATATTTCACTTTTTCTTGAGCTTGCTTTGGTAAGTTACCCAAGAATTAGTTATTTAGGACAGTTTCCAATTGCATCATATGCAACTCTTGGTTCAATTGGGCAAATAAATCCTTATTTATCTATCCCATAGATAATCCCAATTGTCTTGCCTCTAGGCTCTCAATCCTATTCAGATAGCCTAGTTGCGTCCAACCTCTTACTTCAACAATTGCACATTACTTGTTTGTGCCATCCCGCCATCCTATAAAAAATCAAATGACCTTGCTCTGGCAAGCACAAATTTAATACATTATAGTTTTGACGAGCGTTAAGTAACGAGAAGGCAAAAAAGCAATATTAAAATTATCGGATTTTAAACTTTTAACTTCAACTGATCTACTTATTTGGGTTGGGCAATCCCAAAATAAAAGATCCGAGTTTTAATTATTATCTTGTTACAATTTGCATGCATCAACCATACACCAAAAATAAATAACAAGACAATAAATAAACAGCCACAAACAATAAGTAAACATGATGTGGATGTTGCCTCCTAAAACTAAGATATTCCCAAGCCAATGAGAATGTCTATAAGCCCTAAAAAATGCAAGATCATCTCCATGTGCCTCCATCTTTAGTCCATGCGCCTTAGCTTCCGGAATGTCGCCTTCTTGTGGTTTCTTCAATCTTTAAGGTTATTCTCCGTGTCGTGGCTATCATCTAACAATCTAATACTAGCTAGCATCTATACTAAATAAAGAGACCTCGCAAGTTGAGGAGAAGACGACACGCAGGCCATAAAACTTAATTAATTACATTAATTACAATAAAACAAACCACAAAAGTAAACACCCACAACATCCACATCTAAGACCACATCCAAGCACCATGCAAAAGCACATAATACAGTTAACATCCAATTTTAACGCGCTTGGTCAATTTTAATTGAATTTGGATTTTCTTGGGTCAAAACGGTCAAAGGGCCACACCAAACCTATTTGGCCGAACCCCACAAGGACAACTGCAAGCCGCCGGACTGGGCGCCCCTAGCCCGTGCTATCAAACTGCTAGCTAGGCCGAGCTGACCCTTGTCCGCGGCTTGCTTGGCGTGCAAGGAGGGAGGCCGACGGCCCTAGGGTCAAACCCTAGGGTTGTTTCCTTCCTTCCTTCCCTTGTGTGCTTATTTCAAATTAAGAAAACCCCTTTTACTTACTTTTGCTAAAACACTAGCTTTTCAAAACCCAAAAAGGACATATCATATGTGAACTAAATTCACTAATTTTTAAATGATATGTAAAATTAGCTCATTCCCTACTGATCATATTCAGTTTGCATCATTATGCTAATTTCAGTTTTACGCGAAAAATAACAGTTATGGTGTACCTGTCAAAAAAGTAACACATAAAACCACGCTATGCGCTACGACCTGTGGCTCTGATACAACTGTAGGGTTGATAAGGATTACGCAGCGAAAAAACGATATATTGATTCCGTTCAAGATCCTCCATGAATCGCAGGACAAGCCATCATAACGTGGTAAGGGAAGAAACGTTGTGTACCTAATTTTTCTGAAAGATCAGTCCACGTAGAATGTTATCCACGACTCTATGATTATCCAAGCCTAGGATTGCACTAGAGTCCTTCCAACGTTTATGTGTTAGCAATATGAGGAAGGAGGTAGAAGAAGATCACGCAAACAAGACACCCACGGCCGCGCGCCTCACGAGGCCGACGGTGTAGGGATGGGGCAGACCGGGGGGGGATTAGCCTCCTTGTCTGGCTCTCTCCTTTCTTTTTTCTCTCACTAAATAATGATGCGCTCATGAGAAAATAAGCTAGGAGTGTCGTTATATAGTTAATAACTCCTTACTAATTACATATTAGCCCCAATACTAATCCTGTCCTACACGGATTAGTCCACTTTGCAAATTAGTCCTACTTAGTTTGCTTGTGGTTGCGTATTGATCATTCTATTTAATTTTTCATACTAATTAATTCCCAAGTCTAATTTAATTTTTCATACATCCAGGGCTTTCCAACGATATATGGTATGTCCAAAGAAGAGTCTGTATGAGGGAGATAAGGCCCGCGCAAGATCAGCAAATAATTCTGGCCGAGAATTATAAAGTAGTGGGGCTTAAGTGCAAGTTTCGGAAAAATCACATAGGAATTCGTGCCCAGGCAGTAAATCACGATTTTCAGAATTAAAACACCGAAAGAATTTAATGTAGAAGATCGAAGAAGGCTAAGGGAGATGAGGGACATGGAGAACGACGCCGGAGTCGCCGAAACGCGAATTTCGTCACGAGTTTGACTATCCCTGCTATCTTTTCTATCTTTTCTTGTTTCTATGAACTTGTTAGATTTTATTTTCTGTATATTTGAGTAGTTTTATTATCTAGGATCTATGGAGAGCCTAGGGTTTAGCTAGACACTTTTTCCGGATTTGTTTGTTTGACTCACGCTTATGGATTCAGGTCATTGATTAATTTTCTTCTCTATTGATGTATTGGTGACCTAGAACTATTAACACGTTTTAGGTAGGATATGAATGATGAATAGAGATGTCTTTGATCCTTAACGTTTATCTTAGCTTAAAGTATAATGAATTTGCCTCTTCTAGTAATCTTGTTCTTAATTTTATGCTACCTTAGCGTCATGAACTTGGGTATCTACTTGGTGAAAGATGATAAGTCTGAAGCTCATAGATATTAACATATGAAAATACAGGTAGAGAGCTTAGCTCCTTGATGATGAAAGCCAGAAACACAAGCATAAGTAATTGCTAAGTATCAAAGCTTCAAAGCTTTGAGTTACCGTAGCAGTTTCTATATGCTGTATTATCTAACTGTTTTGTGCATGTTTTGGTTATGTTTTGATGATGATTAGTGTATTTATATAATAATATTTAGCACTCTATGTTCTAATATGATCACTACAGGAATAAATTGGATTGAAAATCCAATATACATTCTGGAGAAGTTAGCAGACAAAGCTTCAAAGCTTTGAGATTTTCTAGTCACTCTTTACTGCTAAGTTCTACTAACCATCTTTCTGTGTGCAGATGGATTCAGTGTTACTTGGATTTTGTTACATGCTGATTATTGTCTACTATTGTGGCGTCTATATTGGTTATTTGATATATTCATGATATTGGATATACTTGTTAACTCAGAACTATCAGCAGACAGTCTAGCCTGATTTTCTCTTAAATGGTTAGCTGCTGTTTCAAGCAGATCTCTTTGTTAGATTGTATTGTTATTTGTTTGATCTTGTTTTCTAAGTATTTTCAGATTTTTTGGACTCTCCAACGTCCATAAACAGATCAGTAATGTATTCAAATTGAGCTGTTAACAGGAGCTTATCAGATAGGAGATATTTTAGGAATTTTGTTCCTGAAATTTCTCAAGTTAGTTGCAGACAAAAACAACTACTTAAGATTGAATTGCAGAGACTTATAAGAGACACAGAGGTGGTGATTTTGAAGATTCTAATCATCTGGGAAGATCAATTACATACAACTCTTCAAATCATTCAGGGAATCAATTCAAGCAAGCTGAAGATCATTCAAATCCAGAAGAACTCTTCTAGGATTTAAACAACTTATTATTTCTGAGTTCTTCTCTCTGTACTTAATTGTATCATGTTTTCTTTATTTCTAAAACCTCACTAAACTTAGTAGTTTAGTTTTTCAAGTGAACAACAAGAGGTCATTATTGTTTCAACAGGTTGTAGCCTGTAACTAGATAGGTTGGGAATCACAAGCTGTATAAGTGTGAGGTAGCCCACTTAGGCTTGAGATCTAGGGCTAAATCTGGGTGATTATAAGAAGTTGTGTTTGAAACCTGTGGGATTAGATCCTCAAGAAGAGACTAGGTCCAATTGTGACTGAACTCTGTAATATATATGTGTTCCTGCTATTTAATTTTGGTGCATTTACTTACAATTTAAAAAGTTTCAAATCTTTGGAGCTTTCCAAGTCTCAAAGCTTTGAAGCCTCTAAACTCTGCTGTTATATCTTTAAGCTTTACAAGTTCTTTTAAAGCTTTGAGATATCACAGTTTGTTCTTCTTAAATTTTCAAAAACTTGAGTTTTGGCAAAAGTTAGCATACTCTATTCAACCCCCCTTCTACAGTATTATTATAACTATTTACACCTACATTACACTCTTTCAATTGGTATTAGAGATTTATGTCACAGTTTAAAGATCTAACAATCTTGTTACAATGAGTTTTGTAGGTGAAGGTGGATTCTCACTGGGAAGGGCATCTAATAGACCTCCATTATTCTGTGGTGATAACTTTGTGCATTGGAAGGCATTGATGAAAATGTTCATCATAGATCAGGACATGGAACTATGGTCTATTATTGTGAATGGGCCAATCATATTCTACACTACTGAGGATGGTGTTAGGACTGTCAAACGTGATGAAGATCTCTCAGTTACTGAAATGGAAAAGGTATCAAAAAATTACAAAGCTTTGAACTTATTATATTGTGCTCTTAGTGCAGATGAGTTCAACAGAATATCCAACTGTAAGAATGTAAAGCAGATCTGGGATACGTTGACTGTTACCTACGAAGAAACTAGCCAAGTCAAGCAGACAAGATTAATATCCTTTTGAGGCACTATGAACTGTTTAAGATGAAATCTTACGAGTCCATCAAAGATATGTTCAAAAGGTTTACATATATTGTGAACAACTTGGAGTCGTTGGGAACAGTATTCTCAAATGAAGAAAAAGTCAGGAAGATTATCAGAAGTTTGCCTAAAGCCAAATGGGAGCCTAAAACTACTGCAATTGAAGAAGCTCAGGACTTAAGTATTCTAGAACTGGATGATCTGCAAGGAAAGTTGCTCACTCATGAGATCTTTATGAAGGAGGTTGATGGTGATTTGAAGGACAACATGAAGAATCTGGCACTCAAGGCAAAAGACAATGATAAATCCCAAAGCCTTGAACTAGAGGAAGATTATGATGATGATGAGGAAGCCTTAGCCTTGATTTCCATAGCCTTGGCCATGATTCTTAAGAAAAAGAGGAACTCTGGAAACAAGGAGTACAGCAAAGAAAAGTTCAGATCCTCAACTAGCAAGGATCAGAAAGATCACTTGGTGAGAGACTGTCCCGAGAAGAAAAAGAATAGACAATTTTCAAAGAAGGAAAATGACAACGGAAGGAAGAAGGCAATGGTGGCCTCATGGAGTGACTTAGACTCTTCAGACTCGGACTCTGATAGTGAGCAAGCCAATCTCTGTTTAATGGCTGGACGTCATGAGGATCATTCCATTGAAAAGCCAATTGATGACATGGTAAAAAATTTCTTATCTAGTCCTTCTGATGTGTTACCTAAAATCCTCAAAAGCATGTTTTTAAATGAGGAGAGTTACAGGAATGAGATTGACTCTTTGAAAATGAAGGTTCATGAGCAGGCAAAAGAAAATTTAGATTTTGTTTTTCAGAATAAATGTCTTGAAGATACTAAGTTAAAAATTGATAGTGACTTCAAAGCCTTGGACAGTAGATACAAAGCTTTGAAATCACAAGTCAAAGAAGTAGTTGATCAAAACACTATTTTAACTGACAAGTTTGTTGATCTAAAAAATCATTCTGATGATTTAGAACAACAAAACACAACATTAACTATTAAGCTTCAAGAATCCAAGAAAATTCTTTCAACATTTGCTGGCTCAGAACAGAAGTTAAGTCTCATGCTTGGAGGAAGTCTGCAGTCTGTTCACAAAAGTGGAATTGGATATAATCCAAATTTTCCAAGAAAAAGCCAAGCCACATTTGTGAAAGCAGGAAGCAGAAATTCACCAAAGTGTCATTATTTCTGTGAAATTGGACATGTAAAAGTAACTTTCCCCTTTAGAAGGACAGAACCTCACATAATGAGGAACACCTATCCTTATCAGCTTAAGGGACAAGTGAAATAGATTTGGGTTCCAAATAGAGTAAGACCACCTAATATGGTTGACTCTGAGTATGATTCCAAATTCTACACTTGGTCTAATAGCCTGTTAAGGCATTGATTGATTTTTACAGGATGTCACCGAAGCTTTGAAAGATCAGAAATAGATATTGGATAGTGGATGTTCTAGACATATGAGTGGGAAGAAATCTTTATTCTCAGAACTGAAAGAACAATCATAGGGAACAATCAAACTTGGTGACAAAGCAAAGTGAAACATAATTGGTATTGGAAGTGTTGGTAACAATTCTGCATATTCAATTTCTGATGTTTATTTAGTTGATGGTCTTAAGTATAATTTGTTGAGTATTTCTCAGCTTTGTGACAAAGGTAGTAATGTTGTTTTTGACAAGGAGAAATGTGTGGTGCAATATGAAAAATTAGGCAATTGCATTCTCACTGCTCCTAGGTCACATAATATTTATGCACTTTGTACTGACAAAGTTGCTGGTGATAGTTTGAAATGTTTCAAAGCTTTGAAGAATGACTCAAAACTATGGAACATAAAGCTTGGTCATATAAGCATGCATTACTTGAATAAAATCATCTCAAAAGATCTGGTAAGGGAATTGCCAATCCTTAAATTCAAAGACAACGAGTTGTGCAAGGTATGTTCTCAAGGTAAACAAACTAGAAGCTCATTCAAGCCAAAGAATTTCGTAAGAACCTCCAGACTCTTAGAAATGCTGCCTATGGACTTGTGTGGTCCTTTGAGGGTTCGAAAACCCAGAGGTAAGAGATATATGCTTGGTGTAGTTGATGACTACTCTAGATATACTTGGGTTATGTTTATTAGAGAAAAGTCTGAAGCATTATCTGAATTTTCTAAACTTTACAAGGAGCTTAAAACATTGAAAAACTCACCTGTTGCATCTATTAGAAGTGATCATGGTAGGGAATTTTATCAACTTGATTTTGATTTTTTTTCAAAGCATGGCATTTCACACAAATTTTCTGCACCTAGAACTCCTCAGCAAAATGGTGTAGTTGAGAGGGAAAATAAGACTCTTGAAGACATGTCTAGAACCATGTTACTTGAAAGTAATTTGCCAAAATCTTTGTGGGCAGAAGCTGTTAATACTGCCAACTATGTGCTCAATAGATGTTTGAACAGGCCAATTTTGAAGAAAACCCCTTATGAACTATTTAAAGGCAGGAAGCCTAGTGTTGCTTACTTTAGCCTTTTAGCTATACTGCCAACTATGTGCTCAATAACATTGTTCTATCTTTTATTTCTACTTCTAAGAAATTAGCTGATAACAATGGCAAAGATAATCTTGGTAAGTTTGATGCTAGAAGTGATGAAGGTGTTTTTCTTGGTTATTCTCAAACCAGCAAAGCTTTTACACTCCGTAATTTATACATAAAGATATTTCACTCCGTAACCTTCTGATAAGATTGTAATGTAAAAGCTTACATGGTTTATAATAAGAGATCTAAGATTGTAGAGGAGAGTATTCATGTTGTTTTTGATGAAAGTATTGATGATTCTCTGAGTGGAAGTTTTGCAGATCTTATTTTGAATAAATATGAGGCTGATGAAGACCTTGAGAAAGTCAGCAAGGGCAAAACTAAGCATCAAAAAATTTCAGAAGAATCTCAAGGCCTTTAACCTCCTGCTGAGTCAAAATCTCAAAGGCTTGAGACAGAGATTGACAGGAAATATGATGCTCTCAAAGGTCCATACACTTGGACACCTAGAAAGAAGTTCAAATATCTCTCAGATTATCCTGCTGAGAATATTATATCAGATCCAAAAACTGGAACTCAGACAAGAGGACAGTTGAGAAATCTAGGTGCATTTAGTGATTTTGTATCACTCATTGAGCCAAAAAATGAAAATGAAGCACTAGAAGATGCAGATTGAATCATTGCAATGCAGAATGAGCTAAATTAGTTTGAAAGGAACAAGGTCTGGATTTTGGTTCCTTGACCAAAAGATCAATAATTTATTGGAACAAGATGGGTGTTCAGAAATAAACTTGATGATAAAGGTAAGGTTGTGAGAAACAAAGCAAGACTGGTTGCACATGGATACAATCAAGAGGAAGGTATTGATTATGAGGAAACATTTGCCCCTGTTGCAAGGTAAGAAGCTATCAGAATACTTCTTGCATTTGCATCACATAATCACATAAAACTTTTTCAAACCGATGTCAAATGTGCTTTTCTGAATGGTTTTCTACAAGAAGAAGTATTTGTTGCTCAACCACCAGGTTTTGAAAATGACATCTTTCCTGATCATGTTTACAAACTGGACAAAGCATTATATGGACTTAAGCAAGCCCCAAGGGCTTGGTATGACGGACTCTCAAAGTTTTTGTTAGAAAATGGTTTTAAGAGAGGACTAGTTGATAAAACTCTTTTTTATAAAAAATTAGGAAAAAGATATGTTAGTTGTTCAGATATATGTAGATGATATTCTTTTGGTGCTACTAATGATGCTCTTTCAAAAGAGTTTTCAAGTCTAATGTGTAGGGAATTTGAAATGAGCTTGATGGGAGAACTGAATTTATTTCTTGGACTTCATGTACATCAAATGAAGAAAGGAATTTTTGTTCATCAAGGAAAGTACACCCTGGACTTGTTAACAAGTGTAACATGTCACAATCCAAGGTTGTAAAGACCCCTATGAGTTCATCACTGTATTTAGACAAGGACACAACAGGTAAGAGTGTAAATCAAAAATAATATAGAGGTATGATTCGTTCACTTTTGTATCTAAGTGCTAGTAGACTAGATATTATGTTTAGTGTGTGCATGTGTGCAAGGTTTCAGGCTGATCCTAAAGAAAGTCATTTAATTGCTGTAAAAAGGATTTTTAGATATTTGAATAAAACCAAAGACTTGGGGCTTTGGTATCCAAGAAGGACTAACTTTATGTTGAGTGGATATTCAGATGCAGACTTTGCATGTTAAAAAGTAGACAAAAAGAGTACTTCTGTATGCTACTAGTTTCTTGGATCTTCATTGAAAAGTTGGCATTCTAAGAAGCATAATTCAGTAACCTTGTCAACTGCAGAAGCTGAATATATTGCAGCTGGAGCTTGCTGTTCACATGTTTTATGGATTGCACAACAGCTAAGAGATCTTGGACATGATTTCAGAAATGTGCCAATTAACTGTGACAATACAAGTGCCATTTCAATATCAAAGAATCCAGTCCAACACTCAAGGACAAAGCATATAGATGTGAGACATCATTTTCTTAGAGATCACACAGAGAAAGGTGACATTGTTCTATCTTTTATTTCTACTTCTAAGAAATTAGCTGATAACAATGGCAAAGATAATCTTGGTAAGTTTGATGCTAGAAGTGATGAAGGTGTTTTTCTTGGTTGTTCTCAAACCAGCAAAGCTTTTACACTCCGTAATTTATACATAAAGATATTTCACTCCGTAACCTTCTGATAAGATTGTAATGTAAAAGCTTACATGGTTTATAATAAGAGATCTAAGATTGTAGAGGAGAGTATTCATGTTGTTTGTGATGAAAGTATTGATGATTCTTTGAGTTGAAGTTTTGCAGATCTTATTTTGAATAAATATGAGGCTGATGAAGACCTTGAGAAAGTCAGCAAGGGCAAAACTAAGCATCAAAAAATTTCAGAAGAATCTCAAGGCCTTTAACCTCCTGCTGAGTCAAAATCTCAAAGGCTTGAGACAGATATTGACAGGAAATATGATGCTCTCAAAGGTCCATACACTTGGACACCTAGAAAGAAGTTCAAATATCTCTCAGATTATCCTGCTGAGAATATTATATCAGATCCAAAAACTGGAACTCAGACAAGAGGACAGTTGAGAAATCTAGGTGCATTTAGTGATTTTGTATCACTCATTGAGCCAAAAAATGAAAATGAAGCACTAGAAGATGCAGATTGAATCATTGCAATGCAGAATGAGCTAAATTAGTTTGAAAGGAACAAGGTCTGGATTTTGGTTCCTTGACCAAAAGATCAATAATTTATTGGAACAAGATGGGTGTTCAGAAATAAGCTTGATGATAAAGGTAAGGTTGTGAGAAACAAAGCAAGACTGGTTGCACATGGATACAATCAAGAGGAAGGTATTGATTATGAGGAAACATTTGCCCCTGTTGCAAGGTAAGAAGCTATCATAATACTTCTTGCATTTGCATCACATAATCACATAAAACTTTTTCAAACCGATGTCAAATGTGCTTTTCTGAATGGTTATCTACAAGAAGAAGTATTTGTTGCTCAACCACCAGGTTTTGAAAATGACATCTTTCCTGATCATGTTTACAAACTGGACAAAGCATTATATGGACTTAAGCAAGCCCCAAGGGCTTGGTATGACGGACTCTCAAAGTTTTTGATAGAAAATGGTTTTAAGAGAGGACTGGTTGATAAAACTCTTTTTTATAAAAAATTAGGAAAAAGATATGTTAGTTGTTCAAATATATGTAGATGATATTCTTTTTGGTGCTACTAATGATGCTCTTTCAAAAGAGTTTTCAAGTCTAATGTGTAGGGAATTTGAAATGAGCTTGATGGGAGAACTGAATTTCTTTCTTGGACTTCATGTACATCAAATGAAGAAAGGAATTTTTGTTCATCAAGGAAAGTACAACCTGGACTTGTTAACAAGTGTAACATGTCACAATCCAAGGTTGTAAAGACCCCTATGAGTTCATCACTGTATTTAGACAAGGACACAACAGGTAAGAGTGTAAATCAAACATAATATAGAGGTATGATTGGTTCACTTTCGTATCTAAGCGCTAGTAGACTAGATATTATGTTTAGTGTGTGCATGTGTGCAAGGTTTCAGGCTGATCCTAAAGAAAGTCATTTAATTGCTGTAAAAAGGATTTTTAGATATTTGAATAAAACCAAAGACTTGGGGCTTTGGTATCCAAGAAGGACTAACTTTATGTTGAGTGGATATTCAGATGCAGACTTTGCATGTTAAAAAGTAGACAAAAAGAGTACTTCTGTATGCTACTAGTTTCTTGGTTCTTCATTGAAAAGTTGGCATTCTAAGAAGCATAATTCAGTAACCTTGTCAACTGCAGAAGCTGAATATATTGCAGCTGGAGCTTGCTGTTCACATGTTTTATGGATTGCACAACAGCTAAGAGATCTTGGATATGATTTCAGAAATGTGCCAATTAACTGTGACAATACAAGTGCCATTTCAATATCAAAGAATCCAGTCCAACACTCAAGGACAAAGCATATAGATGTGAGACATCATTTTCTTAGAGATCACACAGAGAAAGGTGACATTGTTATATCTTTTATTTCTACTTCTAAGAAATTAGCTGATAACAATGGCAAAGATAATCTTGGTAAGTTTGATGCTAGAAGTGATGAAGGTGTTTTTCTAGTTTATTCTCAAACCAGCAAAGCTTTTACACTCCGTAATTTATACATAAAGATATTTCACTCCGTAACCTTCTGATAAGATTGTAATGTAAAAGCTTACATGGTTTATAATAAGAGATCTAAGATTGCAGAGGAGAGTATTCATGTTGTTTTTGATGAAAGTATTGATGATTCTCTGAGTGGAAGTTTTGCAGATCTTATTTTGAATAAATATGAGGCTGACCTTGAGAAAGTCAGCAAGGGAAAAACTAAGCATCAAAAAATTTCAGAAGAATCTCAAGGCCTTTAACCTCCTGCTGAGTCAAAATCTCAAAGGCTTGAGACAGAGATTGACAGGAAATATGATGCTCTCAAAGGTCCATACACTTGGACACCTAGAAAGAAGTTCAAATATCTCTCAGATTATCCTGCTGAGAATATTATATCAGATCCAAAAACTGGAACTCAGACAAGAGGACAGTTGAGAAATCTAGGTGCATTTAGTGATTTTGTATCACTCATTGAGCCAAAAAATGAAAATGAAGCACTAGAAGATGCAGATTGAATCATTGCAATGCAGAATGAGCTAAATTAGTTTGAAAGGAACAAGGTCTGGATTTTGGTTCCTTGACCAAAAGATCAATAATTTATTGGAACAAGATGGGTGTTCTGAAATAAGCTTGATGATAAAGGTAAGGTTGTGAGAAACAAAGCAAGACTGGTTGCACATGGATACAATCAAGAGGAAGGTATTGATTATGAGGAAACATTTGCCCCTGTTGCAAGGTAAGAAGCTATCAGAATAATTCTTGCATTTGCATCACATAATCACATAAAACTTTTTCAAACCGATGTCAAATGTTCTTTTCTGAATGGTTATCTACAGGAAGAAGTATTTGTTTCTCAACCACCAGGTTTTGAAAATGACATCTTTCCTGATCATGTTTACAAACAGGACAAAGCATTATATGGACTTAAGCAAGCCCCAAGGGCTTGGTATGACGGACTCTCAAAGTTTTTGATAGAAAATGGTTTTAAGAGAGGACTGGTTGATAAAACTCTTTTTTTATAAAAAATTAGGAAAAAGATATGTTAGTTGTTCAGATATATGTAGATGATATTCTTTTTGGTGCTACTAATGATGCTCTTTCAAAAGAGTTTTCAAGTCTAATGTGTAGGGAATTTGAAATGAGCTTGATGGGAGAACTGAATTTCTTTCTTGGACTTCATGTACATCAAATTAAGAAAGGAATTTTTGTTCATCAAGGAAAGTACACCCTGGACTTGTTAACAAGTGTAACATGTCACAATCCAAGGTTGTAAAGACCCCTATGAGTTCATCACTGTATTTAGACAAGGACACAACAGGTAAGAGTGTAAATCAAAAATAATATAGAGGTATGATTGGTTCACTTTTGTATCTAAGTGCTAGTAGACTAGATATTATGTTTAGTGTGTGCATGTGTGCAAGGTTTCAGGCTGATCCTAAAGAAAGTCATTTAATTGCTGTAAAAAGGATTTTTAGATATTTGAATAAAACCAAAGACTTGGGGCTTTGGTATCCAAGAAGGACTAACTTTATGTTGAGTGGATATTCAGATGCAGACTTTGCATGTTAAAAAGTAGACAAAAAGAGTACTTCTGTATGCTACTAGTTTCTTGGATTTTCATTGAAAAGTTGGCATTCTAAGAAGCATAATTCAGTAACCTTATCAACTGCTGACACGATTTCTTACGTGTATACGCAAGTGCACGGTCGAAGTAATAAAATGAGAGTATTAAAACTCAGGTTGTCGAACCCACAGGGACAGTCTTGAGATTATTTAGTTAAACAAATAATTTAAAGTCAAGTAACCGGAGGAAAAAGTGTGATTTTAAGAGATAGTCACCCTCAAACAAGTGACTTAAATTAAATAAACGAAATAAACTAATATTTTTGTAATTTTCTGATTAATATGAATACGGAGAACACTAGATAGTTTTAGGGTCCCTAGGGCATTTAGATATTTGCGGATTATGATTTGAAACACTCTACCTACGTCTAGTCATACCGGGTCACAGTCATTACGATCTTCTGTCGATCTCACGCAAATCTACGTTTCGGTATATTTCGGGTCCTCTCGGTCCACCTCCGTCTACCGTTACGTTCTAGTCAGCTAGCCAGGTTCGCTCACCGGGTCCTGTCGGTCCAACGATTATGCTAATCCTAACTAAGTCTAACCGAAACAACCCACACACGGTCATTCAAGTCTCTATCTCCTGTCGGTCTCAAGAAACTACGAGAATGTCAACAACGTTCTTCACGAATCCGGGTTATGTTCACTGTCGTGCAACAAACCTAGATAACTAGCATGTATTGGGTGATCAAACCACACAAACTAGGAGTTAAGAACAAGAACTTGTCAAATAACTAGAACAATACGTCGATTTAAGTATCAAAACATGAATCAAAGAGACAAAAATCCGGAAAATCTAATATAAACCCTAGTTCTCCATAAACTATCTAGCTAGAGAGGTTTAGCTACTCATACTAACGATTACAATAAAGCAGTTCATTGTAAACATCAAACGAGAGACAATAGAGAGAGTTTAGAAATCTCTAACGGAAAATCACAGCTTCGGCGCGAATCCGAACTCTCAGCCCGAAGCTCCTGTTCTTCGTCTTTTTTCTACTGTTCTCCGTTTTTTTTTCCGTCTGTTAGTGTCCTCTTTTTTTACAAACTGATCTAGGTCTTAATTAATGCTCAGCCACGTTTTTAATTGAACACTTTGTGTAATTGCAAGTTTTACCCCCAAAGTCTGCACTCCCTCTCTTCTTCTGTTCGTACGAAATAGGCGTTCTTGCGAATTCCAGCTGAAACCCCCAATTGTTCTCGAGAAGTCAGAGGTGCGACAAACCAAATTACGCCAAAATTAATCTGCAGAATACTCCCTTTTTTAATCAGATCGAATTTCCCCTCTCTTCTCTTCTCTTCTCTGTTGCTAGGTTGTGCTTTGTTAATGGCGAATTGAAGCTCTTGGCGGCTGGGTCGTGTTGTGGTTCTTGCCGCCGCATTGAATGGAGGAGAGGGAGTTTGGCGATGGCTGAGAGGTGGACCGAATGGGTTCTGGATTTGAACGGTGGTCGGTTGAAGCTCGGTTTTCCGTGCGAATTCGGCCGAGTTTCTGGGTTTGTTCTTTCTCTGTTTCTCTTCTTCTCCTCTTTGTCTTTCTTGCTCTCTGATTTGCTCTGTTTTGCTGTTGGGTTTCTCTCTGTTTCGCTGAGTTGTGGCTGCAATGGCGAGGTCATTGGTTGATTGGAGGGGCTGGTGAATTGCAGGTTGTATTAGTTTTGGTTCTTATGAATTGGGTCGATTGGAAGTGGTGGTGTACTGGGTTGTATTTTGCAGGTTGTATTTGTTTAATTGGTGGTCTGGTGATTGCCATGGAGGTTATGGTGTTGGCTGCGGCATTGGAGGCAGCAGGTGGTCATGGTGGCTTTTCTTTGGTGTATTGGAGGTTTGTTGGCTTGATTGGAGGTTCTGTACTGGGTTGAATTGGGTCTTTTCTGGGTTTAGGATTAGAAAAGAATGGATGGTGTTTAGGTCGCATAGAGATGATGGTGGTTATCAATGGTTTTGGTTGAAAGGGGAATTGAATTGTGAAACAGGTGATTGAATTGGTAGGTGAGTGAAAGGAGATGCTATAAGGTGTTGGTAATTTAGTAGCAGTTTGTTTTGTAGAGAAGATAGGCAGAGAGTTGGGTATTTGTTGTGAGGTGAAGATGGGTGAAGGTAAGGTGATTAAGATGTATCAGTGAGTAGAGAGGGTGACTGTAAAAACTTGCTCTTCTTCAGATCATTTCTTCTCCTTCCCTCTCTTGCCAATTTCTCTGAGCTTTACATGTTTCCGAAGTTCGCTTTCGTTCCCATTCCACGATCCTGAGCCTCCGGTACTTGAGAAAACTACACAACTACAAATACCAGCGTAAAATGTGACAATTATAGCTCAAATCAATTAGAAAACTCCCGGACTAACCAAACAAGCACATTAAGCTCTAACTAACAAATCTCTCAAGATAATATCATATTTCTCGTATAAATTACCCGGAAATCACGCAAAACGGTAAGCGTTAAAGTGTAAATATAACACCGTAAACGGGGTTATCAAATACCCCCACACTACCTTTGTGCGCGTCCCGAGCAAAGTCAAAAACATCCTCACATTACGATCTTTCGATCCACCGTTTTGCATACAATTCTACTAGCCATGTGACACAAACGACACACACACACGACTATGCAATCTACATGCTCTATACAATGCAACTCGATTATTAACAATGCAAATACTGAAACAACACCAATTTTTTTTCTTCAGTTAGAGATTGGGCAATCTCAAAAAGTAAACCGACAAGTCATACGGCTCTCATATTCCGTCGGAAGTTCTATAACTTTGGTGATCGGTAGAACTTGCGGCCAGTTTCGTTAGACAGAACGGGCACGAACACAAAATATGTTGCTTCCGCACACTCATCAAACGTATCCCTAGCACTTACCTTCCGAGCTATTTATCCACGGGTTAAATTGCTGACGGTTTAGGACGGGTAGGATAGGATATTTAGAAGCGTAGTCCTAGACGTCATGATCTAACTCACAAAACCCGATTCTCACACTCCCTCACCAAAATCCAAGGAACCACACCGAATCTCACTACTCCGGCCCTCATTCCCTCAATCTTGGTGCAACGCCGTTCTCGCGGCCACAAATGTGAAGAAGTGATCTCGAACAATAGCTAACCTCCCCGGTCTTCAATTTCAAGCTTGCTCCTTTATTCCCTTTCAATTTCACTTTCACTTTCTATTTTACTTTTTTTTTTCTTCTCTTTTTTTTTTTCATTTCCACACAATAACATTAAGCACATGGAGCTGACAATACGATAGTAATATCCGAGGAGATCAAATGTCAAAATTAGATAACATGGGGGTGGAATGTGTCAAATTAGTGATATAATAACATAGATGTCGACACCCCCACACTTGATGCAAAGCAAATCATGAAACCAGTAGTCAATGTGTAAACGTGCTTTTCCAACCGATCCTCCTCATCACCTAAGTTATAGAGAATATAAATAAAGCATAAGCACGACCTCCTATAAGATCAACCAACCCCCCCCCCCACCCCATGACGTGCGGAAGAAATATCACGCACTACGGTACTCCACCTGTGATCGTGGTGTAAGGACACGACTCACCGCCACACCGAAGTGTGCTACCGTCTCTAACTCACCCTCACATCCCCTCAAAAGACGACATGTAAGAGAATCCACATAAGATGTATCAAATCAGATCACCCTCATCAAACCTCCCTAACTCAACTCCCTCTATCATGACGCATAGGAAAGGACCATTCTAACAAGTGATGAAAGTCACAATGAAAGGCTTCCTAGGCTAGAGGCTGTGAATAAAAGGGGTAAACGGATCAATAGGGGTAACTAGTGGACCTAGGAGATGGAGACGGGACGTGAGGCCCCCATAAACATCACTCGCACAGCTGTTCCGTTGCCACTACGAGGAGGGTTGACGACTACCTAAGTGACGGTGGTGTAGCGCTAGTAGGATAACTAGTCTGAGAGGCAGCTACTCGCATTTCTAATATGCATTAGCCCTATAAGTCTTCCTACTCCAGATTCTCGCGTCTACCTCACCTCAGATTTTCATATTCCTAAGGAATTCTATCATTAAGCCCTCTCCACATTCACTCTCTTCGATTGCCCTTTCTCAAAAATTTAAAATTTTATGATTTTTTTTTTTTTTTTTTTTTTTTTAATATTTCCTAACTCTATATGCTTTGGCCAACTCGACTAATCACACGATTTGGTAGGGGACTCAATAAAGTAAAAGTGCTAAAAAAATGCATACTAATAATCCTAACACAATACAACACTATATCAAACACTCTACACTAACCACATGTACTCCACAATACGACACAACTGCATGTAACTGGCGATGCATAACTGACATGGCTAGCAAAATATACACAAACCCCCCCCCCCCCCCACACTTAAGCGTTTCGTTGTCCTCAACGAATTTAGAGATATAATAAGAGGACTCATCGCTTAAATGTGTAGGCGGTGGATCTCCACAATTACCGCTCAAAACGTAGAAACAAGAGAGTTAGAGGTACCTGGGTGCCCGGACCTACATGGGCACCGTTGCCGCGAAATTGCAACAAGAAGGGGTCTTGTGGACCGTTGACAATTTCCGGAGAAGTCTCTACGCGCCCGGATTCCGATGTGCGGCTAAGATATAAATTGTAGCCCTCTCATGCGTGTGGCACCCAACATATTGGAATCGCTCCTCGACCTCGAGCAATTCTCTATTCTTTTATGCATAATCTTGTGGGGCTTTTTCTTTCCATAATTTCATGCAATCTCTAGCACGTACATCAAGAAGGGGAATCCGATGCGTCTTCTGTACCTGTGTCCCTGCACACTGATTGAAAAAATAAGTCCACTCTCTCTCACCCCTCATAGTCAAATATAGAGAACTAAAGCAAAAAGAAAACAAATAACATGCTACTCTACATTGGGTTGCCTCCCAAGAAGCGCTTGTGATTTAAGGTCGACGGCCCGACCATGTTACCTCTGCCACCTCACGAGGGTGGTCTGGCACATTGTGCCGCATCCAACTTGGCTTTCCTGTGCTGAATCTGAAGTACTGCTTCATGTGCATGAACCGCTGATGGCTTGTTCCTATCCCAATAATCAGGTGGATCCCCGTGCGATAACTCAGGGAGTTGTCGCTTCACTTGCACAGCAAATGGAACCCCTGGCTGATACTCCCATGAATGTTGGGGTGACGGTTTGAAGACCCGAAACGTCTCCATGTCATCATTGACCCTCATAATCAGCTCCCCATTCTCTACATCAATGAGAGTACGACCAGTCGCCAAGAATGGCCTGCCCAGAATGATAGGCACATCACCCGCTGGCATGTCTAGTATTACGAAGTCAGCTGGAATTATCAGGCTCCCAACTCTCACAAGCACATCTTTTATCATCCCACATGCTCTCTTGGTCGATTTATCTGCAAATTGGAGAATTATCCAGGTTTTCGGGGGCTCCCCCACACCTAACTTTTTGAATACCGACAACGTCATCAAATTCACGCTCGCTCCCAGATCACAGAGAGCTCTTCCAGTGTAGGAATCACCCAATGTAGCCTCAATGACAAAGCTACCTGGATCCTTCTTTTTCTTAGGTAACCCATGCAAAACACATGAACTAACCTGTTCATTTAAGTTTACTCTCTGAAATTCATCCACCCCTTTCTTTCCAAGAACTGCATCTTTAATAAATCGAGCATACTTAGGCATCTTTTGAAGTTCCTCAATCAATGGAATATTGATATGCAGTTTTGAAAATACGTTTAGAAAGCGCCTGTATTCCTCAGAATCGTCTTTCTTCTTCCTAGTACGTAATGGAAATGGTAGTTCTGGAGAAGAAGAAGAATATGGAAGTAGTACCTCAGTAGATTTCTCTGCATCCTGGTGAATCATGCCCTTTGATTGGGGGATCATGACAGGTGTCTTCTCAGAATCGAAGACCTCATGCTCCTTAGCCTTTGAGGCTTTTGCTCTGGCATGACTCGGATAAGGAGGGTACTTAAGTGCAGTACCGCTACGAGTAGTGATGGCTAGAGCCTGTCCCTCAGATGTTTCAACCATGCTACCCAGTGCCCTTTGTTCAAGTTGTTCCTTTAGATCTTTTATTTCTGCTTGAGCAACTTGAAGTGCAATTGCTACGGAGCTGACCTGTGAGGACATGTCTGTCATGTGCTGAGCCATCGTCTTTATTATCTCTGTCATCTGGGTCAACTCTAATGGTGGTACTGGCTGCTGCTGATGCATCTCTGACACATTTGCTTCATGCACTACCTCTACTGCATTCACCTGAACCGTGCTATATGCCACTGAGCTATGCTTCATCGGTTCTTTTTGTTGGTGCTCATAATCCCAGCTCTCCTCTTGCTCAACCACACGTCTCATCAACTCAAATGCACCGTCAACATCACATTTGAACAAGAAACTGCCCCCAGCTTCTCTATCAATCTTGTCTTTGTCAAGCATTCCAAGTGCATCATAGAAGACCTGTATGATCTGGCTTTTTGCAATGCCATGGTTGGGGCATTTGCGTAGCAAGAAGTTGAGACGCTCCTATGCTTTGACCATGGATTCATTTTGCTTTTGCCTGAATGACCAAATCTCGTTCTGCAGCTGAATCATGCGTGAGATGGGAAAGAATTTACTCATGAACTGGGAGGTACAGTCTTCCCATGTCTTGATTGAGTTGGATGGCAATGAATCCAGCCAATCCATAGCAGCTCCCTTGAGGCAATGGGGGAAGAGCATCAGTTTGAGCGCTTCAGATGTGACCCCACTATATCGGATTAGCCCACAATGGCTCTGAAATCTCCCAATGAAATCATGTGGGTCTTCCTCATATGTACCGGCAAATGTGCACTGTTCCTGAGTGAAGTGAATTGTGCTCAGCTTTAGACAGAAGCTTTCTGCCTGAATTGGTGGAACCAAAATTGCTGGCTCCCTTCCTCTAAGATCCGCCTCAAATGCCTGGATTATTGCTTTCCCAGAACGGTTATATGACATTAAGGTCGGGTGCGGTCTCGATGTTGCCGCCAGTGCTTTCTCTACGGCTGAAGCTACCATAGCTTGCAACTGCTCCGTTGTGAGGCTAATCAGCCCTTGGCCTTCCGCCATAGCTACCTGAGAAAACAACACTAGCACACCCGTGAGGTAAACAGATAGTAACAAAAAGAAAAATAAAACAAAAACTCTAAACTAATTTCTAACTAACCAATCTACCGCTGTCCCCGGCAACGGCGCCAAAAACTTGACACGATTTCTTACGTGTATACGCAAGTGCACGGTCGAAGTAATAAAATGAGAGTATTAAAACTCAGGTTTTCGAACCCACAGGGACAGTCTTGAGATTATTTAGTTAAACAAATAATTTAAAGTCAAGTAACCGGAGGAAAAAGTGTGATTTTAAGAGATAGTCACCCTCAAACAAGTGACTTAAATTAAATAAACGAAATAAACTAATATTTTTGTAATTTTCTGATTAATATGAATACGGAGAACACTAGATAGTTTTAGGGTCCCTAGGGCATTTAGATATTTGCGGATTATGATTTGAAACACTCTACCTACGTCTAGTCATACCGGGTCACAGTCATTACGATCTTCTGTCGATCTCACGCAAATCTACGTTTCGGTATATTTCGGGTCCTCTCGGTCCACCTCCGTCTACCGTTACGTTCTAGTCAGCTAGCCAGGTTCGCTCACCGGGTCCTGTCGGTCCAACGATTATGCTAATCCTAACTAAGTCTAACCGAAACAACCCACACACGGTCATTCAAGTCTCTATCTCCTGTCGGTCTCAAGAAACTACGAGAATGTCAACAACGTTCTTCACGAATCCGGGTTATGTTCACTGTCGTGCAACAAACCTAGATAACTAGCATGTATTGGGTGATCAAACCACACAAACTAGGAGTTAAGAACAAGAACTTGTCAAATAACTAGAACAATACGTCGATTTAAGTATCAAAACATGAATCAAAGAGACAAAAATCCGGAAAATCTAATATAAACCCTAGTTCTCCATAAACTATCTAGCTAGAGAGGTTTAGCTACTCATACTAACGATTACAATAAAGCAGTTCATTGTAAACATCAAACGAGAGACAATAGAGAGAGTTTAGAAATCTCTAACGGAAAATCACAGCTTCGGCGCGAATCCGAACTCTCAGCCCGAAGCTCCTGTTCTTCGTCTTTTTTCTACTGTTCTCCGTTTTTTTTTCCGTCTGTTAGTGTCCTCTTTTTTTACAAACTGATCTAGGTCTTAATTAATGCTCAGCCACGTTTTTAATTGAACACTTTGTGTAATTGCAAGTTTTACCCCCAAAGTCTGCACTCCCTCTCTTCTTCTGTTCGTACGAAATAGGCGTTCTTGCGAATTCCAGCTGAAACCCCCAATTGTTCTCGAGAAGTCAGAGGTGCGACAAACCAAATTCCGCCAAAATTAATCTGCAGAATACTCCCTTTTTTAATCAGATCGAATTTCCCCTCTCTTCTCTTCTCTTCTCTGTTGCTAGGTTGTGCTTTGTTAATGGCGAATTGAAGCTCTTGGCGGCTGGGTCGTGTTGTGGTTCTTGCCGCCGCATTGAATGGAGGAGAGGGAGTTTGGCGATGGCTGAGAGGTGGACCGAATGGGTTCTGGATTTGAACGGTGGTCGGTTGAAGCTCGGTTTTCCGTGCGATTCGGCCGAGTTTCTGGGTTTGTTCTTTCTCTGTTTCTCTTCTTCTCCTCTTTGTCTTTCTTGCTCTTTGATTTGCTCTGTTTTGCTGTTGGGTTTCTCTCTGTTTCGCTGAGTTGTGGCTGCAATGGCGAGGTCATTGGTTGATTGGAGGGGCTGGTGAATTGCAGGTTGTATTAGTTTTGGTTCTTATGAATTGGGTCGATTTGAAGTGGTGGTGTACTGGGTTGTATTTTGCAGGTTGTATTTGTTTAATTGGTGGTCTGGTGATTGCCATGGAGGTTATGGTGTTGGCTGCGGCATTGGAGGCAGCAGGTGGTCATGGTGGCTTTTCTTTGGTGTATTGGAGGTTTGTTGGCTTGATTGGAGGTTCTGTACTGGGTTGAATTGGGTCTTTTCTGGGTTTAGGATTAGAAAAGAATGGATGGTGTTTAGGTCGCATAGAGATGATGGTGGTTATCAATGGTTTTGGTTGAAAGGGGAATTGAATTGTGAAACAGGTGATTGAATTGGTAGGTGAGTGAAAGGAGATGCTATAAGGTGTTGGTAATTTAGTAGCTGTTTGTTTTGTAGAGAAGATAGGCAGAGAGTTGGGTATTTGTTGTGAGGTGAAGATGGGTGAAGGTAAGGTGATTAAGATGTATCAGTGAGTAGAGAGGGTGACTGTAAAAACTTGCTCTTCTTCAGATCATTTCTTCTCCTTCCCTCTCTTGCCAATTTCTCTGAGCTTTACATGTTTCCGAAGTTCGCTTTCGTTCCCATTCCACGATCCTGAGCCTCCGGTACTTGAAAAAACTACACAACTACAAATACCAGCGTAAAATGTGACAATTATAGCTCAAATCAATTAGAAAACGCCCGGACTAACCAAACAAGCACATTAAGCTCTAACTAACAAATCTCTCAAGATAATATCATATTTCTCGTATAAATTACCCGGAAATCACGCAAAACGGTAAGCGTTAAAGTGTAAATATAACACCGTAAACGGGGTTATCAACTGCAGAAGCTGAATATATTGCAGCTGGAGCTTGCTGTTCACATGTTTTATGGATTGCACAACAGCTAAGAGATCTTGGATATGATTTCAGAAATGTGCCAATTAACTGTGACAATACAAGTGCCATTTCAATATCAAAGAATCCAGTCCAACACTCAAGGACAAAGCATATAGATGTGAGACATCATTTTCTTAGAGATCACACAGAGAAAGGTGACATTGTTCTATCTTTTATTTCTACTTCTAAGAAATTAGCTGATAACAATGGAAAAGATAATCTTGGTAAGTTTGATGCTAGAAGTGATGAAGGTGTTTTTCTTGGTTATTCTCAAACCAGCAAAGCTTTTACACTCCATAATTTATACATAAAGATATTTCACTCCGTAACCTTCTGATAAGATTGTAATGTAAAAGCTTACATGGTTTATAATAAGAGATCTTAGATTGTAGAGGAGAGTATTCATGTTGTTTTTGATGAAAGTATTGATGATTCTCTGAGTGGAAGTTTTGCAGATCTTATTTTGAATAAATATGAGGCTGACCTTGAGAAAGTCAGCAAGGGCAAAACTAAGCATCAAAAAATTTCAGAAGAATCTCAAGGCCTTTAACCTCCTGCTGAGTCAAAATCTCAAAGGCTTGAGACAGAGATTGACAGGAAATATGATGCTCTCAAAGGTCCATACACTTGGACACCTAGAAAGAAGTTCAAATATCTCTCAGATTATCCTGCTGAGAATATTATATCAGATCCAAAAACTGGAACTCAGACAAGAGGACAGTTGAGAAATCTAGGTGCATTTAGTGATTTTGTATCACTCATTGAGCCAAAAAATGAAAATGAAGCACTAGAAGATGCAGATTGAATCATTGCAATGCAGAATGAGCTAAATTAGTTTGAAAGGAACAAGGTCTGGATTTTGGTTCCTTGACCAAAAGATCAATAATTTATTGGAACAAGATGGGTGTTCAGAAATAAGCTTGATGATAAAGGTAAGGTTGTGAGAAACAAAGCAAGACTGGTTGCACATGGATACAATCAAGAGGAATGTATTGATTATGAGGAAACATTTGCCCCTGTTGCAAGGTAAGAAGCTATCAGAATACTTCTTGCATTTGCATCACATAATCACATAAAACTTTTTCAAACCGATGTCAAATGTGCTTTTCTGAATGGTTATCTACAAGAAGAAGTATTTGTTGCTCAACCACCAGGTTTTGAAAATGACATCTTTCCTGATCATGTTTACAAACTGGACAAAGCATTATATGGACTTAAGCAAGCCCCAAGGGCTTGGTATGACGGACTCTCAAAGTTTTTGTTAGAAAATGGTTTTAAGAGAGGACTGGTTGATAAAACTCTTTTTTATAAAAAATTAGGAAAAAGATATGTTAGTTGTTCAGATATATGTAGATGATATTCTTTTTGGTGCTACTATTGATGCTCTTTCAAAAGAGTTTTCAAGTCTAATGTGTAGGGAATTTGAAATGAGCTTGATGGGAGAACTGAATTTCTTTCTTGGACTTCATGTACATCAAATGAAGAAAGGAATTTTTGTTCATCAAGGAAAGTACACCCTGGACTTGTTAACAAGTGTAACATGTCACAATCCAAGGTTGTAAAGACCCCTATGAGTTCATCACTGTATTTAGACAAGGACACAACAGGTAAGAGTGTAAATCAAAAATAATATAGAGGTATGATTGGTTCACTTTTGTATCTAAGTGCTAGTAGACTAGATATTATGTTTAGTGTGTGCATGTGTGCAAGGTTTCAGGCTGATCCTAAAGAAAGTCATTTAATTGCTGTAAAAAGGATTTTTAGATATTTGATAAAACCAAAGACTTGGGGCTTTGGTATCCAAGAAGGACTAAATTTATGTTGATTGGATATTCAGATTCAGACTTTGAATGTTAAAAAGTAGACAAAAAGAGTACTTCTGTATGCTACTAGTTTCTTGGATCTTCATTGAAAAGTTGGCATTCTAAGAAGCATAATTCAGTAACCTTGTCAACTGCAGAAGCTGAATATATTGCAGCTGGAGCTTGCTGTTCACATGTTTTATGGATTGCACAACAACTAAGAGATCTTGGATATGATTTCAGAAATGTGCCAATTAACTGTGACAATACAAGTGCCATTTCAATATCAAAGAATCCAGTCCAACACTCAAGGACAAAGCATATAGATGTGAGACATCATTTTCTTAGAGATCACACAGAGAAAGGTGACATTGTTCTATCTTTTATTTCTACTTCTAAGAAATTAGCTGATAACAATGGCAAAGATAATCCTTGTAAGTTTGATGCTAGAAGTGATGAAGGTGTTTTTCTTGGTTATTCTCAAACCAGCAAAGCTTTTACACTCCGTAATTTATACATAAAGATATTTCACTCCGTAACCTTCTGATAAGATTGTAATGTAAAAGCTTACATGGTTTATAATAAGAGATCTAAGATTGTAGAGGAGAGTATTCATGTTGTTTGTGATGAAAGTATTGATGATTCTTTGAGTTGAAGTTTTGCAGATCTTATTTTGAATAAATATGAAGCTGACCTTGAGAAAGTCAGCAAGGGAAAAACTAAGCATCAAAAAATTTCAGAAGAATCTCAAGGCCTTTAACCTCCTGCTGAGTCAAAATCTCAAAGGCTTGAGACAGAGATTGACAGGAAATATGATGCTCTCAAAGGTCCATACACTTGGACACCTAGAAAGAAGTTCAAATATCTCTCAGATTATCCTGCTGAGAATATTATATCAGATCCAAAAACTGGAACTCAGACAAGAGGACAGTTGAGAAATCTAGGTGCATTTAGTGATTTTGTATCACTCATTGAGCCAAAAAATGAAATGAATCACTAGAAGATGCAGATTGAATCATTGCAATGCAGAATGAGCTAAATTAGTTTGAAAGGAACAAGGTCTGGATTTTGGTTCCTTGACCAAAAGATCAATAATTTATTGGAACAAGATGGGTGTTCAGAAATAAGCTTGATGATAAAGGTAAGGTTGTGAGAAACAAAGCAAGACTGGTTGCACATGGATACAATCAAGAGGAAGGTATTGATTATGAGGAAACATTTGCCCCTGTTGCAAGGTAAGAAGCTATCAGAATACTTCTTGCATTTGCATCACATAATCACATAAAACTTTTTCAAACTGATGTCAAATGTGCTTTTCTGAATGGTTATCTACAAGAAGAAGTATTTGTTGCTCAACCACCAGGTTTTGAAAATGACATCTTTTCTGATCATGTTTACAAACTGGACAAAGCATTATATGGACTTAAGCAAGCCCCAAGGGCTTGGTATGACAGACTCTCAAAGTTTTTGTTAGAAAATGGTTTTAAGAGAGGTATGTTTGATAAAACTCTTTTTTATAAAAAATTAGGAAAAAGATATGTTAGTTGTTCAGATATATGTAGATGATATTCTTTTTGGTGCTACTAATGATGCTCTTTCAAAAGAGTTTTCAAGTCTAATGTGTAGGGAATTTGAAATGAGTTTGATGGGAGAATTGAATTTCTTTCTTGGACTTCATGTACATCAAATGAAGAAAGGAATTTTTGTTCATCAAGGAAAGTACACCCTGGACTTGTTAACAAGTGTAACATGTCACAATCCAAGGTTGTAAAGACCCCTATGAGTTCATCACTGTATTTAGACATGGACACAACAGGTAAGAGTGTAAATCAAAAATAATATAGATGTATGATTGGTTCACTTTTGTATCTAAGTGCTAGTAGACTAGATATTATGTTTAGTGTGTGCATGTGTGCAAGGTTTCAGGCTGATCCTAAAGAAAGTCATTTAATTGCTGTGAAAAGGATTTTTAGATATTTGAATAAAACCAAAGACTTGGGGCTTTGGTATCCAAGAAGGACTAACTTTATGTTGAGTGGATATTCAGATGCAGACTTTGCATGTTAAAAAGTAGACAAAAAGATTACTTCTGGATGCTACTAGTTTCTTGGATCTTCATTGAAAAGTTGGCATTCTAAGAAGCATAATTCAGTAACCTTGTCAACTGCAGAATCTGAATATATTGCAGCTGGAGCTTGCTGTTCACATGTTTTATGGATTGCACAACAGCTAAGAGATCTTGGATATGATTTCAGAAATGTGCCAATTAACTAGTGACAATACAAGTGCCATTTCAATATCAAAGAATCCAGTCCAACACTCAAGGACAAAGCATATAGATGTGAGACATCATTTTCTTAGAGATCACACAGAGAAAGGTGACATTGTTCTATCTTTTATTTCTACTTCTAAGAAATTAGCTGATAACAATGGCAAATATAATCTTGGTAAGTTTGATGCTAGAAGTGATGAAGGTGTTTTTCTTGGTTATTCTCAAACCATCAAAGCTTTTACACTCCGTAATTTATACATAATGATATTTCACTCCGTAACCTTCTGATAAGATTGTAATGTAAAAGCTTACATGGTTTATAATAAGAGATCTAAGATTGTAGAGGAGAGTATTCATGTTGTTTTTGATGAAAGTATTGATGATTCTCTGAGTGGAAGTTTTGCAGATCTTATTTTGAATAAATATGAGGCTGATGAAGACCTTGAGAAAGTCAGCAAGGGCAAAACTAAGCATCAAAAAAATTCAGAAGAATCTCAAGGCCTTTAACCTCCTGCTGAGTCAAAATCTCAAAGGCTTGAGACAGAGATTGACAGGAAATATGATGCTCTCAAAGGTCCATACACTTGGACACCTAGAAAGAAGTTCAAATATCTCTCAGATTATCCTGCTGAGAATATTATATCAGATCCAAAATTTGGAACTCAGACAAGAGGACAGTTGAGAAATCTAGGTGCATTTAGTGATTTTGTATCACTCATTGAGCCAAAAAATGAAAATGAAGCACTAGAAGATGCAGATTGAATCATTGCAATGCAGAATGAGCTAAATTAGTTTGAAAGGAACAAGGTCTGGATTTTGGTTCCTTGACCAAAAGATCAATAATTTATTGGAACAAGATGGGTGTTCAGAAATAAGCTTGATGATAAAGGTAAGGTTGTGAGAAACAAAGCAAGACTGGTTGCACATGGATACAATCAAGAGGAAGGTATTGATTATGAGGAAACATTCTCCCCTGTTGCAAGGTAAGAAGCTATCAGAATACTTCTTGCATTTGCATCACATAATCACATAAAACTTTTTCAAACTGATGTCAAATGTGCTTTTCTGAATGGTTATCTACAAGAAGAAGTATTTGTTGCTCAACCACCAGGTTTTGAAAATGACATCTTTCCTGATCATGTTTACAAACTGGACAAAGCATTATATGGACTTAAGCAAGCCCCAAGGGCTTGGTATGACGGACTCTCAAAGTTTTTGTTAGAAAATGGTTTTAAGAGAGGACTGGTTGATAAAACTCTTTTTTATAAAAAATTAGGAAAAAGATATGTTAGTTGTTCAGATATATGTAGATGATATTCTTTTTGGTGCTACTAATGATGCTCTTTCAAAAGAGTTTTCAAGTCTAATGTGTAGGGAATTTGAAATGAGCTTGATGGGAGAACTGAATTTCTTTCTTGGACTTCATGTACATCAAATGAAGAAAGGAATTTTCGTTCATCAAGGAAAGTACACCCTGGACTTGTTAACAAGTGTAACATGTCACAATCCAAGGTTGTAAAGACCCCTATGAGTTCATCACTGTATTTAGACAAGGACACAACAGGTAAGAGTGTAAATCAAAAATAATATAGAGGTATGATTGGTTCACTTTTGTATCTAAGTGCTAGTAGACTAGATATTATGTTTAGTGTGTGCATGTGTGCAATGTTTCAGGCTGATCCTAAAGAAAGTCATTTAATTGCTGTAAAAAGGATTTTTAGATATTTGAATAAAACCAAAGACTTGGGGCTTTGGTATCCAAGAAGGACTAACTTTATGTTGAGTGGATATTCAGATGCAGACTTTGCATGTTAAAAAGTAGACAAAAAGAGTACTTCTGGATGCTACTAGTTTCTTGGATCTTCATTGAAAAGTTGGCATTCTAAGAAGCATAATTCAGTAACCTTGTCAACTGCAGAAGCTGAATATATTGCAGCTGGAGCTTGCTGTTCACATGTTTTATGGATTGCACAACAGCTAAGAGATCTTGGATATGATTTCAGAAATGTGCCAATTAACTGTGACAATACAAGTGCCATTTCAATATCAAAGAATCCAGTCCAACACTCAAGGACAAAGCATATACATGTGAGACATCATTTTCTTAGAGATCACACAGAGAAAGGTGACATTGTTCTATCTTTTATTTCTACTTCTAAGAAATTAGCTGATATTTTCACTAAACCATTTCCAGATGAGAGGTTTGCATTCCTAAGGCTTGAATTGGGTATGTTAAACAAGGATGCATTGGTTTAGGGGGAGTAATCAGTCGCTATGTGCAGTATCTGTGTGATTTCAAAGCCTTGAGATTATATTCTCTAGAGCCTTGAAAATATAGTTCAAAGCTTTGAAGTTTTGTATTACTCTGAAACTTCTCAAAGCTTTGAACTACTGTCTCATTGCTGTGATGAGTAGATTTGCATTATCTTTAAAAATTGGATCATGAAAAATTTTGTGTTATCTTTTTAGATAATTACGAAATCTTTTCAACTGTTCAGAGATTTGTTCAAAATATGTACAAATATTTGGAAAATCTTCTCAAATCTTTTTGCATGCAAATCTCCTACTTTTAGTCGAACTCTCTACCTTCTTAAGCCAGCTTCAAGAACTATTTTCTTTCATTCTCTACTTCAATCTCTTCGTATCTCTCTCTCTCTCTCTCTCTCTCTCTCTCCCCATTCTCTCAATTTCTCAAACCCTACCCAAATGGAGAGAAAATCCGAAAGAATCAAGCAGCTAGGTCAGACCTCTAACAAGAGGGTGAAGAGAAACGCTAACAGAAAGATCACCATTCATGGATCAGACTCAGAAGACACGGCTAGTGTTCATGAGACCTCACTCCCTGCAAAGAAGACCAAGAAAAGGAAGGAAGTTCAAGAGGAAACTAGGGCTGGGTCAGATTAAGAATCTGCAACAGAAGAGGTGGTGAAAGAAAAGGGAAACAAGGATCAGGAGGAGGAGTCAAGCAAGAATTGAAAAGAAGTAATTTCTGAGAAAGAAAAGAAGAATGTGCCTTATACAAAGGAGAATAAGGCTGGTGACAAGAAAGCAGAAGCAACCCCAGAGAAGAAGGGTGAAGAAACCACTGAGAAGAAAAGAGTGAAACACAATGCAGTAAAAACCAAGAAAGCCACAAACTTTGGTAAGAATCTCTTGCCTGAATCTTGGTTTGTTAATTTTGATGTCAAGAAGGTACGGATGGATGGGTATGCATCATCAAAGGTGTCTTTTTTGTAGTATGATCAGTTATGATTTATTGGGGATTTTAGATTTAGACTACATTAAGAACTTGAGAAGTTCATCTGTTGGAAGTATGTTAAACCCAACCTCTGAAGCCTACCCTAGTTTGACCAGACTGTTCTATTTGAATCTGGTTCAAGAGCTTGATGATAGTGATAGATATAGCCTAACCTCAAAGGTGGCTGGAGTGGACATTAGGTTCGATCACAGGGTGTTCTCCAAAGTTTTGGGAGTGCCTAGGAAGTATAAGGTTGGTGACTATCCTGATAGAAAAGAGATCCTAGAGAAAGCCAAAGCTATGTTTTTCTTGGAGGGAACCACTTCTGAACCCAAGCAGTGAACACATTCTATGTTCAACTGTGAAGCCAAAATCCTATTTTCCATCATTATGAGGTGTGTGGTACCCAAGGAATACTCGAAAGAGTTGGTAACATACAAGGTTTTAATCCTGATGTACTTGATTTGTCAAGGGTTTGAGGTAGACCTTCCTACTGTGGTGATGGAACACATGGTTTACTGTGGGACTAGGACTAGAAACCACTCTCTACCCTATGCCAATGTTTTACCACTGTTTTTCAAACATTTTGGAATATCTTTGAAGGATGAAGAGAAGATTACTACTGGTTTTGGGGTAGTTGATGAAGCATCCCTTCAAAGGATTGGGATTGTGTATACTGCTAAGGGAAAGTGGAAAGTTCTATACAGTGTTGAGTGCCAAAGAGCTAAAGGAAAAGGAATTCATCAAACCTAGAGCTGCTTCAACCCTTAAGGTGCCTGGTCATCTGGATTTCTCACAGATTATAGATAGGGTTAAAGTTCTATAAGATGGTTTGGAAGATTTGAGACAGGTATTGTTTGACTTGTCTAATGATCTGACTAAGTTCAAGGGTTTGGTGCTTAACAAGTTTGACCTGATCATCAAAGATTTGGATCTAGAGAAAGTGCCTTCTTCAGAAAGTAGAGAGACCAGCATTGATTCAGAAGAAGTTCTGGGAGAAGCTCTCAAGAAACAGAAGAAGAAGAAAGGTATTCATGTTGTTCTGTCATCAAAGGATCTCTTTGATCAATCTGATGAAGAGGCAGATGATGAGGAAATTGCTGCAGAGAAAGCTGAAGAGGAAGCTGCTAATCTGGACAAATTGGTTGATGAGGTTGTTTAGAAGATGAAAATTGAGGAAGTTCATGGAAAGAAATCTGTGAAACAAGGAGAGCAAGCTGAGGAACAGGCTGAAGATGCAGAAGTCTTAGAAGAAGAACAAGAAGAGGCTCAGGGCAAAGGAAAAGGAACAACAAAGTCTACAGGATCTTCAAAGCCTTGAACCTCATCTCTCTATTATTTCTACTCTCTTCAGTCCTGATGCTTAGGCTATTATTTCTATTTTCTTTTAAAAACTCTGAACTGATCCAACATTTTCTTCAACTCTTCTGATGAAAGTCAAAAAGGGGGAGAAGATTATGTGTTTTTGTTTTATGTTTCATGTTTTTTTTAGTTTTATGTTTTTAGGATGTTTAGTATTTAATTTTATGGTGTGTAATAAATTCTGGATCTGGTGATGTTTATCTATGCAATTATGTAGTTTGTGAATTTATGTTCTGTGATTTATTTACTGCTGTTTGTAAGTTGCAGGATACTTAGCACAAGTAATTGCTAAGTATCAAAGCTTCAAAGCATTGAGTTACTGTAGTAGTTTCTAAATGCTGTATAATCTAACTTTTTTGTGCAGGTTTTGGTTATGTTTTGATGATGATTAGTTTAGTTACATAATTATATTTAGCAATCTATGTTCTAAGATGATCACTTCCAGATTAAATTGGATTGAAAATCCAATATACATTCTGGAGAAGTTAGCAGGCAAAGCTTCAAAGCTTTGAGATTTTCTAGTCACTCTTTACTGCTAAGTTCTACTAACCATCTTTCTGTGTGCAGATGGATTTAGTGTTACTTGGATGTTGTTACATGCTGATTATTGTCTATTATTGTGGAGTCCATATTGGTTATTTGATATATTCATGAGATTGGATATACTTGTTAACTCAGAACTATCAGCAGACAGTCTAGCATGATTTTCTCTTAAATAGTTAGCTACTGTTTCAAGCAGATTTCTTTGCTAGATTGTATTGTTATTTGTTTGATCTTGTTTGCTAAGTATTTGCAGGTTTGTTGGACTCTCCAACGTCCATTAACAGATCAGCAATGTATTCAAATTGAGCTGTTAACAGGAGCTTATCAAATAGGAGATATTTTAGGAATTTTGTTCCTTAAATCTCTCAAGTTAGTTGCAGACTAAAACAACTACTTAAGTTTGAATTGCAGAGACTCATAAGAGACACAGAGGTCGTGATTTTGAAGAGTGCAATCATCTGGGAAGATCAATTACATACAGCTCTTCAAATCATTCAGGGAATCAATTCAAGCGGGTTGAAGATCATTCAAATCCAGACTATCTCTTCCAGGCTTTAAACAACTTATTCTTTCTGAGTTCTTCTCTCTGTACTTAATTGTATCATCTTTTTTTTTTTTTTTTTTTTTTAATTTCTAAAACCTCACTAAACTTAGTAGTTTAGTTGTTCAAGTGAACAACAAGAGGTTCTTATTGTTTCAACAGGTTGTAGACTGTAACTAGATAGGTTGGGAACCGCAAGCTGTATAAGTGTAAGGTAGCTCACTTAGGCTTGAGATCAGGGCTAAATATGGGTGATTAATAAGAAGTTGTAGCCTGCTATTTACTTTTGCTGCATTTACTTACAGTTTACAATTGGAAGTTTCAAAGCTTTGGAGCTTTCCAAGTCTCAAAGCTTTGAAGCCTCTAAACTATGTTGTTATATCTTTAAGCTTTACAAGTTCTTTTCAAAGCTTTGAGATATCACAGTTTGCTCTTCTTAAAGATTCAAAATCTTGCGTTTTGGCAAAAGTTAGCATACTCTATTCAACCCCTCTTATAGAGTATTGTTATACCTGTTTACACATACATTACACACTTTAAAAAGATCTATGGACTGACAGGTGAAGATTGATTATCTTAAGAATCTAGGATTTCTAGCAACCCCGTATCATGATGGACCGGAAGGAGAAATTTTAGGGTTTGGATTAGAACGTAGGATTAATCTTAATGCTTGTTAGGTGATATAGTATATGGATCGACATATGATGACTATTGAATCTAGCATAGGCTTACATGAGATCGAAAGAAGATTGTGAGTAGTTAAACGTGATCAAGAGCATATTCGTCGTTACGTGTTTCAAAGCATTATCCGGAATTGTCTAGTGCCCTAAGTGATCAATAGATCACCTAGTCCTCCTCCTTATTTAATCAAACCTTGTTTAATTTTAAAAATCCAAAAATATTATCTTTTAGTTAGTTTAATACAGTCACTTGTTTGGGGGTGACAACTTCTCAAATCAAAAACTTTCCTTCTATTATTTCAGTTACACTCTTTAGATTTGATCTCTAATTTAACAATAAACCTATTATCTGTCCTCGTGGGATCGATAAATCGGGGTTGAAGTACCACCCCTATATTACTTGACCGTACGCTTGAGTTTAAACGCGTTAAGAATTCGCGTAAAGTTTTTGGCGTCGTTGCCGGGAATTTTTAACTATTTTCCAGCCATGTTTGTGTCTTGCATCGCCAGTTACATTTAGATTAAAATGTCATATAGCGAGTCTATGTCGTATTTGTAGTCCGTGTCGTGTTTCTTTATACTGTATTATTGTGTTTAAATTGCTTAGTTATGTTTAGTTGCACTTTTACTTAATTGAGTCTACCAACCAAAAATCGAGTTGTTAATCGAGTCGGCCCAATCCTATAGAGTTAGGACACGAATGAAAAAACAATAAAAAAAAGAAAAATTCTAAAAATCAAAAAAATTGAGAAAATTAGGCAATTTAAGACCTAGAAACCGAAGATAATTCAGTGAAGAGCTCATGAGAGTAGGAAACACCGTAGTAGGGGTACTTTAGTCCTACTACCCTGTGCGCGAGTCTCACGACGGGATGTCCCGGGTACTCGGGAATAGTTAAAGTAGATTACGGGCATACTTTTAGCTTCTCTAGTCTGCTAGGAGGATTGAGTCTATAGGTGGTTGAGTAATCCGTTTCCCGTGGAAACTTGTGGACTCTTGCAATTCGGGGTGGACCTTCGTGTTGAGTCGGTTCCCTCTGGTATGAGTCTTCGGCCTAAGCGAAGCCGGGTAGCGTACACCACCATCCCTTAAGGTGGTTACAAAAGAAAATCCTAAGAAGCCCACACTCTTAAGCTCTAATGCACGACTGTAAAAACATAGGACGAAAGAAAAGAAAAATGAAAAATCTGAAGAAAAAAAATTGTGCTTCAAGGAGAAACAATCTAATGTGCTTCCGTTCGCGCGGAAATTTTGGATTCAATCCAATGTAGAGCTTAATAGGGAAACTAAAGTCAAGCCATATTACACATGAGTTGTGTCTCCCGTCAATGGGATAATTTGTATTTCAAAAGAAATAACGGCTAAGAGGGTCTGAAAACCTCAAATGGCTTGGCAAAGAAAGACCACTTAGTGACTTAAGATGCATAGACCCTCCGAGTCAAAAGACGTGGCGTGTCTTGGTTTGATTTGGTGGATGTTTGGGGACTCCTTAGTGAGTTTGTGCATAGGATCATCATATATAATTTCTGGCTACGTGTTGTGAAATTTCAAAGAGAGCTTGTGAGGATTTGATGATTTCGGTTTATGATAGAGAGGTTGCGCAATATCGGAAAAAGAAAAACATTTGTTGTTTATTTTATTGCATTGTACATAATTGAATTTCATTTTACATATCATATAGTTGCATAGTTGTGAGTCGTGTTGAGTCGTTTGCGTCTTGAGTTGGCTAGTAAACAGTGATTTGCTCGGGACGAGGAAAAGGTAAGTGTGGGGGTATTTGATAACTCTCTGTTAGGAGTTATTAGTTTAATCATCCATTACTTGTATTAGGATTATTTCACACAATTTATATGTTATATGTGCACTAATATGTGAAATTGATGAATTATTAGCCTAAGAGTCAAAAGTTGTGTTTCTAGCTTATTTGCGCATGATTTCTCTCATATTTGTGATGATAATTGCACGATTAGTATTTTGTTGTGTTTACGAGGTAAAAATAGGTGAAATGGATCTTATGAGAGGCTTGGATATGCTTGGTATGGAGCTAGATGAAGAGGAGAGAAGAAGACGCAAAGACGAATAAAAGTTGGAAAAGTTGCTCAAGGACCAGCCTGCACTCCTTTCGATGCTCAGTAAAATCTATAAGGTATTTTGGAGCAAGAACTGTGCCATTGGAAATTATACATTCAGGGATTTCCAAAGATATATGGTAGGCCCAAATACGAGTCAGTATGAGGGAGATAAGGCCCGCGCAAGGTCAGCAAATAATTCTGGACGAGAATTACAAAGTAGAGGGGCTTAGGTGCAAATTTCGGCAAAATCACTTAGGAATTCGTGCCCAGGCAGTTAAGCACGATTGTCATACCTAAAAAACAGAAATAAGCTCCTGGAGAAGATCGAGAAAGGGTAGGGGAGACGAGGACATAAAGAACGATGCCGGAGTTGCCGGAATGCGAATTTCGTCACAAGTTTGACTACCCCCTCCTATATTTTCTATCGAATCTCAATACTATGAAGTTGTTAGCATCTATTTTTAGTATGTTTGAGTAGTTTTATAAGCTAGCCAATTGATTAAGAACTAGGTTTGATTAGCTTTTTCCGGATTGATGACTTGATTCATGTTTTGTGCATAATTCTAGTTGATGTTCTTGTTAGCTTTCTTGTTCTTGTACTTTAATCCTTAGTATGCTTGGCTTGATCACCCTTAGTATACTATTTGTTGAGATAGTTGCACTATAGTGAGCTATTGGAGACGTTTTGAAGAACATAGGAGGTATGCTTGTAGTTCTCTAATACTGAGAGGAGAAGAGAGCTTGAATAACCGTGTGTGGGTTGCTTCGGTTGAGATCGGTTAGGACTTAGTGAAAACGGTGGACATACAGGAGCCCGTGGGCGAGTCTAGCGAACCAACTAGAACGTAACGGTAGACAGCGGTGGACCGAAAGGATCCAAATTCGAACGATAACGCAAATTCATGTGAGATCGGCATAAGAGCATGATGAGTGTAACCCGGTATAACTAAACATCACTAGTGTGTTTCAAGCGTAATTTGGAAATTGCTAAGTGCCCTAGGGATCGTCAATTTCCCAGTCCTCTCCATAATCGTATTCACTAAAATTGTGTTCATTTAAACTGAAAATCATACAAAAATAGTTAGCTTACTTTGTCTTTTAATTTAAGTCACTTGATTGTGGGTGACAAACTCTTAAATCACAAACAAACTCCTCATGTTATTTCAATTACACTTTTTAAATTTAATCTCTAATTGAAAATAAGCCTACTAGATGTCCTCGTGAGATTCGATAACCTAGGGGTTGAAATACACTTATTATATTACTTGACCGTGCACTTGCGCATACGCGTAAATAATCGCGTCAAATAGCCATACCACCCATCTTACCCTTCTTGGAATTAAGACAGTGAAAAGCTTCCTGAACAATGAGAATGTTCTCACTTGCTAATCTCCCAGGCAAGAAGCTAAATTGGATAGGATATATTCTAGAGCATATCCCTGAGTCTTTGAGTAATAAGTTTAGTAAAGGAATTTGAGGGAGACATTACATAAACTTATAGGTCTTAGATGAGAGAAGGTTGTGGGATGCTGAAATTTTGGGATCAAGACAAGCTTCTCAGGTAATTTCCCAGAATGGAAAGCTTCCCTAACCATCTGAACCACCACATGTTCCACTGAAGTCCAATAGTGCTGATAAAACCCAGTGTTAATACCATTTGGGCTAGGACTCTTGAAAGCCCCCATCGAGAACACCACTATCTTCACTTCTTGGCAAGAGATAGCAGAATTAAGAAAATCCTTATCCTCTTCTGAAAGAATACCCCCTTTCCAAACAATATCATTGTGAACCAAAGTCCCATTATCAGTATACATATCCTGGAAATGAGCAGTAACTTCAGTTTAAGAGTAGCAATGTCATCACACCATTCACCATTCTTAAGTTTGATGACCTAAAATTTTCTTCTCCTCCTTCTAGTGTTAGCATATATATGAAAGAACCTCGTGTTCTTATCCCCCAAAAGTAACTTTCTAAGTTTGGATTTTTGAAACCAAAACATCTGCTATTGCTTAAGAATAATATTGAACTGGTCTTGAAGCTCCAATTCTAAGTTACTAAGAAAAGAGTTCTAACACACATCAAGAGCTCTTTGAAATCCATCAAGCCTAGCTTTGAGTCTTCTTTTTCTAGCAAAAATATTACCAAACACCTGAGAGTTCCAAAGCTTGACATCAGAGGCGAAATTTCCAACAATGTCTGCATTGAGCCTTCCCTGAGACCAATGTTACTCAACCAAAGTGCCAACACTCTCCTCCCAGAACCAACTAGCCTCCAATCTAAAAGGCTTAAGGCCAGGAGTAAGAGTAGGAATACCCTCTGTATTAATCAAAAGGGGATGGTGATTAGAACACAACCTATTCGAATGTTTGACAGAAGCTTTAGGAAAAAGAAGCTTCAAGCTAGCATTACACTTAGCCCTATCCATTCTCTGTCTGATAATACCACCACCATGATGAGAATTGGTCGAAGTAATATTTGGGCCAAAGAAACCCAATCTTGGAGCTGACATTCATTGAAGCAATCCCACATTTGATTACAGTGCCTCTTATTCAAAGGCCTACACCCTTTCTTCTCAGAACAAGCACCTGCTTGGTTGAAGTCACCAGTTAACAACCTAGGGATAGAGTGTAGCTGAGTAAGGTTAGCTAAATAGGCCCAAAGATCCTCCCTAGAAAGGGGAATGGGACTGGAGTATATCCCATAAAATAACCAATCAGGTTGATCTTTTCTCTTAACAACCCCAGAAACAACTTGGTTAGCCGAATCAAGAATATCAACCTCCACAACAGAGCTATCCCAGAGTATACAGATACCACCACTGAAACCTTGGGCCTCCACACAATAAGACATATCCAGTCGAAATCTTCTACAAATACTACTCAAATGAGTACTAAGCCACTCTAGGTTCAACAAGAATTAACATATCAGTTTAAGAGGAAAATCACAAATCAAGGAAGACTCTATCCGTATCAACATTCCCTATACCTCTGCAATTCCATGAAGCAATCTTCATTGATTTAGCTTGAGTTGTGGATTCGATCAGCCGTCTCAACAGACCCTGGGACATGGAGCCCCTTTCCCTTTTCCCAATCCTGAATCTCCTAGACGAGCACCCTCATTCTCAGTGGAATTATCAAATTCAACTCCATAATTTGGGTCGGCTCCACCTCCGTCACCAAACCTTGATGAACTTGGAACTGAATTACGTCCATCCACGGTACCCCAGTAACGAGAGTTGGAGGAAGCTATTCGAGACCTAATAGCACTGATACCTCCTCAAAGGTTAGAGGAACTTGGCTGAAGACTACCATGGTCGCCCATGTCAGAACTTGCAGAAACTTTAGACGCCTGGAAGTTAAAGATCGCCAGAAATTGATTGAAATCGAGATTTTAAAGGGGGAGGACGAGAATTAGGGTTTCCAGCCCCTTTCCTCCTATCCGACGAATTAAAACCCTTTCTTCCACGTTGTCCTTTCTCATTCGGCCTCAGGTTAGCAAATGACCGAGACCTGTCCACCATGTCACCTTTCGGGGAGGATATTCCCTGCTACGCGGAGCACCCTGTCCAATGAGAGTACCCCAAAGCGGGATCCGAGACCCGCCTCCAGAAAATGAACCTCCTGAACCGTAACTCCAAACCCGCCACCCTAATTACCAATCGGGTAATCAAACAGGTTCGTCCCTGCCATCTCCGATTTACCGGAAGCAGGATATGAACCTTCACCATGACGCCGGTGATCAGGTTTCTTCTTCCGGCGAGAAACATCATCCAATATCCATACTGAGGTTCCGGTTTGCTAGCCTCGGTCGGGGTCTCAGCTTCTCCAAAAGGAATATCCTTATTATCAAGGCTCTTCCCTGGACTTGTGGACGATCTTTCAGCCGGAATTATCTTAGGGAAAGCATCCTTCCGATGACCATAAGGATCGTACTCGAAGCAGATCTGATGAAGCCCCTCTTACTCCACCAAAACATGTAGACCGTTAATCCAAATCGAATGGATAAGGCTCTTACCAAAATCTATCTCAACGCAAACCCTAGCGAATCGCCCTCTCGTAGCAGCAAGAGTAATCGAATCCACCCTCAAGGCTTTTCCAAAACGACCACCTATTCCCATGAGAGTATCTTCATCAAAATACTCTACAGAAATACCTCAGAGATGAATCCAAGCCGGCGTAGATCTTACCGCCGGGACTGACGGATCAAAATGCAGAGTCCAGGTCTACACCGTTAGGTAATTTCCCTGAACCATCCACGGACCTCGCAGAATCACATTCTCACAATCCTCCTTGATGAAGAATCGAATGCAATAGAAGCCATTAGTCAGATCACTGAGTTCAAAAACTCATCTCAGATCCCACTGATCCTCTGAACCATCATGTAGGATCCAATAGTTCAGATCACGACCCAAGACCTTCACAATCAGAGCACGCCTTGAAGGCCTACGCAGGCGACGAAGACAAGCACCTCGATTCGAATATGAATTTAACCTTCCTCGCTAGTTTCAGACTTAATCTACAGATCTCCCACGGAGTCAGCCACAATTTTGTCCTCCGCCATGTAGATCCCCTTCGGAGAACTAACCAATGTATCACGGAAATTACAGTTACCAGAGATCGATTCATCCTCGTCAGAAAGAGTGAAATTCGACTCGAAGTGACGCTTGAAGTTCGCTTGGTTACGGCGGAAATCGACGGAGCCCCCCACCGGAAAATGAGGCGGAGGCTGGGGGAGGCTTGAAGAGAGAAGCCGGAGGATTTTCAGCTATCTCCATTTTTGCCCGTAATTAAAAAATAAACAATGATAACCAATCCTCCTTTTAATCTTCCCGTGGATCAATGAAAGTTGAAAAGATCAAAGAAAATATAGGCTATCGATCTTAGAAGGCAAGAACATAGGGTAGCGAGTTCATATATTTGTTTTTCAGACTTCAAATAGGGCATGGCTACTTCAGATTTCGTTCATTGTATTATATTCTCATCCTCAATGCTCATCTATTTAACTTTTCCTTTTCAAAAAATTATATACCAAATGCTATCAATATTCTAAGATGCGAAGGGGTTTTGAGAATACGACACGTTGAAGTAATTTTGATAATAACACAAGTGCAAATATCTTCTTACACCAGTGCAAGCTACTTTGAGTTACAGTAAGATTTAGTTAATGATTTTTTAGGGATGGAGGGTTGTCCACAAGAATGCAACTAGCAATCCTCGTCCTACTATCTTAACATCGTTAGCCATATATATATATATATATATATATATATATATATATATATATATATCTATATAATAAAACAGAACGGTGTGGGACCCATGCATATTTTTACAACACATTTTCAAAGAGACATTTTAAAGGGGACATTTTCAGAGACATTTTTAACCGTTATATGATAATTAAGTGACATTTTAAACCCTTGGATTACATTACACATCCTCCACAATCCGTCACATACCCCCATCCAAAATCACCGTCAGAACACATTCTTAGGTTTCCTCTTAGATCCCTCCCAAATCAGAGCCACCATCGATCACTCTCGGACGTCGCTGCATCTCCCCGTCGATTTCATCGTCAATCTCGGACGGCGCTGCTTCTCCCCACCGGTTTCATCGAATGACGTAGTCCCAGCCTCTGTAAACATCGCTGCTTCTCCCCGTCGGTTTCATCGACGCCGTAGTCCCCATCGCTGTAGACGTCGCCGCCCTAATTCAGCCTCCTCTGCTCTGACACTCCAGGTTCGTTCTTCAGCTCCGTCGCCACCCATCTCAGCTCCGTCGCCACCCTGCGAATTGGGTGTTGCTACAGCAGTTAGTGACTTAACCTTCCTTTCCATTCTCAACTCAACTGGGTTTGCGAATTGGGTGTTGCGAATTGGGTGTTGGGTTTTGTCTGTTAACTCCACACTCAACTGGGTTTTGTCTTGCAGAAGTGTGTATGGATTGGGTTTTGTAAGGCAACTGTACCTTACAACAGTTTTGGCCATGACAAGTTCAGTTCTCTAAATTGATGATTATTAATCTTAGTAAAAAGCCAACCTTTTAAACACATTAAACTGTCTTGGCTGAAGGTGTTTTATGAAGTTACAAAGATTTTGGGTTTAGTTCAGTGGAATCAACAAATGTACATGGTTAAATAGATTTAGGGATTATATTGGGATTAGATTTTGGGATTAGTTTAGTGGAATCAGCATAATCTAGGAAGATTAGTGGTGTTGGTTATGTAGATTTTTCAGCAATGCTATTCAGGTTCAGCCAAGCACAAAGGAGGCATGTGTGTATTTCAATTGAGACTTCAGAATGTTTCTTTCCCTACCCTGCTATGTTGTCTTTCTTTCCCTTCTGTGTTTATTTCTCTGTTATTTCAACAGTTTTGGCCATGACAAGTTCAGCCAAAATCTGAAGTCTTACACAAACTGATAATCATCAATTGAGACTTCAGACAGTTTCTCTGTATATGCTATTCAGGTTCAGCCAAGCACAAAAGCGATTGGGTTTTGTCTTACACAAACTGTGCCTTAGAACTGTTTTATCCATGTGAAGTTCTCTAAATTTATGACTATTAATCTCAGTAAAAATTTCCCTGTTATTTTCAACAATCGATTGGGTTTTGTCTTACAGAAACTGTGCCTTAGAACTGTTTTGTCCATGTGAAGTTCTCTAAATTGATGACTATTAACCTCAGTAAAAAGCCACCCTTTTAAAGACAGTAAACTGTTTTGGCCATGAGAAGGTCTCTAAATTGATTATTATTAATCTCAGTAAAAAACCACCATTTTAAACACATTGGCATAAAATTCTGCTCCTACTTTTTTGCAGCTAAGCTTCAATGGTGTTGAAAGAACGAAACACCGGTGTCGTAATCCGCGATGTCCACGAAGACAATACGAACAGAGAAGCTCCCGAGGTAAGTTTTTTCATTCAGTGTATAATTCTCACTTGATCTTTCATCTCAATTATACTGACAACTGTGCTATTTTCAGGCAACCCAATGGAAGGGTAAAGGGAAAGCACCGTTCTCCACAGAAGGAAAAGAGAATCAAACTCCTAGCATGATGGTATGACTCCAGTGACACTCTGTTCTTCAGTTTCCTCTTATCTCATATCTCATATATGACTTCAACCTAAAACCATCTTTCACTGATTACAGGGCCAATTCTTCACAGAGCAAAATGTCGGTGCTGCAATCCTCGGTGACCAACAAACCAATATTGCTCAGGCTCTCGAGGTATTGCATAAAGGACGCAACCATGCTGCGAAGAAAGAAAATCAGGAGAAGCTTACTCTCATCAAGGAAAAGAAAATGAAATCCCAATCGGAATGGTATGGGATTACTGTTTTTAGGTTCCACTAAACAAATTTTCAGTCTGTTCTTTCCAAGGCTGCTGCTGCGCAAACCAATTTTCGTTACCATTGCCTAATCTCATAAATCTCTTTCAGTCTGTTCTTTCCAAGGCTGCTGCTGCGCAACGAGCTCGAAGGGAAAGAGAAAAAATTACAACAAATCTACCTCCTACTCATAATGGTGTGTCGAGAGCTGCTCTAGCTCAGCAAGCGCGCCGAGAACGAGAGCGGGCATCCAACAACAGAAGTCATAATGGCGTGTCCAAGGCAGCTCTAGCTCAACAAGCACGCCGAGAACGAGAGCGGACATCGAACTTGGTATAGCATGTTATCATTTTCAAAAACATGTTTATGTAATATATTTGAGCAATACACACTCATTTTTTTTCCTACACACCCAGATTACCCCTCCTGTATCGAAGGCCACTCTAGCTCAACGAGCACGAAGAGAGAGGGAAAAAAGTTCTAAATCTGATGGGGCAATGTGTTCCATAAATCGGAATGAGCCTGGATCCGTGAATGATATGGTGCGACCTTATTGAAAATGCGATTTTAATTTCTAGGCTACACTTTCATGCAGCTACTAACCAATTTCTTATCTATTTGTCTTGAAGGAAAACTTCCCTCAACGTTCAGATATGCTTCCACCAACCCCGAGCGTGGTGGATGGTTTAATTAGTGAAAGATCTCCCCTCACGAGTACGTTCCCAAACTATCACAAGCCCCGGCATATGGAAGACTCACATTCGACTCCCACTCCTTCAAATGATTTGGTATAGCCTGTTGTCATTTTCAAATACATGTTTATGCAATATATTTAACCAATCTACACACTCATTTTTTTCCAACACACACAGGTTACCCCTACCTTATCCAAGGCCACTCTAGCTCAACGTGCGAGAAGAGAGCGGGAAAAAAATGCTAAATCTAACGGGGCATCATGTTCCAGAAAACGTAATGAGCCCGCATCCATAAATGATATGGTGCGACCTTATTTTAAATGCTATGTTTTATTTTAAATATGTTAATTTCCTAGCTACACTTTTATGCAGCTATTAACCAATTTCTTTTCTATTTGTCTTCAAGGAAAACTTCCCTCAAAGTTCAAATATGCTTCCACCAACCCCAAGCTTGGTGGATGGTTTAATTAGTAAAAGAACGCCCCTCACGAGTACGTTACCAAACCATCACAAGCGCCGGCATATGGAAGACTCCCATTCAACTCCCACTCCGAGGAATCTACTAGATGACTTCATAGATGTCGATGTCGTTGCTCCTGCTACAGAATCTTTTACAGGATCAACTTCTTCTAATATTCCCAACTTACAAGATGAATGCCCTGCACAAGAGCAATTCTCCATTTATGAAATATTAGCTGACGACGACGACGATGACGATGATATACAATATGACCCTCCTATCCTTCCTAATGTAAATGGGAATGACGTGCGTCACTCTTTGGGAAACATGGATGTTAGATGTCCATTCTGTTCTGCTTTACATTGGAAGGCAGAGAAATTGGTATATTCTTCATAATCAAATCCCCATTTTGGAACATGTTGTTTGCAAGGTAAGGTGCGACTCCCATTGCTGAAGACACCGCCACCAATTATTCAATCTTTATATGACGGCGACGATGACCGATCGAGATCATTTCGTCGCTATGCTCGCGAGTATAATGCAGCTAACGCATTTACAAGTCTGGGGGCCAAGCTAGATCCAAGAGTTGTCATGGGGAGGGGACCTAAATCGTTTATCATCCATGGAGAATTACGTCACAGGACTGGCACATTAATTCCAGAATCTGGTCAGGAGCCGAGTTATGCACAACTATACATATATGATCCAGACTCAGCTTTAGAAGTCCGACATCGCAGGAATCCACACTTAAGACGAGATGTTCTCAAGTCCATACAAGATGCATTGCAGATGCACAATGAATTTCCCTCTAAATTTCGTCAGGCTTATGAGTTATTGACGGAGACCGAACTAGATGGCAGGTGTGTTCCGGCTTATCTTCATTATAGTACCTCTACTGACAAACGCAGATACAACCTGCCAACTGTTGAGGAGGTTGCGGTAATATTACCTGGGGATGGCACTGAGATATGTGGAATGCGTGATATTATTGTTCGCTTAAGAGGCGGGAATGAATTGATGAGAATCAATGAGTGTCACCCTGCTTACTTGCCGCTGCATTATGTTTTATTATTCCCTCATGGTGAGTTAGGATGGGAACCTGGAATGCGTCAATGGGATGTTTGTAGTGGATCTCCAACTAATAGCCGGCTTACTCAGATGCAATACTACAGCTACCGGATCTTTCAGCGTCCAACAGAATACTCAACAATCTTACTATCAGGAAAATTGTTCCAAGAGTTTTTGGTTGATGCATGGGCAGCCACCGAGCAAAATCGACTGACCTATGTAAGGTTGAACCAGCATAAGCTCCGTACAGAACTTTATAAAGATTTAACCGATGTATTTACAAGGGATGAAGCGAATCCGGATCAAGTTGGTCGGCGAATGATTTTGCCTTCTTCCCACATTGGAAGCCCGAGGCACATGTTTGAGATCTTTCAAGATTCTATGGCAATTACAAGACATAACAATCATCCAGATGTTTTTTTGACAATGACGGCAAACCCAAAGTGGCCAGAAATAACTTCAACTTTGTTTCCCCATCAAATTTCTTCAGATCGTCCTGAGATTATTGCCCGAGTGTTTGAGTTGAAGCGAAAGGAATTGATGAAGATAGTTGAGCAACAATATTTGTTTGGAAGGAAAGCTGCTCATGTTTACACAATTGAGTACCAGAAACGAGGACTACCGCATATGCATGCTTTGATATATGCTCACAAGCAAGATAAAATCCGAACTTGCGCCCAGGTAGACAACTTTGTCAGTGCAGAAATTCCAAATCCCGAGGAGGACCCTGTACTCTTTCAAACTGTGTTAGGTTGTATGATCCATGGACCGTGCGGTCATCGGAATCCGAGTGCACCATGTATGGAGAATGGGAAGTGCACGAAAGGTTACCCTAAAGAGTTTAGAGAGACAAAAACAATGGACGAAAGAGGATACCCTCTCTATCATCGCCATGACAATGGTAAGCATTATACTGTTAGGGGTGCAGATGTTGATAACAGGGATGTGGTTCCGTACAATCCGTATCTTTCTAGATTGTTTGATTGTCATATTAATGTTGAAGTTTGTGGGGGTTTGAGCTGTGTAAAGTATATTCACAAATATATTTTCAAGGGCCACGATCGTGCAACAATGATTGTGGGAGGAATTGATGAAATCCAGCAATATCTTGAAGGTAGATACATTGGACCGTCCGAAGCTGCTTGGCGACTGCTTGGTTATAGTCTTCATGAGGAATATCCCACTGTTGTTCGTTTGGCACTTCATTCACCGGGAATGCATCATTGTGTTTTTGATCCTACAGAATCGGCCGAGGTTATTGCGGCAAGGGTGGCGTCACAAAAGTCTACATTGACTGGATTTTTTGATTTCTACGCATCTAATCCAAATGCCCGAAAGCACACATATGCAGAGTTCCCCCAGTATTTTGTTTTGCGAAAGCAAGAGAAAGTTTGGGTTCCAAGGCAAAGGGGTTATGCTATTGGGCGAATGTACTTCGCGAGTCCAAACTCGGGCGAGAGGTTCTACATGCGGTTGTTGTTGACATTTTTCAAGGGACCTAATTCATTTGAGGATCTCCGCACAGTAAACGGCGTTTTATGCCCTACATTTAAGGCAGCATGTGTTGCACTAGGATTGCTGGAGGATGATGAAGAATGGATACAATGTCTTTCGGAAGCTGCAATCATGAAAACTGGATATCAGCTGAGACGATTGTTTTGTGTTATACTCAGTGAGTGTTCTCCGCTACATCCGTATGATCTGTGGAAACGTTTTTCTAAGGACATTTGTGATGATCTTCAACATAAGATAAGTACCATGTATGGGATTATGAATCCAGATGATGTTGTCATTGAAGATTATGGTCTGTATCTCCTTAATGAAATGCTTCAACAATCAGGCTAGAGTCTGGATAAATTTCCTCCCATGCCTTTACCATCTGGAAATTGGAGCATTACTGATGGGAACAAACTCATCAGAGAGCATAGACAACTTCAAGCTGATGCAGAGAGTTCGAACGTGCAGGCCAGGGTCGATAGCCTTAACGCATGCCAGCGTAAAGCTTATACTGAGATTTTAGGATCAGTATTAGAAAATAAGGGGACTACATTCTTCTTGAGTGGGGGTGCTGGAACTGGAAAAACATTCACTTACAACACCGTATCACAGAAGTTGCGCAGTCTAGGAAATATAGTTGTCACAGTGGCATCTTCAGGGGTGGCATCACTGTTATTAGTCGGAGGAAGAACTGCTCACTCGACATTTTCTATCCCGCTGGATGTGCAAGATAATTCAGTGTGCGGGTTTAGTAAACAATCAATGCAAGCTTCATTATTTAGAGAAACTAAGTTGATCATATGGGATGAGGTACCTATGCAACATAAATATTGCGTCGAAGCAGTCGATCGCACACTCCGTGACATCTGTGACAATAACAACCCATTTGGCGGCATCACAGTTGTTCTTGGCGGCGATTTTCGGCAAATTTTACCTGTTGTGCAGAAAGGGGTTCGCGAGCAAATTGTTGATGCATCACTTAGGCGTTCTATACTTTGGAATAGAGTGCACGTCTTGAAGCTGGAGTCCAACATGCGTTTGGATACTTCTGATTCTCGGAATGTCGATTTCGCATCATTCTTGATGAAGGTATATTGAATTTTTGTTTACGATGTTCACGTTGTAAATTTGATTACTGTATATAACTCTCTTAACATATGCATTGTATCCTATTTGTAGGTTGGTGGCTGCAATGAAGAAATAGTGGAATTACCAACAAACATACATCGGTGTCGAACTCTAAATGAGCTTCTGCGCTCCATTTATCCTCACCTCAATTCAGAAGGTATGGTAACTCCGGCTTATCTCACTGAGCGGACAATATTATCAGCCCGTAATGACGATGTTCACGTTGTAAATATGGCTGCTTTGAGTATATTTCCTGGAGAGAGACAGACCTATTTAGCAGCGGATAAATTGAGTGAAGATGATTGTTCTGATCACGCCATAACAAACCGATATCCAAACGAATACTTGAACTCCTTGGATCCTTCTGGCTTGCCACCTTTCAAATTGGAGTTGAAAGTTGGCTGCCCAGTGATGTTGTTACGTAACATTGCACCCGCGGATGGATTATGTAACGGTACTCGACTGGTTATCGTTAGAATGGCTTCACGCACTCTGGAAGCAAGAATTTTGACAGGGGACAAGGCCGGAAACTTAGTATTCATTCCAAGGATATCTCTCGCCCCATCATCCAATGAGATGCCGTTTAACATGACACGTCGTCAATTTCCTGTCCGTCTAGCTTATGCAATGACAATCAACAAAGCTCAAGGACAATCTGTTAAATTTGTTGGAATTGATTTGCAGAATCCCGTGTTCAGCCATGGACAATTGTATGTAGCTCTTTCTCGGTGTACGTCTTTTGATCGTGTACGTGTTATTCTCCCTGCCGATAATATGGACACTACAACAAATATAGTCTATCCAGAGGTTTTGTTGTAAGTGAAGGTGAGATTTTAACATACTACATTTCTGATTTGTTTGTGTGTCAGTTCAGATTTGTTTAAGTCCACGATTACCTGAGCTTTGCGGTTAATTTTAAATTTGTGTTAATGTTTAATGATTTGCAGAGTGAAATTCATACTCTGTTGATCTTTGCGTGGATTTCTGAAGGCCTCTCTAGCTCCTCCGTGGAGCTTTCTGCACTCAGGTATGTATAAGTTAATGGATGAACATGGGATTATTACATTGCTTCATATGACCAAGATTAGAGTATTAACAGTGCATATTTCTTAAATATTGTTTCGATTTTGACAGTAAAGGTAGTTGTTCACCCTGTGGTAGCAATTGTTGTGATAATGGGCCATTAAAAACATGTTCTTTGTTTCATCTACATGCTTGCAGTCAGTAGAATCAAATATTATTTCTAAATTGTTCTTTAAATTAGGGACCTAATATTCAGGTTCTTTGATTTGATTTTAATTCTTCATTGATTTCATTATCAGGTTACCAGGTTTTTCGATCTACTAATCAGCGATCTGAAATCGTAGCTGCTCACGTATCTTAGGTACATAAAGCAATTAGCTTGCTTGGTTCCCCGTGAAAATCAAGGTAAGATATGCAATACTTTCTTTTCAGGCCAGGTTTATCTTTTCTTCTTTTTTCGCCCTCATTCCTGTTTGGTATGATGTACAGCGATTCTTTGTTACTTTGTTTCCATGGAACAAAAGCTTCATGGACTGAGGATGCTTAACATGGTCCCAAAAAGTCCAGCTTAGTACTTTTATACCTGACCATCAATTTGTTTTGGGCCGAGTTACTCTATGCGCTCCTAAAAGAGATCTTTAGACCAGCTTTTATCAAATAGAAACAAATGACACATGCCTCTGTAGTGTCGGAGCATATAAAAGACTCAAACGACACATGCCTCTATAGTATCGGAGCATATTCCTTTATTTTCTGGATTCTTGATGATGTTTCTCAGTGTATCTTTTGGTGGACATGTAGGTTTTTTAGAGGATGCTTCAATTCCATAGTGCCACTAGCTCACAAAGAAAGAAACTGAAAGCAACATTGACTGAGCTGCATTTGATCTCTTCCTGCAATCTGGCAAATTAGGTATGGAAGTTGTCTCCTGTTAGTTGCATTTATTCTGTGGACTTTGTATCATCTATTCAGGAGTGCTGGAAACAGTTAGCTCTGATTTTTATTGGTCAAATTTCTGGAACTGTGGAATGCTAGATGTCATTGGGTTTTCAGCAAAATAAGGTGGAAGCCACACCAAATCTCCTCTGAGGCAGTGCAAAAGTTCTATGAATTTTATGACATATAAAAGAGAATAGTTTCAGGTCCCCTATAATTAGTGTGGTTATTTTCGGGGTTATTTTTATTGAGGATTAAAAATTGCCACAACAAAGAGTCCGACTGCCATGATTAAGCCTACTGGTAGTTTTATAGTCTGAATGTGTTTTATGGTGTGCTGTGGCTTCAGTTAAGTTACAAAGATTTTGGGATTAGTTTAGAATCAACAAATGTACATTGTTAAATAGGATATCAAAATTTTAATTTTTTTTGAAGCTAATAAAAGAACTACTTATGCAGCAAACTCTAGGAAGATTAGTGGTGTTGATTATGTAGATTTTCTGAATTTTGATTTTTCAGCAATTCCTCAGTTTTAATTTCGCTCAGTTTGAAAATCTGCTTCACTGGGTTGGAGGTTCTCCAGGTACAACTCTACATGTTACCTGCTTAGATCACTGTTGTATATAGTTCGTAGATAAATTTACAAATGCCAGAGGTTTCATTGTGTATGAATCTGAAAATGGAGTCAACTGTTAAAATTTTTCCCCAATACACCATTGCTAACATTTTCTATAGTTTTTTACTTGCTTTTGCTGGTCATTCTAGCATTGTATGCAGCTGTCCTCGGTACACAATGTTAGGAAAAAATATGTTTTTTGATCTTAGACTCCAGTGGTGTTATAGATATAACTTTAAGTTTGTCAGGTGAAGGAGGCGGGTGGATTTGCTAACTGAAATGTAGTCAAGAAGATGAAGATGCAATTTCAGAGGGAAATTGTCTATGGTAGTATGTTACTCTTTTAACGTGTTTGTTTTGCTAAGCGCTATATACGAAATCTGATAATGGAAATGCCCATTTGCTTATCCTCCACTGTTGGTGTGCATTTTTGCAGTGGCGAAGAGGGGATTCATGGATGGAATTTATGGATTTGAAGAACCTCTGCACGACCTAAATTTGAAGGTGATAATAGCATCCATATTCCAGTTTCAGCGGATATATTCGCGTTGCTGATTTTCCAAACGATGTTTTGTAATGGATTGGCAATTTTGGATATGCCGTATTCTGCAATCTGCTCTATGATGGACGACACAAAAAATGCAAGAACTATAATTTGTAATTTTAAGCTTAGTAAGGCAATGGTATAGCAGGGTTGTCTGATCATCAGTGGCGAGTGAAAGATTATAATCTCCATGAACTTTCAATTTATCTACTTTTATATTTTTTGTGTCTTGATTACATAACATTTGTAAGTTGTTACATCAACATTTTTGAGTCATAGGGATTAATGCAATTATATACATGCATGGTTTTTACAACATAACCAAGGCGTTTGCTTGATGTAATTTTTAAATTTGGAAATGGTTTAACTTCTCTGTACTATTTTGTGAAAAATATGCATTGTTATTTTTGTTGATGTGAAAAATATGACTTGGGATTAGATAGTCTATTGTTTTCTTGAATCAACGAAATGCTTCTGATCTCCTCACTAAAAATAGAGGTTAATTCGTACAACATTTTGTTAACGTACTTCCTTACTCTTTTGTGTAGCAGAGAGTGTTGAATCTACATTTTTTTGCCTTTTGTCGTGCCTTTAGGCACGGGCAATACCTAGTATATATATATATCTATATAATAAAACAGAACGGTGTGGGTCCCATGCACATTTTTGAAAGACATTTTCAAAAGACATTTTGATGAGATATTTTGAACCGTAGATCTGTATACGTGTGGATAGTTTGAACCATTGGATGCTCATACTTCTGCATCATTAACCTATTATTACTTCAAAACCCTACCCACTGGAGTAGCTCAAGCCTCAATACTCGCGTCTCCCTATTCCTCGAAGACGATGTTCGATTACTCGCCGCGCCGTCGCCGTCGCCATCGCCATCGCCATCGCTCGAAGATGACCTTCCGTTTCGCTTCCACAACCATCATCGACCACCAGGTACCAGTATTATACAGTTTGCATTGTTGTTCTGTTCGCAACCGTAAAATGCAATGGAGATCAGACGACTGGAAGTTCCGAAGTATGAGTAGACGGGCCATAGGGAAAACAAGAGAGGTCGTGGATTTCAAAACCTCTTTAAGCCGTTCTCCTTCATGCAATTCCTCTTTGTCGCATAATTGAAGGGTTGCTGATGAATGTCTTCTTACGGTGGCTCGCTGGTAAGTCGTTCTCCTTCATTTTTAGGGTTTTTTTTCTTGGGTCTGAGTTTTATTGGTATACCGTTCTCAATCGGAAGCAATCTCACATTATTGGTAGCGAACGGATTGGTAGATTTTCTGGGTAGCGAATGAATTGGTAGATTACGATGTTAGAATTTTGGGTTGAGGTGTCTGGGTACGGAGTGAGTTTTCGACTGTTAAACTTCATTGTAGATACTAACAGTTTCGCACTTCCTCTTTGTAACCTTGGTTTCAGTTCAAGGGAAAATGTGAGTTCGCAGGACGGAGTCGGGAAACTGAGGCAAGGGAACATTGAACAAAAGTATGTATCTTTCGATCGCACGTGGGTTCACTGGAAAAAAACATCACTCATTTGTTTCAAGCATTTAGAGTAGCTTTCCGCACTTCATGTTTTCCCTGATTTGTTAGCTGTTACGTTACTCTGATTTTTTATTCATCTGCTTAATTTACTCAGTCTCTTTTAATTGAAAATAATTATTATGAGTTGCCTCAGTTATTATGGGTAGTGTTACAATAGAAGAGCCAGAATTCGATTTCATTTTTTGTTACACTCATTTATCTTACCTATCTTATGATTTTTTTTTTTTTTTTTATATTTAATTCAAAGCTGTAAATTATTTTATGCAGCCTACAAACTGTATCTTTCTATATGTTGAAAGATCCCATGATTATCATTACTTCAGTTCTTGATATGAGCATGATGTGCGACCACCTGTCTGTTCCAATGTTGCGATTTAATCATATCGCACTGATATTTTGAATGAAAAAATTGTCAAATTAAATTCTGAAATGAGGCTGATTGTGTTTCAAGTAGTGCCCTGGGGATGACATTATCACCCTTTCAACTACAGACATAACCTCAGATCTATGACTGAAAAGTGCCAATAATTGGGGCCATCCCGGTCCACGTATCTCTCTCGATGTGCTTTGTCCCTCTTACTCTCATTCTCCGTTTGCCGTGGCATCACTATCACACCCATGGGTAACACACTTCTCTCCTTCTTCGACGACTCTGTTTAAGTAATAACTTTGTGAAGGGTGTATATATGCTTGGTTACGTACATCTTCACCCCATATATTTTATGTGAGTTTGTATTCTAATATCACCCGAGAACTAATTTTTTTTTTTTTTTCATATTTATCAAGCATAATCATTGAGGATGCTTATTCGTGATCTTTGCATCCAGGGTGATAATGAGTGTTCATTATTCATAAGTTGCTTCAAAGAGGGACCTAAGCTATATAGGTATTATCATGGGATGGGGTTGTGTGGGTCGGTTTTGTACGAGATCAGAGAAGTGGTTGCTACTGATGGGTTTGCTTGGTCTGGGTTTTTGTTCATACGTAACTGACAGTGCAAACCACAACAATCATTTCCGTGATTTGTGTTGAATCCAGTTTTTGAATTCCTCAGCCAACTTCAAATTTTTTGGGTATCGTTCTGTTTTAAGTGCATAATTGTTCAACATTGCTTCTACAGGATTCTCATCTCTCTGCCTCCACCATCTCACCAATTCTGTACCTTTTAATTGTGATCAATATTCAATGTAATTGGGGCCTCTGTAACTTGGTTATGTTGATTTGTGAGAGGACCGTTTTATTTGTCTCACTTTTGGGCTTCTGGCCTGTGTTTCTATCAATTTTTTATCCATTAAATGTGAGATTATTGACTTAAACTAACTCTGATATGAGATCAATGAAGGATTCATTTTGTCACTAAATTATGGGTTACCAGAGGTCAATCAGCGAGAATTTTTTTGTTCTCGCTATTTTTATTGTACTTTTTAGAGTAGACAAGCTCTCTAAACAATAATCTACTCAGGTTTAAAGATGTTAGATGTGATCGAGGTCATATTGTGGTTACAACTGTATCATAATTTGCGAGTTTTGTGATGCTGAGAAAAGTTTTGTATCATAATTGATGTTGATTAAGTTGACTTTCAGAATCTTGATTTTTCACTAACGCTGCTTCATTTTCGGTCAAGAACACAGCACGAGTACTTTTTAAGAATCCCCGTGAACTTAACAAGACTTTGGTGGTTGAAGTTATCGCCCGAACAGTAGCACTTTTAGTTGCAGAGAGAAAGGAGCTCAAGAAGAGTTGCGTAAACTCAAGTCTGGCTCTTCCTCCCATTGAGATTGATACAAATATTTAATATTGTTAGTATAACTTAGTCATTGCTTTGCTTGATGTAAGTTTCTTCAATTACGACAGGTTCTAACTTCGCTGCACACTTCTCTGATATATATGCAATTGTTATTGTTTCCTAATGAGGATGATCGATTCAATCTCTACTTTGTATCATGTTGGATAACTTAATTGTTCTTTGGTTCAACAATATGCTTTTTAATATGGTCACCAAAATGAGAGGTTACTTCGTGTAACATTTTATCAGCCTATTTTCTCACCAAAATGAAAGTGGCGAACCAACACCTTAGGTTCTTTTAATGGGAAGTTTGCTTATTTTTCTTTTCCATCGTGCCTTTAGGCACGGGCAATACCTAATATATATATATAACAAACATCACAGTGTGGGTCCCATGCATATTTTTGAAAGATATTTTCAATAGACATTCAACGAGGCATTTTTTAGGAGACATTTTAAACTGTTGGATTACAATTACACTACACATTTTTCACCGTCCGATTAGAACTTCACAAATCCTCCTCAATACTATGTTACCTCCCATGTTCATCCTCCCCTGAATTCGAATTAGGGCTTACCATCTGACTCGTCTATATTACGCTTTGCTGCGCAAGTATACGGTCAGGTAATATAATGGAATATTTGGGACTCCAAGTTATCGAACCCAAGGGAAGGTGCTTACTTTTCTATGTCTGACAACTAATTTAACCTACTTAGTAACCGATAAAAAGGTTTGCAACCCTAAATCAAGTGACTAGAAACTATAATTAAAATTAAGCGAAAGAAATGATTTAGAGTAAACCAATGGAGAGAAGACTAGGCAATTTATAAATCACCTAGGGTAGTTTTGACGATTCCGGATTCCATGTTCTAACACGACAACCCTTAGTTAGCTAAGTCGGGTAATGACACTAACAATTACCTATCGGTCTCTTGTTGTTCTACACACCGGCACTGTTCTATCCCTCTCAAGCCAACACTGTCTACCGATACGTTCTAGTAGGCTAACGACAGTGCACGAAATAATGTCCTCTCAGACCATCACCACACGAACACTTCACTATCTCCTACCGAATCTACCCTCTTCTAGCCATTCCTACTCAACTCACTTCCCAGTCTCATTGATCGTTGAATGTTCTCATCTACTCATCCCAACTAGGGTAGAGTTTCTTTCACACACTCGCTAGTTAAGTAGCAAGGTGAGGTCATGACTCCTAACTTACTAATGATTAAGCACAATAAACGAGATATTAGGCTACTAAGATTGTCATTAAGCCAAGTTCATGATTGAATGAATAAAGAGATAATCAAGATAACACATCTTAGTCCGAACTTGTCAATGGAAGAACTCAACATGATAGAAACTAGAACAATATTCATTGAATCGCAATCCCGAAACATGAAAGTTCATCAAAATCTGGAAAATTTATCATAAAAACATAAACCCTAGGCTCTCCATAGATGCCTAGGTATGAGTTTAGCTACTCATAAAAAAATTTAACACATTTTTTGAATATTTCATACAAGAGAAAGAGAGAAAATAGATCAAACGCTAAAAATAGGATTATGGCGTTGATCCGGGCTCGTCTCCTTGCTTGATGATGTTCCTAACAAAGTTTCATTGCTCTCCTTAGCGTTCTTGGCTCAAAAATATCTTCTATTCACGTCCCCTGCTGCTTAGGTCGAAGTGGGGAAGCTAAAGTCTTCAAGAATTGCATTTTTGCTCCAAATTCTGTACATGACTTCTGCCCATTTCGGCCCGAAATAGAAAGTATTTCGGCCAAAAATGCATTTCGGCTTCCATTTCGGTCCGAAATGTACTGGGTTTCAACGTTCTTGAATCTTCAATTTCTTACCCTTTTGGTTCCGGAGCCTCTTTCCTTGCCCTTCCTTGCTTCCAAAGTTCATGCTCTTGATTCCAATCACTCAAATAGCCCTGTTTCCTGTCAAAGACAACAACGACTATACCAAGCGATCAAATCAACAAAGTAAGCACAAATCATCATAAAGAACATGTCTGGACTAGAATTAAGCATATGAAGGAACAAGTGACAAATCATGCTCCTCTCAACAATATTGGGTTCAAAATTCTCCAAAAACCTATCAATATGTGGTAAATGCTAAATAAATATAGCTCCTAAAAGGCGCTATCAAATTCCCCCACACTTAATCTTTGCTCATCTTGAGCAACAATGACGCTCAAAACACCCACACTTGAGACATTGGATACATACGAAAACCGAACCAATGACGCTTAACTAGTTGTTCCTCGTTTTGCGTGCAACATCGCGCACATGCATCAAGAAGGAGAATCCGGAGTAGTATTCGGTACCTGTGCCCTGCACACTCATAGGAAATATTAAACTGCTCTCCCTAACCCCTCAAAATCATGTATGAATATCAAAACTGAATGCGAAAAACAACTAGCTAATTACATTGAATTTCCTCCCAATCAATGCTTGTAACTTAAGGTCGACAAGCCGACCCAGTTACCACATTGCCCCTAAAAAGGTGGCTTGGCACCACGTGCCCTCTCATCCAGCTTCCTCTTGTGGATCCTCAACACAACTTTGTAAGCTTTAACTTGTGAATCTGGTGGTCCAACGCCAACCACCTCAGAGCTCTTGTGCACTGATATTTGGGTTTTGATGCAGGTTACTCAGCGGAATATAAAATTAATCCTTCTCAAATTCCTCCAAAGATCACAGGCAAGCCTTCATAACATGATAAGGGCATAGAAGATGTGTAGCTTAGTTTGGGAGATCACACGAAGAATAGTGTCTTGTTCTCTATGAATATCCACACCTTGGATTCTTGATTGGATTCTTTCTTACCGTTTAGTGCTAGCAACGGAAGAAGGAGGAACAAATCACGCAAAACGAGGCACCACGCCCGCGCCTATGGAGGCGACATAGGGGGCGGACGGGTAAGGGGGCTTCAGCCTTCTTGCTTTGTATCTCCCTCTCTCTCTCTCTTGCTTTGTTATGTTCTCTCAATAATGACTTGTGTAGAGAAATATCAAGCTAGAGTTCCTTTATATAGTAATAACTCTTTATTAACTACATAAAAGCCCCAATACTAATCATGTCCTCACATGAATTAGTCCACTTGAAAATTAGTCCTACTAATTTTGCTTGTGATTGAGTTATGATCCTTTAATTAATTAGTCCATATAGTTAATACCTATATACAATTTAATCCATCCGGTGTGTGACCCCATAGATTTCTAATTAGTTGGTAGTAACTCTTTACTTACTTGGAGGGGTGTCTAGCATCACATCCATGCCACCCAACTAATAGAAATAGTCAGTGATCCCGATAAACCTTGTGCCCAATGTTCATGTATTGTGTTATCCCTTTGTCTCCATATCCGGATTGGACACGAGACATATTAGTCACACTGGTATATCCAATCCATAGTTCCTCGATCCTGGGAATATGCTTATGTGGGAAGATAACATCAATATATCCATATTGATTTATCTGAGTCTGGCCAGACATTGTATAAGAACCATTCCTCGAGTGGCCCATGGATATTTGCTTCTATTATGTGGGAGGGAAAAATCCCCTCTACGTCACTACGATGTCTAAGCTTGCTTCCTACCATGCCCGATAAATATATTTATAGTTACCCAGTTAAGGCGCATTGTTTGATAATATCAAAGCATGATGTTCCGCAATTAGAGCATCTAGTGACTTCAAGTCTAAGGATTACAATATCATTAGCACTACGAGAAGCGATTGTGAGTTTGACATAATCTAATGTATCATTCTCGTTGTGGGTCAACCCAGTATGACATTACTCCTAATGCATACCCATGTGTTAGACTTCATATCTCCATATTAATCTACCCACATACTAGTCTATAGTTGATCGTCCCGTTAATCAATATAATGGACTAGGGATATTTAAGATAAACAACACATTGTATCTAAGGACTACATTATATTAAAATCAGAATAAATAATAAATGAATGTTCTAGCCAAACATTGTTCATACTAAATATAGATTGCCTCTAGGGCACCTATTCCAACAGTCTCCCACTTGCACTAGAGTCAATCTGGCGCATCTAGTATTCCTATAGATTTAGTGTGTCCTTCATGGTTTGGCTGCGCAGGTGGCTTTGTGAGCGGATATGAAAGATTTTCATCCGTTGGAATCTTGCACATCTTCACATCTCGTATATCGATCATATCACGAATAAGATGTAACCTCCTAAGTACATGCTTCGATTTCTGGTGTGATATTAGTTCCTTGGCTTGTGCGATCGCTCTAGAGTTGTCACTGTACAACGACATAGGATCCACGATGCTAGGGACCACACCGAGCTCAGTGATAAAATTCTTTATCCAAACTACCTAGTTAGCTTCTTTCGCAGCAACAATGTTATCAGCTTTAGTTGTAGAATCAGCAACTGTCTCTTTCTTGGAACTCTTCCAGCTCACAGCTACTCCAATCAGGCAGAACACATACCCTGACTGCGATCTGTAGCCATCTTTGTTGGTTTGGAATCTTGCATCACTTTAACCAATTACATTGAGCTCTCCCTCACCTTCAAACATCAAGAACGCATCCTTAGTTCTTCTTAAGTACTTGAGGATGTTCTTGACATCAATCCAGTGGCTCTCACCTGGATTAGACTGATATTTTCTTCCATACTCAACGCGTATGGTACGACTGGTCTAGTACACAACATGGCGTACATGATGGATCCTATGGCCGAAGTATAGGGTATCTTACCCATACGGTCCCTCTCAATCTCATTGGAAGGAAAGTTAGTCTTAGAGAGAGTGACTCCATGGACATGGGCAAGAATCCCTTCTTGGAATCTTGCATGTTGAACCGCTTCAACACCTTGTCTATATATGTACTTTGGCTTAGGCCGAGTAGCTTCCTAGATCTATCCCTATAGATCTTGATACCAAGTATATAAGTTGCATCCCCCAAGTCCTTTATTGCGAAACACTTTCCTAGCCAATATTTAATAGATTGCAAAGTAGGAATGTCATTTCCAATGAGTAGTATGTCATCCACATAAAAGCCAGAAATACAACAGAGCTCCCACTAACATTCTTGTAAACACATGGCTCATCTTCGTTCTTGATGATGTCAAACTCTTTGACTGCGTCAATAAAACGTCGATTCCAACTCATAGAAGCTTGCTTTAATCCATAAATGGATCGTTGCAGTTTACGAAATTTATTAGCATTATGTGGATCCTCAAAACCCTCCAGTTGTGTCATGTACACATCCTCGAGGAGTTTCCCATACAAGAATGCTGTTTTGACAGCCATCTGCCAAATCTCATAGTCATAGTAAGCTGCAATAGCAAGTAGGATTCGAATGGATTTAGTCATGGCGATTGGTGAAAAGGCCTCATCATAGTCAATACCATGATCTTTCTATAATCTTTACCCACCAATCGCCCCTTGTAGGCAATTACCTTGCCATCCATGTCAGTCTTGTTCTTGAAGACCCACTTGCAACCTACGGGCCGAGCCCCTCAGGTGGTTCCACCAAAGTCCATACTTTGTTGGTATACATGGATTCCATTTCGGATCTCATGGCTTCTAGCCACTTCTTAGAGTCTGGGCCTTTCATGGCCTCTCCGCAGGTAGTGGGCTCATCATCCAGAGTGGTATGTAATCGGTCTCATTCACGAGAAGTCCGTATCTCTCTGGCTCATGACGTACCCTTCCTGATCTACGGTTTCCTTTGTTACCTGAACAGGTTCTTCCACAACAATTTGTGGTTCCTGTTCATGCTCCATCATCGGTTCAGTGCTTTGTGATTCTTGAATTTCTTTATGTTCTACAGTCCTCTCACTTGCTTATTTAGAGACAAACTCTCTTTCTAGAAACAAGCCGGTCCGAGCTACAAATACTTTGTTCTCGGCTGGATTGTAGAAATAATATCCTTTTGTTTCCTTAGGATATCCCACAAATTTACACTTATCCGCTTTGTGTCCGAGCTTGTCTGTTTGTAAACACTTTAAATAGACATCACAACCCCAAATCTTCATAAATGACACTATGGGACGCTTCCCAGTCCATATCTCATATGGTGTCTTCATGACTGATTTGGATGGAACATGGTTAATGGTGAAAGCTGCAGTCAATAAAGCATGTCTCCAAAATGTTATTGGAAGATCCGTTTGATACATCATAGATCGCATCATATCCAAGTGTGTGCGATTCCTCCTATGGGACACGCCATTCCACTGTGGCGTTCCGGGTGGAGTGATTTGGGATACTGTCCCACACTCTCTAAGATATTCGTCAAAATCTTGGCTCAAGTATTCTCCTCCATGATCCGATCAAAAAGCCTTCATAGTTTTACCAAGTTGCTTCTCTACTTTATTCTTGAATTCCTTGAACAATTCAAAGGATTCGAATTTGGCTTTCATAAGGTATACAAATCCATATCTACTGAAGTCATCAGTAAACATAATGAAGTAGGTGTAACCACCTCTGGCAGGCGTGGGAAACGGCCCACATACATCAGTATGTATGAGTGCGAGTAACTCACCATTCCTCTCACATTTCTTATTGAAAGGGGACTTTGTCATTTTTCCCAACAAAAAAGACTCGCATGTCTCATATGATTCCAAATCAAATGAGTCTAGAAATCCATCCTTATGGAGTCTAGATATGCGTTTCTTGTTTACATGGCCTAAATGACAGTGCCATAGATATGTAGGATTTAAATCATTAGTTTTAATCCTTTTAGTATTTATGTTTAGATGGAATTACTTAGATCAAGGATATAAAATCTATTAGAAAAATGCGCACTACAATAGTGCATACTATCAAAGTAAATGGAGCAACACTTGTCCTTTATTGAAATAGATAAACCCTTCTCGTCCAAAAAAGAAATGGAAATAATGTTTCTACTTATAGCAGGCACATAATAGCAATTGTCTAATTCTAAAATAAGTCTAGAAGGCAAAGATAGCTCATACATGCCTATAGCTAATGTAGCAACTCTTGCTCCTTTCCCGACGCGCAATCTATCTCCCATTTGGCTAATCTTCTACTTATTTTCAAATCCTGAACATTTCGACAAATGTGAGATCCACATCCAGTATCCAATACCCAAGATGAAGAAATAGATAGATTGACGTCTATAACAAAAATACCTGGTGGTGGTGGAATCACTATTCCAAGCTTGTTATCTTCCAGATACTTGGGGCAATTCCTCCTCCAGTGACCCGGCTGGCTACAGTAGTGACAATAACCTTTAGCCACGCCCTCACTAGGATTCAGGGCTTCCTTGGACTTTGCAACTTTCTTGCGCTTTCCTTTAGAAGTAGAGGCAACTCCCTTGCCCATCTTCTTATTCACCATCATTATGGATTTTCCCTTGCCTTTATTGATTCTTTGTTCAGCTTTGTTAGCATGTTCAACAAGTCCGGCAGAGTTTTACCGATCTCATTCATGTTATAGTTTATGATGAACTGGTTACAACTATCATAAAACGATTGCAAGACAAGATAAGTTGCCAAATCCGGGCCGAGTTGGAACCCAAACCTCGTGAGGTTCTCTATCTATCCGATCATCTAGAGTACATGAGGCCCAACTGGGTTCCCTTCTGCGAGATTGCTCTTGCACAATGCCTCGGACACTTCATACCGCTCATGCCTTGCCTTTTCTTGAAACAACATTTCAAGTGTTCGATCATATCGTAGGCTTCCATGTTCTCGTGTTGCTTCTGATCAGTGTTCATGGTGCAAAGCATGAGACAAGTCACATCATTAGAATCATCCACATGTTTCTGATGTGCTCTCACGGCAGCTAGAACAGAATCATCCTGGGGTGGTTCTGGTATAGGATTGTCCAAGACGAAAAGTTTCTTTTCCTGCTTAAGTACGATCCTTAAGTTTCTGTACCAGTCAAGGAAATTTGTTCCCGACAGTTTGTCCTTCTCAAGGATAGATCGCATGGATGAAGTTGATGCGTGATTGTTTGCCATTGGAATTCCACAAAAATGAGAAATGTGCAATTTTAGTAATTTGAATAGTTTAACTATATTCAACAATGACTAGATCATTAAATATAGCTCCCACTATTTTTCTCAAATTAATAGCCCTCACCATTAATACAGAAAATATCATATATATTTTCTAGTGAGTCCAAGATCCATATTTCACTTCTTCCTGAGCTTGCTTTGGCAAGTCACCCAAGAATTGGTTATTTAGGTATGAACATTTCCAATTTCATTCCATGCAACTCTTGATCTAATTAGGCGAATAATCCCTTATTCCTTATCCTTTAGATAACACCTAATTGTCATGCCTCTAGGCTGATCAATCCAATTGATTTTGCCCAGTTGCGTCCAACCTCTTGCTTCAACAATCACACATTACTTGCTTGTGTCGCCGCAACATACCAAGGTGAATTAAAACGCCTTGATTTGGCAAGCCCGAATTTAATGGACCTTGATCATGAAGGGTGTTTTGGCAAGAGAAGACAAAACACAATATTTTCATTGAGGGATTTAATTGTCATTATCTTATTATTTGGTTGATCTCATCAACATGATCTACTTATTTGGATTGGGCAATCCACAATAAAAGATCAAACTTGTTTATTATTAGCTTGTTAACGTTTTGCTTGTATCATCCATACACACAAAAATAAATAACAAGACATAAATAATAAACATCCACAAAAGAAAAATTATCGTGGCATGGATATGGCCCCTAGACTAAGATATTACCAAGCCAATGATAATATATATATGCCCTAAAGTGACAAGCTCATCTCCATGTGCTCCACCATAGTCGCGCGCCTAGGATGGGAGTCCTCATGGTATTTGTGGCTTCTTGGTCCTCCGGTCTTCTTCTCCATGCTCTTGGCTATCATCTAAAATTCTAATTCTAGCCTAATATCTAGAATAAATAAATAAATAAAACCTCACATGTTGAGAAGATGATCAGCTCGCAGTTCATAAAATTAACTAACTATTACATTAATTTAATCAGCTCGCAGGCCGTAAACCAAACCACAAAAGTAAACATCCACAACCTAGTCCATATCCATCCACCATGCAATAAAGCACATAATACAGTTAAAACCAATTTTTTGTTCAATTTTAGTTTGATATTAGGCAAATGTCAAAATATTCCAAGGAGTCCACCATCCACCATGGCCGAACCACCCAAGGACTAAGGCAAGGCCTTGGGGCGGTCGGGCGACCTCACGCGCGGCTAGGTCGCACGCTAGGCCGGTGTTGGAATAGATGCCCTAGAGGCAATCTAGTTTAGTATGAATTTATTTGTGGCTATAAATTCATTTATTATTTATTGGACATTTAATGTAATGAAGTCCTTAGATTTACAATTGTGTTGTTTATCTTAAATATCCCTAGTCCAGTATAATGATTAATGGGACAATCATCTATAGACTAGTATGGGGTTGGATTGATATGGAGATATCAAGATCCAACACATAGGTGTGCATTAAGGGTAATGACGCACTGGATTGTCACATCTCCAAGAAGGCTACATACACGTTATGTTGAGTCACAAGCGCTTCTCGCGGTGCAATGGTATTGTCATCCTTAGACTTGAAGTCACTACATATTCTAGTTGTGGATTATTGTGATTTTGGTAGCGTTAAACGCTACACCGTAAATGGGTAGTTATAAAGGCGTGTACTGGATACAATAGGCCACTCGAGGGATAGTGCTTATAGAATGTCTGGCCAGACTCAAATAAATCAATATAGGATATTGATGTTATTTGCACGAATAAGGCTATTCCCATGGATCGAGAAACTGTGGATTGGATATACGAGTGTGACTTGTATGTCTCGTGTCCAATCCGGATATAGAGACAAAGGGATGAGACAATTAGTTGTACAAAGGCTGTCAAGATGACTATTCTATTAGTTGGCTAGAATGGATGTTTTGCTAGAAACCGCTCCATATTAGCAAATAGTTGCTACCAACTAGATAGAACCTATGGGGTCACACTCTAGATAGATTTGAACTAGATTTGGGAATTAATTAATTGGATTAATTAATTAGAAGGATCACTTTGCAAAACCTTGCAAACTTAGTAGGGACTAATTTGAAAGGAAGGGACTAAATTGAATTCTAGTAGGACTAGAATAAGTCCTTTAGGTAGTTGGCAAGGATTTGTTGGACTATATAAAGGAACTTCCTTCCTTCCTTCCCACACTTATGTTCATATTGATCATAACTTGAGTGGGAGAGAACAAAAGGAGAGAGAGCAAGCAAGCTAGAGGAGCCGCCGCCCCCCTAGCCCGCCGCCCGTCCCCGTCGGCCCCAAAGGAGGCCGAAACCTCCTTTGGTTCGTCTCGTTTTGCGTGATTCTTCTTCCTCTTCCTCTTTCCGGGCTAGCAACAAGGAGTGGGAGATCTAGAAATCAACTCTAGGCGTGGATCAACTATAGAGAACGTGACACAATTCGCGTTTGAAGTCATCAAAGGAGAACCGTAAGGTGTGTTATTGATTTCGTCCTTTACCATCGTTATGTCTCTTGACTTGTGATCCTTGGAGGGTTTTGCATGGTGTGCACAAGAGATTCCGGCGTGGAGACCTCCGTGTACACCGTAAGTAGAGGATCAGAGATAGCACAGGAAGAGTTGGGTTGTGTGTAGGGAGAGAGTAAGGCAGTAGTAATGTCTGAGAGAGAGACAGAGGTTTGGCAGAGCTTCCGCGTATGGCTAGTGTGTTCTCCTTTGTATGGAAAGGTTAACGTCCTATATATAGCAGGGAATGTGACCGTTGTAGTGTGGTTAATGCGCCCATTAATGGCGGCTTAATTAGCTTAACAACAACGGCACGTTCATCCTCATATATAGGGACCGTTACAGCACGTTATGCGCGAATACCGGAACCGTTACGGGGTTGACCGGGTTTGACCGGATTGACCGGGTTTATGGAGCTCGTGCCATAAATCTCTCAAAAGCAGTTACTAAAGGTCTTATGCGGGCTTGGCTCGCATGCGACAGGACTTACTCTAGCCTCCAAACCACTAAGTCCCTACAAGTCCCGTGCAGTGGTATGCGAGGGCCCTGTCTCGCAGCCCCCACATGGATCAGCGCGGCTGGTGATCCAGTGTGTGTGGAGCACAATATGGTGTGCTGGATGGTTGCCACGTGGCCAAGATCTGCTAGCTCAGAAAGCACTATCTACATTAGCCCCCTTTCCGCGCGTGAAGGCTCATAGCTGTATAGACTTCCATGCGCGGAAACCAACATACGCGTCGCCGCCACGCACCAATTCAAACATGAGTGAATTCAGCCCCCGGGCGTGCCATTATGACCTAAAACCCCTAGAGTCGTGCCGTCTGGCCTTTAGGGTTTTAGGCGTGACGTCAGCTTGTCCTGTGATTGCGCGATTCGACGGTGACGGTTGCGATTCGACTACTGAAAGGACGCAACCCTTCATTGTTTTTGGATAAATACTTTGTACTCTCCATTGTTGCAAAGCATCACTTCTTTCTCTTAAAGTGAATGATACCTGGAAGTCTTCGAGAGCAGATTCAGATAATCAATCACCAGTTCAGAACTGCAAATCGTCTTCTTCAACTCTGTGTATCCAAGCAGACTTCACGGAAACAATGTTGGCCTTGTTCAATTTCGATTTAAAATACTAGTATATGCTTCGAACTGCGTTGGATCTGCAAACCCATTATCTGCTGAAAAACTTGTAAAGGGACTCACAATCTTTGAATTCAATTTCGATTTAATCCCCCAATGATAAGGACCTTGAATGTAGGGCTTTTGGAATCTCTGATAATGCAAACAATTCCAATCCCTAATTTCTGAAATTGATACCAGAAACTATTCATCTTTCTTCCCATAGATCTTGAATCTCGAAATTCAAACTGAAGTGTGGCATATTTCTCCCCCCTTTTTCTTGCTCTTCCGCAGGAATGGCCAAGACAAAAGGAACTAGACCCACCAAGGAGGACGAAGAGATACCTGATCTTCCGCAAGCTTTATGGCGAAAAGCCCCCTATCTGGGTGGCAAAGACTTCTACCACGCGAGGGTTAAGGCAAAGAAACTGCCTGCTTCTGTCCCCAATGAGGGATTGCTAACATTGACTCCTCCAGTTAACTCAGCCTTGCTCGAGTTGGTTGGCTCCGAGGACGTGGTTCGATTGGGAATCGAAAACGGGTACTTCCCCTATGCTGCGATTTCCACGCAAGCTTTTGTCCAGAAATTGGACTACATGGATGAGTGGATTGACCACGTGTTGACCGATCATGCTGCGAACCTTAACGAGGCCGGTGTATACTTCGCCGTTCGTGCTATGAAGGGTGCTGCCGTGAAGCTGGACCAGTCCATGCTTCTAAACCTTCTTTCCCGCTACTCGCCTGCGACTCACACTTTTCACTTTGCTGAGTTCGAGGCTGCCCCCACACTCGAGGATGTGCATATGCTGTATGATCTATCTCCCATGGGTTAGGTGGACCCTTTGAGTCCCTTGAGGACGGATGCGGAGATCGCTTTGTACACGCAGATGGAGGAGTGCCTATCGGAGGTAAAGAAAATCTCCACTCGGTGGACCACTGCCAAAGCCCTTCCTAACTGGCAGTTGGTTGATACATATGCGAAGAATACTTGGAATAAATGGGTGCAGTACTTCTTATGTGACTACGCGAACAGCAGCATTACCAAGAAGCTTCTGAGTCAAGACCCAGAGGCCAAGAATTACGTGGAAGGTAAAGGCTATCACTTGACCCTTTGTGCTTTCGTCTGTGCCTGGCTGTCGAGGTACTTAATCGATGGTCACCCGCACGATGGGGCCTTCTACCATGTTCTGCCGCTTGCTGTGAAACTGGCCCTTGGCTAGAAAGTCGCACTTGGACCCTTGGTCTTGGGCACGCTGTACTATAGACTGGATCAACTGGTTGTGGCCATGAAAGAGTCGCGTGGCTGCCTCGACATACTGACCTTCGTCAACATTGCCCTCTTGACGATGTGGGTCTTTGAGCGGTGGCGTTCATATGCCCCAACTGCTTCTAAACCCAACAAGTGGTGTCCCCCAGACGAGATGGAGGAGCGCAACAGCGGCAGAGTTGCGAGGTGGTTCGGAGCGAACAATACCAAGTGCGTTTGGAGCCTGATATGTGACAACCGGCGAGAGTTTGTTGCCAGGCCCTATGCCGTGCGTATTGAGAACGTGCGATGGTTTCCAAATCTGTACCCTTCTAAGGGTATTGTCTTCTCAGAAGAGCTCCTCTTTGAAGAGGGATCGCATTTCCATGAGCGCTATCGCGAATTCTTTTGCTGGTGCTTGCGAGGTTCCCTTCCTGCTCTCGCAGAGCATATTCGTGAGCTCGCGCCAAGGTATGAGAGGATTACCGTGGATGTTGACCCCACTCGAGTTTCTCCCCAGTTCGGCTTTGATGCAGTGGCACCCTCAATCTGGCCACAGTCCATTATCAGAGGTTGCTATAAGCGCTTGTTGACAAAGGAGTGCAAAACAGTCTTCATGAACAATCTTCCCTTTGAGCAGCCTGCAGGTAACCGCGAGGGTGGTTGTTCCAAAAACTGGCTCGCATACTGGATCGCCCAGCACGTCAGGTTTGAGACGCAGTCGGCTCCTCAGCCATGCAGAGCTCCTTTGATCAAAAGAAACTCTTTTCCGTTTCGTCCCAACTGCAGTCTGGACGAGTCTGAATATGGTTGCTACTCATTGTTGGATCATGAGAACCATTTGTGCCCGGCCATCATTCTGGATGAAAAGATCGCCGCAGTTAGGAAAGGCGACTCGCATGTCATCAGATATAGCGAGACTTTTGCTAAGGTAAGCAACTTCTTTCGCATGCACTGAGCTTCTTTATTTTCACTTATTGACATTTTTACTGCTTACTGCAGTGCCATGTGCGGAGGTTTGCATCTGGTGACCGTTCCAAGTCACTGGTCAACACCATTGTTACTACAAGAAGACAAGGACAATCGTTCTTTCTGGCTTCGAGGATGGCTCCTGAGGCCGAAACCAGGATTCGCGCAGTCATGAATGCTTTTGCTGACTCGCTGATAGACAATGCTCCGGCCTCGTCTCCACCCAGAGATAATCCGTCTCCTCCAGCGACTGCCGCGCCGAGAGCGAAGAGACCCAGGCAAAAGGGAATTACAATTTCTTCCCCTAGAAGTGCTCCAACTTCCCCTCCAGCGAGGTCCCTTTCTGCCAAGGACAAAGGCAATGGTCGCATGCCCAGTAGAGCGCGGAAGGAGCTCGCAGTCGAGACCTTCGTTCCATTCAACCAGGAGGGAGAAGAGGAAAGGCAGGAGCCAAGAGAAGGAGATGAAGAAGAAGAAAGAGCAAATGTGATACATGAGGAAGAATTAGGAGGTACCTCCATCGCGTTTCCCCTCTCATTATCGTAATTCTTTTGCAACTCGATCTTGAACCCATCGTTTCTTCGCAGATGATGACGATGATGAGACCATCGGTGGCCTTTTGGCCAAGAGACAAAAGAGGGATGCTCATTCTGGCATTCCAGACGAACCCATAAGCGAGGACGTTCTTGCCGAGTCCAGAAAGATAGCCGCGAAAGCTACTGAAAGGAGAAGGCAGCGAGTAGAAGAGGAGCTTGAGCGTGTGAGGCAGCGGAGCCTCGAAGAGCAACATGTTGACGACTTAGTGCGTCCTACTGATGAGGAAGATGCGCTTCGCGAAGAGGTGGCTCCTCAAGCAGAAAAGGAGGATGCAGCTCCAGAAGAAGATGCAGCAGCTTTGGAGCAAGCCCAAGCGGATTTTGAAGAAATCGCAGGCGGCAATAAATGTGATATTTTTAATCTCGCAGTAACTTATCGAGATGTTGTAGTGGGTGCATTAAAGCATGGTGTGTCAAAAGCTGACATTCGCCGTTGGCTAGTAGGCAAGTGCGGTGAACCCTCAGGTAATCACTTGATCGATATGCATGAACTAGACTTAGCAACTCAAAGCAGAATCATGACTGGTTTCTTCGCGTCCCAGGTCACGCTCATTTTAAAGACATGCTTAATGAGGACACACTAATAGGTCATGGTTCAACGTCTTTAGTGTATGACGAAGATACTTCAATCCCACCTTCGCGTGGAGGCGCTTACTCTTAGCTTTAGCAAAGATAGTAAAATAACGTACAATACGAGTTACCTCATACTATCGCATTTTGTATCGCAGGCGATGCTGATGAACCTGTGCTGGAGCAAAGAAGTCAACCTTCTGCGTCCTATGTTCCGATTCCGAGTTCCCATACCGAGAAGCCCGTCGCAGCTGCTAAATATGCAGGAGAGCCTTTTGAGGACATCATCGAACTTTCTGATGATGCCGAAGCTGACGCTGTGCTAATGGAGGAAGATGCCCATGCTGGCGCTGAGGAAGTAAGAACAAGTACTGTTGATGCTACCGCATCTGAAAGTGTCCCTCGCCAAGCAACTTCGGCTGCCACTATGCCTCCAGCGATGACTGAGTCTGCGACGCCACTTCCTGCGTGGAGCTTTTGGGGCTCGCAGGTCGGGGCTGCGATCGCAACTGGTGCGGCTTATACTCTTCCTCCTAACTATGAGGAGTTAGAGCTCGCAGCTGACAGGAGGGCTATGGAAGAGGACAGTCCTCAACCACTCCTGCCACACGCATTCCTTCTCTTCGTGAGATCCTTGAAGGAACTGGTAAGTCGTGGTTTGCTGTTTTCATCTCGCATTATTCATTTGCGAGTTTGATAGCATAACTTAGCTTTGACATTGCTTTAGGTTTGAAGCAAGTCGATGTGGACTGGCTAGTTCGGATGCGCCTCACCTACCCCCAATCATTTGCGAGATCTCTGGAGATAGGGCCCTTTTGACAGAAGGCTGTTTCTTACCGAGGCCATTTGGATTTTGGAGCAGCTGTCTGCGGCCACGCCTGCGACGTATTCTTCCCAGAGTGCCGAGTTGCTTTTTGGCATGTGCCAAAATCTTCTGACTAAAGTTCAAGGCAGGCTGGGTTTCAAGTTTCTTATAAAAAGAGTTACTTTGATTCGCGCAGCCGTAACTTTGAAACTCGGCCACCAAAACCTCGCAGCTGAGAAGCAGAAGGTGGAGCAGCAAAAGCAAAAGGTTGAAGAGGCTTTAAATCTCTATCATGAGATGAATGCCAAGTGCGAGCAATTGAAGCAGGAAGTGGAGCAAGTGGAGAATCTGAGCCGTCAGTTCACCCCTCATGACTCCTTGATCAAGAATTTACTTTGAGTTTTGAATTTGAAAAGTAGCAACAAATAGCTGGAACATTAATGTAATGATGAAACATTAATGTAATGTTGCTAGGGTTTCTCCCCCCCCCCCCCCACCTTTTTTTTAACAAAAGAATCGGCGTGCCCGTTTTGCCCTTTCCGGGATTTGATGGAATATCTCTGTGCATATCTAATTATGACATCAGCAATTGATATTCTACTTGATTTTCGCGCTAATTTCTCATAAGATAAGCACGCTTTCCTCGGGAAGTCCATCCGAATCATGACCATCCGTCATTAATTAGGATACGCAACTGAATCGTCGTAGCCTTTAGTAGGGTAATTGATCGTTACCGCTTTTCAAGGCGTAAGTGATTGACCTTAGTAGGGTAATTGATCGTTACCGCTTTAGTAGGGTAATTGATCGTTACCGCTTTTCAAGGCGTAAGTGATTGACCTTACCCTCTTTTCGAATTCTGCTGACTCATCTTGGCAACTGAAGAGTCTCCACAAGGTCTATATAAACCCTGTCTTTGTCATTTGGGTTCTTCATCCCAAAAATGTGCTTTGCCGTGAGTCCTTACGACTGCTGGCTTCAACGCTTGTTTTTCGTTGATTCATGGCAACTCCAAGTCATGAGACCTGAGTTTGCGCTTTGTGCTATAGAAATGGTTTCCAAGATCCGCTTTATGAGGCTTACTGATCTTTGTAACCTCTATAAAGAAGATGGAGATGATATCTCATGTGTGTTCGAAGAATTTTCTTCGTCTATTATGTTTGCAGGTCATGTTTCCGGCCGCCTCCCGGTGAGGTGCAGCGCCGTAGTGACCGTGCTACCGACTCGTAATGAACGGCGGAATTCTCCTCCAGCATCCCTGGAGGAGGATTTCTTGCCCCCACGTTCGTGAGCTCAGGGTGGCGAACCATTGCGTTCATCCCCGTCTACAAGGAGCCCTTGCCCTTTGGAGCTTCTGCTTGCCTGTTGAACGCCGGAACCGGTGGTCCCTCAGGCACATCTCATGGAGTGTTGATCAGACAAGGGCCTTGTCCAATACTGGGATCTTGAACGTATGGCTTCTTGTGGCTCTCCTAGGACGTTCATTTTATAGCAAGACCCTACTTGCGACAGATCTTTAGGCCGCAGATCTGTGCATCGCATAGCTGGTGTTAAGACCATTAGGTTCATCCCTTTTCAGTCGGGATTCCCGCGATGTGTAACTTCGAGCTTGTAAGTTACTTTTCGAATGCATTGTAAGCCATGTTGGCTGCGTAGCTAGATTTGAGCTTTTTCGCTTGTAAGCTGCTGTCTAGACAGATAAATTGTAAGTCCTTTTGACTCATAATGATAAATCACTTTTGTATGATCTGCTGTCTTGTTACAACAAAATACAATTTCGCATGCGTATCGGCAGATTTCGCCTTGTGTAATGCTATATACATACTTCGCATTTGAGATCGCTTGAGATCGTATTTTCGCAGCTGTGCCATCTTAGCAGATGGGCTTGTGTTTTGGATTCAAGTGCAAGTGCTATCTTATCAGATAAGCTTTCGTAAACCACTTAGGATCACTTTGCATAATGTTGCTATCACAATAGATAGACTTAATGACAATTTTCAAATCGCATTCCCAGAGTGCTACTATCGCGGCAGATAGGTTTGAAAGATCATTTAAGATCATGTTACATAATGTTGCTATCACCACAGATAGGCTTAAAAGATCACTTAAGATTATTTTCTCATGAGCCACTATCGTGGCAGATAGGCTTAGAAGATCAATTAAGATCGCATTTGCACATGCTGCTATCATGAAGGATAAGCTTAGGGGATCAATTAAGATCGCATTTGCATAGGCTGCTATCATGAAGGATAGGCTTCGGGGATCAATTAAGATCGCATTTGCATAGACTGCTATCATGAAGGATAGGCTTAGGGGATCAATTAAGATCGCATTTGCATAGGCTGCTATCGTGACGGATAGGCTTAGAAGATCAGTTAAGATCATTTTTTGCATGAGCTGCTATCGTGGCAGATAGGCTTAGAAGATCAGTTAAGATCATTTTTCGCATGAGCTGCTATCCTTGCAGATAGGCTTAGAAGATCAGTTAAGATCATTTTTCGCATGAGCTGCTATCGTGGCAGATAGGCTTAGAAGATCAATTAAGATCGTATTTCGCATAGATTGCTATCGTAGCAGATAGCCCATTGTTAACAGTAATGACAAACTAAATGAAGCAACATTAACAGCTAGATATATGAAGTTCTCATTTGGGGAGAATCCTTTTATTATAGTGCTCTCATATGGGAGAGATGAGCTTATAATTCTCTCATATGGGAGAGAAGATTGTGTGAATCATAGCCATACAAGACATGAGGCAACGTTATAATAAAACGTATAAACTGAGAGAAGTCAAGGATATTAATTCGTAATCCAGCGCATGTTGACTGAGCTTGGGGTTGAGGTCGTTCCGTGCAACCTCCGTATGCTGCAGTAGCCACTGTCAAAGACTTCTGTGACTTCGAAAGGTCCTTCCCAATTGGCTGCGAATTTTGGATGAGCCACCTCTCGCATGCAATGGTCAGATGCGCGTAGGACCAAATATCCAACTGCGAAATCTCTTCGCTGGACCGTCTTATTGTAAGCACGAGCGATCCTTTCTTGATACCGCTTGTTGGTCCTTTTAGCTTGTTCTCGCTTCTCCTCCAGCAAGACTAAGTCATGATCGCGTTGATTGTCGTACAATGCGTGGAAGGCCAATCTTGCCGAATTAACTCTCACCTCCGCAGGTACCACGGCCTCGGCCCCATAGCATAGGAGGAATGGTGAGGCCCCCGTGGGCGTCCTCGGAGAAGTCCGGTAAGCCCACAGGGCTATGCTCAGAGAATCAGCCCACTTCTTGTGGTCATCTGCGACCATCTTGCTCAAGATCCTCAACAGCGTTTTGTTGGTCGCTTCGGCATGCCCGTTCCCTTTCGGGTAGTAAGGGGTGGAACATATCTGTCTGATATTGTACTCTGCTAGCTTCGCAGCCACCTGGCGATTAACAAAAGGAGTACCATTATCTGAAAGGATAGTGTTGGGAATTCCGAACCTGCATATGATGTTTTCTTGGATGAAATGGACCACAGCTAGCGCATTTGCCGTCTTCAGTGGTATCGCCTCCACCCATTTGGTGAACAGCTCAGTTGCGGTGAGAATAAAATGATTCCCATGCGAAGTTGGTCGGATGGGACCAATGAAATCCAACGCCCATGTGTGAAATGGCCATGGCGTTCCCAATGCATGTAGATCCACAGCAGGAGCGTGCACTAGGTTTCCTTTGAATTGACACTCCTGGCAGCGTCGTACTTTGGTGCGGCAATCAGCCTCCATCGTGGGCCAGAAATATCCAATTGAGAGGAGCTGCCTGCATAGTTTCGCACCTCCTTGGTGCTCCACCTGATGAGAAAGGTCCATAACCTCTTGTACTTCCCTGCCGTCTAGACATCGCAGCAAGTTGCCCTCGTGGCCTCTTCGCCAAAGCAGGTTTTCTTGTACTACGTATCGAGATGCTTTCCTCTTCAATTTCTCAGCTTCTTTTCTTGATTCGGGTAAGGTGCCCTGGGTGAGAAAATCAAAGAGTGGTTTCCTCCAATCTGCATCATCATCAGTTAGAGCGATGAGTAGAGAATCTTTGATCAGTGCGCAACTCTCGCACTTCCCTTGTATCAGGGCGGCGGCTGTTGACATATCCGGCCAATGAATGCCATATCTCTGAGCCTTCCGATAGATTGACACCTCGCTTTCTCCGCAAGCATGTTGGTGAATCTTCTCTAACAGCAGCTGTCCCTCTTGCTCGGAGACGCATCGCATGAGTTTTCCGCCAGGGCCCTTGTAGTAAAGGGTGTTGTCATGTATGCAATACCCCTTTGTGAGTGCCCATCTTTCGCTGCTTGTGCCTTCTGCAATAGCTCGAAAAATTGCTTTTCTCCAGTCCGTATCATCCATGTGTTCATCGTCGCACGCGTCTTCTGTCAACGCCGACAATGTTCGCACTTCGATGGAGATCCTTGCGGGACATTTTTCTGTACTAACCTTGGATCCCAAGGTGGCCAAAGCATCTGCATGCCTCTTGTCTGCTCGGGTCTTGTGCTCGTACCTCACATCGCAGAATTGCTGCACCAGCTTTTGTACCAAAGTCCGGTAGGACAGAAGATTTATCTCCTTCAAGCCGTACTCGCCCGAGGCCTGCTTGACAATTAGTTTGGAGTCCCCCATGACCGTCAGGTTGCTTACTTCCAAAGCCTTCGCTGCACGCAGCCCTGCTATGAGGGCTTCATATTCTGCCTCGTTGTTGGTGACTGCGAAGTCGAGCTTTGCGGACATCTGTATGACCTCCCCATCTGGCTTGGTCAAGACTATCCCAATGCCTCCGCATTTCCTTGTCGACGAGCCATCGAAGTGGAGTGTCCAATAAGGTACGTTGAACACATCCTTGTATTCAGTTAGGAGCTGTAGCAGTCCTTTCTCCTCCTCGCTTGTGAGGTCCGCACTTAGAAAGACTGGTGTGCACAAGAGATTCCGGCAGGGAGACCTCCGTGTACACCGTATGTAGTGGATCAGGGATCGCACAGGAAGAGAGGGGTTGTGTGTAGGGAGAGAGTAAGGCAGTAGCAATGTCTGAGAGAGAGACAGAGGTTTGGCAGAGCTTCCGCGTATGGCAGTGTGTTCTCCTTTGTATGGAAAGGTTGACGATCTATATATACTGGAGAACATGACCGTTGTAGCGTGGTTAATGCGCCCATTGATGGCGGCTTAATTAGCTTAACCATAACGGCACGTTCGTCCGAGTATATAGGGACCGTTACAGCACGTGGTGCGCGAATACCGGAACCGTTACGAGGTTGACCGGGTTTGACCGGATTGACCGGGTTTATGGAGCTCGTGCCATAAATCTCTCAAACAGTTACTAAAGGTCGCGCGCGGGCTTGGCTCGCACGCGACAGGGCTTACTCTAGCCTCCAAACCACAAAGTCCCTACAAGTCCCGTGCAGTGGTATGCGAGGGCTCTGTCTCGCAGCCCCCACATGGATCAGCTCGGCTGGTGATCCAGTGTGTATGGAGCACAATATGGTGTGCTGGATGGTTGCCACGTGGCCAAGATCTGTCAGCTCAGAAAGCAGTATCTACATTAGCCCCCTTTCCGCGCGTGAAGACTCATAGCTGTATAGGCTTCCATGCGCGGAAACCAACATACGCGTCGCCGCCACGCACCAATTCAAATACGGGTAAGTTCAGCCCCCGTGCGTGTCATTATGACCTAAAACCCCTAGAGTCGTGCCGTCTGACCTTTAGGCTTTTAGGCGTGACGTCAGCTTGTCCTGTGATTGCGCGATTCGACGGTGACGGTTGCGATTCGACTACCGAAAGGACGCAACCCTTCATTGTTTTGGATAAATACCTTGTATCCCCCATTATTGCAAAGCATCACTTCTTTCTCTTAAAGTGAATGGTACCCGGAGATCTTCGAGAGCAGATCCAGATAATCAATCACCAGTTCAGAACTGCAAATCGTATTCTTCAATTGTGCATATCTAAGCAGGCTTCAAGAAAACAAGGTTGGCCTCGTTTACTTTTGATTTAAGATACCAGTGTTTGCCTTGAACTGCGTTGAATCTGTAAACCCATGAAATTTGTGAAGAGGCTTTGATCTTTGAACCCGCTTTGTTTTAATCCTCCAACAATATGAGATCTTGCAACTCCCCGATTTCTGAAATTGATACCAGGACTGTTCGTCTTCCTTTGCATAGATCTTGAATTTCAAAATTCAAACTGAAGTGTGGTATTTCTCCCCCCTTTTCTTGCTCTTCTGCAGGAATGGCCAAGACAAGAGTAACCAGACCCGTCAAGGAAGATGAAGAGATACCCGACTTTCCCCAGGCCTTGTGGCGAAAAGCCCCCTTTTTAGGCGGCAAAGATTTCTACCGTGCGAGGGTAAAGGCGAAGAGGATGCCTGATCCTGTCCCAGTTGAGCGATTGCTGACGCTAACTCGCCCAGTTAACTCAGCCTTGCTCGAGTTGGTTGGTTCCGAGGATGTGGTTCGATTGGGAATCGAGAACGGGCACTTCCCATATACTGCGATTTCTACCCAGGCGTTCGTCCAGAAATTGGACTATATGGATGAGTGGATCGACCACGTGTTGGATCATCACGCCGCGACTCTTGATGAAGCCGGCGTATACTTTGCTATCCGTGCTATGAAGGGTGCTGCCGTGAAGCTGGATCAATCCATGCTTCTAGACCTTCTGTCCCGTTACTCGCCTGCGACTCACACGTTCCATTTTGCTGAGTTCGAGGCTGCCCCTACACTTGAGGACGTTCAAATGCTGTACGAGCTTTCCCCCATGGGCAAGGTGGACCCTCTGAGTCCCTTGAGAACATCTGCGGAGACTGCCTTGTACACGCAGATGGAGGAATGCCTAGCAGAGGTAAAGAAAATCTCCACTCGGTGGACCACTACAAAGCCTCTTCCGAACTGGCAGCTGGTTGATACATCCGCGAAGAATACCTGGACCAAATGGTTGCAGTACTTCTTCCGAGACTATGCGAACAGCAGCATCACTAAGAAACTTCTGAGTGAAGACCCGGAGGCCGAGAATTACGTAGAGGGTAAAGGCTATCATTTGACCCTTTGTGCCTTTCTCTGTGCTTGGCTGTCGAGGTATCTGATTGATGGTCACCCCCATGATGGAGTCTTCTACCATGTGTTGCCACTTGCTGTGAGGCTCGCCCTTGGCCAGAGAGTCGCACTCGGACCCTTGGTTTTGGGCACGCTGTACTATAGGCTTGATCAGCTGGTCTTGGCCATGAAGGAGTCGCGTGGCCGCCTCGATGTACTGACTTTTGTCAATATTTCCTTTTTGACAATGTGGGTTTTCGAGCGCTGGCCGTCTTATGCTCCAACTGCTCTCCAACTTGACAAGTGGTGTCCCCCAGGCGAGACAGAAGCGCGCAACAGCGGAAGAGCTGCGAGATGGTTCGGAACAGGCAACACCAAGTGCGTTTGGAGTTTGATATGCGACAAACGGAAGGAGTTTACTGCCAGGCCCTATGCCACGCGCATTGAGAATGTGCGATGGTTTCCAAAGCTGTACCCCTCCAAAGGTATGGTCTTCTCAGAAGGGCTTCTCTTTGAAGAGGGGCCGCATTTCCATGAGCGCTATCGCGAATTCTTTTGCTGGTGTCTGCGAGGTTCCCTTCCTGCCCTCGCAGAGCATATTCGTGAGCTCGCGCCGAGGTATGAAAAGCTTACCGTGGATGTTGACCCCACTCGAGTTTCTCCTCAGTTTGGTTTTGATGCGGTGGCCCCATCAATCTGGCCCCAGTCCATTATCAGAGGATGCTACAAGCGCTTGCTAACAAAGGAGTGCAAGACGGTTTTCATGAACAATCTTCCCTTTGAGCAGCCTGCGGGAACCCGCGAGGGTGGTTGTTCCCAGAACTGGCTCGCATACTGGGTTGCCCAGCAAACGAGGATTGAGACGGAGTCGGCCGCGCAGCCAAGTAGAGCCCCCCTGATCAAAAGAAACTCTTTTCCATTTCGCCCCAATTGCAGCCTGAGCGAGTCTGAGTATGGTTGCTACTCACTGTGGGATCGTGAGAACCATTTGTGCCCTGATGTCATTCTGAAGGAGCAAGTCGCCGCAGTCAAGAAAGGTGACATGCATGTCGTCAGATATAGCAAGGCATTTGCTGAGGTAAGCAACTTCTTCGCGTGCGTTAAGCTTCTTGATTTCCTTATGCTGACACTTTCATTCTGTACTGTTGTAGTGTCATGTGCGGAGATTCGCAGCTGGTGATCGCTCCAAGTCGCTGGTTAACACCATTGTTGCCACCAGAAGACAAAAGCAGTCGTTCCGGCTAGCGTGGAGGATGGAACCTGAGCTCGAAACAAAGATTCGCGCAGTCATGAATGCTTTTGCTGACTCGCTGATAGACAATCCTCCGGCTCCGTCTCCTCCTGGAGATGACCCGTCTCCTCCAGCGACTGCGGCGCCAAGAGTGAAGAGACCTAGGCAAAAGGGAATTACGATTTCTTCCCCTAGAAGTGCTCCATCTTCTCCTCCAGTGAGGTCCCTTTCCATCAAGGACAAAGGCAAAGGTCGCATGCCCAGCAAAGTGCGGAAAGATTCGCAGTTGAGACTTTCGTTCCATTTAACCAAGAGGAAGAGGAAGAGAGGCAGGAGCCCCAAGAAAGTGATGAAGAAGAAGAAGTAACAGTTGTGATGCATGAGGAAGAATCAGGAGGTACCCCCGTCGCATTCCCTCTCCCGTTATCGTAACTTCTTTGCACTTCTTTTCTTTAAACCAATCGTGTATTCGCAGATGATGATGATGAAACCATTGGTGGCCTTGTGGCCAAGAGACAAAAGAGAGATGCCCATTCTGGCATTCCAGATGATCCCATAAGCGAGGACGTTCTTGCTGAGTCCCGGAAGACAGCCGCGGAAGCTGCTGAAAGAAGAAGGCGGCGAGAAGAAGAGGAGCTCGAGCGTGTGAAACAGCGGAGCCTCGAAGAGCGGCATGTTGACGACTTAGCGCGTCCAGTTGGCGAGGAAGACGAGCTTCCCGAAGAAGTGCCTCCTCATGCGGAGGAGGAAGATGAGGTTCCCGGAGAGGATGCAGCGGCCTTGGTGCAAGTCCAAGCAGACTTCGAAGAGATCGCAGGCGGCGATAAAGGTGAGATCTTCAATCTCGCAGTAACTTATAGAGATGTTATTGTGGGTGCGTTAAAGCATGGCGTGTCAAAGGCTGACATTCGCCGTTGGTTAGTAGGCAAATGCGGAGAACCCTCAGGTAATTATTTGAGTGATACGCACGTACTAGGCTTTAGCAATTTGAGGCAGAATCATGACTGGTTTATTCGCATCCCAGGTCACGCTTCTCTTAAAGACTTGCTTAGTGAGGACACACTGATAGGGCATGGTTCCACGTCCTTAGTGTATGATGAGGATACCTCAATCCCACCTTCGCGTGGAGGTGCTTACTCTTAGCTTTAGTAAAGATAGCAAAATAACTTATAGCGCAAGTTACCTCATATCATCGCATTTATTGTCGCAGGTCATGCTGAGGAACCTGTGCCGGAGCAGGGAGGTCAGCCTTCTGCGTCCCATGTTCCGGTTCCGAGCTCCCATACTGAGAAGCCCGTCCCGGCTACTGAACATGCAAGTGAGCCTCTCGAGGGCATCATCGAACTTTCCGATGATGCTGAAGCAGATGCTGTGCTGATGGATGAAGATGTCCGTACCGGTGCTGAGGAAGTAAGGACAAGTGCTGCTAATGTGTTCGCATCTGAGAGCGTCCTTCGCCAAGCGACTTCGGCTGTCCCTTCGCCTCCGGCGATGACTGAGCCAGAGGCACCTATTCCTGCGTGGAGCTTTTGGGGCTCGCAGGTTGGGAATGCAGTCGCAGCTGGTGCGGCCTACACTCTTCCTCCTGACTACGAGAGATTGGAGCTCGCAGCTGATAGGAGAGCTATGGAGCGAGGACAGTCTTCGACTACCCCAGCAGCGCGCATTCCTTCTCTTCATGAGATTCTGGAAGGAACTGGTAAGCAAAGCTTTACTGTTCGCATTTTGCATTATTTTCTTGCGAGTTCGACATCATAACTTAGTTTTGACGTCTCCTCAGGTTTGAAGCAAACTGATGTAGACTGGGTGGTTCGAATGCGTCTCACCTACCCGCAGTCGTTTGTGAGATCTCTGGAGATAGGGCCCTTCGACAGGAGGCTGTTTCTTACTGAAGCCATCTGGATTTCGGAGCAGCTGTCTGCGGCTACGCCTGCGACCATTTCGGTCCAGAGTGCTGAATTGCTATGTGGCATGTGCCAAAATCTCGTGACCAAAGTCCAAGGCAGACTGGGCTTCAAGTTTCTTATGAACAGAGTCACGCTGATTCGCGCAGCCGTAACTTTGAAGCTCGGCCACCAGAATCTCGCAGCTGAGAAACAGAAGGTGGAGCAGCAAAAGCTAAAAGTCGATGAAGCTCTGAAGCTCTATCATGAGATGAATGCCAGGTGCGAGCTACTGAAGCAAGAAGTGGAACAAGTAGAGAAGCTGAGCCATCAGTTCGAGCCCCAAGACTCCTTGATCAAAAATTTGCTTTGATTTTCGAATTTTGAAAAAATAGTAAGAAAATAGCTGGAACATTAATGTAATGTTTGAAACATTAATGTAATGTTGCTAGGGTTTCTCCCCCTTTTTTTTAACGACAAACAATGAATTTGCCCGTTTTGCCCTTTCTCGGGATTTGATTGGATATCTCTGTGCATATCCAATTATGACATCAGCAATTGATACTCTGCTTGATTTTCGCGCTAATTTCTCGGCAGGTAAGCACGCTTTCGTTGGGAAGTCCATCCGAATCATGACCATCCGTCATTTATTAGGATACGCAACTGAATCGTCGTAGCCTTTAGTAGGGTAATTGATTGTTACCGCTTTTCAAGGCGTAAGTGATTGAACTTACCCTCTTTTTGAATTATGCTGACTCATCTTTGGCAACCGAAGAGTCTGCACAGGGTCTATATAAACCCTGTCTTTGCTATTTGGGTTCTTCATCCCAAAAATGTGCTTTGCCGTGAGTCCTTACGACTGCTGGCTTCAACGCTTATTTTTCGTTGATTCATGGCAACTTCAAGTTGTGAATCATGAGTTTGCGCTTTGTGCTGTAGAAATAGTTTCCAAGATCCACTTTATGAGGCTTATTGCTCTTTATAACCATCATAAAGAAGATGCAGATAATATCTCATGTGTGTTCGAAGAAATTTCTTCGTGTATTATGTGTGCAGGTCATGTTTCCGGCCGCCTCGTGGTGAGGTGCAGCGCCGAAGTGACCGTGCTACCGTCTCGTAATGAACGGCGGAATTCTCCACCAGCGTCCCTGAAGGAGGATTTATCGCCTTCACGTTTGTGAGCTCGGGGTGGCGAACTGTCGCGTTCATCCCCGTCTACAAGGAGCCCTTGCCCGTTGGAGCTTCTGCTTGCCTGTGGATCGCCGGAACCGGTGGTTCCTTGGGCAAATGTTATGGGGTGCAGATCTGACAAGGGCCTTGTCAGATACTGGGATCTTGAACGTATGGCTTCATGTGGCTCTTTTAGAGCAAGATCCCCCCTGCTACAGATGTTCACCCGCAGATCTGCGTATTGCGTAGCCGGTGTTGAAACCGGTGGGTTCATCCTTTTCTAGTCGGAATTCCCGTAGTGTGTTTCTGCTGGCTTGTCAGCTACTTTTCGAATGTATTGCAAGCCATGTTGGCTGCGTAGTTAGATTCGAGATTTTTCGCTTGTAAGCTGCTATCTAGACAGATAAATTGTAAGTCATTTGACTCATAATGATAAATAGCCTTTTGTATTATCTGCTGTCTCTTTACAACAAAATACAACTTCGCATGCGTTTCGGCATATTTTGCTTGCATAATTCTACGCAATGGTTTCGCATTTGCGATCTGCTATATGGATTCGCAGATGTTTTGCTAGATCGTTTGAGATCATATTTTCGCAGCTGCACCATCCTGGCAGATGGGCTGATGATTGGCCTTTGTGAATCATTTAAGATCATCTTCACAATATTGCAAGTTGCTATCGTAGCAGATAGTCTTTAGTAGATCAATTAAGATCGTTAAATTGTGCGAGTTGCTATCGTTGCAGATAGGCTTTACTAGAAGATCGATCGGGATCATCTTTTAGCATTCGCATGAGCTACTATCGCAATAGGTAAGCTTTTAGAGGATCAAATAAGATCATGCGCACATGAATTGCTATCGCAACAGATAGGCTTTAAAGATCAATTAAGATTGCATTTGTATGTGTTGCTATCGTAACAGATAGGCTTTTATGATCAATTAAGATCGCATTTGCATAGGTTGCTATCTTGACAGATAGGTTTTTATGATCAATTAAGACCACATTTTCATAGGCTGCTATCGTGAGAGATAGGCTTAGATGATCACTTACGATCGCATTTGCACAGGCTGCTATCGTAAGAGATAGGCTTAGATGATCGGTTAAGATCGCATTTGCATAGGCTGCTATCGTAAGAGATAGGCTTAGATGATCAGTTAAGATCGCATAGGCTGCTATCGTAAGAGATAGGCTTAGATGATCGGTTAAGATCGCATTTGCATAGGCTGCTATCATAAGAGATAGGCTTAGATGATCAGTCAAGATCGCATAAGCTGCTATCGTAAGAGATAGGCTTAGATGATCAGTTAAGATCGCATAGGCTGCTATCGTAAGAGATAGGCTTAGATGATCAGTTAAGATCGCATTTGCATAGGCTGCTATCATAAGAGATAGGCTTAGATGATCAGTCAAGATCGCATAGGCTGCTATCGTAAGAGATAGGCTTAGATGATCAGTTAAGATCGCATAGGCTGCTATCGTAAGAGATAGGCTTAGATGATCAATTAAGATCGCAATTGTACAGATTGCTATTGCGGCGAATAAACCATGATTAACAGTAATAACAAACTGAATAAAGCATCATAAACAGCTAGAAATGTGAACTTCTCATTTGGGAGAATTCTTTTATTATAACGCTCTCATATGGGAGAGATGGGATTACAATCCTCTCGTATGGGGGAGGAGATTGTGTAAATCGTAGCCATACAGGATATCAAGCGACGTCGTAGTAAAACGCATGAAATGAGAGAAGTCAGGGATAGTACTTCTTAATCCAGCGCATGTTGACTGAACTCGGAGTAGAGGTTGTGCCGTGCAACCTTCGTATGCTGCAGTAGCCACTGTCAAAGACTTCTGTGACTTCGAAGGGTCCTTCCCGATTGGCTGCGAACTTTGGGTGAGTCGCTTCTCGCATACAGTGATAAGATGCGCGCAAGACCAAGTCTCCGACTGCGAAATCTCTTCGCTGGACCGTCTTATTGTAGGCGCGAGCGATTCTTTCCTGGTACCGCTTGTTGGTTATCTTGGCTTGTTCTCGCTTTTCCTCCAGCAAGACTAAGTCGTGATCGCGCTGATTTTCATAGAGTGCATGGAAAGCCAACCTTGCTGAATTGACTCTAACCTCCGCAGGTACTACAGCTTCGGCCCCATAACATAGTAGAAATGGCGAGGCCCCTGTGGGTGTCCTTGGAGAAGTTCGGTAGGCCCACAGAGCTATGCTTAGAGAGTCGGCCCACTTCTTGTGGTCATCCGCGACCATCTTGCTCAAAATTCTCAACAGCGTTTTGTTAGTCGCTTCGGCTTGTCCGTTTCCCTTTGGGTAATAAGGGGTAGAACATATCTGCCTGATATTGTACTCCGCTAATTTCGCAGCTACCTGGCGATTAACAAAAGGAGTACCGTTATCTGAAAGAATGGTGTTTGGGATTCCGAACCTGCATATGATGCTTTCCTGGATGAAATTGACCACAGCCAGTGCATTTGCCGTCTTTAGTGGTATTGCTTCCACCCACTTGGTGAACAACTCAGTTGCGGTGAGAATGAAATGGTTCCCATGCGACGTCGGTCGGATGGGACCGATGAAGTCCAGAGCCCATGTGTGAAATGGCCATGGCGTCCCTAGTGCATGTAGATCCACGGCGGGAGCGTGCACTAGGTTCCCTTTGAATTGGCATTCCTGGCAGCGTCGCACTTTGGTGCGGCAATCGACCTCCATCGTGGGCCAGAAATACCCAATTGAGAGGAGCTGCCTGCATAATTTCGCACCTCCTTGGTGTTCCACCTGATGAGAAAGGTCCATGACTTCTTGTGCTTCTCTGCCGTCTAGACATCGTAGCAAGTTGCCCTCGTGACCTCTTCGCCAAAGCAGGTTTTCTTGTACCACATATCGACACGCTTTCCTTTTCAATTTTTCGGCCTCTTTTCTTGACTCGGGCACGGTGCCCTGGGTGAGGGAATCGAATAGTGGCTTCCTCCAATCCGTGTCGTCATCGGTTAGGGCGATGAGTAGAGGATCTTTGATTAGTGCGCAACTTTCGCACTTTCCTTGTATCAGAGCTGCGGCTGTTGACATGTCTGGCCAATGAATGCCATATCTCTGAGCCTTCCTGTAGATTGACACCTCGCTTTCTCCGCAAGCGTGTTGGTGAATCTTTTCTAATAAAAGTTGTCCCTCTCGTTCGGAGACGCATCGCATGAGTATTCCGCCAGGACCCTTGTAATAAAGGGTGTTGTCATGTATGCAGTACCCTTTTGTGAGTGCCCAGCTTTCACTGCTTGTGCCTTTCGCAATAGCTTGCAGGATTGCTTTCCGCCAGTCTGTGTCATCCATGTGTTCGTCGTCGTACGCATCTCCTGTCAATGCCGACGATGTTCGCACTTCAATGGAAATCCTTGCGGGGCATTTGTCTATGATGACCTTAGATCCCAAGGTTGCTAAGGCGTCTGCGTGCCTGTTGTCTGCTCGGGGCTTGTGCTCGTACTTCACATCGCAGAATTGCTGCATCAGCTTTTGTACTAAGGTGCGATAAGACAGGAGGTTGATCTCCTTCAAACCATATTCGCCCGAGGCTTGCTTAACAATCAGCTTGGAATCTCCCATGACCGTTAAGTTGCTTACTTCCAAAGCTTTCGCCGCACGGAGCCCCGCGATGAGAGCCTCGTATTCCGCTTCGTTGTTTGTGACTGGGAAGTTGAGCTTTGCGGACATCTGTATGACTTCTCCGTCTGGCTTTGTCAAGACTATCCCAATGCCTCCGCCTTTCCTGGTTGACGAACCGTCGAAGTGGAGAGTCCAATAGGGCACGTCGACTGCGTAGATTTCAGGGCCTTCGAGCTCTTCTTCGATCACGGGTTCGTGGCTGTTGTCGGGGAACTGTGCCAACAGATCCGCTACCGCCTGCGACTTGATCGCTCGTGGTCGTACGCATGTGATATCGTATTGAGAGATGGTCATGTACCATTTGGCCAATCTCCCGCCCGGAGTAGTGTGAGTTAGCAAGTATCTTATGGGGTCGCTCTTGGTGACCACTACTACTTTGTGTGATGCAAAATAGTGTTTCAACTTGTCTATCACAAAGAATAAGGCAAGGCAATGACGTTCGATGTCTGTGTACCTTGATTCAGCAGGCTGCACGATGCGAGAGATGTAGTAGATATGCCTCTCTTGGCCTTGATACTCTTGAGCCAAGAGCGCTCCTATAGATCTCCTTGTTGATGTCAGATATAGCAGAAGTGGTGATCCCAGTTGAGGCGCGATCATTATCTTTGAGGACGTGAGTAAATCCTTCAGCTTTTCGAATGCAGCTTCGTGCTCTGGAGCCCAGTTGTATACGGCGTCCTTCTTGAGAAGAGTGCTGAAACAGCATGTGATTTCGGCAATTGCTGGGATGAATCTCCGCAGATAGGATAGCTTTCCTAAAAATGTCTTTAATGCACTCTGATTATGGGGCGGTGTCATGCCAGTGATAGCTGATACTTTCGCGGGGTCGGGCTCAATCCCTTGGCGATGAACCACGCATCCCAAGAATTTCCCTAATGTCACCCCGAACGCGCATTTCATGGGATTCATCTTCAGTTGAAAGCGCCTGCATCTATTGAACACCTTTCGCAGGTCTACGAGGTGGTCTGTTTCGTGCTTGGATTTAACCACCAGGTCATCCACATAGAATTCCACCTCTTTGTGCATCATGTCGTGGAATAGAGCCATCATGGCCCGCTGATAGGTCGCGCCCGCGTTCTTAAGACCGAACGGCATCACCGTGTAGTTGAATACCCCCACAGGAGTGATGAATGCAGTTTTCCGCGCATCTTCGGGATCCATCTTGATTTGATTGTACCCGCTGAAGCCGTCCATGAAACTGAACATGCGATGGCCCGCTGTTGAATCGATGAGCAAATCGATGTTGGGCAGTGGGAAATCGTCCTTAGGGCAGAAGCGGTTGAGATCTCGGAAGTCCACGCAGATGCGGAGCTGTCCGTTCTTCTTCACCACTGGCACGATGTTAGCCAGCCATGTGGGATGATGATTCGGCTCTATGAACTTGGCATCTAGGAGTTTGACAATCTCCTGCTTGATCTTCACGTTAAGCTCTGGCCTGAAGCTTCTTGTGCTCTGCTTGACCGGTTTAGACCCTGGGATGATGTCTAAACGGTGCATGGTGATGCTTGTATCCAGACCTGGCATCTCATCATACTCCCATGCGAACACATCCTTGTATTCAGTTAGGAGCTGTAGCAGTCCTTGTTCCTCTTCGCTTGTGAGGTCCGCACTCAGGAAGACTGGCCTTTCCTTTTCCCCGTTCGGGCTGAGGAACACTTCCTTTAGCTCTTGCTTTTGCGGTCTTGGCCTGTCTTCCATGCATTCAGGCGCTTCTTTGAGTTTCTCGTCTGGAGCGCCCTGCGTTGGCTCTTCCGTCAGCGCGATTTGCTCGATTTGATTGATTTGCCCAGGGATATCCCCATGCCCGCGTGAGGACATCCCCGCGCACCTTCATATGCGATAGCATTTCTTCCCGTTGGCGTAGAAGCTCTCTATCTCCTTGCCCTCGGGGTCATGCTTTGCGATCCTCTTCAGAGTATACACGTTCTTTCGATGATATGCGATACGCGGCGCCTCTTCGCGTGTAGGCGGCTTTTCCTTGGCATCTTCCCTTGTCACCATTACTCCCGCAGGCGACTGGTCCTTGATGTCCTCCCGGAGAGGCAAAGGAGTAGGGTTGAATGGTCCGGGTGTTTACTCGTCCGCCATCTCAGTGAACCACACTGCCTCGCTGAGATGTGCCTCATCCAGGTTGAATGGGTTCGTCGAAGCCGGTATTTCGACTATTCTGTCGTTCCAGATAGCTTTCATAACCTGGTGAGCCGTTGAAGGGACTGCGTCGAAGCGATGAATCCAGGCTCGACCTATAATCATGTGGTATGTGGTGTTCGCGTCTATGACATAGAACTTTGCTGAGCACTTGATTTTGCCAATCTGAACGCCCAGGCGGATCCACCCGATCGTCATTCTAGAGTCGCTTCCGAATCCCATAAGCGGAGATGGGCGTCTGACGATCTTGTACTCGGGGATCCCTGCTAGCTTCAGTGTGTGGAGCGAAACGACGTTGACCGCTGCTCCTCCATCGACGAACCCTCGTTTGAACTCGACGCCATTGATGATGGCGGTCACGTACAGAGGTCTCTGGTGACTCGCATCCGTCTTCTTGTCGCTGGCAGAAAAGGTCATAATCTTTTCTGTAGAGCGGGATGCCCTGATGACTTTCCCGTTGGGGACTACAAGGTCCTCCTCGTAGTCCTCTGCTATTCTCAAAATCGCTTTCGTCATATCAGCCCGGCACTTCTCGGAGAAATTCATCTCGTCGAAGAATTTGTTGAAGCCGTGCGACCCTTTCATGCGGTCGGCACGTTCATCCTCTGTGTCCATGCTGTAGTCTTCGTCTTCATGGACCTCGGCGACGATGGGTAGGCCATCCTCTGCGACTTCTTCCAATTCGACGATCGAGATCATGGCGACCTCTTTGCCCTTCAAGCCCTGCTCTGCATGCGTGGGAAGCGGGTTGTTGCGCACATCCTTCCGGTGATCGCTGACGATAAGCTCGCCGTTCTTCATCTTCTGATCGAACGCGAACCTGAGCTTCTTGCACTCGGCCGTGGGATGCATGACCTTGCCGTGGTACTCGCACCACTTAGGGTCCCTCACCATCTCCTTGGAGGGCGTTTTCTCGAGCGGTGGCAGGACGCCGTCCTTGCGCCACTGTCTGCAGAGGTCACTTGCTTCCTCTACCGAGCATGGCAGGGGCGGTACATCAAAGTTCGCAACCTTCACTTGTTTCTGGGGCGAAACTGTATTGACCTCAGCTTCGCGTCCCCTCTTGTAGCTAAACCTCCCGATCTTGTAAGTAGTGCCGCTCGCAGGTCGCTCTGGAGCGCTCTTCTTTTTCTGTCTCTCGACTATAGGCTCGATGTTTTTTGTGCATTCGATTAGCTTTGAAAACGTAGGTGTTTGCAAATTGATGAGCATACCTTTGTATTCGTCTCGCATGCACTGCAGGCATATCTCTACCAGCCGGGTTTCGGGCATTGGATCTTTGCACTCCAAGGATTTCGCCCTGAATTTCTTGATGAAAGTGATTCCGTCCTCTTCGCGCTTCTAATACATCCGCGAGAGATGAATCATTGTGACCTTTTCTTCCATCTGGAAGAACTTGGTATAGAACTTCTGGACCATGTCGTCCCAAGTCTTCACGGATCCGGCCTCCAATGTTCGGTACCATTTATATGCTACGTTCCCAAGAGATTTTGGGAACTCTCGCATCAGCAGCTTGGGATCGGCTCCGTACGGACCCATGACATCAATGAAACGCATGACGTGCTCATGAGCGTTTCCATTGACATCCTCGAACTTATCCCATTTAGGAGCCTTGTACCCCGCCGGGTTAGGCATGAGATAGATCTCTCGTGGAATAGGTGGATCATTGTCTAACTTCGGGATAATGGTATCCGCGAATGACTGATGAGCCAGGATAGTGTCCACGCGCTTCTGCAGAGACGTCATGCATTCCTGGAATGCTCCCCTCGGTAGTCGATGGCGGGGTTGCTGTAGGCGGTGGCGACACATACGCCGCCGGAGGGTTGGGAGCATACTGACTACCCGTATTTCCCCAGATCGCCGTTGGGGGAGGCAAAGGGTACTGCAGAGTTGGGTTAGACGCCAAAGCCGGGGGCTGAGGAGTGTGAGCGGCAAGAGGCAACATCTGAGCCGTTGACCCTTGAACCGACGGCAGCTGCGTAGTCGCCGGTGGAGTCTGCAGATTGGAGTTGGGAGGTGTGGTTGACACTCCCGATCCTGGAGCAATAGGGGCTCCTCCTCCTTGAGGGGCCGCGGTGGCTGACGAAGGGTTTGGCGCAAGGGTACCCAGAACGGCTAAGATCCGTTCTAATTGCGCAGACTGAGCCTTGAGAGCTTTCGCCTGACCCTGAACATTGGCGTCCAAGGACTCTAGTGTCGGTGTCTCGCCGGGAGTCGTAGGAGTACGGCGGGTCTCGTCTCCCGATGGTGCTTCGGTGGAAGGCGATCTGTTGCTGACATCATCCTCCTGAGACATGGTTGCTTTTGTTGGTAAGTTCACGTCGGGTTCACCAAAATGTGCACAAGAGATTCCGGCAGGGAGACCTCCGTGTACACCGTATGTAGTGGATCAGGGATCGCACATGAAGAGAGGGGTTGTGTGTAGGGAGAGAGTAAGGCAGTAGCAATGTCTGAGAGAGAGACAGAGGTTTGGCAGAGCTTCCGCGTATGGCAGTGTGTTCTCCTTTGTATGGAAAGGTTGACGATCTATATATACTGGAGAACATGACCGTTGTAGCGTGGTTAATGCGCCCATTGATGGCGGCTTAATTAGCTTAACCATAACGGCACGTTCGTCCGAGTATATAGGGACCGTTACAGCACGTGGTGCGCGAATACCGGAACCGTTACGAGGTTGACCGGGTTTGACCGGATTGACCGGGTTTATGGAGCTCGTGCCATAAATCTCTCAAACAGTTACTAAAGGTCGCGCGCGGGCTTGGCTCGCACGCGACAGGGCTTACTCTAGCCTCCAAACCACAAAGTCCCTACAAGTCCCGTGCAGTGGTATGCGAGGGCTCTGTCTCGCAGCCCCCACATGGATCAGCTCGGCTGGTGATCCAGTGTGGATGGAGCACAATATGGTGTGCTGGATGGTTGCCACGTGGCCAAGATCTGTCAGCTCAGAAAGCAGTATCTACAACTGGCCTCTTCTTTTCCTCGTTCGGGCTGAGGAACGCTTCCTTTAGCTCTTGCTCTTGTGGTCTGGGTTTGTCTTCCATGCATTCAGGTGCTTCTTTGAGCTTCTCATCTGGAGTGCTCTACATTGGCTTTTCTGTTACCGCAATCTGCTCGATTTGGTTGATTTGCCCAGGGATATCCTCATGCCCGCGTGAGGACATCCCCGCGCACCTTCATATGCAATAGCACTTCTTCCCGTTGGCGTAGAAACTCTCTATATCTTTGCCTTCAGGGTCATGCTTTGCTATTCTCTTCAGAGTATATACGTTCTTTCGTTGGTAAGCGATTCGCGGCGCCTCTTCGCGTGTGGGCGGCTTTTCCTTGGCATCCTCTCTTGTCACCATCACTCCTGCAGGTGACTGGTCCTTGATATCTTCCCAAAGAGGTAAAGGAGTAGGGTTGAATGGTCCCGGCGTTTTCTCGTCCGCCATCTCGGTGAACCACACCGCCTCGCTGAGATGTGCTTCATCCAGGTTGAATGGATTCGTTGAAGCCGGTATCTTGACTATTCTGTCGTTCCAGATGGCTTTCATGACTTGGTGGGCTGTTGAAGGGATCGCGTCAAAGCGATGAATCCAGGCTCGTCCTATGATCATGTGATACGTAGTGTTCGCATCTATGACATAGAACTTCGCTGAGCACTTGATTTTGCCGATCTGAACGCCCAGGCGGATCCATCCAATCGTCATTCTAGAGTCGCTTCCAAATCCCATCTGCGGAGATGGACGCCTGACAATCTTGTGCTCGGGGATCCCTGCTAGCTTCAGTGTGTGGAGCGAAACGACGTTGACCGCTGCTCCTCCATCGACGAATGATCTTTTGAACTCGACGCCATTGATGATGGCTGTCACATACAGAGGCCTCTGGTGGCTCGCATCTGTCTTTTTGTCGCTGGCAGAAAAGGTCATAATCTTTTCTGTAGAGCGAGACGCCCTGATGACTTTCCCGTTGGAGACTACAAGATCCTCCTCGTAGTCCTCTGCTATCCTCAATATTGCTTTCGTCATTTCTGTCCGGCACTTCTCGGAGAAGTTCATCTCGTCGAAGAATCTGCTAAAGCCGCGCGACCCCTTCATCCGGTCGGCACGTTCGTCCTCCGTGTCTACGCCGTAGTCCTCGTCATCATGGACTTCGGCAATGATGGGTAGACCATCCTCTGCGAATTCTTCCAGGTCTACAATCGAGATCATGGCGACCTCTTTACCTTTCGAGTCTTGCTCCGCATGGGCAGGAAGTGGATTGTTGCGCACATCCTTCCTGTGATCGCTGACGATCATCTCGCCGTTCTTCATCTTTTGGTTGAATACAATCCTGAGCTTCTTACAGTCCGCTGTGGGATGCATGACCTTGCCGTGGTACTCGCACCACTTCGGGTCCCTCACCATCTCTTTGGAGGGTGTTTTCTCGAGCGGCGGTAGGACACCGTCCTTGCGCCACTGCCTGCAGAGGTCGCTTGCCTCTTCCACCGAACATGGCAGAGGTGGTTCGTCGAAGTTTACAATCTTCGCCTGCTTCTGGGGTGAAACTGTATTGACCTCAGCTTCGCGTCCCCTCTTGTAACTGAATCTCCCGATCTTGTAGGTGGTACCGCTCGAGGGTCGCTCCGGAGCGTTTTTCTTTTTCTGCCTCTCAACTATAGGCTCGATGTTCTTCGTGCATTCGATTAGTTTTGAAAACGTGGGTGTTTGCAGATTGATGAGCATACCTTTGTATTCATCTCGCATGCACTGCAGGCATATCTCTACGAGCCGGCTTTCGAGCATTGGATCTTTGCATTCCAAGGACTTCGCCCTGAACTTCTTGATGAAAGTTATCCTGTCCTCCTCGCGCTTCTGATACATCCGCGAGAGATGGATCATCGTCACTTTTTCTTCCATCTGGAAGAACTTGGTATAGAACTTCTGGACCATGTCGTCCCAAGTCTTCACGGATCCAGCCTCCAACGTTTGGTACCACTTGTACGCTACGTTCCCCAAGGATTTTGGGAACTCTCGCATCAGCAGCTTGGGATCGGCTCCGTATGGCCTCATGACATCGATGAAACACATGACATGCTCATGAGCGTTTCCATTGACATCCTCGAACTTGTCCCATTTAGGAGCCTTATACCCCACCGGGTTAGGCATGAGATAGATCTCCCGCGGGATGGGCGGATCGTTATCTAGCTTCGGGATGATGGTATCCGCGAATGATTGGTGAGCCAGAATAGTGTCCATGCGCTTCTGTAGAGACGTCATACATTCTGGGATGCTTCCCTCGGTAACAGGGGGAGGGGTTGCCGCAGGCGGAGGCGACACGTATGTTGCCGGGGGATTGGGGACATATTGGCCGTTCGCATTGCCCCAGATGTTCGTTGGAGGAGGCAAGGGATACTGCGAAGCCGGGTTAGATACCAAAGCCGGAGGCTGAGGAGTATGAGCAGTGAGAGGCAACATCTGAGTTGTTGACCCTTGAATTGAAGGTAGCTCCGTAGTCGCCGGTGGAGTCTGCAGATTAGGGTTGGGAGGTGTGGTTGACACTCCCAGTCCTTGAGAGACGGCGGTGGCTGGTGAAGGGTTTGGCGCAAGAGTACCCAGAACGGCCATGATCCGTTCTAGCTGCGCAGATTGAGCTTTGAGGGCTTTCGCCTGACCTTGGATGGTGGCGTCCAAAGATTCTAGCGTCGGTGCCTCACCGGGGGTCGTAGGAGTACGGCGGGTCTCTTCTCCCGAGGCGGCTTCGGTGGAAGGCGATCTGTTGCTGACATCATCCTCCTGAGACATGGTTGCTTTTGTTGGTAAATTCACGTCGGGTTCACCAAAATGTGCACAAGAGATTCCGGCGGGGAGACCTCCGTGTACACCGTAAGTAGAGGATCAGAGATAGCACAGGAAGAGTTGGGTTGTGTGTAGGGAGAGAGTAAGGCAGTAGTAATGTCTGAGAGAGAGACAGAGGTTTGGCAGAGCTTCCGCGTATGGCTAGTGTGTTCTCCTTTGTATGGAAAGGTTAACGTCCTATATATAGCAGGGAATGTGACCGTTGTAGTGTGGTTAATGCGCCCATTAATGGCGGCTTAATTAGCTTAACCACAACGGCACGTTCGTCCTCATATATAGGGACTGTTAGAGCACGTTATGCGCGAATACCGGAACCGTTACGGGGTTGACCGGGTTTGACCAGATTGACCGGGTTTATGGAGCTCGTGCCATAAATCTCTCAAAAGCAGTTACTAAAGGTCGCATGCGGGCTTGGCTCGCATGCGACAGGACTTACTCTAGCCTCCAAACCACTAAGTCCCTACAAGTCCCGTGCAGTGGTATGCGAGGGCCCTGTCTCGCAGCCCCCACATGGATCAGCGCGGCTGGTGATCCAGTGTGTGTGGAGCACAATATGGTGTGCTGGATGGTTGCCACGTGGCCAAGATCTGCTAGCTCAGAAAGCACTATCTACACATGGTTAATTATTGTTTCCGTTGCGCATCCATGAATCAAAACCCTATAGCCGGACCATCCCCTTGGTCGTGCCCTAGCTTGGGAGGCAAGGCAAGGGGGCGGTTCCTCAGGGGGCTAAACCTCCCTATGGAATTGTTTCCAAGACTATTTCTTGCCTTGTTGCCCAGTCTTAGTTGTTTCTAAGTTTGAAAAACACCTTTTCCAAGCTTTTGCCCAAACTCTAGTTCCTAGATTCAAAATTATTCACATCCTATGTGATCAAACTCACCAATCTTCACATCCAATGTTAAATTAGGTCCTTTTTGTCTTGAAACAAATTCAATTTGCATCTAAATGCCAATTAATTTCAGTTTTCGTGTAAGATTAACAATTCGGTGTATAAACTGAAAAACTGTAACACATATGATCATGTTATGCGCTACGACCTGTGGCTCTGATACCACTGTTGGGTTTTGATGCAGGTAGCGCAGCGGAATATCAAAATTAATCCTGCTCAAATCGCTCCAAGGATCACAGGCAAGCCATCATAACATGATAAGGGCATAGAAGATGTGTAACTTAGTTTGGGAGATCACGCGAAGAATAGCGTCTTCGTATCTATGAATATCCACACCTTGGATTCTTGATTGGATTCCTTCTTACCGTTTTGTGCTAGCAACGGAAAAAGGAGGAACGGATCACGTAAAACAAGGCACCCTGCAGGCGCCTATGGAGGCCGACGGCAAAGGGGGCGGACGGACAAGGGGGCTTCAGCCTTCTTGCTTTGTGTCTCTTTCTTGCTTTGTTATGTTCTCTCAATAATGACTTGCGTAGAGAAATAACAAGTTAGAGTTCCTTTAGATAGTAATAACTCCTTATTAACTACATGAAAGACTTAATACGAATCCTGTCCTTACATGAATAAGTCCACTTGCAAATTAGTCCTACTAAGTTTGCCTGTGGTTGCGTTATGATCCTTTTATTAATTAGTCCAACTAATTAGTACCTATATCCAATTTAATCCATCCGGTGTCTGACCCTATAGGTTTCTACTTAGTTGGTAGTAACTCTTTACTAACATGGAGCGGTGTCTAGCAACACATCCATGCCACCCAACAAAAATAAATAGTCAGTTATCCCAACAAACCTTGTGCCCAATATTCATGTATTGTGTTATCCTTTTGTCTCCATATCTAGATTGGACACGAGACATTTTAGTCACACTCGTATATCCAAGCCTTAGTTCCTCGATCCTGGGAATATGCTTATGTGAGCAGATAACATCAATATCTCCATATCGATTTATCTGTGTCTTGCCAGAAATTCTATAAGAACCATCACTCGAGTGGCCCATGAATATTTGCTCCCATTATGTGGGAGGGACAAATCCTCTCTACGTCAATACGATCTCTAAGCTTGCTTCCTATCATGCCCGATAACTATCTTTATAGTTACCCGGTTAAGGCGCAACGTTTGATAATTGTAGATAGTGCTTTCTGGATAGGCAGATCTTAGCCACGTGGCGACCATCCAGCACACCTAGCTGCGCTCCACACACACTGGATCACCAGCCGCGCTGATCCACGTGGGGGCTGCGATACAGGGCCCTCGCATACCACCACACGGGACTTGTAGGGACTTAGTGGTTTGGAGGCTAGAGTAAGTCATGTCGCGCGCGAGCGACTACCAAGCCCGCGCGCGACCCCTAGTAACTGCTTTGGCACGAGCTCCATAAACCCGGTCAACTCGGTCAACCTCGTAACGGTTCCGGTATACGCGGGTAACGTGCCGTAACGGTCCCTATATACGCGGACGAACGTGCCGTTGTGGTTAAGCTAATTAAGCCGCCATTAATGGGCGCATTAACCACACTACAACGGTCACATTCTCCGTTATGTACAGGATCGTTAACCCTTCCATACAAGGGTGTAATCACCTGAGATACGCGGAAGCTCTGCCAAAACTCTGTCTCTCTCTCATACAGTGCTATTGTCTTAATCTCTCCCTACACACAACCTTACACTTCCTGTGTCCTTTTTATCCCCTACTCTTGGTGTATATTGAATTCTCTCTGCAGGATTCTCTCGTACACATTTGGTGAACCCGACATGAAACTTACCATTGCAAGCAACCATGTCTCATGAAGATGATGTCAGTAACAGATCGCCCACCACGGAGACCACCTCGGGAGAGGAGACCCGTCACACTCCTAAGGCCGCCGGTGAAGCTCCGACGCTAGAAGCCTTGAACGCCACCATCCAGAATCAGGCAAAGGCTCTTAAGGCTCAATCCGCACAGATGGAACGGATAATGGCCATCCTGGGGACCCTCGCCCCGAATCCTACATCGACCGCTGCTGTCTCTCAGGGAGGAGGAGCCTCCACTACTCAAGGGATTGGGGTATTACCCACACCACCTAACCCTAATCTGCAAACCCCACCGGCAACGGTGCAGTTGCCCTCAGTTCAGGGGCAAAAGGCTCAAATATTGCCTCTTGCCACTCATACTCCTCAACCGCCAACCCTGGCACCCAATCCGTCTTCACAATACCCCTTGCCTCCCCCGCCGTTAACGTGGGGCAACGTGAATTCACAGTACGCTCCTAGCCCGACCGCGGCATATGTGTCGCCTCCACCTGCAACAACCCTTCCTCCTGCTGCTGGGGGAAGTGCACTGGAGTACATGACGTCGCTGCAGCGGCGCATAGAAACCATTTTGGCTAATCAACCGTTCGCAGATACCATCATCCCGAAGGTTGAAAATGATCCCCCTATCCCACGCGAGATCTACCTCGTGCCTAACCCTGCTGGGTACAAGGCTCCTAAATGGGACAAGCTCGAAGATGTCAACGGAAACGTCCACGAGCATGTCATGCGCTTCATCGATGTGATGGGGCCATACGGGGCTGATCCCAAGTTGCTGATGCGCGAGTTCCCGAAATCTCTGGGGAACGTGGCCTACAAGTGGTACAGGACGTTGGAGGCCGGATCCGTGAAGACCTGGGACGACATGGTCCCGAAGTTCTACACTAAATTCTTCCAGGTGGAAGAAAAGGTGACAATGATTCATCTCTCTCGCATGTATCAGAAGCGCGAGGAGGATGGAGTGACATTCATTAAGAAGTTAAGAGTGTTAATTAATTCATGAAAAGTCCTCTGGGATTCGACAACCCTATCTTCCACATTTATTACTAAATCTATAACTGTGCACTTACAGATATCATATCAAGTTTTTGGCGTCGTTGTCGCGGTCCTCGGTTGAATTAGTTAGAATTATTAGCTTTAGGAATTTTACTTTTCTGTTTATATATATTACTCACATGTGTCCAGTCATGTGCGTGTTTTCAGGTGACTCTCTTGGTGCATGTCCCGTTCTAGAAAGAGGTCTGGTACCCACAGTTAGAAGATCCAGAATCACTTTTGCGCACAGAACGTAGAGACTCGAGGAAGACATACTTAGTTACTATGGATGACCAAACTAGACCTGAGTTAGAAAGGTTCTTAAAAGTTGTTCAAGATGTAGAGGCAGCCAAACTCGCAGCTGTGGTGGATGCGGCCAATAGAGCACAAGCAACTAAGCAGCTCAGAACTCAGATGGCGCAAATGCAAGCAGCTATGACACGCCTAAATCCACCACCGCTTGGTGTAGGCGTAGTGCTTGGCAACAATGGAGGTAATGATGGTGGCAACAATGGGGGGGGGGTAATGGAAACAGTGTGAGAAATGTTGTGGCCCAAGAAAATGTGAACTATGATGCAATTGAAGACCGTCCCATGGTAGATTACTTCAGAAATACCAACCTAACAATGTGAGGCCACACAATAATATTGCTCACTTTGAGTTGTCCCAGAAGTTCATTGCCATGGTGCGTAATGAGTGCTTATTTACAGGAGTCCAGAAGATAATCCAAATGCTCACCTGCTTAACTTCGAGCAAATCACCTCGAAGTTGTAAGATAGGAGCGTTATAAAGGTTTTGATACGGATTACGCAACGGAATAAACAAAACAGATATCCGTTTAAGTCCCTCCAAGGATCACAAGTCTAGAATTCAGAACGACGGTAAAGGATGAGAACATCAAGTAGCTTCTTCGTCTCCCTTGATGACTTCACATGAAATAACGTCCACATCTCTGTGCAAATTCCACTCCTAGGATTGACTTCGATCCTCCCCACCTTTGTGCTAGCTGGGGAAGGAGGAGGAAGAAGAATGTCACGCAAAACGAGACCAAAAGAGGCCGCGCCTCTATGGCCGACGGTGAGAGGGGCGGACGGGGGGGGGGGGGGGGGGGGGGGGTCGGTTCGGCCTCCCTTGTTTTCTCTCTCGTTTATTTGTTCTCTCTGTCTTGTGTGATAACAATTATGACACACACTATTTAGAAAATAAGCTAGGAGTTCCTTTATATAGTCTAACAACTCTTTGTTTACTAGATATTAGCCCCTCTACTAATCACGTCCTTAATTACATGGATCAGCCCTATTTGCAAATTAGTCCTACTAAGTTTGCAAGTGGTTGCGTATTGATCCTTATATTTACTTAATCATATCAATTAATTCCCAAGTCCGGTTAAATCCAAAGGGAGTGTGACCCCATAGGTTTCTACATAGTTCGTAGTAACAATTTCTAACATAGAGCGGCCTGTAGAAAGACATCTATGCAACCCAACTAATAGAAATAGTCAATAATTCGACAAACCTTGTGACCAATGTTACCGTATTGTATAATCCCTTTGTCTCCATATCGGGATTGGACACGAGACATACAAGTCACACTCGTATATCCAATCCATAGTTTCACGATCCTAGGAATAGTCTTATCCATGCAGATAACATCAATTTCATATATTGATTTATCTGAGTTTGGCCAGAAATTGTATAAGAACTACCCCTCGAGTTGCCGCGGCTATTTGCTCATGTTACGTGGGAGGGACAAATCATCTCTACATCACTACCATCTCTAAGCTTGCTTCCTATCATGCCCGATAACTACCTTTATAATACCCGGTTAAGACCCAACGTTTGATAATATCAAAGCATGATATTTCACAACTAGAGTATCTAGTGACTTCAAGTCTAAGGACCACAATACCATTGTCACTACGAGAAGCACTTGTGACTTTACATAACCTATATGTAGCCCTCTCGTTTTGGGTCAATCCAGTATTCCATTACCCCTACTGCATATCCATGTGCTAGACTTGATATCTCCATAGCAATCTACCCACATACTAGTCTATATTCGATCGTCATGTAATCAATATAATGGACTGGGGATATCTAAGATAAACAACACATTGGAATCTAAGACCGCAATATGTATGAAGATTTTATTTATGATATCTGCTTGTCAAACTCAGCGCATATGACACATCTGGTCTCGTACACAACATGGCGTACATGATGGATCCAATGGTCAAAGCAAAGGGAACCCTACTCATGCGTTCCTTCTCAATATCATTGGAAGGACAATCCGCCTTCGAAAGGGTGATTTCATGTGACATGGGCAAGAATCCCTTATTGGAATCTTGCATCTTGAACCGTTTCAAGACCTTGTCTATATATGTACTTTGACTTAGGCCTAGCAGCTTCCTCGATAAATCCCTACAGATCTTGATACCGAGTATATAAGCTGCATACCCTAAGTCCTTCATTGAGAAACACTTTCCCATTCAACCTTTGATTGATTGCAAGGTAGGAATGTCGTTTCCAATGAGTAGTATGTCATACACATACAAAACCAAAAACACAACAGATCTCCCACTAACCTTCTTGTAAAAACAAGGTTCATCTTCATTCTTAATGAAGCCAAACTCTTTTACCGCGTCATCAAAACGTAGACTCCAACTCCTAGAAGATTACTTCAACCCATAAATGGATCGCTGCAACTTAAATACTTTATGGGCATGCTCTGGATCCTCAAAACCCTCTGGCTATGTCATGTACATATCCTCAAGGAGGTTTCCATACAGAAACGATGTTTTAAAATCTATCTTCCATATCTCATAATCATGGTAAGCTTCAATAGCAAGTAAGATTCGAATGGATTTGGTCATCACGACTGGGGAAAAGGTTTCGTCATAGTCAATACCATGAATCTGTCTGAATCATTTTTCCACCAATCGGCCCTTGTAGGCAATCACATTGCCATCCATGTCGGTCTTCTTCTTGAAGACCCACTTGCACCCTATGGGCCGAGCCTCTTGGGGTGGTTCCACCAAAGTCCATACTTTGTTGGTATACATGGATTCCATTTGGGACCTCATGGCCTCATGCCACTTATGACAGTCCGGCCTTTTCATGGACTCTCCATATTTAGTAGGCTCATCATCTATGAGCAACGTGTCACCAGGCTCAGCCACGAGAAGTACATACCTCTCTGGATCCTTGCGCACTCTACTCGACCTACAAAGTTCTGGTGTTACCTGAACAGGTTCTTCCACATCATCTTGTGGTTCATGTTCGTGTTCCATAGTAAGATCAGTGGTTTGTGGTTCTTGGATTTCTTCAAGCTCAAATGTCCTCCCACTTGCTCTTTTAGATACAAAATCTCTTTCTAGGAACACGCCGGTCCGAGCAACAAACACTTTGTTATCGGTAGGATTGTAGAAAAAATACCCTTTTGTTTCCTTAGAATATCCCACAAACTTACACTTATCCGACATGGGACCGAGCTTTTCTTTTCGTAAACGTTTTAAATATACATCGCAACCCCAAATCTTCATGAACGATAGTTTGGGTCGCCTCCCACTCCACATGTTATATGGAGTCTTCATGAATGATTTTTGATGAAACACGGTTAAGGGTGAAAGGTGCATATAATAGAGTGTGCCCCCAAAAAGATAACAGAAGATCTGTTTGACACATCATAGATCGAACCATGTTCAACAGATTTCGATTCCTCCTCTCAGACACGCCATTCCATTCCGGCATTCCTGGTGGAGTGATTTGGGACAAGATCTCACACTCTCTATGAAAGTCTTCAAACTCATGGCTTATGTATTCTCCTCCACGATCCGATCTTAGAGATTTAATACTCTTGCCAAGTTGCTACTCTACTTCATTCTTGAGAAATTTTCAAAGGGTTCGGATTTGGCCTTGATAAGGTATGCAAATCCATATCTACAGAAATCATCATTAAATGTAATCAAATAAAGATAACCGCCCGTGGCAGGCGTGGAAAATGGCCCACATACATCAGTATGTACAAAAACCAATTGCTCACCAGTCCTCTCTCCTTTCATATTGAAAGGGGACTTTTTCATTATTCCTAATAAACAAGGCTCATGTGTCTCATATGATTCATAATCAAATGATTCTAGGAATCCATCCTTATGGAGTCTAGAAATGTTTTTCTCGTTTATATGGCCTACACGACAATGCCATAAATAAGTATAAAATAAATCATTATTTTTAATCCTCTTGATATTAATGTTATTGACAGGATTGCTTAGATCAAGGATATATAATCCATTAGATAATTGCGCACTACAATAGTGAATACTATCAAAATAAATGGAGCAACAATTATCCTTTATTGAAATAGTAAAACCTTTCTTGTCAAAACAAGAAATGGAGATAATGTTTCTGCTCATAGAAGACACAAATAGCAATTATCTTATTCTAAAACTAATCACGAAGGCAAAGATAGCTTGATCACGCCAAAGGCCAATGCAGCAACCTATGCTCCATTCCCTACGCGCAGGTCTATCTCCCCTTTAGCCAATCTTCCACTTCTCTTTAGATCCTGCACATTTCGATGAGTGTGAGATCCACATTCAATATCCAATACCCAAGATGAAGAGTAAGTTAAATTCACATCTATAACAAAAATACCTGTGGTGGTGGAATCACTATTCCAAGACTTTTATCCTCCATATACTTTAGCAAGTTCCTCTTCCAATGTCCAGGCTGACTGCAGTAGTGACACTCACCCTTAGTCACGCTCTTGGTAATGCAACCAGCAGGTTTGAGGAAAAATTCCTTGGGTTGAAACTGACTTGCCTTTCCCTTTGGAGGTAGAGGCAACTCGCTTGCCTTTTCCTTTGTTCACCATCATTATGGCCTTGCACTTTCCCTTGTTAATGCTTTGTTCAGCTTTCCTCAACATATTGAGTAAATCTGGGAGAGGCATGTTGATCTCATTCATGTTATAGTTCATAATGAACTGTCCATAACTATCATGCAACAATTTCAATATGAGATCAGTGGCCAACTCTTAGCTTATTGGAAGCCCAAGGCATGTGAGATTCTCCAAGTATCCGATCATGCGCAGTACATGAGGTCCCATAGGGTTTCCCTCTGACAGATGACATTTGAACAATGCCTTGGAAACTTCACACCGCTCAACCCTTGCCTGCTCTTGAAAGATCTGCTTCAATTGTATGATCATATCAAACGCAACCACGTTCTCATGTTGCTTTTGAAGCTCAGAGTTCATGGTGCAAGGCATGAGGTAGGCCACATCAGAAGCATCGTCAACGGTCTTCTGATATGCCTTTAAGGGTGCAACATAATTATTTTCTTGACCCACAGGAACTTGCTCTTCTAGCATGTACATTTTCTTCTCTTGCTTGAGACCAATTCTCAAGTTCCTATACCAGTTTAGAAAATCTGTTCCAGAAAGCTTGTCCTTCTTAAGGACCGATCATAGGGATTCAGATGAATTCAATCAATTTTTTTCCATTGGAATTCTACAAAATGTGAAATATACAAGTTCTAGTATTTTTTGAACAAATGAATACATTTAATAATGGCTAGATTATAAAACATAGCTCCCACTATTTTTCTTGAATTAATAACCCTTCATATTAATGAGTAAAATATAATTATACTTTCTAGTGGGCCTAGATCTATATTTCACTTCCTTTTGGACTTGCTTTGGCAAGTCACCCAAATTCAGTTATTTAGGTAGGAACGATTTTCCAATTGCATCCTATGCAACTCTTGGTTCAATTGGGAAACTAACTCCTTATTTATCTATCCCGTAGATAATTCCAATTGTTTGCCTCTAAGCTTTTAATCTAATTGAAGTAGCCTAGTTGAGTCCAACATCTTACTATAACAATTGCACATTACTAACTTGTGTCATCGCGCCATATCATGATGAATCAAGTCGCCTTGCTTTGGAAATCCCCGATTTGATCATGATCATGGCAAGTGTTTAAGTTACGAGAAGGCAAAAACATAATATTTAATTTGAGAGATTTTTCTTTTTAATTTTAATTGTTTTGTTGATCCATATCAACTGATCTACTTATTTGGGTTGGGAAATCCCAAAATAAAAGATCCGGGTTGGTTTTATCTTGTTACCAATTTGTATGCATCATCCATACACCAACAATAAATAACAAGACAATAAATAAACAACCACAAACAATAAATAAACGTAATGTGGATATGGCCTCCTAAACTAAGATATTCCCAATCCAATGATAATATCTATATGCCCTGAAAAAATAGTATGCTCATTTCCATGTGCCTCCATTTTTCAGCCCATGCTCCTTTAGCTTAAGGAATGTCTCCTTCTTGTGATTCCTTCAATTATTTAGGCTTCTTCTCCATGTCTTGACTATTATCTACTCTATCTAATACTATCTAGCATCTATACTAAATAGATAGACCTCACAAGTTGAAGAGAAGACCGGCTCGCATGCCGTAAAACCTAATTAATTAATTATTATAATAAAACCAAACCACAAAAAAATAAACATTCACAACATCCACATCTAAGGTCGTATCCAATCACCATGAAAAAAAAAACATAATACAGTTAACATCTAATTCTAATGCGCTTGATCAATTTTGGTTGATTATTGGGTAACTAGGGTCAAACGATCCAAGGGGCCCACCAACATGCTTGGCCGAACCCCAAAGGAACCGTCCGGGCCGCCTTAGGCAGGTCGGCCCGACCCGTGGGTCCAACCACCGGTCGGCCGACCCGAATTGGGTTGTCGGCCCTTTGTCTTGGGCGGCAAGGAAGGGGGCGGTCCTAGGGGGCGAACCCCTTAGGGATTGTTTCCAAAAACAACTCCTTTTTCTTCCTTGTTTCCCAGGTATATTTGTTTCCAAATTGAAAAAAAAAAACCATTTTCCCCAATTTTTTCCCAATTTGTGAGGTTTTAGATATACTAAAGATAAAAGATTACAAAACAGAAGAAGAACACAATAGAAGAATGAGCTTGTGAAGGCCTGGATGTGTTCTTCATGAAACTGGAATGATTGATCTTCTGAAAGTTGTAATTGAAGCCTGAATTTGTGTGTGTTTAAATGTCTAGTCTTCCACGAATTTTCCACACTTCTCTCAGTTCTCTGTAATCTTATTTTTGTTCCAAAATTCAAACCAGTCTTTTATCCACTCTCTGCAACTGAATGAGATATTTTAGGATCTCAGTTCCTGCAAATCCTCATCCTTTCTAACTGCAATTTATAACAGCTTTGAGTAGATATCCGTTGGAGTTTGTTGAGATTGCATTTGCACGTTTAAAAAACCTGCAACAACATTAAAACACAGCAACGACAAAATCCAGAAATATAACAGCACTAAGTCTGTTTGGATTTCCAGTTTCTGAATAAAAACTGGATAAAGTGAATAAAACAATAATCTGATTTACTTCTGAAACATATAACTCATGAAAAACTAGTTTACAACTTATAGAAGTCATTAAACAACCATAATAATAAAGATCAGATCCTGCAAAAGAGAATCAAATTAATTCTGTAAAACTGTCAGCAGCTCAAGGCACATCTCAAGGCCTTGAAGCCCTGAACATGCTTCACAGTCTTTCAATATTAAGACCAGAAATCTTTGATTCACTTTGATCAGGATATCTGCAAATGTGTTAGATGTATAAAGAATATATAACACATATATTTGCAGCCAATCTCTGATCTTAAACATAAGATATACAACCTGCAACACAAGATTATTAGATCATACAGTATACTAAAGCAACTCTCAAAGCTTTGAAGCTCTGATCAGCATCTCAAGGCCTTGGAGCCTAGACATACTTTGTCTTTGTCTTTCATCACTCAAAACAGTTACTTCTCAAAACACACTTAGAAGTCTTTGAGTCAACAATCTCTCCCTTGATGAAAGACAAAACCCATAATCTTGTGTAAATACCCCTGCAACTTCTTGTAAGAATTAGATATCATCATTTGCAGAAACAATAAACAGTAATACCAGTCAAACCAAATTAACACAGATAACCAGTAATCACAGATCATCAATAATCACAGAACACAAAAGATTAACACAAAAACTCAAAATATTAAATATTATTATCCAAACTTATCTAAATACTGAAGAGTAACCACAAATAGCACATAATTTCTCCCCCTTTTTGACTTTCATCAAATAAAGGTGAAGAAATGTTGGATCATTACTCAGAGTATTAAAAAAACTTAACAAATAAAACTACTGAATGTCAAGGCCTTGAGAACAGAAAAGAAAGAAAGAAAGAAAGAAAGAAAGAAAGAAGGAAAGAACGAAAGGATCAAGGCTTTGGTTTTCTCAAATCTTCACTTCTTCTTTGATGCTTGGCCTTTCTCTGAGCCTTCTCCAACCTCTTCATCACTTAAAGCATCTTCAGCAGACTGATTCCCTTCTTGTTCAGCATCCACCTCAGCAACAACTTCTTCAATGATCTCATCCACTTTCTTGTTCTTAATCTGCACTGAATCACCCTCTGTAGCTGCATCAACACATGTGTCTTCACCAGCTTCTTCTTCATCAGTTTGCTCATATAGATCATTTGAAGTGAGCACCACTGGAATAGGCTCCTTTTTCTTCTTCTTAATTCACCTAGCCTTTCATCTGAGTCAACACTAGTGTCATAACTAGTAGCAGAACGAATCTTCTCCAAGTTCAAATCTTTGATGACAACATCCAGTATTCATCACATTCATCAAACCCTTGAACTGATTAAACTCAGAAGATAGATCAAACAGCCTTTGTCTAAGATCTTCAATCTCAACCTGCTGTTCTTCAAACTTCTCAACCAACAGAGAGTAATCTTCATTTGCTTTTCCCCTTGATGTTGTAGCCCCTTTAGGTTTAACAAAATCTTTCTCCTCAAGCTCAGCTTTGGAAAAATCTGAATAGAACTTCCATTGACCTTTTCCTGTTTGAACCACCCCAATCCTCTATAAAGCAGTCTCATCAACTAACCCAAAACCACCAGTTATCTTCTCCTCTCCTTTCACAGGTACTTCAAAATGCTCAAAGAAAAGAGGTAAAAGGTTTGCATAAGGAAGAGGATGGTTTCTAGTTCTAGTAGCACAGTAGATCATATGCTCCATAATCACTGTTGGCAAGTCAATCTCAAACCATTGACATATCAGGTACATCAGGATAAGAACTTTATCAGTAACCAACTCTCTTGAGTTTTCCCTTGGAACAACACTTCTCATCAGAATTGTAAACAAAATTTTGGCCTCACAGTTGAGCACAGAGTGTGTCAACTGTTTGGGACCAAAGGGAACACCATCAATGAAGAACATAGCTCTGGCTTTTTCTAGACACTCCTTCCTATCAGGATGATCACCAACATTATACTTCTTAGGAATGCCCAAGACTTTGGAAAAAGTCCTATGATCTAGCCTTAAGTTTATCCCAGCCACCTTAGAGGTTAACACCAATTTTTCTTCCCTTCTTGAACCAAATTCAGATAAAACAACCTAGTCAACCTAGGATAAGCTTTAGAACTAGGATTTAACACCTTCCAAACTGCAGAATCTCTTAACTTCCTCATGCAATCAATATCCAGTTTATCTAATAACTCTTCAGAAATAATACTACAAAAAGCAACCTTGGATGATGCATACCCTTGCATCCAAACTGTCCTAACTTCAGAAATAAAAAACCAATCTGAAGGAAGTACATTTTTACCTTCATAACCCTTTTTGATTGCAAAAGAAACTTGTTTAACCCTTGAATTCTTCTCAGCGGGTTTCTCCTTCTCTGGTTCTCCTTCAATGGACTTCTTCTTACTTTCCTTAGCAGATTTCCCCTTTTCTTCTTCACTAGAATTTTTCTTCTCTCCCCCTTTCTTCTTGTCAGGCCTAGGTTGATCAGCACCCTGAGCCTCTGTCTCCTTCTGTGGATCAATACTAAAACCTTCATCTCCATTTTCTGTTTTGATCTTCTTTGCAGGAGGTGAGTCCTCAAGCAAACTTTGAGTGTTTTCTGAATCCGAATCAGAGATCACAATCTTCTCCTTCTTGTTTGCCCTCTTCTTAGATCTACCAGAAGACTTTCCCTGTTGTTGAATCCTGGCTGATTTGCGCTCCATTGTGGGTTTAGGGTTTTTCAGAGAATAATGAGATTGAGAGAAATAGAGAGAGAGCAGAGAGACGTAGAGAATTGAGAGAGAATGAAGAAGAAAAGCCCTGAATTTCAGCTCATGTAGGTTGAAAGAATGAGTTATAATAGGACTCTACTGAATTCAACATGCAAATCGAATCTTTAAAATATTTTTGGATATTTTAGAAAATTCTCCGAGTATTCAAATATTATACAATTATCTGAAGAGAAAACATATAATATTTGATGATCCAATTTTTTTAAAAAAATTACAGATGTTTCAAGACCTTGGAGAAAAATCTTAAGGCCTTGAGATTTTCTGCAGTCTTAGAAATTTCAAAGCTTTGAACTATACTTTCAAGGCTTTGGAAAATATAATCTCAAGGCTTTGAAATTTCACCACATAAACACAATTAAGTACTAATACTTCCCCTAAACCAATGCATCCTTGTTTAACAAACCCAGTTCAAGCCTTAGGGATGAAATCTATCATCTGGCAGAGGTTTAGTGAAAATATCAGCAATCTGTATAGAAGTGGAATTAAAAGATAGAACAACATCACCTTTTTTCTGCATGATCTCTAAGAAAGTGATGTCTCACATCTATATGCTTGGTTAGTGAGTGTTGTACTGGATTATTAGATATTGAAATAGCACTTGTGTTGTCACAATGAATATGCACATTTCTGAAGTTATAGCCAAGATCTCTAAGTTGTTGAGCAATCCACAACACTTGTGAATAGCAAGCTCCAGCTGCAATGTATTCAGCTTCTGCAGTTGATAATGCTACAGAATTTTGCTTCTTAGAATGCCAACTGATCAGTGAAGATCCAAGAAATTGGCAACATCCAGAAGTTCTCTTCCTATCTACTTTATATCCTGCAAATTTTGCATCTGAATAGCCACTCAACATAAAATTAGATCTCCTTGGATATCAAAGCCCCAAGTCTTTGGTTCCATTCAAATATCTAAAAATTATTTTTACAGCAGTTTAATGACTTTCCTTGGGATCTGCCTGAAATCTTGCACACATGCAAACACTAAACATAATATCAGGTCTAATAGAAGTTAAATACAAAAGTGATCCAATCATACCTCTATATTCTTTTTGATTTACACTCTTATTATTTGAATCCTTGTCTAATGAGAGTGATGAACTCATAGGAGTTTTAAGTACCTTGGACTGTGACATATTGTACTTGTTCAAAAAGTTCTTGGTATACTTTCCTTGATGTACAAATATCCCTTTCTTCATTTGTAAAATATGAAGTCCAAGAAAGAAATTAAGTTCTCCCATTAAGCTCATCTCAAACTCCCTGCACATCAGACTAGAGAACTCTTATCAAAGAGCATCATTAGTAGCACCAAACAAAATATCATCCACATAGATCTGAACTACTAAAAAATCAGTTTCATGATGTTTAATAAAAAAGTTTTATCTACTAGACCTCTCTTGAAATTATTGTCAAGTAAAAATTTTGAAAGTCTATCATACCAAGCCCTTCGAGCTTGTTTCAAACCATAAAGAGCTTTGTCTAGTTTGTAAACATGATCAGGGAAGTTTTCATCTTCAAAACCAGGAGGTTGTGCTACAAAAACATCTTCTTGTAAATAACCATTCAGAAAAGCACATTTAACATCCATTTGATAAAGCTTTATGTGATTGTGAGATGCAAATGCAAGAAGTATTCTAAAAGCTTCTAACCTGGCAACAGGAGCAAATGTCTCCTCATAATCTATACCTTCTTCATGATTGTATCCCTGTGCCACAAGTCTGGCTTTGTTCCTTATCACTTTGGTATTCTCATCAAGCTTATTTTTGAACACCCATCTGGTTCCTATAACTGATTTCTCTTTTGGTCTGGGAACCAGATTCCATACCTTGTTTCTTTCAAATTTATCAGATCACTTTGCATTGCAATGATCAAGTCTGCATCTTCCAGTGCTTCCTTGGTATTCTTAGGCTCAATCAATGAACAAAAGCACTATAATCACACAATTTCTTCAACTGTCCTCTTTTCTGAGTTCCAGTTGATGGATCAGATATAATATTGTCAGCTGGATGATCTGCAAGATACTTAAACTTCTTCCTTGGTATCCAGGAATATGTTCCTTCAAGGCTTTGAGTTCTTGAAACAGTAGAGGGAGCATCATATAAAGTCTCAGTTTCAGTCTCAAGGCTTTGAGATTTTGGCTCTGAAGGGGGTTCAAGGCCTTGAGATTCTATTGATTGATTCTGCACTTTAGTTTTTCCTTTGTCCTCTTTCACATCATCATCATCAGACTCATGCTTGTTCAAATTTAGATCTGGAAAATTTTCACTCAGAGAATCCTTAGAACTTTCATAAAAAAACACATGAATACTCTTTTCCACAATCTTGGTTTTTCTATTGTAAACTCTATAAGCTTTGCTAGTTTGAGAATATCCTAGAAATACACCTTCATCACTTCTAGCATCAATTTACCAAGATTTTCTCTACCATTATTATGCACAAAACATATGCAACCAAAAGGTTTGAAATAAGAGACACTAGGCTTCCTACCTTTAAACAGTTCATAAGGAGTCTTTTTCGAAATAGGCCTAACCAAACATCTATTTAGCACATAATTGGCAGTATTAACAGCTTCTGTCCACAAGAAATTTGGCAAATTACTTTCAAGTAGCATGGTTCTAGACATATCCTCAAGTGTCCTATTTTTCCTTTCAACTACTCCATTTTGTTGTGGAGTTCTAGGTGCAAAAAATTTGTGTGATATGCCATGCTTTGCACAAAATAAATCAAAGTCAAGTTGATCAAATTCCCTACCGTGATCACTTCTAATAGATGCAACAGGCAAATTTTTCATAGTTTGAAGCTCTTTGCACAGTCTAGAAAATTCAGATAAAGCTTCAATTTTGTCTCTAATAAACATCACCCAAGTAAATCTAGAATAATCATCTACTATAACAAGCATATACCTCTTACCTGTTGGGGTATGAACTCTCATAGGACCACACAAGTCCATATGCAACAGTTCTAAGGGTCTAGAAGTACTTACAAAGTTCTTTGTCTTGAATGAGCTTCTTGTTTGTTTACCTTGTACACATGCCTTGCAGACCTCATCATCTGAAAACTTTTGTGATGCTAGTCCTCTTACCAAATCCTTTGCGATGAGTTTATTCAAGGTGTGTATGCTAATATGCCCAAGCTGTCTATGCCAAAGCTTTGAATCTTCCTTCAAGGCCTTGAGGCATTTCAGCTTGTCACCTGCAACACTGTTAGTACTCATAGCATATAGATTATATGATCTAGGAGCAGTGAGTATGCAATCTCCAGATTTCTCATCTTGCACCACACATTTCTCCTTGACAAATATAGCTTTATAACCTTTATCACATAACTGAGAGATACTAAGCTGATTATATTTAAGTCCATCCACAAGATAAACATCTGAGATAGAGTTGGTAGAACCATTACCAATACTACCTATACCAATAATATTGCATTTTGCATTGTCACCAAGTGTAATTGTTCCTCTTGATTTTTTATGTGGCTCGGTAAAGAGAGATTTCTTTCCAATCATATGTCTGGAACAACCACTGTCTAATATCCATTTCTGATCTTTCAAGGCCTTGGTGACATCCTGCAAATATAAATCATTGCCTTAACAGGCTGTTAGACCAAGTGCAGAACTTTGAGTCATACTCAGAATCAGCCATGTTTGGTGGTCTAATTCCTTTTGGAACCCAAATATGCCTAACCTGTCCCTTAAGGTGATAAGGATAAGTAATCCTTATAATATGAGGTTCTGATCTTCTGAAGGGACAAGTTAATCTGATATGACCAATTTTTCCACAGTAATTATATTTTGGAGAATGTCTGCTACCAGATTTGACAAAAGTAGTTTGGCTTTTCTTTGGAAAATTTGGATTATAGCCAATCCCACTTTTATGCATTGATTTCAGACTTCCTCCAAGAATGAGATTCAGATTATGTTCTGAGCCTGTAAAACTGGCTAGGACCTTTTTAGAATCTTGAAGTTTCTCAGTCAAAGAACATATTTGTTGTTCTAAATCCTCTGAATGAGTCTTTAGATCAGCATACCTTTCAGTTAAAAGAGTGTTTTGATCAAAAATCTCTTTTATCTGTGCCTTCAAGGCTTTGAACTTGCTGTCCAAGGTCTTGAAGTCCTTTTCCATTTTTGTCTTAGAAACTTCAACAGTTTTGTTGGTAAAAACTAGGTCCAGGTTTTCTTTTACCTGCTCATGAACCTTAATCTTTAAAGAATAAATCTCATTTCTATAACTTTCCTCATTTAAAACCATACTCTTGAGAATTTTAGAAAGTACATCAGAAGGACTAGCAAGAAGATGTTTTACCATTTCCTCATTATGTCTGTCTGAAGACTTTTCTTCATCATGTTTAGCCATGAAGCACAAATTTGCTTGGTCTTCTTCTGTGTCTGAGTCACTTGATGAATCATAATCACTTCAAGAGGCCATCATGGCTTTCTTCCTTCTGTTGTCAGTGTCTTTGTTTTGAAAGTTCTTGTTATTCTTCTTCTTTGGACAATCCCTTACTAAATGATCTGCATCACCACATTCAAAACGATTCATTACTTTAGTGTTATGTGACTGTGATGAAGACTTACCTTTGTAGTCCTTGCTGCTTGAAGGTCTTGTTCTCTCTCTGTTTTAGTCTCTATTACCAGAGTTTCTTTTCTTTTTGAGAATCATGGACAAGGCCTTGGAGATCAATGCTAAAGCCTCTTCATCATCATGCTCATCTTCAGTCTCAAGGCTTTTAGATTTTTCATTATCTTTAGCCTTGAGTGCTAAGTTCTTGATGTTTTCACTCAGATCAACTTTTACATCTTTCATAGACATTTCATGAGTGAGCAGCTTTCCTTGTAGATCATCTAGCTGAAGAAGACTTAAATCCTAAGCTTCCTCAATAGCTGTTGTCTTTGGCTCCCACTTGGCTTTTGGTAAGCTCCTCAGAATTTTCCTGACCTTTTCCTCATTTGAAAACTTCTTTCCCAATGACTCCAGATTATTCACCACATCAGTGAATCTTTTGAACATCTCCTTGATGGTATCATATGAGTTCATCTTGAACAGCTCATATTGCCTCAGAAGTATGTTAATCTTGGTCTGTTTAACCTGACTTGTTCCTTCATATGTCACAACTAGTTTTTCCCATACTTCTTTGGCACTTTTGCAATTTGACACTCTATTGAACTCATTTGCATTAAGAGCATAGTATAACCGTTCATAGCCTTGTAATTTTTTGATACCTTTTCCAGTTCAGTAACTGAGAGATTTTCCTCAGACTTGATGCATCTAACTCCATCAATGGTAGTGTAATACTCATGAGGACCATTCTGAACTATTGACCACAATTCAGTGTCTTGATCTATGATGAACATCTTCATCAATGCCTTCCAGTGCATGAAGTTATCACCACAGAACAATGGAGGTCAGTTTGCTGCCCTTCCTTATGAGAATCCACCATCTCCTACATTACTCATAGTCACAAGATTGTTAGATCTATATTAGTGACCCAAGCTCTGATACCAATTGAAAGTTTGTAATGTAGACTAAATACAGGACCAAAATACTCTAGAAGGGGAGGGGGGTTTGAATAGAGTATGGAAACTATTTTCTAAAACCAAGTTTTAACTAAGTGAATATGTGAGAAACTCAAATCTCAAGGCCTTGAGATTTTAGAAAGCTAGTCAGAAACTTTATAAGGCAAACAGAAAGCTTCAAGGCCTTGAACTACCACCAGTTCTAAATAGTTTATAAACCCTAGTTTGATTTGAGTTGCTTGCAGCAGAAAATAACAAAACTGTAAATTAAAGAACACAAGGCAATTTACAGAGTTCAGTCTCAATGGACCTAATCTCTGCCTGAGGGATCTAATCCCACCAGTATTGGGCAAACACTTCTTATTACTCACACAGAAACAGCCCCAGATCTCCAAGCCTATGTGAATTCCCTTACACCTATACAGCTTGTGGTTCCAAACCTATCTAGTACCAGCTACTAACTGTTGAGCTAACAAGAACCTCTTTTTGTTCACTTGAACAACCAACACTAGGTTTTGTGAGGTTTTAGATATACAAAAGATAAGCAGATTACAAAACAGAAGAAGAACACAATAGAAGAATGAGCTTGTGAAGGCCTGGATGTGTTCTTCAGGAAATTGGAATGATTGATCTTCTGAAAGCTGTAATTCAAACCTGAATGTGTGTGTGTTTGAATGTATGGTCTTCCACGAATTTTCCACACTTCTCTCAGTTCTATGTAAGCTTCATTTTCTTTCAAAATTCAAACCAGTCTTTTATCTACTCTCTGAAACTGAATGAGAGATTTTAGGATCTCAGTTCCTACAAATCCTCATCCTTTCTAACTGCAATTTAAAACAGCTTTGAGTAGATATCCGTTGGAGTTTGTTGAGATTGCATTTTCACGTTTGAAAAACTTGCAACAACATTAAAACACAACAACAAGAAAATCTTGAAATATAACAGCACTAAGTCTGTTTGGATTTCCAGTTTCTGAATAAAAACTGGATAAAAATAATAAAACAATAATCTGATTAACTTCTGAAACATATAACTCATGAAAAACTAGTTTAAGACTTATAGAAGTCATTAAACAACCATAATAATAAATATCAAATCCTGCAAAAGAGAATCAAGTTAATTCTGTAAAACTGTCAGCAACTCAAGGCACATCTCAAGGCCTTGAAGCTCTGAACATGCTTCACAGTCATTCAATATTAAGACCAGAAATCTTTGATTCACATTGATCATGATATCTGCAAATGTGTTAGATGTATAAAGAATATATAACACAGATATTTGCAGCAAATCTCTGATCTTAAACATCAGATATACAACCTGCAACACAAGATTATTAGATCATACAGTATACTAAAGCAACTCTCAAAGCTTTAAAGTTCTGATTATTATCTCAAGGCCTTGGAGCCTTAGACATACTTTGTCTTTTTTCTTTCATCACTCAAAACAGTTACTTCTCAAAACCACACTTAGAATTCTTTGAGTCAATAATCTCCCCCTTGATGAAAGACAAAACCCATAATCTAATGTAAATACCCCTGCAACTTCTTGTAAGAATTAGATCTCATCATTTGCAGAAAAAATAAACAGTAATACCAGTCAAACCATAATCTTGTGTAAATACCCCTGCAAATATGATGAAACCTTTTCCCCAGTCGCGATGACCAATTCCATTCAAATCTTACTTGCTATCACAACTTATCACGATTATAAAATTTGGAAGATGGATGTCCAAACAGTGTTTATGTATGGAAACCTCCTTGAGGACGTGTACACAACACAACCAGAGGTTTTTGAAGATCCAGAGCGTGCCCATAAACTGTGTAAGTTTCAGCGATCCATTTATGGGTTGAAGCAAGCTACTAGGTTGGAATCTACATTTTGATGACGCGGTCAAAGAGTTTGGATAAATCAAAAACGAAGAAGAACCTTGTTTTTACAAGAAGGTTAGTAGGAGATCTATTGTGTTTCTGGTCTTGTATGTGGATGATATACTACTCATTCCTACCTTGCAATCTGTTAAAGATTTGTTAGGAAAGTGTTTCTCAATGAAAGACTTAGGGGATGCAGCTTATATACTTTGTATCAAGATCTATAGGGATAGATCGAGGAAGCTTCTAGGACTAAGTCAAAGTAATTATATAGACAAGGTGTTGAAACGGTCCAACATGCAAGACTCCAAGAGAGGATTCTTTCCCATGTCGCATGGGATCACCCTTTCAAAGGATGATTGTCCTTCCAATAAGATTCAGAAGAACCGCATGAGTAGGATTCCTTATGCTTCGGCCATAGGATCTATCATGTATGCCATGTTATGCAGTAGATCAGATGTGTCATACGCTCTGAGTATGACAAGCAGATATTAGTCCAATCTGGGTGAGAGTCACTGGATCGCGGTCAAAAACATCCTTAATTACATGAGAATAACTAAAGATGCATTCTTGATCTATGGAGGGGAGGGCGAGCTACGTGCAATGGGTTACACTGATGCAATCTTCCAAATCGACAGAGATGATATCACATCGCAGTCGGGATTCGTGTTATGCCTGAATGGATGAGCTGTGAGCTGGAAAAGTTCCAAGAAAGAGACGGTTGCTGATTCTGCAACTGAGGCTGAGTACATTGTTGCGAGTGGTGCATCAAAGGAGGCTGTTTGGATCAGGAAGTTCATCATTGAGCTTGGTGTGGTTCCTAGTATTGTGGATCTGATAGAGTTGTATTATGACATCACTGGAGCAATCGCACAATCAAGGAACCCAGGTCATACCAAAAATCCAAGCACGTACTCTGAAAGTTCCATCTTATTCGAGAGATCGTCGATCAAGGAGATGTGAAGATATGCTATATTCCTACATATGAAAATCTGTCAGATCCACTTACAAAGCCGCATGTTCAGCGCAAGCATGAAGGGCACAATAGATCTATAGGCATACAAGATGCACCAGATTGGCTCAAGTGCAAGTGAGAGACTGTTGGAATAGATGCCCTAGAGGCAATCTTCTTTAGTGCGAACATTATTTTGGCTTGAATAATAATTGTATTATTTATGCAAATGTTTAATATATTGAAGTCCTTAGATTACAATGTGTTGTTTATCTTAAATATCCCTAGTCAATTATATTTATTAACATGACGATCAACTATAGACTAGTATGTGGGTAGATTGATATGGGGATATCAAGTTTAACACATGGGCATGCATTAGGGGTAATGACATACTGGAATGACCCACCACGATAAGGCTACATACAAGTTATGTAAAGTCACAACTGCTTCTCGTAGTGACAATGGTATTGTGGTCCTTAGACTGGAAGTCACTAGATGCTATAGTTGTGAAATATCATGCTTTGATATTATCAAACAATGCGCCTTAACTGGGTAACTATAAAGGTAGTTATCAGGCATGATAAGAAGCAAGCTTAGAGATGGTAGTGATTCAGGTAGGATTTGTCCCTCCCACATGACTGTAGCAAATATCCGCGGCCACTCGAGGGGTAGTGCTTATGGAATGTCTGGCCAGACTCAGATAAATCAATATAGGATATTGATGTTATGAGCTTGGATAAGACTATTCCAAGGATCGAGAAACTATGGATTAGATATACGAGGGTGACATGTCTCGTGTCCGATCCGAATATGGAGACAAATGGATAATGCAATGTGGTAAGATTGGTCACAAGGTTTGTCGGATTACTGACTAGTTCTATTAGTTGGGTGGCATTGATGTGTTGCTAGACACCGCTCTATGTTAGTAATTGTTACAACCAACTAACTAGAAACCTATGGGGTCACACGCCCTATTGATTAAACTGGACTTGGGAATTAATTATTGGGAATAATTAAATAGAAGGATCAATACGCAACCACAAGCAACCCTAGCTGGACTAATTTGCAAGGTCGACTAATCCGTGTCTGGAAATGATTAGTATTGGGGCAAATACGTAGTTAAGAAGGCTTTGTTAAATTATAAAAGAAAACTCTAGCTTGTTATTTCATTAATGTTCCATCATTGAGTGAAATAACAAGCAATGATAGAAAGCAAGACAAGGCAAGGCCGAAGCCTTACCCGTCCGCCGCTTCCCCGTTCTCGGTCGACCTCCAGGAGGCGCGCTGCCCCTCTTTTCTCTGTTTGCGTAATTTTATTCTTCCTCCTTCCATCAATTTCTAGCATTTAGGATTGGAAGGAATCTAGAATTGATACTAGGCGTGGACTCCCATAGAGATGTGGTCACTATTTCACGTGAAGTCATCAATTCAACCAACTAAGGTACACATGAATGTCTTCCCTAACCATCGTTATGATGTCTACTCCTGTGATCCTTGGAGGATCTTTAACGGAGTTAATTATTGTTTATTCTGCTGCGTAATTCGTATATAAACCCTACAGGGTGGAGACGCTGAGTCTCGGGTTGCAATTTCTATCATCATGGCGAGGGTGTGTGAGATGCGGGTTGTGATTTGAGAATGTGACACTTTAGAACTTAGTACTTCATGATTATCCTTTTGTCCCTAAGCTTCATCATTCTAAACCGTTAGCGGAATAGGAGCTCGGACTATGAACGTGGCTTAGCCTCGCGTAGCCTCTTATTTTTGTCGACACACGCTAAGAGGTAGGTTATTATTTATACTAACTCTATGCATTCTATACTAACTATGGGGAATTACTTTTTGTCGAATTTCGTTGCGCTTCACACCTCTTGCCTAACTTTTTCATCACTCAAAGAGTGTCGGTTTATGTAGATTGAAATTGCCTCATTTCCCAAAAAGAATTTAATTTGTGATACTTGTTCTAAGATCGAGTCAAGTTTTTCATTTGCATCATCTTGCGGCATCAGTAGTGTCTAGAGTTATGTTGAGTCGTTGAGTCTTATTGGCTAGTAAACAGTTAGATGTAGTAGATGAGACTTTGCTCGGGGCGCACAAATGGAAAGTGTGGGGGTATTTGATAACCCTTTATTAAGAGTTATCCTATGTACGTTCTAAATGGTTATTTCTCTACGTTTGGGTGCAAATTGTTGAGTTTCGGACTTATTTGAAGAGAAAATGCACTTTTGGATTTTTTGACCTTTAAAGTATAATCCGTGCATTTCTTATTGGTTTTGAGTATGATTTGAATGATTTATCACATTTGATCTTCGCAGTAGAGTTCTTCTTGTTGTTTGACAGGAATCACGTATGCGGGTGTTGGAATAGATGCCCTAGAGGCAATCTAGTTTAGTATGAATTTATTTGTGGCTAGAAATTCATTTATTATTTATTAGATATTTAATATAATGAAGTCCTTAGATTTACAATTGTGTTGTTTATCTTAAATATCCCTAGTCCAGTATAATGATTAATGGTATTGTCATCCTTAGACTTGAAGTCACTAGATATTCTAGTTGTGGATTATTGTGATTTTGGTAGCGTTAAACGCTACACCGTAACTGGGTAGTTATAAAGGCGTGTACTGGATACAATAAGAAGAAAGATTAGAGATCGTAGTGGACGTAGAAAGAATTTGTCCCTCCCACATAACGGGAGAAAATATCCTAGGCCACTCGAGGGATAGTGCTTATAGAATGTCTGGCCAGACTCAAATAAATCAATATAGCATATTGATGTTATTTGCACGAATAAGGCTATTCCCATGGATCGAGAAACTGTGGATTGGATATACGAGTGTGACTTGTATGTCCCGTGTCCAATCCGGATATAGAGACAAAGGGATGAGACAATTAGTTGTACAAAGGTTGTCAAGATGACTATTCTATTAGTTGGCTAGAATGGATGTTTTGCTAGAAACCGCTCCATATTAGCAAATAGTTGCTACCATCTAGATAGAACCTATGTGGTCACACGCTAGATAGAGTTGAACTAGATTTGGGAATTAATTAATTGAATTAATTAATTAGAAGGATCACTTTGCAAAACCTTGCAAACTTAGTAAGGACTAATTTGCAAGGAAGGGACAAAATTGAATTCTGGTAGGACTAGAGTAAGTCCTTTAGGTAGTTGGCAAGGATTTGTTGGACTATATAAAGGACCTTCTTTCCGTCCCACACTTATGTTCATATTGATCATAACTTGAGTGGGAGAGAACAAAAGGAGAGAGAGCAAGCAAGCTAGAGGAGCCGCCGCCCCCTAGCCCGCTGCCTGTCCCCGTCGGCCCCAAAGGAGGCTGAAACCTCCTTCTTGTTCGTCTCGTTTTGCGTGATTCTTCTTCCTCTTCCTCTTTCCGGGCTAGAACCAAGGATTGGGAGATCTAGGAATCAACTCTAGGCGTGGATCAACTATAGAGAATGTGACACAATTCGCGTTTGAAGTCATCCAAGGAGAACCCTAAGGTGTGTTATTGATTTCTTCCTTTACCATCGTTATGTCTCTTGACCTCTGATCCTTTGAGGGTTTTGCATGGTTAATTATTGTTTCCGTTGCGCATCCATGAATCAAAACCCTACAGTGGTATCAGAGCCACAGGTCGTAGAGCATAAACGTGGTTTATGTGTTACGTTTTGATAGTTTTACACCTTAAATTGATAGTTTATCGCGTAAAACAAGACAAATCAAGAATGGGATGCAATTTGTCAATAATCTATCATAACAAGATCTATTTTTTTGCACTGGATGCATGAATTAGTGGGTTTGAGAAACTTTAGGATCTTAGATCTAGGGTTTGGGCATCCTTGGGGAAGAAGGAGTTCTCCCAAAATAAGGAAACAACCAAACTTGGGCACCAAGAAAGGGAGTTGTTTTGGAAACAACTCCCTATAGAGGTTCGGCCCCCCTAGAGGAACCGCCCCTCTTGCTTGCCGCCCAAGCCTTGGCCTCCCTAGGGGCCGGGGCAGCCCTAGCCCGCGGCCTAGCCGCGTGGGGTAGGGCCGGCCGGCCCTAGGTCCTTGCGGTTCACCTTTTTGGGCCCGTGCAATTTGATTGTTGGGCCAATGGACCGTTTTAACCCTAGAAATCCTAAAATCAATTAAAATTGACCAAGCGCGTTAAAATTGGATTTTAACTGTTTATGTGCAAATCGCATGGTGATTGGATATGGCCTTAGGATGTTGTTTGATGTGGATGTTTAATTTTTGTGGTCTGGTTTACGGCCTGCGAGATGATCAATTAATTGTAATAATTAATTAGGGTTTCATGGCCTGCGTGCCATTTTTTTCTCAACTTGTGAGATTTATTTTATTTAGTATAGAAGTTAGCTAGTGCTAGATATAGTAGATTGTTAGCCGAGATTGAAGAAAAGAAACCCGAAGCCAAAAGGAGCCACAAAAGATGGAGCATGGAGCATGGAGCATTCCACATGACTATGAAGGATGGACCAAAAGATCAAGACGCATGGAGATGTGTTTGCTTTTATGGTTCATAGATAATTCCAGTGGCTTGGAATCATCTTAGTCTAGAAAAGGCCATATCCACATCACGTTTAATTTTTATTTTGTGGTTGCTTACTTTATTGTCTTATTATTTTGTGGTTGGTGTATGGTTGATTCATGCAATTAGGATAATAAGATAATTAGACAACCCGGATCTATTATTTGGAGTTGTTCCCAAACTCAAATAGATAGATTAGTTGACTTTGATCAACAAAACAATTAAAATTGAATTGAAAAATCCCTCAAAATTCAAGTATTGTGTTCTTGCCTTCTCGTTATTTAAACACTCATTATCAACATTATTTATCAAGTTCGTGTGTGCCAAAGCATGGCGACTTGGTTCATAATGATGGAATGCGATGGCACAAGCTAGTAATGTGATTTTTTTTAAATAAGAGGTTGAACACAACTAGGCTATTAATATGATTAAGAAATCTAGAGGCAATCAATTGGGATTATCCATATGGATGGATAAAAAAGGAGTTATTTGCCCAATTGAACCAAGAGTTGCATAAGGGATGCAATTGGAATTGTTCCTACCTAAAGTAGTCAAATTATGGGTGACTTGCCAAAGCAAGCTCATAAGGAGATGAAACATGGATCTTGGCCCACTAGAAAATATAAGGATATTTTCCGCATTAATATCTTGAGGGTTATTAATCCGTAGAAAAATAGTGGGAGCTATATTTGATAAACTAGCCATTATTGAATATAGTCAAAAATTCACAAATACTAAAACTTGCGTATTTTCCTTTTGTCGAATTCCAAATGACAAACAACTCATCGAGTTCACAAGATTCCCTACGATCTGTCCTTGAGAAGTACAAGCTCTCTGGAACCAACTTTCTTGATTGGTACAGAAACTTGAGAATTGTTCTCAAGCAAGAGAAGAAACTGTACGCAATAGAGGAGCATGTTCCAGAAGGTCCAGAGAACCAAACACCTGCTGCCCTAAAGGCGTATCAAAAGCGTGTAGATGACGCTAATGATGCGGCCTGCCTTATGGTATGCACCCTGACTTCTGAGTTTCAGAAGCAACACAAAAACATGAATGCTGTCGATATGATCGAGCATCTGAAGCAGCTCTTCAAGGAGCAGGCAAGGGTAGAGAGGTATGAGGTCTCTAAGGCACTGTTCAAGTGTCATCTGGCAGAAGGGAACCCGGTGGGAACCCATGTACTCCGTATGATCGGATACTTGGCGAATTTCGCCTGACTAGGGTTCCCGGTCGGCCAAGAGTTAGCAACCGATCTCGTGTTGCAATCGTTGCCCGAGATTTATGGACAGTTCATCATGAACTATAACATGAACGAGATCGTGAAACCACTGCCAGATTTGGTCAATATGTTGAGGACAGCTGAACAGAGCATCAACAAGGGTAAGGGCAAGGCCATTATGATGGTGCAGAAAAGAAAGAGCAAAAGGTTTGCCTCATCCTCCAAGGGCAAAGGCAAGTCAGTTTCCAAGTCCAAGGAACCTGCCCTTAAACCTGTTGGTGGCATTGCCAAAGGTGTGACTAAAGGTGAGTGTCACTACTGCAGTCAGCCTGGACACTGGAGGAGGAACTGCCCAAAATATCTGGAGGACAAGAGGCTTGGAATAGAGATTCCACCGCCACCAGGTATTTTTGTTGTAGATGTCAATTTAACTATCTCTACATCATGGGTATTAGATACTGGATGTGGATCTCACATTTGTCGAAATGTGCAGGATCTAAAGGTAAGTAGAAGATTGGCTAAAGGGAAGGTAGATCTGCGCGTTGGGAATGGAGCAAAAGTTGTTGCGTTGGCCATAGGCGTGTGCGAGCTATCTCTTCCTTCAGGATTAGTTTTAGAATTAAATAATTGCTATTTTGTGCCTGCTATGAGCAGAAACATTATTTCTATTTCTTGTTTGGAAAAGGATGGTTTTATTGTTTCAATAAAGAACAATTGTTGTTCCTTTTATTTGAATAATATTTACTATTTTAGTGCGCAATTATTTAATGGACTATATGTCCTTGATTTAAGCAATCTTGTCTACAACATTAATACCAAGCGAATTAAAATAAACGATTTGAATCCTGCTTATTTATGGCACTGTCGTTTAGGCCACATAAACGAGAAAGGTGTATCTAGACTCCATAAGGGTGGACTACTAGACTCATTTGATTTTGAATCATATGAGACATGTGAGGCTTGTTTATTGGGAAAAATGACAAAGTCCCCTTTCAATAAGAAAGGTGAGAGGACTAGTGAGCAATTGGCACTCATACATACTGATGTGTGTGGACCATTTGCCACGCCAGCCAGGGGTGGTTATGTCTACTTCATTACATTTACTGATGATTACAGTAGATATGGATTTGTGTACCTTATGAGGGCGAAATCCGAATCCTTTGAAGTGTTCAAAGAATTCAAGAATGAAGTAGAGAAGCAACTTGGCAAAAGTATCAAGGCTCTGCGATCGGATCGTGGAGGAGAATACTTAAGCCAAGAGTTTGACGACTATCTTAGAGAGTTTGGGATCGTGTCCCAACTCACTCCACCCGGAACGCCACAATGGAATGACGTGTCTGAGAGGAGGAATCGAACCCTATTGGATATGGTTCTATCTATGATGTGTCAAACTGATCTTCCATTATCATTTTAGGGCCACGCTCTATTAAGTGCAGCTTTAACCATTAACCGTGTTCCATCTAAATCAGTCATGAAGACACCATATGAGATGTGGAATGGGAGGCGTCCCACACTGTCGTTCATGAGGATTTGGGGTTGCGATGTCTATGTAAAATGTTTACAATCAGACAAGCTAGGGCCGAAATCGGATAAGTGTAAATTTGTGGGGTACCCTAAGGAAACTAAGGGCTACTACTTCTACAATTCAACCGAGAACAAAGTGTTTGTTGCTCGGACCGGCGTGTTTCTAGAAAGAGAGTCTGTCTCTAAAGAAGCAAGTGGGAGGATTGTAGAACTTGAAGAGGTTCAAGAACCACAAGTCACTGAACCGATTATGGAACATGAACAGGAACCACAAGCGGTTGTGGAGCAGCCTGTTCAGGTAACACAAAAGCTTCGTAGATCTAGTAGAGTGCGCCAGGAACCCGAGAGGTATGGACTTCTCGTAACCGATTCCGGTGACACGATGCTCATAGATGATGAGCCTACTACCTATGAAGAGGCCATGAAGGGCCCAGACTCGCAGAAGTGGCTAGAAGCCATGAGATCTGAGACGGAATCCATGTATACCAACAAAGTATGGACTTTGGTGGAACCACCCGAAGGGGCGCGGCCCATAGGGTGCAAGTGGGTCTTCAAGAAGAAGATCGACATGGATGGTAATGGGATTACCTATAAGGGCTGATTGGTGGCTAAAGGATTCAGACAGATTCATGGTATTGACTATGATGAAACCTTTTCACCAGTCGCTATGACCAAATCCATCCGAATCCTACTTGCTATTGCAGCATACCACGACTATGAGATTTGGCAGATGGATCTCAAAACATCATTCCTTTATGGGAATCTCCTCGAGGACATGTATATGATACAGCCGGAGGGTTTTGAGGATCCAAAGCAATCCAACAAAGTCTGTAAGCTTCAACGATCCATTTATGGATTGAAGCAAGCTTCTAGGAGTTCGAATCGACGTTTTGATGAAGTATTCAAAGAGTTTGGATTCATCAGGAACGAATATGAGTCTTGTCTCTACAAGAAGGTTAGTGGGAGCTCTGTAGCTTTTCTGGTCTGTATGTGGATGACATACTACTCATTGGAAACGACGTTCCCATGCTGCAATCTGTTAAAGATTGGCTAGGGAAGTGTTTCTCAATGAAGGACTTAGGGGAAGCAGCCTATATACTTGGTATAAAGATCTATAGAGATAGATCTAAGAGGCTGCTAGGCCTAAGTCAAAGTACATATATTGACAAGGTGTTGAAACGGTTCAACATGCAAGATTCCAAGAAAGGATTCTTGCCCATGTCACATGGAATCACTTTTTCGAAGAGTGGTTGTCCTTCCAATGAGATTGAGAAGGAACGCATGAGTAGAATTCCCTATGCCTCGGCCAAGGGATCTACCAGATGTGTCATATGCCTTGAGTATGACAAGCATATACCAATCCAATCCAGGTGAGAGTCACTAAATTGCAGTCAAGAACATCCTAAAGTACTTGAGAAGAACTAAGGATGCTTTCTTGATATTTGGCGGCGAGGAAGAGTTGCGTGTTAGGGGTTACACTGATGCAAGCTTCCAAACTAACAGAGATGACTTTAGATCACAATCGGGATATGTGTTTTGCCTGAATGGAGCAGCGGTGAGCTGGAAGAGTTCCAAGCAAGAGACGGTGGCTGATTCTACATCAGAGGCTGAGTACATTGCTGAAAATGGCGCAGCAAAGGAAGCTGTTTGGATCAGAAAGTTTGTTTCTGAACTTGGTGTGGTTCCTAGCATTGCGGATCCAGTTGAGTTGTACTGTGACAACACTGGGGCGATCGCGCAATCAAAGGAACCCAGGTCGCACCAGAAATCCAAGCACGTTCTCAGGAAGTTTCATCTGATTCGAGATATTATCGATAGAGGAGACGTTCGGATATGCAAGATTCCTACATATGAGAATCTGTCAGACCCGCTAACAAAGCCGCTCACGCAGTGGAAGCATGAAGGGCACACTAGGAGTATGGGCATACGAGATGCGCCAGATTGGCTCTAGTGCAAGTGGGAGACTGTTGGAATAGATTCCCTAGAGGCAATGTAGTTTAGTATGAATTTATTTGTGGCTAGAAATTCATTTATTATTTGTTAAATATTTAATATAATGAAGTCCTTATATTTACAATTGTGTTGTTTATCTTAAATATCCCTAGTACAGTATAATGATTAATGGGACAATCATCTATAGACTAGTAAGAGGTTGGATTGATATGGAGATATCATGATCCAACACATAGGTGTGCATTAAGGGTAATGACGCACTAGATTGACCCATCTCCGATAAGGATACATACACGTTATGTTGAGTCACAATCGCTTCTCGCGGTGCAATGGTATTGTCATCCTTAGACTTGAAGTCACTAGATATTCTAGTTGTGGATTATTGTGATTTTGGTAGCGTTAAACGCTACACCGTAACTGGGTAGTTATAAAGGCGTGTACTGGATACAATAAGAAGAAATCTTAGAGATCATAGTGGACGTAGAAAGAATTTGTCCCTCCCACATAACGGGAGCAAATATCCTAGGCCACTCGAGGGATAGTGCTTATAGAATGTCTGGCCAGACTCAAACAAATCAATATAGGATATTGATGTTATTTGCACGAATAATGCTATTCCCATGGATCGAGAAACTGTGGATTGGATATACGAGTGTGACTTGTATGTCTCGTGTCCAATTCGGATATAGAGACAAAGGGATGAGACAATTATTCGTACAAAGGTTGTCAAGCAGACTATTCTATTAGTTGGCTAGAATGGATGTTTTCCTAGAAACCACTCCATATTAGCAAATAGCTGCTACCAACTAGATAGAACCTATGGGGTCACATGCTAGATAGAGTTGAACTAGATTTGGGAATTAATTAATTGGATTAATTAATTAGAAGGATCACTTTGCAAAACCTTGCAAACTTAGTAGGGACTAAATTGCAAGGAATGGACTAAATTGAATTCTAGTAGGACTAGAATAAGTCATTTAGGTAGTTGGAAAGGATTTGTTGGACTATATAAAGGACCTTCCTTCCTTCCTTCTCACACTTATGTTCATATTGATCATAACTTGAGTGGGAGAGAACAAAAGGAGAGAGAGCAAGCAAGCTAGAGGAGCCGCCGCCCCCTAGCCCGCCGCCCGTCCCCGTCGTCCCCAAAGGAGGCCAAAACCTCCTTTGGTTCGTCTCGTTTTGCGTGATTCTTCTTCCTCTTCCTCTTTCCGGGCTAGCACCAAGGATTGGGAGATCTAGGAATCAACTCTAGGCGTGGATCAACTATAAAGAACGTGACGCACTTCGCGTTTGAAGTCATCAAAGGAGAACCCTAAGGTGTGTTATTGATTTCTTCCTTTACCATCGTTATGTCTCTTGACTTGTGATCCTTGAAGGGTTTTGCATGGTTAATTATTGTTTCCGTTGCGCATCCATGAATCAAAACCCTACAGCGGGAATCAAGTGGAGAGAAGAAACGAGCTCGTAATAGACGAAAAAGGCGAATTTGGCGTGTTTTAGATGTTTCGTGAAAATTGGGCAATAATTGAGAAGTATGAGAAAATGGTCCGGCAACAGGAATTTCTCTACATGGATGAAGTCTACGTCGCAAAAGGAATCCAAAGGTGCAGAAAGCACATTCATCGTAGTTCGGGGTCAAAAAGCTTAGTTGCTTTTCCAGTATATTTTGGAGAAAATTCAAGATTTTTAAGATTATGGAAAAGTAAATAAGACCTCCCGAGAATATCCTTCTAATTCCTCCTTCATCGCAATTTGCCATTACTTCAAATACCACTTCCTACACCCAAAGCCATAATCCACATAACAACCATTACCTCCAACTCAATAATCAATTTGACCTTTACATAAACAATTAACCTCCTACACTACTGTAACTACCTAAGCATAACCACCCTCACCATCGCACAGGACACTTCCTAAATACATTCACAGCTCCACCTATACTTCCATCATCATCACCTAAGTCCTACCATTACCAGACCCAAGACCTGCACCTTTCCATTACCTACCAGAACCATACAACCCTTTAATCATCTTCACTACACCCACTGCCTTCACACTTACAACCTGCAAATCAGCCATTGTAACCACCATTCAAACCAATGAAGCCACCTATTTCCTCCACCTACCTGACCTTCAATTACCACCTACTCTAAAACCACGACCATAACCACTCAATTCCTATACCACCTACTACACAAAACACAACCCATTTCCACCACTGTTACCTATTAAACAATACTTTAACTTCTCCAATTAAACACTATCAACACCTCCATATCCCAACACCATTAACATTCATCAACATCTCCATAAACAACCTGTTATAATAACCATTTTCCTACATCATAAGCACTATCTCCTATAACCCAAAAACATCATCTTCTTTCAATACACCAAAACAGTACCTAAGAACCTTCTCCAATTCACCACTGTCCTTCCCACCAATATCCCCACATATCATTTCAAATCACCTATAACAATACCAGACCACTCACCTCAAAGTCACCATGGACACAACATGTTACTTGCAACTTCACCTACTGATCTCAGACCATAACCGAACCAAACCTAATACACCATCATAGCCTCCCCCTTTCATCAGCCACGATCAAGAAACCCACGTCCAATCTACTCTGGCCATAAACCCAGCAGCGAAGCAGAGAAAGAGATAAGGATCATAGAAGAAGAAGAAGAAGAATAAGAAGAAGAAGAAGAAGAAGAAGAAGAAGAAGAAGAAGAGAAAGAAAACAGCGTAGACCTCCAGAAAATGTTCGTGCGAAGGACTCACGTGTTCGTGCAAACATGATTCCTTAGAAAAAATCAGAGAAAACGCAAAAACTCTTCGTGGAATCACTTGCAGTCGCATTTAGCGAAGATCTTCGTGCGAGGAGCGCGATGTGTTCGTGAGTATAAAACTCCAGACAGCTGAAAATTCAGAATTGAAGTTGGGGCTTTTGTGCAATATTCAAAGTTTTTCTACATAATTAGGAAACATATAAAAAGCCCTAAGAACGTGATTAGCAGGTCATAACGGGTCGGAGAGCATTCTTGGAGCTTGGAGCCTCGTTTGGGGCTTGAAGAAACTTTGTTTGAATTATTTTTCTCTTCTTCTCTTTATTTTTGTCTACGATTTTGAAGAACATTGTATTTGTAATCATGAATCGTAGTAGCTAAGTAGTATGTCGGGATTTCTCAACGGTAGCTAGGGTTTGAAGCCGTTTGGCAAATTTTGAATTTGATTCACGTTTTGTTTAAACTTAATTGATGATGTTCTTGTTTGCTATGTTTAATTCACGCACTTATTCTATCTTAGTATTTTTTGAGCTCGCAATATGAATATTATAGGTAATACGTTAGTGAAAGAAATGAATTACCTGCATAAGTGAATTAAGCACGTAGTCGCGGGTTAGAGGAATCAACTATTCACTCTGAACTTGGAGTAGAATTATACGTCATTATAAGTTTTAGGGCTAATTAGAACTTGGTAACTCGGTTGTAATTCGACCTAGGCATAGAAAGCTAGCTTGGTAAATCGGTTAGCATTATTGCTTGTTTGGCAAACTGATTCATCATCTGTGTTTTAAAATGTGATTCGTGAACAGTGTAAACCTAGTGAACCTAGAGAAAATCATAATACTCATATCATATCTACTCTCAATGTTAATAATTATCTTGTTATTTCAGTTTCTTAGTTATTAGAAAATCCAAATTTCTTGCCAACATTAAAGTTAAGAGTGTTAATTAATTCACGACAAGTCCTTTGGGATTCGACAACCCTATCTTCCACATTAATTACTATAGAGATAGTTGTACACTTGCATAGATCGTATCACTAAGTGCTAGGGATATGTTTGATGAGTGTATGAAAGCAAAATATTAAGTGCTTGTGCCCTTTTGTTCCAAGGAAACTAGCCGCAAGTTCTACCGATCACCAAAGTTGTAGAATTTCCAAAGGGAATATGAGATCATAATGATTTTCCGATTTAATTTTCGAGATTTCCCAATCTTTACTAAAAATAAAAAGTATGTTTTTTTACTTTCTTGCGTTGTGAATAATCAAGTTTCATTGTGTAGAGTATGTAGTTTGCATAGTCGTGTGTGTGAGTCGTTTCTGTCACATGGCTAGTAAAAGTATGCAATTTGTTGGGGTTGTGAAACAAGTTATAGCTCGAGAAGGGCAAGATAAAGTGTGCGGGAATTGAATAGCACCTTTAAGTAGCTATATCTTATTTCCATTTTCCACATTAATATGAGAGATTTGAGCATAATTTCTGAGACTATGATACATTTTTCACTTGTTGCTTCTTATGCGCTTTATAGTTAGTCCAGACATTCCTATGCATATTTAGTTGTTATTTTTCAAATATATTTGCTTCGTATGTGTAAGTTAAGCTAGTTTAAAAGGCTTGAAACAACTTATCGGTTTCAAGGCCTTGAAACAGTTTTCAAAGGATTAAAGTATACACTGCAGTATACAACATGAACTTAGGAGGAGATTTTGAAACTAATCTGACTCCTGATCCCCTATGCTTGAATATGTTTTATTTGATGATGAACGACAAACCATTTTGATACTCTAAATTGTGGATAATCTATTTGTTTGAACAATTTTTTGCAGGGATAAGTAGTTACCTATTTTGCAAGGACTATTTCCTAAACTGTGTTCTTGCACAAAATGAAATCGGATTGACAGATAGATTATGTGATTATGCAAACATGTATGGACCTTCCTAACATACACAGCTACAAGATCAAGTCAATATATTTGAATATATTGAGAAACTAGCCGTTGGGAAGAGCTGTTAGATAATGCTAATTTTTAGGAAGTTTGTTTTGAGAAGATCTTGAGATTTGTAATTCAAACTAGCTGCATAAGAGGGAATGTCTGAAGAAATTGAAGAATAGAAAAAACACAGGGAAAAAAATACATTCTCATGATTGACAAGAAACACAGAAGAAGATTCATTTCACTCAATCCACTCATCAAAAGATCACTGCACATTCAATTACTTCATCAGTTATCAATGTTCTTCCTTCAAATCTATATTTGTATATCATTTAGATAATATTCTTACATATTATTATCGTGAGTTTTCCAAGAGAAAAATAGAGAGTTATTGTTGAATTACTAGATAGGTTTGCGAGAACCACAAGATGTAACGGAGTAAGGGAACTCTCTGTGCTTGAGATCTAGGGCTTCGCTTTTGATTAATAAGAATTGAGTTGAAAATCCTGCAGAGATCAAGTCCCTCAGGTAGAGACGTAGGTCCAAGTGGACTGAACTCTATGAATCTCTATGTATCTTGCTTTTATCTTGTTGTTCTATACTTAGCTTATTTGCTGCACAAAAAACGTGTTCAGTTCAAGTGTTTGAAAGGCATTTCAAGGCCTTGAAAACTCTAAGCATTATTCCTACTATCTGTTTTGATTCCAAGGACTTGAAATTTATTTCAAGGCCTTGAAATACTCACTGCTTGCCACAAACTTCTTTGAAAACCACTCTTTTAGAAAAATTTGACATACTATATTCAACCCCCCCCCCTTCTAGAGTGTATCATGTATTTCTACCTACATTATTGTATTTCAATTGGTATCAGAGCTTGTATCACTGCATAGATTTAACCATCTTGTGCTTATGAGTAATGTAGGTGATGGTGGTTTCTCTCAGTGAAGGACTGCTAACAGACCTCCTCTATTATGTGGTGACAACTTTGTGCACTGGAAAACCTTGATAAAGATGTTAATCATTGATCAAGATATAGAGTTGTGGACTATCATACAGAATTTTCCTCATACATTTTACACAGAGAAAGATGGGATCAGAACTCCCAAAACTGAGGATTCATTTACTTCTTCTGATTTTAGAAAAAAATTCTAAAAATTACAGATCCATGAATGTAATACCCATATTTTCGCTAAGGGTTAATTTTCTAATTTTAGTAAAACAAATAATTGGGTTTCGAAAAAAAAAAAAACTTCATAATGTTACTATTTCAATCTTAATTTTGACTTGTTTTCTCTTGTTTTCTGATAACCCGTTTACGGAGTTATATTTACAGTCGAAATACTGCCGTTTTGTGTGATTTACGGGTAAAATACATGATATAGAGCTGTAATCTTGAGTTATTTATGAGTTAGAGCTAGTTGTGTTTACTTGATTAGTCCGGGCGTTTTCTAGTTGTTTTGAACTTTAATTGTCATATTTTACACCCGGTGTGTTAGTATTGTGATTTTCAGGTGCCGGAGGCTTAGGAGCGTATATTGGAATGGAACACGAAATTCGGAATCGGTTAAAAATTCAAAAAAAATGATTGAGGAAGAGGTGAACATGAAAGCAACAACCTACTGCTGCCACCACCAGTACCTATTTCTCCTTCAACCAAAACACACAATAAATCACCATTAACTCCAAGCTAAACCAATTAATCAACCTAAACCCTCGTACCTCCATTGTTACTTCACCTATTAGCCCACCTTATAACCTCCTCCACGACCAACAACTCCAGCAACTACAACCCCTCTAACTATTTCACCAACACATTAAACACTCAAGCCAACACCATAACCAATCCTCCACAACAACATCATCTTACCTACAACAACCTGTAATACAAACCCATCTAACTAAACTAACAACCCAGCCATAACCTGCCATTAAAACCAATTGAAACAACCTACAATTCAGCCAACAAATCAGACATCACCACTTCCATTCATATCCATACCACCACTGCCACCTATAACCAAACTACGCCATCAACCTTTACCTCAACCCAATTCCCTTGCCGGCAAATTAAACCCAAATTGACAACCATAATCCACCACTGCCTTTACCACCTAACGGACCAATTCTCTCAACACCATTACAACCTTCACCAAATACAGCTCCTAAACCAATCAACCACCAAACACCTTTCACATACCACTTCCACCGCAAGAAAACCTCAGCCCACAATCAGCCATGGTCGTCCAAGAACCCAGCAGAAGGAAGAGAGGACGAAGACAAACGAGACGGAGCTCGGATTTGCAGTTTGTTCTTTCTCTTCTCTTTTCGTTACTTTCATGGAGAACTTTGTAAAACTTAACAAGATTATGTCTAGCTAAGCTTTCATAGTTAGATAGTTCATGGAGAACTAGGGTTTATTCTAGAATTTCTGGATTTGTGAATTGATTCATGTCTTGAATAAATTCTATGTTTTGTTCTAGTTATTGGACAAGTTCTTGTTCTTAACTCTTAGTTTGTTTGGTTTGATCACCCAATACATGCTATTTATCTAGGTTTGTTGCACGACAGTGAATATAATCCGGATTCGTGAAGAACGTTGTTGACATTCTCGTAGTTTCTTGAGACCGACTGGAGATAGAGATTTGAATGATCGTGTGTGGGTTGTTTCGGTTAGTCGTAGTTAGGTTTTAGTGAAATCGGTAGGCCGACAGGACCCGGTGAGCGAACCTGGCTAGCTGACTAGAACGTAACGGTAGACAGAGGTGGACTGACGGGACCCGAAGTAGACTGAAACGTAGATTTGCGTGAGATCGACAGAAGATCGTAATGAGTGTTTAAAATCATAGTCCGGAAATATCTAAATGCCCTAGGGACCCTAAAATTATCTAGTGTTCTCCATCGTCGTATTAATCAGAAAATAACAAAAAGTATTAGTTCGTTTATTTAATTTCAGTCACTTGTTTGAGGGTGACAAACTCTTAAATCACAACTTTTTCTTGCTGGTTAAATCAACTCTAAATTAATCGTTTAGCTGAATAATCTAGAGACTGTCACTGTGGGTTCGAAAACCTGAGTTTAAATACTCTATCTTTATTACTTCGAACGTGCACTTGCGTATACACGTAAGTAATCGTGTCATTTTCTAAATGTTCATTTTTGACATGTAAATACATAGCTTTTAATTGAAATAATTTGGTATTAATTTTTTTATCATTTATGCGTTAGATGGTAATTGAAAATTTTATTTTACCCCACAATTCTTTTTGCTGTCATTCTTTAGTCCCACCCGTCAACTCTTCTATTTTTGTTAATTACAACTAAATACCCCCTCCACCACTTTGGTCAAGTCATATTTTAAAACTGAAAAAATAAAAACACTCTTGACTTACTAGTATTTCTATATATTACTCCATGTCTTACATGAAAACATTCCTCACCATCAACACCTCCATCAACTTCCTCACTCCATCTCTTCCACTTTCATTTATTTACACCTTCTTGTCATCGATAACACTCAAACAAACCCTCTTCTCTCTCCAAAAGTTTCACTTCAGGATTTGGGGGTTGACCCTCACAGAACAACCCTAAAATTTCATTTTTTTTTTAAATCGAAATGATGGAAAAATTAAGTCCAAGGCCGTAGTTACCCTTTGGGGAGTTCTTTTCTTCATTGTATTCAAGAATTCAAGCTCTCAAGGCTCTAATGTAAGCATTAAGTTCTTCTTATTTTTCATCTATTCTACTCATCATGTTGATAGTTCATGTTCATGATAGGAAATTATTTGATATTTGTTTGCATGTGTGTTTTGGGTCTTGAATTTTAACTTCTGAGCATGAATTCCTCAAATCCCTTACGTGATTTTTCAAATCCTTAATGTGAAACTCTTATTTCATGTCTAATTGGTAGTGTCAAGATATATTTCAAGTTATTTTTAGTTTCATGTATCATAGAATTGATTTGATCATGTTTTGAGTGTTCTAGGTAAAATTGCATGTTGTTACAATCTGACCAGTTTGTCAAAGCCGTGGATTATCTCCAAATTTGGTCCCTTTGAAATTCTCAATTATTGCGCGTATTAAACCTAGACTTATAGAGGGTCAGTTTGAGAAAAAATAAACTGCATAGCCTTTGTGGTTAGGGAGATAAGCTCATTCAAAGTTGCATGTTTTCTGAAACTCTGTTTCTGGACCTATTTTGCCATTTTTTCTAAAAACCCACTTTACAGAAACTTTTGGAATCTCATATTTCTTGTGTTGTATCTAGACACAATGAGGGTTAATTCTGGAGTAGAAGAACATCATTGCTATTATCCAAGTTGTAGTAATTGTCCTTCCAAGTTGGAAGTTTCCACCAAACACTTCTCTGCAAAGCCGTGTTTGTTATATTTGTAAATTGATTTTTATAATAGCTATGCATGATTTTCTTGATGTTTCTGAAAGACGATACATTTAAGTTGATCCTAAATTAATTTCATTATGTTAGGAGATGCTTTGATATGGTATATGTGGCTCTAAAGTCAGAGCTACAATTCTTTCCAGAATTGTAGTTTCACAAGCTTTAGAAAATTTTAATATTTGAATTTCTAAATGTTTTATTAGACAAATTTTGATACGTGAGCATCATTATATGTGCATTAGTGATACTTCAAATGATATCCGTGTAGAGATTGTATTCGACACGTGAGTATACCACATGAAACCAGTTTATTTGGATAAATTGAGATGGACTTAGTGCCCGAGCTAGAAAAGCATCCATGCAATCTTTTACTTGGAAGTAGCCTCATTGTGACTAGAGACTTGTAATTTATAGGCAATGGATTTGTAGGCGAAGACTACGTCGGAAACCCATAAGGACTACTACGACCTAATTGCTATCTCGACTTAAGGTGAGATTACATGCTTAGCCTCGTGTTCCTTTCTTCCTTCGTGTCAAAACATGATTTTATGTCTTGTCTCAAAATTTACTTGTGAGATTACATGCTTAGCGTCGTGTTCCTTTCTTCATTCGCGTCAAAACATGATTTTATGTCTTGTCTCAAAATGTACTTGTGAGTTGCATGCTTAGCCTTGTGTGCCTAGCTTCTTTTGTGTCAAATTTTATTTTTATAACTTTTCTCAAATTGTGTTTTGTGACATGCATGCTTTACTTGGGTTGGTTTACGTTTCAAAACGATCAACCCAAAACCTTGACGCGATAGATAATAATTAGTTAAAAACGTTAAGTGCAACATCACATGTACCGTATCTAGTGTATTGATTATGGTTGGCTAAGGTCGGGAACACCGATATCAGCGAGTTCCCTTGACTGGTTGTTATAGTCTTGGACCTTGATTTGTTACATTTGGCTCCGGTCGGGAACACCGATATCAGCGAGTTCCCCTTGACTTCTAGGCCTCGGACTTATAGTTGGCTCCGGCTGCGAACACCGACTTCAGCGAGTTCACCTTGGCTTCTTGTTGAAGTCTTGGACTTATGGTTGGCTCCGGCCATGGACACCGATACCAGCGAATTAACCCTGGCTTCTTGGTGAAGTCTCGAACCTATCATTTCCATTGTTTGACATTATTATTTGGAAGGCCCTTAGTTGGCATTACTAAATTCGGTTAATGGGCAACTCTTAATTAGCATTACTGTTCACACTGTTGCAAACTTTAATAACGTTTTTACTTCTACTATGCTACTTTTTAATATACTTAACTTGTGACCCTGCACTTTATATCCTCTTTCCAGTTTTACATGCAAATGTGTATCTCACTCAGTATTTTTGCTGACTTTCGAAACCGCGGTTCTTGCTTTCCTTCGCACCGCAGGTCTAGGAGGTGGGGAATGAGGAATAGATGGGCACGAGACTCCCCTGGACGGTCTATGTCACATAGTATGTAGTAATGTTAGTTAGGATAATGTGTAATAGTAATCAGCTAGTGTGTAAGACCTAGAGTTTTTATTTAATATAACTAAGTATCGTGGATCGTACTGCTTTTACCTTCCCCCGCTTCTATTAAGAATCGCCCTCCCGGTCTTGTCCTGAGCCGGATAAGGGGATTGTTGCAGGTGGTATCAGTTCTTTCCACTAAGGGATTAAAACATTTAGGGTAACCTAAAACGAACATAGAGCAAGATAAAATACAGAAAGCCGAGTATTTGGGGAGTTGTCTTTTATTTCCTCTTGCATGATGAATTGCTACATGTTATCTGATATATATATTCGTGTTGGGGCCCTAGTACTATTTCAGACGTATGGGTTGTCCTTTCTAAATGTGAATCCATATTTTGTGTGTCTGGGCGAGACATCCTATGTGGTTGGTTGGTATTGTATGCTTATTAGTACGTATGTGACGATAAGGACCATATAGGAAACGCTTTGAGACTTTAGTGACCCGTCCGAGCTTCGGGGACGAACCTCATTCTAAGGGGGAAAGAATGTAATACCCCGTATTTTCGGTAAGGGTTAATTTTGTAATTTCGGTAAAACAATTACTTGGGTTTCGGAAAAAAAAAATCTTCATAATGTTAGTATTTCAAACTTAATTTTGACTTGTTTTCTTTAGTTTTCTAAATGTGAATTTTTGACATTTAAATACATAGCTTTTAATTGAAATTATTTGGTATTCTTTTTATTTATCTTTTATGTGTTAGATAGTAATTGAAAACTTTATTTTACCCTACAATTCTTTTTGCTATCATTCTTTAGTCTCACCCATCAACTCTTCTATTTTTGTTAATTAAAACTAAATACCCCCTCCACCACTTTGGCCACGTCATATTCTAAAACTGAAAAAAAAAAAAAAAAAAAACAAAAAAACAAAACAAACAATCTTGACTTACTAGTATTTCTATATATTACACCATGTCTTACAAGAAATCATTCATCACCATCAACTCCATCTCGTCCACTTTTATTTATTTACATCTTCTTGTCATCGAGAACACTCAAATAAACCCTCTTCTCTCTCCAAAAGTTTCATTCCCGGATTTGGGGTTTGATCCTCACCAAACAACCCCAAAACTTCATTTTTTAACTTCCAAATGATGAAAAACTTGAGTCCAACGCCATAGTTACCCTTTGGGGAGTTCTTTTCTTAATATTCTTTAAGAATTCAAGCTCTCTAGGATCTGATGTAATCATCAACTTCTTCTTCTTTTTTTTCATCTATTCTTTTCATCATGTTGATAGTTCATGTTCATAATATGAAATTACTTGATCTTTGTTTGCATGTGTGATTTGGGTCTTGAATTTTAACTTTTGAGCATGAATTCCTCAAATCCCTCACATGATTTTTCAAATCTTTGATGTGAAACTCTTATTGCATGTATAAATGGTAGTATCTAGATATATTTCCAGTTAGTTTTAGTTGCACGTATCATAGAATTGATTTGATCATGTTTCGAGTGTTCTAGGTAAAATTGCATGTTGTTACAATCTGACCAGCTTGTCAAAAAACGTGGATTATCTGCAAATTTGGCCTCATTGAAACTTCCAATTATTGCGTATTTTAAAATTAGACTCATATAGGGTCATTTTGAGAAAAAAATAAACTTCATAGCCTTTGTGATTAGGGAAATAAGCTCATTCAAAGTTTCATGTTTTTTGAAACTCTGTTTCTGGACCTGTTTTGCCATTTTTTCTAAAAACCCACTTTTCAAAAACTTTTGGAATTTCATCTTTCGTGTTTTGTAACTAGACACATTGATGGTTAATTATGGAGAATATTAGCATCATTTCTATTCTCCATGTTGTAGTAATTGTCCTTCAAAGTTGAAAGTTTCTTCCAAACACTTCTCTGCACCGCAGTGTTTGTTGTTTTTGTAACTTGAGTTTTATAATAGCTATGCATGATTTTCTTGATTTTTCTCAAAGTAGACACATGTAAGTTGATCCTAAATTAATATCATGACTTTAGGAGATGCTTTGATATGGTATATGTGGCTCTAAAGTCAGAGCTACAATTCGATCCAGAATTGTAGTTTCACATGTTTTAGAAAATTTTTATTTTTGAATTGCAAAATGTTTTATTGGAATTATTTTGATACGTGAGCATCATTATATGTGCATTAGTGACATTTTGGAATGATATCCATGTATACATTGTATTCAACACGTGAGTATACAACTTGATACCAGTTTATTAGGACAATTTGGGATGGACTTAGTGCCCGACCTAGACAAAGATCCATGCATTATTTTACTTGGAAGTAGCATCATTGTGACTAGAGAATTTTAAGTTGTAGGTGATGGATTCGTAGGCGAAGACTACGTCGGCAACCCGTAAGGGCTACTACGACCTAATAGCTATCTCGACTTAAGGTGAGATTACATGCTTAGCCTTGTGTTCCTTGCTTCCGTCGTGTCAAAACATGATTTTATATCTTGTCTTAAAATTTACTTGTGAGATTACATGCTTAGCCTCGTGTTACTTGCTTCCTTCGTGTCAAAAATTATTTTATGTCTGGTCTCAAAATGTACTTGTGAGTTGCATGCTTAGCCTTGTGTGCCTAGCTTCTTTCGTGTCAAATGTGATTTTTATAACTTGTCTCAAAATGTGTTTTGTGACATGCATGCTTTACTTGGTTTTGTTTACGTTTCGAAACGATCATCTCAAAACATTTACACCATAAATAATAATTCGTTAAAAACGTTAAGTGGAACATCACATGTACCGCATTACTAAATTATGTTACTGAACATAACGTTGGTTTCTTGGTTTGGGGAAACTCTTAATTGGCATTACTGTTCACACTGTTGCAAACTTTCATAACAGTTTTATTTCTACTCTGCTACTTTTCAATATACTTAACTTGTGACCCAACACTTTATATCCTCTTTCCTGTTTTTACATGCTAAGGTGTATCTCACTCAGTAATTTTGCTGACTTTCAAACTGCGGTTCTTGCTTTCCTTCCCACAGCATGTCTAGGACCTGGGGAATAGATGGGCGCGAGACTCACCTAGACGGTATATGTCACATAGTATGTAGTAATATTAGTTAGGATAATGTGTGATAGTAACAACTAGTGTGTAAGACCTAAAGTTTTTGATTAATATAACTAAGTGTTGTAGATCGTAATGCTTTTATGTTCAGCCGCTTCTATTAAGCATCGCCCTCCTGGTCTTTTCCTGATCCGGATAAGGGGGGTTGTTGAAATGAATATCTTATATTGTGCTTTTAGTGCTGATGAATTCAATAGAATTTCAGGTTCCAAGACTGCTAAACAAATATGGGACAAACTGGTGGTAACATTTGAAGGAACCATCAAGTCAAGCAGACAAAGATCAACATATTTGTTATACAGTATGAACTATTTAAAATGAATGTAGATGAGTCCTTCAAGGACATGTTCAAGAGGTTCACTAACATTGTAACCAATCTGGACTCTTAGGGAAATCTTTTCCAATGATGAGAAAGTCGGGAAGATTTTGAGAAGCCTTCCCAAAGCCAAATGGGAACCAAATACAACTGCTATTGAAGAGGGTCAAGATATATCATCACTTCAACTTGATGACTTGCAGAGAAAGCTGCTTATACATGAGATCTCCATGAATGAAGTTGATGGAGAACTTCCAGAAAGTGTAAAGAATCTAGATATCAAGGCTAAAGAGAATGAGCCATCTCAAAACCTTGAAAATGAAGAAGATGATGATGAAGATCCTTTTGCTCTAATTTCCAAAGCTTTAACTAGAATTCTTAAAATGAAGAAGAACATTGGAAACAAATATTTCAGCAGGGATAGACACAAATCCTCTAGTAGCAAAGACTATAAAGGTAATCTTCTTCCCATGGTAACAGCCTAAAGTAATGAACTGTTTTGAGTGTGGTGATGCAGGACATTTGATTAGAGAATGTCCACACAAGAAAAGCCAACACTGTTAGAAGAAAGACCATGATAGGAGAAAGAAGTCTATGATAGCTTCTTGGAGTAACTCAGACTCCTCAAGTGATTCTGAATCTGAGGAAGAACAGGCCAACCTATGCCTTATGGCTAAGCATGATAAAAGTTTTGAAAATAACATTGAAGTAATGGTAAGATTTTTGATTTCAAAAACCAACAGATGTACTCTCTTGTTATTTTAGAACAATGCCTTTAAATGAAGACGACTATCTGAAAGAAACCGGGAATTTGAAGGAAAAGGTTCATGATCAAGAAAAAGAGAATTTGAATCTTGTTTGGGAAAATTAGAATCTTGAAATTTCTTAGAGGAAATCTGACGGGGATTTCAAGGCCTTGGAAACCAATTTCAAAGCCTTGAAAACTCAATTCAAGGAAGTAGTCACTAAGAATTCATTTTTGGGAGACAATATTGTTGCTCTAAGACATAAGTTTGATGAATTTGAGGAACAAAGGACTACTCTAGCTGAGAAACTTCAAGAATCTAAGAAACTTATGACCAAAATTGCAGGCTCAGAACATAATTTAAACCTGATTCTTGGAGGAAGCTTAAAGTTTGTTCACAAAACTGGTATTGGTTACAATCTAAATTTTCCCAGAAAGAACAACACCAAATTTTTGAAGGCTGGTAGTAGAACTTCTCTTAAGTGCCATTACTCCAACATAATTGGTCATGTTAAGATGACTTGTTCTTTAGAAGAAGTGACTCTTACATAATGAGGAACACTTTTCCAGTTCAACGTAAAGGAAAAGTTAGACAGATTTGGGTTCCTAAAGGGGTTAGACCACCTAACATGGTTGACCCTGAATATGAATCTAAATTCCACACTTGGTTTAAAAGTTGGGTAAGGCATTTAATGGTGTTTGCAGGCTGTCACTAAGATCAAAGAACAGAAATGGTTTATGGACAGTAGTTTCTCCAGACACAAGAGTGGAAACAGATCTTTATTCTCATAACTAAAAGAGCAATCTGAAGGTTCAATCACACTTGGTTACAAAGTCAAATGCAACATACTATATATTGGTATAGTTGGTACAGATTATGGAAACTCAATTTCTGATGTCTATTTAGTTGATGGCTTGAAATTCAATTTGCTTAGTGTATCTCAGTTCTGTGACAATGGCAACAGAGTTAGTTTTTACAAAGATAATTGTGTGGTGCAAAGTGAGAAATATGGGATTTGCATCCTCACTGCCTCGACGTCAAACAATGTTTATATTTTGCACACTAACAAAGTTGCAGGAGAAAGTTTGAAATGTCTGAAGGCCTTGAAAGAGGATTCAAAGCTTTGGCACAAAAAGCTTGGACACATTAGCTTGCACACTTTGAACAAGTTATTTTTTAAATACCTAGTAAGAGGTCTACCTTCTATCAAGTTCAAGGATGAAGAGGTATGCAAAGCTTGTGCTCAAGGTAAACATAAAAGTAGTTCACTCAAGCCAAAGAACTTTGTAACTACTACTAGACCCATTGTGTTATGCATATGGATCTCTTCGGTCATATGAGAACTCTAACTCCAAAGGGTAAGAATTACATGTTAGTCATTGTAGATGATTTCTCTAGATTTACTTGGTTAATGTTTCTTAGAGACAAATGTGAAGCTCTTTCTGAATTTTCAAAGCTTTGTAAAGAACTTCAAACCCTGAAAAATCTACATATTGCTTCTATTAGAAGTGATCATGGTAGAGAATTTGATCAACTTGAGTTTGATTTATTTTGTGTTAAGCATGGAATCTCTAAAAAATTCTCTTCTCCTAGAACTCCTCAACATAATGGTGTTGTTGAAATAAATAACATGACTCTTGAAGACATGTCTAGGACAATGCTTCTCGAGAACAAGTTGCCAAAATCCTTCTAGGCAGAAGCTGTGAACACTGCCAACTATATACTTAACAGGTGCTTGATTAGGCCTATCTTGAAGAAGACTCCTTATGAGCTTTTCAAAGGAAGAAAGTCAAACATCTATTATTCAAACTTTTTGGTTGCACTTGTTATGTTCACAATAATGGTAAGGAAAATCTTGGTAAGTTTGATGCCAGAAGTGATGAAGATATCGTTCTTGGTTACTCACTGACTAGAAAAACTTATAGAGTTTATAATAAGAGAACTAAGCTTGTTGAAGAAAGTAGTCATGTTATTTTTCATGAAAGCTATGATGGTTCTTTGAGTGTAATTTTTGCAGACTTGAATTTAAACAAGCATGAGTCAGAAGATGCAGCAGATCCTTCAAATGGTTCCAAGGAAAGCTTGCAAGAAAACAAGAGGGATTTTCAAGGGCTTGAAAATGAGTCTCAATGCCTTGAAATAGAAAATCAAAAAAATCAAAGTGGATAAGCCACTACTTCATGTTCACAAAGACCTGAGAAGCTTCCTGGAGAACCTGAACCATGGACACCAAGGAAGAGATTCAGAAATCTTTCAACTCATCCACTTGATAATATTATATCTGATCCATCCACTGGTACACACACGATATCACAATTGAAGAACCTATGTGAAAGAAGAATTACAAGAAGCAGACTGGATTATTTCAATGCGAAGTGAACTCCATGAATTTGAGAGAAACACGGTTTGGAATCTGGTTCCTCCACCCACAGATTAGTCTTTCATTGGTACTAGATGGGTATTCATAAACAATTAAAATGAGAATGGTATGGTATGGTAATCAGAAAAAAAGAAAGACTGGTAGATCAAGGCTACAACCAGGAAGAAGTTATTGATTATGAGTAGAATTTTTCACATGTTTCAAGGTTAGAAGCAATTAGAATGTTACTTTCATTTGCATTCAAAAAAATGTGAAACTTTTTCAAATGGTTGTGTAATGTGCCTTTCTAAATGGATATTTGCAAGAAGAAGTCTATGTTGCTCAACCTCCTAGTTTTTAAAATGATGAGTTTCCAGACATGTTTACAAACTTGAGAAAGCTTTTTATCGTTTGAAACAAGCTCCAAGTGCTTGGTATGAAAGACTATCAAAGTTTCTACTCGAAAATGATTTCAAAAGAGGATTAGTAGATAAAACCCTTTTCATAAAGACTCACGAGAAAGATATTCTAATAGTTAAAGTATATGTTGATGATATTCTATTTTGTGCTACTAATGATTCTCTTTGCAAGGATTTCTCAAGTCTTATGAGCAGGGAATTTAAGATGAGTTTGATGGGAGAGTCCAACTTCTTTCTTGGACTTAATATACATCAGAGGAAGAAATGAATCTTTCTGCATCAAAATAAGTATACAAATGACTTGTTAAAAAAGTACAATATGTCTCAGTCGAAGGTTAAAAATTTGATAGAAAAAAGCACATCAGGGTGCTGCCAATTTCTTGTAACATCCCTGGTTAGCTGGCATTCAAAGAAGCAAAACTTAGTAGCCTTATCAACAACAGAAGCTGAATACATAGCAGCTAGAGCTTGATTTTTACAGGTGTTATGGATAGCTCAGCAAATGAGAGATCTTGGATTTCATTTCAGAGACATACCTATCAAATGTGACAACACCACTGCAATATCAATTACAAAGAATCCAGTTCAGCACTCAAGGACAAAACACATACATGTTATACATCCCTTCATCATAGATCATGCTGAGAAAGGTAATGTTACTCTTGAATTTTTTTATTCTAACGTGAAATTGGCAGATATCTTCACTAAACCACGGCCATAAGATAGATTCTCAGCCGTGAGATTAGAATTGGGCATGATAAATAAGGATGCATTGGTTTAGGGGGAGTATCAGGTAAGTATTAGGTAAGTATTATGTGTTCCATAGTTTTGAATAGATTCAAAGCCTTTAAAATCTTTTCAAAGCCTTGATTTTATTTGTTTCAGCAGTATAGCTTTTCAAGGCCTTGAAATCCTTTCCAAAGTCTTGAAAATAAGTATGTATGCTAGTTAGTCAATAAGTTGGATCTTTCAATGTACGGTGTTATCTCTGTAGATAATTGCTCAATATTGCCCCTACCTTCTAAAATTATTGCCCTTTCAAAATTAGTATTATATTATTTCCTTTTCCACGTCACACACACACAAACGATTTTGAATTTAACTGACTATGCACATCTTTAAAGATTTGGAAATATTTTGTTTCCTTTTCAAACTCAAACTCTTCAGTTTTTATCTCTTTTCTTCTCTCTCTCTCTCTCTCTCTTTTGTATCACTCATGTCTTTCTTTTATATATCATCAAACCCTAATGAGCACGAGAAGAACTTCTAATAGAATCAAGATGGCTGGAGGTTCAAAGAAAGTTTCTGAAAATGAGAGGAAGACTGCTGAGGAAGAGGTTCAAACTCTCGGTGATGATTTAAGTTCCAGAACCTCAAGTGCACAAAAGGCTCCTTCTCCTCAAAAGAAGAAGATCAAGAAGGATCAGACTCCAACTTCTAGCAAGAAGAAGAAGACAGATCAATCTGTTCCAGATAATAATAATAATAATAATAATAATAATAATAATAATAATAATAATAATAATAATAATAATAATAATAATAATAATAATAATAATAATAATAATAATAATAATAATAATAATAATAATAATAATAATAATAATAAGAAGAAGAAGAAGAAGAAGAAGAAGAAGAAGAAGAAGCCTAAAAAAAGCTGACAAAGGAAAAGGAAAAGCTACAGAGGAAGAACCAGAGAAGAACACTGGAAATGAATTGCAGATCTACTCAGAGAAGCAACAATCCCCTGGTAAGAAATCTGGAATTAACAAGTGTTTTGTTACTAATGTTGCTAGAGGATTGTAATTATATGGATTTGCTTCTAGACCAGTAGCCTATTGCAGTATTATTAGTGTTAACATGTCAAAAAGTATGACTTTGGAGTGTATTAAGAGGTTGAAGAAAAGTTCTATTTGGAAAATTCTAAGCCCTTTAGAAGTTGCCTACCCTAGGCTCACTAGGTTTTTCTATCTGAACATGAAGCAAATCAAGACTGTAAGTTTGGTTATTCAATCCAAAGTGGCTGGAATTAATATGGAGTTAGATCACTCAGAATTTGACAATGTTTTAGGCTGTCCCAAGAGGTATAACACAGACAATTATTCCAACAAGAGTGAAGCCTTGAAACATGCTAGGGAAGAATTCTTTTAACCCAATCTTGCTACCTGCTCTAAACAGTTAAGACACTGTGTGCTAACTGTTGAAGCCATAGTCTTGTTTACCATCTTAATGAGGTGTGTAGTGCCTAAAGAGAATTCAAAAGGGTTTCTGACTGATAGGATGTTATACTTTATGTACTTGATCATGCATGGGTATGAGATTGATTTTCCTTCAATTGTGATGGATCATATGCTTTAGTCCCAGACCAAGGAAAGAAAGCACCCTTTGCCTTATGCCAACCTGCTATTTGCCTTCTTTCAACACCTTGAGATTCCAAATGACATAGAAGAAACTATTGCCACATGGTTTGGTATGCTTGATGATAAAGCCTTTGAAAGGATTGGAATCATGAAAACCAGTGAGGGAACTTGGAAGTTATACTCTGACTAGTCTAAAGCAGAGTTGCAATCCAAGAAGTTTACAAAACCCATGGCCTTGACCTTTCCTTCAAAACTACCCTCTCAATATCAAGACCTTTCTATTGTGTTTCAAAAACTTGATGATGAGGAGAAGGATATGGATGAGTGGAAGGAAAATCAGCATGAGTTTGGCACTGAGTTCAAACAAGTGAGGTACATGGTTGAACGCATCCTCAAAAGCATCAATATGATCCATGTGGAAGAGGAAGTCTCTCAGGCCGCATAAGGATCACAGAATGCTGGTTCAACCAAATACTAATTCAGTGAGCACATTACTCAAGAAGATGCTGCAAGGGTAGTGGACACAGGGAAACAAATGGTTCCAGAACAGGGTGGTGAAGACGAGGAAAAAGGTGATGCTGGCATTCCAGACTCAGGAATGTTGACCAAGGATCTTAAGAGAAACAAAAAGAATGCAATCATTCCAGAGATAGTGACTGAGGCATACCTTTTTGATGATGAAGTGGTTGGTGATGCTGGTGATGAAGCAGCTCAAGAAGAAGAAGAATAGAAAGATGATGAGGATGATGAAGAAGAAGACAATGGAGAAGAAGATGCTGAGCCAAAGGGGGATGGAGATCCAACCTTCTAATTCTTGCCTCTTCCTTCTATTTTTTCAAGCCTTTAATTCCTCTTCAAAGTCTTGAAAAATTCTGCTTACAAACTATTTTCCTTTAAGTTTTTAAAACTTCGATCCAACATTTTCTCATTTTTTTATGAAACTCAAAAAGGGGGAGAAGTTTAGGTGTTTATTTGGTACTTTTTTGGATGGTTTAGAGATCTGGTTTGGATCAGTAGGATTTGCTAGATTTTGCTGCTCAATTGTTTAATAAGTTGGATTGTTTGGATATTTTGTGTTACAGTTTATTATCATGGTTATTCTGCTATGCTCTAATGCATATTTTTTGCAGAGACCTAGTTCTTAAAAGAATTGTGGTTTTGTCTTTCATCAAGGGGGATATTGTAAGTTCAGCTTGTTTCAAAGGCTTGACACAGCTTGTCTGTCACATGGCCTTGAAACTGTTTTCAAAGGATTGAAATATACACTGCAGCATACATCATGAACTTACGGGGAGATTTTGATTCTCATCTTACTCGTGATCCCCTATTCTTCATTATGTGTTATTTGATGATGAAAGACAAACCATTTTGATATTCTAAACTATGGCTAATCTATTTTTTTGAACAAATTTTTGCAGGGATAAGTAGTTACATATTTTGCAGGGACTATTTCCTAAATTGTGTTCTTGCAGAAAAGGAAATCGGATTGACAGATTGATTTTTTAATCATGAAAACATGTATGGACCTTCCTAACATACTCAGCTACAAGATCAAGTCAATATCTTTGAAGATACTGAGCAACTATCCGTTGGGAAGAGTTGTTAGACAAGTCAAGATATTCTGCTGATTTTTAGGAAGTTTGTTTTGAGAAGATCCTGAAGAACTGCGATTCAAACTAGCTGCATAAGAGGGAATGACTGAATAAATTGAAGAATAGAAAAAACACAAAAAAAACAGAGACATTCTCGGGATTGACAAGAAATACAGAAGAATATTCATTTCACTCAATCCACTCATCAGAAGATCACTGAACATTCAACTTCTTCATCAGTTCTCCGTGTTCTTCTTTCTGATCTATATTTGTATATCATTTAGATAATACTTGTTACATCTTATTCAAGTGAACAATAGAGAAGTCTTGTTGAATCAGATAGCTGGATTAGGTACTAGATAGGTTAGTGAGAACCACAAGTTGTAACAGAGTAAGGGAACTATATGTGCTTGAGATCTAGGGCTTAGCTTTTGATTAATAAGAATTGAGTTAAAAATCATTCAGGGATCAAGTCCCTGAGGTAGATACGTAGGTCCAATTGGACTGAAATCTATAAATCTCGGTGTCTCTTGCTCTTATCTTGTTGTTCTATACTTAGCTTATTTGCTGCACAAAACAGGTTTTCAGTTCAAGGGCTTGAAAGCTATTACAAGGTCTTCAAAACTCTCAGCATTCTTCCTAATATCTGTTTTGATTCCAATGACTTGAAATTCATTCCAAGGCCTTGAAATACTCATTGCTTTCCAAAAACTTCTTTGAAACCACTCTTTTAGCAAAAGTTGACATACTCTATTCAACCCCCCCTTTCTAGAGTATTGATCATGTATTTCTACCTACATTACTGCCTTTTAGTATTTTTATCATGTTTTCTTGAGAGAAACGAATGCTAAGCGGTTGGTAGAACGCATGGAACGAACTTCGGAAACAACGAGAGCTCAAGTGGAGTGAAGAGATGCAAAGTTGGAGGAGCCAGAATGAGCAGTCATCACACGTTTGATGATATCTAGAGTTCTTAAATGAATTTGGGAGTGAGACCATTTCCAAATGAATAGGATTTCTATTCGTACGAAATGGTCTGAAGCTGGAGCGGAATTTTTGGGTTAAAATGCAAATATTGAAGACTAATGACGGGAATTGACTCAAGAACGACCTAGAGGACTGAAAATAATTTATTGACAGGAAGAGAGACAAAAGACGAAGGGAAGAGGACGAAGGAGACGAGGACGAAGCCCAGATTACTAGTTTGATCTCTTTCTCTTCTCTATTCATCATATTATTGGAGAAACTCTTGTTGTTTTCCCACATTATGAGTAGCTAAATACTTTTTCTAGATTCTTTAGAGATGAACCTAGGGTTATGAGCTAGAAAAAAATTCGAGTTATGAGACTGATTCATGTTTCGATTCTTTTAATTGTGTTGTTCTTCTTTGAATATCGTATATCTTGATTACTTAGGGCAATTTACACGTCTAGGGTGACAAAAACAACAATGGATATATGAACCAATAGGTAATACGAATCGGAGTTTAAATACTATCATCGTATTAGTTGGATTGATTGTTCTGAACTTAATACTTAGTATAAACGGGGTAGCTAACTGGTATGGCTAGTGTTCTAGGTGGTTGTTCGAAAGAGTCTTTACCCAAATACGAACGAGAACAAGAAATTAGTCTCCAATCATTAAGACTAAAAGGAGAGATGAGTAGGACTAGTCATATAAGTAGACTATGGTGGACCGACAGGGCCCGTAGTTGGCTGATAGGTTGAACGACATGAGACCGTGAGAAGATTGTCAGTGCTATTACCCGGCACAACTAATTTGATGTTACTGTGTTTTAGTACATTATGCGGAATTTTCTAAAACCCTAGGGGATCCATAGATCGCCTAGTTGTCCTCCATATTTATCAGAAAAATACAAAAATATCATATTAGTTGTTTATTTCATTTGTGTCACTTGTTTGAGGGTGAAAACTCTTGAAAACACAAATTCTTACTTTTAACGGTACTCCAAATGAATCTACTAATTAACTAATCTCGAGACTGTCCATGTGGGTTGAACAACCTGAGTTTTAATGCTCTATCTTTATATCTTCGACCGTGCACTTGCGTATACACGTAAGATACGTGCCAGCTATGTTTAATTCATGATCTTAATTTATCTTTGTGTCGTCTGATCTGCAATATGAAGATCATAGGTAATATGTTATTGGAAGCAAAAAATTTCCCGGATAATTGAATTAAGCACGTAATCGCTTGTTAGAGGAATCAACCATTGATTGTGAACTTTGAGTAGAGTAAGATGATCTTAAGACATGCCATAGGGACAATTAGAACTTGCTAACTCAGTTTTAATCTAATATGGGCATTGACAACTCACTTGGTAACTCGGTGATTATTATTGCTAATTTGGAAATAATTCATCATATGTGTTACAAAACGTAATGCGTTAACGGTGGATACTTATTGATCTTAGAGAAAATGCTGATACCTGTCTCATCGTATTAATCTCAATTTTCATAATTAGGCTGTTATTTGCTTTCTTAGTTAGTAATCAACTCAAACTGCTTGCCCAAACGAAGTTAGTCCTAATTAGTTCACGACAAGTCCCTTAAGATCGACATTCCTGACTTTCCGGTTAGTACTACACATGACGGCCATAGACTTGTGGTTGGAATGTGTCAAGTTTTTTTGCGCCATTTCCGGGGACTTCATTTTAATTTATTTGAATTGTTAGGTTTAGGAATTTTAATTTTCTGTTATATTTGTTACTCGTCTGCGTTCTAGTGCTGTATATATATTCGATGATTCTCTTGGTGCATGACCCGTTCTCAAGGTGAGCCATTGTACCCAAAGCTTGATAATTTAGAGGCACTTTGGCGTAGACACTCGAGGAAATTAGTTCCAATGGGTGACCAACATGGAGCTGAGTTAGGAAGACTCTGCAAGCTTGCTGAAGATGCAAAGGCCGCTAGAGCCACTGTCGAGGCCAACGTGTCCAATATGATGAGGGAAGTTCAGAAAATTAGAGCCCTGATAGTTGTTGGACAGGCTAACCCTCCTATACCTCTGATTCCACCTAATGGACACAATGGAGGTTATCAGGTGGTTCAAAGGAACAATGTGGCACAAGAGGAGAAACCTATGGTGGACTATTACAGATCCATTACAGCGGGATGCAGGCCTACTATTGTGAGGCAAACTATTAATGCTGTTCACTTCGAGTTGCGCCAGCATATGATTGATATGGAGCTCCAGTAGATGATGCAAATGCCCACTTGCTTAACTTCGAGCAAATCACCTCGACATTACATGATGAGAGGGTTCCATATGAAACAGTGAAGCTTATGCTGTTTCTTTTCCTTTATCTGGAAAAGCTACGACATGGCTCATGGAACTTCTAGCCGGATCAGTCACCACATGGGATGAATGTTGCAAAGAATTTCTAAGAAAGTATCTAGCGCTGTCTAAATTTTCTCAGCTAGTGGATGATATTATGAATTTTACTCAACAAGAGAATGATTCTTTGGGAAATACATGGAGAAAATTCTACCAGCTTCTGCGCAGATGCCCTAATCATGGGGAGAGATGGTACAGTCTCTTCCACTAATTTTATAATTCTGTAGATAGGGAAACTGTAAGTGAATTGGATCTACGAGCTAGAGGAAATTTATGGGTCTGGGAGAACAACTAGCTCAAGATCTGCTGAATAATGTGGCTAAACGAGAGACTACACGGCCTGACACTCGGAGATTGACAAAATTTGGAGGAGATATAGCTTTGGAAACTAGGATGGAGTCAATAGAGCAACCGTTGGCCATGATGCCAAGAGATTTAAACTGCATAAATCCAAATGCACAGGTGAAGTCTATAGGTCAGCAGCTTGTAGATGAAAACCATGGGTATGGTTGTGGCATTGAAGGTGTGAATTATATGGGACCTCCTAGACAGCAACAAGTGGAGGGTTATTCTTATCAGTATAATAATCGCAGTCAGCCTAACTGGTATGCTTCACAGGCTAATCCTCCCAAACCAGCTCAGAATCAAGTCTCTCAGCAGTAACAGAATCTAGATGTATATGGAATTCTGATAAAGATCAATGAGAAGCTTGAGAGGATGGAAAGTAAAACAACTGCCTTTGAGCAATGGTGAGAATTCATGAGACACAAATTGGTCAGATGGCATCTCAGCTTACTAAATTTTCACCGGGTATGCTTCGTGCTAGTTTTATTGTTCCTACTGAGCAGCTCAAGGCTATTACTACTCGCAGTGGCATAGTTACTCAAGATCCTCCATATCCTAGCCATGAAAGAGGTGAAGCTACGAATGCCAAAGAGAAAAAATTGGGTGAAGAAGTGCCAAAAATCATCGTGAGTCCCCATTCAAAGGACACGATTGAGAAGAAAGAAGAGCCCAAGAACACTCTAAATCCGTCTAATTATGTGCCATATCTTCCATATCCGATGGCACTCAAGAAAAATGATGAAGATCACTATGGGACATCTTTGGAGAAATTCAGACAACTTCATATCAATATCCCATTAGTAGAAGCACTGGCTCAAATTCCCAAGTACAATAAGTTATTTAAGTAAATCCTATGGGGTAAGAAGAGCATAGATCCATATGCCATGGTGAAGCTGACAGAGACATGTAGTACAGTGATACAGCGAGACATTTCCAAGATGAGAGATCCAGGCAAGGTTATCTTAGGTTGCACTCTTGGGGGTGGATTCCACACACATTGTCTTTTAGATTTTGGCGCGAGTATTAATTTCATGCCATTTTCTCTATTTAAGAGATTTGGTATTGGTGCGCCAAAATGGGTATGCAATTGGCAGACAATTCTATTGTTACAGCAAATGGAGTGACTGAGAACTTGACTGTCAAAGTGAGTGCATTTCTCTTCCCAGCTGACCTTGTGATAGTGGATATGAAGGAGGATCGTGATGTTCCATTAATCTTTGAAAGACTGGTTTTGAATACAATGTGCGCAAATGTGGATTTAGAGACCGGGGAGCTTACTTTCAAAGCTCTAGATTCAAATTGTTCAAAAAATTACATCCTGACAAGGGAAGAATAAATTGGCGACGATCAAGTTTAGAGAGAAAGGAATGGATCCTACTCATGGGTTATCTATATTTTTGCAACCCTATCCACCCGTATCAGAGAACAGGCTAATGTGCTGAGTGCACATGATGTGGTTCAAAATATTAAGAGCAAGAACTTGAAGGAGGAGGCACATCGTGCTAGGCCGCTTAACATATCCGAGTTAACTGGCTTGGGTCGTCGACCTTATATTGCAAGGCACTTGTTGGTAGGGAACCCATCGTATTTTATGTTTTTAGTAAAGTTATTTTTTTAACATATTTATTTGGAGAGATGAGAGAGAGACTAATGGTAGTTTTCAAGTGACATATTTGAGCAGGTTAAGGGAGAGTCTACTTCGGTGTATCTTGGCACACATGACCTTTACGGGGACTTGCAGTGGTAAGTTGGGGATTCTTCAGACATGGATTTTAGTAGAGGAAGGGCAGTCGACCCCAGTGTACGAGTACGCACTCACCTATTGGGAGTATAGTGGCGCCACACTGTGGTTCGGGACTGCTGAGCATATTTTCTTCCCCACCCTTGAGGTGGTTGTGAGTACTTCTTCTCTAGATGGGATTTGTGTTAATTTTTTATGTCATGCTCCATCTCATCTACTGCCCCTACGCATTGGATTGATGATTCCTATGTTTAGTCTCTAATTTCATTGAGGAAAACGATGCATTCAGTGTGGGGTGGTTTATCTGTCTACTAGTTGATAAGTTTCTTGCATAGCGAGTTACATGTAGGATGTGTTTAGGTTTTATTGTGTGTAGAGTTAGTGGTTTATTTTATAGTTTTACTTATATTGTCGTATTGTGTAAGAATAGATTTACATTCTGTTTGCACTTTTACTTAATTGAGTCTACCCACCACCAAACAGTTAATTTTTTTAGCGTCAAATTTTTTCGAGACAAAGCCTTGCATATAGGAGCACTTTTTTATAGGAGCACTACTCTTGTATTTCATTGTGCTGGAAATGATTGAAGAAAAAATGAAAGAAAAAAAGATAACGATAAAGTTGTGCTTATTCGAAAACGAGTGGTGAAGTTCCTAGTTCACTTAAAGATTGACTGAATTTTGCGCATTGTTCTTCGTGATGGCCACGTGATTGACATGGTACCGGGGTTGAGGGAATTGAGGGTCTGAGTTGGTGACATTCCGGTTGAGGATTGCTATCATCGTGGTGAGGGTGCGTGAGATATGTGGTATTGACGAGTTTATGTGACGTTTTAGGATTGATTGCTTCATATTTATGATGAGTTTATGTGACGTTTTAGGATTGATACTTAATATTTATCCTTTTTCTCCTTACTCCTCAACATATCTAGATCTGTAGCGGAATAGGAGGAGCTCTGACAATAAATGTGGTTTACCCTTGGTTAGCCTCTTATTACATCCAGCACACATGAATAAGTAGGTTATTCTTGATATTAAAGCTAAGCTTTCTATAATAACTATGGGGAATTGCTTGTTGTCGAGTTTAGTTGCTAATAACACCGCTTGCCTATCTTTTTCATCACTCCCTGAGCACTAGTCTATGCGTATTGAGATTACCTGATATTGCAAAAAGAAAGAAAGTGTTTTTTATTTTAAGATCCAGTCTATAATTTTATTTTCATCATCTTGCTGCATTGTAGTTTCGTTAGTAATGTTAGAGTTGTTTGAGTCTAGATGCCTAGTAGACAGTTAGATGTAGTAGATGAGATTTTGCTCGGGACGTGCAGATGGCAAGTGTGGGGGTATTTGATAACTCCTTCATAAGAGTTACCCAACGTACATTCTACATTGTTATTTGTGTGCGTGTTGGTGCAAAGTGATGAGATTCGTGCCAAAATATGAATAAAATTAGTTTTTGGATGTTCTAGAGCTTTGAAGTACAATTCGAGTGTCTCTTGCATAGTTTTACGTATGATTTGAATATTTTATCACATTTGATCTTCACTGTAGCGTTTGTGTAGTGATTTGCAGGAACAATGCATGAGGAGATCAAAAGGAGAGGAAAAACAAGCTTTGGAAAAGAAGAAAAGCAAAGAAAGGATGCTATAAGTGCTGAATCAGAAGGTGTTCGCACAAAGACAGTAGTGTCTTCGCACGACAGAGTAAATAGCAGAACCCTGGAGCTGTCTATTGGTCTTCACACATATGGCAAGGAGTCTAAACACGAAGACCTTGCCTTAGCCAAAATTCAGCATTGAAGAGAAAGTGTTCGTGTGCAACCATTCTGTCTCAAATTAAGAAGGCCTTCACACGAAGGCCAGAAACTGTTCGCACGAATTACTTCGCATGAAGAGACGACATGTTAGCACGAAGACCCTGTACAAGTCGTGTAATATGCCGTATTTAAGTTATGGGTTATTTGGTTATTTCGAAAAAAATATTGAAAATTTTGAGAAATTTATATTTTAAACTTATTAATGACTTTTCTTTATTTTAAAGTATAAGGATGTCATTTGACATCTATGAGGATATATATTTTTTATTTTGGGTTAGTTTGTAGTTTTTAAAATTTGAAAAAAAAAATACTCTACGAAATTTATTTTGTATACTTGGGAGGTACTTGTACTTTTCTAAAAGTGATTTATACAAAGTGTTTTATCTAAAATTATATGGATATTTTATAATTTATGAAAGTTATCTTTAAAGCGTTAGCTATTAATTGGAAATTTTATTTTCACCCCTCAAATTTTGAAATTTTCCATTTTACCCAACTAATTTGTTGGGAGAATTTTTAATTTCACTCTACTCCTCCCTCAACAACTACCACTACTACATACCATCTTGTATGTACATTCTTTGTGGAATACCCCACTACTAACACTCCCATCTGCATCAACTCCATCACTCCCCATCTCTATCACTTCATTTCTTTACATCTTTTTCATCTCAAGATCACTCAATGAAACTCTCATTCATTTATTTTGACATCATCTTTTCATCAAGAGGACTCAAACGCACTCATCACACTCATCCTCCATCAATCCCTATTATTTCTCTCAATTCTTCATATGTCTTTTCTCTTCAAGAGCATTCATACAAGCTCTCTTCTCCCTCTCCAAATATCATTCCCGTTTTTGGGTGTTGACCACACAGAAACACCATCAAAACGTTATTTTTTATCTTCCAAATCATGAAAAACTCGATTCCAAGCTTGGTATAACCATGGAGTGGAGTTATTCCACCATCCTACTCATGGATTGAAGGCCAATTTCACTCATTTCCTCACAATCTTCTTGAATCTTGGGGTAACTTTTCTTCTATTCTTGAATTCATACATGCATGTCCATGTTCAGCTTTGATTGATAGAATTTCATCTTAGATTTCTTCATTTCCATGTTTGATTCTTCATTTCCATTGTTAGATCATGTGTTTGACTTTAAAATTTAGACTATTTCATGAAACTCACTTGCATGTTGTGAATGTCTTTTTCTTTGCATTTGTAGCTCAAGAGGGTTTCGATAATTTGTGCCTTATTTCATGTTCAAAATGATGTTATTTGGGTGAAAATCAAGTTTTCTTAAGTTGCATGTACAAGTAGAACAATTCTTGTAGATTTTTGAAAAAAATACATGTTGATACAATCTAACCAGTTTATAAAAAACATGTATTATCTCCAATCTTTATCTTCGTGAAATTTATAAATCATGCATATTCTGAAACTAGACTCGGAGAGGGTCATTTTGAGAAAAAAAATCAACTCAATAGCTATTTTGGTTAGGGAGATATGCTCATTTTAAGTTGCATGTTTTCTGAAACTCTATTTCTGGACCATTCTTGGCATTTTGATTAAAAACCCTATTTTCAGAAACTCGCGACACCTCATCTTTCTTGTGTTGTAAATATACACATTTATGGTCAATTATTGAGAAGATGAGTTTTATTTCTATTCTCCAAATGGTAGTAATCCTCTTTCAAAGTTGAAAGTTTTTGCCAAACTCTTCTCTGCATAGCAGTATTTATTATTTTTTGTAACCTGAGTTTTACAATGTCTATGCATGATTTTCTTGATGTTTCTGAAAGTAGACACATGTAGGTTCATCATAAATTTATTTCATTATTTTAAGAGATGTTTTGATATGGTAAATATGCCTCTAAAGTCATAGCTACAATTCTGTCTAGAATTGCAGTTTCACCGTTTTCAGAAAACTTTGATTTTTGAAATTCTAAGTGTTTTGTTGGATTCATTTTGACAAGTTAACATCATTATATGTGCATTTGTGACATATAGGACTATGTTTCATGTGGGTTTGCATTTTTATTATCGATGTGTAATTGGTTGTAACGAGTACGTTATACGTGTGATTGTAGACATCGACCTCGTAGGAGAGAGTGGTTGTGGTTGGAGTGCTATACTTAATTTCTTACTTTTTATTGTGCTTCATATCAATGGAAAGTACATATGTGCGACTCTTACTTATCAAAATGTGAGTGTTTGTGTTATGTCTCGAGTGAGTTTTTTTGTTGATTGAAAAAACATGCAAAGCATGAATTATACTCGAAATTCTTTTATTATAAATCGAATTCTCTTTATAACTCTCGGAACTTTACATGTGATAAGTTGATAATCTGATTTTGGCTATGGTAAATAGTAGAAATAAAACGCTTATAATATATTTAGGACGATGTACAGAGTTGTATTATTAATGGGAGGTGCCAAGCGATCCTCCATTTTCTTATGGCTTAGACCATTGAAGCAATTCTTCTTATTATTGCATAGAACTTAATTGTTCACAAATTCGCCCCCGATGAGCCAAAATGTACCAAGGTATTGCGGCCAAGGTTTTGTTAGAGCCACTATTAGAAAAATAGGCTTAAACGGCGCTTTTAAAAAGGCCCCGCCGTTTTTGGAATCTGTAAAGGGCGGTTTCTGGAAAAGTGCCGTGATTCACGGCAGTTTCAAGGAAACCACCGTTTAATTGGCCCAATGTACGGCGGGAGATAAAATAGCGTCGTTTCAAAATTAGTATACGGTGGTTCTATACTAGGCGCCGTTAAGTTTATGGCGCTTTTTTTTATTTGTACCGTTAACGTTAACGGTGCGTATTTAAAAACCGCCATTAGTTTTAATTGTTTTTCAAGATTTAATCTTGGCCATTGGATTGAAAACCCTAAGTTTATAAATAATCCCACCGTCCCCTCCCTCTAATGAACCTCGTGCGGCGCCTCCCTCACTCCCATTTTCCCCTTCGTCCCTCTCTCCACTGAACAGAGAGCAACCACCAACCACTGCTCCTCCACCTACCTCTGGCGCTCCACCGGCAGTCGCAAATCACAGCTCCGCATATTCAATCGACTCCTCCCCTCATCCCATCAACGCTTATTCATCGGACAAGCCTCTCTAGAAGGCTGGCGGCGGTGCTAAATTGCGCTTGATGTGCAGCAACGGTTTGGTTCCATATCTCCTTTCCCCTCGATCTGGTTTCTCTTCTTCGATCTCCTCTCGATCTGGTTCCATCTCTCCTTCCCCTCCCTCTCGATCTGGTTTCTCTTCTTCAATTTACTCTATCTCATCCCTCCCCTCCCGTTCTGCTATCTCTCCCCCCCCCCCACCATTCACAATATGCTATCTCGAACCGCCTCCATCTAGATCTATGCTCTCTGATTTCATGCCTGTGGTTCAAGTTGATGAAAAAAACTCTGGGTTCAAAAAAAGGTTCTTCAAAACCTGGGTTTGATGAACAAGTTCAAACTGATGGAGAATTCCTGATTTTATGTTTATTAATCAAAAACATAAGTGAAGAAATGATAAATGTATAGATTTAATAAAAATATTAATAATATTTCTACAAAAAAATAGAACATACGTATATATATAGACAAAATTAAAAATAATTCTTATTTATAAACAAAAAAGCTGAAAAAGTGTAAAAATAGGGACAGGGCGTTTTTTTAAAAAAGCGTCGTTAAAGTAATAGGCGGTTAACAAGCGCCGTTTGTATCAACGGCGCTATAAAGCGCCGTTTTGCCATATACGACACTTAGCTAAACGGCAGTTGTACAACCGCCGTACTAACCGCCGTAAAGGACGACAAACGGCGGTTTTGGGGCAGTTTAAGGCGCTTTTTGGGTGCCGTTTTTGGCAGAATTTCCTGTTGTGAGCTATAGAGTGCTACTTATACTCGTAAGGGTCACTACAGTATAGGGGTGTCGACACTTAAGGCCTTTTAGCTAATGTTGTGAGCGGGGATTGACGTATGGGCTCCCTTAACGCTTGGGTGAAATAGGGTTAGATAGACCCTAGAAGGAACCCTTTATGATGATTTCGTGATCCCTATGTCTACATCGATTATGCTGGTGGCTCTGGATATGCCTCAGCGAAACTTAACGGTTAAATAAACTTGAAAGAAAGTTGAATACACTATTGATGTTATATGTGGCTCTGGATAAGATTTAATGAAATTAAATGAGTTGAAAAACATTGGATACTTGTGATTTAATATCATTATGACACGATTTCTTACGTGTATACGCAAGTGCACGGTCAAGTAGTAAAAGTGTGGTATTTTACGACTCCAAGTATCGAACCGAAGGGAAATAGACGACTACTAGCTAATTAAGAATCAATTAGAAGATACCTATGTAACCGGTAAGAAGTGGTTTGAGTTTGAATGTTCGTCGCTCACAAACAAGCGACTGAATAAAATGAATGTAGAGACAATATTTCTGTATTTTTCAATTAAAAGAATTTAATCAAAGTATGGAGAAAACTAGGCGATCTATGAATCACTTAGGGTCTTTAGACAGTTCCGGAATTTGTATTGAGACACGTTACGCACTAACTGATTATGTCGGGTAATAGCACTTATAATCTTCTGTCGATCTCATGTAATTTTACGTAACAGTTTATTTTGGGTCATGTCAGTCCACCTCCATCTACCGTTACATTCTAGCTCGCTAGTCATGTAACACCCTGTAATTTCTATGGGGGTCAAATTGTAGTAAATTTAAATTTTTGCTTAGTTGTGTAAATATCTGGCTCGGCACTATTTGCTAACAGCTGAACAAGTCAGAGTTGTGCTTTAAAATCCTTGTTGGGGCAGTTATGCAGATACTGAGAAGTTCGAGGCTTATTTCTAATTATCGAAAACTAGAATTTTCGACTGTGTTAGGCAACTTGAGATTTACTGGAAGCTGTAGAGGGTGCTTTTACAGTAATTTAAAGTTTTGGAGTAAGATTGATAATATCATAAACCCAAGTTTCCCTAATGCTATGTTGATACCCTAACTTTGCAGTATTTGCACATGCACCCCTTTGTGCATGTGTACCACTTGGCAAATTCAATTTGCCACCTCATGATGCAACCCAACCACCTGCTGGAACCTACTGGAAGCCATTACCTTCTTATTTATTTTTTTTTCTTTTTTCTTCTCTTGGGGGATGTGGAAGGGAACGACCAACAAACGACCCAAGCCACCACCTTTACCGCCGACGAACCCTCACTACACCTCCTCTCCTAGAGCTGCTGCTGCTGGAGGTTCTTGGAGGGTTGTAGACCTGAAGCCCTCACCCAACTTCAGAGGAGCAATAGGTTTTGTTGCAGAAAAATCGGGCGAACCCAACGGACCAAGTAGGGGCCCCTAACTCGCTTGTTGTCGCTAGGATCGCCGGATTCTTCAAAAGCCGCCGGAAACTTCGTAGTTCACTGGGATCGGATTTGGTTTTGAGCGGTTTTGAGGTGTTGCTCTAGCATTTTTCGGCGGAAACCGTACCCTGTTCAGCGCCCTAGTTCTCCGTCTGTATGTAACCAAATGCTGAGCTTTATAGCTCTGTGGAAACCCTGGTAATTTTTCAGTAACCTCTGGTGAATTAGGTGTTGTGATTTCATGTCTATGATGTCTGAAAATTAAGGCAAACACAAGATTTCGTTTGGAAGCTGGACTGTGTTCTTGACACATTTAAAGAGGCCAACTTTGAAACAGGATATCTTGCTCATATGTTATTGTTTTGACGAACTTCTTTCTCCTTTGTAATCTACTATCCTAGGACTAAAAATGCCATATAAAGTTTTGGATCAGATCAATTTCTAAAGCCTTTAAAATCCTTGTTGAAGTTGACATGTTGAATGATGTTTCTTGCCTACATGAATGTCAATGATTTTAGCTAACTTTCAATTCGAATATCTCCCTCAATTCTTGTTGAAATGAATTTGTTCATGGACCCTTTTACTCTCTGTTGTGAGGACTGCGGTTCCCTGTTAGTTGTTAGCTCCTATGCAATCTCAAACGAACCTATTTTTCTTTTCCAAATATGGGGGCAGAATGCGCGAAATAAGGTGGTAACTTAGAATTTGGCCAAGTATAGGATGGATCTTGATTACACCCAACTTTGAGACTGCATATCTTTCTCAGGTGTTAATGAAACCAACTGCCCCAAAAGGTTTTGAAGAATCAGGTCCTCCCTAACAGTGCTGAAATTGGGCTCAAAGCTGCTGGGTTTGCTACCCAGTTATGCCTTGTTGGATTTCACTAAGTGCAAAACTGAGAACATAACTACCAGCCTTATAACATTCGTAACTCTCTAAATTTTTACTGTACTGGGGTGATCTTTTCTTCTGTGTTTAGCACAGGTTTAGTACCACAATTAGCTAAACTAGAGCTTAGGTTGGTTCCCAACAGATGGGGAGATAATTAGCTGCAAAGTTGCAGCTTTGTGACTGAGAAGATGTACTGCAAATGTGCAGTTGCGGAGATCAAGTCAGTACCAAGAGTAACCCCTATGTTAGGGTACCGCTGGGCAATCCTAGTGCTTCTCTTTTAGTGAAAATGTCCATTCTTTGGTTCCAGTAGGGGCAATCTCATCATTTAATCGTTTAACATATGTTCTCTAATCAATTTCCCCTAAATTAAGTCTTTATCCGAATTCACTTGCTAGCGGGTCAAGTAGTCGTCCTATTCACTAAACACTTATTAAGGTTGGTTAATTGTCTAATGAAAATAAAGACTCAGGTGCTAAAAACTAACAGGACAAACTAAATCAACTCTACAATTGTACCAACTGTCATAATGCATATTTTCCTTGCTCACTGGTTTGCACAGGTAAGAGTGATATATCAGGACAACCAAAGTTAGCCTAATCTAAAAGAAACATTGACTCTACTAATTGTAGCTCAACAACTAGGAATATGCTTCTCTTCATATCATCTCCACTCTTGAATCTGGAATTCCCAAAAGCTCTTGAATCTTTATAAATTATGCTTCATTTTAATTTTATGGCTGGTCTCTTGTGTAACCAAGTTATAAGCATCTTGCACTTTCAGTCAAGTACAGTGTTATTCAAACTACCTTTGGCCAGAAAAAAATCTACACATATGATGATAAAATAATGTCGACACAGATAAGATAATAATAAGGAGGAGTGTGACGAATATGTGAGCTAGTAGTTACAGTTGTTTAGATCATTGGGCACTTGTAGTTCCTAGTTCTTCATGAGTCAATGTAGGTCACTGTAAGTAACCTCAATGGCAACAAGGTAGACTCTTAGACATGTTTTTAAGGGACTACTATGACATTGTACATTCTTCTGCATGCTACTCATATAAAGTGAACAAAAATGGTAAAATGAGATATCTTCTGAAGTCAAAACTTGAACCCCACCAAATGCACTACAATTTAATGGCGAGAAGAACTATGTTAGTATAATATCTCAAATTAAGAAATTCTCTACATATAAAAAGCAAACTGTTGAGAGGCATTATTAGCCTGTATTATTCAACAGTTAGTGAAACATGTCCGTAGTAAATAGGAATATATATATTCTTTCCTAAAATGGTAGAAATAGATATTCCTTCGATTCTCTACCAGTGATTTGATCTTGATTGTCCTGCCTGAGTACACTATGAGTGGTTTGTTTCATGTGTTATCACATGGAATGCCCATCTTTTACCTCTATGGTTAGTGCTTCAGGTAAAATAACCCAACAACATATATTTCAATCTTTTAGAGATCAAATATGTTTTGGAAACCTGGTACTTCAACCTACAAAATCCTATTTTCAGAATCTCAAATCTCTTCCTAAATTGACCAGAAACTAGTTGTAAAATTGACTAGTTAAGAAGATTTTCCTCATAACTTTGACCTTCTGATTTGACTTGTCAGTGTCAGATGACCTAATTGATCAAATTTTCCTTCTGGAGAAGTCTTTCGGAATAACATTTTAAGTCATGGGTCAATTTTGACCAAGTTTGACTTTCTAAAAAAAAATAAACTAGTTTGACTAGGACGTATAGGAGGGGTACGCTGGTAGTTTTGCAGTAACTTGAGTTGTACACTCAAATCATAACCCTGGGCATGACGTCATGACTCTGTATCAGTTACATGAAATCTGGAGTCAGACTGTGCCTATCAGGGTTGAAATTGACTAAAAATCAATTGTAGGGGCTTTTCTACACTTTTATTAAACTGTAGGGACATGGGTGCAATTAAGTAAAGGTTGCAGATTTCTATACTGATTGTATTAGGAAGGGATAGGGATCATAATTTCATGTTAATGGACATGACTGAGTATGAGTGGGGGGTTCAGGCACAGTCAGAGATTGTACTGAAGAGACTGGATTCTCAGGGGCAAAATAGTAAATTAGGCTGGGCAGTCGGCATGGTTTCGGCATTATTCCATATCTATCATACTTAAAGTATAACGGTAAGCTTTCTCTTTCGAGTTTTAGTTTCTTTAATTCTGTCTCGTAACAGAACCGTTAGCATTTAACTCCTTGCAGGGGCATTTCTGTGCCTTGGCGGAGGACACTCCCGTGAGATTGGGGGTCTTATCGTTCCTCAGCTCTGAAGGAATGGGGGTGTTACAAGTCAACTTCATTCACCGTGTCCTGTCGGTCCACCGATTCACTCACCTAACTAGTTCAACCGAATCTACCCACACATGACTACTCCTATTCATCTCGCCTATCAGTCTCAATGATTCGGGAATAAAAACATGATTTTATTCGTAACCGGGTTAAGTCTCTGTCGAGCACCCACCTAGTTCACTAACAAATCCGGTTCGCGAGTCCCTTGTTGCTAAGAATTAAACCTAGATCATGATTTCTAATCAATTAGTTTGTAACATTAAGGTATGAATTCAACTAGTTCATCATCTTCATCTAACATGGTCATTCCATTCATCACTAACACGTGTCAATAGCCTTAGCTTACGGATTCACAATACAAGATGAAGAATAATAAACATTAATTGGATCAAACGCATGAGTCAATCAACAAATCCGGAAAATAAGTCTAAGTCATAACCCTAGGGTCTCCATAGAGCCTAACAAAGAAATTAGCTACTCATTGTTATGCCAAAATCACAAGTATTCTCCATAGAATGATAAAGAGAGGGTAAGAGAAGAATCAAACGATGAAATCGCCAAAGCTTTGGCGAATCCGTGCAATCCCCAAGATCCTAGGTGCTCTCAAATGGCTCCCGTACGTGAATACTCCCCTACTAGGTCTTCTCTGCCCGTCTAGTTTGTAATTCCCGGATAGAATTATTTGCTGATCTTGCGCGGGTTTGTATCTCTCTCATACGGACTCGTCTTCGGGCCTACCATATATCTTTGGAAAGCTACGGATGTATACTTTACAATGCCGCAGTCCTTGCTCCAAAATTCTTTGTATATTTTCCTGAGAATCGAAAAGAGTGCAAGCTGGTCCTGTGTGACTTTTCCAACTTTGCTTCGTTTGTGCGTCTCCTTTTCTCCTCTTCATCTAGCTCCATTCCTAGCATATCCAAGCATCTCATAAGCTCCAATGCACCTCTTTTACCTGAGATACACAACACTAAACAACCCGTGCAATTATCATAGCAAATATGAGAGAAAACATGCACAAATAAGCTAGAAACACAACATTTCACTCTTAGGCTTGTAAGTCATCAATTCCACATATTAACGCACATATAACATATAAATCATGTGAAATAAGCCTATTACAAGTATTATGGAAGTATAAAAATAACTCCTAAAAGGGAGTTATCAAATACCCCCACACTTACCTATTGCGCGTCCCGAGCAACAAATCAAAATCCAACCACATTCTCACTTCATCCTCCACCCACAAGATATAAGCCAAGATAATTGCATACTATTCGAAACACCATTGCATACAAATCTTAACTAGCCGACTCAATAACAAAATACGACTCAACAATGCAACGATATGATGAAAATGCAAGCTACGACTCGATCCTACACAAACACACATATACACAAAACACACTTTTTATCTTTTTGGTTGAGATCGGGCAATCTCCATTGGCTAAAATCGATTATCATGAAGTGATGAGAATCCCAGGAACAAAGCATGAGTTGAAACTAAATTTGACAGCGAGACTCTCCCCTAGTTAGTATAGAAAGCCTAACTTTACTAAGTACAAGAGTACCCTACCTCTTCATGTGTGCCACGAAATAAGAGACTACGCTAGGCAAAGCCACATCCAAGGTCCGACCTCCTAATCCGCTAACGGTTTTCACATGATAAGGCTTAGGGACATAAAGATAATCTCGTCGAAATCAAGTCCTAAGCGTCACATTCTCACATCAAATCCCACATCTCACACACCCTCACCACGATGATAGAAACCAAAACCCAAAGCTCACCACCTCCGGCCCTCAATTCCCTCAAACCCCGGTATACTAGTGTACTTTGTGGCCATCGTCGTTCGTCGTGCATGAAACGTGAACCGTCGTCGTCAAAGTAGCTCCACCACTCGTTTCAATTCAATTCCAACTCAAACTTTATTTCATCTCTCCTTTTTCTTTTTCTCTCATTTTTTTTTCATTTTCTTTATTTTCTGTTTTTTTTTTCTTTCTTTTTTTTCTTTCTTCTTTTTTTTCACAATTCTCTCAAAATACCATCACAATCCAACAATAATATCCGAGTGGTCTTCAAATACTAATCAAATATGCTAGGAGAAGGAAACACGTAAATCGATGAATGAATATCACATAAAAATATCATCTCCTCCTAACTCAATCAAAGTCCATGTCAAGTCCAAGCCGCAAAATCAATGAAATACATGTGTGGGAGTGGAGTCGCCGCAAGCTCACTATCAATGTCCGGAGTCAAAAGTCGACACCCCCACACTCGAATTTCACCACGTCCCTTCTCAAGTAGTCCCGAAGATGAATGTATCTCGTGCCTAATCCAACCGATCCTCCTACACCAAAGTAATCACAACCGGTACCTAGCACGATCCACCAATTAAGTTCACCCAACCCAATTCTGTGCGTATTAAATTCACGCACTCACGGCTCTCCACAACTGTGTCCATGGTGTAATGGCATGGAACACCGCCACACCGAAGTGCGCAAGCCTACTCACTCACCCTCGCATCCCCTCGTAGATAGTCAATGTAGTGCAAGCAAGATGTATAACTCAACGAAATGTATAATCACTCCCTCATCGAACCCCCTCAACTACACAACCCCCTCGTGACGCACTAAAGTGGTGATTCTAATCAATTTGTGATGAAGGCCAAGAATCGTCACCCTAGGTCCGAAGGATAGCAAGAATCCAAGGTTCAAATTGGGGGCGTCTAATGGTCCTACAAGGTGAGTTCTAAAAGCAGTGAGTGCTCTAATACACGTCCTCGCACAGCTGTTTCGTGTGCCACTACGAGACGGGTTGGCGACTACCTAAGACGTACACATGGATGTTCGGCTTGTTTAGCTCACACCTAGCTCAGCTCTTGTAAGAAAATAGGCACACACTTTGGCTTTGAAAATCACGTAAGTGTTAAAAATAGGTAGGCACTCCCGTAAAGAAAGTCTCTCTATACCTACTAGGGGGGACTCATGTCGTCACTCTCAGTCGCAAATCATGCTCTACGCCTGAAATCCTCACACCTCGCGATTTATCAAATTTTAGCCTCTTTTGATTGCCCTTTTCTCAAAAATTTATATATATATATATTTTTTTTTTTTTTGGATTTTGCGAATTCTTGATTTTTTTTTATATAATTCCTACACTTCATGCAAGCCGACAAGAACGAAGCTACACAAAACAGTCGATAGGGTAGGTAGACTCAAATAAGAAAACGTGCAATTTCAACACAAACTTAAACAAGTATATACACTACACGACTAACATATCACAATACGATATACTATCACAATATCCCGACACGGACCACATAAATAGACACAATACGACACGAACAACTATATGCAGACATGGCGATGCAAAGACTGACTGGCTAGTCAAGACAAAAACTCCCCCCACACTTGAGAGCTTCGTTGTCCTCAACGAGTTTAGAGATTAACCAAGAAGACTCAGCATTCAAATGCGAGGGGCGGTGATTCTACTCGGAGTCAAAGCTACGGCACAAGAAGGTAGCTACAATAAATTTAGAGATAATTCAAGCTACGTGCACGTGAACGAGTTGTGTGTACCGAAATTAAGCAAGTACTCAAGTAATTCCCTAGAATTCTAACCATAAAATCCTAGAGCAAGTACGATGTGCCTAAACGGTAAGTAAAGAGAGAGAAGAATACTCACAACCGACACAAGGTCGGGGACGAAATCCGATAGGTGCTGACTGAGATATCGAGAACAATCCCCAAGCAAACATTGTGCGGAACAATGCAAGCTCCCTTGCGGTCGAGTGTGTGGAACACACCGGGGTCGATTGATCCTGTTGCTGCTGACGAAAAGAGAACGAAGAATCCGCGAACTCGTTATGTGAGTTCCCTTGCGGTCGAGTGCGCAAGTAGCACACCGGGGTCGATTGCTTCGTCAAATTAATCCAATCTTTAATCCATCATGCCACTTCTAAAGTTTTCATTGTTAATCATATGGTTGAACTTAGAGATTATGATGAATCATGTTTTTCTGTCAGTAGCACCACATAGACTTTACGGCCAACACCACCAGTTTAATAAACTGGTCCAGATTACTCCATTAATCAACCAAACCATCACAAACATCCCCCACTCGACCATTTTCCTACCTTTAAACCAATTCACCACTTCACCATACACCTACAGTACCTACAAGCCCAAGTAACCAACCAAATCATCTAACACACATCACCAAATATAATTTCCTACACCATGCATATCCTCATACCAAGTTCACAAAGTTCACCCACAAATAGCATAGACCACAAACCCCCAAAATCCTTCACGGCCCTGTAATTATACAACCTACACCAAAACCATTCAACCAATTCGGGCCACAACCATCTCCATCCCCTTCCCTACAACCTAAACTCCAAATAAACCCAGACCTTCAATACACCAAATCAGCCAGCTGAAACTTCACCCTACGACAGCAACCTGTTAACTAACTTAACCATCAACAACCATCTAACCTTGACTGGCACCTAATTCACCAAACTCTGCTCCTCATATCCTAAATTCACCATTCCGAACAACTCCCTGCAATTCATCAATCACCACCTGAATGATCTGCACGCTACTGAGCCAACACAGATCACAACCCTCTAACTTCATCACAACCACCATCACCACCTCCATTGACAACCCAATTTCCTGCCAATAACTCAGAGCCATCCACCCTATACAGCCACCAACTCAACCCCATTCACCGCGATCTACTTCTAGTCCCAATCAAACACCAGCAGCCGCAACCAATCACAGACCCAATCCAGCGCAAAAGAAACCCAACAGAGAGAAGGACAAAACAGAGCAGAGAAAGAAGAAGAAATAGAGAAGAAACGAAACCCAGAACAGTGCCAATAGCGCAACAAATCAGAGAAGAAAACCCAGCAACTTGTCGGAATCCATGGTGGATTCGGCGGTTTTGAATCGACAGAGCGGGATATGTTGAAAGAGGGTTCTGGTGTTGGTTTCGGTAATTCGATGGTGCTCTGGGTTTGTGTTCTACGATGGCTGCAGTTCGAATTGGAGACCATAGAGGGGTCGATTCATAGGGGGTTCGCGATGGTGGTTTGCGTCGGAGATGGAGGTTGAATCAGAGAGGGCTGAAGATTGGCCGGTGAGTGGTGTTCGATCAGAGGTTGGCTATGGTGATGATGAAATCAGAGGAGGTTTGAGAGAGAGAATGATTGGGAAGAGACGGTAGATTCTGGGTTCGGTGACGGGTGAAAGGAGGTGAGAGAAGAGAGGGCGGTGTAGGGCAGAGATGGGGAATCAGAGAGAAGCGGTGGTAGCTGCTGGAGAAGAGGGAAGATGAACACTGCTCGCACGAACAAATTGTTGTGTTCGTAAGATTCAGCAGTGAATTTTTTGGGACCTCCAGTTCGTGACTCCAACTTCAATTTATTTTTTATTTTTTTATTTTTATTTTTTATTTTTATTTTCAAATTTGCTACCCCGGACTCCGATGCGTGCGTGTAATATAGCATTGGAAAGCTCGTCTCGCGCCCGTTTTGATTTTGCACAAGTGACTCCAAATTTTCTGGAGTAAACTCATAATTTATGACCTCGAAGTCCGTGATCTTACGTCGCTTTCTCGATTTTTCTGCGTTTCCTCTTTGCACGCATCAAGAAGGGGAGTCAGGACTGCGTCTCCAACCTGTATTCCTGCCACGACTCAATTGAAATGTCAGATTCTCACTCTCTCACCCCTCAGATAACAAAACGGTATTAAAAACGCACACGACAGTATTTAAAAATACACATTCTACGCTAAAGCATGAAAATACGTTGGGTTGCCTCCCAACAAGCGCTTGTAATTTACGGTCGACGGCCCGACCATGTTACCTCTGCCACCTCACGAGGGTAGTCTGGCACATTGTGCCGCTTCCAGCTTAGCTTTTTTGTGTTGGATTTGAAGCACTGCTTCGTGCGCGTGCACCGCTGATGGCTTATTTCTTTCCCAGTAATCAGGTGGATCTCGTGGCGACAACTCTGGGATTTGGCGCTTCACTTGTACAGCAAATGGCACACCTGGTTGATACTCCCATGAACACTGGGGTGACGGTTTGAAGAAGAAAAGTCTCCATGTCATCGTGTACCCTGATAATTAGTTCTCCATTCTCTACGTCAATGAGAATACGACCAGTTGCCAAGAATGGCCTGCCTAGAATTAGCGGAACATCACCTACTAGCATATCCAATATAACAAAATCAGCCGGAATGATCAGACTTACGACCCTCACTAGCACATCTTTAACCATCCCACATGCTTTCTTGGATGACTTGTCTGCAAATTGGAGTGTTATCCAGGTTTTCGGGGGCTCCCCCACACCTAACTTTTTGAATACCGACAATGGCATCAAATTCACGCTCGCTCCCAGATCACAGAGAGCTCTTCCAGTGTAGGAATCACCCAATGTAGCCTCAATGACAAAGCTACCTGGATCCTTGTTTTTCTCAGGTAACCCATGCAAAACACATGAACTAACCTGTTCATTTAAGTTTACTCTCTGAAATTCATCCACCCCTTTCTTTCCACGAACTGCATCTTTAATAAATCGAACATACTTAGGCATCTTTTGAAGTGCCTCAATCAATGGGATATTGATACGCAGTTTAGAGAAGACATTCAAAAAGCGCTTGTATTCCTCATAATCATCCTTCTTCTTCCTAGTACGTAACGGAAATGGTAGTTCTAAAGAAGAAGGAGAAGATGGAAGTGGTACCTCGGTAGATTTCTCTGCATCCTGGTGAATCATGCCCTTTAATTGGGGGATCATGACTTCTCTGAATTGAAGACTTCATGTTCCGTCGCCTTTGAGGCTTCCGCTCTGGCATGACTCGGATATGGAGGATCTGTAAGTGCAATACCACTTCGAGTGGTGATGGCTTGAGCCTGTCCCTCTGATGTGTCAACAATGCTACCCAGTTCCCTTTGTTCAAGTTGTTCCTTTAGATCTTTTATTTCTGCTTGAGCAACTTGAAGTGCAATTGCTACAGAGCTGACCAGTGTGGACATGTCTGTCATGTGCTGAGCCATCGTCTTTATTATGCATGTCATCTCGGTCAACTCTAATGGTGGTACTGGCTGCTGCTGATGCATCTCTGAAACATTTGCTTCATGCACTACCTCTACCGCATTCACCTGAACCGTGCTATATGCCACTGAGCTATGCTTCATCGGTTCTTTTTGTTGGTGCTCGTAATCCCAGCTCTCCTCTTGCTCAACCACACGTCTCATCAACTCATATGCACCGTCAACATCACATTTGAACAAGAAACTGCCCCCAGCTTCTCTATCAATCTTTTCTTTGTCAAGCATTCCAAGTGCATCATAGAAGACCTGTATGATCTGGCTTTTTGCAATGCCATGGTTGGGGCATTTGCGTAGCAATAAGTTGAGACGCTCCAATGCTTTGACCATGGATTCATGTTGCTTTTGCCTGAATGACCAAATCTTGTTCTGCAGCTGAATCATGCGTGAGATGGGAAAGAATTTACTCATGAACTGGGAGGCACAGTCTTCCCATGTCTTGATTGAGTTGGATGGCAATGAATCCAGCCAATCCATAGCAGCTCCCTTGAGGCAATGAGGGAAGAGCATCAGTTTTATTGATTCGGAAGTGACCCCACTATAACGGATTAGCCCACAGTAGCTCTGAAATCTCCCAATGAATGCATGTGGGTCTTCCTCGTCTGTCCTAGCAAAAGTGCACTGGTCCTGAGCAAATTGAATTGTGCCCAGCTTGATACAGAAGGTTTCTGCCTGAATTGGTGGCACCACAATTGCTGGCTCCCTTCCTTTAAGATCCGACTCAAATGCCTGGATTATTGCTTTCCCAGATCGATTATATGGCATTGAGGTCGGGCGCGGTATAGATGTTGCTGCCAATGCTTTCTCTACAGCTTCAGCCACCATGGCATGCAACTGTTCCGTTGTGAGGCTAATTAGCCCTTGGCTTTCTTCCATCGCTAACTGAGAAAATAACACTAGCACACCCGTGAGGTAAACAGGTAGTAACAAAAAAGAAACTAAAAGAAGTATCTTAAATTAATTTTTAACTAAACTAATAAACCGTTTAATTCCCCGGCAACGGCGCCAAAAACTTGACACGATTTCTTTCGTGTATACGCAAGTGCACGGTCAAGTAGTAAAAGTGGAGTATTTTACGACTCCGAGTATCGAACCCAAGGGAAATAGACGACTACTAGCTAATTAAGAATCAATTAGAAGATACCTAAGTAACCGGTAAGAATTGGTTTGAGTTTGAATATTCGTCGCTCACAAACAAGCGACTGAATAAAATGAATGTAGAGACAACATTTCTGTATATTTCAATTAAAAGAATTTAATCAAAGTATGGAGAAAACTAGGCGATCTATGAATCACTTAGGGTCTTTAGACAGTTCCGGAATTTGTATTGAGACACGTTACGCACTAACTGATTATGCCGGGTAATAGCACTTACAATCTTCTGTCGACCTCATGTAATTTTACGTAACAGTTTATTTTGGGTCATGTCGGTCCACCTCCATCTACCGTTACGTTCTAGCTGGCTAGTCAACTTCATTCACCGGGTCCTGTCGGTCCACCGGTTCACTCACCTAACTAGTTCAACCGAATCTACCCACACATGACTACTCCTATTCATCTCGCCTATCGGTCTCAATGATTCGGGAATAAAAACATGATCTTATTCGTAACCGGGTTAAGTCTCTGTCGAGCACCCACCTAGTTCACTAACAACTCCGGTTCGCGACTCACTTGTTGCTAAGAATTAAACCTAGATCATGATTTCTAATCAATTAGTTTGTAACATTAAGCTATGAATTCAACTAGTTCATCATCTTCATATATCATGGTCATTCCATTCATCACTAACACGTGTCAGTAGCCTTAGCTTACGGATTCACAATACAAGATGAAGAATAATAAACATTAATTGGATCAAACGCATGAGTCAATCAACAAAATCCGGAAAATAAATCTAAGTCATAACCCTACGCTCTCCATAGAGCCTAACAAAGAAATTAGCTACTCATTGTTATGCCAAAATCACAAGTATTCTCCATAGAATGATAAAGAGAGGGTAAGAGAAGAATCAAACGATGAAATTGCCAAAGCTTTGGCGAATCCGGGCAATCCCCAAGCTCCTAGGTGCTCTCCAATGGCTCCCGTACGTGAATACTCCCCTACTAGGTCTTCTCTGCCCGTATTTTACTAGTTGGGCACGATTTTTAATGTTATTTGGTCGAAATTGCACTTCAGCCCCTCCAGTTTGTAATTCCCGGACAGAATTATTTTCTGATCTTGCGCGGGCTGTATCTCCCTCATACGGACTCGTCTTCGGACCTACCATATATCTTTGGAAAGCTACGGATGTCTACTTTCCAATGCCGCAGGCCTTGCTCCAAAATTCTTTATATATTTTCCTGAGCGTCGAAAAGAGTGCAAGCTGGTCCTGTGTGACTTTTCCAACTTCGCTTCGTTTGTGCGTCTCCTTTTATCCTCTTCATCTAGCTCCATTGCTAGCATATCCAAGCATCTCATAAGCTCCAATGCACCTCTTTTACCTGAGATACACAACACTAAACAACCCGTGCAATTATCATAGCAAATATGAGAGAAAACATGCACAAATAAGCTAGTAACACAACATTTCACTCTTAGGCTTGTAAGTCATCAATTCCACATATTAACGCACATATAACATATAAATCATGTGAAATAAGCCTATTACAAGTATTATGGAAGTATAAAAATAACTCCTAAAAGGGAGTTATCACATTATCAGTTCAAATGAACTTATTTATTGTTGATATTTTACTTAGTTAATAATATCTAGAATACTCATGGTTTACAGGTGTTTTAAAGATGAGAAGTACTTGATATGCGACTACTTATAATTTTCAGAAATCCCCAACTCTTTTACTTATTAAGTTATCAAATCTCTTGATTTATTTAAGTTTATGCTTGTGTGCCACTCATGATTTACTTGTCGTAGTGTGTATTTACTCAGTTTTACTGATCATTTTCTTCAAAACTGCGTGGACTTTTGCAATTTTAAAACCGCAGGTCATCAATCAAGGTGGGGAATGGGAACGCGTATCGAGATGAAGTCTTCACTTAGTAGATCAGAACATTTTTATTTCTTTATCCAAATTGTACACATTTTTTTTTGAAATATTTGTTGTATACATTATACATTAAATGATATGTAATATTAATAGTTAATTTTGTACTTTTGGTTATTGATTGCCTCTTAAACCCTGAACCGAGATCCCAGGTTGTTTCAAGTCGGCCAGAATTTTGTAAGCAATGCTCAAAAGTTTCCTAAAGTTTTCGGGACTTTAGGGAAGCATATATAAGATACCTAGAATGTATTTTCAGAGGAGAGACATAAAGAAGAACGTTGGAGAATGAATTGGAGCTATTGTTCGTCGTGGAAGCGAGGATTCTACTGTTTGATCTCTCTACTCATTATCTTTTCATTGTTTTTTATCATGATCAATGTAAATTTTGTTGTGTTGATCATGAATCACAGTAGCTAAACTCAATATAGGGATTTCTCAACGGTAGCTAGAGTTTGAAGCCGTTTTGGCGAATTATGGATTTGATTCCCGTTTTGATTAAACTTAATTGATGATGTCCTCGTGTTCTATGTTTGTTTCAAGTTCTTAACCTATCTTTGTGTCATCTGATCAGCAATATGAAGATCATAGGACATACGATAGTGGAAACAATGAATTTCTCATATAATTGAATTAAGCATGTAGTAGCAGGTTAGAGGAATTAACCATTGACTGTGAACTTTGAGTGGAATTAGATTATCTTAATACATTCCATAGGGACAATTAGAACTTGGTAACTAGGTTTGAATCTAACCTAGTTTTTGACAACTCACTTGGTAAGTCGGTGAGTATTATTGCTCATTTGGAAAATAAATCATCATCTGTGTTTCAAAACGTAATTCGTTAACGGTGGATACCTAGTGATCCTAGAGAAAATCCTGATACCTGTCACATCGTATTAATCCCAATTTTCATAATTAGCTTGTTATTTAATTTGTTAGTTATTAATCAACTCAAACTGCTTGCCCACACGAAGTTAGTAGTCCTAATTAGTTCATGACAAGTCCCTTAGGATCGACATTCTAGACTTCCCGTTATTACTACACACTACGTCCATACACTTGTGGTTGGACCGTGCCACCAGAAGTATTCCAAGTTCTTGAAAAGAAGACTATGTGTGCAAGTGGAAAATATCTCTATATGGACTTAAGCAGTTTCTGAGGCAGTGGTACAAGATGTTTGATAGCTTCATGTTGAACATTGGCTACCAGAAGTGCGAGTAAGATTCTTGCGTGTATCACAAGCTATTGAAAGGTGATTCATGTATCTACCTAGTTATGTATATGGATGATTTTCTAATTTCAAATAAGAATATGGAGAATATACATGAATTTAAGAGGCTTGTCATTGCAGAATTCGAGATGAAAGATCTATGTGCTTCTAAAAAAATTATAGGAGTTAAGATCTATAGAGACATGAAAAAGAAGAAGCTTTTCTTGTCACAGCAGGGATACATCGGGAATATCTTGAGACGATTCGGGATGTTATCAGCTAAGTCTATATATACTCCTATGGCGACTAAAGTAAGCTAGGAATGTACACAATTCAGACTGATGAGGAGAAGGAGTACATGTCCAAGGTTCCATATGTTAGCGCAATTGGAAGCATAATGTATGCTATGGTGTGCACTCAACCGGGAATTTCATTTGAAATGAGCGTAATGAGTCGTTTTACAATTCAACTTAGCACGGATCAATGGCAGGCTGTGAAACATATTCAGGTACCTTAAGGGTACGTCAGACTACGGTCTATGCTGTGGGGCCAATCAGGATATCTTGGTTGTTGGGTTCTCAGATTCAGATTATGCTGGTGATGTTGATAGAAAGAGATTAAGGATAGGTTATTTTTCATTATGGGAGGTTCTCTTGTGAGCTGGAAGGCGAGGCTGCATTCAACGGTGACTTTGTCTACCACGAAAGTGGAGTACATGACTTTGATAAAAGCAAGAAAAGAAGAAATTTGGCTTAAATATTGTTAGTGATCTAGGCCTACTTTAAGATCAAGCAATAGTCTACTGTGATATCTTAAGTACGATATGCTTGGCTAAAGATCAAGTTCATCATGAAAGAACAAAGCACATCGACGTCGGGTATCATTTTATGAGAAACGAGGGCCTAATCAAGGTTAAGAAGGTGGGGACAACTGACAACCCAACGGATATGTTTACCAAGCCAGTTCTGGAGAGAAAGTTTCATCACTGACTGGAATTGCTCAACATTTTGAGTCGGTGAGGCCCTTGGGGGCATGCCGGACCCGGTGGGGGTCCAGTAAGTCTCTATGACGAGCTTTGGTTACGAGAAGAGTCACTAGAAATTATGAAGTTTTCACATTTACAGTTATGTATCATTTGTGCACGTCTGAAAAATGGGTGACAACGATTTATCTTTGGAAGAAGTCATGCACATTATGGCAAAGTGCTCTTTTTTGGGTAAACGTCAAACCACAATAATAGAAGCGAGACTATACATCCCTTTCTCCAGTTAATGTAAATCGTAGACAATTATGTGGATGGTGTAACACCCCATGATCCCCGAGCCTTCCGTTCTGGACCGGAAAACCCGAGAGGGCGATACTAAAGAGTTGGCGGACATCATAAGCATAACCTCCATATATTTACATTACTTTTAAACATACAAGTGAGTCTTTAGATTTTAAAAACGTCTCTAGTACTACGGTGCTAAGATAACTTACTAGATAATTTCCCGCGAACACTTTCATTACACTTTCATTGACCTGCGGTGGGAAGGAAAACAAGAACCGCAGTTTTTTAAAAGTCAGCAATAAAATACTGAGTGAGTAACACCCAAGCATGTAAACATGGAAGAGTGATAAATCAACAGTAATTTAGCAAAACACAGCAGAAGTAAAATACGTTTAAATAATAAGACATCTCAAACTTTTAACACATTTCCAAAGATTCCAGCAAATAGATGCTAATCCATAGACCAAGTCAAATTCTGACAGTTTCTCATTGATCACAGCAATCCGCGTTCCATATTTCGTGTCCAAACCAGGAGTTACCATTTTTAGCCATGAGTGTCACGGGGAGAATCCAACAAATCACATCCAACCATATCATCACAAGCTACCAAGACCTTAAGTGTCGACACCCTCCTAACAGGGTTCTTGCGCCCAGAAGGAGTGAGTACAAGGAGCGGTCCCGGGGCGAATCTCCGCCGGACTAACCAATATGGGTCGAGTGGACGAAGCCAACAACGACGAAACCAAATTTGTAATAATCCAAACAACGTTCCCCGTGCAACTCTTTCCACTTTATGTTTTTTACGCATTATAATCTTTGTGTGATTATCTTCATAAACCGTAATCAAACACAAGTAAAGCATACGCACACAAAATACATTTTGAGACAAGTAATGAAATCATGTTTAGACACGAAAGAAGCTAGCACGCAAGACTTGGCATGTATACTCACCTCGTTCGGCAAATAGCACGTAAGCTCCTAGAAGTACACGAAACCTTCGTCTACGAATTCTTCACCTACAAATTATATTTCCTAATTCAAGGACAAGTTCAAGTGTCAAGCTATACTTTCTAACAAACGTCCTACTCGAGTGACGAAATTGACGAGTTCCTCTTTTGCTAGAACGACACATACATATACCCAACAACGATATCCGAACCATACAACTTATCGAATAGCACACTAGATTTGAAAAAGACTTATTGATTTATAATATGTCCAAAAGAGGTTATTTACTTAGGGAATTTTTCTTTTTAGAGAAACATGTGACATTAGACAAGTATTAAGTTATACTTATAAAAATAGAGTGGAAGAGAGTGATTAAGATTTACAGAAAATAATCGATTTATGTAAAGTAAGGATATTAAATTTATAAGAAGACTATTTAAGAATATTTTACATAAGTTCGGAATATTCACTAGCTAGTAAATTGATAACGCCCAAATAGGGGTTATCTTATAGCCTGAAAAGATGTGTATGTGTGCTGGAAAACCGCGTTTTAGCCAGAATTCACCCTCGGAAAGCCTCGGTTTTAAGAACGAGACGTTTATTTGCTCTTCGTAAATTTCTGCATGTTTCGTACTTTTATTGGATATGATCGCACGTTTGTTCATGTTGTCGTTACAGGAACAGGTCCGGGAAGTGCATTGGGATGCGTGCCGAGACTGAACCTGGTTCGCCTCGGGAAACGTGCAGAAAATGCTCGGAGCAGGATTTGACCGAGACTGGTACAAGGGAGAGTGGAATGGAAAACAGAAAGACAGAAGGAAAAACGAGCAGTGAAAACCAACCGAGGAAGCAGAAAACGCCAAAACCGAGAATCACCGGGATGCGCTCGGTTGACAATATCTTGAGCTTGACTTGGAATTTTGAAGTGAAACCAGGGGCAAAAGAACGGAGACGTCAAGGGCCTTCCGAAAACAGGTTATAATGCTGAAACGGAGTCCGGCCGAAAAACCGACTCCTGTCACGTGTGGGTCCCATTCAGGCCACGCCCGATTAAGGTGTCTCGGTTCTCGGTGTGCAGAGTCAGGAGCAACTATTTCATGTTCGTGACAATTTCCGGGACAGTTTTGGCCTAGGGGTACTTTGGTCATTTTGGCACCGGGCCCGGGTTTCCGGAGTCAAGTTCAGATTTTTTCTCCTAAATTCAGTCAGCAGTTTTCCTATGGCCACAGTCAGGATTGGACAAAATTTGGAGCAGTTTTGACCCAGGGGTATTTTGGTAATTTTGACAAGTTTCGGGTCAAACCGCAAGACGGGAACACGGGAAAGCATGAAGACACCAAGGAAGGCAAACCAGAGATTTTAGGCAGAAGTGTGGGACCCAGAATACCCAACCGGGCCCAGCAGAGGACCAAGCCGGGCCAGGGCACAGCCCCTGCCTGCGTATATACGCAGGGGCTGCGTATATACGCAGCTGCTGCGTATATACGCAGACAGGGGGGTACGGATGCATGATTTGTGAGCCCCTGGTTGCGATATACGCAACCCTTGCGTATATACGCAGCCAGGTTGACTTTTTTCCCGAGTCGGTGGACCGATGGCAGTTTTCGTAAATTTTGGCGCAAGCGTTTCGAGAAAAACAGCACTATTTAAAGACTTGTCCAGACTCGTTTTGAGAGCAGTAGAAAATACACAGCACAACACATCGCAGGCAGAAGTTCGGGAGCATTCACGGAGAACACGGAAACGCGAATCCAGATTCGAAGACACCCGTTTGCTCTTCTTCTCTCTCATTCAAAAACTGTGTTATTTCCGTTATGAATTTCAGTAGCTAAACTTTTACCTAGGTTCTCGGTGAACCTAGGGTTTCGTTTTTAGAGATTAGTTCTACGTTTTGACTATGAATTCATGATCGTACTATCTTAATATCAACAGCTTTATTCGTTATTCTGTCTTTGAATTTTACTGTTTATGCATGATCGGAGTAGCTAACCAGAATTGCTACAGACCCGAGCCGGTAGGTGAAAACGTCCGGTTAGGGTTAGGAAGAGAAGACAGAATTTAGCACCTTACCCCGATGGGCCGAATAGCGAAGGGGAGTTAGGACTAGCTTGAAATCGTTGAGACCAACTGTTAGAGAATCTGACTCGTGCCATCAGGACGGGTTAGAAACCCTAGCAGCCTTAGAACAAGACTGCAGATTTAGGCAGCTTAACAGGAATCCGACAGTCTGCAGGATTGTGATAACGTGGAGGAAAAGAAAAGATACTGCACCATTGGTACGTGGCACGGATAACGAGACTGCTGTGTGTTTTCATGTCAAACAAAGAACGAAAATATGAAGAACCCTAGGGGATCCCGGGACCTAGTATCTCAAACCCAAGTTTTACAACCTCAAGATTATTCAGAAAATTCTCGCAAAAAGATTTACGTTTTGGTTATTTACTTTCAGTACTTAGTTAGTAATCAAAATCTCAAACTATTCCTCCTTTTTACACTCTGTTCGTTCAAACTGATTACTAGAAAAACCTGCAAAGTCCCTGTGGGATCGATAATCTGAGTCGTAATACACTCTATACTACTTGATTCGTATACTTGCGAATAGTACGCTAAATTGCGCATCAAGTTTTTGGTGCCGTTGTCGGGGACTTTTTAGGGTTTATTTAGTAGTCCGAATTAATTTTCAGAATTTTTATTTTATTTTTTATTTTTATTTTTCTGTTATCTCACTGCTCTTGAGATCGCTACTTTTTCACGATGGGTGTCAATACCAAGAGAACGCCAGAACTGCCCGAGACACGTACTCCAGCCGAGATGGCTCGGTACATCGAGGATCTGATCGCAGCAGGAATCGCTGCCCGGAGCAACCAGAGGACATACAACAGATATGAAAAAGCGTTGGTCGAAAATTTTGAGGTCCCAACGGGAGGACATGAACGAGCTATTTGGTGCCCTAGATCACCGCATAACACTTTGACATAAAACCCTCCACCATCCAGACTGTGCAGACCCTCTGCCCGTTCCATGGCAAAGCTAACGAAGACCCGAACGACTTTATCGGGAAGTTCGAGGATTACTGCAACAAGGTCCGGTATAAGGGAGTTGACGCAGAGGGCCTCATGCTAATACTCTTTCCATACTGCCTGTACGGAGTGGCCAACGACTGGCTCGAATCCCCACCACCCAGATCCATCACCACATGGGAAGGATGCGTCACAGATTTTCTGGCAAAATTTTACCCCGCCTCCTGGGTCATTCAGTTACAGAGCAAGATTCTGTCATTCAAACAGAAGATGAGGGAGACGGTGGTAGATGCATGGGACAGGCTCATGAGATTGGTGAAAAGATGCCCGAACCACGGTTTTGGAGATGCAAAAATTTTGCAGGTTTTCTACCACGCCCTAGACAGGGAGAATGCCGACAGGATTGACAGAGAAGCTGGAGGGAATTTTTTGTACCATGTGGACAACGACGGTGCCTATGAGCTGATGAAGCAGTTAGCCAAGCAGGACACTCGACTGTTTGATGATCGCCGAATCACAGCCCGAGCCGAGCCAGCAGAAGACGAGCGAATAGATAATCTGGCCAAGATCGTACAAGACTTGGTTAAGAAAGTCTACTCGGAAAAGAAGGTTGTTGCAGCAGTAGGAGAACCAGATTTGGACGCAGCCATGGAGGGGCTAAAAACCAAGGATACCAATTACGTACAGCAGAAGTGGGACCCGAGCCGGTACAGACCGGGTACGAGAGATCATCCCGGGTTCCATTATGGAAACCCGAATTCCGCAATTTATGTACCGGGATTCCAGCACAAGCCACCGGCTCAGCAGGCCGCAACGGTACCGCAGGTTCAGCCGGGCCCATCTGCACAGCAGTACGATGCTCAGATGAAGAAAATCGAGTCCATGTTTCAAACCATCGAGTCCCGGTTTGCACACATGGACACCCTGACAGCCGACGTGCAGACGACCAAAACGTCACTGCGCGCTTTGGAGGTACAAGTAGGGCAGTTAGCACAACAGCTAACTGAAAGAGCACCAGGGAACTTACCCTCAACCATAGTTAATAATCCACGTGCTCAGGTCAATGCCATCACCACTCGGAGTGGATTAGTACTACAGGATCCGCCGTATCCTAGCCATGCACGTGCAGAAAAGTCGAAGGAAATCGAGCATGAAGTATTTGTCCAGGATAACAGCTCAGCCGACCGCCCCCAGTCGAAGGGCTCGGTTGAGCAGGATGCAGTACAGAACGAAGAGAAGGAAGCTGAAACGGTACCTGTCTCCAAGGAGGTGCCGTATCCTTTGAAGACACGGAAGAGGGATGATAGCAAGGACTACGCCAGATTTCTCGAGATTTTCAAACAGCTGAAGATCAACATACCCTTTGCGGAGGCGTTGGCAAAGATGCCCACTTATGCCAAGTTCCTCAAAGATATTTTGTATGGACGAAAACGTATGAGTGATTTCGAGACAATAAATCTAACGGCAGAAGTGAGCAATTGTGTGAAGGATGGGCTACCGAGGAAGAGGAAGGACCCTGGCAGTTTTGTCATCCCGGTGACCTTAGGTAATGCTTACACAGGAAATGCTCTGTGTGACCTAGGGGCCAGTATCAATCTGATGCCGTTATCAATTTTCAAAACTTTGAAAATCTGTGAACTCAGACCCACTAGAATCAAGCTGCAGATGGCGGACAGATCCGTGAAGCAGGCTTACGGAGTTATTGAAGATATTCTGGTGAAAGTCGGAGAATTGATTTTTCCGGCAGATTTTGTAATTCTGGACATGGAGGCAGGAGACGTACCACTCATTCTAGGCAGACCGTTTCTGGCCACTGGAGAAGCCATGATAAACTGCAAAAGCGGAGAACTGACCATGCAGATTAATGAAGACAAGGTGAAGTTCAACGTTTTCAAAAATCTGCAACTACCGAATTATTACGAGCATGAAGACATCTTTGCAGTGGAGGTAGTCGAAGAAGGCTGGGAAAACGAGGAGATGGACGAGCTATGGGCAGAGATTGACAGAGTAGACAGAGAGAACGAGGAGAGATTCCAGGAGGAGCAGGCCATGCAAGCTGAAAACCGGACCACTTTACAGCTGGATGAAAAAGGTGGGCAGAAATTGGTCAAGGTCCCGTCACTCAAAGAGCCACCAACCCTGGAGCTGAAACCGCTCCCGAGCCATCAAACTTCAGCACAGCCAAAGCAGCTTCAAGTAGGTCAGAAAGTACTTATTTGCGATTCTCGGAAGCAGTTTTTTCTAGGAAAATTGAGATCTCGCTGGTCAGCACCGTTTATCATCAAAGAGGTACTTTCATGGGACGCGGCCGAATTGGAGAATCTGCATGACAGTACAACTTGCAGGGTGAGCGGAAACAGGGTCAAGCCATATCTGGGCCCGGAAGCGGACGTCAAGGTAGACCCTGGCGGTTTTGACGTCCCTTGAGCAGACATGAGGTAACTGGGTCAGGCCGTCGACCGTAAATTACAAGCGCTGGTTGGGAGGCAACCCAACGTGGTAAGTTTAAATTATTTCAGTTTTATTTTCAGTTTTGAATTTTGAGAGAGGTAAGATGAGTGGGTATTGACTTTGAATTGAGCATCTGCAGATACAACAGAGCAGAAAACGAGAACAAAACGGAGCAAAAATACTCTGTGTGTGTATTTTACGCCCATCCTGTGCGTATAATACGCACGCATGGGGTAGAGAGAAAAAGAAAATTGAAAAATGGAAATTTCACTGCTGACTGCGTATATACGCAGACCTTGCGTATATACGCAGCCAGGAGTAAAATTTCGAAAAAAAAAATATATTTTTTTTACCTGCTGACTGCGTATATACGCAGCCAGCAGTAAAATTTCGAAATTAAAAAATAAATAATAATAATAATAATAATAATAATAATAATAATAATAATAATAATAATAATAATAATAATAATAATAATAATAATAATAATAATAATAATAATAATAATAATAATAATAATAATAATAATAATAATAATTTACCTGCAGACTGCGTATATACGCAGACCTTGCGTATATACGCAGCCAGCAGTGAAATCTGGAATTTTGAAAAAAAAAAGTCGTTTTCAAAATTCTCCCTGTTTGCGTATATATGCAGGAGACTGCGTATATACGCAGGAAGAAAAAAAATAAAAAAAAGGGACCCTTAAGCTGCTGCCTGCATATATACGCAGGCTGCTGAGTATATACGCAGGCTGCTGCGTATATACGCAGACAGCAGCATGTTTTTTCCCCATTTTTCTCTCTACCTCCATATACAGATCCGTGGAGTTTGAAGCGAATTCAGAAAATTTCGTAGAAGGAAAGGCAAATTTTCAAAATCTTGAAGAATCGACCCCGGTGTGTTCTGGCACACTCGACCGTCACAGGGACTCGTCCAAGTTGGGGATTTTTCAGGAACAATATTTCTGCAGAATAAAGCAGTCGAACCCGGTGTACGAAAGTATACTCGACCATATGGGAGCACATTGTCACACACAATGGTGCTCGGGGATTGCACATTTGAAGAGCGCATCAGAGCCCGGAAGGTTGACAACTTCCGTCGAGAAATTTTCTGGAGACCGGTCAACGGTCCCGCTCCACCGGAATCTGCGAAACATTCCGCACCTGTAAGAACTGACTCAGGGTGCACAGGTTCAATTTCTGTCTCTCGCTTTATTTTCCTGCATATGCTACTTGTTGTTCCCATTCGATGAGGCAAGCCAGCTCATCCAATCTAGATTATATGCCTGATGATTAGTACCATGAGGGCATGGCACCATCCAGTGTGGGGGTGGTGGCGTTGTAACTGCATTACTTTTTATAAAAAAAAAATAATAAAAAAATAAAAAAATAAAAAAATAAATAAAAATTTAAAAATTAATATTTTGAGACTGGGTGAACGATGTAGCTTAAAACTGGAGAGAGCTTAATGATAGAAAATTTTCCGAAGTGGACGAACTTAGGTTAGGAAGAGCTGCGAGAATCTGTCTAGGGGAGTTAATAGAGCCAACGCACTTCAGAATACGCAAGTAGCTGTCTACCGAGCCATGTATCCGACTAGCTGCCAGACCACCGTCACCAGGTAGTCGTCAACCCGCCATCATGGTCACCACATCATTTGGTGGAGTGATAGGCCATAGGGGACCTCACGTCCTGTCTCGTGCCTTAGGTCCACTAGTGAGCCCCGTTGATCCATTAACCCTTTTCTTGGTAACCGTTTGACCTAGGAAGCCGTTTTCGATACTCGCATCATTGTTAGTATTTTGACCCTTCCTACGCGTCATGGCACGAGGGAGTTGAGTTGAGGGGGATTTTATGGGGAAGAGCAGAATTGTCATATTTGATAGTGGATGAGCTTCATTGGTATATTTGAGGGTGTGCAAGGGTGAGATAGTGACGGCAGCACACTTCGGTGTGGCGGTGACTCACGACATCACACCGTGAGCACAGGAGGAGAGCCGTAGTGCGTAAATTTTCCGCACGACATGGGAAACTTGGGGTTGACAGGGTTATTTAGAGGACGCGCTGAGCTATTTAGACATCCTTGGAGTGAGGAGGATCGGTTGGAAAAGCGCGATTATTTTACAGATTGACTACACGGTTCGGAATTAGTGTGGGGGTGGTCGTTCGAGATTTTATTTCAGTATTTTTCTGCCACCCCACGTTTTTTTGGTTTATCATAGAGTTGACCTGGTTTATATTATTGTTGTTTCTTGTGTTGCCCCGCAAAAAAAAAAAAAAAAAAAAAAAAAACAAAACAAAAAAAAACAAAAAAAAAAAAACAAAAAAAACAAACAAACAAAAAAAAACAAAACAAAAACAAAAAAAAACGAAAAAAAAGTGTCAAAGACAGAAAATTCAGGGCGCTTGATTGATTTTATTTCAAAACGCCAGGCCGGCAATTTTTATCACAGTTTCACATTCGTTCACAGTTGTGGCCGCGAGAACGGCAGTTACACCGGGACTGGGGAAATTGAGTGTCTAGAATCTTAGGTGATTTGGGTCAGTATCCGTCATCTTGGTGAGGGAGTGTGAGATTGGGGTATGAGTGAGTGTGCTGTGACGTTTAGGGCATCGCTTCTAAATGACTTATCCTACCGTCGCAAAGCCGGCAGATTTACATTTCACCCGGAGTAAAAGCACGGAAGGTGTGCGTTAGGGATACGCTCGGTTTGCGTGCAAAAGCGGAAGTAAGTAGTGTTCGTGCTTGTTCCTAACCTAGGTTGGCTGCGAGTTCTTCCGATCACCGCAGTTTCTGAAATCTAGGGGAATATGAATGTCTGATGATTTTCAGTTTGAGTTAAAGAGATTGTCCAGTCTCACCAAAAATATAAATTGTTTTTATTATAGTAATATTTTTTTAAATAAAAGCAGTTACACCGCTCTGGATTGATTCGGGATAGCATGCATTGGTAGTATATAGCTAGAGGTTTCTTGGGACAAGCAAAGTTTAGTGTGGGGGTATTTGATAACGCCCAAATAGGGGTTATCTTATAGCCTGAAAAGATGTGTATGTGTGCTGGAAAACCGCGTTTTAGCCAGAATTCACCCTCGGAAAGCCTCGGTTTTAGGAACGAGACGTTTATTTGCTCTTCGTAAATTTTTGCATGTTTCGTGCTTTTATTGGATATGATCACACGTTTGTTCATGTTGTCGTTACAGGAACAGGTTCGGGAAGTGCATTGGGATGCGTGCCGAGACAAAACCGGGTTCGCCTCGGGAAACGTGCAGAAAATGCTCGGAGCAGGATTTGACCGAGACTGGTACAAGGGAGAGTGGAATGGAAAACGGAAAAACTGAAGGAAAAACGAGCAGTGAAAACCGACCGAGGAAGCTGAAAACGCCAAAACCGAGAATCACCAGGATGCGCTCGGTTGACAGTATCTTGAGCTTGACTTGGAATTTTGAAGTGAAACCAGGGGCAAAAGAACGGAGACGTCAAGAACTTTCCGAAAACAGGTTATAATGCTGAAACGGAGTCCGGCCGAAAAACCGACTCCTGGCACGTGTGGGTCCCATTCAGGCCACGCCCGAGTAAGGAGTCTCGGTTCTCGGTGTGCAGAGTCAGGAGCAACTATTTCATGTTCGTGACGATTTCCGGGACAGTTTTGGCCTAGGGGTATTTTGGTCATTTTGGCACCGGGCCCGGGTTTCCGGAGTCAAGTTCAGATATTTTCTTCCAAATTCAGTCAGTAGTTTTCCTATGGCTAGAGTTAAGATTGGACAGAATTTGGAGCAGTTTTGACCCAGGGGTATTTTGGTAATTTTGACAAGTTTCGGGTCAAACCGCAAGAGGGGAACACGGGAAAGCATGAAGACACCAAGGAAGGAAAACCGGAGATTTCAGGCAGAAGTTAGGGACCCAGAAGACCCAACCGGGCCAAGCAGAGGACCAAGCCGGGCCAGGGCACAGCCCCTGCCTGCGTATATACGCATACAGGGGGGTACGGATGCATGATTGTGGGCCCCTGGTTACTTTTTTCCCGAGTCGGTGGACCGATGGCAGTTTTCGTAAATTCTGGCACAAGCGTTTCGGGAAAAACAGCAGTATTTAAAGACTCGTCCAGACTCGTTTTGAAGCAGCAGACAATACACAGCACAACACATCGGAGGCAGAAGTTCGGGAGCATTCACGGAGAGCACGGAAACGCGAATCCAGATTCGAAGACACCCGTTTGCTCTTCTTCTCTCTCACTCAAAAACTGTGTTATTTCCGTTATGAATTTCAGTAGCTAAACTTTTACCTAGGTTCTCGGTGAACCCAGGGTTTCGTTTTCAGAGATTAGTTCTACGTTTTGACTATGAATTCATGATAGTACTATCTTAATATCAGCAGCTTTATTCGTTATTCTGTCTTTGAATTTTAATGTTTATACATGATCGGAGTAGCTAACCAGAATTGCTACAGACCCGAGCCGGTAGGTGAAAACGTCCGGTTAGGGTTAGGAAGAGAAGACAAAATTTAGCACCTTACCCCGATGGGCCGACTAGCGAAGGGGAGTTAGGACTAGCTTGAAATCGTTGAGACCAACTGTTAGAGAATCTGACCCGTGCCATCAGGACGGGTTAGAAACCCTAGCAGCCTTAGAACAAGACTGCAGATTTAGGCAGCTTAACAGGAATCCGACAGTCTGCAGGATTGTGATAACGTGGAGGAAAAGAAAAGATACTGCACCATTGGTACGTGGCACGGATAACGAGACTGCTGTGTGTTTTCATGTCAAACAAAGAACGAAAATCTGAAGAACCCTAGGGGATCCCGGGACCTAGTATCTCAAACCCTACTTTTACAACCTCAAGATTATTCAGAAAATTCTCGCAAAAAGATTTACGTTTTGGTTATTTACTTCAGTTCTTAGTTAGTAATCAAAATCTCAAACTATTCCTCCTTTTTACACTCTGTTCGTTAAAACGGATTACTAGAAAAACCTGCAAAGTCCCTGTGGGATCGATAATCTGAGTCGTAATACACTCTATACTACTTGATTCGTATACTTGCGAATAGTACGCTAAATTGCGCATCATAAATATCCCCTCACAAGTAGTTGAACAAAACCAAATTTGATAGCTAAGTGACAAACCCCTTATTTGTTGAGTTTTTAATAAAACAAAGCTTGTTTAATTTTTAAATCGATATTTCTGAAAATATGTCGTCACCCGGTTTATATTTCTGAAACGAGAACGAAAAATAGTATATTTAGGAAATATTCTTGACCCAAAAACAATACTTTTATTTTCGCGTAAAATGAAATATCTGAGTAAACGACATTTAAATCCCCCAAGTTATACTAAAAGACATCATGCAACCCTTCCACTCACATAACACTTTTAACAAGAGACAACCAGCCCCTTAACAGGTTCTGAATTGCAAACAAACCCCCCAACTAACCCAAAAATAGTTTACGAAAATGACACTTTCAACCCCCCAAACATGAACCACCAATTCGATCAATCCAATACTAAAATCAAGCAAGCAAGACATGCTTTTTTCTACATAAATCAAATCACGGACAAAATTAGGGCATACCGGAACCAAGAATCGCTCAAAACAGTCGAGTTATGGGTCGGGTCGAAGAGCACTGCGCCGTCGCCGGAGATGGTGCTCGACGTCGGCGGTGTGGGCTGTTCTGGGTCTGGATGAGCCTTCTGGTGGCCTGGTCAGGTCCCGAGGAGTCTACCGAAAGGTTCAGAACGGAGTGGGTGGCTCTGGATGCCGCTGGTGGAGCTTCGCCGGAAGATTCGCCGGAAACAATGGAGGTTTCCCAGCGATTGGCGGTGTCCTCTGCAACTGCTGCTGCAACTACTTTCTCTGCTCCTTCCCTTCTTCTTCTTCTTCCTTTCTGGTCACGTCAGAGAGTGGGTGGAAGAGAAATCGTAGTGGAGAAAGGGACAGCAACTCTTGGTGGTGATTTCCGCCAAAACAGCGGCGGCCTTGGTGGCGGTTCCAGCTGCTGGAAGCAGCTGCTACTGCTGCTCTGTCCCAGACGACAGAGAGGTGGAGAGAGGAGGCAGAGAAGGAGGAAGAGAGAGAGCTGGTGGAGGTGGCGGTGGTGGGTTTTGCCGTGGAGTATGGCGGTGGTGTTGGAGGTTGAAGATGATGGTGATGAGGGAGGGATAGAGAGGATGTTTTGTAGGAGAAGAAAAGTGTGGAGAAAGGAAATGAATTCTTGTAGGAGAATCTTGTTGTGGTGTATGGGAGAAGATTGAAGAGTTGTGTTGGAGAAGATAGGAGAAAATCTTATGGGAGAAGCTTGAAAATATTGTGGAGGAAGGAAGAATTTATACAACACTTTTTGGTGGGTTTCATTTGCTCACATGGAAAAAGGAGATTGAGGTGATGGTAAAATGACAATGGTGGTGATGAATCTTCCCCAAGAAGATGAAGGTGAATTGTAGAAGAAGATGAAAGAAAGTTTAAAGTGTTTTGGGGGTACCAAATTAAAGGGCGAGTAAACATATATAAATGATTTTGCTAGTCTACTTTATGGGAGAGAAATAAATTTGGATTGATAAAAATAGGGTGTTATAAACGAAAAGAAAGTTCCGAATAAAACTTGCTAGAATCGTTGACAAATATTTAAGCGAAAGCGCGCGTGTAAATTTTCTCACCGCTAGAATTACTAAAATATCCTTACGAAAAATACGAAGTATTAGAGATGGAGCTTGGAATGAACTTGAATTATCCTCAAACATTTTTTTCCAATTACATAGAGCATCATATATGAATCATAACCTCTAACCTACACTACACCTACACTACGCTTCTTGTGAGGCTCACTCGAGACTACGGATGAACAGTCCCAGGGCCATAACCACTGGGCTAAAGGGCTAGTTCTTATGTTCAAGCTTTGGTTTGCATACTTTGGGGTGGATCGCTCCTAGTGGATAATAGGTAACATGCCCAATGCGTCTAGTGCCCTTCGAGCGAAATCGTGGGCAGTGGAGCACGAGATTAATTTTGTTTTACATCATAATATTACTTGCTATAATAGTAATTAGTATAGCTCCGTTGTCATTTCCTTTGTTTCAGAGGAAGAGTAGCTTAGCTGTTCAGGATGCGCCTGTTTTTGGCAAGATCGAAGGTGCTATGAAAATGCTTGTCTTTGGTTATATATTCAAAGTGTCGCATGGTTTGGTCTCTTATGCCCGGAGAGTTGTAAATGATGCTATGTATGATAACCACCCTATGTAATAATTATTTAGCTTGATTTAGTTGTAGTTTGTTTAAAGTTGTTTCCCAAGCAGTTGTTTAAACTCCGCTATTATTCTTGTAGTTTGCTGTCTGTACCATGATTCTTTTCAGCAAAAAAGTGGGTGCTTAAAAGTTGAACCTATGTTTGCTATGCACATCTTAACAAAAGACGTACCTGAACTAATTGTGCTTTGTGACGGTCTTTAATATAAATAAAGTTCTGATTCTCTGAAAAATAAAAGAGCATTAGCATTCTAAAAAAAATTGTTTGAAATGAAAAAAGACCATTAGCTATTAAGAGAATTCGACCCGCAATATTTTTTTTAATTGAAGAAAAAAAACAAAAACAAAACAAAAGTCATCGTTAAGTACATTTCTTTGAAAACAAATCTGATTGTAAGTACATGACCCCTGATCGTGATGGAATAATAAAATAGTCCAATTTGGAATAATTCTCCAAGTTGTTCTAGTTGTACTCCTTTGAACACCAAGGCCATGACCCTACAAGATTAATAAGGGACAACTTTATTTAGAAGGTAGATCACGTTGGGTAAATTCACTTTCTCCCCCTCCGTTTCCGAAATATAATCACTCACACCTCCTCTTGTTTCCGAATCTTCTCTAACACTCCCACATCTCAAATTTGATGTCACTTATAACTTCTGCGTGAGTTTGGTGTGAACTTTTTAATGTAAAATTAACTTTTGTTGACTTTTTGTAAGGATTTTGTATGAACTTTTCTGGGTTGATTTTGAATTTTGAATTTTTCAATTGTAGTATGGAAATGGTTGTAGAAAAAAATGAGTTTGAGTGAAAAAATTTGTATATTTTTTCTTTAAATTATTAAAATTACAATAATGTTATCATTAAACTACAAAACTGTCACATCATTGACTTTCAACAAGATAAATAATAAGTCAACAAATAGACAATAAAATGGTATAGTGGTCATTTTCATTACACGACAAAATTGTTACATCACTGACTTTTTAATAGCACCAATATTTTTGACAAAATTCATACACCGTTTTTCTTAAATTTTGTGCCGCGGATTTTTTTCAAACCATCTTAAAAGATAGCTTAAAAGTCAAAAAAATCACAACAAACTCCCTCTCTATTTTATTTCAAATTTTCATGGACATGTTTGCCCTATGACTGCAACTCGGGCGGGCTGGGCAGGTTGACACCCTTGTCCAAGCCCAAGCCCGACCTCTCTCGGGGTTGCCCAAGCCCAAGCCCAACGCAGCCCGTCCAAACCCAAATTCGAACAAACTAATTCGGGCTCGGGTTGAATTTGGGCTAGGCCATTAAAATAAATAAATTAACATAAATATTACATTCAACTCACTTAAAATTGTCCCCTTAAAATTAATTTAGTTACTAACATATAAAATAGATTTCGAATGTAGGCATTTCAATTTTTTTATGTAAGACTAAAAAATAATGACTATATATATTGATATAATGAATTGAAAAATTATCCATTTATATAAGAGAATTGTGGAAAAAAATATATTAATTAAGAACATAAATATAATTAAAAATACCACTAATAATGAATAGAAAAATATTTGATTCTTGATAAATATGCTATATAATACTCTCAAAAATATAATATTTATACATAATGTGTATATAAATCGGGCAATTCGGGCTAGCCCATGATTTAATATTCGTACACAAGCCCGGCCCTAATTATAATTTAGGTTGAGAATTTTTGCATGAGCCCGTCTAAATTACTCAAAACATGTGCCCAAGTCTGACTTTAGTCCGGACTAGGTTCGGGTTGGTCGGGTTTAGCCCGTCCAAATTGCACCCCTAGTTTACCCTCGGTTACACCTCACCGCAATTACCACCAAAAACTATCACAACCACTACAACCAACAATAGAGCATCTCCACCCCCCCCCCCTCCCCACAACCAAACTATTAATCATCTACAACTTATACCCTTCCCCATCCAATTATCTTTATTTTTTATCTACAACCCATCTCCTCCCACAAACTACTACCCATCTTCAACTCACTCCCTCCTCCCACCCGGTAAATTTTTATTTTTCAAAATATATTGAATGAGTTAAAAATAAATTATAATAGTAGTAAAAATAAATACAAAATAAATCAATATATATATATATATATATATTCACACGAATGAAAATAACTATAATAACAACACTACTTTCATTCGGAAAAATTGACAACAAAATAAGATATATCAAATTAACAGCAAAATAAAATGATGATAATTTCTGTAAATATTTTGTTCAATTATCAAGAAAAATTAATTTTTAATGAGAATGTATTAACATTAATCATAATAAAAAAATATTATAATCATAAAATAATATTAATGGTAATTAATATCTCAAAATTAGATTAATTAGCCATCATAGAAGGGGGAGGGGGATGTTAGGGGGCAAATGCACCCTGGTCTCACCATCCCCCACCTATGCATAAGATCAAACCACATTCCCCCTTCCCCTGCCCCAATGAGGTTGGACATTAATCGTATTTTTATACGGTTTTTCCCCTCCCCCCTATGGTTGGAGATGCTCTTACCAATACCGTCCACAATTAACATCTATAACTGATCTGTTACGATCATTTTAAGAAGGATAAAACTGTTTTTGGTCGTTGAAAGCAGTAAGAAATATCATTTTTCATCTTTGTCCTTAAGCTCGTCGTTCTTTAATAATTTACCGACCATATTCTAATCTGTCGTTCGAGAACTAATCATTTTATGAAAATAGCAAATTGAGGTGCAACTAAAAAATTGATTGTTTTCAAAACACAAGAAAAAAACACAAAAAACACAAAATAGTCTACTAAACCCTAATTTTGGCGAGAAATATAGTTTGCCGAAATTGATAGGGGGATTTGGAGGTAAATAAAAATATTACTAAAGAACAAGTAATAAAAAAATGTTAAAAATAGGGTAAAATACAGTTTGCTCCCTTCACGTTTGGAGAAATACTAATTTGCTCCCTGCCTTATTAGAAATCCAAAAAAACCTCCATGTAACGGAAAATTCAAATTCAAAAACCTCCTTCTGTCAACACCCGTCCGGGTAGTGCATAGTCACAATCCAATTGAACAAAAATCACCAAAATACCATCATCTCGGTTCAGTTGAACAAAGCTCACAAAAATGCCACAATCTCAAACTAGCATACCAATCCAGTCCAAGGAGGGGAGGGGTGTTTGTAGGGTTTGGATGCAGGTTACGCAGCGGAAATACAAAAATTGATTCCTAGTCAAATCCCTCCACGGATCGCATGCAAGTTGTCCGAACGTGATAAAACAAGATAATTTTGTACTTGTTTGTTCGTGTGATTACAACGCAGAATGATGTCCACGTCTCTATCGATATCTACACCTAGGATTGCAAGCTGGAATCCCCTTCACGTCTTGTGCTAGTTACATCGAAGAGGGAGGAGAAATGATCACGCAAAACGGAGTAACCAAGTGGCTGAACCACTTGGTGAGGCCGACGGGTAGCGAGGCCGACGACAAGGGTCGGCTTCTTCTTGGGGTCTCTCTCCTTGATATCATATTTCTCTTAATGATAACTCATGAGAAATAGTAAGCTACGGTTGCCCTATTAGTTAATATATCTTTATTAACTACAAACTTGCCCCAATACTAATCATGTCCATACACGGATTAATCCACCTTGTAAATTAGTCCAATTAACTTTGTGTTTGGTTACGTTTTGATCCTCTTGATTAATTAGTCCAACTAATTAATGTCCATATCCAGTTTAATCCATAAGGTGTGTGACCCTATAGGTTTCTACTTAGTTGGTAGTAACAACTGCAAACATAGAGCGGTGTCTAGCAACACATCTATGCCACCCAACTAATAGAAATATTCAGTGATCCGACAAACCATGTGCCCAATGTTATCGTGTTGTGTACATCTGTTATTCTCCCTATCCGTATTGGACATGAGACATAAGTGTCACACTCGTATATCCAATCCATAGTTTCTCGATCCTTTATTACTTCCTACATTATTATATTTCAATTGGTATCAGATTATGTATGACTGCACAGATCTAACAATATTGTGATCATGAGTACTGTAGGTGATGGTGGTTTCTCTCAGGGAAGAGCTACTAACAGGCCTTACTTATTCTGTGTTGACAACTTTGTGCACTGGAAAGCTTTGATGAAAATGTTCATCATCGATCAAGACATAGAGTTGTGGACTATCATTGAGAATGGTCCTCATATATTCTACACAGAGAAAGATGGGATTAGAACTCCCAAAACTAAGGATTCACTTTCTACTTCTGAAGTAGAACATATCTCTAAGAATTACATAGCTATGAATCACTTATATTAGCTTTGAGTGCAGATGAATTCAACAGGATTTCAGGATGCAAAGCAGCTAAGGAAATATGGGACAAACTGGTGGTAATCTTTGAAGGAACCAGTCAAGTCCAGCAGACAAAGATCAACATATTCCTTAGACAGTATGAACTTTTTAAAATGAATGGAGATGAATCCATCAAAGACATGTTCAAAAGTTTTACAGATATGGTCAACAATCTTGAGCCTTCAGGAAATCATTCTCCAATGAAGCAAAAGTTAGACAGATCTTGAGAAGTCTTCCTAAAGCCAAATGGGAACCAATGACTACTCCCATTGAAGAATCTCAAGATCTATCATCCCTTCAACTTGATGACTTTTAGGGAAAGTTGCTTACACATGAGATTTGTTGGAAATATGCCCTAGAGGGAATCTATTTCTTATGACACTTCTCGATTTACGATTCATTATGTTATCGATGTGGAGATATCTTAACATGAATGAAGTCCTTAGAATATATATGTTATACTCTTAAATATCCCTAGTCCATTATATTGATTAACAAGACAATCAACTATAGACTAGTACGGGGTTGGATTGATATCGGGATATCACGATCTAATACATGGGTATGCATTAGGAGTAATGTCAAACTGGATTGACCCACAACGAGAAGGCTACATACAAGTTATGTAAAGTCAAAAGTGCTTCTCGTAGTGACAACGATATTTTCATCCTTAGACTTGAAGTCACTAGATCCTCTAGTTGTAGAATGTTGTGTTTTGATAGCGTCAAATGCTACACCGTAACTGGGTAGCAATAAAGCTGCCTATCGGACACAATAGGAAGCAAGCTTAGATATGGTAGTGATGTAGATAGAATTTTTTCCTCCCACATATCGGGAGAAAATATCAATGGGCCACTCGAGGGGTAGTGCTTATAGAATGTACGGCCAGACTCAAATAAATCAGTATAGGATATTGATGCTATCTGCTTGGATAAGACTATTCCCATGATCGAGAAACTATGGATTGGATATACGAGTGTGACTTGTATGTCTCGTGTCCAATCTGGTTATAGAGACAAAGGGATGAGACAATAATTGCACAAGGTTTGTCAAAGTGATGACTATTCCTATTAGTTATGTGGCATGAATGTATTGCTTGATATCGCTCCATGTTAGTAAATTGTTACTAACAACTAAGTAGGAACCTATGGGGTCACACTCCATATGGATCAAACTGGACTTGGGAATTAATTAATATGATTAATTAAATAGAGGGTAAAAGACACTTTGCACCCCTATGTTTAGGCAAAAAGACACTGGACACCCCTGTGTTTTGGACAATTCATTTTACCTCTCTTGTAACTGACAGATACTAACGGAGGCTGCTAAAAGACCATTTTACCCCCATGTAATTTATTTTTTCCCCTTATATCCGTTCTTCTCCTTTCTGTATTCTTCCCTAATTTTTTCCCATTCCCTTCTTTCTTCTCAAGCCCCAGCCGCTACTCCTTCCGCCTCCGCCATCTTCATCACCTCCCTCCCTCCATCTCTCATCTCTGCTCTCTTTTTCTGTCACCCTCCAGGTCTTCGTAACCAGCCTCCACATAGCTCGATTTCGATCCCTTGCGTATGCTCCCTCCTCCACCGGGAAGTATCCTCTGGCTCCGTCGATGATGGAGCTAACCTTTGGCACGGCGCTGTACACCTGCTGGAGAATTTTCGGCCCGATTGGCGTTTTTTTAGTCGATTGTCAGAAGTCTTCGCTGGTGGTATCTCGATTTTGGTGTCTCAATTTCGGGATTCAGATATGCAGTGGCTGTGCTAGCGTTATTGTGGTTGTGGATTTTTGGGAGATATGCACTAGCGATTTCGGTGTATCTGATATTGTTACTCTACTGCGAATGAGAACTTAGAGTTTTGGTTTTCAATGGGTCTGATTGAATAGCTGATTTGAATGGAATCGGTGGAGTTGAAGTATGTGAGTTCATCTTTAGAGGTTGGGGATGAGAGAGACAGATGTTTCATTGGGAAAGTATCGGAAGATCCCAAACTCACTGGACGCAATACTTGAGGGAAAATCATTGCCAGTTTATAAGAAGTTGAATGGTAACAAAACCCTTGTTTATGGGAACTACATCTGAATAGAAGTTAGAACTCGAGAAAAAAGGGAAGATTCAAGAACTGTGAGTGATGGATATGTGTAAAGCAAAGTGATAATTCAACTTCGGGAAAAGGGGAGATGGAGTCCCACTAAACACATTGAACAGGGCTTAAGATTCAGAAATGTGTTTGCATTTCTGCCATTTAAATTGATTTGGGACAAATAAGTTTGTTGTTGTATCAAAATTTAAGTTCATGGCTACTGAAGACATAGATGTTGATGCTGGTGATGGATTCAAAGAGAAAGATGGGAGTTTTTTTTTTTTTTGCAAAGAGGAAGATGGGAGTTTAGGTGTAAGTTGATGATGTAATTTTGATGAATCATGTAAAGTGGGTAGAGTTGATAAAGTTCTTGAATTGCATGATTGAGCGTTTCTCATTGGTTTCATACCAAATTTGCTACAGACTGTTGTGTTTCATTTGTTGATTAAGGGTACATATTTTGGTTGTGGTTGGACGTTCTTGGTCTTAAAAAGGGAAGAGAAATGTTATTGGTTGGTGGTGCAATTTTTTCACTTAGTTAAGGATATTAAAGACATTTACTCAATTTAAGGTCAAAATGGTCAAAAAAATACAAAGAGGTGGCTCCACGGACAGATCTTAACAGAAGGGTGTTAAGTGTCCTCCATTTTTTCCGTTACAGGGGTGGTAAAGTAAATTGTCCAAAACACAGGGGTGTCGAGTGTCTTATTGCCTAAACATAAGGGTGCAAAGTGTCTTTTACCCTTAAATAGAAGGATCAAAACGCAACCACTTGCAAACTTAGTAGGACTAATTTGCAAGGTGGACTAATCCATGTATAGACATGATTAGGAGTTGCAAGATGGAATAATCCATGTATTGACATGATTAGGACTAGTTTGCAAATAGAACTAATCAATGTATTGACATGATTAGGACTAGTTTTCAAAGGAAACTAATCGTTGTAAGGACATGATTAGGAGATGGGCTAATATGTAGTGAACAAGGAGTTGTTGGACTATATATATGAGCACTCCGAGCTTATTCTATACAACGAGTGTCATATTTTTTTATAACACTAGAAGAGAAAAAGCAAGGAGAGAGAGCAAGACAAGGTCTAGGCCGAAACCTAGCCCCCATCCGCCCCCTCTACCTGTCGGCCAAAGAGGAAGAGGTCGAACCTCTTCTTTGGTCTCCATTGTGTGATTCTTATACTTCCTTCTTCTATCGATTGCTAGAACACGACGTGGAGGAATCTAGAGTTGGATCCTATGAGTGGACTAGCCATAGAGACGTGAAGACTATTTCACGAGTGAAGTCATCATAGGAGAACCCAAATGTATGTTGATACTAAAATCATTTATCGTTATGTAGTCTCTTCCTGTGATCCTTGGAGGGTCTTGATACGGATAAATTATTTGAATCCCGCTGCGCATCCATCATCAAAACCCTACAGTAGTACCAGTGCCACAAGTCGTAGAGCATAACGTAGTTTATGTGTTACGATTTTGTTGTTTTACAGTTTATATTTTTATTTATCACATAAAATGGAAAAATTAAGCAAATTAGATAAAACTTGAAAAGGATTCAACTAAATGACATGATTTAAACTGCAAGTGTACAGTTGTCGTGTGTAATAATAATCCGGTAATCCGGGTTGTCGAACCCAAGAGACTTCTTAGTTAATTAATTATAGATTTTTCACTTTGTGTAGGTAAAGCGCGTTGATTGGTGTTTCTAATTCTACTAATATTTAAAAGAACAAGTATCTCAAATAATTTAATGAATTAATTCAAGATTAATAAACACGAGTTGATTTAGTTGTTTCTCAAAGTTGAGCAAAGTCAGGATATCTCTACGGATCACTAGGTATTTCACACTACGTTGGATTTACGTTCTACTAACACGATAAATCTTTGTTCTAGTTAAACGAGCATAATTATATTGAAGATGTCTCAACCAATAACTATACCTAAACTCTCACAGCTGATTCCTCTAGTCTACTCAAGTTTAAGCATGCATTACGATGTTTAATCTACTCTTTGTTCTTAGCTAACTAGCAAGATTCCTCAACCCTAGATACGGCTAGTGTGTATTTCAATTTTCTGAAAAACAAACGTAGATTCCTCTATCGTTTACAAACTAACACAATTCTATGAATACGTCTACTAATAGAAAAGATAGATGAAAAGCATAAAATACACATAACTAGACAAAAAATCATCAATTCAGCATAATTGCATGAGAGCAAATCCATAAATCACAAAACGTAGTGATAAAACCCTAGTTTCCTACGAGATATCCCGATAAAAGTGTTTACCTACCACTATACATGATCAAAATAACAAGTTCTATGATCATTATCCAAAAAAAAATAGATTAGAAGAACTTTAGAAAGCAAACGGATGATTCCCAAGCTCCACAATACCTCCTAGATGTCAATAATACGTTCCTCCTTGATAGAATAGACTAAAAACTAGCCCTAATACTCTTTTATACGTTTACAGAAAGTTTTAAACAAGTTTCTGATAATTGCATAAAAGCCCGGACGGATTTAACATAATCTGCCATCTCTTCGTGCGAAGAACAATTCTCTTCGTGCGAAGAGTTTCTTCAACTTGTCTGTTTTCTTCTTGTGGAAGTCTTCCTATTTTGAGACAGCATAGTACCCCCACGAAGACTTCTGAAAATTTGACTAAGTCTTATCTTCGTGCGAGGACAATTTCTCTTCGTGCGAAGAGAACTGTCTGTAGCTTTTTTTCTGGCTCTTTTCCTTGAGTTTTCCTTGCTTTCTTTATTTCCGAAGCTCGTTTCTTCATCACCTTTGATCCTCGCGTCCTATTTCCTTCCAACCACAACACAAACACGAACCCGCGATCATATCACAATAAAATCATCAAAATATCCAAGAAACGCCCGGATTTAACGATGAACGCTCAAAAACTCAAATTTCCCACGTTTGGCATATAATACTCAAAAGAAGATAGAATTCTCCATGATAATCACGCAAACATAGCAAAAATAAGGAATAAAATAACTCCAAAACGGAGTTATTAACTACCCTCACACTACATTGTGCCCGTCCCGAGCAAATCCTCAAGCCAATTCTCACAATCTCATCTCACTTCCTCAAACCTCTTCCAATTTCCGAACTTTCTTTGCATACAAACCACATTTTCCCTTGAATACTTACCTACCACATTTGCATACTCAACACAACATCGCCTACGAGTACGAGGTCAAGATCCAAACACAAACCACATTTTACTAGCCGACACGACTCGATTATAAACAATGCGACTACATGATAATGCAATATATACAGTGCAAGAAATCAAAGAACAATTTTTTTCTTTCTTTTGCGAGATCGGGCAATCTCAATTAACTTAAACCGGTTATCATGGATTGATGAAAAATCTAGGAACACGGCGTGAATTGAAACTAAACTTGACAACAAGACTTTCCCTTAGATCGTATAGAGAGCCTAGCTTTACTAAGTACAAGAATAACCTACCTCTCCGCGTGTGCCGATAAAAGTAAGAGGCTACGCTAGGCCAAGCCATGTTCAAGGTCCGAGCTTCCTATTCCACTAACGGCTTTGAATGTTGAGGCTTAGGAACAACAAGATAATCAAAAACAAATAACCCTAAAGCGTCACATCCTCACATATGAACCACATCTCACCCTCCCTCACAATGATGATAAGAACCGCAACCCGAAACTCACCGCCTCCGGCCCTCAATTCCCTCAAACCCCGGTACAATTACGATCTTCGTGGCCACCATTGCGAATTGTGTACAAAATGAATGCCGCCGCTAATGAACTAGTTTCTTTCACCACTCGATTTCCATGAAGCTCCAACTTATTCCCTTATTTCATCTCTCCTTTTTTCTCTCTTTTTTTTCTCTTTTTTTTATTTTCTATTTTCTTTTTTTTTTCTCTCTCTCTCAACATCTTCCAAAATATACCAAATTACAGGAGTGGTTCTTCCAAGAGTAAGTAATGACAAGGGGAAGGGAATCAAACAAACCGATGAATAGGAATCACAAGAAAAAGTCATCTCCCCCTTATCTCGATGAAGTACATGGTGCCACGAAACAATCCGAATTCAATATAAAAGTGTGCATGGGGGTGGAGTCGTTAAAAGCTCAATTTCCATGTCCGTAGTCAATAGTCGACACCCCCACACTAGAACGTCGTCATGCCCCTCTCTCAAGTAGTCAAATATACGTCAGTATCATGTCTAATCCAACCGATCCTCCTACAACGTAACGAAGAAAAGAACCTATCCCTAGCATGATCCACCAATCAATATCAACCATCACCATTTCCGTGCGTATTAGATGTCACGCACTCACGGCTCTCCACACTTGTGTCCACGATGTAGTGACATGGAACACCGCCACATCGATGTGCGCAAGCCTACTCACACTCACCCTCGCATCCCCTCGTAAATATCCACTAACGCGCATGCGATCATGTAAAACTCACAAGTATGTGCAAATAAGCTCTCCCTCATCGAACCCCCTCAACTACAACTCCCTCGTGACGCACTAAAGTGGTGATTCTAAACGATTTGTTATGAAGGCCAAGAATCGTCACCCTAGGTCAAAGGTTATCAAATAAACCAAGGTTCAAATTGGGTTTTCTAGTGGTCCTACAAGGTGAGTTCTATACGCAGTGAGTGCTCTAATACACAACCCCGCACAGCTGTTTCGTGTGCCACTACGGGGCAGGTTGGCGACTACCTAAGACGTACACATGAACGTTTGGCTTGTTTAGCTCACACCTAGCTCAACTCTTATACGAAAAAAACGGCACACACTTTAGATTTGAAAATCAAGTATGTGTGTAAAATAGGTAGGCACTCCCGTAAAGAAAGTCCCTCTATACGTACTAAGGGGAACTCACGTTGTCGTTCTCGGATTGCAAGTCACGCCCTACGCCTAAATGCCTCACAACCCCTCGATTTTACCAATTTAAAGCTTCTTTTCGATTGCCCTTTCTCAATTTTTTTAATTTTTATGATTTTTTAATTTTTTTAATTTTAAATGTTTTTTTTTCTAAATGCATAGGCCAACTCGACTACGACTCGATATGGGTAGGGGGACTCAATAATTTAAAAAAAATGCAATTAAGTGCAAAAAAGAACATCTACCACAATACGACACTATATTAAACACGACACCAACCACAAAGACTCACACAATACGACTACGACTATATGCAAACAAGGCTATGCAAGACTCGACACTAGGCTAGTAATGGGTACCTCCACCCCCACACTAGGATGCATCGTTGTCCTCAACGAGAAACCGAGGACTCAACAATCCTAGCGCAAGGGTTCTCTCTCCTCTACTCATCCTCTTCAGAGTACGGGGCATCCCCGCCTCCGAATTCACCATCCCCTGCTTCTTCGTCCTCATTCTCATCAGGCGGGGCCTCAAACGCGGCCCCTTGATACCATCTCTCAGTGGTAGGGACAGGCGGAACAAACTCCTCTCTAGGTACCTCAGTCGAGTAGAGCACCCACTCACCAACCATCTGAACCAAATTACCCAATTGGGCTTGGTTGCTCTGCAAACACTCAAACTGACGCCTCCTCTCTTCCCTATCCACTGTCATCTCCTCTCTCAATTGGTTGAAGGCTGCCTCACCATCAAAACCAGCTCTCCTCACTCCTATACTTTTCTTTCGGCCCTTGTTCCGCTTCAAGTCTTTGGCCGTGGCGTCAAACTTAAACCACTCTCTCTTAGGGAAGACGGGAATGGCTTTGTCGTACTTGGGAATCGCCACCTCAGACACAATGGCTAAGTGAGTGAGCAAGCAAGTGTGGTGGGGGGCCATCTTGTTGTTACTCGAAATTCGATCCATGATATTACCCTAAATCAAGCGAGGAATATCAATTCTCTCCCCCTCCCAAAGACACAATGCCATCACACAGAGTTTGAAGGAGAATGTGGGATCTCAGGTGGTTCCCTAAAACCAATTATCCAACAACTCACAAACACATCTAGCCTCCGGTTTTAACTCACCATTCACAACTTTCCATTTAAGAATTGGACCTTTCATATCTCAAGGAGACTTACCCGGTGGAAAACAAAACTTGTTAACCTTCTCATAAATGTTCTCATCCGACACAACCCGAGCAAAGGCACACGCATCCGCTAGAGGTGAAACTTAAGCGCGAAGCCGATAGCCTCTGGTGTGAAGACTATCCACTTGTTTCTACAGTATACCAACCTATGGTCTTTACTTTCACCATCCATTGCATACCTAAGGTTGACACAAAATTCCCTAGCGATTGGTGCGCTCGATTTTCCTACCAACTCAAACCACTTAAGGAGCCCTTCCCTATCAAAGATTTTTTTCATAGGTTGGGGCATGTCCGAGGGAAATTCAAACACTTTCTCCGGTTGACCCGATTTTGTTAGATAGTGGTCATGGTCGTAATCAAAGTGGGTCTCGTGGGTCATAAAGCGATACGAGTCAAAGTTCGACTCAGCCACTCTTTTCACATTCACTTTCCCCTCTCTTCTTCTCTTCATCACAGGTGGGTCAGGAAAAGGGGTCTTAAGCAAATCATATTTAGGCGACTCCGGCGCCTCTATGGTAGGCGGAGCTGAACCGGATGCCTCCATAGACCACCCCTCACCCGTCTTTCTCTTCTTTGAGGCCATTTAACAAAACAAGCAAATAGGACTAAAATTTAACCAGTGCACCGTGACAGGGAGTGTAAAAGAAAGCAAACTAACACGTAGCAATTAAGCAGATAATACCTAGGACTCTAGTCAATCGCCCCCAAGATTCGCAACTAAGCTAAAGAAAAGAAAATGGGCTTTTAATCAATTGTGCCTAGACGCTGAAAATTGAAATTGCTAGTGTGAAGATAGTACTTGAGACACCCGGTGTACCCTTCTAACGGGTGTCGTTTCCGCGAAAAATTCACCAAGAAGGGTCAAATTGACCGGTGAAATTTTTTACGGAAAAATCGAAAAAATTGTGCTTTCCTTACTATCCTTGTAGTCCCCGTCGATGTTTGTTCTTGAACTTTTGATCGAATCCGCCTCCAAGTGCTTCAATTTTTGAATCTAGGAATTGAAACCCTAGTTTTGTTCTTCCCCAAATCGCCTGTTGGAGTGTGATTGAGCCAAAACACCAAAAATTAATCTTCTTCTTCTCCCTCTCGCGAGCAAAACCCTTCTTTCCTCTTCTGATTTGGTGAAGTTTTGAAGATTGAAGAAATTGGAGCTTTGAGAGTGAGAGAGTAATCCGACGAGAAGAAAGAACAAATGAAGACTGGGTCTTCATGCGCGTGGATGTGGGTTTAAATACCCCCACTATGAATTTCCATAAATACCCTCCATAAAAAGAACCTTCTTCTTCTTGCTGTCACGGGCTTTTGGTCTTTTTAAGCTCTCTGCGCATTCTCATCGTGCGAAGAGATGCTCAGTTAGCTTATTTTCTCTTCTTGTGACAGTTCTCCTATTTTGAGACAAAGGCATGTCACAAGAAGAGAATGAAAAAATTTCTAAGTATGATCTCTTCGTGCGAAGAGAAATCTCTTCGTTCAAAGAGATCTGGGCACAGGTTAAAAAACCTCCTTTTGCTTGAATTTCTTCGACTTTTTACTCGTTCCTTAGAATCTTCATGGATCTCCTCGTCCTCAAGACCCCGTGTAGATGTTAAAAAATTCCCAAAGTCTGGGGAATATTTTAATCTTCAAATTCATGCTCTCAAAGGTTCGTTGCAAATTTCCGGATGTTTTAAGACGCTCGAGCATCCTTTTTCGCCGTTGTGCTCGTGTCTTTGCTTCTCCATGAATCTCCTCGACCTCGAGATTCCATTAACGTTATAAAAAAATTCCCAATGTCCAGGGAATCCTTTATTCTTCAGTTTGATCCTTCCAAAGACCTGTTCGGCAATTCCGGATGCTTTTCGACGCTTTTTACTTGCTTAACATCCTTTTTGGCCTAACTTCTTCACCCGGACTCCGATATACGCGATCCACCTGTCATTAGAAAGCTCTCGACCACCCCCCACACAATGGCACTCTTAAATCTTGGTTACAATGCTGTCTACAAAAAATTTCCTCGTGCCATTGTGCCAGCTTTCCCGACTTCTTGACGTTTCTTTGCATGTATCAAGACAGGGAGTCTGGGAATATGATCTTCCCCAAATGTGAAACACCCCATAATTCCCGAACCTTCGGGAATTATGAAGAGTGCCCTCCACCCAAGGTGATGAACCTCTTAGGGTAACGGAGTAGGATCACGGTTCTTGGTTATATGCGATCAAACAAAACCCACCGATTACATTACTATTTACAATAAAACGTTTGTACATCGTTGTTCACAAAAAAGAAAACAAAAGTGATACGACTACCAAAAGAAAAGATTTGTCATGGAGGCTACATGATCTATATACTACCGTTGCCTATATTTAGTTGAACGTCCCCTTCCCTCGCGAGCTCGAACCTGTGGTGATTTAAAATAAAATAACGGAGCACCACAATTTAAATAAAGTCAGTTAAAACTGAGTAAATATAGGCTACAACGCGTAAATAGATGGCGAGGAAACACAGTTATAAGTTACAAAAGAGGTAAGAAGAATTTAAATAATGGCAGTAAAAAAGAAATAATATTTTCAGAAATTTAAAACAATTGTTTAATTGTTGTAGCAAGTTACTTTAACGTTTTCATTTGGTTGGGGCATATCTAGAGCCACCAACGGGATCAATGTAGACGGAGGAATCACAATAAATCGCTAAAGGGTGCATTCTAGGGTTTAACAACCCTATTTCTCCCGAGCGTTATGGGAGCCCATACGTCAATCCCCGCTCACAAATTCTAGCTAAAAGGCCTTAAGTGTCGACACCCCTATACCGTAGTGACTCGTACAAGTATAAGTAGCACTCTAGCTCTATAAACCCCTTGGCCGCAATACCTTGATACATATAGGCTCATCGGGGGTGGATTTTAAACATTTAAGTTTTATCCAATGAAGTGAAGCATTGCTTCCGGCTATATAGTTGGGGGATCGCTTGGCGTCCCCGACCATAGCCACAATATAACTCCGTACATAGACCTATATCTATTATGAGTGTATTATTGATTCCCAATTTCAAACATATTTTCTTTTCACAACTCAAAGTTTTTCCCAAATAATTTTTCAACGGGTACGATATAGATTATTAAAAGTTCTCACATGCTTCAATTTTCATTTTCATAACCTAAATTGCAAGTTTGAAAATCAACTAAAATCTAATTTTGATTTGTAAAGGTTGCACACATATACTTACCAAAGGATATACAAGCGCGAGGCAACAAAGAGCAATCCTAGAATTCCGAAGGCACAAACTCGTCTCCTACGAACCCGATGTCTACAATCACACATATACGTACTCATTACCACCAAGTTACACATACATAATCCAAATGTAACATACATGCTAAATAATCACATATGTCACAAATGCACATATAATTATGTTCACTTATCAAAACACATCAAATCCAACACTTAGACATGTAAAAATTCAAGTTATTATAAAAATGTGAAACTACAAATCTGGACAGATTTGTAGCTCTGACTTTAGAGCCATATTTACAATACCAAAATACTTTTAAAAATTTTGAAACTCTCTCATAAGGTAGAAAAATGTGTCTAGTTTCTGAAACATCAAGAATCTTGTTAATAGCTATTATAGAAATAAAGATATAAAATAAACAAAGAGTGTTGTGCAGAGACAATTCTGAAAGTAAATCTCAACTTCAAAAGGTGATTACTGCCCCTTGGAGAATAGCAATGATGCTCATCTTCTCCAGAATTAATGTTATATGTGTCTAGTTAGTACACAAGAAAGAGGGGGTTCAAAAAGTTTCTGAAAATGAGATTTTTAGTGAAACTTCCAAGACTGGTACTGAAACAGAGTTCCAGAAAACATGCAAGTTCAAATGACCATTACTCATTAACCAAGAATGCTATGAAGATGATTTTTTTCTCAAAATGACCCCCTCTGAGTCTAGTTTCATAAAATGTGAGTTTTAAATTTTTTACAGAGACCAAAGTATAACATATACCACGATTTTCACACACTATACAGATTGTATCAACATGCATGTTTCCCTAAAACCTCCAAATCTTGATCAAATCATTTCTATGATACATGCAACTTGAGAAACATGTTCCTATGCTCAAAAACAGCCATTTAAACATATAAATAGAAATCAAACAAGAAATTTGAGGAATCAAGTGGAAAATTTGATAAAACACAAGTCCAAAGTCACAATTTCATGCTCTAGGCACACATGCATCATCAAATCAAGAGATTTCAAACAAGACATGATTCCAACAACTAATTTCACAAGATATGAAGGGGAAAAGAAAGGAAAGAATACTTACTACCAGACCTTATAAAGATTTTGGAGTTTTGGATGGTCTTGGAGTGCTTGATTTCTCCCTAGACTTGAAGCTCCTTCAATGGAAGCAAGAAAGAGATGATAGAAGTGGGTTTTTGAAGAAGAGGGTGATGTTTATCATGCCCTCATTGTTTTGAACGAAATTTAGGAGTGAGAGAGAGATAATTGAGGGTGGAAGGACTGATGAAATGAAGTGGTAGTGTTAATGTGTGTGGGGGGGTTCATCATATATGGACATGTGACTACAAGTGTGGGTATAGCTCCATAGGAAGAGGTAGGAGTATTTTTTTATTGGTGTTGACTTTGGTAGTGGTGGGGAGGGACTTGATAGAAATTACAACTCTCCCAACAAATTAGTTGGGGGTAGAAATTGAAGTAGTAAGAAGTTGAGGGTTGGTAGGCAAATACTACAAATTAAGTTAACTACAAGATTGCAAATGCAAGAGGGGTATTTTTGGAATTACCACTAAGTAACAAGTTTACTAGTAGTATTTTTTTCTAACTTTAGAAACTATGACTTGAATTACTCAATAACAATAAAACTCTTCTAAATAACAAAATAACCCCAAACAAAGTACGAGGTATTTCATCATCTCCCCCTTAAAATAAAGCTTCGTCCCCGAAGCTCAAAATTCTTTCGGATAAACTATGACACGCTTCATGAGAGATGAAACTAATGCTTATGAAAAATGTATGAAATTCCAATGAACATGCAACATTTATGTTTAAAATGGGTATGCAAGAAAGGTGGAAAGTACTCGTTTTGTCACATCATCCCCCCCTCAAAGGGAGTGACGTCCTCGACACTCTTGGTAATACCTGATCAAAGAGATGCGGGTAACGTTTCTTCATGATCTCCTCTGACTCCCACGTGGCCTCTTCTGTGAGATGGTTCGACCAAAGGACCTTGACCAGCGTGATTGACTTGGTACGGGTATCTCGGGTTTTCCTGTCTAAGATTTTGATTGGTTGTTCTTCATAGGTTAAGGCTGGATCTAACTCAATTGGCTCGGGATCAAGGACATGACTTTTATCAGGGATGTATGGCTTGAGTTGAGAGACATGGAAGACGTTATGGATTCTACCTAGATTATTGGGAAGGTTTAGGCGGTAGGCAACCTCGCCGATGCGTTCCAATACTTCATAGGGTCCAATGAACTTGGGGCTCAGCTTCCCTTTCTGGTTGAACCGCATTACCCCCTTAGTTGGTGAAACCTTCAGAAGCACTTTGTCACCTTTATTGAACTCCAAAGGCCTTCTCTTCGAATCTGCATAAGACTTCTGCCGATCCTGGGCTGCCTTCATTCTTTGCTGAATTACTCTTATCTGATTCATCGAGTCCTCAATCATCTGTGGTCCTAGAATAAGTGTCTCACTTATGTCACTCCAACACAAAGGTGTCCTACACTTCCGTCCGTAGAGTGCTTCGTAGGGTGCCATCCCTATGCTTGCATGGTAGCTGTTGTTGTAGGAGAATTCTATCAATGGTAACTTATCCACCCATGATCCTCCGAAATCCAAAATACACGCCCTAAGCATGTCTTCCAGTGTCTGAATTGTCCTTTCTGTCTGCCCATCAGTTGCTGGATGAAAAGCTGTGCTGAATTTGAGCTTCGTACCCATAGCCCTCTGTAGCTCTTTCCAAAAGTGCGATAATAAATTGGGATCTCTATCCGAAATGATGGAACTAGGTACTCCGTGTAATCTCACTATGTTCTGAATGTATGCACTAGCCCTCTTCTCCATGTCCCATGTGTCTTTCATGGGAATGAACCTTGCTGTCTTCGTTAGCCGGTCAACCACTACCCAAATTTGGTTCATCCCATTAGTTGATACTGGCAAAGCCGTCACAAAATACATTGAGATGGAATCCCATTTCCAAACAGGTACGTCCAATGGCTGCATCATTCCTCCGGGTCTTTTATGTTCAAACTTGACCTTCTGGCAAGTTAGGCAACGAGCCACGAAATCTGCTACTTCCCTCTTCATGTTCCTCCACCAAAAGTTTTTCTTTAAATCCTTGTAGAGTTTGTCTCCTCCAGGATGTACCGAGTATGGAGTGTTGTGAGCTTCCTTCATTATCTTCTCCTTCACTTCTGAACATTTCATTGGTATGCACCACCTTCCCTTGAATCTTATGCTTCCGTCTTCCTCAATCTTGAAATCAGGTGCCTCACCCTTCTCAACCTTCTCTTTCACTTGCTGTAGGAATTCGTCAGTACACTGACCTTCTCGTATCTCTGTGAAAATGTCCGGAACCACCGTCAAATTGCACACTATACTCTCTACAGTCCCAATTGTGCAAAACTCAATCTCCAACTTCCGAAATTCCTCATAGAGCTTATTTGGCAAAACCCATAATGAGTTTACTGAGTGTGTGGTCTTCCTACTCAGCGCATCTGCTACCACATTCGCTTTTCCTTCATGATACTGGATCTGAAGATCATAATCCTTAATCAATTCCAACCACCTTCTCTGTCGCATATTCAGCTCCTTTTGCGTGAATATGTACTTCAAGCTCTTGTGATCTGTAAAGAACTTACAAGTCGTCCCATATAAGTAGTGTCTCCAAATCTTTAACGCAAACATCACTGCTGCCAACTCTAAGTCATGTGTTGGGTAGTTCTCCTCATAGGGCTTTAACTGTCTTGAGGCATAAGCTATTACCTTCTTGTTCTGCATTAAAACACACCCTAGACCATTCTTGGATGCATCGCTGTAGACTTCAAAGCCTTCTCCTTCGGCTGGTAATGTCAACACAGGAGCTGTAGTCAATCGGTCCTTTAGTGTCTGGAACGCCTCCTCACACTTGCTGTCCCAAACGTACTTAGTTGTTTTCCTCGTCAGGGCTGTCAGCGGTCTTGCGATCTTTGAAAAATCCTTCACGAACCTACGATAGTATCCAGCTAAACCCAAGAAACTCCTTACTTCTGTCACGTTCTTAGGTGTCGGCCAATCCTTTACGGCCGCCACTTTACCTGGGTCCACCGACACACCTTCTTTTGAGATGATATGTCCTAGAAAAGGAACTCTATCTAACCAGAACTCGCTCTTTGAAAGTTTCCCATACAACTTCTCATGTCGTAGGGTTTCCAATACTTCCCTCAGATGCTTCTCATGCTCTTCCCTTCCCTTTGAGTAGATCAAAATGTCATCTATAAACACTACCACGAACTTATCGAGGTACTTCTGCAACACGCGGTTCATCAATTCCATAAACACGGATGGGGCGTTTGTTAAACCGAATGGCATCACTGTGAATTCGTAATGTCCATATCGAGTTCGAAACGCCGTTTTGGGTATATCATGTTCAGCTATCCTCAACTGATGATAACCTGACCTTAAGTCAATCTTCGAGAAGGTATCTGCTCCTTGCAGTTGGTCAAACAAATCATCGATCCTAGGGAGTGGGTACTTATTCTTGATGGTTACACTATTCAGCTCACGATAATCTATGCACAACCTTAGAGTTCCATCCTTCTTCTTCACGAAAAGAACCGGTGCTCCCCACGGTGAAACACTCGGTCGGATGTAACCCTTATCTAATAAATCCTTGAGTTGCTCCTTCAACTCCTTCAACTCTGCCGGTGCCATCCTATACGGTGCCTTGGCAATCGGTCCAGTTCCTGGCACTAGGTCTATTGTGAAATCCACTGCTCGCTTGGGTGGCATTCCTGGAAGCTCGTCTGGAAATACATCGGGAAACTCGTTCACTACTGGGATATTCTCCAACTTCTCTTCTTCCTTCTCTTGGTCACGAATCGTGCAGAGGTATGCCTTATGCCCTTTCCTAAGGTCAGAGAGGATGGCTAAGGCTGACACAACTTGAATCCTTGGTCCACTGGTTATACCCTTATAAGATAGACGCTCACCACTTGGTCCACGAAACCTGACCTTTTGGTGTGCACACTCAATGGTTGCCTGATGTTTACTAAGCCAATCCATTCCTAGTATGACATCTAGTTTTCCTAAGTCGAACATAATTAAGTCCGCAGGTATCTCGACCCCTAGGATTTCTAACTTAACCCCTGGGTACATGGTTTTACAGGTGAAAACTTCTCCAGAAGGAGTAGATACTGGAATCGATATGGAAGTTGGGGCTGGTAAGTCTAGATTCTTTGCAAAAGAGGATGATATGAAAGAAAACGATGCTCCAGAATCAAATAAGACTAAAGATGGGACTGAGTGGGTAAGGAATGTACCAGTCACCACGTTGGCCTGCTCCGCCTGTTTTTGGTTCATGACATTGATGGTGCCTGCTGCTCTTTGTCCATGCTGAGCTGGTGCTGCTGGGGCTCTTGCTGCTGGAGCTGCGACGTTCCCTTGCTGGCGGTTGTTGTATCCACCCTCACCTTGGCGGTTGTTGTTCTGGTTATAGCCTCCATTGTTGTTTCCATAGCGGTTTCCCCCGCCCTGCTGGTAATTTCCATGCTGGTTTCCTCCTTGAAAGGGGTTGCGGCCTCCCTGGAACCCTCCATTCCCTCCATATGAGTTGTTGTGGTTTCCTCCATTTTGGTTCCCGTGGGTCCTTGCTCGGCACTCAAACTTTCGATGGCCTAGCTTTCCGCAGTTAAGACAAGTGACCTTATTGCCTCGACAGTCCTTTCCTGGATGGTTCATGTTGCACCGACGGCAGTGGTAAACTCTAGCTGGGCCTGAGCCACCGTTGATGCGATTCCCTCCTGGATTTCCCTGATTCTCATTCTGATAGTTGGTGTTTGGGTTTGCTCGAAAATTCTTGTCTCCACCATTGTGGCCGCCTCCACGGTTTTGATTGGTAGGTGCTTCTGCCTTCCTTTTCCTACTCTCCTCCAGATTCTCCTCGTGCATTCTCTGCATATCTTGTGCCGCTCCATAAGCATCAAGTAGGGTGTTGAACTGGACAGGTCCTATTGACCTTCTCAATTGATAATTCAGACCCTCTACAAACCTTTTAACCTTCTTTGCCTCTGTAGGCACAAGAGCTCCTCCAAATCTTACTAACTCCATGTAGTTGTTGAAGTAGTCCGCGAGACTGTCGCTTCCCTGTTTCAGGTTCATGAACTCCTTGAATTTCCTCTCCTTAACATGATCCGGATAGAACCGTTCCCGCATTGCTTTCTTCAGGTGTTCCCATCCAAAACCTTCAGTCGCGAGAAGTTCCTCGCCTTTCAAGGACCACCAGTTATCCGCTTCCTTCTTAAAATAGTAAAGAGCCACTTCCACACGTTGGTTTTCAGGGCAACGAGCCGACTTTAGTGCCTTGTCGAAATCTCGGATCCAGTTCTCCAAGATAGTGGGGTCGTCTGTTCCGTAGAAGAAGTCCGGACGAAGTTCTGCTACCTTCCTCATTATGTCACCTCCTCCGCTACGAGACTCTTGGATAAGTTCTGTCAAGGCCATGGTGGCTTGCTCCATGTTAGCGAAGCGCACCGGATCGTATTCTTGGGCCATGTTGAACTGCGTGCCTTGGTTGGTAGGTTGCATCCTTGCTAAAGTCCTGGGATCATATTTAGCGGGGTTGGTACTAACCTTAGGTATTCATCTAATTAATGCATGAAATATGCATAATGCATGAAATGTAAACACAAGTGATCATAAGCTAATATATACATTGCACATACATCAAAAAGGAACATGTCCATCAAGCGTCACGTCAAGCTAACATTACAAGCATCACATCACATGGCTTACCAAAATACATCATATTAGATATTCACAACTACTACTTCCTTAAGAGAAGAGAAAGATAGGCCTAAAGACTCTCATCGTCGGTTATGCACTCAGGTCCGGTGTCTCCAAGGGTCATGGGGTCAACCTCGATCTCGTGGTTCTCTTGATTCTCGACCATCTCTTGGTTCTCATCATCTTGGTCCATCCAATCCTCATCCCACTCTTCCTCTACATCGTCGATAGCTACTTCTTCTTCCTCTTCCTCTTCTTCTTCTACCTCCTCAGGTTCTTCTTCCTCTTGTTGTTGTTGTTGTTGTTGTTGTTGTTGTTGTTGTTGTTGTTGTTGTTGTTGTTGTTGTTGTTGTTGTTGTTGTTGTTGCTGCTGATGTTGATGCCATTGCTGCTCCAGTTCGTTCTTGAGCTCGGAGGGCGTGATCCAGTAAATGTCATCCACATAATGGCAGTATCGGCATGTGTTGGGAACAAATTCCCCCCATTTGTTCTCCACGACTAGGTCCACATACGTATCCCTCACCCGATTCCAAGGTTGCTCTCTTGGGAGTACCTCCAGCATAAAGTGACATATGGCCAGTGGATGTGCAAATTTTTCATCACCGTGTGGGCTATGGCTGAGGGCTAAACAATATTCGTTCATGTAGTCACAAAACTCAGCGATGGTCTCCTCTCCCGGCATGAATCTCAAGTCGACTGGAGTAGCACCCGGTGCAAAGTTGTTTGGATGAGGGACTGGTAAGCGCGCCATCTGGTGAAGGATAAAAGAGAAGTCTCAGAAGTGGTTCTAAGTTAAGCGTGCAATTAATAATTAAATAAGTTACACATAATAAAAGAATTCATAGTGGAAAAAGTATATTCTTAAATACATAGGGAGTGTTTATACAAGTAGGCAACTTATACTTTCGTTATAGCCCACATAATAAAATCATTTTTTTTTGTATATATATATATACACTTTTTTTTTATATAATTTAAGAAAATTCCCTCTCCATATCATAAACCAAGAATATAGCATACATCACGCAATTTTTTTTTTTTACATCAAATTTTACGATATATCATACTTAATAAGACACGTGATCATCCAAGCAAAATACCCACATTTAAGTTTCATAGAACCAGTCATACAAATATTAAGACAACATTCTAATGGCTATAAGCCATATTTAGATAATATAACAACATCGGATAATACTAGATTAAGTAACGTCTCTAGTTCATCGCCGAACCCTCGTCTTGGATGCCATGCGTACTTCCCATTCCCTCTTCTTCTTCCATAATGATCATCTCGAGTATTCGGGAACAAATGCCTTCAGGTGTTATAACATAGGTACCCTCACGCTTCCACTTGGTCTCATTTGGTTTCCGGTTGGGGGTAACCAAGTCATGATACCTCCTCCTCAAAATGGTGCCGTAACGGTCGCCCGAACGGTGTAAGGCCTCTAGTAGAAAATAGGACTGAACAAGCGGGTTGAGGTAATCCGCAAAGTGGGGATGCCAAATCTCCCACCGTTGGCAAGTGTATACCACATGGGCACTAAAGTCCTCGTACGTCGGGTCCTCCCTTAGTCGACGGTCAATTGGGTGGACATCGTTACGGAACTCGGCCGGGATCCAAGCGTTTCTATCCATCCTATAAGGACTAACAAAGTATTCATTAAACCATTATCTTAAATTCTAGTTTTTTTTTTTTTTTAATCTAGTATTTACCTCCTAAGAGTTATGGTCGTAGCGTTTAAACAACTAAATTCGAGCACATCAAATAAGTAGCACGTTTGTAACTAATAATTATCTAACGATTCGACGCCCGAGTCCCCCGGCTTGTTTATTTATTATTATCCAATTAAGTTGTCCTAGCCAATTTTATATTTTTAGAAAAAGTTCAAATTTTAATTGAGTTCTTATATTGATGGGAGTTGAATGATCCACATAAACCATAGAACCGTGCTCTGATACCAACTGAAACACCCCATAATTCCCGAACCTTCGGGAATTATGAAGAGTGCCCTCCACCCAAGGTGATGAACCTCTTAGGGTAACGGAGTAGGATCACGGTTCTTGGTTATATGCGATCAAACAAAACCCACCGATTACATTACTATTTACAATAAAACGTTTGTACATCGTTGTTCACAAAAAAGAAAACAAAAGTGATACGACTACCAAAAGAAAAGATTTGTCATGGAGGCTACATGATCTATATACTACCGTTGCCTATATTTAGTTGAACGTCCCCTTCCCTCGCGAGCTCGAACCTGTGGTGATTTAAAATAAAATAACGGAGCACCACAATTTAAATAAAGTCAGTTAAAACTGAGTAAATATAGGCTACAACGCGTAAATAGATGGCGAGGAAACACAGTTATAAGTTACAAAAGAGGTAAGAAGAATTTAAATAATGGCAGTAAAAAAGAAATAATATTTTCAGAAATTTAAAACAATTGTTTAATTGTTGTAGCAAGTTACTTTAACGTTTTCATTTGGTTGGGGCATATCTAGAGCCACCAACGGGATCAATGTAGACGGAGGAATCACAATAAATCGCTAAAGGGTGCATTCTAGGGTTTAACAACCCTATTTCTCCCGAGCGTTATGGGAGCCCATACGTCAATCCCCGCTCACAAATTCTAGCTAAAAGGCCTTAAGTGTCGACACCCCTATACCGTAGTGACTCGTACAAGTATAAGTAGCACTCTAGCTCTATAAACCCCTTGGCCGCAATACCTTGATACATATAGGCTCATCGGGGGTGGATTTTAAACATTTAAGTTTTATCCAATGAAGTGAAGCATTGCTTCCGGCTATATAGTTGGGGGATCGCTTGGCGTCCCCGACCATAGCCACAATATAACTCCGTACATAGACCTATATCTATTATGAGTGTATTATTGATTCCCAATTTCAAACATATTTTCTTTTCACAACTCAAAGTTTTTCCCAAATAATTTTTCAACGGGTACGATATAGATTATTAAAAGTTCTCACATGCTTCAATTTTCATTTTCATAACCTAAATTGCAAGTTTGAAAATCAACTAAAATCTAATTTTGATTTGTAAAGGTTGCACACATATACTTACCAAAGGATATACAAGCGCGAGGCAACAAAGAGCAATCCTAGAATTCCGAAGGCACAAACTCGTCTCCTACGAACCCGATGTCTACAATCACACATATACGTACTCATTACCACCAAGTTACACATACATAATCCAAATGTAACATACATGCTAAATAATCACATATGTCACAAATGCACATATAATTATGTTCACTTATCAAAACACATCAAATCCAACACTTAGACATGTAAAAATTCAAGTTATTATAAAAATGTGAAACTACAAATCTGGACAGATTTGTAGCTCTGACTTTAGAGCCATATTTACAATACCAAAATACTTTTAAAAATTTTGAAACTCTCTCATAAGGTAGAAAAATGTGTCTAGTTTCTGAAACATCAAGAATCTTGTTAATAGCTATTATAGAAATAAAGATATAAAATAAACAAAGAGTGTTGTGCAGAGACAATTCTGAAAGTAAATCTCAACTTCAAAAGGTGATTACTGCCCCTTGGAGAATAGCAATGATGCTCATCTTCTCCAGAATTAATGTTATATGTGTCTAGTTAGTACACAAGAAAGAGGGGGTTCAAAAAGTTTCTGAAAATGAGATTTTTAGTGAAACTTCCAAGACTGGTACTGAAACAGAGTTCCAGAAAACATGCAAGTTCAAATGACCATTACTCATTAACCAAGAATGCTATGAAGATGATTTTTTTCTCAAAATGACCCCCTCTGAGTCTAGTTTCATAAAATGTGAGTTTTAAATTTTTTACAGAGACCAAAGTATAACATATACCACGATTTTCACACACTATACAGATTGTATCAACATGCATGTTTCCCTAAAACCTCCAAATCTTGATCAAATCATTTCTATGATACATGCAACTTGAGAAACATGTTCCTATGCTCAAAAACAGCCATTTAAACATATAAATAGAAATCAAACAAGAAATTTGAGGAATCAAGTGGAAAATTTGATAAAACACAAGTCCAAAGTCACAATTTCATGCTCTAGGCACACATGCATCATCAAATCAAGAGATTTCAAACAAGACATGATTCCAACAACTAATTTCACAAGATATGAAGGGGAAAAGAAAGGAAAGAATACTTACTACCAGACCTTATAAAGATTTTGGAGTTTTGGATGGTCTTGGAGTGCTTGATTTCTCCCTAGACTTGAAGCTCCTTCAATGGAAGCAAGAAAGAGATGATAGAAGTGGGTTTTTGAAGAAGAGGGTGATGTTTATCATGCCCTCATTGTTTTGAACGAAATTTAGGAGTGAGAGAGAGATAATTGAGGGTGGAAGGACTGATGAAATGAAGTGGTAGTGTTAATGTGTGTGGGGGGGTTCATCATATATGGACATGTGACTACAAGTGTGGGTATAGCTCCATAGGAAGAGGTAGGAGTATTTTTTTATTAGTGTTGACTTTGGTAGTGGTGGGGAGGGACTTGATAGAAATTACAACTCTCCCAACAAATTAGTTGGGGGTAGAAATTGAAGTAGTAAGAAGTTGAGGGTTGGTAGGCAAATACTACAAATTAAGTTAACTACAAGATTGCAAATGCAAGAGGGGTATTTTTGGAATTACCACTAAGTAACAAGTTTACTAGTAGTATTTTTTTCTAACTTTAGAAACTATGACTTGAATTACTCAATAACAATAAAACTCTTCTAAATAACAAAATAACCCCAAACAAAGTACGGGGTATTTCATCATCTCCCCCTTAAAATAAAGCTTCGTCCCCGAAGCTCAAAATTCTTTCGGATAAACTATGACACGCTTCATGAGAGATGAAACTAATGCATATGAAAAATGTATGAAATTCCAATGAACATGCAACATTTATGTTTAAAAGGGGTATGCAAGAAAGGTGGAAAGTACTCGTTTTGTCACAAAATGCGTGTGTTAAGTGAGTGTTGGAATGACATCTATCCTTCATTTATTCATTCTGGATCCCGATACGCACGTTAGTCTACTGTTTCTCGATTTATTGTGCAATCCTTCACTCGCGTATCAAGAAGGGGGGTTCAGAACAGGCCTTCCACCTAGAATTCTGCACACCCTCATTGGAAACATTAAATCCACTCTCTCGCACCTCTCAAATAAGTAGAATAGAATAAAATAACAAAACAGTATGAAAATGTACACTAAAGCAATAAATAGGTTGGGTTGCCTCCCAACAAGCGTTTTGTAATTTAAGGTCGACGGCCCGACCCAGTTACCTCAAATGAGCTCAGATAAAGGGAATCGCTTTGAGGCGCTCAATCACCCCAATGAAATTCCCATCCACGTACGACTTTGCTCGCTGTCAATTTATTTTGAACCTGTTCCCATTCTTAGCTTCGACCTCAAGCGATCCCCATGGGTAAACCTCGGTAATTGTGAAAGGAGCGCTCCATCTTGACTTCAACTTGCCTGGAAACAGTTTCAAACGTGCATTAAAAACCAATACCTTCTGCCCCACCTTGAAGTCTCGCGGTATAATGTGCTTGTCGTGCCATTGCTTTGTCCGCTCATTATAGATTTTTTCATTCTCATAAGCCATCAACCGAAACTCTTCCAGCTCTAGCAACGCCTGTTTCCTCTGCTCACCTGAGAGCTTCGCATCTAAGTTGATCTTTTTCAATGCCCAAAATGCCTTATGCTCAAGTTCCACCGGGAGATGGCATGACTTCCCAAATACAAGTTGGTAGGGAGACATGCCCAAAGGAGTCCTGTATGCAGTCCGATAAGCCCATAGACTGTCACCCAGATGTAAGGACCAGTCTTTGCGTCCCGGATTGACTATCTTCTCTAGACTCCCCTTTATCTCTCGATTAAATACCTCAGCTTGCCCATTTGATTGTGGATGCTAGGCGAGTGATATATTATGCGTCTTTACCCCATACTTGCTCAACACATTAGCAAAGACTTTGTTCACGAAATGAGTACCTTCATCACTAATAATTTCCCTGGGTGTCCCGAACCGCGTGAAAATATTCTTGCGCACAAACCTCTTAATAGTAGCTCCATCATTCTTGGGACACGCCATCGCCTCTATCCACATAGTCACATATTCAACAGCTAACAAGATATACAAATTGCCAAGTGAAGAGGGGAATGGCCCCATGAAATCAATGCCCCAAACATCAAATGGTTCCACCTCCAACACGAAATTTTGCGGCATCTCATTTCGGTTGGAAATATTGCCGGTTCTCTGACACCGGTCACACTGCTGTACAAATAGATGGGCGTCTTTTCCTTGAGTTTTCCTTGCTTTCTTTATTTCCGAAGCTAGTTTCTTCATCACCTTTGATCCTCGCGTCCTATTTCCTGCCAACCACAACACGAAACACGAACCCGCGATCATATCACAATAAAAGCATCGAAATATCCAAGAGACGCCCGGATTTAACGATGAACGCTCAAAAAATCAAATTTCACACATTTAGCATATAATACTCAAAAAACGATAGAATTCTCCATGATAAGCACGCAAAACATAGCAAAAATAACGAATAACATAACTCCAAAACGGAGTTATCACTAAACAATACCTAATTTTACATTGGATGTTGGAATAAGTGAGTTTGGATGACATAGGATGTGAAAAAGTTTGGATCTTGGAGCTAGGGTTTGGGCACATGCTTGGAAAAGGGGTTTTTCAAGTATGGAAACAACTAAACTTGTGCAACAAGGAGTAGGAGTTGTTTTGGAAAAACTCCCACAAGAAGAATCGCCCCCCATTGGGACTGTCCCCCTTCCTTGCCGCCCAAGACACCACACGGCCTAGGGAAGAACCGGCCTAGGCCCCCGCGGGTCGACCGTGCGGCCTATGGCCGGCCGACCCCTGGGGTTTTGGCCAAGCTAGGTAAGCCCTATTGGAATGTTTTGACCCTAGCACATCCGAAAACAATTAAAAATTGACCAAGCGTGTTAAAATTACATTTTTAACTGTTTATGTGCTACTTTCATGGTGATTGGATATGGACTTAGGTTGTGGTTTGTTATGGATGTTTATTTTGTGGTTTGTTTTACGGCATGCGAGCTGATCAATTTCATGTAATAGTTAATTAAGTGTCACGGCATGCGAGCCGGTCTTCTTCTCAACTTGTGAGATCTTTTTATTTAGTCTAGATGCTAGCTAGTATTAGATAAATTTGATAATAGTCAAGACATGGAGAAGAAGAAGCCTAAAGAAACAAAGGATCACAAGAAGGAGCAATTCACAAGCTATGAAGGATGGACCAAAAGATGGAGGAACATGGAGATGAGCTTGCTATTTTTAGGGTTCACAGATATTCTCATCGGCTTGAGAATATCTTTGTTTAGAGGTAATATCCATATTACGTTAATTTTTCTTTTGTGGTTGTTTACTAAATTGTCTTTTTATTTATTGTTGGTGTATAGTTGATGCATGCAATTTGATGATAAGATAATTAACAGCCCGAATCTTTTAATTTGAGTCTTTCCTTACTCAAATAAGTAGATCAGTTGATATTGATCAACAAAATAATGAATAATTAATTGGAAGGAAAATCCCACAAAACTAAAATATTAAGTTTGCCTTCTCGTTACTTAAAAACTCATCACAAATAGATTAATCAAGCTCGTGCGTGCCTAAGCAGGGGACCTTGATTCATCATTATGTGGTGCGATGGCACAAGCAAGTAATGTGCAATTGTTGGAGTAAGAGGTTGGACGTAACTAAGTATTTTTAATAGGATTAAAAGCCTAGAGGCAACCAATGAGGATTATCCATGTGATGGATAAATAAGATTTTTCCTTCCACCAACTGCCAATAACACTAAAGCATAATGAAAAGGAACATAAAAGAATGGTTCTTTGGATGTAACTTGCCTCATGTCAGCTGCCATGAACTCTGATATTTGGAAGCAAAATGAGAAACATGGAGGCGTATGATATGATCATACATTAAAAGAATCTCTTTCAAAGAGAGAGCTAGACATGGAAGGCTTGAAGTGTTGCTCCACTTTGCGTTTTACCATCTCTTAGCACTCATAATGATCAATATGGAGTAGGTTCGGGCTTGCCAAAGCAAGGCGACTTGATTCATCAAGATATGACGCGACGACACAAGTTAGTAATGTGTGACTGCTGAAGCAAGAGGTCAAGCGCAACTAAGCTACTTTAATGGGATTGAAAGCTTAGAGACTGGGTGTTATCTGTGAGATAGATAAAGAATAAAAATTATTAGCCCAAGTGGACCGAGATTTTCATTGGATGCAATTATAGATTTGTTCAAAGGAGATTCACTCAATATGATTAAGAATCGCTAAACAAAGCACTCATAAAAGGCTAAGGCAAAACAATGTTAATAGTTAACATCATGGGTAAGTGCAAAAAGTTTTCCCCGACCCCATGGGTATAAAGCAAGCTTGTTGCTAAAACCAAATTTTCTTAAGGTCCCATAGGTGGTGTAGACGAAGAGAGACTACCCAAAGTATCTGGAAGGAAATAATAAAGGGATTATGAATTCCAATTTAGGTATTTTGTTATAAAAGAAAATGTGTCTATCTCATCATCATGAGTATATGATACTAGATGAGGATCTCACGGTTATAGAAACGTAGAGGATCTCAAAGAGATGTAGAGAATTGGATAAAGAAGAAATACACCTACACGTGGGGCAATGAAGCAAGGGGTTACTGAATTAGCCGTAGGGAATTATCTCTACCTCTCTGAAATTATTCTACAATTAGACAAAAGTGATCATGTCCCCGCTATGAGTAGGTGCATTATCATAGTATCTTGATTGGACAAGAAAGGCTCTCTATCATAATAAAGGACAAATGTTGTTCCATTTATTCGGATATATTAATACCAAAAAAATTTCATATGATGATATGAACTGGAATTGTTTTTTAGGCCAAATAAATAAGAGATACATATCTAGGCTCCATATAGATGGATTTCTGGACTCATTTGATTTTGATTCATATGGGACATGTATGACTTATTTAATAGGCAAGGATATGATATTTTGGGAATCATACATATTGATGTATGTAGGCCGCTAAGCACAAATGCTAAAAGGTGGTTTTCAGTACTTCATTATATTTAGTGATGGGATCAGAGAAATATGGATTTGTGTATCTAATGAAGAAATAAATCAGAATCCCTATAATTGTTCATGGAATTCAAGAATTAAGATAGAGAACTACTTTGGCAAAAGTATCAGATCTCTACGATTTGATCATAGAGGTGTGAGTACTTAAGCCAATAGTTTGAGCATTTAAAAGTGTATGGTATTTGATCCCAACTCACTCTACCTAGAACACCATTATGGATGGCATGTCTGAGAAGAGAAACTGGACCTTGTTGGACATGATTCGGTCCATGATGTGTCAAACAAAAATTCCAGTTTACTTTTAGGGGCTATGTTCTAATTACAGCAAATTTCGCCCTTACCCTTGTTCCATCTAAATCAATTATGAAAAACACCATATGATATATGGACTAGGAAGTGTCCTAGTATGTCCTTCATAAGGAGTATGGGTTATGAAGTTTACGTAAAAGGTTTACAGACAAACTTGAACCCAAGTCAGATAAATGTTCCATGTGGAATATCCTCAGGAAACAAAGGTTAGTATCTTTACTATCCAATCGAGAACAAATTGTTTGTTTTTTGGAAAACTGTGTTTCTAGATAGAGATTGTCTCTAAAAGAAACAGTGGGTGGACAATAGAACTTGAACGAGTTCGAGAACCATAAAATAGCATTAATCATCCGATGGGACATGAGCAAGATCACATTGTGTTGTGGATAAACCTGCTCAGATAACACAAGAACCTCGTAGGTTAGGTAGGATATGTCAAAGGGCTGGAGAAATATAGATTTCTCATAAACCGGTGACGTATTGCTCATAGGATATGAGCCTACAACCTATGAGGAGTCCACGAGTGGGTGATACTCTTAGAAATAGCTTGGAGCCATGAGATACGAAATGGAATCCATGTGTACCAACAAAGTATGGAAATTTGTGGAACCACCTGAAAGGGTAAGACCCATAGGGTGCAAGTGGGTTATGAGGAAACCAACATGGATGGTAATATGATTACTTTTAAGGGATGATTGGTAAGAAAATGTTTCATGCGAGTTCATAGTATGGACTATGACGAAATCTTTTCTCAGTTGTGATGCGTAAATCCACTCGCATCTTGCTTGCAGCTATCTATCTACGCATTGATTCAAGCTTCTCGGATTTTGAATCTTTGATTAATGATGAAATCAAATTGTTTGATTGCATCAAGAAAGAAGATGAAGCTTGTGTTTAGAAGAAGGTTAGTGGGAGCACAGTTATGTTTCTGGTCTTGTATGTGGATACATACTAATCATTGGGAACAATATCTCTGCTCTGTAATTTGTTAAAGATTGTCTTTAGAATTAATTTTCAGTGATTGACTTAGGCAAACAATCTATAAATATCTATGGAGAAGATCAAGATAGTTGTTCAGCTTGTGTCAAAGTTCACATATTGACAAAGGTGTTGATATGGTTCAACATGTAAAGAATATGAATTCCACCTATGTCACATTGAATTAGTCTTTGGAAGACTAATTGTCTTTCCAATAAGATTGAGAAATGACCGTATGAATAAGAATCATTAGATACGCCATGATATGTACTAGGCCAGACATGTCATATGAGCATGACATGGAGATACCAGTCATATCCGGGTGAGAGTCACTGGATAATTATCAAGATTATCCTTAAGTACTTGAGAAGAACTAAAGGATGAATTTTTGATAAATGGAGGATATGAAGAGTTTATTGTAAGGGATTACAATGATGCGAACTTCCAATCTAACAAAAGAAGATTTCATATTATAAGCAAGTTTTATTTTTTGCACTAGTGGGAGGAACTGTGAGCTGGAAAGGTTCCAGGCAAGATTCAGTCACTGATTCTAACATAGAGGACTGAGTAAATTACTTGATGAGATGCACTTACTCAGTATATTCAATCTCAATCAAATTGTTGATAGAGGAATGTGAATAGTTGCAAAGAATCAGTAGATGTCTCTCTTACCTTGCATAGTGAAAGCATGATGGCCGCGCTAGATCAATGGGCATATGCTGCGGGAGATCGAATCTAGTGAAAGTAGGAGACTGTTGGAAATATTCCCTAGAGGCAATCTATTTCTTGTGACACTTATCGATTTACGATTCATTTTGTTATCGATATGGAGATATGTTAACACGAATGAAGTCCTTAGAATATAAATGTTATATTCTTAAGTATCTCTAGTCCATTATATTGATTAACAGGACAATCAACTATAGACTAGTATGGGTTAGATTGATATGGGGATATCACGATCTAATACACGGGTATGCATTAGGAGTACTGTCATATTGTATTGACCACAATGAATAGGCTACATACAAGTTATGTAAAGTCACAAGTACTTCTCGTAGTGACAATGGTATGTCATCCTTAGACTTGAAGTCACTAGATCCTCTAGTTGTAGAATATTTTGTTTTGATAGCGTCAAACGCTATACCATAAATGGGTAGCAATAAAGGTTTATCGAACACAATAGTAAGCAAGCTTAGATATGGTAGTAATGTAGATAGAATTTTTCCCTCCCACATAGCGGGAGAAAATATCCATGGGCCACTCGAGGGGTAGTGCTTATAGAATGTCTGGCCAGACTCAGATAAATCAATATAGGATATTGATGCTATCTGCTTGGATAAGAGTATTCCTAGGATCGAGAAACTATGGCTTGGATATATGAGAGTGAATTGTATGTCATGTATCCAATCCGAATATAGAGACAAAGGGATGAGAAAATACTTGCACAAGGTTGTCAAAGTGATACTATTCCTATTAGTTGGGTGGCATGGATGTGTTGCTAGATTCCACTCCATATTAGTAAATTTTTACTACCAACTAAGAAGGAATCTATGGGGTCATACTCCATATGGATCAAACTAGACTTGGGAATTAATTAATATGAGTAATTAAATAAAAGGATCAAAACGCAACCACTTGTAAAATTAGTAGGACTAATTTGCAAGGTGGACTAATCCATGTATAGACATGATTAGGAGTTGCAAGATGGACTAATCCATGTATGGACATGATTAGGACTAGTTTTCAAATTGAACTAATTCATGTATAGACATGATTAGGACTAGTTTGCAAAGGGAACTAATCCATGTAAGGGCATGATTAGGAGAGGGGCTAATATGTAGTCAACAAGGAGTTGTTGGACTATATATATGAGCACTCCTAGCTTATTCCCTACAATGAGTGTCATAATTTTTATAACACTAGAAGTGAAAAAGCAAGAAAGGAGAGCAAGACAATGTCTAGGCCGAAACCTAGACCCCATCAGCCGACTCTACCCGTCGGCCAAAGAGGAAGAGGCCGAACCTCTTCTTTGGTCTCCATTGTGTGATTCTTCTACTTCCTTCTTCCACCAATTTCGAGAACACGACGTGGAGGAATCTAGAGCTTGATCCTAGGAGTGAACTAGCCATAGAGACGTGAATACTATTTCACGAGTGAGTCATCACAGGAGAACCCAAAGGTATGTTGATACTAAAATCATTTACTATCGTTATGTAGTCTCTTCCTGTGATCCTTGGAAGGTCTTGAAATGGATAATTTATGTTTATTCCGCTGCGCATCCGTCATCAAACCCCTACAAGATCTTCATGAATGAATTGGATGGACTATTGCCAGAAAGTGTCAAGAATTTGGCACTCAAGGCTAAGGAGAGTGAATCATCTCAAAGCCTTGAAAAGGAAGAAGATGACAAGGAAGATCCCTTTGCTCTTATTTCCAAATCCTTGACCTGAATTCTCAAGATAAAAAAGGACTTTGGAAACAAAGACTTCGGCAAGATAAATACAAGTCCTCCAGCAACAGAGACTACAAAGGTAAATCTTCTTCTCATGGTAATAAGCCTAAAGTAACGAATTACTTTGAGTGTGGTGATGCAGGACATTTAATTAGAGACTGTCCACACAAGAAAATCAAACACTTTCAGAAGAAATACCATGACAGAAGAAAGAAGGCTATGATAGCTTCTTGGTGTGATTCAGACTCTTCAAGTGACTCTGAATTTGAGGAAGAAGAAGCCAACCTCTGCCTTATGGACAAGCATGATGAAAGTTCTGAAAAGAACATTGAGGTAATGGTGAACTTTTTAATTTCAAAACCAACAAATGTCCTCTCTAATTATCTTAGAACAAAGCTTTTAAATGAAGAGGACTATCCGAAATAAATCGGGACTTTGAAAAAAAGGTTCATGACCAAGCAAAAGAGAATTTGCATCTTGTTTGTCAAATACAGAATCTTGAAGTTTCTCGGAAAAAATCTGACAGAGATTTCAAGGCCCTGGAAACCAGTTCAAGGCCTTGGAAACCAGTTCCAAGGCCTTGAAAACTCAAGTCAATGAAGTTGTCGCTGAGAACTCTCTTTTGAGTGACAGTATTGTTTCTATAAGACATTAGTGTGATGAATTAGAGGAACAAAGACTACTCTAACTGAGAAAATTCAAGACTCTAAGAAATCTATGACCAAACTTGTTGGTTCAGAGCACAATTTAAACCTTATTCTTGGAGGAAGGTTACAGTCTGTTCACAAAACTTGTATTGGCTACGCTCCCAACTTTCCTAGAAAAAGCAACACCAGATTTGTGACGGCTGGTAGCAAAACCTCACTTAAGTTCCATTAGTGCAACAAAATTGGTCATGTCAAGATGACTTGTCCCTTTAGAAGAAGATACCCTCACATAATGAGGAACACTTTTCCAGTTCAACTCAAGGGACAAGTTAAACAAATTTGGGTTCCTAAAGGGGTTAGACCACCTAACATGGTTGACCCTGAATATGAATCTAAATTCCACACTTAGTCTAACAGCTGGGTAAGGCAGTTAATGGTATTCGTAGGTTATCACCAAGAGCAAAGAACATAAATGGATCATGGATAGTGGTTGCTCCAGACACACGAGTGGGAAGAGTTCTTTATTTTCTGAATTGAAGGAACATGCAGGAGGAACAATCACACTTGGTGACAAAGGAAAATGCAACATCATTGGTATTGGAAATGTTGGTAATAGTTCTGAAAATTCCATCTCAAATGTATATCTAGTAGATGGTCTTAAATTTAATCTTCTTTGCGTATCATAGTTATGTGACAAAGGTAATAAAGTCATCTTTGACAAGGATAAATGTGTGGTGCATGATGAGAAATCAGGCAATTACATTCTCACTGCTCCCAGATCAAATAATGTTTATTTTCTTAGTACTAGCTAAGTTGCAGGAGAAAGTATGAAGTGCCTCAAGGCCTTGAAAGAGGATTCAAAGCTTTGGCACAGAAAGCTTGGTCACATTAGCATACACACTTTGAACATATTAGTTTCTAAATACATGGTAAGAGGTTTGCCTTCCATCAAGTTCAAATAAGAATAGGTTGTAAAGTTTGTGCTGAAAACAGACAAGAAGTTCATTCAAGCCCAAGAAATTTGTAAGTACCACTAGAACCATTGAATTACTTCATATGGATCTATGTGGTCCTATGATAACTCCAACTCCAAAGGGTAAGAAGTACATGCTAGTTATTGAAGATGATTTCTCTAGATTTACTTGGGTAATATTTATTAGAGATAAATCTGAAGCTCTATCTTAATTTTTAAAGCTTTGTAAAGAGCTACAAACTTCGAAAAACATGCCTATTGCTTGCATCAGAAGTGATCATGGCATCGAATTTGATCAACTTGATTTTGATTTATTTTATTCTAAGTATGGCATCTTTCACAATTTTTCAGCTCCAAGAACTCCACAAGTGAATGGTGTTGTTGAAAGAAAGAACAGGACCCCTGAAGACGTGTCTAGGACAATGCTTCTGGAGAACAAGTTACCAAAATCCTTTTGGGCAGAAGCTGTAAACACTGCCAATTATATTCTTAACAGGTTCCTGATTAGGCCTATCTTGAAGAAGACCCCATATGAGCTTTTCAAAGGAATATAGCCAAGCATCTCTTATTTCAAACCTTTTGGCTGCATCTTGTTTAGTTCACAACAATAGTAAGGACAATCTTGGTATGTTTGATGCCAGAATTGATGAAGGTATCTTTCTTGATTACTCACTGACTAGCAAAGCATATAGAATTTATAATAACAGAACCAATCTTGTTGAAGAAATTATGCATGTCATTTTTTATGAAAGCTATGATGGTTCTTTGAGTAAATTTTTTTTGCAGACTTGAATTTGAACAAGAATGAGTCAGAGGATGAAGCAGAGCCATCAAATGGTTTCGAGGAAAACTTGAAAAAGAACATCAAGAAAATCAAAGAGGACAAGCCACTTCCTCAAGTTCTCAAAGACTTGAAAAGCTTCCTGGAGAACATGAACCATAGACACCAAGGAAGAGATTAAGATATCTTTCATCTCATCAAGTTGATAACATCATATCTGATCCATCCAGTGGTACACAGACAAGATCTCAATTAAAGATCTTTTGTGCTTTTAATGCTTTTGTTTCACTTGTAGAACCTAAGAATGTGTAGGAAGAATTAAAAGAAGCAGACTGGATCATTGCAATGCAAAGTGAACTCAATGAATTTCAGAGGAACAAGGTTTGGAATCTGGTTGCACCTCCTAAAGATCCGTCTATCATTGGCACAAGTTTAGTATTCAAAAACAAATTAGATGAGAATGGCAAGGTAATCAGAAACAACGCAACACTTGTAACTCAAGGCCACAACCAAGAAGAAGGTATTGATTATGAGGAGAATTTTTTCCATGTTGCAAGGTTAGAGGAAATTAGATTGTTACTTGCATTTGCATCTTACAAGAATACTTTACTTTATCAAATGGATGTATAATGTGCTTTTCTAAATGGATATTTGCAAGAAGAAGTTTATGTTGCTCAACTTCCTGGTTTTGAAAATGATGAGTTTCTAGATTATGTCTATAAACTTGACAAAGCTCTTTATGGTTTGAAACAAGCTCCACGGGCTTGGTATGAAAGATTTTCAAAATTTTGAAAATGATTTCAAAAGAGGATTAATTGATAAAACCCTTTTCATAAAGACTCATGAGAAAGACATTCTAGTAGTTCAAATTCAAGTTGATGACATTCTGTTTGGGGCTACAAATGATTCTCAAGTCTTAGGAGCAGGGAATTTGAGATGAGCTTGATCGGAGAGTTTAATTTCTTTCTTGGACTTCATGTACATAAAATGAAGAAAGGAATATTTGTGCATCAAAAATTGTACACCAAGGACTTGATAAACAAGTACAATATGTCTCAGCCCAAGGTAGCTAAAACCCCTATGAGCTCTACACTTTCTTTAGATAAGGATCAAACTGGTAAGAGTGTTCATTGATATATCTCACTGCAAGTAGACTTGATATCATGCTTAGTGTTTGTATGTGTGAAAGATTTTAGTTTTGATCCTAAAGAACCACACTTGGTTGTTGTCAAAAGAATTTTTAGATATCTCCATGTTACCAAAGACTTAGGGCTTTGGCATCCTAAACAATCTGATTTATCTTTGTGTGGCTATTCAGATGCTGACTTTCCAGGATACAAAGTTGACAGGAAAAAAAAATTACTTCAGGGTTTTGCCAATTTCTTGGATCATCCCCATTCAGTCGACATTCAAAGAAGCAAAACTCAGTAGCCTTATCAAAAACAGAAGCTGAATACATAGCAGTTGGAGCTTACTGCTCACAAGTGTTGTGGGTATATCAGCGAATGAGAGACCTTGGATTTGATTTCATATATATACCTATCAAATATGACAACACCAGTTATATATCAATAAATAAGAATCCAGTTCAACACTCAACGACCAAACACATAGATGTTAGACATCATCTCATAAAAGATCATGCTGAGAAAGGTGATGTAACTCTTGAATTTGTGTCTACTAACATGAAATTGGCAGATATCTTCACCAAACTACTACCATAAGAAAGATTCACAGTCCTAGGATTAGAACTGGGCATGCTAAATAAGGAAGCATTGGTTTAGGGGGAGCATCAGGTCATTATTATTTGCTTCAAAGTTTTGGAAGGATTTTCGAAGCCTTGAGAACCTTTTCAAAGCCTGGATTTTATTTGGTTCAGCAGTATAGCTTTTCAAAGCCTTGAAAGCCTTTTCAAAGCCTTGAAAATAAGTCTGTATGCTACATAGTCAATAAAATGGATTTTCAATGTTGCGTATTATCTCTGTAGATAATTGCTCAATATTGCATTTGCCTTTTAAAATATATTCTTTTCAAATTAGTATTATACTATTTCCTTTCCCACATCACACACAAATTTGAATTTCTCTCAAACTGAACTTCTTAAAAGATTTGGAAATATTTTCTTTCCTTTTAAAACTTAAACTCCCAGTATCTATCTTCTTCCTCTCTCTCTCTCTCTCTCTTCTCCCTCGTATCACTCCTGCCTCTCTCTTCTAATACCCTCAAACCCTAATGAGATCAAGAAGAAATTTTGAAAGAATTAAGTGGAGGGTTTTGATTCATGGATGCGCAACGGAAACACAAACAATCATAAAACCATGCAAAACCCTCCAAGGATCACAAGTCAAGAGACATAACGATGTTAAGGGTAAGAAATCATAACACACCTTAGGGTTCTTCTTTGATGACTTCAAACGCGAATTGTGTCACATTCTCTATGGTTGATCCACGCCTAGAGTTGATCCTAGATCTCTCAACTCCTTGGTGCTAGCCCGGAAGAGGAAGAGGAAGAAGAATCACGCAAAGGAGACCCAAAAATGAGGGTCTCGGCCTCCTTGTGGCCGACGGGGACGGGCGGCGGCAAAGGGGCGGTCGGGTCCCTTTGTTGCTTGCTCTCTCTCCTTTTGTTCTCTCCCACTCTTTGTTATGTTCAATAATGAGCATAATTTATGTGGGAAGGAAGGAAGGAAGGTCATTTATATAGTCCAAGTAATCCTTGCCAACTACCTAAAGGACTTATTCTAGTCCTTTTAGAATTCAATTTAGTCCCTTCCTTGCAAATTAGTCCCTACTAAGTTTGCAAGGGTTTGCAAAGTGATCCTTCTAATTAATTAATCCAATTAATTAATTCCAAAATCTAGTTCAACTCTATATAGCGTCTGACCCCATAGGTTCTATCTAGTTGGTAGCAACTATCTCTAGCAAAACATCCATTCTAGCCAACTAATAGAATAGTCATCTTGACAACCTTTGTACAAGTAATTGTCTCATCCCTTTGTCTCTATATCCGGATTGAACACGAGACATACAAGTCACACTCGTATATCCAATCCATAGTTTCTCGATCCATGGGAATAGCCTTATTCGTGCAAATAACATCAATATCCCATATTGATTTATTTGAGTCTGGCCAGACATTCTATAAGCACCATCCCTCGAGTGGCCTAGGATATTTGCTCCGGTATGTGGGAGGGACAAATTCTATCTACGTCCACTACGATCTCTAAGCTTTCTTCTTATTGTATCCAGTACACGCCTTTATAACTACCCAGTTACGGTGTAGCGTTTAACGCTACCAAAATCACAATAATCCACAACTAGAATATCTAGTGACTTCAAGTCTAAGGATGACAATACCATTGCACCGCGAGAAGCGCTTGTGACTCAACATAGCGTGTATGTAGCCTTCTCGGAGATGGGTCAATCCAGTGCAACATTCCCTAATGCACACGTATGTGTTGGATCGTGATATCTCCATATCAATCCAACCCCATACTAGTCTATAGATGATTTTCCCATTGATCATTATACTTGACTAGGGATATTTAAGATAAACAACACAATTGTAAATCTAAGGACTTCATTATATTAAATATCCAATAAATAATAAATGAATTTCTAGCCACAAATAATTCATACTAAACTAGATTGCCTCTAGGGCATCTATTCCAACAGTCTCCCACTTGCACTAGAGCCAATCTGGCGCATCTCGTATGCCCATACTCCTAGTGTGCCCTTCATGCTTCCACTGCGTGAGAGGCTTTGTAAGCGGGTCTGACATATTATCATCTGTAGGAATCTTGCATATCCGAACGTCTCCTCTATCGATAATATCTCGAATTAGATGAAACTTCCTGAGCACGTGCTTGGATTTCTGATGCGATCTTGGTTCCTTCGATTGCGCGATCGCCCCAGTGTTGTCACAGAACAACTCGACTGGATCCGCAATGCTAGGGACCACACCAAGTTCAGAAACAAATTTTCTGATACAAACAGCTTCCTTTGCTGCGCCATTTGCAGCAATGTACTCAGCCTCTGTTGTAGAATCAGCTACCGTCTCTTGCTTGGAACTCTTCCAGCTCACCGCTGCTCCATTCAGGCAAAACACATATCCCGATTGTGATCTAAATTCATCTATGTCGGTTTGGAAGCTTGCATCAGTGTAACCCCTTACACGCAACTCTTCCTCATCACCAAATATCAAGAAAGCATCCTTAATTCTTCTCAAGTACTTTAGGATGTTCTTGACTGCAATCCAGTGACTCTCACCTGGATTGGATTGGTATCTGCTTGTCATACTCAAGGCATATGACACATCTGGTCTAGTACATAACATGGCGTACATGATAGATCCTATGGCCGAGGCATAGGGAATTCTACTCATGCGTTCCTTGTCAATCTCATTGGAAGGACAACCACTCTTCGAAAGAGTGATTCCATGTGACATGGGCAAGAATCCCTTCTTGGAATCTTGCATGTTGAACCGTTTCAACACCTTGTCAATATATGTACTTTGACTTAGGACTAGAAACATCTTAGATCTATTACTATAGATCTTTATACCGAGTATATAGGCTGCTTCCCCTAAGTCCTTCATTGAGAAACACTTTCCTAGCCAATCTTTAACAGATTGCAGCATGGGAATGTCGTTTCCAATGAGTACTATGTCATCCACATACAAGACCAGAAAAGCTACAGAGCTCCCACTAACCTTCTTGTAGACACAAGACTCATCTTCGTTTCTGATGAAGCCAAACTCTTTGACTACTTCATCAAAACGTCGATTCCAACTCCTAGAAGCTTGCTTCAATCCATAAATGGATCGTTGCAGCTTACTGACTTTGTTGGCTTGCTTTGGATCCTCAAAACCCTCCGGCTGTATCATATACACGTCCTCGAGGAGATTCCCATAAAGGAATGCTTTTTTGACATCCATCTGCCAAATCTCATAGTCGTGGTATGCTGCAATCGCAAGTAGGATTCGGATGGATTTGGTCATAGCGACTGGTGAAAAGGTTTCATCATAGACAATACCATGAATCGGTCTGAATCCTTTAGCCACCAATCGGCCCTTATGGGTAATCACATTACCATCCATGTCGATCTTCTTCTTGAAGACCCACTGGCACCCTATGGGCCGCGCCCCATCGGGTGGTTCCACCAAAGTCCATACTTTGTTGGTATACATGGATTCCATCTCGGATCTCATGGCTTCCAGCCACTTCTGAGAGTCTAGGCCACGCATGGACTCCTCATAGGTAGTAGGCTCATCATCTATGAGCATCGTGTCACCGGAATCGGTTACGAGAAGTCCATACCTCTCGGGTTCCTGGCGCAATCTACTAGATCTACGAAGCTCTTGTGTTACCTGAACAGGTTGCTCCACAACTGCTTGTGGTTCCTGTTCATGTTCCATAATCGGTTCAGTGATTTGTGGTTCTTGAACCTCTTCAAGTTCTACATTCCTCCCACTTGCTTCTTTAGAGACAAACTCTCTTTCTAGAAACACGCTGGTCCGAGCAATAAACACTTTGTTCTCGGTTGGATTGTAGAAGTAGTATCCCTTAGTTTCCTTAGGGTACCCCACAAATTTACACTTATCCGATTTCGGCCCTAGCTTGTCTGATTGTAAACGTTTTACATCGACATCGCAGCCCCAAATCCTCATGAACGACAGTGTGGGACGCCTCCCACTCCACATCTCATATGGTGTCTTCATGACTGATTTAGATGGAACACGGTTAATGGTGAAAGCTGCACTTAATAGAGTGTAGCCCCAAAATGATAATGGAAGATCGGTTTGACACATCATAGATCGAACCATATCCAATAGGGTTTGATTCCTCCTCTCGGACACGCCATTCCATTGTGGCGTTCCGGGTGGAGTGAGTTGGGATACGATCCCACACTCTCTAAGATAGTCGTCAAACTCTTGGCTCAAGTATTCTCCTCCACGATCCGATCGTAGAGCCTTGATACTTTTGCCAAGTTGCTTCTCTACTTCATTCTTGAATTCTTTGAACACTTCAAAGGATTCGGATTTTGCCCTCATAAGGTACACAAATCCGTATCTACTGTAATCATCAGTAAATGTAATGAAGTAGACATAACCACCCCTGGCAGGCGTGGCAAATGGCCCACACACATCGGTATGTATGAGCGCCAATTGCTCACTAGTCCTCTCACCTTTCTTATTGAAAGGGGACTTTGTCATTTTTCCCAATAAACAAGCCTCACATGTCTCATATGATTCAAAATCAAATGAGTCTAGTAATCCATTCTTATGGAGTCTAGATACACGTTTCTCATTTATGTGACCTAAACGACAGTGCCATAAATAAGCAGGATTTAAATCATTTATTTTAATCCGCTTGGTATTAATGTTGTAGACAGGATTTCTTAGATCAAGGACATAAATTCCATTAAATAATTGCGCACTAAAATAGTGAATATTATTTAAATAAAAGGAACAACAATTGTTCTTTATTGAAATAATAAAACCATCCTTGTCCAAACAAGAAATAGAAATAATGTTTCTGCTCATAGCAGGCACAAAATAGCAATTATTTAATTCTAAAACTAATCCTGAAGGCAGAGATAGCTCGCACACGCCTATGGCCAACGCAGCAACCTTTGCTCCATTCCCAACGCGCAGATCTACCTCCCCTTTAGCCAATCTCCTACTTCTCTTTAGATCCTGCATATTTCGACAAATATGAGATCCACATCCAGTATCTAATACCCATGATGTAGAGAAAGTTAAGTTGACATCTACAACAAAAATACCTGGTGGTGGTGGAATCACTATTCCAAGCCTCTTGTCCTCCAGATATTTTGGGCAGTTCCTCCTCCAGTGTCCAGGCTGACTGCAGTAGTGACACTCACCTTAAGTCACATCTTTGGCAATGCCACCAACAGGCTTAAGGGCAGGTTCCTTGGACTTGGCAACTGACTTTCCTTTGCCCTTGGAGGAAGAGGCAAACCTTTTGCCCTTTCCTTTCTGTACCATCATTATGGCCTTGCCCTTACCCTTGTTGATGCTCTGTTCAGCCGTCCTCAACATATTGGGTAAATCTGGCAGTGGTTTAACGATCTCGTTCATATTATAGTTCAAAATGAACTGTCCATAACTCTCGGGCAACGATTGCAACACGAGATCGGTTGCCAACTCTTGGCCGACCGGGAACCCCAGTCGGGCGAGATTCTCCAAGTACCCGATCATTTGGAGTACATGGGGTCCCACCGGGTTCCCTTCTGCCAGATGACACTTGAACAGTGCCTTAGATACCTCAGACCTCTCTACCCTCGCCTGCTCTTGGAAGAGCTTCTTTAGATGTTCGATCATATCGACAGCATTCATGTTTTCGTGTTGCTTCTGAAGCTCAGAAGTCATGGTGCATAGCATAAGGCAGGCCACATCATTAGCGTCATCAACACGCTTTTGATACGCCTTTAGGGCAGCAGGTGTTTGGTTCTCTGGACCTTCTGGAACATGCTCCTCTATTGCGTACAGTTTCTTCTCTTGCTTGAGAACAATTCTCAAGTTTCTGTACCAATCAAGAAAGTTGGTTCCAGAGAGCTTGTCCTTCTCAAGGACAGATCGTAGGGAATGTTGTGAACTCGATGAGTTGTTTGCCATTTGGAATTCTACAAAAAGGAAAATACGCAAGTTTTAGTATTTGTGAATTTTTACTATATTCAATAATGGCTAGTTTATCAAATATAGCTCCCACTATTTTTCTACGGATTAATAACCCTCAAGATATTAATGCGGAAAATATCCTTATATTTTCCAGTGGGCCAAGATCCATCTTTCATCTCCTTATGAGCTTGCTTTGGCAAGTCACCCATAATTTGACTACTTTAGGTAGGAACAATTCCAATTGCATCCCATATGAAACTCTTGGTTCAATTGGGCAAATAACTCCTTATTTATCCATCCATATGGATAATCCCAATTGATTGCCTCTACGTGTCTTAATCAAATTAATAGCCTAGTTGTGTTCAACCTCTTATCTAAACAATTGCACATTGTTACGTGCCATCGCATTCCATCATGATGAACCAAGTCGCCATGCTTTGGCACGCACGAGCTTGGTAAATAATGATGATAATGAGTGTTTAAATAACGAGAAGGCAAGAACACAATATTTGAATTTTGAGGGATTTTTAAATTCAATTTTTAATTGTTTTGTTGATCAATATCAACTAATCTATCTATTTGAGTTTGGGCACAACTCCAAATAATAGATCCGGGTTGTCTAATTATCTTATTATCCTAATTGCATGCATCATCCATACACCAACCACACAATAATAAGACAATAAAATAAACAACCACAAAACAGAAAATTAAACTTGATGTGGATATGGCCTTTTCTAGACTAAGATAATTCCAAGCCAATGGAATTATCTATAACCCTAAACAAACACATCTCCATGCATCTTGATCACTTGGGCCATCCTTCATAGTCATGTGGAATGGTCCATGCTCCATCTTTTGTGGCTTCCTTGGTTTCGGGCTTCTTTTCTTCAATCTTGGCTAACAATCTAATTTATCTAGAACTAGCTAACTTCTATACTAAATAAAATAAATCTCACAAGTTGAGAAAAAAAATGGCACGCAGGCCATAAAACCATAATTAATTATTACAATTAATTGATCAGCTCGCAGGCCGTAAAACCAAACCACAAAATTAAACATCCACATCAAACCACATCCTAAGGCCATATCCAGTCACCATGCGATTTGCACATAAACAGTTAAAAATCCAATTTTAACGCGCTTGGTCAATTTTAATTGATTTGAGGATTTCTAGGGTTAAAACGGTCCATGGGCCCAACAATAAAATTGCCCGGGCCCAATAAGGTGAACCACAAGGCTCTAGGGCCGGCCCGACCCAAAACCCACAAGCCTAGGCCGCGGGTTAGGGCCGCCCGGCCCCTAGGGCGGCCAAGCTTGGGCGGCAAGCAAGGGGGGGCGGTCCCTAGGGGGCCGAACCTCCTTATGGGAGTTGTTTCCAAAACAACTCCCTTGCTTGGTGCCCAATTTTGGTTGTTTCCTTGTTTTGGGAGAACTCCTTCTTCCCCAAGGATGCCCAAACCCTAGATCTAAGATCCTAAAATTTCTCAAACTCACCAATTCATGCATCCAATGAAAAAATTGGATCTTGTTATGATTAATTATTGACAAATTGCATCCCATGCTTGATTTGTCTTGTTTTACGCGATAAACAATCAAGTTAAGGTGTAAAACAACTAAAATGTAACACATAAACCACGTTTATGCTCTACGACCTGTGGCTCTGATACCAGTGTAGGGTTTTGATTCATGGATGCGCAACGGAAACACAAACAATCATAAAACCATGCAAAACCCTCCAAGGATCACAAGTCAAGAGACATAAAGATGGTAAGGGTAAGAAATCACAACACACCTTAGGGTTCTCCTTTGATGACTTCAAACGCGAATTGTGTCACGTTCTCTATGGTTGATCCACGCCTAGAGTTGATCCTAGATCTCCCAAATCCTTGGTGCTAGCCCAGAAGAGGAAGAGGAAGAAGAATCACGCAAAACGAGACCCAAAAAGGAGGGTCTCGGCCTCCTTGTGGCCGACGGGGACAGGCGGCGGCAAAGGGGCGGTCGGGTCCCTTTGTTGCTTGCTCTCTCTCCTTTTGTTCTCTCCAACTCTTTGTTATGTTCAATAATGAGCATAAGTTATGTGGGAAGGAAGGAAGGAAGGTCCTTTATATAGTCCAACAACTCCTTGCCAACTACCTAAAGGACTTATTCTAGTCCTACTAGAATTCAATTTAGTCCCTTCCTTGCAATTTAGTCCCTACTAAGTTTGCAAGGGTTTGCAAAGTGATCCTTCTAATTAATTAATCCAATTAATTAATTCCAAAATCTAGTTCAACTCCATATAGCGTGTGACCCCATAGGTTCTATCTAGTTGGTAGCAACTATTTGCTAATATGGAGCGGTCTCTAGCAAAACATCCATTCTAGCCAACTAATAGAATAGTCATCTTGACAACCTTTGTACAAGTAATTGTCTCATCCCTTTGTCTCTATATCCGGATTGAACACGAGACATACAAGTCACACTCGTATATCCAATCCATAGTTTCTCGATCCATGGGAATAGCCTTATTCGTGCAAATAACATCAATATCCCATATTGATTTATTTGAGTCTGGCCAGACATTCTATAAGCACCATCCCTCGAATGGCCTAGGATATTTGCTCCCGTTATGTGGGAGGGACAAATTCTATCTACGTCCACTACGATCTCTAAGCTTTCTTCTTATTGTATCCAGTACACGCCTTTATAACTACCCAGTTACGGTGTAGCGTTTAACGCTACCAAAATCACAATAATCCACAACTAGAATATCTAGTGACTTCAAGTCTAAGGATGACAATACCATTGCACCGCGAGAAGCGCTTGTGACTCAACATAACGTGTATGTAGCCTTCTCGAAGATGGGTCAATCCAGTGCAACATTCCCTAATGCACACCTATGTGTTGGATCGTGATATCTCCATATCAATCCAACCCCATACTAGTCTATAGATGATTGTCCCATTGATCATTATACTTGACTAGGGATATTTAAGATAAACAACACAATTGTAAATCTAAGGACTTCATTATAAATATCCAATAAATAATAAATGAATTTCTAGCCACAAATAATTCATACTAAACTAGATTGCCTCTAGGGCATCTATTCCAACATTAAGGTATCTGGAAGATCTAAGAAAAGTCATGGGAAGAAGAGAAAGACTGCTAAAGAAGATGTTCAAACCCTAATTGATGAATTCAGCTCCAAAAATCCAAGTGCAGAAAGGGATTCTTCACCTCCAAATAAGAAGCCTACAAAAAGCTCGCAAAGAAAAAGGGAAGGTTACAGATGAAAAACAAGAGAAGCACACTGGAAAAGAGCTACAGATCTATTCTGAATAGCACACATCTCCTGGTAAGAAAGCTGGTATTACTAACAAATCGTTTGTCAGTAATGTTGCAAGAGGAATGTGTTTAGATGGTTTTTCTTCTGGACCTATGGCCTATTGTAGAATGTTTAATGTCAACATGTTGAATATCATGAATCTTGAGTGCATTAAAAGGTTGAAGCAAATTTCTATTTGGAAAATACTAAATCCTCCATAATTTGCTTACCCTAGGCTCACTAGGTTCTTTTATCTGAACATGAAGCAAATCAAGTCTTTAAACTTGGCAATTTCATCTAAAGTGGCTGATGTAGAGATTTATTTGGATCATTCTGAGTTTGCCAATGTTTTAGGATGTCCAAATAGGTATAACACAGACAACTACCCCAATAATATTGAAGCCTTGAAGTTGCCTAGAGAAGAATTCTTTTTACCCAATTATGCTACCTCCTCAAAACAGTTAACACACTCTGTGCTAACTGTTGAAGCCAAAATATTATTTACCATCTTGATGAGGTGTGTAGTGCCTAAGGATAATTCAAAAGAATATTTGTCTGACAGGGTGTTATACTTGATGTACTTGATTATGCATGGGTATGGGAGTGATCTACCTACAATTGTGATCGAACACATGCTTTATTCCCAGACCAAGGAAAGAATGCATCATTTGCCTTATTCCAACATGTTATCTCTTTTCTTCAAACACGTTGAAATTCCAAATGACAGAGAAGAGACTATTACCACTGGTTTTAGTATTCTTGATGAGAGAGCTTTTCAAAGGATTGGAATCATGAAAACCAGTGAGGGAGCTTAGAAGTTATAGTTTGACTTGTCTGCAGAAGAGCTGCAATCCAAGAAGTTTCCAAAACCAAAAGCCTTAGCCTCTCCTTCAAACCTACCATCCCAATCTCAAGAGCTTTCCATGTTGCTTCAAAGTCTTGTTGTCCTAGAGAATTATATGGATGAGTTGAAGCAAAATCAGTTTGAGTTTGGGACTGAGTTGAAAAAAGTGAGGTATATGCTTGAAAGTATCTACAAGAGCATCAATTTGATCCACGTGGAAGAAGAAGTTTCACAAGCTGCAGAAGGATCAAAGAAGTTTGGATCTACAAAGGACTTATTCAGTGAGCATACTACTCAAGATAAGGCTGCAGGGGTAAAGGACACTGGGAAACAAGTTGCTCAAGAGCAAGGTGAAGAAGAACAGGAACAAAAGAATGTCCAGACACAGGAATATTAATCAGGGATGTTATGAAGAAGAAGAGGAATAAGCAAGGAAAAATTTCAGAGGTGGTCACTAAGATGAGGTTGCTCAGGAAGAAGAACAACAGGAAGATGAGGTTGATGAAGAAGATAGTGGAGAAGAGGATGCTGAACCAAAAGAAGATGAAGACCCAACACCCTGATTCTATCCTATTATTTCTTTTCAAGGCCTTGAATCTCTCTTCAAAGTCTTGAAATTTCCTCTCTTTCAAAACGGTGTTTTATCTTAAGCTTCCAAAAACTTTGATCCAACATTTATCTCATTATTTTTTGATAGAAGTCGAAAAGGGGGAGAAATTTAGGATGTTTTATTTTATTTTTCTTTGGTACTTTTGATGGTTTAGAGATCTAGTTTAGATCAGTAGAATGTCTTTTATGCTTAACTGCTTAATCAGTAGGATTTTTGTTCAATTTTTTTTCTTTAATCTATTATCTGAAAATATTATGACTGTTCTGTTATGCTCTAATGTTTAATTTTTGCAGAGAACCAGTTCTTAACAGAATAATGGTTTTATCTTTCATCAAGGGGGAGATTGTAAGTTCAGCATGTTTCAAATACTTGAAACTAAATTGTTTCAAGGCCTTGAAGAGCTTTCAAAGGCTTGAAACTATACTGCAATATATGGCATGAACTTGGGGGGAGCTTTTCCTTCTAATCTGATTTCTAATCTCTTATACTTGATTATTCCTTACTTGATGATTATTGACAAACCAATACGACACTCAAAACTAATGATAATCTCTCCGTTTGACTTAGTTTTTTCCAGATTAATTAGCTACCTATTTTGGAGGAACTATTTTTTAACTATGTGTTTGCAGGAAAGGTAATAGAGTTGTCAAATGGATTATATGCTTGTGCAATCTTGCAAGGACTTTCCTTACACTCTCAGATAAAATATCAAGTTAGTATCTTTGAAGATACTGAGCAACTAGCCGTTGGAAAGAGTTGTTAGAGAGTTAAAATATGCTTCTTGATTTTAGGAAAATATGTTTGAAGAAGATCCTACAAATCTGCATTTCAAACAAACAGCAAAAGAGGGGGAATTGCTGAGAGAATTCGTGCAGAATATTTACAGAGATATTCAAACACTCTCAAGGATCGAAAAGCAACACAGAAGGAGATTCAATTCACTCAATCCAATCATCAGAAGATCACTGCATACTCAACTGTTGCACTAGTTCTCAGTGTTCTTCTTTCAGTACCTCATTTGTATATCATTTTGATAATACTTCTCTTATCTTTTTCTCGTGAGTTGTTCAAGTGAACGACGGAGAATTATTGTTGAATTAGTTAGCTACAGTAGGTAATAGATAGGTTAGTGAGAACCACAAGCTGTAACAGAGTAAGGGAAGTCTATGTGCTTGAGATCTTGGGCTTAGCTTTTGATTAATAAGAATTGAGTTGAAAATCCTGCAGGGATTAAATCTCTGAGGTAGATAAGTAAGTCCTAGTGGACTGAACCCTATATATCTTGTGCCTCTTGGCTTCTACATTTCATTTTTTATACTTGTTCATTTATCGCTCAAAACATGTTTTCAGTTCAAGGACTTGAAACCCATTTCAAGGCCTTGAAAACTATCAGCAAAATTTTCTACTCTCTATTTGGATTCCAAGTACTTGAAACTCTATTCAAGGCCTGGAAATACTTTCTTCCTTCTACAAATTTCTTTGAAACCACTCTTTTGGCAAAATTTTCCATACTCTGTACAACCCCACCCCATCCTTCTAGAGTATTGATCCTGTATTACTGCCTACATTACTTTCTTTCAGTTTGCTCTCAATGTGTGGGAAGGACAAATACTCTCTACATCACTACAATTTCTCAGCTTGCTTCCTATCATGTCCGATTACAGCCTTTATAGTTACCCAGTTACGGTGTAACGATTGACGAGATCAAAACATGATATTTCACCACTAGAGTATCTAGTTACTTCAAGTTTAAGGAATACAGCACCATTTTCACTACGAGAAGCACTTGTGACATTAACATAATTTATATGTAGCCTTATCTTGGTGGGTCAATCCATTATTCCATAACTCCTAATGCATACCCATGTGTTAGACTTGATATCTCCATATCAATCTAACGACATGCTAGTCTGTAATGATCATCCTATTAATCAATATACTGGAATATGTATATTTAAGATAAACAACAATTATAATCTAAAGACTTAATTATATTAAATATATTCATAAATAATAAATGAATGTTCTAGCCAAAACAATATTCATTCTAAATAAGGTTGACTCTAGGTCATCTACTCCAACAGGTTTTGGGGTAGGGTCAATTTGGTGGTTTCTGGGTTTGGGTGAGAGATAATAATGGTAGGTGGTATTTGTGTGGTTGGGGTCGGTGATGAAGGCGGTGGTGGAAGAGGATTGAAACTCAACAACCTTATTGTCGCCCCAACCATCCCTTCATTCAATTCCCCTCGACTTCCAATCGACCCAACCAAACAAACCATCTAGAACTTCTTTGTTGGGAATGAAACATTTTCCAATCCTCCTTCGATTTAAACAAACTGTACCCCAATCTAAACCAGACTGATGGAAACTAGGTCAGCTGAACAACAACTTTTCCCCAATCTTTACCCAATTCTTTCTAAATCTATGATTTCTTATACTCTGATGAATCCACATATACCAGAAGAAAAACAAGTAAACAAATCTGTAGATCTGAGAAGGGGCAAGATGAAGAGTAAGAAAAAGAAGAAAGAGAATGACGATGAAGATGAAGGCGAAGAATCAGCAGCTAAAGTGGCTACGCGTCTCAACCGGCAGCGGCGACATACGTAGTCCTCCCCAAAGTCGTATATATGGCTCTCCTCTTCCTCAGAACCAAATCTGGGCTTTAAAGAATAGGAGGGAGGTCGGTCAGAGGCGGAGGCGGCTGATGGAGGTGGCGTAGACCATTTTGGAAGGTGGATTCTCCTCCTCCTCCTCCTTCTTCTCCTCCCCTCCTCCTTCTCTTGTGCTTTTTTTCTGCGTTTCTCCTTCTAACTTTTCTTTTCATCTTTTTTCTTCTTCTTTATTTTAAATAATTATTTGGGTTCATGTGGGTTTTGTGAGATGTAAGGGGATGTAATAGGAGATATTTTGGGTCAAAGTGGTACCAGGGTCATTTAATGTGGCTAGTTGATGCCCGTTAGTCTCCTTTAGTCTTCAATGGTGTTTTTTAAATTGCTAATAAGGCATGGACCAAACTGGTATTTTTTCAAATGTGAAGGGAGCAAACTGTCTTTTACCCTAAAAAATATTTATCTATCAAATAAAAAAATCATTCTAGCCGAACAGAACTCTAACCTAGGTAGCTCTCATCTCTCTGATCTTCTCTCATTAATTTTCACTGCCACGGCAGAATCGACCGATTAACCAGCCGACCCCTGGCCAGAATCGCATTGTAGTTGAGTCCAAACATCTTCAGAGTGAGCGCAATCGTCGTGAGAGTATTAATGTTTCCTGGATCGACGGAGTGTGGTACCGCTTTCATATCTCTCGGTAAGCTTCATGTCTCTAGTTTTTTTGTTTCTGAGTTCGTTATGTTCATTGATTATTCTTCTTAATTTTTGCTCCACATCTGCTGCATTGTGTGAATATCTCTATGGGTGTATGAAATGAGAGTCTCATATGCATGTTTGTGAATGTGTGTGAGTCTATTAGCTAGGATTTTTGATAGATCGATGCTTTCTTTCATCTACCTTTGCGACATATTAGATTGTGGGTTAAGGATTTCTTTGTTTGTAGTGGTTTGTTCTAGGGTTTAGGTAAGAACAAACTCGAGGATTTGTTCTTCTTCAGTAAGGGATCAAGTCGTTAGTTTTCGATTCAACAGTACTATCTCTGCCTATCCCTTTGTCTAAACCAGATTGGTTCCAATATTTGACACTATATGCTAAATTTTTACCCATGTAGCAACATGTCTTACATGAACTGGTTACAATATAGTTTTACATTAAGTTAGGTTACTGTCACTTAATTAATTAGTAATGCATTTTTTAATTGAACATAATATAGTTCTCTGACCTTTTATGTGTGTTTTTGTAGATTTCTACGTGAGATAGACTCCCCATAGTGCGTAGCTATGAAATGGGAAACAGGTTGGTAAACGAGGGATGCTATCCGAATACTATGCTCTTCCAGTAAATTTTTTAAATCTCACTTGTGGTATTATGTGATGTAATTTTTGTCAATATGTTTGATTTTCTTAACTTGTGAATGATGTACACTATGTTGAATGTTTAGTTTGTTAATTGTGTATACATATTTTATGATTAACCATCATGTATGATGGTGAAATTTTATTTGGCTTTTCTTACTTTGATTTGTTGATATTCTGGATGTCGTTATATGTGTGATACCAATATTGTGTATTAAGAGATGTGTAACATATTTTCTAACAACCCCCTTAACCACCTCGGACAAGACCGGGAGGGCGCTGCTGAAAGTAACGACGGAAATTAAAAGCATAACATCCTGAAATATATATATATATATATTACATACTATTAAACAATACAAAGTGTCCTTAAGTCTTACATACATACTTAATAATACATTATGCTTAACTAACCACACCAGATTACTACTCGTGACGAAATCCTTCTAGGTGAGCCTCGTATCCTGCTACACCATATTCTCCAGCTCCTAGACCTGCGGTGGAAAAGAAAACAAGAACCGCAATTTTTGTCAACAATGAAATACTGAGTAAGTAAAGACCCAAGCTCGTAAACATATGATGAAACATGTTTTCTTTTCACAATAATATAAGGATGAATAGATCATAAAAGAGTAAACTTGAAGAATAAAATATGACCACACACATAAAATTCTCGTTCATTGAACTTCCCACTTAAATTTCAAATGGGGAGTGTTATTACCAATATATATCTTATTTTCTTTCATAAACATCTTTTTCTCAAAGAAAAGTGTATTCTTAACTTCTTGATATGGGGAAGATCTAACCATCTCGCATACTCCACCACATTAAGTGCCGGCACCCCCATAAGACTTCTTGCCTCAAGAGATGTGAGTACATGGAGCGACCCGGATGGTTGAGACCGAGTTTAAATAAACGGGTCGGGTGACCGCAGCCAACCACGACCAATCTTATCGAAAAGAAACTATAACAATTCCCACACAACCCTTTCCACTTTACATTATTTACGGATTATTAATATTTGTGTGACAGTATCAATGCAAAACAACTTCTTTAAAATGTAAGGAAATCAAAAATAAAAAATGTAAATATATCACAAATACATTTTAAGACAAGTATTAAAAAAATCATACTGCGACACGAAAGTAGCTAGGCACGCAACGCTTGGCATGTTACTTACCTCAATTGATAGCACGTTATAAATCCTATTTTCGTAGTCTGCGCCTACGAAATGGTCACCTACAAATTGGAGCTTCTGAATTAACACAAGTCCAAATAACATACTGTAAGTCCTAACAAGACTCTTTTTTATGTCAACCCAACAGCCACTTGTTTTCATGTAATAGTTAATTAAGTTTTACGGCATGCGAGCCGGTATTCTTCTCAACTTGTGAGATCTTTTTATTTAGTCTAGATGCTAGCTAGTATTAGATAAATTTGATAATAGTCAAGACATGGAGAAGAAGAAGCCTAAAGAAACAAAGGATCACAAGAAGGAGCAATTCACAAGCTATGAATGATGGACCAAAAGATGGAGGAACATGGAGATGAGCTTGCTATTTTTAGGGTTCACAGATATTCTCATCGGCTTGAGAATAGCTTTGTTTAGAGGTCATATCCATATCAAGTTAATTTTTCTTTCGTGGTTTTTTACTAAATTGTCTTTTTATTTATTGTTGGTGTATAGTTGATGCATGCAATTTGATTATAAGATAATTAATAGCCCGAATCTTTTAATTTGAGTCTTTCCTTACTCAAATAAGTAGATCAGTTGATATTGATCAACAAAATAATGAATAATTAATTGAAAGGAAAATCCCACAAAACTAAAATATTAAGTTTGCCTTCTCGTTACTTAAAAACTCATCACAAATCGATTAATCAAACTCGTGCGTGCCTAAGCAGGGGACCTTGATTCATCATTATGTGGTGCGATGGCACAATCAAGTAATGTGCAAATGTTGGAGTAAGAGGTTGGAAGTAACTAAGTATTTTTAATAGGATTAAAAGCCTAGAGGCAACCAATTGGGATTATCCATGTGATGGATAAATAAGATTTCTCCTTCCACCAACTGCCAATAACACTAAAGCATAATGAAAAGGAACATAAAAGAATGGTTCTTTGGATGTAACTTGCCTCATGTCAGCTGCCATGAACTCTGATCTTTGGAAGCAAGATGAGAAACATGGAGGCGTATGATATGATCATACATTAAAAGAATCTCTTTCAAAGAGAGAGCTAGACATGGAAGGCTTGAAGTGTTGCTCCACTTTGCGTTTTACCATCTCTTAGCACTCATAATGATCAAGATGGAGTAGGTTCGGGCTTGCCAAAGCAAGGCGACTTGATTCATCAAGATATGACGCGACGACACAAGTTAGTAATGTGTGACTGCTGAAGCAAGAGGTCAAGCGCAACTAAGCTGCTTTAATGGGATTGAAAGCTTAGAGACTGGGTGTTATCTGTGAGATAGATAAAGAATAAAAATTATTAGCCCAAGTGGACCGAGATTTGCATTGGATGCAATTATAGATTTGTTCAAAGGAGATTCACACAATATGATTAAGAATCGCTAAACAAAGCACTCATAAAAGGCTAAGGCAAAACAATGTTAATAGTTAACATCATGGGTAAGTGCAAAAAGTTTGCCCCGACCCCATGGGTATAAAGCAAGCTTGTTGCTAAAACCAAATTTTCTTAAGGTCCCATAGGTTGTGTAGACGAAGAGAGACTACCCAAAGTATCTGGAAGGAAATAATAAAGGGATTATGAATTCCAATTTAGGTATTTTGTTATAAAAGAAAATGTGTCTATCTCATCATCATGAGTATATGATACTAGATGAGGATCTCACGGTTATAGAAACGTAAAGGATCTCAAAGAGATGTAGACAATTGGATAAAGAAGAAATAAACCTACACGTGGGGCAATGAAGCAAGGGGTTACTGAATTATCCGTAGGGAATTATCTCTACCTCTCTGAAATTATTCTACAATTAGACAAAAGTGATCATGTCCCCGCTATGAGTAGGTGCATTATCATAGTATCTTGATTGGACAAGAAAGGCTCTCTATCATAATAAAGGACAAATAATGTTCCATTTATTCGGATATATTAATACCAAAAAAATTCATATGATGATATGAACTGGCATTGTTTTTTAGGCCAAATAAATAAGAGATACATATCTAGGCTCCATATAGATGGATTTCTGGACTCATTTGATTTTGAATCATATGGGACATGTATGACTTATTTAATAGGCAAGGATATGATATTTTGGGAATCATACATATTGATGTATGTAGGCCGCTAAGCACAAATGCTAAAAGGTGGTTTTCAGTACTTCATCATATTTACTGATGGGATCAGAGAAATATGGATTTGTGTATCTAATGAAGAAATAAATCAGAATCCCTATAATTGTTCATGGAATTCAAGAATTAAGATAGAGAACTACTTTGGCAAAAGTATCAGATCTCTACGATTTGATCATAGAGGTGTGAGTACTTAAGCCAATAGTTTGAGCATTTAAAAGTGTATGGTATTTGATCCCAACTCACTCTACCTAGAACACCATTATGGATGGCATGTCTGAGAAGAGAAACTGGACCTTGTTGGACACGATTCAGTCCATGATGTGTCAAACGAAAAATCCAGTTTACTTTTAGGGGCTATGTTCTAATTACAGAAAATTTCGCCCTTACCCTTGTTCCATCTAAATCAATTATGAAAAACACCATATGATATATGGACTAGGAAGTGTCCTAGTATGTCCTTCATAAGGAGTATGGGTTATGAAGTTTATGTAAAAGGTTTACAGACAAACTTGAACCCAAGTCAGATAAATGTTCCATGTTGAATATCCTCAGGAAACAAAGCTTAGTATCTTTACTATCCAATCGAGAACAAATTGTTTGTTTTTTGGAAAACTGTGTTTCTAGATATAGATTGTCTCTAAAAGAAACAGTGGGTGGGCAGTAGAACTTGAACGAGTTCGAGAACCATAAAATAGCATTAATCATTCGATGGGGCATGAGCAAGATCACAATGTGTTGTGGATAAACCTGCTCAGATAACACAAGAACCTCGTAGGTTAGGTAGGATATGTCAAAGGGCTGGAGAAATATAGATTTCTCATAAACCGGTGACGTATTGCTCATAGGATATGAGCCTACAACCTATGAGGAGTCCACGAGTGGGTGATACTCTTAGAAATAGCTTGGAGCCATGAGATACGAAATGGAATCCATGTGTACCAACAAAGTATGGAAATTTGTGGAACCACCTGAAAGGGTAAGACCCATAGGGTGCAAGTGGGTTATGAGGAAACCAACATGGATGGTAATATGATTACTTTTAAGGGATGATTGGTAAGAAAATGTTTCATGCGAGTTCATAGTATGGACTATGACGAAATCTTTTCTCAGTTGTGATGCGTAAATCCACCCGCATCTTGCTTGCAGCTATCTATCTACGCATTGATTCAAGCTTCTCGGAGTTTGAATCTTCGATTAATGATGAAATCAAATTGTTTGATTGCATCAAGAAAGAAGATGAAGCTTGTGTTTACAAGAAGGTTAGTGGGAGCACAGTTATGTTTCTGGTCTTGTATGTGGATACATACTAATCATTGGGAACAATATCTCTGCTCTGCAATTTGTTAAAGATTGTCTTTAGAATTAATTTTCAGTGATTGACTTAGGCAAACAATCTATAAATATCTGTGGAGAAGATCAACATAGTTGTTCAGCTTGTGTCAAAGTGCACATATTGACAAAGGTGTTGATATGGTTCAACATGTAAAGAATATGAATTCCACCTATGTCACATGGAATTAGTCTTTGGAAGACTAATTGTCTTTCCAATAAGATTGAGAAATGACCGTATGAATAAGAATCATTAGATACGCCATGATATGTACTAGGCCAGACATGTCATATGAGCATGAAATGGAGATACCAGTCATATCCGAATGAGAGTCACTGGATAATTATCAAGATTATCCTTAAGTACTTGAGAAGAACTAAAGGATGTGTTTTTGATAAATGGAGGATATGAAGAGTTTATTGTAAGGGATTACAGTGATGCGAACTTCCAATCTAACAAAAGAAGATTTCATATTATTAGCAAGTTTTATTTTTTGCACTAGTGGGAGGAACTGTGAGCTGGAAAGGTTCCAGGCAAGATTCAGTCACTGATTCTAACATAGAGGACTGAGTAAATTACTGCATGAGATGCACTTACTCAGTATATTCAATCTCAATCAAATTGTTGATAGAGGAATGTGAATAGTTGCAAAGAATCAGTAGATGTCTCTCTTACCTTGCGTAGTGAAAGCATGAGGGCCGCGCTAGATCAATGGGCATATGCTGCGGGAGATTGAATCTAGTGAAAGTAGGAGACTGTTGGAAATATTCCCTAGAGGCAATCTATTTCTTGTGACACTTATCAATTTACGATTCATTTTGTTATCGATATGGAGATATGTTAACACGAATGAAGTCCTTAGAATATAAATGTTATATTCTTAAGTATCTCTAGTCCATTATATTGATTAACAGGACAATCAACTATAGACTAGTATGGGTTAGATTGATATGGGGATATCACGATCTAATACATGGGTATGCATTAGGAGTAATGTCATATTGTATTGACCACAATAAATAGGCTACATACAAGTTATGTAAAGTCACAAGTACTTCTCGTAGTGACAACTGTATGTCATCCTTAGACTTGAAGTCACTAGATCCTCTAGTTGTAGAATATTTTGTTTTGATAGCTTCAAACGCTATACCATAACTGGGTAGCAATATAAGGTTTATCGAACACAATAGTAAGCAAGCTTAGATATGGTAGTAATGTAGATAGAAATTTTCCCTCCCACATAGCGGGAGAAAATATCCATGGGCCACTCGAGGGGTAGTGCTTATAGAATGTCTGGCCAGACTCAGATAAATCAATATAGGATATTGATGCTATCTGCTTGGATAAGAGTATTCCCAGGATCGAGAAACTATGGCTTGGATATATGAGAGTGAATTGTATGTCACGTATCCAACCCGAATATAGAGACAAAGGGATGAGACAATACTTGCACAAGGTTTGTCAAAGTGATGACTATTCCTATTAGTTGGGTGGCATGGATGTGTTGCTAGATTCCACTCCATATTAGTAAATTTTTACTACCAACTAAGAAGGAATCTATGGGGTCACACTCCATATGGATCAAACTAGACTTGGGAATTAATTAATATGAGTAATTAAATAAAAGGATCAAAACGCAACCACTTGTAAAATTAGTAGGACTAATTTGCAAGGTGGACTAATCCATGTATAGACATGATTAGGAGTTGCAAGATGGACTAATCCATGTATGGACATGATTAGGACTAGTTTTCAAATTGAACTAATTCATGTATAGACATGATTAGGACTAGTTTGCAAAGGGAACTAATCCATGTAAGGGCATGATTAGGAGAGGGGCTAATATGTAGTCAACAAGGAGTTGTTGGACTATATATATGAGCACTCCTAGCTTATTCCCTACAATGAGTGTCATAATTTTTATAACACTAAAAGGGAAAAAGCAAGAAAGGAGAGCAAGACAATGTCTAGGCCGAAACCTAGACCCCATCAGCCGCCTCTACCCGTCGGCCAAAGAGGAAGAGGCCGAACCTCTTCTTTGGTCTCCATTGTGTGATTCTTCTACTTCCTTCTTCCACCAATTGCTAGAACACGACGTGGAGGAATCTAGAGCTTGATCCTAGGAGTGAACTAGCCATAGAGACGTGAATACTATTTCACGAGTGAGTCATCATAGGAGAACCCAAAGGTATGTTGATACTAAAATCATTTACTATCGTTATGTAGTCTCTTCCTGTGATCCTTGGAAGGTCTTGAAACGGATAATTTATGTTTATTCCGCTGCGCATCCGTCATCAAACCCCTACAAGATCTTCATGAATGAATTGGATGGACTATCGCCAGAAAGTGTCAAGAATTTGGCACTCAAGGCTAAGGAGAGTGAATCATCTCAAAGCCTTGAAAAGGAAGAAGATGACAAGGAAGATCCCTTTGCTCTTATTTCCAAAGCCTTGACCTGAATTCTCAAGATGAAAAAGGACTTTGGAAACAAAGACTTCAGCAAGATAAATACAAGTCCTCCAGCAACAGAGACTACAAAGGTAAATCTTCTTCTCATGGTAATAAGCCTAAAGTAACGAATTGCTTTGATTGTGGTGATGCAGGACACTTAATTAGAGACTGTCCACACAAGAAAATCAAACACTTTCAGAAGAAATACCATGACATAAGAAAGAAGGCTATGATAGCTTCTTGGTGTGATTCAGACTCTTCAAGTGACTCTGAATTTGAGGAAGAAGAAGCCAACCTCTGCCTTATGGACAAGCATGATGAAAGTTCTGAAAAGAACATTGAGGTAATGGTGAACTTTTTAATTTCAAAACCTACAAATGTCCTCTCTAATTATCTTAGAACAAAGCTTTTAAATGAAGAGGACTATCCGAAATAAATCGGGACTTTGAAAAAAGGGTTCATGACCAAGCAAAAGAGAATTTGCATCTTGTTTGTCAAATACAGAATCTTGAAGTTTCTCGGAAAAAATCTGACAGAGATTTCAAGGCCCTGGAAACCAGTTCAAGGCCTTGGAAACCAGTTCCAAGGTCTTGAAAACTCAAGTCAATGAAGTTGTCGCTGAGAACTCTCTTTTGAGTGACAGTATTGTTGCTATAAGACATTAGTGTGATGAATTAGAGGAACAAGGACTACTCTAACTGAGAAAATTCAAGACTCTAAGAAATCTATGACCAAACTAGTTGGTTCAGAGCACAATTTAAACCTTATTCTTGGAGGAAGGTTACAGTCTGTTCACAAAACTGGTATTGGCTACGCTCCCAACTTTCCTAGAAAAAACAACACCAGATTTGTGAAGGCTGGTAGCAAAACCTCACTTAAGTGCCATTAGTGCAACAAAATTGGTCATGTCAAGATGACTTGTCCCTTTAGAAGAAGAGACCCTCACATAATGAGGAACACTTTTCCAGTTTAACTCAAGGGACAAGTTAAACAAATTTGGGTTCCTAAAGGGGTTAGACCACCTAACATGGTTGACCCTGAATATGAATCTAAATTCCACACTTAGTCTAACAGTTGGGTAAGGCAGTTAATGGTATTCGTAGGTTATCACCAAGAGAAAAGAACATAAATGGATCATGGATAGTGGTTGCTCCAGACACACGAGTGGGAAGAGTTCTTTATTTTCTGAATTGAAGGAACATGCAGGAGGAACAATCACACTTGGTGACAAAGGAAAATGCAACATCATTGGTATTGGAAATGTTGGTAATAGTTCTGAAAATTCCATCTCAAATGTATATCTAGTAGATGGTCTTAAATTTAATCTTCTTTGTGTATCATAGTTATGTGACAAAGGTAATAAAGTCATCTTTGACAAGGATAAATGTGTGGTGCGTGATGAGAAATCAGGCAATTACATTCTCACTGCTCCCAGATCAAATAATGTTTATTTTCTTAGTACTAGCTAAGTTGCAGGAGAAAGTATGAAGTGCCTCAAGGCCTTGAAAGAGGATTCAAAGGTTCGGCACAGAAAGCTTGGTCACATTAGCTTACACACTTTGAACATATTAGTTTCTAAATACATGGTAAGAGGTCTGCCTTCCATCAAGTTCAAATACGAAGAGGTTGTAAAGTTTGTGCTGAAAACAGACAAGAAGTTCATTCAAGCCCAAGAAATTTGTAAGTACCACTAGAACCATTGAATTACTTCATATGGATCTATGTGGTCATATGATAACTCCAACTCCAAAGGGTAAGAAGTACATGCTAGTTATTGAAGATGATTTCTCTAGATTTACTTGGGTAATATTTCTTAGAGATAAATCTGAAGCTCTATCTGAATTTTTAAAGCTTTGTAAAGAGCTACAAACTTCGAAAAACCTGCATATTGCTTGCATCAGAAGTGATCATGGCATCGAATTTGATCAACTTGATTTTGATTTATTTTATTCTAAGTATGGCATCTTTCACAATTTTTCAGCTCCAAGAACTCCACAAGTGAATGGTGTTGTTGAAAGAAAGAACAGGACCCCTGAAGACGTGTCTAGGACAATGCTTCTGGAGAACAAGTTACCAAAATCCTTTTGGGCAGAAGCTGTAAACACTGCCAATTATATTCTTAACAGGTTCCTGATTAGGCCTATCTTGAAGAAGACCCCATATGAGCTTTTCAAAGGAATATAGCCAAGCATCTCTTATTTCAAACCTTTTGGCTGCACCTTGTTTAGTTCACAACAATAGTAAGGACAATCTTGGTATGTTTGATGCCAGAATTGATGAAGGTATCTTTCTTGATTACTCACTGACTAGCAAAGCATATAGAATTTATAATAACAGAACCAATCTTGTTGAAGAAATTATTCATGTCATTTTTTATGAAAGCTATGATGGTTCTTTGAGTAAAATTTTTTTGCAGACTTGAATTTGAACAAGAATGAGTCAGAGGATGAAGCAGAGCCATCAAATGGTTTCAAGGAAAACTTACAGGAAAACAGAAGGAATTTTCAAGGCCTTGAAAGTGGGTCTCAAAGCCTTGAAAAAGAACATCAAGAAAATCAAAGAGGACAAGCCACTTCCTCAAGTTCTCAAAGACTTGAAAAGATTCCTGGAGAACATGAACCATGGACACCAAGGAAGAGATTAAGATATCTTTCATCTCATCAAGTTGATAACATCATATCTGATCCATCCAGTGGTACACAGACAAGATCTCAATTAAAGATCTTTTGTGCTTTTAATGCTTTTGTTTCACTTGTAGAACCTAAGAATGTGTAGGAAGAATTAAAAGAAGCAGACTGGATCATTGCAATGCAAAGTGAACTCAATGAATTTCAGAGGAACAAGGTTTGGAATCTGGTTGCACCTCCTAAAGATCCGTCTATCATTGGCACAAGTTTAGTATTCAAAAACAAATTAGATGAGAATGGCAAGGTAATCAGAAACAACGCAACACTTGTAACTCAAGGCCACAACCAAGAAGAAGGTATTGATTATGAGGAGAATTTTTTCCATGTTGCAAGGTTAGAGGCAATTAGATTGTTACTTGCATTTGCATCTTACAAGAATACTTTACTTTTTCAAATGGATGTAAAATGTGCTTTTCTAAATGGATATTTGCAAGAAGAAGTTTATGTTGCTCAACTTCCTGGTTTTGAAAATGATGAGTTTATAGATTATGTCTATAAACTTGACAAAGCTCTTTATGGTTTGAAACAAGCTCCACGGGATTGGTATGAAAGATTTTCAAAATTTTGAAAATGATTTCAAAAGAGGATTAATTGATAAAACCCTTTTCATAAAGACTCATGAGAAAGACATTCTAGTAGTTCAAATTCAAGTTGATGACATTCTGTTTGGGGCTACAAATGATTCTCAAGTCTTAGGAGCAGGGAATTTGAGATGAGCTTGATCGGAGAGTTTAATTTCTTTCTTGGACTTCATGTACATAAAATGAAGAAAGGAATCTTTGTGCATCAAAAATTGTACACCAAGGACTTGATAAACAAGTACAATATGTCTCAGCCAAAGGTAGCTAAAACCCCTATGAGCTCTACACTTTCTTTAGATAAGGATCAAACTGGTAAGAGTGTTCATTGATATATCTCAGTGCAAGTAGACTTGATATCATGCTTAGTGTTTGTATGTGTGAAAGATTTTAATTTTTATCCTAAAGAACCACACTTGGTTGTTGTCAAAAGAATTTTTAGATATCTCCATGTTACCAAAGACTTAGGGCTTTGGCATCCTAAACAATCTGATTTATCTTTGTGTGGCTATTCAGATGCTGACTTTCCAGGATACAAAATTGACAGAAAAAAAAGTACTTTAGGGTTTTGCCAATTTCTTGGATCATCCCCATTCAGTCGGCATTCAAAGAAGCAAAACTCAGTAGCCTTATCAAAAACAGAAGCTGAATACATAGCAGTTGGAGCTTACTGCTCACAAGTGTTGTGGGTATCTCAGCGAATGAGAGACCTTGGATTTGATTTCATATATATACCTATCAAATATGACAACACCAGTTATATATCAATAAAAAAGAATCCAGTTCAACACTCAACGACCAAACACATAGATGTTAGACATCATCTCATAAAAGATCATGCTGAGAAAGGTGATGTAACTCTTGAATTTGTGTCTACTAACATGAAATTGGCAGATATCTTCACTAAACTACTACCATAAGAAAGATTCACAGCCCTAGGATTAGAACTGGGCATGCTAAATAAGGAAGCATTGGTTTAGGGGCAGCATCAGGTAAATATTATTTGCTTCAAAGTTTTGGAAGGATTTTCAAAGCCTTGAGAACCTTTTCAAAGCCTGGATTTTATTTGGTTCAGCAGTATAGCTTTTCAAAGCCTTGAAAGCATTTTCAAAGCCTTGAAAATAAGTCTGTATGCTACATAGTCAATAAAATGGATTTTCAATGTTGCGTATTATCTCTGTAGATAATTGCTCAATATTGCATTTGCCTTTTAAAATATATTCTTTTCAAATTAGTATTATACTATTTTCTTTCCCACATCACACACAAATTTGAATTTCTCTCAAACTGAACTTCTTAAAAGATTTGGAAATATTTTCTTTCCTTTTAAAACTTAAACTCCCAGTATCTATCTTCTTCCTCTCTCTCTCTCTCTCTCTCTCTCTCTCTCTCTCTCTCTCTCTCTCTCTCTCTCTCTCTCTCTCTCTCTCTCTCTCTCTCTCTCTCTCTCTCTCTCTCTTCTCCCTCGTATCACTCCTCTCTCTTCTAATACCCTCAAACCCTAATGAGATCAAGAAGAAATTTTGAAAGAATTAAGTGGAGGGTTTTGATTCATGGATGCGCAACGGAAACACAAACAATCATAAAACCATGCAAAACCCTCCAAGGATCACAAGTCAAGAGACATAACGATGTTAAGGGTAAGAAATCATAACACACCTTAGGGTTCTTCTTTGATGACTTCAAACGCGAATTGTGTCACGTTCTCTATGGTTGATCCACGCCTAGAGTTGATCCTAGATCTCTCAACTCCTTGGTGCTAGCCCGGAAGAGGAAGAGGAAGAAGAATCACGCAAAACGAGACCCAAAAAGGAGGGTCTCGGCCTCCTTGTGGCCGACGGGGACGGGCGGCGGCAAAGGGGCGGTCGGGTCCCTTTGTTGCTTGCTCTCTCTCCTTTTGTTCTCTCCCACTCTTTGTTATGTTAAATAATGAGCATAATTTATGTGGGAAGGAAGTAAGGAAGGTCCTCTATATAGTCCAACAACTCCTTGCCAACTACCTAAAGGACTTATTCTAGTCCTACTAGAATTCAATTTAGTCCCTTCCTTGCAAATTAGTCCCTAATAAGTTTGCAAGGGTTTGCAAAGTGATCCTTCTAATTAATTAATCCAATTAATTAATTCCAAAATCTAGTTCAACTCTATATAGCGTGTGACCCCATAGGTTCTATCTAGTTGGTAGCAACTATTTGCTAATATGGAGCGGTCTCTAGCAAAACATCCATTCTAGCCAACTAATAGAATAGTCATCTTGACAACCTTTGTACAAGTAATTGTCTCATCCCTTTTTCTCTATATCCGGATTGAACACGAGACATACAAGTCACACTCGTATATCCAATCCATAGTTTCTCGATCCATGGGAATAGCCTTATTCGTGCAAATAACATCAATATCCCATATTGATTTATTTGAGTCTGGCCAGACATTCTATAAGCACCATCCCTCGAGTGGCCTAGGATATTTGCTCCCGTTATGTGGGAGGGACAAATTCTATCTACGTCCACTACGATCTCTAAGCTTGCTTCTTATTGTATCCAGTACACGCCTTTATAACTACCCAGTTACGGTGTGGCGTTTAACGCTACCAAAACCACAATAATCCACAACTAGAATATCTAGTGACTTCAAGTCTAAGGATGACAATACCATGGCACCGCGAGAAGCGCTTGTGACTCAACATAACGTGTATGTAGCCTTCTCGGAGATGGGTCAATCCAGTGCAACATTCCCTAATGCACACCTATGTGTTGGATCGTGATATCTCCATATCAATCCAACCCCATACTAGTCTATAGATGATTGTCTTATTGATCATTATACTTGACTAGGTATATTTAAGATAAAAAACACAATTGTAAATCTAAGGACTTCATTATATTAAATATCCAATAAATAATAAATGAATTTCTAGCCACAAATAATTCATACTAAACTAGATTGCCTCTAGGGAATCTATTCCAACAGTCTCCCACTTGCACTAGAGCCAATCTGGCGCATCTCGTATGCCCATACTCCTAGTGTGCCCTTCATGCTTCCACTGCGTGAGAGGCTTTGTAAGCGGGTCTGACATATTATCATCTGTAGGAATCTTGCATATCCGAACGTCTCCTCTATCGATAATATCTCGAATTAGATGAAACTTCCTGAGCACGTGCTTGGATTTCTGATGCGATCTTGGTTCCTTCGATTGCGCGATCGCCCCAGTGTTGACACAGAACAACTCGACTGGATCCGCAATGCTAGGGACCACACCAAGTTCAGAAACAAATTTTCTGATCCAAACAGCTTCCTTTGCTGCGCCATTTGGATGTACTCAGCCTCTGTTGTAGAATCAGCTACCGTCTCTTGCTTGGAACTCTTCCAGCTCACCGCTTCTCCATTCAGGCAAAACACATATCCCGATTGTGATCTAAATTCATCTATGTCGGTTTGGAAGCTTGCATCAGTGTAACCCCTTACACGCAACTCTTCCTCATCGCCAAATATCAAGAAAGCATCCTTAGTTCTTCTCAAGTACTTTAGGATGTTCTTGACTGCAATCCATTGACTCTCACCCGGATTGGATTGGTATCTGCTTGTCATACTCAAGGCATATGACACATCTGGTCTAGTACATAACATGGCGTACATGATAGATCCTATGGCCGAGGCATAGGGAATTCTACTCATGCGTTCCTTCTCAATCTTATTGGAAGGACAACCACTCTTCGAAAGAGTGATTCCATGTGACATGGGCAAGAATCCCTTCTTGGAATCTTGCATGTTTAACCGTTTCAACACCTTATCAATATATGTACTTTGACATAGGCCTAGCAACCTCTTAGATCTATCTCTATAGATCTTTATACCGAGAATATAGGCTGCTTCCCCTAAGTCCTTCATTGAGAAACACTATCCTAGCCAATCTTTAACAGATTGCAGCATGGGAATGTCGTTTCCAATGAGTACTATGTCATCCACGTACAAGACCAGAAAAACTACAGAGCTCCCACTAACCTTCTTGTAGACACAAGACTCATCTTTGTTTCTGATGAAGCCAAACTCTTTGACTACTTCATCAAAACGTCGATTCCAACTCCTAGAAGCTTGCTTCAATCCATAAATGGATCGTTGCAGCTTACAGACTTTGTTGGCTTGCTTTGGATCCTCAAAACCCTCCGACTGTATCATATACACGTCATCGAGGAGATTCCCATAAAGGAATGCAGTTTTGACATCCATCTGCCAAATCTCATAGTCGTGGTATGCTGCAATCGCAAGTAGGATTCGGATGGATTTGGTCATAGCGACTGGTGAAAAGGTTTCATCATAGTCAATACCATGAATCTGTCTGAATCCTTTAGCCACCAATCGGCCCTTATAGGTAATCACATTACCATCCATGTCGATCTTCTTCTTGAAGACCCACTTGCACCCTATGGGCCGCGCCCCATCGGGTGGTTCCACCAAAGTCCATACTTTGTTGGTATACATGGATTCCATCTCGGATCTCATGGCTTCCAGCCACTTCTCAGAGTCTGGGCCACTCATGGCCTCCTCATAGGTAGTAGGCTCATCATCTATGAGCATCGTGTCACCGGAATCGGTTACGAGAAGTCCATACCTCTCGGGTTCCTGGCGCACTCTACTAGATCTACGAAGCTCTTGTGTTATCTGAACAGGTTGCTCCACAACTGCTTGTGGTTCCTGTTCATGTTCCATAATCGGTTCAGTGATTTGTGGTTCTTGAACCTCTTCAAGTTCTACATTCCTCCCACTTGCTTCTTTAGAGACAAACTCTCTTTCTAGAAACACGCTGGTCCGAGCAACAAACACTTTGTTCTCGGTTGGATTGTAGAAGTAGTATCCCTTAGTTTCCTTAGGGTACCCCACAAATTTACACTTATCCGATTTCGGCCCTAGCTTGTCTGATTGTAAACGTTTTACATAGACATAGCAGCCCCAAATCGTCATGAACGACAGTGTGGGACGCCTCCCACTCCACATCTCATATGGTGTCTTCATGACTAATTTAGATGGAACACGGTTAATGGTGAAAGCTGCACTTAATAGAGCGTAGCCCCAAAATGATAATGGAAGATCGATTTGACACATCATAGATCGAACCATATCCAATAGGGTTCGATTCCTCCTCTCGGACACGCCATTCCATTGTGGCGTTCCGGGTGGAGTGAGTTGGGATACGATCCCACACTCTCTAAGATAGTCGTCAAACTCTTGGCTCAAGTATTCTCCTCCACGATCCGATCGTAGAGCCTTGATACTTTTGCCAAGTTGCTTCTCTACTTCATTCTTGAATTCTTTGAACACTTCAAAAGATTCGGATTTTGCCCTCATAAGGTACACAAATCCGTATCTACTGTAATCATCAGTAAATGTAATGAAGTAGACATAACCACCCCTGGCAGGCGTGGCAAATGGCCCACACACATCGGTATGTATGAGCGCCAATTGCTCACTAGTCCTCTCACCTTTCTTATTGAAAGGGGACTTTGTCATTTTTCCCAATAAACAAGCCTCACATGTCTCATATGATTCAAAATCAAATGAGTCTAGTAATCCATCCTTATGGAGTCTAGATACACGTTTCTCGTTTATGTGGACTAAACGACAGTTCCATAAATAAGCAGGATTTAAATCATTTATTTTAATCCGCTTGGTATTAATGTTGTAGACAGGATTGCTTAGATCAAGGACATAAAGTCCATTAAATAATTGCGCACTAAAATAGTGAATATTATTTAAATAAAAGGAACAACAATTGTTCTTTATTGAAATAATAAAACCATCCTTGTCCAAACAAGAAATAGAAATAATGTTTCTGCTCATAGCAGGCACAAAATAGCAATTATTTAATTCTAAAACTAATCCTGAAGGCAGAGATAGCTCGCACACGCCTATGGCCAACGCAGCAACCTTTGCTCCATTCCCAACGCGCAGATCTATCTCCCCTTTAGCCAATCTCCTACTTCTCTTTAGATCCTGCATATTTCGACAAATATGAGATCCACATCCAGTATCTAATACCCATGATGTAGAGAAAGTTAAGTTGACATCTACAACAAAAATACCTGGTGGTGGTGGAATCACTATTCCAAGCCTCTTGTCCTCCAGATATTTTGGGCAGTTCCTCCTCCAGTGTCCAGGCTGACTGCAGTAGCGACACTCACCTTTAGTCACACCTTTGGCAATGCCACCAACAGGCTTAAGGGCAGGTTCCTTGGACTTGGCAACTGACTTGCCTTTGCCCTTGGAGGAAGAGGCAAACCTTTTGCCCTTTCCTTTTTGTACCATCATTATGGCCTTGCCCTTACCCTTGTTGATGCTCTGTTCAGCCGTCCTCAACATATTGAGTAAATCTGGCAGTGGTTTAACGATCTCGTTCATGTTATAGTTCATAATGAACTGTCCATAACTCTCGGGCAACGATTGCAACACGAGATCGGTTGCCAACTCTTGGCCGACCGGGAACCCCAGTCGGGCGAGATTCTCCAAGTACCCGATCATTCGGAGTACATGGGGTCCCACCGGGTTCCCTTCTGCCAGATGACACTTGAACAGTGCCTTAGATACCTCATACCTCTCTACCCTCGCCTGCTCTTGGAAGAGCTGCTTTAGATGTTCGATCATATCGACAGCATTCATGTTTTCGTGTTGCTTCTGAAGCTCAGAAATCATGGTGCAAAGCATAAGGCAGGCCACATCATTAGCGTCATCAACACGCTTTTGATACGCCTTTAGGGCAGCAGGTGTTTGGTTCTCTGGACCTTCTGGAACATGCTCATCTATTGCGTACAGTTTCTTCTCTTGCTTGAGAACAATTCTCAAGTTTCTGTACCAATCAAGAAAGTTGGTTCCAGAGAGCTTGTCCTTCTCAAGGACAGATCGTAGGGAATGTTGTGAACTCGATGAGTTGTTTGCCATTTGGAATTCTACAAAAAAGGAAAATACTCAAGTTTTAGTATTTGTGAATTTTTACTATATTCAATAATGGCTAGTTTATCAAATATAGCTCCCACTATTTTTCTACGGATTAATAACCCTCAAGATATTAATGCAGAAAATATCCTTATATTTTCTAGTGGGCCAAGATCCATCTTTCATCTCCTTATGAGCTTGCTTTGGCAAGTCACCCATAATTTGACTACTTTAGGTAGGAACAATTCCAATTGCATCCCATATGAAACTCTTGGTTCAATTGGGAAAATAACTCCTTATTTATCCATCCATATGGATAATCCCAATTGATTGCCTCTAGGTGTCTTAATCAAATTAATAGCCTAGTTGTGTTCAACCTCTTATCTAAACAATTGCACATTGTTACGTGCCATCGCATTCCATCATGATGAACCAAGTCGCCATGCTTTGGCACGCACGAGCTTGGTAAATAATGATGATAATGAGTGTTTAAGTAACGAGAAGGCAAGAACATAATATTTGAATTTTGAGGGATTTTTAAATTCAATTTTTAATTGTTTTGTTGATCAATATCAACTAATCTATCAATTTGAGTTTGGGCACAACTCCAAATAATAGATCCGGGTTGTCTAATTATCTTATTATCCTAATTGCATGCATCATCCATACACCAACCACACAATAATAAGACAATAAAATAAATAACCACAAAACAGAAAATTAAACGTGATGTGGATATGGCCTTTTCTAGACTAAGATAATTCCAAGCCAATGGAATTATATATGAACCCTAAACAAACACATCTCCATGCGTCTTGATCTCTTGGTCCATCCTTCATAGTCATGTGGAATGCTCCATGCTCCATCTTTTGTGGCTTCTTTGGTTTCGGGCTTCTTTTCTTCAATCTTGGCTAACAATCTACTTTATCTAGCACTAGCTAACTTCTATACTAAATAAAATAAATCTCACAAGTTGAGAAAAAAAAATGGCACGCAGGCCATAAAACCATAATTAATTATTACAATTAATTGATCAGCTCGCAGGCCGTAAAACCAAACCACAAAATTAAACATCCACATCAAACCACATCCTAAGGCCATATCCAGTCACCATGCGATTTTCACATAAACAGTTAAAAATCCAATTGTAACGCGCTTGGTCAATTTTAATTGATTTTAGGATTTATAGGGTTAAAACGGTTCATGGGCCCAACAATCAAATTGCCCGGGCCCAATAAGGTGAACCACAAGGCTCTAGGGCCGGCCCAACCCAAAACCCACAAGCCTAGGCCGCGGGTTAGGGCCGCCCGGCCCCTAGGGCGGCCAAGCTTGGGCGGCAAGCAAGGGGTGGCGGTCCCTAGGGGGGCCGAACCTCCTTATGGGAGTTGTTTCCAAAATAACTCCCTTGCTTGGTGCCCAAGTTTGGTTGTTTCCTTGTTTTGGGAGAACTCCTTCTTCCCCAAGGATGCCCAAACCCTAGATCTAAGATCCTAAAATTTCTCAAACTCACCAATTCATGCATCCAATGAAAAAATTGGATCTTGTTATGATTAATTATTGACAAATTGCATCCCATGCTTGATTTGTCTTGTTTTACGCGATAAACAATCAAATTAAGGTGTAAAACAACTAAAACGTAACACATAAACCACGTTTATGCTCTACGACATGTGGCTCTGATATCACTGTAGGGTTTTGATTCATGGATGCGCAAAGGAAACACAAAAAATCATAAAACCATGCAAAACCCTCCAAGGATCACAACTCAAGAGACATAACGATGGTAAGGGTAAGAAATCACAACACACCTTAGGGTTCTCCTTTGATGACTTCAAACGCGAATTGTGTCACGTTCTCTATGGTTGATCCACGCCTAGAGTTGATCCTAGATCTCCCAAATCCTTGGTGCTAGCCCAGAAGGGGAAGAGGAAGAAGAATCACGCAAAACGAGACCCAAAAAGGAGGGTCTCGGCCTCCTTGTGGCCGACGGGGACGGGAGGCGGCAAAGGGGCGGTCGGGTCCCTTTGTTGCTTGCTCTCTCTCCTTTTGTTCTCTACCACTCTTTGTTATGTTCAATAATGAGCATAAGTTATGTGGGAAGGAAGGAAGGAAGGTCCTTTATATAGTCCAACAACTCCTTGCCAACTACCTAAAGGACTTATTCTAGTCCTATTAGAATTCAATTTAGTCCCTTCCTTGCAAATTAGTCCCTACTAAGTTTGCAAGGGTTTGCAAAGTGATCCTTCTAATTAATTAATCCAATTAATTAATTCCCAAATCTAGTTCAACTCTATATAGCGTGTGACCCCATAGGTTCTATCTAGTTGGTAGCAACTATTTGCTAATATGGAGCGGTCTCTAGCAAAACATCCATTCTAGCCAACTAATAGAATAGTCATCTTGACAACCTTTGTACAAGTAATTGTCTCATCCCTTTGTCTCTATATCCGGATTGAACACGAGACATACAAGTCACACTCGTATATCCAATCCATAGTTTCTCGATCCATGGGAATAGCCTTATTCGTGAAAATAACATCAATATCCCATATTGATTTATTTGAGTCTGGCCAGACATTCTATAAGCACCATCCCTCGAGTGGCCTAGGATATTTGCTCCCGTTATGTGGGAGGGACAAATTCTATCTACGCCCACTACGATCTCTAAGCTTGCTTCTTATTGTATTTAGTACACGCCTTTATAACTACCCAGTTACGGTGTAGCGTTTAACGCTACCAAAATCACAATAATCCACAACTAGAATATCTAGTGACTTCAAGTCTAAGGATGACAATACCATTGCACCGCGAGAAGCGCTTGTGACTCAACATAACGTGTATGTAGCCTTCTCGGAGATGGGTCAATGCAGTGCAACATTCCCTAATGCACACCTATGTGTTGGATCGTGATATCTCCATATCAATCCAACCCCATACTAGTCTATAGATGATTGTCCCATTGAGCATTATACTTGACTAGGGATATTTAAGATAAACAACACAATTGTAAATCTAAGGACTTCATTATATTAAATATCCAATAAATAATAAATGAATTTCTAGCCACAAATAATTCATACTAAACTAGATTGCCTCTAGGGCATCTATTCCAACATTAAGGTAGGTGGAAGATCTAAGAAAAGTCATGGGAAGAAGAGAAAGACTGCTAAAGAAGATGTTCAAACCCTAATTGATGAATCCATCTCCAAAAATCCAAGTGCAGAAAGGGATTCTTCACCTCCAAATAAGAAGCCTACAAAAAGCTCGCAAAGCAAAAGGGAAGGTTACAGATGAAAAACAAGAGAAGCACACTGTAAAAGAGCTACAGATCTATTCTGAATAGCACACATCTCCTGGTAAGAAAGCTGGTATTACTAACAAATGGTTTGTCAGTAATGTTGCAAGAGGAATGTGTTTAGATGGTTTTTCTTCTGGACCTATGGCCTATTGTAGAATGTTTAATGTCAACATGTTGAATATCATGAATCTTGAGTGCATTAAAAGGTTGAAGCAAATTTCTATTTGGAAAATACTAAATCCTCCAGAATTTGCTTACCCTAGGCTCACTAGGTTCTTTTATCTGAACATGAAGCAAATCAAGTCTTTAAACTTGGCAATTTCATCTAAAGTGGCTGATGTAGAGATTTATTTGGATCATTCTGAGTTTGCCAATGTTTTAGGATGTCCAAAAAGGTATAACACAGACAACGACCCCAATAATATTGAAGCCTTGAAGTTGTCTAGAGAAGAATTCTTTTTACCCAATTATGCTACCTCCTCAAAACAGTTAACACACTCTGTGCTAACTGTTGAAGCCAAAATATTATTTACCATCTTGATGAGGTGTGTAGTGCCTAAGGATAATTCAAAAGAATATTTGTCTGACAGGGTGTTATACTTGATGTACTTGATTATGCATGGGTATGGGAGTGATCTACCTACTATTGTGATCGAACACATGCTTTATTCCCAGACCAAGGAAAGAAAGCATCATTTGCCTTATTCCAACATGTTATCTCTTTTCTTCAAACACGTTGAAATTCCAAATGACAGAGAAGAGACTTTTACCACTGGTTTCAGTATTCTTGATGAGAGAGCTTTTCAAAGGATTGGAATCATGAAAACCAGTGAGGGAGCTTGGATGTTATAGTCTGACTTGTCTGCAGAAGAGCTGCAATCCAAGAAGTTTCCAAAACCAAAAGCCTTAGCCTCTCCTTCAAACATACCATCCCAATCTCAAGACCTTTCCATGTTGCTTCAAAGTCTTGTTGTCCTAGAGAATTATATGGATGAGTTGAAGCAAAATCAGTTTGAGTTTGGGACTGAGTTGAAAAAAGTGAGGTATATGCTCGAAAGTATCTACAAGAGCATCAATTTGATCCACGTGGAAGAAGAAGTTTCACAAGCTGCAGAAGGATCAAAGAAGTTTGGATCTACAAAGGACTTATTCAGTGAGCATACTACTCAAGATAAGGCTACAGGGGTAAAGGACACTGGGAAACAAGTTGCTCAAGAGCAAGGTGAAGAAGAACAGGAACAAAAGAATGTCCAGACACAGGAATATTAATCAAGGATGTTATGAAGAAGAAGAGGAATAAGCAAGGAAAAATTTCAGAGGTGGTCACTAAGATGAGGTTGCTCAGGAAGAAGAACAACAGGAAGATGAGGTTGATGAAGAAGATAGTGGTTAAGAGGATGCTGAACCAAAAGAAGATGAAGACCCAACACCCTGATTCTATCCTATTATTTCTTTTCAAGGCCTTGAATCTCTCTTCAAAGTCTTGAAATTTCCTCTCTTTCAAAACGGTTTTTATCTTAAGCTTCCAAAAACTTTGATCCAACATTTATCTCATTCTTTTTTGATAAAAGTCGAAAAGGGGGAGAAATTTAGGATGTTTTATTTTATTTTTCTTTGGTACTTTTTATGGTTTAGAGATCTAGTTTAGATCAGTAGAATGTCTTTTATGCTTAACTGCTTAATCAGTAGGATTTTTGTTCAATTTTTTTCTTTAGTGTGTTATCTGAAAATATTATGACTGTTCTGTTATGCTCTAATGTTTAATTTTTGCTGAGAACCAGTTCTTAACAGAATAATGGTTTTATCTTTGATCAAGGGGGAGATTGTAAGTTCAGCATGCTTCAAATACTTGAAACTAAATTGTTTCAAGGCCTTGAAACAGCTTTCAAAGGCTTGAAACTATACTGCAGTATATGGCATGAACTTGGGGGGAGCTTTTCCTTCTAATCTGATTTCTAATCTCTAATACTTGATTATTCCTTATTTGATGATTATTGACAAACCAATACGACACTCAAAACTAATGATAATCTCTCTGTTTGACTTAATTTTTGCCAGATTAATTAGCTACCTATTTTGGAGGAACTATTTTCTAATTGTGTGTTTGCAGGAAAGGTAATAGAGTTGTCAAATGGATTATATGCTTGTGCAATCTTGCAAGGACTTTCCTTACACTCTCAGATAAAATATCAAGTTAGTATCTTTGAAGATACTGAGCAACTAGCCGTTGGGAAGAGTTGTTAGAGAGTTAAAATATGCTTCTTGATTTTAGGAAAATATGTTTGAAGAAGATCCTACAAATCTGCATTTCAAACAAACAGCAAAAGAGGGGGAATTGCTGAGAGAATTCGTGCAGAACATTTACAGAGATATTCAAACACTCTCAAGGATCGAAAAGCAACACAGAAGGAGATTCAATTCACTCAATCCAATCATCAGAAGATCACTGCATACTCAACTGTTGCACTAGTTCTCAGTGTTCTTCTTTCAGTACCTCATTTGTATATCATTTTGATAATACTTCTCTTATCTTATTCTCGTGAGTTGCTCAAGTGAATGACGGAGAATTATTGTTGAATTAGTTAGCTACAGCAGGTAATAGATAGGTTAGTGAGAACCACAAGCTGTAACAGAGTAAGGGAAGTCTATGTGCTTGAGATCTTGGGCTTAGCTTTTGATTAATAAGAATTGAGTTGAAAATCCTGCAGGGATTAAATCTCTGAGGTAGATACGTAAGTCCTATTGGACTGAACCCTATATATCTTGTGCCTCTTGGCTTCTACATTTCATTTTTTATACTTGTTCATTTATCGCTCAAAACATGTTTTCAGTTCAAGGACTTGAAACCCATTTCAAGGCCTTGAAAACTATCAGCAAACTTTTCTACTCTCTATTTGGATTCCAAGTACTTGAAACTCTATTCAAGGCCTGGAAATACTTTCTTCCTTCTACACATTTCTTTGAAACCACTCTTTTGGCAAAATTTTCCATACTCTGTACAACCCCAACCCCTCCTTCTAGAGTATTGATCATGTATTACTGCCTCCATTACTTTCTTTCAGTTTGCTCTCAATGTGTAGGAAGGACAAATACTCTCTACGTCACTACAATTTCTCAGCTTGCTTCCTATCATGTCCGATTACAGCCTTTATAGTTACCCAGTTACGGTGTAACGATTGACGAGATCAAAACATGATATTTCACCACTAGAGTATCTAGTTACTTCAAGTTTAAGGAATACAACACCATTTTCACTACGAGAAGCACTTGTGACATTAACATAATTTATATGTAGCCTTCTCTTGGTGGGTCAATCCATTATTCCATAACTCCTAATGCATACCCATGTGTTAGACTTGATATCTCCATATCAATCTAACGACATGCTAGTCTGTAATGATCATCCTATTAATCAATATACTGGAATATGTATATTTAAGATAAACAACAATTATAATCTAAAGACTTAATTATATTAAATATATTCATAAATAATAAATGAATGTTCTAGCCAAAACAATATTCATTCTAAATAAGGTTGACTCTAGGTCATCTACTCCAACAGGTTTTGGGGTAGGGTCAATTTGGTGGTTTCTGGGTTTGGGTGAGAGATAATAATGGTAGGTGGTATTTGTGTGGTTGGGGTCGGTGATGAAGGCGGTGGTGGAAGAGGATTGAAACTCAACAACCTTATTGTCGCCCCAACCATCCCTTCATTCAATTCCCCTCGACTTCCAATCGACCCAACCAAACAAACCATCTAGAACTTCTTTGTTGGGAATGAAACATTTTCCAATCCTCCTTCGATTTAAACAAACTGTACCCCAATCTAAACCAGACTGATGGAAACTAGGTCAGCTGAACAACAACTTTTCCCCAATCTTTACCCAATTCTTTCTAAATCTATGATTTCTTATACTCTGATGAATCCACATATACCAGAAGAAAAACAAGTAAACAAATCTGTAGATCTGAGAAGGAGCAAGATGAAGAGTAAGAAAAAGAAGAAAGAGAATGACGATGAAGATGAAGGCGAAGAATCAGCAGCTAAAGTGGCTACGCGTCTCAACCGGCAGCGGCGACATACGTAGTCCTCCCCAAAGTCGTATATATGGCTCTCCTCTTCCTCAGAACCAAATCTGGGCTTTAAAGAATAGGAGGGAGGTCGGTCAGAGGCGGAGGCGGCTGATGGAGGTGGCGTAGACCATTTTGGAAGGTGGATTCTCCTCCTCCTCCTCCTTCTTCTCCTCCCCTCCTCCTTCTCTTGTGCTTTTTTTCTGCGTTTCTCCTTCTAACTTTTCTTTTCATCTTTTTTCTTCTTCTTTATTTTAAATAATTATTTGGGTTCATGTGGGTTTTGTGAGATGTAAGGGGATGTAATAGGAGATATTTTGGGTCAAAGTGGTACCAGGGTCATTTAATATGGCTAGTTGATGCCCGTTAGTCTCCTTTAGTCTTCAATGGTGTTTTTTAAATTGCTAATAAGGCATGGACCAAACTGGTATTTTTTCAAATGTGAAGGGAGCAAACTGTCTTTTACCCTAAAAAATATTTATCTATCAAATAAAAAAATCATTCTAGCCGAACAGAACTCTAACCTAGGTAGCTCTCATCTCTCTGATCTTCTCTCATTGATTTTCACTGCCACGGCAGAATCGACCGATCAACCAGCCGACCCCTGGCCAGAATCGCATTGTAGTTGAGTCCAAACATCTTCAGAGTGAGCGCAATCGTCGTGAGAGTATTAATGTTTCCTGGATCGACGGAGTGTGGTACCGCTTTCATATCTCTCGGTAAGCTTCATGTCTCTAGTTTTTTTGTTTCTGAGTTCGTTATGTTCATTGATTATTCTTCTTAATTTTTGCTCCACATCTGCTGCATTGTGTGAATATCTCTATGGGTGTATGAAATGAGAGTCTCATATGCATGTTTGTGAATGTGTGTGAGTCTATTAGCTAGGATTTTTGATAGATCGATGCTTTCTTTCATCTACCTTTGCGACATATTAGATTGTGGGTTAAGGATTTCTTTGTTTGTAGTGGTTTGTTCTAGGGTTTAGGTAAGAACAAACTCGAGGATTTGTTCTTCTTCAGTAAGGGATCAAGTCGTTAGTTTTCGATTCAACAGTACTATCTCTGCCTATCCCTTTGTCTAAACCAGATTGGTTCCAATATTTGACACTATATGCTAAATTTTTACCCATGTAGCAACATGTCTTACATGAACTGGTTACAATATAGTTTTACATTAAGTTAGGTTACTGTCACTTAATTAATTAGTAATGCATTTTTTAATTGAACAGAATATAGTTCTCTGACCTTTTATGTGTGTTTTTGTAGATTTCTACGTGAGATAGACTCCCCATAGTGCGTAGCTATGAAATGGGAAACAGGTTGGTAAACGAGGGATGCTATCCGAATACTATGCTCTTCCAGTAAATTTTTTAAATCTCACTTGTGGTATTATGTGATGTAATTTTTGTCAATATGTTTGATTTTCTTAACTTGTGAATGATGTACACTATGTTGAATGTTTAGTTTGTTAATTGTGTATACATATTTTATGATTAACCATCATGTATGATGGTGAACTTTTATTTGGCTTTTCTTACTTTGATTTGTTGATATTCTGGATGTCGTTATATGTGTGATACCAATATTGTGTATTAAGAGATGTGTAACATATTTTCTAACAACCCCCTTAACCACCTCGGACAAGACCGGGAGGGCGCTGCTGAAAGTAACGGCGGAAATTAAAAGCATAACATCCTGAAATATATATATATATATATATTACATACTATTAAACAATACAAAGTGTCCTTAAGTCTTACATACATACTTAATAATACATTATGATTAACTAACCACACCAGATTACTACTCGTGACGAAATCCTTCTAGGTGAGCCTCGTATCCTGCTACACCATATTCTCCAGCTCCTAGACCTGCGGTGGAAAAGAAAACAAGAACCGCAATTTTTGTCAACAATGAAATACTGAGTAAGTAAAGACCCAAGCTCGTAAACATATGATGAAACATGTTTTCTTTTCACAATAATATAAGGATGAATAGATCATAAAAGAGTAAACTTGAAGAATAAAATATGACCACACACATAAAATTCTCGTTCATTGAACTTCCCACTTAAATTTCAAATGGGGAGTGTTATTACCAATATATATCTTATTTTCTTTCATAAACATCTTTTTCTCAAAGAAAAGTGTATTCTTAACTTCTTGATATGGGGAAGATCTAACCATCTCGCATACTCCACCACATTAAGTGCCGGCACCCCCATAAGACTTCTTGCCTCAAGAGATGTGAGTACATGGAGCGACCCGGATGGTTGAGACCGAGTTTAAATAAACGGGTCGGGTGACCGCAGCCAACCACGACCAATCTTATCGAAAAGAAACTATAACAATTCCCACACAACCCTTTCCACTTTACATTATTTACGGATTATTAATATTTGTGTGACAGTATCAATGCAAAACAACTTCTTTAAAATGTAAGGAAATCAAAAATAAAAAATGTAAATATATCACAAATACATTTTAAGACAAGTATTAAAAAAATCATACTGCGACACGAAAGTAGCTAGGCACGCAACGCTTGGCATGTTACTTACCTCAATTGATAGCACGTTACAAATCCTATTTTCGTAGTCCGCGCCTACGAAATGTTCACCTACAAATTGGAGCTTCTGAATTAACACAAGTCCAAATAACATACTGTAAGTCCTAACAAGACTCTTTTTTATGTCAACCCAACACCCACTTGTTTATTTCCTTACATAGTTCGGTTTCCTATAAACGAAGTTAAATAAAGTAACTATTGAATTTTATGTTTAATTAGAGAAGTTCTTTTATACAAAATAAATAAGATAATAGTGAAAACGAATGAATTATTATAACTATAATGATTAAACAGTATTTAAGAATATTAAGTTTTAAGAAACCTATTTTAAATACTCAACACGACGCAACGATCTTTACAAGCTAGCAAATATTAATTTTTACAAGTATTGAACAAACCAAATTGAAAACTAAGTGATTAAACACAAAGTTTTTTTAGTTTTTAATAAAAAAAAATCCTAGTTTAATTTTCAACGAACGACTAGTACAATATTTCAACACCCATATCACTTTCCGAAACGAGGACGAAAACTAGTATTTTTAGAAAATATTTTTAATTCGAAAATAACATTATTATTTTTGCGTAAAATGTACTGTTTAGGTAAAAGACAGGTAGAGCCCCCCCCCCTCCCTCTTTTACACACAGTTTATGAAAAAGACACTTTAACCCCCTTAGCATTAACTCTCAATCTAATCAATCCAAACATGGACTCAAGCTTCAGGACTTGATTTTGATTATCTAAAACTAACTATAGAGTGACTTAGAGCTTACCTAGGACAAAAATCACGGAAAACGGTAAAGAAATGGTCAAGATTGAGTCTCACGTCAAAGCCGCCGGTGATGATGATTGACCCCGGCGTTTGGGGCTTCCTAGACTCTAACTGAGCCTTTGGGTGGTCTCCTTGGACTCCTAGATGTTTATTTGGAAGGATTGAACGTGTGGGTGGTGCTTGGTGGAGCTTGGCCACAAATTTGGCCGGTTTTGTTGTTGTGTGCTGTTAACGACTTAAAATTACATATTTTAGTATGTTAATGAACTCTTCATAACTTGCTAATATGTGTAATTTATCTATTTTATCTCTCTTTCTAGACTTATGCTTGTTTTCGTAGTTTTGGTTGTATTCTCTCATTTTGTAGGTAAAATTGTGATTTGGAACGCGAGAGACTAGCCTAGGAGGGCCAAACGATGAATTAAAGGGCTTGGAGGAATTAATTTGAATAATATTTGAAGTTTTTATGGCTAAAGTGCAAGCAAAATGAAGTTGCAAGGGCTTAAATGAAAAAGACAAGGGAGGATAGAGGCCAAAAAGTGAAGTTCAAGAAGTCAAGAGACTAGTTTGCAAGGCCAAAGTTGCATCCAAGGGTTTGTTTGAAAACCATTTAACGGATTGGGGGAGTTTTTTGCAGTTTTCTAAACGTTTTAATGGCTTATTTGAAGGATTCTTAACGGAGTTGGGGTGTTGTTGCATTTTCTCAAACGTTTTAAGAGGAGGCAGGGGGTATTTTAAAACGTATCAGCAACTATAGGGGGAGCCGATTGAAATTTCGGCAAAATAATGTAACAGCCAGCGTTCTCTCTCTCTCTCCCCGCGTTAGAACGACGCAACAAAAGAGAACCCACGCCGCAGCCATGGATGCTCGTCGAAGCTTCCTCCTAGCTCCACCCCGACCTCATCTCTTCACCAAATCGCGCAAGACCGGTCTCAAATTGCTCCCCAGCCCAAGAGCTCTCTCCTGAACCCATCAATTTGGCCCAAGAAACAACGAAGAAGAAAGCCCTAAATCAACCTAGGGTTCGTGAGCATCTACAAATCAACGATTTAGAGGTCTTGGGATGAATTGGACGGCGTAGATGAAGGCTTGGAGGCCACGAAACCTATAAGAAACAACTATTTAAGCTGAAGATGATGAAGAAGGAAGCTCTCTGGCTCAGACCCGTGGGTTCATAGACGCCTCTGTTTTCTCTCCTCTCTCTCTCTCTGATTTCGCCCTAACCATGGGTTGTTCTTGCTAGAACATAGAAAGAGGAAGAGAGGGAGAGAGGAGGTCGAATTCATGTGATTTCTGGGCTTGTTTTGACGAATTCAGAGCTGTTCTTGGTGAAAATTGTTATTGCTCTGTTTTTGGGAAGCTATAGCACTGTTTATGCTGCTGTGTTCATGCTCTGTTGCAGCAGCAGCAGCAGCTTAGTTTCACATGTTTCTCATTAGTTTGTAGCTTGGTTTGTGTAGTTGAATCAAGTATTGAGGTTGAATTGGTGAAAACAATTGGTTGATTCAAGTGTTGGCTATGAAAATATCATTTCTCTTTACTTCTCTTGAATCTCTCATGTTTAGCTAGTTAACTTGCTTGGGTGATTTGGGACTATCTAGTGCCCTAATCCTCTTATTGATTCAAGTTGGACTTCAAGGATGAATGGGTTGAATTGAGTAGCTTCAATACGTAGTTTAATACTTGAATCTCTCATGTTGGAGTATTTGATGCATTGAATAGGTAGATGTGCGAATGTTCTTGACATGTTTGATTCGGAATTTCTCTTGCGTTGAAGTGACTCGTCAATCCTAACTTTGAGAAGTTGAGTGCTATTTAGGTGATTCGAGTGAGAATTTAGGAATCTCATTTGTGGCTTGATCTTTCATGTGGAAACATCTATGTGTGTTTACATATGTTTGATGCTTGAGGCACTTGATATTTGGAAAATCTCATTTGAATCGCTTCTTTAGTGCTTAATTATCGTGTGTTAGAGTTAGGCACTTCATTTGTGGCAAGTTGGATTGCAATGAGCAATCGATTCTTGAGACACTTGTCTTGTGGAATTCTACATGTGATATGAGAACCTGGCTTGAATATAATAGGGGGATTGGTCACTAGAGAAACCGATGATCCCTAGCCCCTCATTACTTGTTATTTCACTACTTTCTTGAATCGTAGTTTTAGTAGTTGTTTACTTTGTTCTTTAAATTCTCAAATCTCAACTCGCTCCATCAATTAGTTTTGGTGGATTTGATAGCTTGGCTAGCTAAAAAGCCTACGAGAATTTACATTACTTGCTCTAGTTAGTAGCTTAGTTCCTTCTATTGCTAGTTTAGTAAGTCATTATCTAACCCTCCTCTCCTTGTGGATTCGACCCCGTTCTTACTCGGGTACTACTTAGAACGATATTCCTATACTTGGGAATTATCGTCAACAAGTTTTTGCTTCTCATGAAAGGTTCACACATTTTTTAAGATTTTCAACCTAGGGTTCGTGAGCATCTACAAATCAACGATTTAGAGGTCTTGGGATGAGTTGGACGGCGTAGATGAAGGCTTGGAGGCCACGAAACCTAGAAGAAACAACTATTTAAGCCGAAGATGATGAAGAAGGAAGCTCTCTGGCTCAGACCCGTGGGTTCATAGACGCCTTCTGTTTTCTCTCCTCTCTCTCTCTCTGATTTCGCCCTAACCATGGGTTGTTCTTGCTAGAACATAGAAAGAGGAAGAGAGGGTGGACTGCTTTTGACGAATTCAGAGCTGTTCTTGGTGAAAATTGTTATTGCTCTGTTTTTGGGAAGCTATAGCACTGTTTATGCTGCTGTGTTCATGCTCTGTTGCAGCAGCAGCAGCTTAGTTTCACATGTTTCTCATTAGTTTGTAGCTTGGTTTGTGTAGTTGAATCAAGTATTGAGGTTGAATTGGTGAAAACAATTGGTTGATTCAAGTGTTGGCTATGAAAATATCATTTCTCTTTACTTCTCTTGAATCTCTCATGTTTAGCTAGTTAACTTGCTTGGGTGATTTGGGACTATCTAGTGCCCTAATCCTCTTATTGATTCAAGTTGGACTTCAAGGATGAATGGGTTGAATTGAGTAGCTTCAATACGTAGTTTAATACTTGAATCTCTCATGTTGGAGTATTTGATGCATTGAATAGGTAGATGTGCGAATGTTCTTGACATGTTTGATTCGGAATTTCTCTTGCGTTGAAGTGACTCGTCAATCCTAACTTTGAGAAGTTGAGTGCTATTTAGGTGATTCGAGTGAGAATTTAGGAATCTCATTTGTGGCTTGATCTTTCATGTGGAAACATCTATGTGTGTTTACATATGTTTGATGCTTGAGGCACTTGATATTTGGAAAATCTCATTTGAATCGCTTCTTTAGTGCTTAATTATCGTGTGTTAGAGTTAGGCACTTCATTTGTGGCAAGTTGGATTGCAATGAGCAATCGATTGTTGAGACACTATACTTGTGGAATTCTACATGTGATATGAGAACCGGGTCACTAGAGAAACCGATGATCCCTAGCCCCTCATTACTTGTTATTTCACTACTTTCTTGAATCACAGTTTTAGTAGTTGTTTACTTTGTTCTTTAAATTCTCAAATCTCAACTCGCTCCATCAATTAGTTTTGGTGGATTTGATAGCTTGGCTAGCTAAAAAGCCTACGAGAATTTACATTACTTGCTCTAGTTAGTAGCTTAGTTCCTTCTATTGCTAGTTTAGTAAGTCATTATCTAACCCTCCTCTCCTTGTGGATTCGACCCCGTTCTTACTCGGGTACTACTTATAACGATATTCTTATACTTGGGAATTATCGTCAACAAGTTTTTGCTTCTCATGAAAGGTTCACACATTTTTTAAGATTTTCAATTTTTTTAATTTTTTTTTTATTTTCATTTTTTCATTTTTTTTTGTATTTTACATGCAAATCACTAATGAAGAAAAATCATGCTAGTAACCATTTAAGCCAAGTAATATATCTACTTCCCACCCGCCAACTAAAATATCACATTGTCCTCAATGTGTGAGAACAATGGAAAAGCATACAAATTTTAGCAAGAGTTAAGGGATAGAAGAGACCTCATTTTAGCTTCCTTGGCCACCAAGCATAAGTCCTCCTCCAAGAGCAACCTACAAAATGGTAAAAGAAAAGAAAAGAAAATGCAAGAAATAGAGATAAACTAATTTATTTATTTACAACTAGGGAGGTGGAACAAAGAATTAATGCTATCCCACCCCCAATCTAGGAAACTTCATTCCATGCCATGCCCCTACTTCATTCTTAGAAAAGTACTTCTCGCTTAAAAAGTTTGATTCATTAATTAGAATAGATAGGAGAAGTAGGGGCAAGACACAAAAGATGAATAAGAGATGCAAGCAAAATTTAACAATAAAGTTAGGGCAAGTTGTTATGTCTTGCATCATCTTAAGAAAAGGGTTTGAAATCCTCAAATTACATGAATCATAGAATGTGTCTTCAAAAGTTGCCAATTTTTCACTTAAAATCACAATTTGAGAGATAGGGGCAACTTGTGAATCTTCAATCTCATCATTTACATATGAAGCACATGGATTTAGGGACGTGGATTCACAAGTAAGAGGTAAAAACATTTGAGAACATGAGATCACATCCAAACCCTTAGGCTCATAAGTGGGGTCATCGACTTGGTCAGCTTGAGCCACTAGTCTCTCGCGTTCCAAATCACAATTTTACCTACAAAATGAGAGAATACAACCAAAACTACGAAAACAAGCATAAGTCTAGAAAGAGAGATAAAATAGATAAATTACACATATTAGCAAGTTATGAAGAGTTCATTAACATACTAAAATATGTAATTTTAAGTCGTTAACACAGGGATAGCATTAATTCTTTGTTCCACCTCCCTAGTTGTAAATAAATAAATTAGTTTATCTCTATTTCTTGCATTTTCTTTTCTTTTCTTTTACCATTTTGTAGGTTGCTCTTGGAGGAGGACTTATGCTTGGTGGCCAAGGAAGCTAAAATGAGGTCTCTTCTATCCCTTAACTCTTGCTAAAATTTGTATGCTTTTCCATTGTTCTCACACATTGAGGACAATGTGATATTTTACTTGGGGGGTGGGAAGTAGATATATTACTTGGCTTAAATGGTTACTAGCATGATTTTTCTTCATTAGTGATTTACATGAAAAATACAAAAAAAAAATGAAAAATTCGAAAAAAAATCCAAAAAAATTGAAAAAAAATAATAATAAAAAAATGTGTGTGAACCATTCATGAGAAGCATCACTCTTTCCCCGTGTCAAACCATAGAATTTTTATTCTTCTTTCTTTGGTAGTTTTATTTATTTTAACCTTTCATCTTGAGTCTAGATTTATTTTCTTATTTAATAGCTTTATTGAGTCTTGGGAAATTATAGTTGAGTCACTTATTGAAAAAAAAGAAGAAAAAAAATAGAAAAATGAAAAATGATGAAAAAAATGAGAAAAAGTGAAAAGGGGAAATTTTAGGAAGCTAGATGTTTTCAAAGAATGAAATTTCTTAGTCCATATTCTTTTTATTTTTATTTTAGAAAGGAATTCTTTGCTTATACTCAATACATCTACACCAATATCCCACATTCCGCGACATCATGCGTTCTCACAAAGCGACACACTAAATTTACGTTTCATGTTTAAGTCCTTCAAGCTAAGTTGATCACATAAACTTTGACGTCTTTTACTTTTGATAAAGGGTGCATTTTCTAAAGCTATTTGAACTTCACAAAAAGATTTTTCTCTATTCGTTTTTGCGGTGGAAACTTGTAGCCCATTGGAGTGGTGGTTACCAATGACACCCCATGCGATGTCTAAGAAATAGAGGGGTGTCCGGGGATAATGTTACGTCACCACCTAGATAGCTCCCTTGGTTTAGCTTAAAAAGCCCACTCGCTTGTTTATTCCTCTTCTTGTTGTGGGTCTTGGAGAGCCTTGGATTTGTGGTTAAATAAATAAATAAAAAAAAGAGAAAAAAAGAAAAAAAAAAAAAAGAGAAATCATGATAAATCGCACCATTTACCAAAAATCCACAAAAGGATCATACAAGCCCACAACCACATCCCCATTCTAAAACTCGTTTTTGTTCAAAGCTTTGGAAGTCCATCCTACATGGGTGCTTTTGAATAAGTATGAGAATGTCTAGTTTCATGGGATCCTTATGTTTGAAGGCATACTTTCTCGCAAATTGGACTTAATTTAACAAGTTTTGTGGTTCGCATGAGTCACCTTCTACCAAACACCGCCCACATTTGTATGAGTATATGCTTAGACGTCCATAGGCTTCTTTCTCTATCTTCTTGGACTTTGAGAATTTATTTGAGAAGACATTTATGCATTCTTCTTTTTCCCCACAAAAAAAAATTAAAATTAGCTAGTAACTCTTAGTATTTTGTTTCTTTGAATCCTCACTTAGGATATATAATGTGTGTGTGCGTTTTTGTAAATATTTGAGTCTAGTTTAGAATTGAGTCAAGGCTTGTCTAGTTGAGTGTGTGTCTCTCATGATTGGTTTTTCACTAAATTTCTACTCTTATCGCTCTCTTTGCTCGAGGACGAGCAAAAGGCTAGTTGGGGGGGTGTGTTAACGACTTAAAATTACATATTTTAGTATGTTAATGAACTCTTCATAACTTGCTAATATGTGTAATTTATCTATTTTATCTCTCTTTCTAGACTTATGCTTGTTTTCGTAGTTTTGGTTGTATTCTCTCATTTTGTAGGTAAAATTGTGATTTGGAACGCGAGAGACTAGCCTAGGAGGGCCAAACGATGAATTAAAGGGCTTGGAGGAATTAATTTGAATAATATTTGAAGTTTTTATGGCTAAAGTGCAAGCAAAATGAAGTTGCAAGGGCTTAAATGAAAAAGACAAGGGAGGATAGAGGCCAAAAAGTGAAGTTCAAGAAGTCAAGAGACTAATTTGCAAGGCCAAAGTTGCATCCAAGGGTTTGTTTGAAAACCATTTAACGGATTGGGGGAGTTTTTTGCAGTTTTCTAAACGTTTTAATGGCTTATTTGAAGGATTCTTAACGGAGTTGGGGTGTTGTTGCATTTTCTCAAACGTTTTAAGAGGAGGCAGGGGGTATTTTAAAACGTATCAGCAACTATAGGGGGAGCCGATTGAAATTTCGGCAAAATAATGTAACAGCCAGCATTCTCTCTCTCTCTCCCCGCGTTAGAACGACGCAACAAAAGAGAACCCACGCCGCAGCCATGGATGCTCGTCGAAGCTTCCTCCTAGCTCCACCCCGACCTCATCTCTTCACCAAATCGCGCAAGACCGGTCTCAAATTGCTCCCCAGCCCAAGAGCTCTCTTCTGAACCCATCAATTTGGCCCAAGAAACAACGAAGAAGAAAGCCCTAAATCAACCTAGGGTTCGTGAGCATCTACAAATCAACGATTTAGAGGTCTTGGGATGAATTGGACGGCGTAGATGAAGGCTTGGAGGCCACGAAACCTATAAGAAACAACTATTTAAGCTGAAGATGATGAAGAAGGAAGCTCTCTGGCTCAGACCCGTGGGTTCATAGACGCCTCTGTTTTCTCTCCTCTCTCTCTCTCTGATTTCGCCCTAACCATGGGTTGTTCTTGCTAGAACATAGAAAGAGGAAGAGAGGGAGAGAGGAGGTCGAATTCATGCGATTTCTGGGCTGGTTTTGACGAATTCAGAGCTGTTCTTGGTGAAAATTGTTATTGCTCTGTTTTTGGGAAGCTATAGCACTGTTTATGCTGCTGTGTTCATGCTCTGTTGCAGCAGCAGCAGCAGCTTAGTTTCACATGTTTCTCATTAGTTTGTAGCTTGGTTTGTGTAGTTGAATCAAGTATTGAGGTTGAATTGGTGAAAACAATTGGTTGATTCAAGTGTTGGCTATGAAAATATCATTTCTCTTTACTTCTCTTGAATCTCTCATGTTTAGCTAGTTAACTTGCTTGGGTGATTTGGGACAATCTAGTGCCCTAATCCTCTTATTGATTCAAGTTGGACTTCAAGGATGAATGGGTTGAATTGAGTAGCTTCAATACGTAGTTTAATACTTGAATCTCTCATGTTGGAGTATTTGATGCATTGAATAGGTAGATGTGCGAATGTTCTTGACATGTTTGATTCGGAATTTCTCTTGCGTTGAAGTGACTCGTCAATCCTAACTTTGAGAAGTTGAGTGCTATTTAGGTGATTCGAGTGAGAATTTAGGAATCTCATTTGTGGCTTGATCTTTCATGTGGAAACATCTATGTGTGTTTACATATGTTTGATGCTTGAGGCACTTGATATTTGGAAAATCTCATTTGAATCGCTTCTTTAGTGCTTAATTATCGTGTGTTAGAGTTAGGCACTTCATTTGTGGCAAGTTGGATTGCAATGAGCAATCGATTCTTGAGACACTTGTCTTGTGGAATTCTACATGTGATATGAGAACCGGGCTTGAATATAATAGGGGGATTGGTCACTAGAGAAACCGATGATCCCTAGCCCCTCATTACTTGTTATTTCACTACTTTCTTGAATCGTAGTTTTAGTAGTTGTTTACTTTGTTCTTTAAATTCTCAAATCTCAACTCGCTCCATCAATTAGTTTTGGTGGATTTGATAGCTTGGCTAGCTAAAAAGCCTACGAGAATTTACATTACTTGCTCTAGTTAGTAGCTTAGTTCCTTCTATTGCTAGTTTAGTAAGTCATTATCTAACCCTCCTCTCCTTGTGGATTCGACCCCGTTCTTACTCGGGTACTACTTAGAACGATATTCCTATACTTGGGAATTATCGTCAACAAGTTTTTGGCGCCGTTGCCGGGGAGAGGCTAGGTATTAGATTTGATTTGCTTTACTTAGTAGTTTTTTTAGTATTCACTCTAGTTGTTTTGGATTGTCAAAATTGTTGGCTCCATGTCTTGTGCTCATGAAGAGTCTAATACTCACCGGAGTTCCTATGACCACGAGTATGATGCGATTAAACGTTTATTGGGAGGTACTCCGGTTGAGATTGATACTCCGACTCATATAGACTCACTTACTACATGCTCCAAAGATTTAGATGATCTTACTTGGGAGGAATTGAAATTTTTGTGTTTTGGTGATGTTTCCTACTCATCTCTTCTCATGGAAGATGCATTAAATTTTGATAAAGAGGAGAGACTAGTGGCTCAAGATGACCAAGTCGATGACCCCACTTATGAGCCTAAGGGTTTGGATGTGATCTCATGTTCTCAAATGTTTTTACCTCTTACTTGTGAATCCACGTCCCTAAATCCATGTGCTTCATATGTAAATGATGAGATTGAAGATTCACAAGTTGCCCCTATCTCTCAAATTGTGATTTTAAGTGAAAAATTGGCAACTTTTGAAGACACATTCTATGATTCATGTAATTTGAGGATTTCAAACCCTTTTCTTAAGATGATGCAAGACATAACAACTTGCCCTAACTTTATTGTTAAATTTTGCTTGCATCTCTTATTCATCTTTTGTGTCTTGCCCCTACTTCTCCTATCTATTCTAATTAATGAATCAAACTTTTTAAGCGAGAAGTACTTTTCTAAGAATGAAGTAGGGGCATGGCATGGAATGAAGTTTCCTAGATTGGGGGTGGGATAGCATTAATTCTTTGTTCCACCTCCCTAGTTGTAAATAAATAAATTAGTTTATCTCTATTTCTTGCATTTTCTTTTCTTTTCTTTTACCATTTTGTAGGTTGCTCTTGGAGGAGGACTTATGCTTGGTGGCCAAGGAAGCTAAAATGAGGTCTCTTCTATCCCTTAACTCTTGCTAAAATTTGTATGCTTTTCCATTGTTCTCACACATTGAGGACAATGTGATATTTTAGTTGGGGGGTGGGAAGTAGATATATTACTTGGCTTAAATGGTTACTAGCATGATTTTTCTTCATTAGTGATTTACATGAAAAATACAAAAAAAAAATGAAAAATTCGAAAAAAAATCCAAAAAAATTGAAAAAAAAAATAATAAAAAAATGTGTGTGAACCATTCATGAGAAGCATCACTCTTTCCCCGTGTCAAACCATAGAATTTTTATTCTTCTTTCTTTGGTAGTTTTATTTATTTTAACCTTTCATCTTGAGTCTAGATTTATTTTCTTATTTAATAGCTTTATTGAGTCTTGGGAAATTATAGTTGAGTCACTTATTGAAAAAAAATAAGAAAAAAAATAGAAAAATGAAAAATGATGAAAAAAATGAGAAAAAGTGAAAAGGGGAAATTTTAGGAAGCTAGATGTTTTCAAAGAATGAAATTTCTTAGTCCATATTCTTTTTATTTTTATTTTAGAAAGGAATTCTTTGCTTATACTCAATACATCTACACCAATATCCCACATTCCGCGACATCATGCGTTCTCACAAAGCGACACACTAAATTTACGTTTCATGTTTAAGTCCTTCAAGCTAAGTTGATCACATAAACTTTGACGTCTTTTACTTTTGATAAAGGGTGCATTTTCTAAAGCTATTTGAACTTCACAAAGAGATTTTTCTCTATTCGTTTTTGCGGTGGAAACTTGTAGCCCATTGGAGTGGTGGTTACCAATGACGCCCCATGCGATGTCTAAGAAATAGAGGGGTGTCCGGGGATAATGTTACGTCACCACCTAGATAGCTCCCTTGGTTTAGCTTAAAAAGCCCACTCGCTTGTTTATTCCTCTTCTTGTTGTGGGTCTTGGAGAGCCTTGGATTTGTGGTTAAATAAATAAATAAAAAAAAGAGAAAAAAAGAAAAAAAAAAGAGAAATCATGATAAATCGCACCATTTACCAAAAATCCACAAAAGGATCATACAAGCCCACAACCACATCCCCATTCTAAAACTCGTTTTTGTTCAAAGCTTTGGAAGTCCATCCTACATGGGTGCTTTTGAATAAGTATGAGAATGTCTAGTTTCATGGGATCCTTATGTTTGAAGGCATACTTTCTCGCAAATTGGACTTAATTTAACAAGTTTTGTGGTTCGCATGAGTCACCTTCTACCAAACACCGCCCACATTTGTATGAGTATATGCTTAGACGTCCATAGGCTTCTTTCTCTATCTTCTTGGACTTTGAGAATTTATTTGAGAAGACATTTATGCATTCTTCTTTTTCCCCACAAAAAAAAATTAAAATTAGCTAGTAACTCTTAGTATTTTGTTTCTTTGAGTCCTCACTTAGGATAGATAATGTGTGTGTGCGTTTTTGTAAATATTTGAGTCTAGTTTAGAATTGAGTCAAGGCTTGTCTAGTTGAGTGTGTGTCTCTCATGATTGGTTTTTCACTAAATTTCTACTCTTATCGCTCTCTTTGCTCGAGGACGAGCAAAAGGCTAGTTGGGGGGTGTGTTAACGACTTAAAATTACATATTTTAGTATGTTAATGAACTCTTCATAACTTGCTAATATGTGTAATTTATCTATTTTATCTCTCTTTCTAGACTTATGCTTGTTTTCGTAGTTTTGGTTGTATTCTCTCATTTTGTAGGTAAAATTGTGATTTGGAACGCGAGAGACTAGCCTAGGAGGGCCAAACGATGAATTAAAGGGCTTGGAGGAATTAATTTGAATAATATTTGAAGTTTTTATGGCTAAAGTGCAAGCAAAATGAAGTTGCAAGGGCTTAAATGAAAAAGACAAGGGAGGATAGAGGCCAAAAAGTGAAGTTCAAGAAGTCAAGAGACTAGTTTGCAAGGCCAAAGTTGCATCCAAGGGTTTGTTTGAAAACCATTTAACGGATTGGGGGAGTTTTTTGCAGTTTTCTAAACGTTTTAATGGCTTATTTGAAGGATTCTTAACGGAGTTGGGGTGTTGTTGCATTTTCTCAAACGTTTTAAGAGGAGGCAGGGGGTATTTTAAAACGTATCAGCAACTATAGGGGGAGCCGATTGAAATTTCGGCAAAATAATGTAACAGCCAGCGTTCTCTCTCTCTCTCCCCGCGTTAGAACGACGCAACAAAAGAGAACCCACGCCGCAGCCATGGATGCTCGTCGAAGCTTCCTCCTAGCTCCACCCCGACCTCATCTCTTCACCAAATCGCGCAAGACCGGTCTCAAATTGCTCCCCAGCCCAAGAGCTCTCTCCTGAACCCATCAATTTGGCCCAAGAAACAACGAAGAAGAAAGCCCTAAATCAACCTAGGGTTCGTGAGCATCTACAAATCAACGATTTAGAGGTCTTGGGATGAATTGGACGGCGTAGATGAAGGCTTGGAGGCCACGAAACCTAGAAGAAACAACTATTTAAGCCGAAGATGATGAAGAAGGAAGCTCTCTGGCTCAGACCCGTGGGTTCATAGACGCCTCTGTTTTCTCTCCTCTCTCTCTCTCTGATTTCGCCCTAACCATGGGTTGTTCTTGCTAGAACATAGAAAGAGGAAGAGAGTGAGAGAGGAGGTCGAATTCATGCGATTTCTGGACTGGTTTTGACGAATTCAGAGCTGTTCTTGGTGAAAATTGTTATTGCTCTGTTTTTGGGAAGCTATAGCACTGTTTATGCTGCTGTGTTCATGCTCTGTTTCAGCAGCAGCAGCTTAGTTTCACATGTTTCTCATTAGTTTGTAGCTTGGTTTGTGTAGTTGAATCAAGTATTGAGGTTGAATTGGTGAAAACAATTGGTTGATTCAAGTGTTGGCTATGAAAATATCATTTCTCTTTACTTCTCTTGAATCTCTCATGTTTAGCTAGTTAACTTGCTTGGGTGATTTGGGACTATCTAGTGCCCTAATCCTCTTATTGATTCAAGTTGGACTTCAAGGATGAATGGGTTGAATTGAGTAGCTTCAATACGTAGAATAATACTTGAATCTCTCATGTTGGAGTATTTGATGCATTGAATAGGTAGATGTGCGAATGTTCTTGACATGTTTGATTCGGAATTTCTCTTGCGTTGAAGTGACTCGTCAATCCTAACTTTGAGAAGTTAAGTGCTATTTAGGTGATTCGAGTGAGAATTTAGGTATCTCATTTGTGGCTTGATCTTTCATGTGGAAACATCTATGTGTGTTTACATATGTTTGATGCTTGAGGCACTTGATATTTGGAAAATCTCATTTGAATCGCTTCTTTAGTGCTTAATTATCGTGTGTTAGAGTTAGGCACTTCATTTGTGGCAAGTTGGATTGCAATGAGCAATCGATTCTTGAGACACTTGTCTTGTGGAATTCTACATGTGATATGAGAACCGGGCTTGAATATAATAGGGGGATTGGTCACTAGAGAAACCGATGATCCCTAGCCCCTCATTACTTGTTATTTCACTACTTTCTTGAATCGTAGTTTTAGTAGTTGTTTACTTTGTTCTTTAAATTCTCAAATCTCAACTCGCTCCATCAATTAGTTTTGGTGGATTTGATAGCTTGGCTAGCTAAAAAGCCTACGAGAATTTACATTACTTGCTCGAGTTAGTAGCTTAGTTCCTTCTATTGCTAGTTTAGTAAGTCATTATCTAACCCTCCTCTCCTTGTGGATTCGACCCCGTTCTTACTCGGGTACTACTTAGAACGATATTCCTATACTTGGGAATTATCGTCAACAAGTTCATTGCAATCCAACTTGCCACAAATGAAGTGCCTAACTCTAAAACACGATAATTAAGCACTAAAGAAGCGATTCAAATGAGATTTTCCAAATATCAAGTGCCTCAAGCATCAAACATATGTAAACACACATAGATGTTTCCACATGAAAGATCAAGCCACAAATGAGATTCCTAAATTCTCACTCGAATCACCTAAATAGCACTCAACTTCTCAAAGTTAGGATTGACGAGTCACTTCAACGCAAGAGAAATTTCGAATCAAACATGTCAAGAACATTCGCACATCTACCTATTCAATGCATCAAATACTCCAACATGAGAGATTCAAGTATTAAACTACGTATTGAAGCTACTCAATTCAACCCATTCATCCTTGAAGTCCAACTTGAATCAATAAGAGGATTAGGGCACTAGATAGTCTCAAATCACCCAAGCAAGTTAACTAGCTAAACATGAGAGATTCAAGAGAAGTAAAGAGAAATGATATTTTCATAGCCAACACTTGAATCAACCAATTGTTTTCACCAATTCAACCTCAATACTTGATTCAACTACACAAACCAAGCTACAAACTAATGAGAAACATGTGAAACTAAGTTGCTGCTGCTGCAACAGAGCATGAACACAGCAGCATAAACAGTGCTATAGCTTCCCAAAAACAGAGCAATAACAATTTTCACCAAGAACAGCTCTGAATTCGTCAAAACCAGTCCAGGAATCGCATGAATTCGACCTCCTCTCTCCCTCTCTTCCTCTTTCTATGTTCTAGCAAGAACAACCCATGGTTAGGGCAAAATCAGAGAGAGAGAGAGGAGAGAAAACAGAGGCGTCTATGAACCCACGGGTCTGAGCCAGAGAGCTTCCTTCTTCATCATCTTCGGCTTAAATAGTTGTTTCTTCTAGGTTTCGTGGCCTCCAAGCCTTCATCTACGCCGTCCAATTCATCCCAAGACCTCTAAATCGTTGATTTGTAGATGCTCACGAACCCTAGGTTGATTTAGGGCTTTCTTCTTCGTTGTTTCTTGGGCCAAATTGATGGGTTCAGGAGAGAGCTCTTGGGCTGGGGAGCAATTTGAGACCGGTCTTGCGCGATTTGGTGAAGAGATGAGGTCGGGGTGGAGCTAGGAGGAAGCTTCGACGAGCATCCATGGCTGCGGCGTGGGTTCTCTTTTGTTGCGTCGTTCTAACGCGGGGAGAGAGAGAGAGAACGCTGGCTGTTACATTATTTTGCCGAAATTTCAATCGGCTCCCCCTATAGTTGCTGATACGTTTTAAAATACCCCCTGCCTCCTCTTAAAACGTTTGAGAAAATGCAACAACACCCCAACTCCGTTAAGAATCCTTCAAATAAGCCATTAAAACGTTTAGAAAACTGCAAAAAACTCCCCCAATCCGTTAAATGGTTTTCAAACAAACCCTTGGATGCAACTTTGGCCTTGCAAATTAGTCTCTTGACTTCTTGAACTTCACTTTTTGGCCTCTATCCTCCCTTGTCTTTTTCATTTAAGCCCTTGCAACTTCATTTTGCTTGCACTTTAGCCATAAAAACTTCAAATATTATTCAAATTAATTCCTCCAAGCCCTTTAATTCATCGTTTGGCCCTCCTAGGCTAGTCTCTCGCGTTCCAAATCACAATTTTACCTACAAAATGAGAGAATACAACCAAAACTACGAAAACAAGCATAAGTCTAGAAAGAGAGATAAAATAGATAAATTACACATATTAGCAAGTTATGAAGAGTTCATTAACATACTAAAATATGTAATTTTAAGTCGTTAACACACCCCCCCAACTAGCCTTTTGCTCGTCCTCGAGCAAAGAGAGCGATAAGAGTAGAAATTTAGTGAAAAACCAATCATGAGAGACACACACTCAACTAGACAAGCCTTGACTCAATTCTAAACTAGACTCAAATATTTACAAAAACGCACACACACATTATATATCCTAAGTGAGGATTCAAAGAAACAAAATACTAAGAGTTACTAGCTAATTTTAATTTTTTTTTTGTGGGGAAAAAGAAGAATGCATAAATGTCTTCTCAAATAAATTCTCAAAGTCCAAGAAGATAGAGAAAGAAGCCTATGGACGTCTAAGCATATACTCATACAAATGTGGGCGGTGTTTGGTAGAAGGTGACTCATGCGAACCACAAAACTTGTTAAATTAAGTCCAATTTGCGAGAAAGTATGCCTTCAAACATAAGGATCCCATGAAACTAGACATTCTCATACTTATTCAAAAGCACCCATGTAGGATGGACTTCCAAAGCTTTGAACAAAAACGAGTTTTAGAATGGGGATGTGGTTGTGGGCTTGTATGATCCTTTTGTGGATTTTTGGTAAATGGTGCGATTTATCATGATTTCTCTTTTTTTTTTCTTTTTTTCTCTTTTTTTTATTTATTTATTTAACCACAAATCCAAGGCTCTCCAAGACCCACAACAAGAAGAGGAATAAACAAGCGAGTGGGCTTTTTAAGCTAAACCAAGGGAGCTATCTAGGTGGTGACGTAACATTATCCCCGGACACCCCTCTATTTCTTAGACATCGCATGGGGTGTCATTGGTAACCACCACTCCAATGGGCTACAAGTTTCCACCGCAAAAACGAATAGAGAAAAATCTCTTTGTGAAGTTCAAATAGCTTTAGAAAATGCACCCTTTATCAAAAGTAAAAGACGTCAAAGTTTATGTGATCAACTTAGCTTGAAGGACTTAAACATGAAACGTAAATTTAGTGTGTCGCTTTGTGAGAACGCATGATGTCGCGGAACGTGGGATATTGGTGTAGATGTATTGAGTATAAGCAAAGAATTCCTTTCTAAAATAAAAATAAAAAGAATATGGACTAAGAAATTTCATTCTTTGAAAACATCTAGCTTCCTAAAATTCCCCTTTTTCACTTTTTCTCATTTTTTTCATCATTTTTCATTTTTCTATTTTTTTTCTTCTTTTTTTTCAATAAGTGACTCAACTATAACTTCCTAAGACTCAATAAAGCTATTAAATAAGAAAATAAATCTAGACTCAAGATGAAAGGTTAAAATAAATAAAACTACCAAAGAAAGAAGAATAAAAATTCTATGGTTTGACACGGGGAAAGAGTGATGCTTCTCATGAATGGTTCACACACATTTTTTTATTATTATTTTTTTTCAATTTTTTTGGATTTTTTTTCGAATTTTTCATTTTTTTTTTTTTGTATTTTTCATGTAAATCACTAATGAAGAAAAATCATGCTAGTAACCATTTAAGCCAAGTAATATATCTACTTCCCACCCCCCAAGTAAAATATCACATTGTCCTCAATGTGTGAGAACAATGGAAAAGCATACAAATTTTAGCAAGAGTTAAGGGATAGAAGAGACCTCATTTTAGCTTCCTTGGCCACCAAGCATAAGTCCTCCTCCAAGAGCAACCTACAAAATGGTAAAAGAAAAGAAAAGAAAATGCAAGAAATAGAGATAAACTAATTTATTTATTTACAACTAGGGAGGTGGAACAAAGAATTAATGCTATCCCTGTGTTAACGACTTAAAATTACATATTTTAGTATGTTAATGAACTCTTCATAACTTGCTAATATGTGTAATTTATCTATTTTATCTCTCTTTCTAGACTTATGCTTGTTTTCGTAGTTTTGGTTGTATTCTCTCATTTTGTAGGTAAAATTGTGATTTGGAACGCGAGAGACTAGTGGCTCAAGCTGACCAAGTCGATGACCCCACTTATGAGCCTAAGGGTTTGGATGTGATCTCATGTTCTCAAATGTTTTTACCTCTTACTTGTGAATCCACGTCCCTAAATCCATGTGCTTCATATGTAAATGATGAGATTGAAGATTCACAAGTTGCCCCTATCTCTCAAATTGTGATTTTAAGTGAAAAATTTGCAACTTTTGAAGACACATTCTATGATTCATGTAATTTGAGGATTTCAAACCCTTTTCTTAAGATGATGCAAGACATAACAACTTGCCCTAACTTTATTGTTAAATTTTGCTTGCATCTCTTATTCATCTTTTGTGTCTTGCCCCTACTTCTCCTATCTATTCTAATTAATGAATCAAACTTTTTAAGCGAGAAGTACTTTTCTAAGAATGAAGTAGGGGCATGGCATGGAATGAAGTTTCCTAGATTGGGGGTGGGATAGCATTAATTCTTTGTTCCACCTCCCTAGTTGTAAATAAATAAATTAGTTTATCTCTATTTCTTGCATTTTCTTTTCTTTTCTTTTACCATTTTGTAGGTTGCTCTTGGAGGAGGACTTATGCTTGGTGGCCAAGGAAGCTAAAATGAGGTCTCTTCTATCCCTTAACTCTTGCTAAAATTTGTATGCTTTTCCATTGTTCTCACACATTGAGGACAATGTGATATTTTAGTTGGGGGGTGGGAAGTAGATATATTACTTGGCTTAAATGGTTACTAGCATGATTTTTCTTCATTAGTGATTTGCATGTAAAATACAAAAAAAAATGAAAAAATGAAAATAAAAAAAAAATTAAAAAAATTGAAAATCTTAAAAAATGTGTGAACCTTTCATGAGAAGCAAAAACTTGTTGACGATAATTCCCAAGTATAGGAATATCGTTATAAGTAGTACCCGAGTAAGAACGGGGTCGAATCCACAAGGAGAGGAGGGTTAGATAATGACTTACTAAACTAGCAATAGAAGGAACTAAGCTACTAACTAGAGCAAGTAATGTAAATTCTCGTAGGCTTTTTAGCTAGCCAAGCTATCAAATCCACCAAAACTAATTGATGGAGCGAGTTGAGATTTGAGAATTTAAAGAACAAAGTAAACAACTACTAAAACTGTGATTCAAGAAAGTAGTGAAATAACAAGTAATGAGGGGCTAGGGATCATCGGTTTCTCTAGTGACCCGGTTCTCATATCACATGTAGAATTCCACAAGTATAGTGTCTCAACAATCGATTGCTCATTGCAATCCAACTTGCCACAAATGAAGTGCCTAACTCTAACACACGATAATTAAGCACTAAAGAAGCGATTCAAATGAGATTTTCCAAATATCAAGTGCCTCAAGCATCAAACATATGTAAACACACATAGATGTTTCCACATGAAAGATCAAGCCACAAATGAGATTCCTAAATTCTCACTCGAATCACCTAAATAGCACTCAACTTCTCAAAGTTAGGATTGACGAGTCACTTCAACGCAAGAGAAATTCCGAATCAAACATGTCAAGAACATTCGCACATCTACCTATTCAATGCATCAAATACTCCAACATGAGAGATTCAAGTATTAAACTACGTATTGAAGCTACTCAATTCAACCCATTCATCCTTGAAGTCCAACTTGAATCAATAAGAGGATTAGGGCACTAGATAGTCCCAAATCACCCAAGCAAGTTAACTAGCTAAACATGAGAGATTCAAGAGAAGTAAAGAGAAATGATATTTTCATAGCCAACACTTGAATCAACCAATTGTTTTCACCAATTCAACCTCAATACTTGATTCAACTACACAAACCAAGCTACAAACTAATGAGAAACATGTGAAACTAAGCTGCTGCTGCTGCAACAGAGCATGAACACAGCAGCATAAACAGTGCTATAGCTTCCCAAAAACAGAGCAATAACAATTTTCACCAAGAACAGCTCTGAATTCGTCAAAAGCAGTCCACCCTCTCTTCCTCTTTCTATGTTCTAGCAAGAACAACCCATGGTTAGGGCGAAATCAGAGAGAGAGAGAGGAGAGAAAACAGAAGGCGTCTATGAACCCACGGGTCTGAGCCAGAGAGCTTCCTTCTTCATCATCTTCGGCTTAAATAGTTGTTTCTTCTAGGTTTCGTGGCCTCCAAGCCTTCATCTACGCCGTCCAATTCATCCCAAGACCTCTAAATCGTTGATTTGTAGATGCTCACGAACCCTAGGTTGAAAATCTTAAAAAATGTGTGAACCTTTCATGAGAAGCAAAAACTTGTTGACGATAATTCCCAAGTATAGGAATATCGTTCTAAGTAGTACCCGAGTAAGAACGGGGTCGAATCCACAAGGAGAGGAGGGTTAGATAATGACTTACTAAACTAGCAATAGAAGGAACTAAGCTACTAACTAGAGCAAGTAATGTAAATTCTCGTAGGCTTTTTAGCTAGCCAAGCTATCAAATCCACCAAAACTAATTGATGGAGCGAGTTGAGATTTGAGAATTTAAAGAACAAAGTAAACAACTACTAAAACTACGATTCAAGAAAGTAGTTAAATAACAAGTAATGAGGGTCTAGGGATCATCGGTTTCTCTAGTGACCAATCCCCCTATTATATTCAAGCCAGGTTCTCATATCACATGTAGAATTCCACAAGACAAGTGTCTCAAGAATCGATTGCTCATTGCAATCCAACTTGCCACAAATGAAGTGCCTAACTCTAACACACGATAATTAAGCACTAAAGAAGCGATTCAAATGAGATTTTCCAAATATCAAGTGCCTCAAGCATCAAACATATGTAAACACACATAGATGTTTCCACATGAAAGATCAAGCCACAAATGAGATTCCTAAATTCTCACTCGAATCACCTAAATAGCACTCAACTTCTCAAAGTTAGGATTGACGAGTCACTTCAACGCAAGAGAAATTCCGAATCAAACATGTCAAGAACATTCGCACATCTACCTATTCAATGCATCAAATACTCCAACATGAGAGATTCAAGTATTAAACTACGTATTGAAGCTACTCAATTCAACCCATTCATCCTTGAAGTCCAACTTGAATCAATAAGAGGATTAGGGCACTAGATAGTCCCAAATCACCCAAGCAAGTTAACTAGCTAAACATGAGAGATTCAAGAGAAGTAAAGAGAAATGATATTTTCATAGCCAACACTTGAATCAACCAATTGTTTTCACCAATTCAACCTCAATACTTGATTCAACTACACAAACCAAGCTACAAACTAATGAGAAACATGTGAAACTAAGCTGCTGCTGCTGCTGCAACAGAGCATGAACACAGCAGCATAAACAGTGCTATAGCTTCCCAAAAACAGAGCAATAACAATTTTCACCAAGAACAGCTCTGAATTCGTCAAAACCAGCCCAGAAATCACATGAATTCGACCTCCTCTCTCCCTCTCTTCCTCTTTCTATGTTCTAGCAAGAACAACCCATGGTTAGGGCGAAATCAGAGAGAGAGAGAGGAGAGAAAACAGAGGCGTCTATGAACCCACGGGTCTGAGCCAGAGAGCTTCCTTCTTCATCATCTTCAGCTTAAATAGTTGTTTCTTATAGGTTTCGTGGCCTCCAAGCCTTCATCTACGCCGTCCAATTCATCCCAAGACCTCTAAATCGTTGATTTGTAGATGCTCACGAACCCTAGGTTGATTTAGGGCTTTCTTCTTCGTTGTTTCTTGGGCCAAATTGATGGGTTCAGGAGAGAGCTCTTGGGCTGGGGAGCAATTTGAGACCGGTCTTGCGCGATTTGGTGAAGAGATGAGGTCGGGGTGGAGCTAGGAGGAAGCTTCGACGAGCATCCATGGCTGCGGCGTGGGTTCTCTTTTGTTGCGTCGTTCTAACGCGGGGAGAGAGAGAGAGAACGCTGGCTGTTACATTATTTTGCCGAAATTTCAATCGGCTCCCCCTATAGTTGCTGATACGTTTTAAAATACCCCCTGCCTCCTCTTAAAACGTTTGAGAAAATGCAACAACACCCCAACTCCGTTAAGAATCCTTCAAATAAGCCATTAAAACGTTTAGAAAACTGCAAAAAACTCCCCCAATCCGTTAAATGGTTTTCAAACAAACCCTTGGATGCAACTTTGGCCTTGCAAATTAGTCTCTTGACTTCTTGAACTTCACTTTTTGGCCTCTATCCTCCCTTGTCTTTTTCATTTAAGCCCTTGCAACTTCATTTTGCTTGCACTTTAGCCATAAAAACTTCAAATATTATTCAAATTAATTCCTCCAAGCCCTTTAATTCATCGTTTGGCCCTCCTAGGCTAGTCTCTCGCGTTCCAAATCACAATTTTACCTACAAAATGAGAGAATACAACCAAAACTACGAAAACAAGCATAAGTCTAGAAAGAGAGATAAAATAGATAAATTACACATATTAGCAAGTTATGAAGAGTTCATTAACATACTAAAATATGTAATTTTAAGTCGTTAACATGTGCCCTAGAGGCAATCTATTTTAGTGTGAACGTTGTTTTCGCTAGACTATTCATTTTATTAGATATGGACATATTAATATAAATAATTCGTTAGATTGATGTTGTTTTTATCTTAAATAATCCCTAGTCAAGTATAATGGCTATTAGGATGATCACTGTGCTGCATAGAGACTAGTATGTGGGTAGATTGATATGGAAATATCAATTCTAATACCCGGGTAAGTATTAGGATTAATAGCATACTGGATAAACCCGCCACGAGAAGGCTACATGGAAGTTATGCGAATTTCACAAGTGCTTCTAGTAGTGGCAATGGTGTTGTGGTCCTTTGAATTGAAGTCACTATATACTCTAGTTGTGAATTATCATGTTTTGATATCGTAAAACGTTTCACAGTATACGGGTAACTATAAAGGCGATAATCGGACATGATATGAAGCAAGATGAGAGATGGTAGTGATGTAGAGCGGATTTCTCCCTCCTACATAATGGGAGTATGTATCCATGGCCACTATATGAGTAGGAAACATATGCCTGACCAGGCTCAGATAAATCAATATATGATATTAATGTTATTTGTTCAGATAAGTCTACTCCCATGATCGAGAAACTATGGATTGGATATAAGAGTGTGACATATGTGTCTCATTTCCAATATGGATATTGAGACAAAGGGACTATACAGCACGGTAACATTGATCACAGAGGTTTATCAGATCACTGACTATTCCTATTGCTTGGGTAGCATTGATGTGTTGCTAGAAACCGCTAAATATTTGTAGTTGCTACTGCCAATGTAATAGGAACCTGCAGGATCTCACACTAAAAGGATTAGAATCGATGTATATGTTAATTAGTTGGACTAATTAACAAGTAAATAATCAGTATTCAAATTGCAACAACGTGCATATTTTGTTGGACTAAATAGCACATTGGACTTAAACAAAAGTTGATCCAAACTGTTGGATCTAGTTAGTAGTGGGGCAAGTTTATAATTAATAAAGAGTTATTAATTATAAAACAATCTCATCCCTAAGTTTTCATTAGATGAAAACTTCAAGCAAGAGAGAAATAGAGAGGTCGACGCCCCCCTGTTGGAATAGGTGCCCTAGAGGCAATCTATATTTAGTATGCACAATGTTTTGGCTAGAATATTCATTAATTAATTTTTGTGATCATATAATGAAGTCCTTATATACAATGTGTTTTTTATCTTAAATATCCCTAGTCCATTATATTGGTCAATAGAACAATCAAATATAGACTAGTTTGTGTGTAGATTGATATGGATATATCAAGTCTAACACAAGGGTATGCATTAGGAGTAATGACATACTGGATTGACCCACGACGAGAAGGATACATTAGATTATGTTAAAGTCACAATCACTTCTCGTAGAGCCAATTATATTGTAATCCTTAGACTTGAAGTCACCAGATACTCTAGTTGTGGAATATCATGCTTTGATGTTATCCAGCGTTGCGCCTTAACCGGGCAACTATAAAGATAGTTGTCGGGCATGATAGGAAGCAAGCTTAGAGATCGTAGTAATGTAGAGAGGATTTGTCCCTCCCACATAATGGGAGAAAATATCCATGGCCACTCGAGGGATGGTGCTTATTGAATGTCTGGCCAGACTCAGATAAATCAATATGGAGATATTGATGTTATCTTCTTGCATAAGTATATTCCTTGGATCGAGGAACTATGGATTGGATATATGAGTGTGACTATTTATGTCTCGTGTCCAATCCGGATATGGAGACAAATGGATAATGCAATATGTGATATTGGGCACAAGGTTTGTCGGGATCACTGACTTTTTCTATTAGTTGAGTTGCGTGGATGTGTTGCTAGACACCGCTCCATGTTAGTAATTAGTTACTACCAACTAAGTAGAACCTATGGGGTCACACAGTCTAATAGAGGTGAACTAGAACTGGGAATTAATTAATATGATTAATTAATTAGAATGATCATCTTGCAATACCTTGCAAACTTAGTAGGACTAATATCACTACAAGAAATGATGGCTTTACCAGCGTCCGCAACCGCTGATATAGCCTCCAAAAACCGTGGGTAATTATTTCTTTAGCGGTTTAAAAAATCGCTGGCAGAGAAATGACAACCGCTGGCATGTAGGCATCGCTAGAGGTCTTGCCCGCGGTTTTCTTGACCGCTGTAGCAGGCTATCTCTATACCCGCGGATTTGAAAACTGTGGGCGATGAGAATCCAGCCGCCGGCAATAATAAAGGCTTTAACGACATCCACAACCGCGATTATAGTCTCCAAAACCGTGGGTAAATGTTTCAGTAGCTGTTGCTTAAGCCCCTTGCGTAGGGGTTGCTACCTGGAACTAATAATATAGCTACTATATATAGTTGTAGGTGGTGTGATTTAAAATACTGGGAAAAATATTTTTTCGCAATTTATAAATAATTGACAATGAATCTGGAAAAAGAATCATAGAAATAATATACATTAATACAAATATTGGATCAATTTCATATATTCATTACAAAACAAAAATGTATATACCATATTTCATAACCAATAAAATTTTATATCGTCAGAAATAATGAAAGTTACATCCACATCATCTGATTCCAGCTATTACAGCATACTAGTGCATTATTTGTGCCATAAAAAAATTAGAGAACTATGATTCAGGTTTTGAAACTCGAGTGATGTCCTCTAGACGGACAAGAAGGCATCCCTTGCGCAATGAAACCTAGACTGTTCTGAAATCAATTTCAACCCTTGCAGCAAACACAACCTTTTTCCCTTCAACAAGATCTTTAAGATCCAAGGTCGATTAGTATTCAACCCAAAAAGCAAACAAAATATAAGTCAGTACCCCGCAAACAAAATATAAGTCAGTACCCCATCTTATTGACTTAATTTTCCTCTTGCCTTACAAACTTTACAATTAGATGCATCGATGACTCAATTAACCAGAACCTGAAGACAAAATCTTTGTCGAACATTTCATCCCTATGCCTTGCCCATTCAAAAATTTACATCAACATAAAGACTTCTGAAAAAACTAGCTAACACGCCTATATGCGAAACATAATAAAATGTTCCAAACTAGACAAAATCGGAGATATAACAATTCAGTAGAAAATTAACATGAAGTTCCAAATGAAAATGAATCACTGCTACTTAAACAGAATTTAAATACACAGAGAAGTGAAAGGTAAAAAATTTAGGCACCTTGAGACTTAATATGTTGAAACCTAATCAGGCATTCCAGTTGATTTGAGGCGCGATTTAAAGATGATTGTTGTCGCTGGAGAATTCTTTGTTTCCACTACGACTGTAACAAATGAAGATTCTATCATGTTCCGAAAATAAATATGGAAAAAATAGATCGACGTAATAGTCAAAGGTTTTGCATACACTAAAAGATTCATGTAATCAAATAGTTTTCACCTGACGATGCCAACATCCCCAAAACAAATCCTAAACAAAATCAAACATTTAAAAAAAAAGAATGCCACAAATAATAAAAATTGAAAATCTGAACTCTCAAATCACAGTGTATGTCATTTAGCTACTGAAGAAATAAAGTAACTTTCACGAACATACTGACCATATGTAGAACCCAACCCTGCAACAATAGAGTTTGTTCATGAAAACCGAACAGGTAGTTTCCTGAGTTGAAGGATCAACAATATATAGATCGATCGTGACCATAGTGGGTGGTTGTGGCTTCTTGAGCGCCCAGGAGTGTGGCGCAATCACTCTCTCAATCTCCTCCACATTCCCTCTTCTTTCGCTCTCGTCCCTGCCCTTCCTCACGAATAGGTTTCTGAATCGATTATGGGGAGAAATAGATAGGTTACTGATTTTTTTGGGTAAAAGAGATTTTAATTCTTGAAGTTTGATGCAAAGAGATTTTTACCCCTTCTAAATTGGAAAAATAAACTTTTACCCCTTTTGTGTTCTAAACTACAAGACACTCACACTCCCATGAATGTCTGATATCTTACTCTAAGAGAGAAAATTTGTTCCCCGAAACTACTATAGTCATGAACAACTACCCTCAGACTAACAATGTCGTAATTAGGAAGTGAAAATATCCTGAAATTTGACAAAAAGGGGTGAATGTGTCATTTTCTGAATAGAAATGGGTGAAAGTGTCTTTGCATCAAATTTGAGCGGTCAAAGTGTCTTTTAGCCACTGTTACTATTATCTTTATCAATAATTCGGGAAATCGTCGGCGTATGCATAACTTCTTCCAGCGGTTGTTATGAAGCGCGGGTATTGTATTACATTCAGCGACTATCACAACTGCGGGTAGAAAACCGCTGCTATATTGATTCTATACCAGCACTTTTTACAACCGTGGGAAATAAAATTGCTCCTAGATCTCCTGTTTTTTGTAGTGTATGCAAGGAAGGGACTAATCCAAGTTCATGTAGGATAAGGAAGGGCCTTTATGTAGTGAACAAGGAGTTGTTGGACTATATATATGATGCTCCTATCTTCCTTCCCACAACTAATTCTCATAACATAAGTGAGTGGGAGAGAAAGAAATAGAGAGAGCAAGACCACAAGGAGGCCGAATCCCCCTTCCGTCCGCCCCTACCCGTCGGCCACAAAGAGAGGCCGAACCCTCTCTTTGTTCTTCGTTGTGTGATTCCTTCTTCCCTCTTCCTCCGGTCCAAGCTAGCACAAGGAGAAGGAAAATCTAGATCTCACCTCTATATGTGGATCAACCGTAGAGACGAAGACACTATTCTTCGTGTGATCTCCCGAACCAAAAGGCACACATCTTCTATGCTCTTATCATGTTATGATAACTCTTCCTGTGATTCTTGGTGGGCTTTGAGTAGGAATTATTTTTTCTTATTCTATCGTGTTACCTAACTCAAAACCCAACAGTGGTATGAGAGCCACAGGTCGTAGTGCATAACATGATCTTATGTGTTACGATTTCAGTTTTTACACTGTTATATTCATATTACGCCAAACTGAAATTAATTGCCATAATAGATGCAAATTGAATTTGATTCAATATAAACAAGATCTATTTTAACATTGGATGTGTAAATTAGTGAGTTTAATCATATAGGATGTGAATAATTGGGTTCTCGAAAATTAGGGTTCATGCGCACATAAATGAAAAAGGGATTTTTCAATTATGGAAACAACCAAGCTTGGGCAACAAGGAAGGAAGGGGAAGGAGACTAGGGCCGAAACCCTAGCCGCCAGCCCCCTCTTTCTTGCGCGCCACGCAAGGCCGCGGGTCACCTAGGGGCTGCCGGCCTAGGGCCAGCCCAAGGTGGCGTGCGGCGGTCCTTAGGGGTTCGGCCTATGACTAGGTTGGACCCCTTGGACCGTTATAACCCTGAATATCCAATTTCAACTAAAATTGAACAAGCGCATTAAAATTGGTTTTAACTGTATTATGTGCTTTGTTGCATGGTGGATGGATATGGCCTAGATTGTGGATGGTTTGTGTTTGTTGTGGTTTGGTTTACGGTCTGCGAGCTGATCAAATTAATGTAATAGTTAGTTAATTTTACGGCCTGCGAGCTGATCTTCCTCCTCCACATGTGAGGAATTATTTATTTATTTATTCTAGATGTTAGGATAGAATTAGAAATAATTAGATGATAGCCAAGAGCATGGATAAGAAGACCGGAGAACCAAGAAGCCAAAAGACTATGAAGACTCCCTACCCTAGGCGCGCGGCTATGGTGGAGCACATGGAGATGAGCTTGTCACTTTATGACATATAGATATTAACATTGGCTTGATAATATCTTGGTCTAGGGGCCATATCCATGCCACGTTAATTTTTCTTAAGTGGATGTTTATTATTTATGTCTTGTTATTTATTTTTGTGTGTATGGCGATACTAGCAAAATGTTAACAAAATATTAATAAACAAAGATGGTCTTTTATTGTGGATTGCCCAATCCAAATAAGTATATCATGTTGATGGGATCAACCAAACGAATAATGACTATTAAATCCCTCAAATAAAATATTGCGTTTTGCCTTCTCTTGCCTAAACACCCTTCATGATCAGGGTCCATTAAAATTCGGGCTTGCCAAAGCAAGGCGATTTTAATTCACCATGATGTTTTGCGGACGACACAAGCAAGTAATGTGTGTATGTTAAAGCAAGAGGTTGGACGCAACTAGGTAAGAATCAATTGGATTAATGAACCTAGAGGCATGACAATTAGGCAGTATCTAAAGGATAAAGAATAATGAGTTATTCACCTAATTGGACCAAGAGTTGCATAGGATGCAATTGGAATTGTTCGTACCTAAATAACCAATTCTTGGGTGACTTGCCAAAGCAAGCTCAAAAAGAAATGAAATATGGATCTTGGACCTACTAGAAAGTATACATGATATTTTCCACATTAATGGTGAGGGCTATTAATCCGAGAAAAATAGTGGGAGCTATATTTAATGATCTAGCCATTATTGAGTATAGTTAAATTGTTCAAAATACTAAAATTGCATATTTCCCATTTTGTATAATTCTAAATGGCAAACAATCACTCATCGACTTCATCCCTGCGATCTGTCCTTGAGAAGGACAAACTGTCTGTAACGAACTTCCTTGACAGGTACATAAACTTAAGGATTGTCCTTAAGCAAGAAACTAAGTTGTACGTCTTGGACACTCCAATTCCAGACCCACCCCAGGATGAGTCCGCTCTAGCTGATGAAAGGGCACGTCAGTATCATATAGATGATTCTAATTATATGACTTACCTCATGCTCTGCACCATGACCTCTGAGCTTCAGAAGCAACACGAGAACATGGAAGCCTATTATATGATCATACACTTGAAGCCTATTATGAGGTGTCCAAAGCACTGTTCAAGAGTAGTCTTACAGAAGTGAATCCAGTTGGGCCTCATGTACTCCAAATGATGGGGTACATAGAGAACCTCGAGAGACTGGGGTTCCCACTCAGCCAAGATTTTTCATTGGCTTGATAAAATCTTAGTCTAGGGGCCATATCCATCCACGTTAATTTTCCTTTTGTGGATGTTTATTATTTATGTCTTGTTATTTATGTTTGTGTGTATGGCGATTCTAGCAAAACGTTAACAAGATAAAAATAAACAAAGATGGTCTTTTATTGTGGATTGCCCAATCAAGATAAGTAGATCATGTTGATGCGATCAACCAAACAAATAATGACTATTAAATCCCTCAAATAAAATATTGCGTTTTGCCTTCTCTTGCCTAAACACCCTTCATTATCAGGGTCCATTAAAATTCAGGCTTGCCAAATCAAGGCGATTTTAATTCACCATGATGTTTTGCGGACGACACAAGCAAGTAATGTGTGTATGTTAAAGCAAGAGGTTGGACGCAACTAGGTAAGAATCAATTGGATTAATGAACCTAGAGGCATGACAATTAGGCGTTATCTAAGGGATAAAGAATAATGAGTTATTCACCTAATTGGACCAAGAGTTGCATAGGATGCAGTTGGAATTATTCCTACCTAAATAACATATTCTTGGGTGACTTGCCAAAGCAAGCTCAAGAAGAAGTGAAATATGGATCTTGGACCTACTAGAAAGTATACATGATATTTTCCATATTAATGGTGAGGGCTATTAATCCGAGAAAAATAGTGGGAGCTAGATTTAATGATCTAGCCATTATTGAATACAGTTAAATTGTTCAAAATACTAAAATTTCATATTTCCCGTTTTCTATAATTCTAAATGGCAAACAATCACGCATCGACTTCATCCCTGCGATCTGTCCTTGAGAAGGACAAAGTGTCTGTAACGAACTTCCTTGACTGGTACATAAACTTAAGGATTGTCCTTAAGCAAGAAAAGAAGTTGTACGTCTTGAACACTCCAATTCCAGACCCACCCCAGGATGAGTCCGCACTAGCTGATGTAAGGGCACGTTAGTATCATATAGACGATTCTAATTATGTGACTTGCCTCATGCTCTGCACCATGACCTCTGAGCTTCAGAAGCAACACGAGAACATGTAAGCCTATTGTAGATACTGCTTTATGACATGGCAGATCTAGGCCACGTGGCAACCATCCAGCACACCATATTGTGCTCCACACACACAGGATCACCAGCCGAGCTGATCCATGTGGGGGCTGCGAGACAGAGCCCTCGCATACCACTGCACGGGACTTGTAGGGACTTTGTGGTTTGGAGGCTAGGGTAAGCCCTGTCGCGTGCGAGCCAAGCCCGCGCGCGACCTTTAGTAACTGTTTTGAGAGATTTATGGCACGAGCTCCATAAACCCGGTCAATCCGGTCAAACCCGGTCAACCTCGTAACGGTTCCGGTACTCGCGCACCACGTGCTCTAACGGTTCCTATATACTCGGACGGACGTGCCGTTATGGTTAAGCTAATTAAGCCGCCATTAATGGGCGCATTAACCACACTACAACGGTCACGTTCTCCAGTATATATATATCGTTAACCTTTCCATACAAAGGAGGACACACTGCCATACGCGGAAGCTCTGCCAAACCTCTGTCTCTCTCTCAGACATTGCTACTGACTTACTCTCTCCCTACACACACCCCTATTCTTCCTGTGCGATCCCTGATCCACTACGTACGGTGTACACGGAGGTCTCCCTGCCGGAATCTCTTGTGCACATTTTGGTGAACCCGACGTGAAACTTACCAGCAAAAGCAACCATGTCTCAGGAGGACGATGTCAGCAACCGATCTCCTTCCACTGAAACTCCCTCGGGAGACGAGGCTCGCCGTACTCCGACGACTCCCGGCGAGGCGCCAACTTTAGAGTCTTTGGACGCCACTGTCCAAAGTCAGGCAAAAGCTCTCAAGTCTCAATCCGCGCAGTTAGAAAGGATCTTGGCCGTTCTAGGCACTCTTGCGCCAAATCCTCCACCTGCCGCCGCTATCCCCCAGGGAGGAGGAACCCCTACCGCTCCAGGATTGGGAGTGTCAGCCACGCCTCCCAACCCTCATCTGCAAACTCCACCGTCGGCCACGCAGCTGCCTTCGGTCCAAGGGTCAACGGCACAAATGCTGCCCCCTGTTGCTCACGCCTCTCAGCCCCCGGCTTTGGCGTCCAACCCAGCTCTGCAGTACACTCTGCCTCCACCAGCGACAATCTGGGGAAACGCGGGTAGTCAATACACTCCCAATCCTCCGGCGGCATATGTGTCGCCACCGCCTACAGCAACCCCTCCACCAACTACCGAGGGAAGCATTCCAGAATGCATGACGTCTTTGCAGAAGCGCGTGGACTCCATCTTAGCTCATCAGTCGTTCGCGGATACCATCATCCCGAAGCTAGACAACGATCCACCCATCCCACGAGAGATCTATCTCATGCCTAACCCGGCAGGGTACAAGGCTCCCAAATGGGACAAGTTCGAGGACGTCAATGGAAACGCTCATGAGCATGTCATGCGTTTCATCGATGTCATGGGTCCATACGGAGCTGATCCCAAGCTGCTGATGCGAGAATTCCCAAAAACTCTTGGGAATGTAGCATACAAATGGTACCGAACGTTGGAGGCCGGATCTGTGAAAACTTGGGACGACATGGTCCAGAAGTTCTATACCAAGTTCTTCCAGATGGAAGAAAAGGTGACGATGATCCATCTCTCGCGGATGTATCAGAAACGCGAGGAAGTGGAATCACTTTCATCAAGAAATTCAGAGCGAAATCCTTGGAATGCAAGGATCCAATGCTCGAAAGTCGGCTCGTAGAGATATGTCTGCAGTGCATGCGAGACGAATACAAAAGCATGCTGATCAATATGCAAACACCGACGTTTTCAAAGCTCATCGAATGCACGATGAACATCGAGCCCATTGTCGAGAGACAGAGAAAGAAGAGCGCTCCAGAACGACCTGCGAGCGGCACCACCTACAAGATCGGCAGATTTGGCTACAAGCGGGGACGCGAAGCTGAGGTCAACACAGTTTCGCCCCAGAAGCAAACAAAGGTTGCAAACTTCGATGCACCACCTCTGCCATGCTCGGTGGAGGAAGCGAGCGATCTCTGCAGACAGTGGCGTAAGGACGGCGTCCTCCCACCGCTCGAGAAAGCACCCTCCAAGGAGATGACGAGGGACCCTAAGTGGTGCGAATACCACGGCAAGGTCATGCACCCCACAGCCGAGTGCAAGAAGCTCAGATTCACGCTCGATCAGAAGATGAAGAGCGGCGAACTCATCGTCAGCGACCATCGGAAGGATGTGCGCAACAACCCGCTGCCTGCCCATACAGATTCAGGCTCAAAAGGCAAAGAGGTCGCCATGATCTCGATAGTTGACTTGGAAGAAGTCGCAGAGGATGGTCTGCCCATCGTTGCTGAAGTCCATGAAGACGAAGACTACAGCATGGACACGGAAGATGAGCGTGCCGACCGCATGAAAGGGTCGCACGGCTTCGACAAATTCTTCAACGAGATGAATTTCTCCGAAAAATGTCGAGCGGACATGACAAAAGCAATCTTAAGGATAGCAGAGGACTACGAGGAGGACCTCGTGGTCTCCAACGGGAAAGTCGTCAGGGCGTCCCGTTCCACAGAAAAGATTATGACCTTTTCTGCCAGCGACAAGAAGGCAGATGCGAGCCACCAGAGGCCCCTGTACGTGACCGCCATCGTCAACGGCGTCGAATTCAAGCGAGCATTCGTCGATGGAGGAGCAGCGGTCAATGTTGTTCCACTCCACACACTGAAGCTAGCAGGGATCCCCGAGCACAAGGTAGTCAAGCGTCCATCCCCGCTGGTGGGATTCGGAAGCGATTCTAGAATGACGATCGGGTGGATCCGCCTGGGCGTTCAGATCGGCAAAATCAAGTGCTCGGCGAAGTTCTATGTCATAGACGCGAACACCACATACCACATGATCATAGGTCGGGCCTGGATTCATCGCTTTGACGCAATCCCTTCGACGGCCCACCAAGTGATGAAAGCTATCTGGAACGACAGGATTGTCGAGATACCGGCCTCAACCAACCCGTTCAACTTGGACGAAGCACACCTCAGCGAGGCAGTGTGGTTCACCGAGATGGCGGACGAGCAAACACCCGGACCATTCAACCCTACTCCCTTACCTCTCTGGGAGGACATCAAGGACCAGTCACCCGCGGGCGTGATGGTGACAAGGGGAGATGCCAAGGAAAAGCCGCCTACTCACGAAGAGGCGCCGCGCATCGCATATCATCGCAAGAATGTATACACTCTGAAGAGGATCGCAAAGCATGACCCTGATGGCAAGGAGATAGAGAGCTTCTACGCCAACGGGAAGAAATGCTATCGCATATGAAGGTGCGCGGGGACGTCCTCACACGGGCATGGGGATGTCCCTGGGCAAATCAATCAAATCGAACAAGTTGCGCTGACAGAAGAGCCAACACAGGGCACTCTAGATGAGAAACTCAAAGAAGCGCCCGAATGCATGGAAGACAGGCCAAGACCACAAAAGCAAGAGCTTAAGGAAGTGTTCCTCAGCCCGAACGAGGAAAAGAAAAGGCCAGTCTTCCTGAGTGCGGACCTCACAAGCAAAGAGGAACAAGGACTGCTGCAGCTCCTAACCGAATACAAGGACGTGTTCGCATGGGAATACGACGAGATGCCGGGTCTGGACACGAGCATCACCATGCACCGTTTCGACATCATCCCAGGGTCTAAACCGGTCAAGCAAAGCACCAGAAGCTTCAGGCCAGAGCTCAACGTGAAGATCAAACAGGAGATTGTCAAACTCCTAGACGCCAAGTTCATAGAGCCAAATCACCATCCCACATGGTTGGCCAACATCGTGCCAGTGGTGAAGAAGAACGGACAGCTCCGCATCTGCGTGGACTTCCGAGATCTCAATCGCTTCTGTCCTAAGGACGATTTCCCACTACCTAACATCGACTTGCTCATTGATTCAACGGCAGGCCATCGCATGTTCAGTTTCATGGACGGCTTCAGCGGGTACAATCAAATCAAGATGGATCCCGATGATGCAAGGAAAACTGCATTCATCACTCCCGTGGGGGTATTAAACTATACGGTAATGCCATTCGGTCTTAAGAACGCAGGCGCAACCTATCAGCGGGCCATGATGGCTCTATTCCACGACATGATGCACAAAGAAGTGGAATTCTATGTGGATGACTTGGTAGTCAAATCCAAGTATGAAGCAGATCACCTTGCAGACCTGCGAAAGGTATTCAACAGATGCAGGAGCTTTCAACTGAAAATGAACCCCATGAAATGCGCATTTGGCGTGACTTCGGGAAAGTTTTTGGGATGCGTAGTCCATCGCCAAGGGATCGAGCCTGACCCTGCGAAAGTGTCAGCCATCACCAGCATGACGCCACCTCACGACCAAAGTGCCTTGAAAACATTCTTGGGAAAATTGTCATATCTGCGGAGATTCATCCCAGCAATCGCCGAAATCACATGCTGCTTCAGCACTCTTCTCAAAAAGGACGCCGCGTACAACTGGGCTCCTGATCACGAAGCCGCATTCGAAAAGCTAAAGGAGCTACTCACATCCCCAAAGATAATGATCGCGCCTCAACTGGGATCACCGCTTCTGCTATACCTTACATCGACAAGGAAATCTATAGGAGCACTCTTGGCTCAGGTGTATGAAGGCCAAGAGAGGCCCATCTATTACATCTCTCGCATTGTGCAGCCTGCTGAATCAAGGTACACAGACATCGAACGTCATTGCCTTGCTTTATTCTTCGTAATAGAGAAGTTGAGACACTATTTTGCATCGCACAAAGTAGTGGTGGTCACCAAAAGCGACCCCATAAGATACCTGCTAACTCACACTACTCCGGGCGGGAGATTGGCGAAGTGGTATATGACCATCTCTCAATACGATATCACATGCGTGAAACCAAGAGCGATCAAGTCGCAGGCAGTAGCAGATCTGTTAGCACAATTTCCCGACAACAGTCACGAACCTGTGATCGAGGAAGAGCTCGAAGGCCCTGAAATCTACGCGATCGACGTGCCCTATTGGACCCTCCACTTCGACGGTTCGTCAACCAGAAAAGGTGGAGGCATTGGGATAGTCTTGACAAAGCCGGACGGGGAAGTCATACAGATGTCCGCAAAACTCAACTTCGCAGTCACTAACAATGAGGCGGAATACGAGGCTCTGATCGCGGGCCTCCGTGCGGCGAAAGCTTTGGAAGTGAGCAACTTAACAGTCATGGGAGATTCCAAACTAATTGTTAAGCAGGCCTCAGGCGAATATGGTTTAAAGGAGATTAACCTCCTGCCATACCGCACCCTAGTGCAAAAGCTGATGCAGCAATTCTGCGACGTGAAATACGAGCACAAGCCCCGAGCGGACAACAGGCATGCAGACGCCTTAGCAACTCTGGGATCTAAGGTCAGCATAGACAAATGCCCCGCAAGGATTTCCATCGAAGTGCGAACATCGTCGGCATTAACAGAAGATGCGTACGACGATGAACACATGGATGACGCAGACTGGCGAAAAGCAATCTTGCAAGCTATTGCGAAAGGTACCAGCAGCGAAAGCTGGGTACTCACGAAAGGATACTGCATCCACGACAACACCCTTTACTACAAGGGTCCTGGAGGAATACTCATGCGGTGTGTCTCCGAGCAAGAGGGACAACAGATGTTAGAAAGGATTCACCAACACGCTTGCGGAGAAAGCGAGGTGTCAATCTACAGGAAAGCTCAGAGATATGGCATTCATTGGCCAGGCATGTCAACAGCTGCAGCCCTGATACAAGGGAAGTGCGAAAGTTGCGCACTAATCAAAGACTCTCTACTCGTCGCTCTAACCGATGACGACGCAGATTGGAGGAAGCCATTGTTTGAATTCCTCACCGTGGGCACCGTACCAGAATCGAGAAAAGAAGCTGACAAATTGAAAAGGAAAGCGTCTCGATATGTGGTTCAGGAAAACCTGCTCTGGCGAAGAGGTCACGAGGGCAACTTGCTGCGATGCCTAGACGGCAGGGAAGCACAAGAAGTCATGGACCTTTCCCATCAGGTGGAACATCAGGGAGGTGCGAAATTATGCAGACAACTCCTCTCAATCGGATACTTCTGGCCCACGATGCAAGTCGATTGCCGCACCAAGGTGCGACGCTGCCAAGAATGCCAATTCAAAGGGAACCTAGTGCACGCTCCCGCCGTGGATCTACATGCATTAGGAACGCCATGGCCATTCCACACATGGGCTTTGGACTTCATCGGCCCCATCCGACCAACGTCACATGGGAACCATTTCATTCTCACCGCAACCGAGCTGTTCACCAAATGGGTGGAAGCAATACCACTGAAGACGGCAAACGCGCTGGCTGTGGTTAACTTCATCCAGGAAAACATCGTATGCAGGTTCGGAATCCCGAATACTATTCTTTCAGATAACGGTACTCCTTTTGTTAATCGTCAGGTAGCTACGAAACTCGCGGAGTACAATATCAGGCAAATATGCTCCACCCCCTATTATCCAAAGGGAAACGGACAAGCCGAAGCAACTAACAAAACGCTGTTGAGAATTCTGAGCAAGATGGTCGCAGATGACCACAAGAAGTGGGCCGACTCCCTTAACATAGCTCTGTGGGCCTACAGAACTTCTCCAAGGACACCTACAGGGGCCTCGCCGTTTCTACTATGTTATGGGGCCGAAGCTGTGGTACCTGCGGAGGTCAGAGTCAATTCGGCAAGGCTGGCCTTCCATGCACTCTATGAAAATCAACGCGATCATGATTTAGTCTTGCTGGAAGAAAAGCGAGAACAAGCCAAAAGGACTAACAAGCGGTACCAGGAAAGAATCGCTCGCGCCTATAACAAGACAGTCCAGCGAAGGGATTTCGCAGTTGGCGACCTAGTCTTGCGCGCATCTGACCACTGCATGCGAGAAGCAACTCACCCAAAGTTCGCAGCTAATTGGGAAGGACCCTTCGAAGTCACAGAAGTCTTCGACAGCGGCTACTGCAGCATACGAAGGTTGCACGGCACAACCTCAACTCCAAGCTCAGTCAACATGCGCTGGATCAAGAAGTACTATCCTTGACTCCTCTTATTTCATACGTTTTATGATAACGTTGCTTAATGTCTCATGTGGCTACGATATTCGCAATCTCCTCTCCCATATGAGAGGATTGTAATCCTATCCCTCCCATATGAGACTGCTATAATAAAAGAATTCTCCCAAATGAGAAGTTCATATTTCTAGCTGTTTATATCGCTCTATTTTATTAATTTGTTATTACTGTTAACAACGATTTATTTGCTGCAAATGCGATCTTAATTGATCATCAAAGCCTATCTCATACGATAGCAAACGCGATCTCAATCGATCACCTAAAGCCTATCTTTTACGATAGCAGCCAAATGCAAGCGCGATTTTAACTGATCATCAAAGCCTATCTCTTACGATAGCAGCAAATACAAACGCGATCTTAATTGATCATCAAAGCCTATCTCATACGATAGCAAACGCGATCTCAATCGATCATCTAAAGCCTATCTTTTACGATAGCAGCCAAACGCAAATGCGATCTTAATTGATCATCAAAGCCTATCTCATACGATAGCAAACGCGATCTCAATCGATCATCTGAAGCCCATCTCTTACGATGGCAACCAATGCAAATGCGATCTTAAATGATCATCCAAAGCCTATCTCTCACGATAGCAGTCAACATAAACGTGATCTTAATTTATCATCTAAAAGCCCATCTCTTACGATGGCAACCAATGCAAATGCGATCTTAAATGATCATCCAAAGCCTATCTCTCACGATAGCAGTTAACATAAACGTGATCTTAATTGATCATCTAAAAGCCCATCTCTTACGATGGCAACCAATGCAAATGCGATCTTAAATGATCATCCAAAGCCTATCTCTCACGATAGCAGTTAACATAAACGTGATCTTAATTGATCATCTAAAAGCCCATCTCTTACGATGGCAACCAATGCAAATGCGATCTTAAATGATCATCCAAAGCCTATCTCTCACGATAGCAGTTAACATAAACGTGATCTTAATTGATCATCTAAAAGCCCATCTCTTACGATGGCAACCAATGCAAATGCGATCTTACATGATCATCCAAAGCCTATCTCTCACGATAGCGGTCAACATAAACGCGATCTTAATTGATCATCTAAAGCCCATCCCTTATGATGGCAGCCGATGCAAATGCGATCTTAAGTGATCATCCGAAAGCCTATCTCCTACGATAGCAGCAAAAATACAAAAACGATCTCAATCGATTATCAAAATCCTATCTCTCACGATAGCGGTTTACTCAAGTGCGATCTTGTATGATCTTTTTAAGAAAATCTCAATCGATCATCAAAATCCTATCTCTCACGATAGTGGTTTATACAAATGCGATTTTATATGATCTTCTCAAGCCTATCTGTTACGGTAGCAATTTATACGCAAAGTGATTTTAGTTGATCACCCAAGCACGTCTGTTACGATGGCAACGAACGTAACTGCAGAACCATCTTACTAGATCTTCTAAAAGTCTATCTGCTGCGATAGCAATTTATGCGAGAAACTATCTCAAGCAATTCTTTAATAAAGCCTATCTTCTATGATAGCAATTCGCATCGCTCAATGATCTTAATTGATTTGTTAAAAACTATCTGTTACGATAGCACGGTCACTTCGGCGCTGCACCTCGCCACGAGGCGGCCGGAAACATGACCTGCACACATAATACACGAAGAAATTTCTTCGAACACACATGAGGTATTATCTGCATCCTCTTTATGATGGTTATAAACAGCAATAAGCCTCATAAAGTGGATCTTGGAAACTATTTCTATAGCACAAAGCGCAAACTCAGGATTCAAAACTTGAAGTTGCCATGAATCAACGAAAAACAAGCGTTGAAGCCAGCAGTCGTAAGGACTCACGGCAAAGCACATGTTTGGGGATGAAGAACCCAAATGGCAAAGACAGGGTTTATATAGGCCCTGTGGAGACTCTTCGGTTGCCTAAGATGAGTCAGCAAAATTCAAAAAGAGGGTAAGTTCAATCACTTACGCCTTGAAAAGCGGTAACAATCAATTACCCTACTAAAGGCTACGACGATTCAGTTGCGTATCCTAATAAATGACGGATAGTCATGATTCGGATGGACTTCCCAACGGAAGCGTGCTTATCTGCCGAGAAATTAGCGCGAAAATCAAGCAGAAAATCAATTGCTGATGTCATAATTGGATATGCACAGAAATGTCCAATCAAATCCCGAAAAGGGCAAAACGGGCAAACTCATTGTTTGTTGTTAAAAAAAAAGGGGGGGAGAAACCCTAGCAATATTACATTAATGTTTCAAAACATTACATTAATGTCTCAGCCATTTTCCTGTTTTCTTTTCAAAATTCGAAAAGTCAAAACAAATTCTTGATTAAGGAGTCTTCGGGCCCGAACTGCTCGCTCAGCTTCTCCACTTGTTTCACTTCTTGCTTCAGTTGCTCGCACTTGGCATTCATTTCATGATACAGCTTCAAAGCTTCATCAGCCTTTTGCTTTTGCTGCTCCACCTTCTGCATCTCAGCTGCGAGATTCTGGTGACCGAGATTCAAAGTTACAGCTGCGCGAATCAGTGTAACTCTGTCTTTGAGGAATTTGAAACCAAGTCTGCCTTGGACTTTGAACAGGAGATTTTGGCACATGCCACACAGCAATTCAGCACTCTGGGCCGAAATGGTCGCAGGTGTAGCCGCAGACAGCTGCTCCATTATCCAGATGGCTTCAGTAAGGAATAGCCTCCTGTCAAAAGGTCCGATCTCCAGAGATCTCACAAACGACCGGGGGTATCTGAGACGCATTCGAACCACCCAGTCTACATCGGTTTGCTTCAAACCTGAGACATCAAAAATGGTTATAATGTCAGAAATCGCAAGCAGATAATGCGACGTGCGAATGGTAAATCTTTACTTACCAGTGCCTTCCAGAATTTCATGAAGAGAAGGGATACGGGCCACTGGGTTGTTCGAAGACTGCCCTCGCTCCATAGCTCTCCTATCAGCTGCGAGCTCCAACCTCTCATAGTCGGGAGGAAGAGTGTAGGCCGCACCAGCTGCGACTACATTCCCAACCTGCGAGCCCCAAATGCTCCACGCAGGAATAGGTGCTTCTGGTTCAGTCATCGCTGGGCGGACACTCCCAGATGCGAAAATGTTAGCATCACTTGTCCTTTCCCCCTCACCACCAGTACGGACACCTTCGTCCATCGGCACAGCATCAGCTTCGACATCATCGGAGAGTTCGATGACATCCTCGAGCTTCTCACTTGCGTGTCCAGCAGCTGCGACGGGCTTCTCGGTATGGGAGCTCGAAATTGGAACATGGGATGCAGAAGGTTGACTTCTCTGCTCCAGTTCAGGTTCCTCAGCATGACCTGCGATACCAAATGCGATAAAGTGAGGTAACTTGTGTTATAAGTTATTTCGCTATCTTCACTAAAGCTAAGAACAAGCACCTCCACGCGAAGGTGGGATTGAGGTATCCTCATCGTACACTAGGGACGTGGAACCGTGCCCTATCAGTGTATCCTCACTAAGCAAATCTTTAAGAGATGCGTGACCTGGGATGCGAGTAAACCAGTCATGATTTTGCCTTAAGTGGCTACAGCCTAGTATGCGCATATCACTCAAAATAATTACCTGAGGGTTCTCCACATTTGCTTACCAACCAACGGCGAATGTCAGGCTTTGACACACCGTGCTTTAACGCACCCACAATTACATCTCTATAAGTAACTGCGAGATTGAATATCTCACCTTTATCGCCACCTGCGATCTCTGCGAAGTCCGCTTGGACTTGCTCTAGCTCTGCTGCGTCCTCTCCAGGAACCTCATCTTCCTCCTCCACATGAGGAGCCACTTCTTCGGGAAGGTCGTCTTCCTCGCCAACTGGACGCACTAAGTCGTCAACATGCAGCTCCTCGAGGCTCCGCTGTTTCACAAGCTCGAGCTCCTCTTCCTCTCGCTGCCTTCTTCTTTCAGCAGCCTCCGCGGCTGTCTTCCGGGATTCAGCAAGAACATCCTCGCTTATAGGATCATCTGAAATGCCAGAATGGGCATCTCTCTTTTGCCTCTTGGCCACAAGGCCACCGACGGCTTCATCATCATCATCTGCAAATACATATTTGGTTCAAAGAAAAGGACTACAAATAAGTCTAGATAAAGGGCAAGGAGATGCGACGGAAGTACCTCCTGATTCTTCCTCGCACATCACAACTGTTGCTTCTTCATCACTTGCCTGGGGCTCCTGTCTCTCTTCCTCCTCTTGGTTGAACGGAACGAAAGTCTCAACTGCGAGATCTTTTCGCGCCTTGCTGGGCATACGACCCTTGCCTTTGTCCTTGATGGAAAGGGACCTCACTGGAGGAGAAGCTGGAGCACTCCTAGGGGAAGAAATCGTAATTCCCTTTTGCCTAGGTCTCTTCACTCTCGGCGCCGCAGTCGCTGGAGGGGACGGGTCATCTCTAGGAGGAGACGGAGCCGGAGGGTTGTCTATCAGCGAGTCAGCAAAAGTGTTCATGACTCCGCGAACTTTTGTTTCGACCTCGGCATCCATCCTCCATGCTAACCGGTACGACTCCCCCTTTCTTCTAGTGGCAACAATGGTGTCCACCAGCGATTTGGAGCGATCACCAGCTGCGAACCTCCGCACATGACACTAAACAATACAGAACGAAAAGCATCAGCGCGAGGAAATCAAAAGGCTTAAAGCACACAAGGAAATTGCTTACCTCAGCAAACGCCTTGCTATATTTGATGAACTGCGTGTCACCCTTCTTGATTGCGTCGACTTGCTCCTTCAGAATGAAATCGGGGCACAAATGATTCTCGCGGTCCCACAGCGAGTAGCAACCATACTCAGACTCGCTCAAACTGCAATTGAAGCGAAACGGAAAAGAGTTTCTCTTGATCAAGGGGGCCTTTCCTGGCTGCGCCGCCGCCTCCGTCTCGATCCTCGTTTGCTGGGCAACCCAGTATGCGATCCAGTTCTGGGAACAACCACCCTTGCGAGTCCCCGCAGGCTGCTCAAAGGGAAGATTGCTCATAAGGACCGTCTTGCATTCCTTTGTCAGCAAACGCTTGTAGCACCCTCTGATAATAGACTGGGGCCAGATCGATGGGGCCACCGCATCAAAACCAAACTGGGAAGAGACCCGAGTAGGGTCAACATCCACCGTAAGTCTTTCATACCGTGGCGCGAGCTCACGAATATGCTCTGCAAGGGCAGGAAGAGAGCCTCGCAGACACCAACAGAAGAAGTCACGATAGCGTTCGTGGAAATGCGGCCCCTTTTCAAAGAGAAGGTCTTCTGACAAGACCATACCTTTGGAAGGGTATAGCTTTGGAAACCACCGTACATTCTCAACGCGTGTGGCATAGGGCCTGGCGGTAAACTCCTTTCGTTTGTCGCATATCAAACTCCAAGTACACTTGGTGTTGCTTGCTCCAAACCATCTCGCAGCCCTTCCGCTGTTGCGCGCCTCCGTCTCGCCTGGGGGACACCACTTCTCAAGTGGGAGGGGAGTTGGAGCATAAGACGGCCATCGCTCGAAAACCCACATTGTCAAAAAGCTGATATTGACAAAGGTCAGAACATCGAGGCGGCCACGCGATTCCCTCATCGCCAGAACCAGCTGATCCAGCCTGTAATATAGCGTCCCCAGGACCAAGGGTCCGAGTGCGACTCTCTGGCCAAGAGCGAGCCTTACAGCAAGTGGCAGCACATGGTAGAAGGCCCCGTCATGGGGATGACCATCAATCAGATACCTCGACAGCCAAGCACAGAGGAAGGCACAAAGGGTTAAATGATAACCCTTGCCCTCTACATAATTCTCGGCCTCCGGGTCCTCGCTCAAAAGCTTCTTAGTAATGCTGCTGTTCGCATAGTCTCGGAAGAAGTACTGCAACCACTTTTTCCAGGTATTCTTCGCAGACGTATCCACCAGCTGCCAGTTCGGAAGAGGCTTTGTAGTGGTCCACCGAGTGGAGATTTTCTTTACCTCTGCTAGGCACTCCTCCATCTGCGCGTACAAGGCCATCTCAGCAGATGTCCTCAAGTGGCTCAAGGGGTCCACCTCGCCCATGGGGGAAAGCTCATACAGCATTTGAACGTCCTCGAGCGTGGGGGCAGCCTCGAACTCAGCAAAATGAAACGTGTGAGTCGCGGGCGAATAACGGGACAGAAGGTCTAGAAGCATGGACTGATCCAACTTCACGGCAGCACCCTTCATAGCACGGATAGCAAAGAAAATGCCGGCTTTATCAAGAGTCTCGGCGTGATGATCCAGTACGTGGTCAATCCACTCATCCATGTAGTCCAATTTCTGGACGAACGCTTGAGTAGAAATCGCAGTATACGGGAAGTGCCCGTTCTCGATCCCCAATCGGACTACATCCTCGGAACCAACCCACTCGAGCAGGGCTGAGTTAACTGGGCGAGTCAACGTCAGCAATTGCTCAGTCGGGACAGGGTCAGGCATCCTCTTCGCCTTCACCCTCGCATGATAAAAATCCTTCCCACCTAGAAAGGGGGCTTTACGCCACAGAGCCTGCGGAAGCTCCGGCATCTCTTCGTCTTCCTTGACGGGTCTGGTTACTCTTGTCTTGGCCATTCCTGCGAAAGGGCAAGAAAAAGGGGGGAGAAATACCACACCACACTTCAGTTTGAATTTTGGAATTTGAGATCTATGCAAACCAAAGCAAACAGTTCCGGTGCCAATTTCAGAAATTGGGGAGTTGATATTGTTGAAAGATTAAAACGAAGCGGGTTCAGAGATCAAAAGCCTCTTCACAAATTTCATGGATTTACAGATTCAACGCGATTCAAGGCAAACACTGGTATTTTAAATCAAAAGTAAACGAGGCCAACCTTGTTTCCTTGAAGCTTGCTTGGATATACACAATTGGAGAATACGATTTGCAATTCTGAACTGGTGATTGATTATCTGGATCTGCTCTCGAAGATCTCCGGGTACCATTCACTTTAAGAGAAAGAAGTAATGCTTTGCAATGATGGGATACAAGGTATTTATCCAGAAGAATGAAGGGTCGCGTCCCTTCAGTAGTCGAATCGCAACCGTCACCGTCGTGTCGCGCAATCACAGGACGGGCTGACGTCACGCCTAAAACCCTAAAGGTCAGACGGCACGACTCTAGGGGTTTTAGGTCATAATGACACGCACGGGGGCTGAGCCTACCCGTATTTGAATTGGTGCGTGGCGACGACGCGCATGTTGGTTTCCGCGCATGGAAGCCTATACAGCTATGAGCCTTCACACGCAGAAAGGGGGCTAATGTAGATACTGCTTTATGACATGGCAGATCTAGGCCACGTGGCAACCATCCAGCACACCATATTGTGCTCCACACACACAGGATCACCAGCCGAGCTGATCCATGTGGGGGCTGCGAGACAGAGCCCTCGCATACCACTGCACGGGACTTGTAGGGACTTTGTGGTTTGGAGGCTAGGGTAAGCCCTGTCGCGTGCGAGCCAAGCCCGCGCGCGACCTTTAGTAACTGTTTTGAGAGATTTATGGCACGAGCTCCATAAACCCGGTCAATCCGGTCAAACCCGGTCAACCTCGTAACGGTTCCGGTACTCGCGCACCACGTGCTCTAACGGTTCCTATATACTCGGACGGACGTGCCGTTATGGTTAAGCTAATTAAGCCGCCATTAATGGGCGCATTAACCACACTACAACGGTCACGTTCTCCAGTATATATATATCGTTAACCTTTCCATACAAAGGAGGACACACTGCCATACGCGGAAGCTCTGCCAAACCTGTGTCTCTCTCTCAGACATTGCTACTGACTTACTCTCTCCCTACACACACCCCTATTCTTCCTGTGCGATCCCTGATCCACTACGTACGGTGTACACGGAGGTCTCCCTGCCGGAATCTCTTGTGCACACCTATTATATGATCATACACTTGAAAAAATTGTTTCAGGAACTGACAAGGCATGAGCGGTATGAGGTGTCCAAAGCACTGTTCAAGAGTAGTCTTACATAAGGGAATCCAGTTGAGCCTCATGTACTCCAAATGATGGGGTACATAGAGAACCTCGAGAGACTGGGGTTCCCACTCAGCTAAGATTTTTCGTTGTCTTGATAATATATTAGTCTAGGAGCCATATCCATGCCTCGTTAATTTTCCTTTTGTGGATGTTTATTATTTATGTCTTATTATTTATTTTTGTGTCTATGCCGATACTAGCAAAACGTTGTCAAGATAATAATAAACAAAGATGGTCTTTTATTGTGAATTGCCCAATCCAAATAAGTAGATCATGTTGATGGGATCAACCAAACGAATAATGACTATTAAATCCCTCAAATAAAACATTGTGTTTTGCCTTCTCTTGCCTAAACACCCTTCATGATCAGGGTCCATTAAAATTCGGGCTTGCCAAAGCAAGACAATTTTAATTCACCATGATGTTTTGCGGACGACACAAGCAAGTAATGTGTGTATGTTAAAGCAATAGGTTGGATCTAAGTAGGTAAGAATCAATTGGATTAATGAACCTAGAGGCATGACAATTAGGCGTTATCTAAAGGATAAAGAATAATGAGTTATTCACCTAATAGGACCAAGAGTAACATAGGATGCAATTGGAATTGTTCCTACCTAAATAACCAATTCTTGGGTGACTTGCCAAAGCAAGCTCAAGAAGAAGTGAAATATGGATCTTGGACCTACTAGAAAGTATACATGATATTTTCCGCATTAATGGTGGGGGCTATTTATCCGAGCAAAATAGTGGGAGCTACATTTAATGATTTAGCCATTATTGAATATAGTTAAATTGTTCAAAATTCTATAATTGCATATTTCCCGTTTTGTATAATTCTAAATGGCCAACAATCACACATCGACTTCATCCCTGCGATATGTCCTTGAGAAGGACAAACTTTCTGTAACGCACTTCCTTGACTGGTACATAAATATAAGGATTGTCCTTAAACAAGAAAAGAAATTATACGTCTTGGACACTCCAATTCCAGACCCACCCCAGGATGAGTCCGTTCTAGCTGATGTAAGGGCACGTCAGTATCATATAGATGATTCTAAGTATGTGACTTGCCTCATGCTCTGCACGATGACCTCTGAGCTTCAGAAGCAACACGAGAACATGGAAGCCTATTATATGATCATACACTTGAAACGGTTGTTTCAGGAACAGGCAAGGCATGAGCGGCATGAGGTGTAAAAAGCATGTTCAAGAGTAGTCTTACAGAAGGGAATCCAGCTGGGCCTCATGTACTCCAAATGATGGGGTATAGAGAAGCTCGAGAGACTGGGGTTCCCACTCAGCCAAGATTTTTCGTTGGCTTGATAATATCTTAGTCTAGGGGCCATATCTATGCCACGTTAAATTTCCTTTTGTGGATGTTTATTATTTATGTCTTGTTGTTTATTTTTGTGTGTAAGGCGATACCAGCAAAACGTTAACAAGATAACAATAAACAAAGATGGTCTTTTATTGTGGATTTCCCAATCAAAAAAAGTAGATCATGTTGATGGGATCAACCAAACGAATAATGACTCTTAAATCCCTCAAATAAAATATTGTGTTTTGCCTTCTCTTGCCTAAACACCCTTCATGATCAGGGTCCATTAAAATTCGGGCTTGCCAAATCAAGGCGATTTTTAATGCACCGTGATGTTTGCGGACGACACAAGCAAGTAATGTGTGTATGTTAAAGCAAGAGGTTGGACGCAACTAGGTAAGAATCAATTGGATTAATGAAACTAGAGGCATGACAATTAGGTGTTATCTAAAGGATAAAGAATAATGAGTTATTTCACCTAATTGGACCAAGAGTTTCATCGGATGCAATTGGAATTGTTCCTACTTAAATAACCAATTCTTGGGTGACTTGCCAAAGCAAGCTCAAGAATAAGTGAAATATGGATCTTGGACCTACTAGAAAGTATACATGATATTTTCCGCATTAATGGTGAGGGCTATTAATCCGAGAAAAATAGTGGCAGCTATATTTAATGATCTAGCCATTATTGAATATAGTTAAATTGTTCAAATTACTAAAATTTCATATTTCCCGTTTTGTATAATTCTAAATGGCAAACAATCACGCATCGACATCATCCCTGCGATCTGTCCTTGAGAAGGACAAACTGTCTGTAACGAACTTCCTTGACTGGTACAGAAACTTAAGGATTGTGCTTAAGCAAGAAAAGAAGTTGTACGTCTTGGACACTCCAATTCCAGACCCACCCCAGGATGAGTCCGCTCTAGCTTATGTAAGGGCACGTCAGTATCATATAGATGATTCTAATTATGTGACTTGCCTCATGCTCTGCACCATGACCTCTGAGCTTCAGAAGCAACACGAGAACATGGTAGCCTATTATATGATCATACACTTGACATAGTGGTTTCAGGAACAGACAAGGCATGAGCGGTATGAGGTGTCCAAAGCAATGTTCAAGAGTAGTATTACAGAAACGGAATCCAGTTGGGCCTCATGTACTCCAAATGATGGGGTACATAGAGAACCTCGAGAGACTGGGGTACCCACTCAGCCAAGATTTTTCGTTCGCTTGATAATATCTTAGTCCATGGGCCATATCCATGCCACGTTATTTTATTTTTTTTGTGGATGTTTATTATTTATGTCTTGTTATTTATTTTTTGTGTATTGCGATACTAGCAAAACGTTAACAAGATAATAATAAACAAAGATTGTATTTTATTGTGGATTGCCCAATCAAAATAAGTAGATCATGTTGAAGGGATCAACCAAAAGAATAATGACTATTAAATCCCTCAAATAAAATATTGCGTTTTGCCTTCTCTTGCCTAAACACCCTTCATGATCAGGGTCCATTAAAATTCGGGCTTGCTAAAGCAAGGCGGTTTTAATTCACCATGATCTTTTGCGGACGACAAAAGTAAGTAATGTGTGTATGTTAAAGCAAGAGGTTGGACGCAACTAGGTAAGAATTAATTGGATTAATGAACCTAGAGTCATGACAATTAGGCGTTATCTAAAGGATAAAGAATAATGAGTTATTCACCTAATTGGACTAAGAGTTGCATAGGATGTAATTGGAATTGTTCCTACCTAAATAACCAATTCTTGGGTGACTTGCCAAAGAAGGCTCAAGAAGAAGTGAAATATGGATCTTGAACCTACTAGAAACTATACCTGATATTTTCCAAATTAATGGTGAGGGCTATTAATCCAGAAAAAAAGTGGGAGCTATATTTAATGATCTAGACATTATTGAATATAGTTAAATTGTTTAAAATACAAAAATTGCATATTTCAAGTTTTGTATAATTCTAAATGGAAAAAAATCACGCATCGACTTCATCTCTTCGATCTGCCCTTGAGAAGGAAAAATTGTTTCGCAATGAACTTCCTTGACTTGTACAGAAAATTAAGGATTGTCCTTAAGCAAGAAAAGAAGTTGTACGTTTTGGACACTCAAATTCCAGAACCACCCCAGGATGAGTCAGTTCTAGCTGATGTAAGGGCACGTCAGTATCATGTAGATGATTCTAATTATGTGACTTGCCTCATGCTCTGCACCATGACCTTTAAGCTTCAGAAGCAACACGAGAACATGGAAGCTTATTATATGATCATACACTTGAAACAGTCGTTTGAGGAACAGGCAAGGCATGAGCGGTATGAGGTTTCCAAAGCATTATTCAAGAGTAGTCTTACAGAAGGGAATCCAGTTGGGCCTCATGTACTCCAAATGATGGGGTACATAGAGAACCTCGAGAGACTCGGGTTCCCACCCAGCCAAGATTTTTCATTTGCTTGGTAATATCTTAGTCTAGGGGCCATATCCATGCCACGTTAATTTTCCTTTTGTGGATGTTTATTATTTATGTCTTGTTATTATTATTTTTTGTTCGGATGGCGATACTAGCAAAACGTTAAAGATAATAATAAAAAATATGATCTTTTATTGTGGATTGCCCATTCCAAATAAGTAGATCTTGTTGATGGGATCAACCAAACGAATAATGACTATTAAATCCCTCAAATAAAATATTGCGTTTTGCCTTCTCTTGCCTAAACACCCTTCATGATCAGGGTCCATTAAAATTCGGGCTTGCCAAAGCAAGGCAATTTTAATTCACCATGATGTTTTGCGGACAACACAAGCAAGTAATGTGTGTATGTTAAAGCAATAGGTTGGACCAAAGTAGGTAAGAATCAATTGGATTAATGAACCTAGAGGCATGACAATTAGGCGTTATCTAAAGGATAAAGAATAATGAGTTATTCACCTAATTGGACCAAGAGTTGCATAGGATGCAATTGGAATTGTTCCTACCTAAATAACCAATTCTTGGGTGACTTGCCAAAGCAAGCTCAAGAAGAAGTGAAATATCGATATTGGACCTACTAGAAAGTATACATGATATTTTCCGCATTAATGGTGAGGGCTATTAATGCGAGAAAAATAGTGGGAGCTATATTTAATGATCAAGCCATTATTGAATATAGTTAAATTGTTCAAAAATACTAAAATTGCATATCTTCCGTTTTGTAGAATTCTAAATGGCAAACAATCACGCATCGACTTCATCCCTGCGATGTGTCCTTGAGAAGGACAAACTGTCTGGAACGAACTTCCTTGGCTGGTACAGAAACTTAAGGACTGTCCTTAAGCAAGAAAAGAAGTTGTACGTCTTGGACACTCCAATTCCAGACCCACCCCAGGATGAGTCCGTTCTAGCTGATGTAAGGGCACGTTAGTATCATATAGATGATTCTAATTATATGACTTGCCTCATGCTGTGCAGCATGACCTCTGATCTTCAGAAGCAACACGAGAACAGGGAAGCCTATTATATGATCATACACTTGGAACAGTTGTTTCAGGAACAAGCAATGCATGAGCCGTATGATTTGTTCAAAGCACTGTTTAAGAGTAGTCTTACAGAAGGGAATCGAGTTGGGCCTTATGTACTTCAAATTATGGGGTACATAGAGAACCTAGAGAGACTGGGGTTCCCACTCAGCCAAGATTTGGCTACTGATCTTGTCTTGCAATCGTTGCGTGACAGTTATAACCAGTTCATCATGAACTATAACATGAACGAGATCAGTAAGACTCTGCCAGACTTGTTGAACATGCTAAATAAATCTGAAGAGAGCATCAACAAAGGCAATGGCAAATCCATAATGTTGATGCATTAAAGGAAGGGCAAAGGAGTTGCCTCTACTTCCAAAGGAAAGCGCAAGAAAGTTGCAAAATCCAAGGTAACCTTACAGCCCAGTGGGGGCGTGGCTAAAGGTGAATGTCACTTTTGTAGCCAGTCGGGTCAGTGGAGGAGGAATTGCCCCAAATATCTGGACGATAAGAAGCTTGGAATAGTGATTCCACTACCATCAGGTATTTATGTTATAGACGTCAATCTTTCTATTTCTTCATCTTGGGTATTGGATACTGGATGTGGTTCTCACATTTGTCGAAATGTGCAGGATTTGAAAAGAAGTAGAAGATTGGCTAAATGGGAGATAGATCTGCGCGTCGTGAATGGAGCAAGAGTTGCTGCATTACCTTTAGGCGTTTATGAACTATCTTTGCCTTCTGGACTTATTTTAGAGTTAGACAATTGCTATTATGTGCCTGCTATGAGCAGAAACAATATTTCCATTTCTTGTTTGGACGAGATGGATTTTTCTATTTCAATAAAGAAAAAGTGTTCCTCCATTTATTTTTATAGTATGCACTATTGTAGTGCGCATTTGTCTAATGAATTGTATATCTTTGATCTAAATAATCCCATCAATAACATAAATACTAAAAGGATTAAAACTAATGATTTAAATCCTACATACCTATGGCACTGTCGTTTGGGCCATATAAATGAGAAACGCATATCTAGACTCCATAAGGATGGACTTCTAGACTCATTTGATTTGGAATCGTATGAGACATGCGAATCTTGTTTATTAGGAAAAATTAAAAAGTCCCCTTTCAATAAGAAGGGTGAAAGAACTAGTGAGTTACTGGCGCTCATACATACCGATGTATGTGGGTCGTTTCCCACGCCTGCCAGAGGTGGTTACACCTACTTCATTACATTTACTGATGATTTCCATAGATATGGGTTTGTATACCTTATGAAGACCAAATCTGAATCCTTTGAATTGTTCAAAGAATTCAAGAATGAAGTAGAGAAGCAACTTGGTAAAAGTATTAAAGCTTTATGATCGGATCATGGAAGAGAATACTTAAGCCAAGATTTTGATGAGTATCTTAGAGAGTGTGGGATATTATCCCATCTCACTCCACCCGGAACGCCACAAAGGAATGGCGTGTCCGAGAGGATGAATCGCACACTATTAGATATGGTGCGATCTATGATGTCTCAAACAGATCTTCCAATATCATTTTGGGATATGCTCTAATGACGGAAGCTTTTACCATTAACCGTGTTCCATCCAAATTGTTCATGAAGACACCATATGAGATATGGACTAGGAAGCGTCCAATAGTGTCATTTATGAAGATTTGGGGCTGCGATGTCTATGTAAAGCGTTTACAATCAGACAAGCTCGGGCCAAAAGCGGATAAGTGTAAATTTGTAGGATATCCTAAGGAAACAAAAGGATATTATTTATACAATCCAATCGAGAACAAAGTGTTTGTAGCTCGGACCGGCATGTTTCTAGAAAGAGAGTTTGTCTCTAAAGAAGCAAGTGGGAGGACTGTAGAACATGAAGAAATTCAAGAACCACAAATCACTGAATCGATGATGGAACATGAACAGGAACCGCAAGTTTTTGTGGAAGAACCTGTTCAGGTAACACAGGAACTCCGTTGGTCAGGAAGAGTAGGTCACGAGCCAGAGAGGTACGAACTTCTCGTGACTGAGGCCGATGACATACCACTCATGGATGATGATCCTTCATCCTACAGGGAGGCCGTGAAAGGCCTAGACTCCAAAAAGTGGCTAGAAGCCATGAGATCCGAAATGGATTCCATGTATACCAACAAAGTATGGACTTTGGTGGAACCACCTGAAGGGGCTCGGCCCCTAGGGTGCAATTGGGTCTTCAAGAAGAATACCGACATGGTTGGCAAGGTAGTTGCCTATAAGGGGCGATTGGTGGCTAGAGGGTATAGACAGATTCATTATATTGACTATGATGAGACCTTTTCACCAGTCGCTATAACTAAATCCATTCGAATCCTACTTGTTATTGCATCATACTACGACTATGTGATTTGGCAAATGGATGTCAAAACAGCGTTCCTTTATGGGAACTTCCTCGAGGATGTGCATATGACACAACCGGAGGTTTTTGAGGATCCAAAGAATGCCAATAAAGTCTGTAATCTGTAAAGATCCATTTTTTGGATTAAAGCAAGCTTCTAGGAGTAGGAATCGACGTTTTGATGATGTAGTCAAAGAGTTTGGCTTCATTAAGAATAAAGATGAGCCTTGTGTCTACAAGAAGGTTAGTGGGAGCTCTATAGTATTTCTGGTCTTGTATGTTGATGACATAATAATCATTGGAAACAATATTCCTACTTGAAATCTGTTAAAGATTGGCTAGGAAAGTGTTTCGCAATGAAGGACTTAGGAGATGCATCTTATATACTCGGTATAAAGATCTATAGGGATAGATCTAGAAAGCTGCTCGGTCTAAGTCAGTACATATATAGACAATGTGTTGAAGGGGTTCAACATGCAAGATTCCAAGAAGGGATTCTTGCCCATGTCGCAAGGAGTCACTCTTTCTAAGACTGACTGTTCTTCCAATGAGATTGAGAAGGACCGCATGAGTATGATACCCTATGCTTCGTCCATAGGATCCATCATGTACGCCATGTTGTGTACTAGAACAGACGTATCATCCGCGTTGAGTATGGTGAGCAGATATCAGTCCAATCCGGGTGAGAGTCACTGGATTGCTGTCAAGAACATCTTAAAGTACTTGAGAAGAACTAAGGATGCGTTCTTGATATTTGGAGGTAAGGAAGAGCTAAGTGCAATTGGTTAAACTGATGCAAGCTTCCAAACCAACAAATATGACTACAGATCGCAGTCGGGATACGTTTTTTGCCTGAATGGAGGAGCTATGAGCTGGAAGAGTTCCAAGCAAGGGACAGTTGCTGATTCTACAACAGAAATTGCTGCTGGGAAGGCAACAAAAGAGGCAATTTTGATAAAGAAGTTTATCCTTGAGCTTGGTGTGCTCCCTAGCATCGTGGATCCCATAGAGTTGTACTGTGACAACTCTGGAGCGATTCCACAAGCCAAGGAACCAAGGTCACACCAGAAATTAAAGCATGTACTTAGGATATTCCATCTTATTCATGATATGATCGATCGAGGAGATGTGAAGATGTGCAAGATTCCAACGGATAACAATCTTTCAGATCCGCTCACAAAGCCACTTGCGCATCGAAAGCATGAAGGACACGCTAGATCTATAGGCATACGGGATGCACCAGATTGGCTCTAGTGCAAGTGGGAGACTGTTAGAATAGGTGCCCTAGAGGCAATCTATATTTAGTATGAATAATGTTTTGGCTATAAATTTCATTTATTAATTATTGTGATATTTAATATAATGAAGTCCTTAGATACAATGTGTTGTTTATCTTAAATATCCCTAGTCCATTATATTGGTTAATATGGCAATCAAATATAGACTAGTATGTGTGTAGATTTATATGGAGATATCAAGTCTAACACATGGGTATGCATTAGGAGTAATGGCATACTGGAATGACCCACGACGAGAAGGATACATTAGATTATGTTAAAGTCACAATACCTTCTCGTAGAGCTAATTATATTGTAATCCTTAGACTTGAAGTCACTAGATACTCTAGTTGTGGAATATCATGCTTTGATGTTATCCAACGTTGCGCCTTAACCGGGCAACTAAAAAGATAGTTTTCGGGCATGATAGGAAGCAAGCTTAGAGATCTTAGTGATGTAGAGAGGATTTTTCCTCCCACATAATGGGAGAAAATATCCATGGCCACTCGAGGGATGGTGCTTATTGAATGTCTGGCCAGACTCATATAAATCAATATGGAGATATTGATGTTATCTGCTTCCATAAGCATATTCCCAGGATCGAGGAAATATGGATTGGATATACTAGTGTGACTATTTATGTCTCGTGTCCAATCCAGATATGGAGACAAAGGGATAATGCAATATGTGATATTGGGCACAAGGTTTGTCGGGATCACTGACTTATTTCTATTAGTTGGGTTGCTTGGTTGTGTTGCTAGACACCGCTCCATGTTAGTAATTAGTTACTACAAACTAAGTAGAACCTATGGGGTCACACGTCCAATAGAGATGAACTAGAATTGGGAATTAATTAATATGATTAATTAATTAGAATGATCATTTTGCAACACCTTGCAAACTTAGTAGGACTAATATGAAAGGAAGGGACTAATCCAAGTTCATGTAGGATTAGGAAGGGCCTTTATGTAGTTAACAAGGAGTTGTTGGAATATATATAGGATGCTCCTAGCTTCCTTCCCACAACTAATGCTCATAACATAAGTGAGTGGGAGAGAAATCAAGAGAGAGAGCAAGACCACAAGGAGTCCGAAGCCCCCATGCGTCTGCCCCTACCCGACGACCACAAAGAGAGGCCGAACCCTCTCTTTGTTCTTCGTTGTGTGATTACTTCTTCCCTCTTCCTCTGGTCCAAGCTAGCACCAGGAGAAGGAAGATCTAGATCTCACCTCTAGACGTGGATCAACCGTAGAGAAGAAGACAATATTCTTCGTGTGATCTCCCAAACCAAAAGGTACACATCTTCTAAGCTCTTATCATGTTAGGATAACTCTTCCTGTAATCCTTGGTGGGCTTTGAGTAGGAAATAATTTTTGTTATTCCGCTGCGTTACCTACGTCAAAACCCAACACCCCCCCCCCCTACCCAACGACAAAGAGGTGGCCCCCCGTTCTCCTCCTCCATTGTTGTTGCTACTTGACTGGATCAAGCTTCCTGATTGTTCCTTCCCTACACGGCTAGCACGAACAGTAAAGGAAGTTCCAATTGTTGATCCTACGGTATGGGTATCAGCATAGGCGTGGACATTAATTCTGCGCAGTGATCAGCCATATTAACAAAGGTAACCCTTCTACTTCATCATGTTATGATCCTTAACATGTGATCCGTGGAGATTTTTAGGCAGAAAAACTTTTGTATTTTGGCTGCGTAACCTGCACCAAAACCCTACAGGTTTTAATGGTGGAACAGTTGTGGCAGGGATGACCTCTGTCTTGGCTGCTGCTAATGCTTCCCTTCTACTAATGGTGTTGGCTTTAGAGAGCAGGAAGGAAGAGGGGGAAGAAACGAGTTGGGAAGAGAGTAAGAGTGATGGAAGAGGTGGTGCGTTTTCTTGCCGAGGGTGTTGATGGTGGTGATGATGAAGGTGGTCATGGAGGTTGTATTGCACTGTGGCGGATGTGGTGTGCGAGGAGGTACCAGAGGTTACTTGGAGAGGTGAGCTTCCAAAAGTGGGGCAGTGACAATGGTGGCGGTGGAGTTTTGAGGAGGTGAAGAAATCTTTGTGATGGCGCCTTTTAGGAGCTATATTTCTTATGCATTTACCATGTTATTGAAAGGTTTTTGTGAGTGTTTGGAACCTAATGTTGATGAAAGATTGCATATTTATCACTTGTTTCTTCATATGTTCAATTCCAATCCGGGCACGTCTTATATGTTTACTTATGCTTAATTGACGGATTTAATCGCTTGGTATAGAGTTTGTTGTATTTGACAGGAAGCAGGGCTTAAGGAACGCATTGGATCAGGGACGTGAGCTTCGGAATCTAGGAGGCGCAAGGAAAGAGAACCAAGAAGAGAAGACTCAAAAAAAATCATGCGGATATATTTGCACGAATAGGATTCTTATTCGCACAAAAACTCTTCATGAGAAAGGTCGGTATTCACACGTATATAGGCTAGAGATGGCACAAACTTTGGGGTTATTTTGAAAATATCAACAATTGTTCTTCCTTACTTCGACCTAGGAAAAAGAGGATGGAAGAGCAGATCAAGAATTAATCATATTGATGTAAGTCATCATCTCATAAGAGATCATTCTGAAAAAAGGTGATGTGTCTTTGTCTATCATATCTACTACTATGCAAGTTGCTAATATTTTCACTAAACCATTACGAGATGAGAGGTTTGCATCCCTGAGGCTTGAATTGGGTGAGTTAAACAGGGATGTATTGGTTTAAGGGGAGTATTAGATCATATATGTGCTTATGTGTGAAATTTCAAAGACTTGGAACCATGCTTTCCTAGCCTTGGAAGCATGCTTCAAAGCTTTGAAGTTTTCTCTCAGTTTTGCAGAATCTCAAAGCTTTAGACCTCTGCTTTAAAGCTTTGGAGAATAATCTGCTAATTTGTTCAAAAAGTGTATCAGTGAATATATGGTATTATCTTGATAGATAATCACGAAATATTTGATTTTTTCAGAGATTTTCTCAAAAGATCTTAAAATATCTCAAAATTTCTTCTAGATATGTTTTTACATGCAGTTTCAAAAAAGAGTCCTCTTTTAACCAATCAACTCAGAAACTCTTTCCTACTTATAAGATACTTCAGGGATTTTTCTCTCTATCGCAATATCTATTTCTTGTTCTCTATCTCTCTCACTCTCTATTCTCTCTAATTATTATCTAAACCCTGAACCCAATGGAAAGAAAATAAAAGAGGATTCAACAGAAAAGTCAGAGTTCTACAGTGAGGCAAAAGAGAAGAGCTAATAGGAAGACAGAGATAACTATCTATGATTTAGATTCATATAGGACTGCAAGCATGCAAGAAGCTTCACCTCCAGCAAAGAAGATCAGAAAGGAGAAGGAAATGCAAGAAACTGGGTCAGAATCTGTGGAGGAACAGGGAAAGAAGGATCATGGTGATCAATCTCAGTCAAAGAAGAAAGAAGGAGAAAATAATAATAAATCTGGAGAAGAGAATAAAGAAGTTCAGACTCCAAAGAAGAAGAAACTAGAGGAGAAGAAAGATTATCAGGCTTTAGAACAGAAGAAAAGGGTTAAGCACAGTGCTGTGAAGACCAAGGGAAACGTCTCTGGTTTTGGTAAGAACATACTTCCTGAATCTTGGTTTATTAATTCAGAAGTTAGGGGAATTTGGATGGATGGGTATGCATCATCTAAGATAGCTTATTCAGTCTGTTTTTTGAAGATTTATTGAATAAACTGGATATTGACTACATTAGGAAACTTAGATAATCATCTGGTTGGAAGTTGTTAAACTCTAGCTCTGAGGCTTATCCTAGGTTGACTAGACTGTTTTATCTGAATTTGGTGCAAGAAGGTGAATAAAGTTATGTTTTAACATCTGGGGTAGCAGGTGTTGATATAAGATTAGATCATAAAGTGTTTGCCTAAGTGTTTGGGATTCAAAGTAAGTACAAGGTTCATGAGCATCCTGAAAGAAAAGAGTGTTTGGAGAAAGCCAAGTATGAGTTCTTTTTAGAGGGTACACCTTCTGGAACAAAGCAATTGACACACTCTGTGTTAAATTATGAAGCCAAAATTATGTTTTCTATTTTGATGTATTTGATCTGTCAAGGCTTTGACATTGATCTCCCTAGTGTTATCATGGAGCATATGGTGTATTGTGGAACTAGGACTAGGAATCATTCCCTCCCTTATGTGAATCTGTTGCCACTATTCTTTCAACACTTTAAGGTGCTTGTGAAATATGAGGACAATATCACTAGTGGATTTTGTTTGGTTGATGAGAGTTCTCTCCAAAGGATTGGAGTTGTGCAGACTAGAAAAGGTAGCTGGAAATTTGTTTTTGAGTTGTCTGAAAAAGAGCTTAAAGAGAAGGACTTCCTCAAGCCTAAAGTTGTAACCACCCTGAAAGACTTCAACAAATCTAAATTTCTCTCAGATTATTGACAGGGTTGAGAACCTAGAAGATGGACTGGAGGATTTGAGGCAAGGTAAATTTGACTTGTCTACTGAGTTTGGGAAATTCAAATATTTGATGGTAGGGAAGCTTGACTTGATCATCAAAGGCTTGAACCCTGAAAAACCGCCATCTACTGAGAGTAAGTATGAGGATGTTGGTGAAGCTGCTCATAAAGAAGAGGTTACTGCAAAAGAGACTTTTTGTTGAGGAAACTAGTGATGAAGAGGAGGCTGGTAATGTAGAAGAATCTGATGATGAGGAAGCATATATAGCTGCAGATGCTGAGAAATTTGAGAAAACTGAGAAAGAGGATGCGGAGGAAGAACAAGGATCAACTGATGATGAACAAGAGGAAGATGAGCATGTGAAAGCTGAGACTGCAAAAGGGAAGGAAAAAGGAAAGAGAAAAGCTTCAAGTGGAAATAAGAAAGCATGGAAGCCTTGAACCTCTCCTTTCTGTTTATTTTATTTCTTCTTTTCCAAAGCCTTGAAGTCTGCTTATTATTTTCTTAAGTTTTTTTTTTGTTATTTCCAAAACTCTGAACAAGATCCTACATTTCTTCTACTCTTTTGATGAAAGTCAAAAAGGGGGAGAAAGTATGTGTTTAAGTGGAGATTCTGTGTAATATTTTTGGATGATGATGCTATAGGTTTTACTTATGTATGATTAGCTTCAGTTTGGATTTATTTTCATTTTGGTTTATTCTTGTGCAATGTGGTACTTGTTGAGTAGTCTTATTTTTGCTTCTATATTGTATCTGCTGGATTTTTATTGTTATTGAGTTGCATGATATTGTGCAAAGCAAGAATATTTGTTTTGTCTTTCATCAAGGGGGAGATTGATAATTCAATCCCATTGAATTAATGAGGTATATGAACTTAAGGGGAGTTAGTATTTTGGAAGTGAGGAAATACATAAATTCTAAGAGACAGGTTCAAAGCTCCAAAGCTTTGAAGCTTAGCTTCAGCTTATGAATTTGTTGTTTTCTGACAAGCTTATGTGTTGCAGGCTAGATTTCGGATTGAATGTTGTTAATAGTGTCTCTTACAAATATTCTTAGGCTTGTACAATGAGTTGTTTATGCTAAAAGACTAACGAGTTGTTTGGCTTCAAGGATCATTGTTAGTTGCCAAAGCTTTGAAGGACTGTCAAAGTTCCAAAGCTTTGAAGGTTACCTTTGAGATCTTGTTAGTTTCTTCTTTGACTAATTGATTCTTTGTGCAGCCTGATTCAGTTGTTTATGCGATTGATTACTGACTTGTTGTGAGTCATAATCTCATCACTTATAATCATTTAAGACATAAACATGTTATTTATGTAGGTTTTAGTCTGCATTAGAAAATAGTTGGGTTTATTGTTGAAACTGTTTTGTCTAACAGATTCAGAATTTCTATGTTATTTTATCTGGATTCTGTTTGATCTTGTGATTGAGTTTTTGCAGGGTTGTTCGTCGTTCAAACCCTTCTAATAAAATCAATTAAGATATAAAAATATAGTTGTTAAAGAAGCACTTTGAGGGTTGAGGATTTTTTAAGGAGTTTGTTCCTAAAATCTCTCAAGTTGGTTTTGCAATTTGTTATAAGATAGATTTTAATTTCAAAGAGCTGCATAGAGCTGAAACACTGTGAAAGGAAGAGAGTTCATTCGTGGAAGATCTACATTCATCTCTTCATTCATTCTTTCATTCAAGGATTAAACACACAAGAATGTTAATCATCCAGATTCTGAAGAATACTTCTGAACATTATTTTCTTATCTGTTTTCTGTGTTCTTCAGTTAGTCTTCATTGTATTATTTTCATATATTTTTCAACCTCATCAACGTTAGTAAGTTAGTTGTTCAAGTGAACTACAAGAGGTTCTTACTGTTTCATTAGATTGTAGATGTAACTAGATAGGTTTGGAACCACAAGCTGTATAAGTGTAAGGTAGTTCACTTAGGCTTGAGATCTAGGGTAAATATGTTATTAATAAGAAGTTGTTCAAATCCTGGAGGGATAGTATCCCTCAAACGGATAGTAGGCCCATTGGTGGCTGAACATCATAAAAAAATCCTTGTGTTCATTGCTTTACTTTACAGTTATTCATTCTGCAAACAAAACTACACAAACAGGCAGCTCAAAAGCTTTGGAAAATTTCCAGTCTCGAAGCTTTGAAGCTCCAGTCATCTTCTTTTTGTTTCAAACTAATTCAAAACTTTGCCAAGTCTTGAGATTACTATTTAACTCTGTTTTTAAGTTTTAGAAGGTCATTGTTAGCAAAAGTTTGCAAACTCTATTCAACCCCCCACCCTGTTATAGAGTATTAAGATCTTGTTTATAACTACATTACACAATTTTCATAGAGCACAACTGTTTGGGAAAATATCGTTACATCTTGCTCCTGGCCAACTGTTGGTAAATGGTGAACTCTAAGAAGCTGAAAACTTCTATAATTACTTCTTTCAGCAAATGTAAAACAGCACAACTTGGAACCTATAGTAAAGAGGTAGCTTTGATGTATAATTTAGCATTATATATGATATCGAGATGGTATTTTAATGTTATATGGGAACCCTTCGTTCAATAAAAGTTGAATGTCAGAGCTCCAACTACTGTAGGTACGACTGTAGGAAAGAAAGAACATGGTTTGAGCAATTTGACGAATATTGTTGGAAAGGCATAGAAAATTTTGGCGCTCACTGATTTATAATTGATGTTGTAACCAACTAATTGTTGTTGTTTTGTTTGAGCTTATTAGTCTCGAATATAATTAATCTTTATGAGACCCTTTTGTGAAAGGCCGTACATGATAGTGGCGTGCGTAAATCCCCATATTTGACTCGAAAAAGGAGAAGCACCATGGATGGAAGTAATGGAGAAGCTTTCATCTGGTCTACCTGTAATGCTGGACGGCGACATGAAAAATATCTTATGCTGAGGTATATATAGTCAACCTTCCATATATTGCATTGTCTTCTGGTTTTAGTATTTTTATTCCATTGACACTGCAAAGGATATTTGGTTAAGTTGTTTGAAATTAGTCACAGTATAATTAATTCTTATTTAATCGCTCGAGATGTGCAAAGGAATGTTCAAAACACGGGTAACAAAGCATGATCTTTAAGAAGTAAACACCTTGCATGAAAATACACTTTGATTGATGATGTTGGTTTTTGGAGCGTATGTTTAATTTAAAAAATTGGAGTTGTTATTTGTCAACCTAGCTCCTACTGTATCTTGGTCAGTTATAACCTGATATAGAAAGGTATGCAACAGAACCTGAGGGCCTCCTCCTAACATCACCATGGAAGAGCGAGACATACTTGGCAATCACATAGATCTAGTTCACGTTAGCATATTTAGAAATTTATTAGTGTGCTTATCGCATTTATAATTTTTGCTTTGAAGTGTTCATACCAAGATTCTATTTTGTACAAAATGTAATGTCCCAATGTTCACCAAGAAGGTCAACTTGCCTTAATCAACTTGGTATCCACATTTACCCCGTGACACCAATGGATTAAAATCCCTTCCAACCAAAAACTTGGATGTGGAAACATCTGAATCATGTACGTATCTCATTTCGAAACAGTTTGTATTTCCCGACTTATGTCTCGTAATGGATGTTTAATATTTGGTGGCAGCTCCACCTGCAAGCAATAGCGGGAGGGGTGTAACGCCCGATCGGAAATTGAGGAAGAATGTGGATGAGTCAGAAAAGGTGAATGTGAATATAGCTCCTGGAAAACGTCGACTAGTCGGTGCAAATTACAAAGAGGTCACTATTGAGGTTAACGTAGCCGGTACGCACGCACGCACTACTTGAGATACCAACATGAAAGAAGATGAAACATGTTCCCAAAAATCTTTGGTCCTCGTTTCGCGTGATCTTTTTCTTCCTCCTTTCTCCTGTTGCTAGCACAAAGATGTTGGAAGGACTCTGGTGCAATCCTATGTGTAGATACTTGTAGATACGTGGACACAATTCTACGTGAAAGTGATTAATTTATACAAACAAGTTACACACCAATTCTTCCTTTACTACGTTATGATAGCTTTTCTTACGATTCATTGAGGGTCTTGAACAGAATTGTTTTATTGTATTTTCACTGCGTAATCTGTATCAAAACCCTAAAGTGGTATTAGAGCCACATGTCGTAGTGCATAACGTAGTAGAGGATGAGCTAAATTTACGTATCGTACTGAAATTAGAAAATTGTGTTCACATATGATGTGTATTTTAATGATTTGAAAAACTAGGGTTTAGACACAATTGGGGAAAAAGGGGGTTCTCTCTACAATTGGGTAATTGCTCACAAGGAAACAAACTTTCCTCTGGGTTCGGCCAAGGAGACTGCCCCCTTCCTAATGGCGAAAGCAACGTGGTCGTGGGGCTAGCCGGGGCGGCCAACTACAAGTTTGACCGCGCAGGTTGGCCCCACCGGCCTAGGCGCGGCCCGGACGGTCCCTAGGGGTTCGGCCAACTTGTTTGATGGACCCCTTGGACCGTTTTAACCCTAAAAAATACCAAATTCAACTAAAATTGACCAAGAGTGTTAAAATTGGATTTTAATTGTATTATGTGCTTATGCATGGCGATTGGATGTGGCCTTAGTTGTGGATGATGTGGATGTTTACTTTTGTGGTTCAGTTTTATTGTATTTAAATTAATTAAGTTTTCTGGCCTGCATGTCGTCTTCTTCTCAACTTGTGTGGTCTCTCTATTTGGTATAGGTGCTAGATAGTATTAAATAATTAGATGATAGCCATGGAGAAGAAGCTTAAATACCACAGAAATCACAAGAAGGCGTTATTCCACAAGCGAAGGCGCATGGACTAAAGATGGAGGCACGTGGAGGTGAGCTTGCTATTTTAGGGTTAATAGATATTCTCATTGGATTGAGAATATCTTAATTTTTGGAGACCACATCCACATCACGTGTATTTATTATTTAATTATTTATTGTCTTGTTATTTATTTTTGGTGTATGGTTGATGCATGCAAAACGTAAAAAGATAATAATTAAAAACTGGATCTTTTATTTGGGATTTCCCAATCCAAATAAGTACACCCAGTTGATTGGATCAACAAAACAATCAAAAATTGACAAGGAAATCCTCAATAAAAATATTGTATTTTGCCTTCTCGTTAGTTAACACTCGTCAAAACTATAATGTCTTAAACTCGCGCTTTCCAAATCAAGGCGATTTGATTCATCATAGGATGTTCGATGGCACAAGCTCGTAATGTGCAATTGTTGAAGTAAGAGGATGAACGCAACTAAGCTACTTCAATAGGATTGAAAGCTTAGAGGCAAGGCAATTGGAATTATATGTGGGATAGATAAATAAAGAGTTATTCGCCCAATTCAACCAAGAGTTGCATAGGATGCAATTAGAAGGTGTTCCTTCCTATATAACTAATTCTTGGGTGACTTGCTAAAGCAAGATCAAGAAGAGGTGAAATATGAATCTTGGCCCACTAGAAAGTGTATGATATTTTCCGCATTAATGGTGAGGGCTATTAATCTGAGAAAAATAGTGGGAGCAATATTTAATAATCTAGCCATTGTTAAATATCCTCATTTGTTCACAAAGTACTAAAACTTGTATATTTCTCATTTTGTAGAATTCCAATTTCAAACAATCAATCTACATCGACTCTATCATTGCAGGCTGTCCTTGAGAAGGATAAGATGCCTGGAATCAATTTTCTGGACTAGTACATAAACTTGAGAATTGATCTCAAGAATGAAAAGAAATTGTACATTCTATAGGAGCCAATTCCATAATCACCAGTGCCTAATGCTTCCACCACCATTAGGAAGGAACATCAGAAGATCGTTGACGATTCTAATGATGTGACTTGCCTGATGCTATGCACCATGACCTCTGAGCTTCAGAAGCAACATGAGAACATGGAAGCGTATGATATGATCATACATTTGAGGCAGCTCTTCCAAGAGCAGGCCAGGCATGAGCTGTATGAAGTATCTAAGGCCTTGTTCAAATGTCATCTGTCAGAGGGGAACCCAGTGGGACCTCATGTCCTGCGCATAATTGCGTACCTGGAGAATTTCACATTCTTGGGGTTTCCGGTGGGTCAAGATTTGGCCACTGATCTCATCCTGCAATCGTTTCCGGATGGTTGTAGCTAGTTCATCATGAACTATAACATGAATGAGATCAACAAACCTCTGCCAGATTTTCTCAATATGTGGAGGACAGCTAAACAAAGCATTAACAAGGGAAAATGCAAGGCATAAGGATGGTCAATAAAGAAAAGAGCAAGCAAGTTGCTTCAACCTCCAAAAGGAAAGGAAATGCAGTTTCAAAACCCAAGGAAGTTCCCTTGAAACCTGCTGGCGGGGTGGTTAAGGGCACGTGTCACTATTGTAGTCAGACATTGCCACTGGAAGAGGAATTTTCCCAAATGTCTGGAAGATAAAAGGCTCAGAATAGTGATTCCACCACCACCAGGAATTTTGTTATATATTCCAATCTGTTTATCTCTTCATCTTGGGTATTGGATACTGGATTTGGATCTCACATTTGTCGAAATGTGCAGGATCTAAAGAGAAATAAACGGCTGGCTAAAGGGGAGATAGACTTGTTCGTAGGGAATGGAGAAAGAGTTGCTGTATTTGCCATAGGCGTTTATGAGTTATCTTTACCTTCAGGACTTATTCTAGAATTAGACAATTGTTATTTTGTGCCTGCTATGAAGAGAAACATTATTTCAGTTTCTTGTTTGGACAAGAAAGGTTTTTCCAATAAAATAAAGGACAAGTTTTGCTCCATTTATTTGTATGGTTTGCATTATTGTAATGCTTTATTGTCGAATGGATTATATTTCCTTGATCTAGGTAATTTCGTCTATAACATAAATACCAAGAGGATTAAAACAAATGATTTAAATCCTACTTTATATGGCATTGTCATTTAGGCCATATAAACGAGAAACGCATTTCTAGACTCTACAAGGAAGGATTTCTAGACTCATTTGATTATGAATCATATGAGACATGTGAATCTTGTTTATTAGGAAAAATGACAAAGTCTCCTTTCAAGAAGAAACGTGGGAGGACTAGTGAGTTATTGGCACTCATACATACTGATGTGTGCGGACCGTTTCTCCCGCGTGCCAGAGGTGGTTATCTTTATTTCATTTTATTTACTGATGACTTCAGTAGATATGGATTTGTTAACCCTATGAAGGCCAAATCTGAATCCTTTGAAATGTTCAAAGAATTCAAATAATGAAGTAGAGAAGCAAATTGGCAAGAGCATTAAGGCTCTACGATCGGATCGTGGAGGAGAATACTTAAGCCAAGAGTTTGACGACTACCTTAGAGAGTGTAGGATCTTGTCCCAACTCACTCCACCTAGAACGCCACAGTGGAATGGTGTGTCCGAGAGGAACAATCTAACTCTGTTGGACATGGTTCGATGATGTGTCAAGCTGATCTTCCAATATCGTTTTGGGGACACACTCTATTACGTACAGCTTTCACCCGTAACCGTGTTCCATCTAAATGATTCATGAAGACACCATATGAGATATGGGCTGAAAGGCGCCCCATAGTGACTTTTATGAAGATTTGGGGCTTCGATGTCGATGTAACACATTTACAAACAGATACGCTCGGGCCCAAGTCGGATAAGTGTAAGCTTGTGGGATATCTTAGGAGACGAAAGGGTATTACTTCTACAATCCGGTCGAGAACAAAGTGTTTGTTGCTCGGACCGGTGTGTTTCTAGAAAGAGAGTTTGTCTCTAAAGAAGCAAGTGGTAGGACTGTAGAACTTGAAGAAATTCAAAAACCACAAACCACTTATCCTACAATGGAACATGAACAGGAACCACAAGATGTTGTGGAGCAACATGTTCAAGTAACACAAGAACTTTGTAGGTCGATTAGGGTGCGCCAGGAGCCAGAGAGGTATGAACTTCTCGTTATTGAGCCCGGTTCACTACTCATGGATGATGAGCCTACTACCTATGGAAAGGCCATGAAAGGGCCAAACTCTCAGAAGTGGCTTGAAGCCATGAGATCCGAAATGGAATCCATGTATACCAACAAAGTATGGGATTTGGTGGAACCACCCCAAGGGGCTCGGCCCATAGGGTGCAAGTGGGTCTCAAGAAGAAGACTGTCATGGATGGCAATGTGAATGCCTATAAGGGTCGATTGGTGGCAAAAGGATTCAGACATATGGTATTGACTATGATGAAACTTTTTCCCTAGTCGCGATGACCAAATCCATTCAAATCTTACTTGCTATTGCAGCTTATCACGACTATGAGATTTGGTAGATGGATGTCAAAACAGCATTTCTGTATGTAAACCTCCTTGAGGATGTGTACATGACACAACCAGAGGGTTTTGAGGATCCAAAGCATGCGAACAAAGTCTGTAAGTTTCAACGATCCATTTATGGATTGAATCAAGCTTCTAGGAGTTGGAATCTATATTTTGATGATGCAGTCTAAGAGTTTGGCTTCATCAAGAACGAAGATGAGCCTTGTGTTTACAAGAAGTTTAGTGGGAGCTCTGTTGTGTTTTTGGTCCTGTATGTAGATGACATACTGCTCATTGGAAACGACATTCCTACCTTGCAATCTGTTAAATTTTGGCTAGGGAAGTGTTTCTCAATGAAGGACTTAGGAGATGCAGCTTATATACTTTGTATCAAGATCTATAGGGATAGATCCAGGAAACTACTTGGCCTAAGTCAAAGTACATGTATAGACAAGGTGTTGAAACGATTCAACATGCAAGAATCGAACAAAGGATTCTTGCACATGTCGCATGAAGTCACCCTTTCGAGGTTGATTTTCCTTCCAATCAGATTTAGAAGGACCGCTTGAGTATGATCCCATACGTGTCGGATATTGGATCTATCATCTATCATGTACGCCATGTTATGTACTAGACCAGATGTGTCATGCGCGCTGAGTATGGAAAGCAGATACCAGTCCAATTCGGGTGAGAGTCACTGGATTGCTGTCAAGAATATCCTTAAGTACTTGAGAAGAACTAAGGATGTATTCTTGATATATGGAGGTAAGGAAGAGCCGAGTGTAAATGGTTACAGTGACGCAATCTTCCAAATCGACATAGATGATTTCAGATTGCAGTCGGGCTTCGTGTTTCGCCTGAATGGAGGAGTTGTGAGCTGGAAAAGTTCCAAGCAAGAGACGGTTGCTTATTCTACAACTGAGGCCGAGTACATTGCTGCGTCTGGAGCAACAAAGGAGGTTGTTTGTATTAAGAAGTTCATCACTGAGCTGGGTGTGGTTCCTAGTATTGTGGATCCCATAGAGTTGTATTGTGACAACACATAGGCGATCGCACAATCCAAGGAACCCAGGTCACACCAGAAATCCAAGCACGTACTCAGGAAGTTCCATCTTATTCGAGAGATTTTAAATAGAGGAGATGTGAAGATATGAAAGATTCCTACATATGAGAATTGTTAGATCCACTTACAAAGCCCCTTGTTCAGCGCAACCATGAAGGACACACTAGATCTATATGCATACGAGATGCACCATATTGGCTCTAGTGCAAGTGGGAGACTGTTAGGAATGGATGCCCTAGAGGCAATCTTATTTTAGTATGAACATTATTTTGGCTAAAATATTCATTGTATTATTTATGGAGATATTTAATATAATGAAGTCCTTATATTGCAATGTGTTGTTTATCTTAAATATCCATAGTCCATTATATTGATTAGTAGGACGATCACTATAGAATAGTTTGTGGGTAGATTGTTATGGAGATATCAAGTATAACACATGGGTATGCATTATGTGATAATGGCATACTGGATTGACCCACCACAAGAATGCTACATTAGTTATGTTAACGTCACAATTGCTTCTAATTGTGACAATGGTATTGTGGTCCTTAGACTTGAATTCACTAGATACTCTAGTTGTGGAATATTATGTTTTGATTTCGTCAAACGTTACACTGTGACTGGGTAGAAATAAAGGCGGTTATCAGACATAGTAGGAAGCAAGCTTAGAGGTGGTAGTGATGTAGAGAGGATTTGTCCCTCCAACATATGGGAGCAAATATCCATGGCCACTCGACGGGTAGAGCTTATAGAATGTCTAGCCAGAGTGAGATAAATCAATATGGGTATTGATGTTATCTGCACGGATAAGCCTATTCCCAGGATCGAGAAACTATGGATTGGATATACGAGTGTGACATGTATGTCTCGTGTCTAATCCGAATATAGAGACAAAGGGATAATACAATACGGTAACATTGGTCACAAGGTTTGTCGGACCACTGACTATTTCTATTAGTTGGGTGGCATAGATGTGTTGCTAGACACGCTCTATGTTAGTAATTGTTACTACCAACTAAGTAGAAACCTATGAGGTCAAGGTGGACTAATCTGTGTATGGACATGATTAGTATTAGGGAAAATATGTAGTTAATAAGGAGTTATTAACTATATAAGGGTACTCCTAGATTTCTCATTATTCTTTCAAAATTGTGAGAGAGAACAAAGCAAGGAGATAGAGACAGAGCAAGGGTAGAAGCCCTCACCCGTCCGCTACGTAATCCATATCAAAACCCTACAAATAGAGTATGGCAACTTTTTCCAAAAGAGTGGTTTTAAAGCAAAGTGTGAGATCAGACGGTGTTTCAAGGCCTTGAACTCAAATTCAAGCCTTTGAAACTAAAAACAGGTAGTGAGAAAAATATACTGATCTTTTTCAAGGCCTTGAAATGCCTATCAAGGTCTTGACTGAAAACTTGGTTTGAAGCAGTTAACAAGATGAGCATATAACTGAAAAGTAAATGCAAGGAACACAGTGATTTTACAGAGTCCAGTCCTCAATGACCTACGTCTCTGCTTGAGGGATCTAACCCCTGCAAGATTTTCAACAGACTTCTTATTAATCAAAAGCTAAGCCCTAGATCTCAAGCACATATAATTTGCATACTCTATTACAGCTTGTGGTTCTCTCTAACCTATCTAGTACCTGCTCTACCTAACTGATTAAATAATAATCTCTTGTTGTTCCTCTTGAAAAACACCACGAGATTAAGATTTAATAAGTATTAACGGAATGATATAAAAATGAAGTACATAATGAAGAACACTACACAGTGAAGCAGTTAAGTCTGCAGTGTTCTTCTGGAACTTGAATTGGATGAAATTGATATTCCTCAGTGTTTTTTGTCAATCCTTGATACCTGTTTGAATCTCTGCAATTTTCAGTGCTTCAAATTTTCTCTCAACAACCTACTTATCATGCTTGTTTGAAATGCTGAATATATATGATCTTCTTCAACAGAATTTCCTAAAAATAAGCAACAAATCTTTGACTATTTAATAGCTCAATTTCAAAGGCTAGTTGCTTGATATCTTCCAACATATTGATCTGATCTTCCTTCTGTAGGTCTTCAGAAAGTCCAGTCATATTTCCATAAATGTAGAATCAATTTGCCATCTAGAGTTCCTTCTTTGCATATCAGTATATAAGGAAACTTCCCTGTAAAATAGATAGCTAGTAATCCATGCAAATACTCCGACAAAGCACTGAGATTATCACATAATAAAACCTCACATTAGTTTCTATTTCTTCATCTAAAGTAGTATAATCAAGTACAAGAGATTTAAGATTATTTGAATGATGAACTCCCCCTGAGTTCCTGCTTATGAACTACTGTTTAGTTTGACGGCCTTGAAGATAGTTTCTAAGCTTTGAAACCAAAACTCAGTTTCAAGGCTTTGAACTCTGTTTCAAGTCCTTGAAACAAGCTGTGAACTTACAAGCTCCCCTTGATGAAAGACAAAACTACTAATCTGATTAACCTGAATTTATGCAAAAGATAAACATTAGCATTCAATCAGTAATAGATATAACATATCAAATAGTTATATAACCTAATCCATAATTGAATAAAAAACAAGCTAAGTTACCAAAAGCACAAAGTACTTAATCAGTTCACAAACCAACTGTTGCACATCAAAACCAAGAAAACTGAAAGTATATATCCACCTAAATTTATCCCCCTTTTTGACTTTCATCAATAAGGATGAGAAAATATTGGATCAAATTGTTTTGAAAATAATGAAATGCAATTTTGAAAGAAGGATGATGTCAAGCCTTTGAAAAGAGGCTCAAAGCTTTGAAAGAAAGAAAGACTAGAATCAAGGTTTTGGGTCTTCATCTCCCTTAGGCTCTGTAGTTTCCTCCTAATCACATTCTTCTTCATCCTCTTGTTGTTCTTCTAACTGTGCCACTTCCTTACCAATCTTATAAGCAGCCACATTACCTTCAAACAGTTCTGCTGAAGTCACAATTATAGGAACCTTTTCTTTCTTTTTCTGCTGCTTCAGTTCTTTGAGAGGCATGTCAGAGTCCACAATGTCTTCTTCTTACTCCCCATCCCCAGTAGTATTTGCACCTGCATCTGTATCTCCAACAACCTGCTTTCCAGCACCCTTATCCCCAGCTTCACTCTCAGTACTTTGTTCATCCAACAAATCAATTATGGAACCTGCCTTCTTTGATTCCTCTAGAACCTATGACACTTCCTCTTCCACATGGATCAAGTTGATACTTCTGAAGACAATCTCAAGCATATACTTCATTTGTTTTATGCTTCAAATCATCCAACTCATTGTCAATGAAGTCTAACCTTTGAAGAACTATGGGTTGGTCTAGAGATTGAGAGGGTAGGGTTGATGGATAGGGTAGATATTTAGGTTTAGGGAACTTCTTACCCTGCAACTCTTCTGCAGAAAAATCAGTATAGAGCTTCCATGCTCCTTCATTGGTTTTTACAATGCCAATCCTTTGAAAAGCCTTTTCATCAAGCATTCCAAAACCAGTGGTGATTGTCTCTTCCCTATCAACTAGGATTTCAAGGTGTTAAAATAAGAGTGTAAGGAGGTTGGCTTAGGGTAAAGGATGTTTCCTTTGTTTGTAAAGGATTAAAGCATGTGTTCCATCACAATGTCTGGCAGATCAACCTCATAAGCATGCATAACCAGATACATCAAATACAGTACCCAATCAGAAAGCAACTCTTTTGAATTCTCCTTAGGTACTACACACCTCATCATAATAGTGAAAAAAAATCTTAGCTTCAACTGTCAACACAGAGTGAGTTAACAGTTTTGAGGTTGTAGCTACATTAGATAAAAAGAACTCCTCTTTAGCCAACTTCAAAGCATAAATTTTACTAGGAAGATTATCTATATTGTACCTCTTGGGACATCCTAAGACATTGGCAAACTCGGAATGGTCTAGCTCCATGTTAACCCCAGCAACCTTAGAAGATATGGTCAAGGGTAAGGATTTACCTTGTTTTATGTTCAAATATAACAGTCTGGTAAGCCTAGGGTATGCAATTTCTGATGGATTAAGGATTCTCCGAAGAGAGATCTGTTTCAATGCATTCTAGATTCATACCATTCAACATGCTAGTACTGATCAAGCTATAGCATGCTATAGGAGTTGAAGCAAAACCATCCAACCAATTTCCTCTTGCAGAATGACTGGTAAACCACTTGCTAGAGAGTTTTCTTACCAGTAGGAGATTTCTTTTTTGAGTAGATATGTAGTTGTTTCCCAGTGTCCTTCTATGTTTCTTGAATCTACAATCCATAATCATTCTCTTTTCCATTGTATGCTTTCTGAAGCTTCTTCTTCACCTTCTTAGGGCTTTCAATCTGAATCCATCTATGTTTCTCAGAACCACCTAATGGATCTGACTTCTCCTTCTTGCTGAAATTAGCAGTCTATTCTTTCTTGTCCTTCTTGCTCTTCTTATTTGGATGAGGAAAGGAAGGCCTTGGTGGACTAGGAGTTATGGAACTAGATCCATCACAGATGGCTTGAACTTCATCTTATGTATCTTTTCTCTTCTGAAATGTTCTTTTCTTTGATCCTCCAGCCATCCTGATTCTTTAAGAGACTCTACTTGTTCTCATTAGGGTTTGGGATTTTTTAGAAGAGAGCGGCAAGAGTAAAGAATACGGGAGAGAAGAGAGGAGATTAATACTAAAGAGTTTGAGTTTGAAAAGGAAACTGAATATTCCGAGATATTTGAAGAAGTAAGGATTGTGTGTGACGTGTGGAAAGAAATATTATAATATTAAATTAAAAATATTTGATTTAAAAGGTGAAAACAATGTTAGGAAATTATCTACAGAGATAACACCCATCATCGGAGATCCATTTATTGACTATGTAGTATACATATTTATTTTCAAAGTTTTGAAAAGAGTTTCAAGTGTTGAAAAATTGTAGCACTGAAAGCAGATAAAATCAAGGTTTTGAAAAGCTTTTCAAGGCATTAAAAAACTTTTCAAAACATTGAAACACATAATCCTTACCTGATACTCCCCTAAACCAATGCTTCCTCGTTTAACATGCCCAGTTCTAATCTCAAGGCTGTGAATCTATCTTCTGGCAATGGTTTAGTGAAGATATTTGCAAACTGCATGTTAGTAGGCACAAATGACAAAGATACATAACCTTTCTCCACATGATCTCTGATGAAATGATGTCTGACATCTATGTGTTCAGTTCTTGAGTGCTGAAATGGATTCTTAGTAATTGAAATTGCACTAGTGTTGTCACATTTGATTGGGATATCTCTAAACACATAACCCAAGTCTCTCATCTGTTGAGCTATCCATAGTAATTAAGAGCAAAAATCTCTAGCTGCTATATATTCAACTTCTGCAGTTGATAATACCATTGAATTTTTCTTCTAAGAATGCTAGCTTATCAATGATGATCCAAGAAACTGGAAACACCCTGAAGTGATTTTTCTATCAACTTTATATCATGCAAAATCAGCATCAGAATAGCCACACAAAGAGAAGTTAGGCTGTTTAGGATACCAAAGCCCTAAGTCTTTGGTACCATTGAGATATCTGAAGACTTTTGATAGCCAATTAGTGTGGTTCTTTAGGATCATCTTGAAATCTAGCCCACATAAAAACACTAAACATAATTTCTGGCCTACTTGCAGTTAGATAAAATAGTGAACCAATCATACATCTGTATTCTTTCTGGTTCACACTCTTACCATCCTGATCTTTGTCTAAAGAGAGTGTAGAACTCATGGATGTTTTAGCAGCCTTGGATTGAGACAAGTTATACTTGTTTAGCAGATCCATGGTGTACTTACTTTGATGTAGAAAAATTCCCTTCTTCATTTTTTGCACATAAAGTCCAAGAAAGAAATTTAACTTTCCCATCAAGCTCATTAGAATTCCCTGCTCATAAGAATTGAGAAATCTTTGGAAAGAGAATCATTAGTAGTACCAAAAAAATGTCACCAACATAAATCTGTAATACTAGAATGTCTTTCTCATGAGTCTATATGAAAAAAATTTATCAACCATGCCTCTTTTAAACCATTTTCAAGCAGAAAATTTGAGAATCTTTCATACGAAGCTCTTGGAGCCTGTTTCAAACCATAAAGAACCTTGTCAAGTTTATAAACATAGTTGGAAAACTCATCCTTTCAAATCCTGGTGGTTAAGCAACATAAAATTCCTCTTGCAGATAGCCATTTAAAAATGCACATTTAACATCCATTTGAAAAAGTTTGATGTTCTTATAAGATGCAAAAGCACGTAAGATTCTAATTGCTTCCAACCTGGTTACAGGAGCAAAAGTCTCATCATAGTCTATACCTTCTTCTTGGTTGTAGCCTTGAGCTACTAATCTTGCTTAATTTTTGATTACCTTACTACCTTCATCTAAATTGTATATGAACACCCACCTTGTTCTAATTACAGACTGATCATTGGGAGAAGGAACTAGATTCCAAACTGTGTTCCTCTCAAATTCATTCAGTTCACTTTGCATATCAATGATCCATTCTGCCTTTTGAAGTGCTTCTTTCACATTCTTAAGCTCTATAAGAGAAACAAAAGCATTAAAAGCACACATGTTCTTTAATTGATACCTTGTTTATGTACCAATGGATGGATCAGAAATGATGTTTTCTGCTGGATGACCAAACAGATATCTGAACTTCTTTCTATGTGTTCAGGGTTCTGGATCTCCAGGAATATTTTCAAGACCTTGAGATCTTGAGGTTGTGGCTTCACCACTCTGTGTTTCTGAGAATCTATTTCAAGGCTTTGATACCTATTTTCAACGCCTTGAAAACTTTTTCTGTTTTCCTGCAAGTTATTCCTGGAACCATTATCTGAATATGTTTCATCTTCTCATTCATGCTTGTTCAGATTCAGATATGAAAAATCATCACTCAAATTACCAATCATATCCGTCATAAAAAATAACATGTATAATTTCCTCAACAAGCTTTGTTCTTTTATTGAAACCCTGTAACTTTGCTAGTTAAGGAATAACCAAGAAATATACCTTCATCACTTCTTGCATCAAATTTACCAAGATTGTCCTTACCATTGTTGTGTACAAAACAAGTACAGCCAAAAGGTTTGAAGTAAGATATGTTTAGCTTTCTTCCTTTGAAGAAATCATAAGGATTCTTCTTCAGAATATGTCTAATCAAGCACATGTTCAAAATATAGTTTGTTGTGTATATAGCTCGTTTTCGGAATAGATGCCCTAGAGGCAATCTTATTTAGTATGAACATTACTTTTGGATAAAATATTTATTGTATTATTTATGGAGATATTTAATATAATGAAGTTCATAATTTACACATGTGTTTTTTATCTTAAATATCCCTGGTCGATTATATTGATTAACAAGACGATCAACTATAGACTAGTATGGGGTTGGATTGATATGGAGATATCACGATCCAACACATGGGTATGCATTATGGGTAATGTCATATTGGATTGACCCACTTACAAGAAGGCTACATACAAGTTATGTAAAGTCACAAGCGCTTCTCGTAGTGACAACGGTATTGTCATCCTTAGACTTGAATTCATTGAATCCTGTAGTTGTGGAGTATTTTGTTTTGATAGCCTCAAACGCTACACCATGACTGGGTAGCAATAAAGGCACCTATCAGACATAATAAGAATCAAGCTTAGAGATGATAGTGATGTAGATAGAATTTGTCCCTCCCACATAACAGGAGCAAATATCCTCAGCCACTCGAGGTTTAGTGCTTATAAAATGTCTGGCCAGACTCATATAAATCAATATAAGGATATTGATGTTATATGCATGGATAAGACTATTCCCATGATCGAGAAACTATGGGTTTGATATACGATTTTGACTTGTATGTCTCGTGTTCAATCCTGATATGGAGACAAACAGATGAGGCAATACTTGCACGAGGTTTTTCAAAGTAATGACTTTTTCTATTAGTCGGTGGAATTGATGTTTTGCTAGAGGCCGCTCCATGTTTGTAATTGTTACTACCAACTAAGTAGTAACCTACGGGGTCACACACCATATGAATTAAACTAGATTTGGGAATTAATTAATATGATTAATTAATTAATTAGAATGATGAATACACAACTACTTGCAAATTTAGTAGGACTAATTTGCAAGTTGGACTAATTCGTGTATGGACAGGATTAGGATGAGGCCTTTATACAGTTATTGTTGGACTATATAAAGGACACTCCTAGCTTACATGAATGAGATAGTAAATCCCCTGCCAGATTTACTCAATATGTTGAGGACAGCTGAACAAAGCATCAACAAAGGAAAGGGCAAAGCCATAATGATGGTGCACAAAGGGGAAGGCAAAAGGTTTGCTTCTACCTCCAAAGGAAAAGGCAAGGCAGTTGCTAAATCCAAGGAATTTGCTCTTAAACCTGTTGGTAGCGTTGCCAAGGCCGTGACTAAGGGTGATTTTCACTATTGTAGTCAGCCTGGACACTGGAAGAGGAACTGCCCAAAGTATCTTGAGGATAAAAGGCTTGGAATAGTGATTCCACCACCACGAGGTATTTTTGTTATAGATGTCAATTTAACTTTCTCTTCATCTTGGGTATTGGATACTGGATGTGGATCTCACATTTTTCGAAATGTGCAGGATCTAAAGAGAACTAGGAGATTGGCTAAAGGGAAGATAGACATGCGCGTTCGGAATGGAGCAAAGGTTGTTGCATTAGCTGTGGTCGTGTACGAGCAGTATATGCTTTCAGGATTATTTTTAGAATTAAATAATTGCTATTTTGTGCCCGCTATTAGTAGAAACATTTATTTATATTTCTTTTTTGGACAAGGAAGGTTTTACTATTTCAATAAAGGAAAATTGTTGCTTTGTAGTGCGCATTTATTTAATGGATTGTATATCCTTGATCTAAGATATCATGTCTATAACATAAATACCAAGAGAATAAAAATGAATGATTTAAATCCTTCTATCTATGGCACTGTCGTCTAGGCCATATAAACGAGAAACGTGTATCTAGACTCCTTAAGGATGGTTTTCTAGACTCATTTGATTTTGAATCATATGAGACATGTGAGGCTTGTTTATTAGGAAAAATGACAAAGTCCCCTTTCAATAAGAAAGGAGAAAGGACTAGTGAGCAATTGGCACTCGTGCATACTGATGTATGTGGGTCATTTGCGACGCCTGCCAGGGGTGTTTCTGTCTACTTCATTATATTTACTGATGATTTCAGTAGATACAGATGTGTATACCTTATGAAGGCCAAATCCAAATCCTTTGAAAAGTTCAAAGAATTCAAGAATGAAGTAGAGAAGCAACTTGGCAAAATTATCAAGGCTCTACGATCGGATCGTGGAGGAGAATACTTGAGCCAAGAGTTTGACGACTATCTTAGAGAGTGTGGGATCTTGTCCCAACTCACTCCACTCGGAACGCCACAATGGAATGGCGTGTTCGAGAGGAGGAATCGAACACTGTTGGAAATGGTTTGATCTATAATATGTCAAACTGATCTTCCATTATCTTTTCATTGTGTGCAACTTTCACCATTAACTGTGTTCCATCTAAGTCGGTCATGAAGACGCCACATGAGATGTGGAGTGGGAGGCGTCCCACATTGTCATTCATGAAGATTTGGGGCTGCGATGTCTATGTAAAATGTTTACAGCAAGACAAGCTAGGGCCAAAGTTGTTTGTGGGATACCCTAAGGAAACTGGATAGATGCTCTAGAGGCAATCTTATTCAGTATGAACATACTTTTGGCTAGAATATTCATGGTATTATTTATGGAGATATTTAATATAATAAAGTCCTTAGATTACAAATGTGTTGTTTAACTTAAATATCCCTAGTCGATTATATTGATTAACATGACGATCAACTATAGCCTAGTATGGGGTTGGATTGATATGGAGATATCACGATCCAACACATGGTTATGCATTATGGGTAATGTCATACTGGATTGACCCACTTACGAGAAGGCTACATACAAGTTATGTAAAGTCACAAGCGCTTCTCGTAGTGACAACGGTATTGTCATCCTTAGACTTGAAGTCACTGGATCCTCTAGTTATGGAGTACTGTGTTTTGATAGCGTCAAACGCTACACCGTGACTGGGTAGCAATAAAGGCGCCTATCGGACACAATATGAATCAAGCTTAGAGATGGTAGTGATGTAGATATAATTTGTCCCTCCCACATAACGGGAGCAAATATCCGCGGCCACTTGAGGGTTAGTTCTTATAAAATGTCTGGTCAGACTCATATAAATCAATATAAGGATATTGATGTTATATGCATGGATAAGGCTATTCCCAGGATCGAGAAACTATGGGTTGGATATACGAGTGTGACTTGTATGTCTCGTGTCCAATCCGGATATGGAGACAAAGGGATGAGACAATACTTGCACGAGGTTTTTCAAAGTAATGACTTTTTCTATTAGTTGGGTGGAATTGATGTCTTGTTAGAGGCCGCTCCTTGTTTGTAATTGTTAGTACCAACTAAGTAGAAACCTATGGGGTCACACACCATATGAGTAAACTAGATTTTGGAATTAATTAATATGGTTAATTAATTAATTAGAATGATCAATACGCAACTACTTGCAAACTTAGTAGGACTAATTTGTAAGTTAGACTAATTCGTGTATGGACATTATTAGGATATGGGCCTATATACAGTTAACAAGGAGTTTTTGGACTATGTAAAGGACAATCCTAGATTATTTTCTAAACTAATTCTCATTAGGGGTGTACACAAAACCGCTTGACCCATCCGATCTGGCTCATCCAACCCAATTTAATCCAATTTTATTGGTTTGAAATGACTTGGGTTGAGTACGTATTATATTTTAGCCCAAACCGATATTTTGGTTTGGGTTCTGGATTTCATTATAAACCCAGAAACTAACCCAATCCAACCCAAAATAGGTGATATGAGTTATAAATTCGTAAAGTCTTTATTAGTTGTATAGGTCAAAGACCTTTCCCTTCATCTTTTATCAAGGAGACGTCAGATACTCCATAAGGGAAGATCAATCCCTAATTTTTCCACCAATTTTCTTTTTCTCTTTCTAATTTTTGATTTACTGTATATAATGATTTTCTTTATGCATTCTATGTTTCAATATCTGAAATGATATTTCCTATTATACGCCATGTTGTAGCTTTTGTAATATTTAGGGATTGTGAAACTGATATTTTGTTTACAATAAAAGCAAACCGGCTAACCCACCTGAACCGAACCAATCGAGATTGTCGGTTTGGGTTGATTTGTCAAGTATGCGGATTGGTTTTGACTTGCATTTATCTAACCCAGTGACTATTGGATCGGGTGCTTTTTTCCCTACTCAACCACCCAAAACTAACCATGTACACCCTTAATACTCATAACACATTGAGTGAGAGAGAAAAAGCAAGGAGAGAGAGCAAGACACAAGGAGGCTGAACCCAGCTTGGTCCGCCCCCTACCCGTCGGTTACAATAAGAGGTGCGACCCTCTTCTTCCGTTTGTTGCGTGATTCTTCTTCCTCCTTCCAACCCGTTGATAACAAAAGGCGTGGGAGGATTCTAGCAATTGATCCTAGGTGTGGACTTGCCATAGAGATGTGGGCATCATTCTACGTTTGAAGTCATCAAAGGAGACAAACAAGGTGACTACGTTAAATCCCTTACTATCGTTATGATTTCTCGACTTGTGATCCTTGGAGGGTCTTTGTGCGGATGATTAATTGCTTATTTCCGCTGCGTAATCGGTTACAAAACCCTACACTTCTGCCCAAAAAGAATTTGGCAGCTTGTTCTCCAAAAATATTGTCCTAGAAATGTCCTCAAGTGTCCTGTTCTTTCTTTCAACAACACCATTCTGTTGAGGAGTTCTAGGAGCTAAAAAGTTGTGAGAAATACCAAACTTAGCACAAAATAAATCAAACTCTAGTTGATAAAACTATGTTCCATGATTAATAATTGATCAAACTTTTCTAGGAGCTAAAAAGTTCTTTTTTTCCGGTGGTATACACAGGATGTTGGGAAAAAATATCACCGAAAAAATACTGTAATCCAAAAGTGATCCCACGACTCAGAGATGATACAAACTTTTGATTCCCATATACACACCCAATTTCCTACACCAACCTTCATAGCCCTCGATTAGAAAAAATAACAGACTAATTATCAAAACCTTGTAACTCGACCATGAGATATGGGTCTTAGTTAAATTATACTGCACCAAATGTAGAGAGATGATTGTATTGTAAACCTTGCAACAATCGTCGCTACAAACGATGGTCAAGAGACACAAAGGGTGCGCTTAGATCTCAAGAGACACAACTACACCTGATTGAATTTGAGAGAGAGCAAGCAGAGAAAGGGACAACTACACACGACGTTGGGAAAAAGATCAGAAAGGCAAGCAAACGCACAAAATCTCAGGATTTTAACTTCCCTTTTGCTTTAAGGAAAGGGGGAGGGGCGGGATCAATGCACGAGGAGAGAGTAATACATGTCAGATAGAGAAGGGTTGAAGGGATCTCTCTCTCTATTCTAGCAAGGCGACGACTACGGCGACGATCTGGGCTTCTCCGAGGGTAGAAGGCGACGTCGATCTGGGCTTCTAGAACGTGACGACGATCTTGGCTTCTCTGAGAGAGACGAAGTGAGAGAGAAGGTAGAAGGTGGAGAGTTGAGATACATCGATGTGGTGTTCGTGGAGTCGTGTGCAAGTTTTTTTTCAGGAATTCGTAACGTACTTGTTTTTTTTCACCCTAAATGGGTAAGATCTAAGGGCTGGGGTTGATTTAACCTAAAGGCTGAAAAAAAGTCAATAGTACTATTTTATAGAATATAGATGTTGAGCATTACTCGACTCTTTCCAAATATCGACCGGTAAAAGAAACATCACTAGCACGCGAGAAAAAGAGAAAAATCTAAAAATAAAGGGTAAAAGACAAAATGCACCTTCTTAGATAGGTTATATATAAAAACAACCTCATTGTTCGGGATATACAAAAACCCCCCCGTCAGACACAAAAAACCCCCTATAAGTGGATGGACGTCAGACAAATACCACCCTTTTGTTAATGTCAGTTGAGAGGGGGTGCAATCTGACATTTTTATGACCATTTTGCCCTTATTAGTCTAAGAAAATCATCATCAATATTTTGTCCATGTTCTTGCTTGGTGTTCTTGGTGTTCTTCACCACCACCACCACCACCACCACAACAACAACAACAACAACAACAACAACAACAACAACAACAACAACAACAGCAACAGCAACAACAACAACAACAACAACAACAACAACAACAACAACAACAACAACAACAACAACAACAACAACAACAACAACAACAACAACAACAACAACAACAACAACAACAACAACAACAACAACAACGCCTAACCAAAACCCAAACCACCACCACTGACCAAAACTCCTCAAACACACCCACAAATTTTGTCGATGTTCTTGGTGTTCTTGACCACTATTCTTGGTGTTCTTGAACACCAGGACAACCACCAAATCCCTGCCAGCACCACCACTAAATCACCGCCACCAAATCACTAGGAACACGGTCAAATTCAACACAATTTTCACAAAGTAGTTATCAAATACAGTTAACAAATTTTTGTCCATTAATGTTAATTTCGTTACGCTAATACATTACACACAACACATGAATCCCCAATTTCACCATAAAACAACCTAAATTCAAACCTCCACACAAAACCAACTCCAATGGAATGATAAAAGCAAAACCAACAACACTAAGGAATCAACATACCACTACAAATAATAATAATAATAATAATAATAATAATAATAATAATAATAATAATAATAATAATAATAATAATAATAATAATAATAATAATAATAATAATAATAATAATAATACAACCACAAAAAGTTGTCCAGCCAATTTTCCGTTATCAAACAACCAACTCCACCTCCATGGATTCCCACGGCTAACTAAACCTAAACAACCAGTACAAACTGAACACAAGTGAAAATAAAATTTTCGTCTCATCTCCCTAGGTCAGATCCGTAATCGTTTCTCTCTATACAAAATACCTTCAACAACAACTCGTTAACCTCCAATGTCACAGAGGAAGGGGGCAGAGGAAGGCTTCGCTCGTGGGTAGGTGGGTCGGATCCAATCCCAACTGCTCATCCGCTGAGGCTCTGATTCTAATCCCATTCGAACCCATCGCCTGCTCCCTCATCGCCGCCGATGTCGCCATCGACGACGGCGATCTGGCTGCGAAGCTAATACCCAAAAACCCATATGAGGCAGATCCAGGGAGGTAGAAGTGCAACAACCCGTGGTTTCCCAAGCTTCCCGTTCCGGACCGGAAAGCCCAAGAGGGCGCTGCTAAAAGTGACGGTGGAAATCAAAAGCATAACATCTTGAATGATTTATTACATAATATTAAACAGTACAAAAGTCTTAGACATTACACAAGTCTCTAAATAAAACGGGCGTCTTAAAACTACTACACTAGGCTTAGCTAAAAAAACTATATCAAAACGTGATGATAATCCTCTAGGTGAGTCTCGTACCCTGCTACACCAAGTCTCCTGCTTCTAAACCTGCGGTGGGAAGGAAAACAGGAACCGCAGTTTTCAAAGTCAGCAATAAATACTGATTGAGCAACACCCAAGCATGTCAAACACAGAAGAGATGATGAATTAAGTAAACAGTAAATAAATAAATGACAGCGGAAGTAAAAGAAAATTGAGTAATAAAATATTCTCAAGTTCCAGACATAATTCCAGAGATTTCCAGAAACCAGCATTTAATTCGTATCCAATATCCTCATATGAAAATTCCCAATTCAATTTCAATAATCCAACTCTGATATCATAAACATTCAATTCCTCATTAATAAACTGCCAATCCAGAAATATTCAGGTTAATTTTTGAGTTGAACGGGGAAAATCCAATCGCAACAAAATGAATCAATCACAATCCCGATTCCAAGAACTTAAGTGTCGACACCCCTCTAACAAGGTCTTTGTGCCCAGAAGGAGTGAGTACAAGGAGCCAACCCGAGAAAAATTGCAACCGGGCTTATATAATAATGGGTCGAGTGGACGTAGCCAACAACGACCAAACCAATCAATAATAGTCCAATGACGCTCCCCGCACAACTCTTTCCACTTTAAGTAATTATGAATTAATAATTATCGTGTAAGATTTTCCAAAGAATAAATAAGCAAATCCGACAAGTATCAAATAAACCATACAACTTTGAGACATAACATAAAATCCATGTTTGACACGAAGGAAGCTCGGCACGCAAGGCTTGGCATGTATACTCACCTTAATTCTCAGCAAATAGCACGTAACGATCCTTTAGAAAGACACGTAGCCTTCGTCGATAAACTCGTCACCTACAAATTACATTTCTTTATTTATTACGAATCATCTACGCAAGTATAAAACATGTAGTGCTCTAAGTCTAGCGAGTCTTATTAGGAGTCACCTAATTCTCCAATATTTATTTTATTTCCTAATAAAAATATCATTATTTAAGAGTCCATAACCCAAGTCTATTAACTTGCAAATTTACTAAAGTCAAAATTACTAACCAACACTTTATTATTTTAAATAGCTAACATTATTTGCATATAACCAAGTATAGTCCAAGATGGCTATTTATTAGATTTTACGAAGAATTAAGAAATAATATTTTAGACATTATTAAATATTATAAATATTAAATTCTAAAATGCTACTAAGTAATCGTTTAATCCCTAGAAAATACTTATTCAAACAAAACGATGGAAGTGAATAGTTACGAGTTACATTTCTAAATTGACATTTTTATTTTTATTTTTCCCAAGAAAACAATTCTACAATACTAATCATTATGTTATTTATTTATAAAATTAATAGAAAATAATTTAAACCCTAAACTCTATTTTATTTTATTTTCAAAACAAATTCAGATTTGTTAGTTAATAGGAAGAACCCCCAAGTTATGAGAAAGGCAACAACATCCCCCTAACAAGGAAAAAACAGTTTTGCTAAGCTACATCTTCAACCCTTAAGTTTTTCCAAAACTACACTTTCACCCCCCTATCAAGAAAAACCCAATTTCATCAAACGAGACATGAATCAAAGCATGAAAATGGGATTTTGAGTTCAGAAATCAGTCTAGGGAGGGACATAGAGTGCACATGATCGAAGAACCGCAAGAAACGATGAAGATTTGAGCCAGGTCGAAGTCGACGGCCGGAACACACGGTGGTGAGGCTGACGGTGGCTCTCCGGTGGGTGCTGGAAGATTATGAGGCCTCCTGAGTGTTGGTCGGCCCTCAGGGGGTCGATCTGGGTGGGAGAAATCAGCTGGGTGGCCTCGGATTTGCTGGGCCAAAATCCTCGCAGGCTTTAATGGAGTCCGGCGGCAGTGATGGCGGCTCTGCTTCGACTGGAGGCTGATGTGCCTTTCTCCTTCTTCTTTCCTCTTTTTGGGTCGCAACAGAGAGAGGAGTGAGAGGGAGCCGAGAGGGAAAACAAAGGGAGAGAGAGAAAGAGAGAGCTCCGCTGGGTTCTCTCTCGGTGGTTCCCGTCGAGTGTGGCGGCGGCGGCAGGTCCCTGCTTCGCTGAAAGTTTTAGCTTCTGGTTTCGCTCACGGTAAGCAGAGACTGAGAGCAAGAGGGAGGGAGCTGGGTTGCAGTGGGTTGGCTTTCTCTTCCCGGTGGGTTCTCGCCGGAAACGCGGTGGTGGTGGTGGTGGTCTTAGCTGCTACCACCGCTGCTTTCTGGTGGCTCAGGAGTTGCTCCTGGTGAACTCCCGACGAGCAAGGAGGTGGAGGAGCAGAGAAAACGGTGACAGTGAGGTGAAGAGGTGATGGTGGAGATGTTGGCGGTGTTGGTGGAGCACGGTGGAGGAGGTGGTGAACTGGTGGTGGAGTGTGAGGGTGAGCTGCTGGGGAAGGCAGCGGGGTTCGGGGGTTTATATAGCTGGTTGAGGGCGGTGGTGGAAAGTGTTAGAAGGTTTGAGGCGGTGATGGTTGGGGCGGCGACGAGTTTCTTTGTCGTGAAGACAAAGCAAGAGGGGGAAAAAGGAGGATAAGTACAGGTGAAAAATAATGGGTAGAATAATATATAATAATAATAATATTAATAATAATGATAATAATAATAATAATAATAATAATAATAATAATAATAATAATAATAATAATAATAATAATAATAATAATAATAATAATAATAATAGTAGTAGTAGTGGGGTAGGTATGTTATTGTGTGGCAGGTGTATCATCTCACGCGGTGGTCACATACGTGACAACACTAATATACACACGAAAAATTACCGTTTCACATTCTAAAATTCGCACAAAATTATAATAAATTTCCGAATAATTTAAAATTCACATTTTTCCTCCAAAATACCAATTTACCCCTGACCAAATTACGGGGTATTACATTCTTCCCCCCTTAAAGAGAGCTTCGTCCCCGAAGCTTCAATTATTCGAGTACGCAACCACTCTAAACTTCCACAGAACCACATAATAGGAAAATAATTCATCAACACTAATAATTCATGCAAGCAAGCAAGTAGTTATCATGTTAAGCATTAGAAGCACCAAGCAAATTTCATTTTCATTTCCCAGGTGTTAATGCTAAGCATGTAATAAGGGAGCTAGGGTTCTAAGACAGTGACAAACGAAGGATTACACCCTCTCCCCCTTAAAGAGTGACGTCCCCGGAACTCAATGTACCTCATTAAACAAGTGCGGGTATTTCTTTTGCATTTCCTCCTCTGCCTCCCAGGTAGCCTCTTCGTTTTGCTGATTCGTCCATAACACCTTGTCTAGCTTGACAATCTTGGTACGCGTGTCTCTCGTCTTGGTGTCCAAGATTTTGACAGGGTGCTCCTCGTATGACAGGGATGGGTCCATCTCTACTGGTTCAGCGTTCAACACGTGTGACGGGTCTGGCACATATTTCTTCAGTTGGGATACGTGGAAGACGTTGTGTACTCGCCCCAAACTTGATGGTAAATCTAGTCGATACGCGACATCTCCAATTCTTTCTAGGACATCGTTTGGCCCAATGAACTTAGGGCTCAGCTTCCCCTTCTGGTTAAATCCGGTTACCCCTTTAGTGGGTGAAACCCTAAGGAAAACTTTTTCTCCCACTTAAAATTCTAATGGCCTCCGCTTATGATCAGCATAAGACTTCTGTCTGTCTTGAGCTGCTTTCATTCTTTGCTGAATCAGTCGTACTTGGTTGGTCATATCCTCAATTACTTGCGGTCCAAGTACTACGGTTTCGCATATGTCATTCCAACAGAGTGGCGACCGACACTTCCTTCCATACAAAGCCTCATACGGTGCCATGCCAATGCTCGCGTGATAACTGTTGCTGTAAGAGAACTCTATTAATGGCAGTTTATCGACCCATGAGCCTTGGAAGTCCATAACGTAAGCTCTCAACATGTCTTCCAAAGTCTGGATGGTCATTTCTGTCTGTCCGTCTATAGCCGGATGAAACGCTGTATTGAACTTCAGTTGTGTCCCGAGTGTCTCCTGAAGAGCTCTCCAAAAGTGCGAGAGGAAATTCGGGTCTCTGTCTGAGATTATTGAGCTTGGGACCCCATGATATCGCACTATGTTCTTAATATAAGCGTCTGCCCTTTGCTCCATGTTCCACGTGTCTTTCATCGGTATGAATCTCGCTGTCTTGGTTAGTCTGTCTACAATAACCCAGATCTGGTTGAGTTCATTCTTCGATGTCGGAAAGGCTGTCACAAAGTCCATCGAAATAGAGTCCCACTTCCAGACTGGAACATCTAGTGGTTGAAGTAGACCTCCCATTCACTTGTGTTTGAACTTGACCTTCTGGAAGGTTAAGCATCTTGCCACAAATTCTGCCGCTTCCCTCTTCATGTTGGGCCACCAGAACGTCTTCTTCAAGTCTTCGTAAAGCTTGTCGCCCCCAGGGTGAACTGAGTAGGGCGTGTCGTGTGCTTCCCGCATCAGCTTCTCCTTGATTGCCGTGCACTTCTGTGGTACGCACCATCTTCCTTTGTAACGAATACTCCCATCCTCGTGGATTTGAAATTCTTTGGCTTCTCCTGCTGCAATCTTGTTTTTCATACTTTCAAGCTTCATGTCTCAGTTTTGGCTGCTCCTTATCTCCTCGAAGAAATCTGGCACAACTGTCATGCTTCCTAAAAGGTTCTGCAATGTTCCTTGCTCTACAATTTCAATTTTGAGCTTCTTGAATTTCTGGCATAGCCAGTCTGGCTGGGCTAGCATAACGTTCATTGCATGGCTTGACTTCCGGCTTAACGCATCCGCGAAGACATTCGGCTTCCCTTCGTGGTACTGGATGCGTAAATCGTAGTCCTTGATGACCTTTAGCCATCTTCGTTGGCGGTTATTCAGCTCCTTCTGTGTGAAAATGTAATTCAGGCTTCGGTGATCCGTGTAGACCTTGCAGACAGCTCCATATAGATGATGCCTCCATATCCTCAGCGCGAAGACGATTGCTGCTAACTCCAGGTCATGCGTAGCATACTTCTCCTCGTGGGGCTTCAGTTGCCTCGAAGCGTAAGCAATCACCCTTCTATCCTGCATAAGGACACATCCCAGTCCCTTCTTTGATGCATCGCTGTATACTTCGTACTCGCCAGAGTCGTTTGGTAGAGCCAACACTAGTGCTGTAGTCAGTTTCTCCTTAAGAGTCTGGAATGCCTTCTCGCAGCTTTCGTCCCAGTGATACTTCACCGCCTTCTTTGTCAGAGTTGTCAATGGTCTCGCGATCTTGGAAAAGTCCTTCACAAACCGTCTGTAGTATCCGGCTAAGCCGAGGAAACTCCTTACTTCAGACACATTCTTCGGGGTTGGCCAGTCTTTGACTGCTGAGATCTTTCCTGGGTCGACTGCTATTTCCTCCTTCGAAATGATGTGACCCAAGAACGGAACACGATCCAGCCAGAACTCACACTTTGACAGCTTGGCATATAGTTTCTCCTGCCTCAAAGTCTGCAACACCGCTCTAAGATGTTCCTCATGCTCCTTCTCGCTCTTCGAATATACCAGAATGTCATCTATGAAGACGACTACAAACCGGTCTAGGAATGGCCTCATTACCCGGTTCATTAAATCCATGAAGACTGCAGGCGCATTGGTTAGGCGAAACAGCATCACTGTGAATTCGTAATGGCCATACCTTGTCCTAAAGGCAGTCTTCGGTATATCCTTCTCTAGTACTCGTAGCTTATGGTAACCCGACCGCAGATCAATCTTCGAGAAAATGCTGGCTCCTTGCAACTGGTCGAACAGGTCATCGATCTGGGGTAGCGGATACTTGTTCTTGATGGTGGCGCTGTTCAACTCGCGGTAGTCAATACATAGCCGCATGCTACCGTCTTTCTTCTTCAAGAAAAGTACTGGTGCTCCCCAGGGTGATACACTTGGTCTGATGTACCCTTTCGTTAGAAGTTCTTGCAACTGGTCCTTCAGCTCCGCGGGTGCCATCCGGTACGGTGCCTTTGAGATTGGCGCGGTCCCTGGTGCCAAGTCCATAGTAAATTCTAATTCTCTCTTAGGTGCCATACCTGGGATCTCCTCTGGGAATACGTCAGGAAAATCCCTCACAACAGGGATCTCTTCCAACATAACCTCCTTCTTCGATACGTCTTGGATGTAACACAAGTAGGCCGTGTTTCCCTTCTTCACTTGATTGACTATGGTCAGGGCTGACACGAGTTTGATGCGAGGTTCCCTAATAATTCCACGATAGGTGATTTTCTTCCCTTTGGGTCCCCTTAAACGAACCTTCTGGTCATGACAGTCAATGACTGCCCGATATGCCCCAAGCCATTCAATTCCTAGGATTATGTCTATACCCCCAAGGTCAAATTTTATTAGGTTGGCGGGTAGGACACTTGTGAGGATTTTTAGTTCTACTCCTTCGAATATGGTGTCACAAACAATAATTTGGCCCGTAGGTGTCGCTACAGGAATGGATATCCTAGATGACTTATGCAAACCCAATTTCTCAATAAGGGACGATGATATAAAGGAGTAGGATGCAACAGAATCAAATAATACGAAAACTGGGTGCTCATAGATGAGAAAAGTACCCGTGACTACTCCGTGGTCAGCTTCAGCTTCATTCTTTGTCATTACGGCTATCCTTCCCACGTTGCCATTTTGTGGTCCAACTCCTCCGTTTCCAGTTCCATTGTTAGTTGCCATCACAGCATTGCGGTTTTGGGCTCCATTGTGTCCTGCATTCCCCTGGTTGAAATTTTGTTGTCGTCCGTAACCATTGCCTCCGTTATGGTTGCCATTATTCCTGTTGTCGTATCCAAGTTGCTGGTTTCCAGCTTGTTGGTTCCCGTACGGCTGGCGATTCCCCTGGTAGTTGTTTGGTGGTGGTCTCTGATAGTTGTTGCCTTGATATACCAGATGGTTTCCGACTAGCGGGAATCGACACTCAAAAGCTCGATGTCCTTTCCTAGCACAGTTGTGGCAATTAATGAGATTCCCCAGGCAGTCTGTTCCGGGGTGGTTTCGCCTACATCTCTTACAGAAGTAGCGGCGAACTGGTTCAACTTCAGGGGTTTGTTGGTTGCCTCGGTTCTGGTTGTTTCCCCCATTGCTGGGTTTAAACTTCTTGTTCTGATTGCTGCTTCCTGCCTCAGCTGCCTTGCGTTTCCCGCGAAACTCGTCCTGAACCTCCTGGACTTGCCACATGTCAGCTGCCGGTCATAAGCCTCGTGCAATGTGTCATAAGTTCTACTAAGCATGATTTTCTGCAACTGGAAGTGCAGTCCCGAAATAAACTTGTTGACCTTATCGTCTTCATCGTGTACTGTGTTTCCTGCAAACTTTAGTAGTTCCACGAACTTCTTGAAGTAGTCCGTCACTGAGCCATTCCCTTGTGTCAGATTGTTGAATTCAATGCACTTCCTTCTCTTAACATGTGCTGGATAGAATCGCGACCTAATGGCAGTCTTGAAAGCTTCCCAGTTGAAGTTAGGTCGAGCCAGCAGAACTTCCTGGTTAGTAGTCCACCAGTCATCTGCGTCATCCAGCAGGTGCAACACGGCGCAGTTAACCTTCTCATCATCGGGGCAATGCACGACCTTTAGGAGTTTCTCAAAGTTCCGAATCCAGTTCTCCAGTTCGATCGGATCTTCCTTCCCAGTGTATTGGCGAGGGTTCATCTTAGCTATTTGCTTGGCATAGCTTGGCCTTCCTTGCTCTTCGCGACCGACTACTCTATCCATGACTTGTGTCATTCGTTCCATTTGTGCAGCTAGTTTCTCCAATTGTGGTTGGTTTGTGCTTTCAGCAGCCATTGGTCAACTCTCGGGGTCCTACGCAATTACTCGTATTCTTACCACTTATTACTATCGTCTCAGGGTCAGATTCATCCACACACACACCAATTAAACAAGAAATACTATCCATTTTATAGCATGCAAGTCGTATAAACTCATCAATTATTAAAATAAAAGCACATTACGCACCATTAAATATTTTACCACGTTTCACATTCCATACTCATCATCTTCCTGGAGTAGTAGTACTCATCTCAAAATATCTCACATTCATCCAAATAATTCAAGAATAACCAAATCACATAATAACCTCAACACAACAAGAAAAGATCAAGGTGGCAGGGTCAACAAATAAACTACCCATAACCCATCGGCTTTTCCAGTTTTATCTTGCCCTATGTTCATTTTAAGTTGCCATACAGGTTTTTAATTCCCTTTAACGGATGATGCGCTCTGATACCACCTGCAACAACCCGTGGTTTCCCAAGCTTCCCATTCCGGACCGGAAAGCCCAGGAGGGCGCTGCTAAAAGTGACGGTGGAAATCAAAAGCATAACATCCTGAATTATTTATTACATAATATTAAACAGTACAAAAGTCTTAGACATTACACAAGTCTCTAAATAAGACGTGCGTCTTAAAACTACTACACTAGGCTTAGCTAAAAAAAAACTAGATCAAAACGTGATGATAATCCTCTAGGTGAGTCCCGTACCCTGCTACACCAAGTCTTCTGCTTCTAAACCTGCGGTGGGAAGGAAAACAGGAACCGCAGTTTTCAAAGTCAGCAATAAATACTGAGTGAGCAACACCGAAGCATGTCAAACACAGAAGAGATGATGACTTAAGTAAAACAGTAAATAATATAAATGACAGCGGAAGTAAAAGACAATTGAATAATAAAATATTCTCAAGTTCCAGACATAATTCCAGAGATTTCTTGAAACTAGCATTTAATTCATATCCAATATCCTCATATGAAAATTCCCAATTCAATTTCAATAATCCAACTCTGATATCATAACCATTCAATTCCTCATTAACAAACTGCCAATCGAGAAATATTCAGGTTAATTTTTGAGTTGAACAGGGAAAATCCAATCGCAACAAAATTAATCAATCCCAATCCCGCTTCCAAGACCTTAAGTGTCGACACCCCCCTAACAGGGTCTTTGTGCCCAGAAGGAGTGAGTACAAGGAGCCAACCCGAGGCAAATTGCAACCGGGCTTATATAATAATGGGTCGAGTGAACGTAGCCAACAACGACCAAACCAATCAATAATAGTCCAATGACGTTCCCCGCACAACCCTTTCCACTTTAAGTAATTTCGAATTAATAATTATCGTGTAAGATTTTCCAAAGAATAAATAAGCAAATCCAACAAGTATCAAATAAACCATACAACTTTGAGACATAACATAAAATCCACGTTTGACACGAAGGAAGCTCGGCACGCAAGGCTTGGCATGTATACTCACCTTAATTCTAAGCAAATAGCACATAACGATCCTTTAGAAAGACACGTAGCCTTCGTCAATAAACTCGTCACCTACAAATTACATTTCTTTTTTTAATTACGAATCATCTACGCAAGTATACAACATGTAGTGCTCTAAGTCTAGCGAGTCTTATTAGAAGTCACCTAATTCTCCAATATTTATTTTATTTCCTAATAAAATTATCATTATTTAAGAGTCCATAGCCCAAGTCTATTAACTTGCAAATTTACTAAAGTCAAAATTACTAACCAACACTTTATCATTTTAAATAGCTAACACTATTTGCATATAACCAAGTATAGTCCAAGATGGCTATTTATTAGATTTTATGAAGAATTAAGAAATAATATCTTAGACATTATTAAATATTAGAAATATTAAATTCTAAAATGCTACTAAGTAATCGTTTAATCCCTAGAAAATACTTATTCAAACAAAACGATGGAAGTGATTAGTTACGAGTTACATTTCTAAATTGACATTTTTATTTTTATTTTTCCCAAGAAAACAATTCTACAATACTAATCACTCTTTTATTTATTTATAAAATTAACAGAAAATAATTTAAACCCTAAACTTTATTTTATTTTATTTTCAAAACAAATTCAGATTTGTTAGTTAATAGGAAGAACCCCCCAAGTTATGAGAAAGGCAACAACATCCCCCTAACAAGGCAAAAACAGTTTTGCTAAGCTACATCTTCAACCCTTAAGTTTTTCCAAAACTACACTTTTACCCCCTATCAAGAACAACCCAATTTCATCAAACGAGACATGAATCAAAGCCTGAAAATGGGATTTTGAGTTCAGAAATCATTCTAGGGAGGGACATAGAGTGCACCTGATCGAAGAACCGCAAGAAACGATGAAGATTTGAGCCGGGTCGAAGTCGACGGCCGGAAAACACGATGGTGAGGCCGACGGTGGCTCTCCGGTGGCTGCTGGAAGATTTTGAGGCCTTCTGAGTGTTGGTCGGCCCTCAGGGGGTCAATCTGGGTGGGAGAAATCAGCTGGGTGGCCTCGGATTTGCTGGGCCAAAATCCTCGCAGGCTTTAATGGAGTCCGGCGGCGGTGATGGCGGCTCTGCTTCGACTGGAGGCTGTTGTGCCTTTCTCCTTCTTCTTTCCTCTTTCTGGGTCGCAACAGAGAGAGGAGTAAGAGGGAGCCGAGAGGGAAAACAGAGGGAGAGAGAGAGTGAGAGAGATAGATAGAGAGAGAGAGAGAGAGAGAGAGCTCCGGTGGGTTCTCTCTCGGTGGTTCCCGTCGAGTGTGGCGTCGGCGGCTGGTCCCTGCTTCGCTGCTGGTTTTAGCTTCTGGTTTCGCTCACGGTAAGCAGAGACTGAGAGCAAGAGGGAGGGAGCTGGGTTGCAGTGGGTTGGCTTTCTCTTCCCGGTGGGTTCTCGCCGAAAACGCGTTGGTGGTGGTGGTGGTCTTAGCTGCTACCACCCCTGCTTTCTGGTGGCTTAGGAGTTGCTCCTAGTGAACTCCCGACGAGCAAGGAGGTGGAGGAGCAGAGAAAACGGTGACAGTGAGGTGAAGAGGTGATGGTGGAGATTTTTGCGGTGTTGGTGGAGCACGGTGGAGGAGGTTGTGAACTGGTGGTGGAGTGTGAGGGTGAGCTGCTGGGGAAGGCAGCGGGGTTCGGGGGTTTATATAGCTTGTTGAGAGCGGTGGTGGAAAGTGGTAGAAGGTTGGAGGCGGTGATGGTTGGGGCGGCGACGAGTTTCTTTGTCGTGAAGACAAAGCAAGAGGGGGAAAAGGAGGATAAATACAGGTGAAAAATAATGGGTAGAATAATAAATAATAATAATAATAATAATAATAATAATAATAATAATAATAATAATAATAATAATAATAATAATAATAATAATAATAGTGGGGTAGGTGTGTTATTGTGTGGCAGGGGTATCATCTCATGCGGTGGTCACATATGTGACAACACTAATATACAGACGAATAATTACCGTTTCACATTCTAAAATTCGCACAAAATTATAATAAATTTCCGAATAATTTAAAATTCACATTTTGCCTCCAAAATTACAGATTTTCCCCTTACCAAATTACGGGGTATTACATTCTTCCCCCCTTAAAGAGAGCTTCGTCCACGAAGCTTCAATTATTCGAGTACTCAACCACTCTAAACTTCCACAGAACCACATAATAGGCAAATAATTCATCAACACAAATAATTCATGCAAGCAAGCAAGTAGTTATCATGTTAAGCATAAGAAGCACCAAGCAAATTTCATTTTCATTTCCCATGTGTTAATGCTAAGCATGTAATAAGGGAGCTAGGGTTCTAAGACGGTAACAAACGAAGGATTACACCCTCTCCCCCTTAGAGAGTGACGTCCCCGGAACTCAATGTACCTCAATAAACAAGTGCGGGTATTTCTTTCGCATTTCCTCCTCTGCCTCCCAGGTAGCCTCTTCGTTTTGCTGATTCGTCCATAACACCTTGACTAGCTTGACACTCTTGGTACGCGTGTCTCTCGTCTTGGTGTCCAAGATTTTGACAGGGTGCTCCTCGTATGACAGGGATGGGTCCAGCTCTACTGGTTCAGGGTTCAACATGTGTGACGGGTCTGGCACATATTTCTTCAGTTGGGATACGTGGAAGACGTTGTGTACTCGCCCCAAACTTGATGGTAAATCTAGTCGATACGCGACATCTCCAATTCTTTCTAGGACATCGTATGGCCCAATGAACTTAGGGCTCAGCTTCCCCTTCTAGTTAAATCTGGTTACCCATTTAGTGGGTGAAACCCTAAGGAAAACTTTTTCTCCCACTTGAAATTCTAATGGCCTCCGCTTCTGATCTGCATAAGACTTCTGTCTGTCTTGAGCTGCTTTCATTCTTTGATGAATCAGTCGTACTTGGTTGGTCATATCCTCAATTACTTGTGGTCCAAGTACTACCGTTTCGCAGATGTCATTCCAACAGAGTGGCGACCGAAACTTCCTTCCATAAAAAGCCTCGTACGGTGCCATGCCAATGCTCGCGTGATAACTGTTGTTGTAAGATAACTCTATTAATGGCAGTTTATCGACCCATGAGCCTTGGAAGTCCATAACGCAAGCTCTCAACATGTCTTCCAAAGTCTTGATGGTCCTTTCCGTCTGTCCGTCTGTAGCCGGATGAAACGCTGTACTGAACTTCAGTTGTGTCCCGAGTGTCTCATGAAGAGCTCTCCAAAAGTGCGAGAGGAAATTCGGGTCTCTGTCTGAGATTATTGAGCTTGGGACCCCATGATATCGCACTATGTTCTTAATATAAGCGTCTGCCCTTCGCTCCATGTTCCACGTGTCTTTCATCGGTATGAATCTCGCTGTCTTGGTAAGTCTGTCTATAACAACCCAGATCTGGTTGAGTCAATTCTTCGATGTCGGCAAGGCTGTCACAAAGTCCATCGAAATAGAGTCCCACTTCCAGACTGGAACATCTAGTGGTTGAAGTAGACCTCCCACTCTCTTGTGTTTGAACTTGACCTTCTGGCAGGTTAAGCATCTTGCCACAAATTCTGCCGCTTCCCTCTTCATGTTGGGCCACCAGAATGTCTTCTTCAAGTCTTTGTAAAGCTTGTCGCCCCCAGGGTGAACTGAGTAGGACGTGTAGTGTACTTCCCGCATCATCTTCTTCTTGATTGTCGTGCACTTCTGTGGTACGCACCATCTTCCTTTGTAACGAATGCTCTCATCCTCATGGATTTGAAATTCTTTGGCTTCTCCTGCTGCAATCTTCTTTGTGATACTTTCAAGCTTCACGTCTCCGTTTTGGCTGCTCCTTATCTCCTCGAAGAAATCTGGCACAACTGTCATGCTTCCTAGAAGGTTCTGCACTGTTCCTTGCTCTACAACTTCAATTTTGAGCTTCTTGAACTCCTGGCATAGCCAGTCTGGCTGGGCTAGCATAACGTTCATTGCATGGCTTGACTTCTGGCTTAACGCATCCGCGACGACATTCGGCTTCCCTTCGTGGTACTGGATGCGTAAATCGTAGTCCTTGATGACCTCTAGCCATCTTCATTGGCGGTTATTCAGCTCCTTCTGTGTGAAAATGTACTTCAGGCTTCGGTGATTCGTGTAGAGCTTGCAGACGGCTCCATATAGATGATGCCTCCATATCCTCAGCGCGAAGACGATTGCTGCTAACTCCAGGTCATGCGTAGCACAATTCTCCTCGTGGGGCTTCAGTTTCCTTGAAGCGTAAGGAATCACCCTTCTATCCTGCATAAGGACACATCCCAGACCCTTCTTTGATGCATCGCTGTATACTTCGTACTCGCCAGAGTCGTTTGGTAGAGCCAACACTGGTGTTGTAGTCAGTTTCTCCTTCAGAGTCTGGAATGCCTTCTCGCAGCTTTCGTCCCAGTGATACTTCACCGCCTTCTTTGTCAGAGTCGTCAATGGTCTGCGATCTTGGAAAAGTCCTTCACAAACCGTCTGTAGTATCCGGCTAAGCCGAGGAAACTCCTTACTTCAGACACATTCTTCGGGGTTGGCCAGTATTTGACTGCTGAGATCTTTCCTGGGTCGACTGCTATTCCCTCCTTCGAAATGATGTGACCCAAGAACGGAACACGATCCAGCCAGAACTCACACTTTGACAGCTTGGCATATAGTTTCTCCTGCCTCAAGGTCTGCAACACCGCTCTAAGATGTTCCTCATGCTCCTTCTCGCTCTTCGAATATACCAGAATGTCATCTATGAAGACGACTACAAACCGGTCTAGGAATGGCCTCATTACCCGGTTCATTAAATCCATGAAGACTGCAGGCGCATTGGTTAGGCGAAACGGCATCACAGTGAATTCGTAATGGCCATACCTTGTCCTAAAGGCAGTCTTCGGTATATCCTTCTCTCCTACTCATAGCTGATGGTGACCCGACCGCAGATCGATCTTCGAGAAAACGCTGGCTTCTTGCAACTGGTCGAACAGGTCATCGATCTGGGGTAGCGGATACTTGTTCATGATGGTGGCGTTGTTCAACTCGCGGTAGTCAATACATAGCAGCAGGCTACCGTCTTTCTTCTACACGAAAAGTGTTGGTGCTCCCCAGGGTGATACACTTGGTCTGATGTACCCTTTCGTTAGAAGTTCTTGCAACTGGTCCTTCAGCTCCTTCAGCTCCGCGGGTGCCATCCGGTACGGTGCCTTTGAGATTGGCGCGGTCCCTGGTGCCAAGTCCAGAGTAAATTCTACTTCTCTCTTAGGTGGCATACCTGGGATCTCCTCTGGGAATACGTCCGGAAAATCCCTCACAACAGGGATCTCTTCCAACACAACCTCCTTCTTCGATACGTCTTGGATGTAACACAAGTAGGCCGTGTTTCCCTTCTTCACTTGATTGACTATGGTCAGGGCTGACACGAGTTTGATGCGAGGTTCCCTAATAATTCCACAATAGGTGATTTTCTCCCCTTTGGGTCCCCTTAAACGAACCTTTGGGTCATGACAGTCAATGACTGCCTGATATGCCCCAAGCCAGTTGTGCACAAGAGAATCCGACGGGGAGCACTCTGTGTACACCGAGAGCAGAGGATCGGAAATGGCACAGGAAGAGTTGGGTTGTATGTAGGTAGAGAGTAAGGCAGTAGTAATGTCTGAGAGAGAGACAGGGGTTTGGAAAAGCTTCCGCGTATGTCAGATGTGTTCTCCTTGTATGGAAGGGTTAACGTCCTATATATAACGGAGAATGTGACCGTTGTAGTGTGGTTAATGCGCCCATCAATGGCGGCTTAATTAGCTTAACCACAACGGCACGTTCGTCCGCGTATATAGGGACCGTTACAGCACGTTATGCGCGAATACCGGAACCGTTGACCGGGTTGACCGGGTTTGACCGGATTGACCGGGTTTATGGAGCTTGTGCCATAAATCTCTCAAAAGCAGTTACTAAAGGTCGCGTGCGGGCCTGGCTCGCACGCGACAGGACTTACTCTAGCCTCTAGACCACTAGGTCCCTACAAGTCCCGTGCAGTGGTATGCGAGGGCCCTCTCTCGCAGCCCCCACATGGATCAGCGCGACTGGTGATCCAGTGTGTGTGGAGCACAATATGGTGTGCTATATGATTGCCACGTGGCCAAGATCTGTCAGCTCAGAAAGCACTATCTACATTAGCCCCCTTTCTGCGCGTGAAGACTCACAGCCGGATAGGCTTCCATGCGCAGGAACCAACGCACGCGTCGCCGCCACGCACCAATTTAAATGTATGCAGGTTCAGCCCCCATGCGTGCCATTATGACCTAAAACCCCTAGAGTCGTGCCGTCTGGCCTTTTAGGGTTTTAGGCGTGACGTCAGCTTGTCCTGTGATTGCGCGATTCGACGGTGACGGTTGCGATTCGACTACTGAAAGGACGCAACCCTTCATTGTTTTTGGATAAATACTCTGTACTCTACATTGTTGCAAAGCATCACTTCTTTCTCTTAAAGTGAATGATACCCGGAAGCCTTCAAGAGCAGATTCAGATAATCAATCACCAGTTCTCTCTTGTCAATCGTCTTCTTCAATTGTACGCATCCAAGCAAGCTTTACCAAAATTGTAGGGTTTTGATTCATGGAACGCGCAACGGAAGCATAATTAAACAAATAACCATGCAAAACCCTCCAAGGATCACAAGTCTAGATGCATAACGATAGTGAAGGTAAGAAATCATAAACACACCTTTGGGTTCTCCTTGATGACTTCAAACGCGAATAGTGTCACGTTCTCTATAGTTGATCCACGCCTAGAGCTGATCCTAGATCTCCCACACTCCTTGGTGCTAGCCTGGAATAGGAAGAGGATGAAGGAATCACGCAAAACGAGACAAAAGAGGGGCTTCGGCCCTCTTTTGGCCGACGGGGAGAGGGCGGCGGCAAGGGGGTCGGGTTCGGCCTCCTTGTTGCTTGCTCTCTCTCCTTTGTTCTCTCCCACTCTTGTTATGTTCACTAATGAGCATAAGTTATGAGGAAGGAAGGAAGGAGGGTCCTTTATATAGTCCAACAACTCCTTGTTAACTACATAAAGGACTTATTCTAGTCCAACTAGAATTCAATTTAGTCCCTTCCTTGCAAATTAGTCCCTACTAATTTTGCAAGGGTTTGCAAAGTGATCCTTCTAATTAATTAATCCAATTAATTAATTCCCAAATCTAGCTCAACTCTATATAGCGTGTGACCCCATAGGTTCTATCTAGTTGGTAGCAACTATTTGCTAATATGGAGCGGTTTCTAGCAAAACATCCATTCTAGCCAACTAATAGAATAGTCATCTTGACAACCTTTGTACAAGTAATTGTCTCATCCCTTTGCCTCCATATCCGGATTGGACACGAGACATACAAGTCACACTCGTATATCCAATCCATAGTTTCTCGATCCATGGGAATAGCCTTATTCGTGCAAATAACATCAATATCCCATATATTGATTTATTTGAGTCTGGCCAGACATTCTATAAGCACTATCCCTCGAGTGGCCTAGGATATTTGCTCCCGTTATGTGGGAGGGGCAAATCCTTTCTACGTCCACTACGATCTCTAAGCTTGCTTCTCATTGTATCCAGTACACGCCTTTATAACTACCCAGTTACGGTGTAGCGTTTAACGCTACCATGATCACAATGATCCACAACTAGAATATCTAGTGACTTCAAGTCTAAGGATGACAATACCATTGCACCGCGAGAAGCACTTGTGACTCAACATAACATGTATGTAGCCTTCTCGGAGATGGGTCAATCCAGTGCAACATTCCGTAATGCACACCTATGTGTTGGATCGTGATATCTCCATATCAATCCAACCCCATACTAGTCTATAGATGATTGTCCCATTAATCATTATACTTGACTAGGGATATTTAAGATAAACAACACGATTGTAAATCTAAGGTTTTCATTATATTAAATATCCAATAAATAATAAATGAATTTTCTAGCCATATACAAATTCATACTAAACTAGATTGCCTCTAGGGCATCTATTCCAACAGTCTCCCACTTGCACTAGAGCCAATCAGGCGCATCTCGTATGCCCCTACTCCTAGTGTGCCCTTCATGCTTCCACTGCGTGAGAGGCTTCGTAAGCGGGTCTGACAGATTATCATCTGTAGGAATCTTGCATATCCGAACGTCTCCTCTATCGATAATATCTCGAATCAGATGAAACTTCCTGAGCACGTGTTTGGACTTCTGGTGCGATCTTGGTTCCTTTGATTGCGCGATCGCCCCAGTGTTGTCACAGAACGAATCCACTGGATCCGCAATGCTAGGGACCACACCAAGTTCAGAAACAAACTTTCTGATCCAAACAGCCTCTTTTGCTGCGCCATTTGCAGCAATGTACTCAGCCTCTGTTGTAGAATCAGCTACCGTCTCTTGCTTGGAACTCTTCCAGCTCACCGCTGCTCCATTCAGGCAAAACACATATCCCGACTGTGATCTAGTCATCTCTGTCGGTTTGGAAGCTTGCATCAGTGTAACCCCTTACACGCAACTCTTCCTCACCGCCAAACATCAAGAAAGCATCCTTAATTCTTCTCAAGTACTTTAGGATGTTCTTGACAGCAATCCAGTGACTCTCACCCGGATTGGATTGGTATCTGCTTGTCATACTCAAGGCATATGACACATCTGGTCTAGTACATAACATGGCGTACATGATAGATCCTATGGCCGAGGCATAGGGAATCCTACTCATGCGTTCCTTCTCAATCCCATTGGAAGGACAACCACTCTTCGAAAGAGTGATTCCATGTGACATGGGCAAGAATCCCTTCTTGGAATCTTGCATGTTGAACCGTTTCAACACCTTGTCAATATATGTACTTTGACTTAGGCCTAGCAACCTCTTAGATCTATCTCTATAGATCTTTATACCGAGTATATAGGCCGCTTCCCCTAAGTCCTTCATTGAGAAACACTTTCCTAGCCAATCTTTCACAGATTGCAGCATAGGAATGTCGTTTCCAATGAGAAGTATGTCATCTACATACAAGACCAGAAAAGCTACAGAGCTCCCACTAACCTTCTTGTATACACAAGACTCATCTTCGTTTCTGATGAAGCCAAACTCTTTGACCACTTCATCAAAACGTCGATTCCAACTCCTAGAAGCTTGCTTCAATCCATAAATGGATCGTTGTAGCTTACAGACTTTGTTGGCTTGCTTTGGATCCTCAAAACCCTCCGGCTGTATCATATACACGTCCTCGAGGAGATTCCCATAAAGGAATGCTGTTTTGACATCCATCTGCCAAATCTCATAGTTGTAGTATGCTGCAATTGCAAGTAGGATTCGGATGGATTTGGTCATAGCGACTGGTGAAAAGGTTTCATCATAGTCAATACCATGAATCTGTCTGAATCATTTAGCCACCAATCGGCCCTTATAGGTAATCACATTACCATCCATGTCGATCTTCTTCTTGAAGACCCACTTGCACCCTATGGGCCGCGCCCCATCGGGTGGTTCCACCAAAGTCCATACTTTGTTGGTATACATGGATTCCATCTCGGATCTCATGGCTTCCAGCCACTTCTGAGAGTCTGGGCCACTCATGGCCTCCTCATAGGTAGTAGGCTCATCATCTATGAGCATCGTGTCACCGGAATCAGTTACGAGAAGTCTGTACCTCTCGGGTTCCTGGCGCACTCTACTAGATCAACGAAGCTCTTGTGTTACCTGAACAGGTGGCTCCACAACTGCTTGTGGTTCCTGTTCATGTTCCATAATCGGTTCAGTGATTTGTGGTTCTTGAACCTCTTCAAGTTCTACATTCCTCCCACTTGCTTCTTTAGAGACAAACTCTCTTTCTAGAAACACGCCGGTCCGAGCAACAAATACTTTGTTTTCGGTTGGATTGTAGAAGTAGTATCCCTTAGTTTCCTTAGGGTACCCCACAAATTTACACTTATCCGATTTAGGCCCTAGCTTGTCTGATTGTAAACGTTTTACATAGACATCGCAGCCCCAAATCCTCATGAACGACAGTGTGGGACGCCTCCCACTCCACATCTCATATGGTGTCTTCATGACTGATTTAGATGGAACACGGTTAATGGTGAAAGCTGCACTTAATAGAGGGTAGCCCCAAAACGATAATGGAAGATCGGTTTGACACATCATAGACCGAACCATATCCAATAGGGTTCGATTCCTCCTCTCGGACATGCCATTCCATTGTGGCGTTCCGGGTGGAGTGAGTTGGGACACGATCCCACACTCTCTAAGATAGTCGTCAAACTCTTGGCTCAAGTATTCTCCTCCACGATCCGATCGTAGAGCCTTGATACTTTTGCCAAGTTGCTTCTCTACTTCATTTTTGAATTCTTTGAACACTTCAAAGGATTCGGATTTTGCCCTCATAAGGTACACAAATCCATATCTACTGTAATCATCAGTAAATGTAATGAAGTAGACATAACCACCCCTGGAAGGCGTGGCAAATGGCCCACACACATCGGTATGTATGAGCGCCAATTGCTCACTAGTCCTCTCACCTTTCTTATTGAAAGGGGACTTTGTCATTTTTCCCAATAAACAAGCCTCACATGTCTCATATGATTCAAAATCAAATGAGTCTAGTAATCCATCCTTATGGAGTCTAGATACACGTTTCTCATTTATATGGCCTAAACGACAATGCCATAAATAAGCAGGATTTAAATCATTTATTTTAATCCGCTTGGTATTAATGTTGTAGACAGGATTGCTTAGATCAAGGACATAAAGTCCATTAAATAATTGCGCACTAAAATAGTGAATATTATTCAAATAAAAGGAACAACAATTGTTCTTTTATGAAATAATAAAACCTTCCTTGTCCAAACAAGAAATAGAAATAATGTTTCTGCTCATAGCAGGCACAAAATAGCAATTATTTAATTCTAAAACTAATCCTGAAGGCAGAGATAGCTCGCACACGCCTATGGCCAACGCAACAACCTTTGCTCCATTCCCAACGCGCAGATCTACCTCCCCTTTAGCCAATCTTTTACTTCTCTTTAGATCCTGCATATTTCGACAAATATGAGATCCACATCCAGTATCTAATACCCATGATGTAGAGACAGTTAAATTGACATCTACAACAAAAATACCTGGTGGTGGTGGAATCACTATTCCAAGCCTCTTGTCCTCCAGATATTTTGGGCAGTTCCTCCTCCAGTGTCCAGGCTGACTGTAGTAGTGACACTCACCCTTAGTCACGACCTTGGCAATGCCACCAACAGGCTTAAGGGCTGGTTCCTTGGACTTGGCAACTGACTTGCCTTTGCCCTTGGAGGAAGAGGCAAACCTTTTGCCCTTTCCTTTCTGTACCATCATGATGGCCTTGCCCTTACCCTTGTTGATGCTCTGTTCAGCCGTCCTCAACATGTTGAGTAAATCTGGCAGTGGTTTAACGATCTCGTTCATGTTATAGTTCATAATGAACTGTCCATAACTCTCGGGCAACGATTGCAACACGAGATCGGTTGCCAACTCTTGGCCGACCGGGAACCCAAGCCGGGCGAGATTCTCCAAGTACCCGATCATTCGGAGTACATGGGGTCCCACCGGGTTCCCTTCTGCCAGATGACATTTGAACAGTGCCTTTGAGACCTCATACCTCTCTACCCTTGCCTGCTCTTGGAAGAGCTGCTTTAGATGTTCGATCATATCGACAGCATTCATGTTCTCGTGTTGCTTCTGAAGCTCAGAGGTCATGGTGCAAAGCATTAGGCAGGCCGCATCATTAGCGTCGTCAACACGCTTTTGATACGCCTTTAAGGCAGCAGGTGTCTGGTTCTCTGGACCTTCTGGAACATGCTCCTCTATTGCGTACAGTTTCTTCTCTTGCTTGAGAACAATTCTCAAGTTTCTGTACCAATCAAGAAAGTTGGTACAGAGAGCTTGTCCTTCTCAAGGACAGATCGTAGGGAATGTTGTGAACTCGATGAGTTGTTTGCCATTTGGTATTCTACAAAAAGGAAAATACGCAAGTTTTAGTATTTGTGAATTTTTGACTATATTTAATAATGGCTAGTTTATTAAATATAGCTCCCACTATTTTTCTACGGATTAATAACCCTCAAGATATTAATGCGGAAAATATCCTTATATTTTCTAGTGGGCCAAGATCCATCTTTTCATCTCCTTATGAGCTTGCTTTGGCAAGTCACCCATAATTTGACTACTTTTAGGTAGGAACAATTCCAATTGCATCCCATATGCAACTCTTGGTTCAATCGGGAAAATAACTCCTTATTTATCCATCCATATGGATAATTCCAATTGATTGCCTCTAGGTTTCTTAATCAAATTAATAGCCTAGTTGTGTTCAACCTCTTATCTAAACAATTGCACATTGTTACGTGCCATCGCATTCCATCATTATGAATCAAGTCGCCATGCTTTGGCACGCACGAGCTTGATAAATAATGATGATAATGAGTGTTTAAATAACGAGAAGGCAAGAACACAATATTTAAAATTTGAGGGATTTTAAATTCAATTTTAATTATTTTATTGATCAATATCAACTAATCTATCTATTTGAGTTTGGGCACAACTCCAAATAATAGATCCGGGTTGTCTAATTATCTTACTATCCTAATTGCATGCATCATCCATACACCAACCACACAAATAATAAGACAATAAATAAACAACCACAAAACAGAAATTAAACGTGATGTGGATATGGCCTTTTCTAGACTAAGATAATTCCAAGCCAATGGAATTATCTATGAACCCTAAGCAAACACATCTCCATGCGTCTTGATCTTTTGGTCCATCCTTCATAGTCATGTGGAATGCTCCATGCTCCATGCTCCATCTTTTGTGGCTCCTTTGGCTTTGGGCTTCTTTTCTCCATTCTTGGCTAACAATCTACTTTATCTAGCACTAGCTAATATCTATACTAAATAAAATAAATCTCACAAGTTGAGAAAAAAAATGGCACGCAGGCCATAAAACCCTAATTAATTATTACAATTAATTGATCAGCTCGCAGGCCGTAAAACCAAACCACAAAATTAAACATCCACATCAAACCACATCCTAAGGCCATATCCAATCACCATGCGATTTGCACATAAACAGTTAAAATCCAATTTTAACGCGCTTGGTTAATTTTAATTGATTTTAGGATTTCTAGGGTTAAAATGGTCCATGGGCCCAACAATTCAATTGCCCGGGCCCATTAAAGTGAACCACAAGGCCCTAGGGCCGGCCCGGCCCAAAACCCGCAAGCTAGGCCCGCGGGTTAGGGCCGCCCGGCCCCTTAGGGCGGCCAAGCTTGGGCGGCAAGCAAGGGGGCGGTCCCTAGGGGGGCCGAACCTCCTCTTGGGAGTTGTTTCCAAAACAACTCCCTTGCTTGGAGCCCAAGTTTGGTTGTTTCCTTGTTTTGGGAGAACTCCTTCTTCCCGAAGGATGCCCAAACCCTAGATCTAAGATCCTAAAATTTTCTCAAACTCACCAATTCATGCATCCAATGCAAAAATTGGATCTTGTTATGAGTAATTCCTGAAAAATTGCATCCCATGCTTGATTTGTCTTGTTTTACGCGATAAACTATCAAATTAAGGTGTAAAAAAACAAGAATGTAACACATAAACTACGTTTATACTCTATGACATGTGGCTCTGATACCACTGTAGGGTTTTGATTCATGGAACGCGCAACGGAAGCATAATTAAACAAATAACCATGCAAAACCCTCCAAGGATCACAAGTCTAGATGCATAACGATAGTGAAGGTAAGAAATCATAAACACACCTTTGGGTTCTCCTTGATGACTTCAAACGCGAATAGTGTCACGTTCTCTATAGTTGATCCACGCCTAGAGTTGATCCTAGATCTCCCACACTCCTTGGTGCTAGCCCGGAATAGGAAGAGGATGAAGGAATCACGCAAAACGAGACAAAAGAGGGGCTTCGGCCCTCTTTTGGCCGACGGGGTGAGGGCGGCGGCAAGGGGGTCGGGTTCGGCCTCCTTGTTGCTTGCTCTCTCTCCTTTGTTCTCTCCCACTCTTGTTATGTTCACTAATGAGCATAAGTTATGAGGAAGGAAGGAAGGAGGGTCCTTTATATAGTCCAACAACTCCTTGTTAACTACCTAAAGGACTTATTCTAGTCCAACTAGAATTCAATTTAGTCCCTTCCTTGCAAATTAGTCCCTACTAATTTTGCAAGGGTTTGCAAAGTGATCCTTCTAATTAATTAATCCAATTAATTAATTCCCAAATCTAGTTCAACTCTATATAGCGTGTGACCCCATAGGTTCTATCTAGTTGGTAGCCACTATTTGCTAATATGGAGCGGTTTCTAGCAAAACATCCATTCTAGCCAACTAATAGAATAGTCATCTTGACAACCTTTGTACAAGTAATTGTCTCATCCCTTTGCCTCCATATCCGGATTGGACACGAGACATACAAGTCACACTCGTATATCCAATCCATAGTTTCTCGATCCATGGGAATAGCCTTATTCGTGCAAATAACATCAATATCCCATATATTGATTTATTTGAGTCTGGCCAGACATTCTATAAGCACTATCCCTCGAGTGGCCTAGGATATTTGCTCCCGTTATGTGGGAGGGGCAAATCCTCTCTACGTCCACTACGATCTCTAAGCTTGCTTCTCATTGTATCCAGTACACGCCTTTATAACTACCCAGTTACGGTGTAGCGTTTAACGCTACCAAGATCACAATGATCCACAACTAGAATATCTAGTGACTTCAAGTCTAAGGATGACAATACCATTGCACCGCGAGAAGCACTTGTGACTCAACATAACATGTATGTAGCCTTCTCGGAGATGGGTCAATCCAGTGCAACATTCCGTTATGCACACCTATGTGTTGGATCGTGATATCTCCATATCAATCCAACCCCATACTAGTCTATAGATGATTGTCCCATTAATCATTATACTTGACTAGGGATATTTAAGATAAACAACACGATTGTAAATCTAAGGACTTCATTATATTAAATATCCAATAAATAATAAATGAATTTTCTAGCCATATACAAATTCATACTAAACTAGATTGCCTCTAGGGCATCTATTCCAACAAAAATAAGGTTGGCCTTGTTCAATTGTGTTTAATATACTGATATATGCTTTGAACTGCGTTGAATCTGCGAACCCGTAACATATTATCCACTGCAAACTTATGAAGAAGCTCTCGATCTTTGAATCCAATTTCGATTTAATCCCCATATGATAAGGATCTTGAATGTAGGGTTTTTGGAATCCTGATAATGTAACCGATTCCAATCTCTAATTTTGAAAATTGTCACTGGACTGTTCATCTTTCTTCCAATAAACCCTCGTATGCTTAGAGCTGAATCTTGAAATTCGAACTAAAGTATGTGTATTTCTCCCCCCCCCCCCCTTTTTTCTTGCTTTTCCGCATGAATGGAAAAGACAAAAGGAACCAAACCCATTAAGGAGATCGAAGAAATACCTGATCTTCCCCGGACTTTATGGCGAAAAGCCCCCTATCTGGGCGGCAAAGACTTTTATCATGCTAGGGTTAAGGCGAAGAAATTGCCAATCGCTGTCTCTGGTGAAGAATTACAAACGTTAACCCCTCCAGTTAACTCGGCGTTGCTCGAATTGATCGATTCCGAAGATGTGGTTCGATTGGGAGTTGAAAATGGGTACTTCCCATACACTGCGATTTCTACTCAAGCATTTGTTCAGAAATTGGACTTCATGGATGAGTGGATTGACCATGTGTTGACCAATCATGTCGTGACTTTAAACGATGCCGGAATATACTTCGCAGTTCGTGCTATGAAGGGTGTTGCCGTGAAGCTGGATCAGTCCGTGCTTCTAAACCTTCTTTCTCGTTACTCGCCTGCGACTCACACGTTCCATTTTTCTGAGTTCGAGGCTGCTCCCACGCTCGAAGATGTGCACATGCTGTATGATCTGTCTCCCGTGGGCGAGGTGGATCCTTTGAGTCCCTTGAGAACGGATGCGGAGATCGCTCTGTACAAGCAGATGGAGGAGTGCTTGTCAGAAGTGAAGAAAATTTCCACCCGGTGGACTCCTACAGAAGTCCTTCCTGACTGGCAGTTGGTTGACACATCTGCGAAGAATACTTGGAACAAGTGGGTGCAATACTTTTTCCGTGATTATGCGAACAGCAGTATCACCAAGAAGCTTCTGAGCCAAAACCCGAAGGCTAAAAACTATGTGAATGGCAAGGGTTATCACTTGACCCTATGCGCCTTCCTCTGTGCCTGGTTGTCGAGGTATCTAATCGATGGTCACCCGCATGATGGGGTCTTTTACCATGTTCTGCCTCTTGTTGTGAAATTGGCCCTTGGCCAGAAAGTCGCACTTGGACCCTTAGTCTTGGGCACGCTGTACCACAGGTTGGATCAGCTGGTTGTTGCAATGAAGGAATCGCGTGGTCGCCTCGATGTACTGACTTACATTAACATTTCTTTCTTGACAATGTGGGTCTTCGAGCGATGGCCCTCTTATGCCCCAGTCGCTTCTAAGCCCAGCAAATGGTGTCCCCCAGGTACGGAGGAGGAGCGTAACAGTGGCAGGGCTGCGAGGTGGTTTGGAACTAACTTTCCCAAGTGCGTTTGGAGCCTGATATGCGACAATCGGGAAGAGTTTATAGCTAGGCCTTACGCCATGCGCGTTGAGAATGCGCGATGGTTCCCAAAACTATATCCCTCCAAGGCTGTTGCTTTCTCAGAAGAGCTCCTTTTCGAGGGCGGGGAGCATTTCCACGAGCGCTATCGCGAATTCTTTTCCTGGTGTCTGCGAGGTTCCCTTCCTGCTCTTGCAGAGCATGTACGTGAGCTCGCACCTAGGTACGAGAGGATTACCGTGGATGTCGATCCCACTCGCGTGTCTCCCCAGTTTGGCTTCGATGCAGTGGCACCCTCAATCTGGCCGCAGTCTATCATCAGAGGCTGCTACAAGCGGTTATTGTCTAGGGAGTGTAAAATAATCTTGATGAGCAATCTTCCCTTTGAGCAACCTCCAGGTAACCGCGAAGGTGGCTATTCCAGAAACTGGATCGCTTACTGGAACGCCCAGCAGACAAGGTTTGAGACGCAGTCGGTCCCTCAGCCAAGCAGAGCTCATGTGATCAAAAGGAATTCTTTCCCTTTTCGTCCCAATTGTAGCCTGGACGAATCTGAATATGGTTGCTATTCGTTGCTGGATCGCGAGAATCACCTGTGTCCCTCCCTCATTCTTGATGAAAAGATCGCCGCAGTTAGGAAAGGTGATTCGCATGTCATCAGATATAGCGAAACTTTTGCTAAGGTAAGCAATTTCTCTTGCATGCGCTAAGTTTCCTTATTCCAATATGTCAAAAGCTTCATGCTTCACTCTCTTTTGTAGTGCCATGTGAGGAGGTTTGCATCTGGTGAGCGTTCCAAATCGCTGGTCACCACCATTGTTACTGCGAGAAGACAAGGACAACCAGTTCGGCTGGCATCAAAGATGGATCCCGCGATTGAGACCAAAATTCGCGAGATCATGAATGCTTTTGCTGATTCGCTGATAGACAACACTCCAGCCTTGTCTCCTCCCAGGAATGATCCGTCTCCTCCAGCGACTGCTGCTCCGAGAGCGAAGAGGCCCAGGCAAAGGGGAATTACAATCTCTTCCCCTAGGAGCGCTCCAGCTTCTCCTCCTGCGAGATCCCTTACTGCCAGGGATAAAGGTAAAGGTCTCATGACCAGTAAAGCGCGGAAGGAGCTCGCAGTGGAGACCTTTGTTCCGTTTGGCCAGGAGGAAGAAGAGGAGAGAAGAGAAACAAGAGAAGGAGATGAGGAAGAAGAAAGAATTGAAGATGTCGGCGACAGAGAGAGAGATGAGATACAAGAGGAAAACTCAGGAGGTATCTCAATCGTGCTTCTCTTCTCATTACCTTAACTCTTTTGCAATTTTATCTGAACGAATTGTTTCTTAGCAGATGATGATGATGAGACCATCGGTGGCCTCTTGGCCAAGAAGCAGAAGAGAGGTTCTCATTCTGGCGTTTCTGATGAAACCATAAGCGAGGACATTCTTGCCGAGTCCAGGAGAACAGCTGCGGAGGCTGCTGAAAGAAGAAGGAAGCGAGAAGAAGAGGAGCTCGAACGCGTGAAGCAGAGGAGCCTAGAAGAACAACACGTCGACGACCTAGTGCGTCCCACTGACGGGGAAGATGTGCTTCCAGAAGAGGTGGCTCCTCAAGTTGACGAGGAGGATGCGGCTCCAGAGGAAGATGCAGCAGCTCTAGAGCGAGCCCAGGCGGACTTCGAAGAAATCGTAGGCGGTAATGAAGGTGAGATTTTTAATCTCGCAGTAACTTACCGAGATGTAATTGTCGGTGCGCTAAAGCACGGTGTGTCAAAAGCTGACATTCGCCGTTGGCTAGTAGGCAAGTGCGGTGAACCTTCAGGTAATCATTTGAGCAATATGTGTGAACTTGGCTTAGCAACCCAAACATAATCATAACTGGTTTCTTTTGCTCCAGGTCACGCTCACCTTAAAGACATGCTTAATGAAGATACATTAATAGGGCAAGGCTCCACGTCCTTAGCATATGACGAGGATGCTGCGATCCCACCTTCGCGTGGAGGTGCTCGCTCTTAGCTTACCAAAGATAATAAAATAATATACGATACGAGTTACCTCACACCATCGTATTTTGTATCGCAGGTAATGCTGATGAACCGGTATTGGAGCAAAGGAGTCAACCTTCTGCATCCTATGTCCCGGTGCCGAGTTCTCATACTGAGAAGCCCGTCGCAACTGCTGAATATGCAGGAGAGCGCTTCGAGGACGTCATTGAACTTTCTGATGATGCCGAAGCTGACATCGTGTTGATGGAGGAAGATGCCCATGCTGGTGCTGAGGAAATAGGAACGAACGCTGCTGATGCTATCACACCTGAAGGTATCCCTCATCAAGCTGCAACTTCTGCTGCCGCCATGCCTCCGGCAATGACTGAGCCTGTGGCACCTCTTCCTGCGTGGAACTTTTGGGGTTCGCAGGTCGGGGCTGCAATCGCACCTGGTGCGGCTTATACTCTTCCCCCCAACTATGAGGAGTTAGAGCTCGCAGCTGATAGAAGGACGATGGAGCGAGGACAGTCTTCAACTGCCCCAGCAATGCGCATTCCTTCTCTGCGCGAGATCCTTGAAGGAACTGGTATGTCGTGGTTTGCTGTTCGCATCTTGCATTCTTTACTTGCGAGTTTGACAGTCTAATCTTGACTTTAACATTGATTTAGGGTTGAAGCAAGCTGACGTGGAGTGGCTAGTTCGCATGCGCCTCTCCTACCCCCAGTCGTTTGCGAGGTCTCTGGAGATAGGCCCCTTCGATAGAAGGTTGTTTCAGACTGAAGCCATCTGGATTTTAGAGCAGCTGTCCGCGGCCACACCTGCGACCATTTCTCCTCAGAGCGCGGAATTGCTTTTTGGCATGTGCCAGAACCTTCTCGCCAAAGTTCAAGGCAAGCTGGGCTTTGGGTTTCTTGTCAAAAGAGTCACCTTGATTCGCGCGGCCGTGACTTTGAAACGCGGCCACCAAAACCTCGCAGCTGAGAAGCAGAAGGTAGAGCAGCAAAGATAAAAGGTTGAAGAGGCTGTGAAGCTCTTTCATGAGATGAACGCCAAATGCGAGCAATTGAAACAAGAAGTGGAGCAAGTGGAAAATCTGAGCCGTCAGTTTACTCCTGACGACTCCTTGATCAAGGGCTTGTTTTGAAAAGTAGCAAATAAGTAGCTGAAATATTACTGTAATATTGCTAGGGTTTCTCCCCTTTTTTTTCAAAAAGAAATTTGAATGCCTGTTTTGCCCTTCTCGAGATTTGCTTGAGCATATCTGTGCATATCAATTATGACGTCAGCAATTGATATTCTGTCTTGATTTTCGCGCTAATTGCTCATTAGATAAGCACGCTTTCCTTGGGAAGTCCATCCGTATCATGACTATCCGTCATTAATTAGGATACGCAACCGAATCGTCGTAGCCTTTAGTAGGGTAATTGATTGCTACCTCTTTTCAAGCGTAAGTGATTGATTCTTACCCTCTTTTCAAATTCTGCTGACTCATCTTGGTAACTGAAGAGTCTCCACAAGGTCTATATAAACCCTGCCTTTTGCTATTTAGGTTCTTCATCCCACAATGTGGCTTGCCGTGAGTCCTTACGACTGCTGGCATCAACGCTTGTTTTTCGTTGATTCATGGCAGCTTCACGTCGTGAAACCTGAGTTTGTGCTTTGTGCTATAGAAATAGTTTACAAGATCTGCTTCATAAGGCTTATTGATCTTTATAACTATCATAAAGAAGATGCAGATAATACCTCATGTTTGCTCGAAGAATTTTCTTCGTCTATTATGCTTGCAGGTCATGTTTCCGGCCGCCTCCCGGCGAGGTGCAGCGCCGTACTGACCTTGCTACCGACTCGTAATGAACGGTGGATTTCTCCTCTAGCTTTCCCAGAGGAGAATTTCTTGCCTCCTCTTTCTTGAACTCGGGATGGCGAGCCAATGTGCTCGTCTCCGTGGACAAGGAGCATCTGGCCTTTGGAGTTGCTGCTTGCCTGTTCTTCACAGCCGCATACGCCGGAACAGGTGTGGTTCCTCAGGCACATATCTTGATCAGACAGAGGCCTTGTCAGATCTTGAGATTCTGAACATAGCGTCGCATAGGTCTTGTAGACATGGCGAGCGGCGGGCTGTTCTTCTCGCAGGAACACCCTACTTGCTACAGATCTTTGGTCGCAGATCTTTGTATCGCATAGCTTCTGCTATGACCGTTAGGTCGATCCTTTTCCAGTTAGGATTCCCGCGATGTGTAACTTCTGCTTGTAAGTTACTACTTAGATACATCGTAAGACATGTTGACTACGTAGCTAGCTTGATCTGAGATTTTTGCTTGTAAGCTGTTATCTAGACAGATAATTTGTAAGTCATTTTGACTCATAATGATAAATCACTTTGTATGATTTGCTGTCTTGTTACAACAAATTACGATTCCGCATGCGCGTTGGCACATTTCGCCTTTTGTAGTGTTGTATTCACACTTTGCATTGTTGCTATGATTGGCTATCTGTCGAATAGATTCGCAGATATGTTTTTAGATCGTTCGAGATCGTATTTGCGCAGCTTTGCCACCTTGGCGGATAGGCTTGCGATTTACTTTAGATTCAAGTGCAGGTGCTTTCTCAGCAGATAGGTTTTTGTAGATCACTTAAGATCATTATGCATAATGCTGCTATCATGGCAGATAGACTTAAGAATCATTTTAAGATCGCATTTATATAGTGCTGATATCGTGGCAGATAGGCTTGAAAGATCATTTAAGATCATACTCGCATAGGCTGCTATCGTTGCAGATAGGCTTAAAAGATCATTTAAGATCATATTCGCATGAGCTGCTATCGTGGCAGATAGGCTTAAAAATCACTTAAGATCGTATTCGCATGGGCTGCTATCGTGGCAGATAGGCTTAAAAGATCACTTAAGATCGTATTCGCATGGGCTGCTATCGTGGCAGATAGGCTTAAAAGATCACTTAAGATCGTATTTTGTGCAGGCTGCTATCACGGCGGATAGGCTTTTAGAAGATCACTTACGATCGTATTCGCATGGGTTGCTATCACGGCGGATAGGCTTTCGCTAACAGTAATAATGAAATAAACAGAGCAATAAAGATAGCTAGAAGCATAAAGTTCTTCTCATTTGGGAGAAGTCTTTTTATTATAAAACTCTCGTATGGGAGAGATGAGATTACAGTTCTCTCATATGGGAGAGAAGATGTGTGAATCATAGCAATACAGAGCATGAAGCAAACGTTGTAATATAACGCATGTAACGAGAGAAGTTAAGGGTAATACTTCTTAATCCAGCGCATGTTGACTGAGCTTGGGGTTGAGGTCGTTCCATGTAACCTCCGTATGCTGCAGTAGCCACTGTCAAAGACTTTCGTGACTTCAAAGGGTCCTTCCCAATTAGCTGCGAATTTTGGGTGAGCTGCCTCGCGCATGCAATGGTCAGACGCGCGCAAGACCAAATCTCCAACTGCGAAATCTCGACGTTGGACTGTTTTGTTGTACGCACGAGCGATCCTTTCTTGGCATCGTTTGTTGGTCCTTTTAGCTTGCTCCCGCTTTTCTTCTAGTAGGACTAAGTCATGATCGCGTTGATTGTCATATAATGCATGAAAAGCCAATCTTGCAGAGTTAACCTTCACTTCCGCAGGTACCACAGCCTCAGCTCCATAGCATAAAAGAAATGGTGAGACCCCTGTGGGTGTCCTTGGAGAAGTCCGATAAGCCCACAGGGCTATGCTCAAAGAATCAGCCCACTTCTTGTGGTCATCTGCGACCATCTTGCTCAAAATTCTCAATAGCGTCTTGTTGGTTGCTTCTGCTTGCCCATTCCCCTTCGGGTAGTATGGAGTGGAGCATATCTGCCTGATGTTGTATTCTGCTAGCTTTGCAGCCACCTGGCGATTGAGAAAAGGAGTGCCATTATCCGAAAGGATGGTGTTGGGAATTCCGAACCTGCATATGATACTTTCTTGGATGAAATGGACCACAGCTAGCGCATTTTCTGTCTTCAGTGGTATCGCTTCTACCCACTTGGTGAACAATTCGGTCGCGGTGAGAATGAAGTGATTCCCGTGCGAGGTCGGTCGAATGGGACCGATGAAATCCAGAGCCCATGTGTGAAACTGCCATGGTGTTCCTAATGCATGTAGATCTACGGCAGGGACGTGCACTAGATTACCCTTGAATTGACACTCCTGGAAGCGTCTTACTTTGGTGCGGCAATCAGCCTCCATAGTGGGCCAGAAATATCCAATTGAGAGGAGTTGTCTGCATAATTTCGCACCTCCCTGGTGTTCCACCTGATGAGAAAGGTCCATCACTTCTTGTGCTTCCCTGCTGTCTATACATCGCAGCAAGTTACCTTCATGGCCCCTTCGCCAAAGCAGATTTTCTTGCACCACATATCGGGCTGCTTTCCTTCTTAGTCTCGGCTTCTTTTCTCGACTCGGGTACAGCACCCTCAAAGAGTGGTTTCCTCCAATCCGCATCCTCGTCTGTCAGAGCAATGAGTAAAGAGTCCTTGATCAGTGCGCAACTCTCGCACTTTCCTTGAATCAATGTTGCGGCCGTTGACATGTCCGGCCAATGAATGCCATACCTCTGGGCTTTCCGATAGATTGACACCTCACTTTCCCCGCAAGCATGTTGGTGAATCTTTTCGAACAGCAGTTGTCCCTCTTGCTCGGAGACGCATCGCATAAGTATTCCGCCAGGGCCCTTGTAATAAAGGGTGTTGTCATGTATGCAATAGCCCTTTGTGGATGCCCAGTTCTCGCTGCTCGTGCCTTTTGCGATGGCCCGTAAGATTGACTTTCTCCAGTCCGCATCGTCCATGCATTCATCGTCGCACGCGTCTTCTGTCAACGCCGAGGATGTTCGCACTTCAATGAAGATTCTTGCGGGACATTTGTCCGCACTGACCTTGGATCCCAAGGTAGCTAAAGCGTCAGCATGCCTATTGTCCGCTCGAGGTTTGTGCTCGTATCTAACGTCGCAGAACTGTTGCACCAATTTCTGTACCAGGTTCCGGTAGGGCAATAAGTTCATTTCCTTCAAACCATACTCGCCCGAGGCTTGTTTGACGATTAGCTTGGAGTCCCCCATAACCGTCAAGTTGCTTACTTCCAAGGCCTTTGCCGCGCGGAGTCCTGCGATGAGAGCTTCATACTCTGCTTCGTTGTTGGTAACTGCGAAGTCAAGCTTTGCGGACATCTGTATGACTTCCCCATCTGGTTTGGTCAAGACTATCCCGATGCCTCCACCTTTCCTTGTTGACGAGCCGTCGAAATGGAGCGTCCAATAAGGCAACTCAACTGCGTAGATTTCAGGTCCCTCCAATTCTTCTTCAATCACGGGCTTATGACTGTTATCGGGGAACTGCGCCAGCAAATCCGCTACCGCCTGCGATTTGATCGCCCGCGGCCGAATGCATGTGATGTCATATTGGGAAATGGTCATATACCACTTTGCCAATCTTCCCCCAGGAGTGGTGTGAGTCAGAAGATATCGTATGGGATCACTTTTTGTGACCACCACTACTTTGTGCGAAGCAAAATAGTGTCTCAACTTCTCTATTACGAAGAATAAAGCAAGGCAATGACGTTCGATGTCCGTGTACCTTGATTCTGCGGGCTGCACGATGCGGGAGATGTAGTAGATGGGCCTTTCTTGACCCTCATACTCCTGAGCGAGGAGAGCTCCTATAGACCTCCTTGTTGACGTCAGATACAACAAGAGTGGTGATCCGAGCTGAGGTGCGATCATTACTTTTGAAGATGTCAGCAGCTCCTTTATTTTCCCGAACGCAGCTTCGTGTTCCGCAGTCCAGTTGTATATAGCATCTTTCTTGAGAAGATCACTGAAACAGAAGGTGATTTCGGCGATCGCTGGGATGAATCTTCGCAGATAGGATAGCTTTCCCAAGAAGGTTTTCAAGGCAGCGGAGTCATACCAGTAATGGCTGATACTTTCGCAGGATCGGGCTCGATTCCTTGGCGATGTACCACGCATCCCAAGAACTTCCCTGATGTTACCCCGAATGCGCACTTCATGGGGTTCATCTTCAATTGAAAGCGTCTGCATCTGTTAAACACTTTTCGCAAATCCGCCAGATGGTCTGCCTCTTCCTTGGATTTGACAACTAGGTCATCCACATAGAATTCCACCTCTTTGTGCATCATGTCGTGGAACAGGGCCATCATGGCCCGCTGATAGGTTGCACCTGCGTTTTTGAGGCCAAAAGGCATCACCGTATAGTTGAATACTCCCACCGAGGTGATGAATGCGGTTTTCTGTGCATCTTCGGGGTCCATCTTGATCTGATTGTACCCATTGAAGCCGTCCATGAAGCTGAACATGCGATGACCCGCTGTCGAATCAATAAGTAAATCGATGTTGGGAAGCGGAAAATCGTCCTTAGGGCAGAAACGATTGAGATCCCGGAAATCCAAGCAAATACGAAGCTGCCCATTCTTCTTTACCACTGGCACAATGTTGGCCAGCCATGTGGGATGGTGATTTGGCTCTATGAATTTGGCATCTAGGAGTTTGACAATCTCCTGCTTAATCTTCACACTGAGCTCCGGCCTAAAGCTTCTTGTGCTCTGCTTTACCGGCTTGGATCCTGGAATCACGTCCAACCGATGCATGGTGATGCTCGTGTCCAGGCCAGGCATTTCATCGTATTCCCAGGCGAATACATCCTTGTACTCAGTCAAAAGCTGTAGCAATCTTTCCTCCTCTTCGCTTGTGAGGTCTGCACTTAGAAAGACTGGCCTCCTCTTTTCTTCGCTTGGGCTTAGGAATACCTCCTTCAGCTCCTGCTTTTGCGGTCTGGGTTTGTCTTCCATGCATTCGGGTGCTTCTTTGAGTTTCTATTCTAGAGTGCTCGGATTTGGTTTTTCTGTCTCCGAAACCTGCTCAATTTGGTTGATTTGCTCAGGGATATCCCCATGCCCGCGTGGGGACACCCCCGCGCACCTTCATATGCGATAGCATTTCTTCCCGTTGGCGTAAAAACTCTCTATCTCCTTGCCTTCAGGGTCATGCTTTGCTATTCTTTTCAGAGTGTACACACTCTTTCGCTGGTAGGCAATTCGAGGCGCCTCTTCTCCCGCAGGCGGCTTTTCCTTGGCATCCTCTCTTGTCACCATCACTCCCGCAGGAGATTGATCTTTGATATCCTCCCATCGGGGCAAAGGAGTGGGGTTGAATGGTCCCGGTGTTTGCTCATCTGCCATCTCGGTGAACCACACCGCCTCACTGAGATGCGCTTCATCCATGTTGAATGGATTCGTCGAAGCTGGTATCTCGACTATTCTATCATTCCAAATGGCTTTCATCACTTGGTGAGCTGTTGAAGGGACAGCATCAAAGCGATGAATCCAGGCTCGATCTATGATCATGTGATACGTAGTGTTCGCATCTATGACATAGAATTTCGCTGAGAATTTGATTTTGCCGATCTGGATACCCAGGCGGATCCATCCTATCGTCATTCTGGAGTCGCTTCTGAATCCCATCAGCGGAGATGGACGCTTGACAATCTTGTACTCTGGAATTCCCGCTAGCTTCAGTGTATGGAGCGAAACAACGTTAACTACTACTCCTCCGTCGACGAACGCTCTTTTGAACTCAACGCCATTGATGATAGTCGTCACGTACAGAGGCCTCTGGTGGCTCGCATCTGTCTTCTTGTCGCTTACGGAAAAGGTTATGACCTTTTCTGTAGAGCGAGACGCCCTAACGACTTTCCCATTGGAGACTACGAGATCCTCCTCGTAGTCTTCTGCTATCCTTATGATCGCCTTTGTCATCTCCGTCCGACATTTTTCTGAGAAATTCATCTCGTCGAAGAACCTGCTGAAGCCGTGCGACCCCTTCATCCGATCGGCACGTTCGTCCTCCGTGTCTATGCTGTAGTCTTCATCATCATGGATTTCGGCAATGATGGGTAGACCATCCTCTGCGACCTCTTCAAGATCCACAATCGAGATCATAGCGACCTCTTTGCCTTTCGATTCTTGCTCCGCATGGGCAGGGAGTGGATTGCTGCGCACATCCTGCCTTTGATCGCTGACAATCAGTTCGCCATTCTTCATATTTTGGCTAAACACAATTCTGAGCTTCTTGCAGTCCTCAGTGGGATGCATGACCTTTCCGTGATATTCGCACCACTTCGGGTCCCTCACCATCTCCCTGGAGGGTGCCTTCTCGAGCGGCGGTAGGACACCGTCCTTACGCCATTGCCTGCAAAGGTCGCTTGCTTCTTCCACCGAACATGGCAGAGGTGGTGCATCAAAGTTCACAATCTTCGCCTGCTTTTGGGGTGAGACCGTATTCACTTCGGCCTCGCGTCCCCTCTTGTAGCTGAATCTCCCGATTTTGAAAGTAGTACTGCCCGAGGATCGCTCAGGGGCGTTTCTCTTTTTCTGCCTTTCCACTATAGGCTCGATGTTCTTCGTGCATTCGATTAGCTTTGAAAACGTAGGCGTTTGCAAGTTAATAAGCATACCTTTGTACTCGTCTCGCATGCACTGCAGGCATATCTCTACGAGTCTGCTTTCGAGTATCACATCTTTGCATTCCAAGGACTTGGCCCTGAACTTCTTGATGAAAGTTATTCCGTCCTCCTCGCGCTTCTGATACATCCGCGAGAGATGAATCATCGTCACCTTTTCCTCCATCTGGAAGAAGTTGGTGTAGAACTTCTGGACCATGTCGTCCCAAGTCTTCACGGATCCGGCTTCCAATGTCCTATACCACTTGTAAGCCACGTTCCCCAGGGATTTCGGGAACTCGCGCATGAGCAGTTTGGGATCAGCTCCATACGGCCCCATCACATCGATGAAACGCATGACATGCTCATGGGCGTTCCCATTGACATCTTCGAACTTGTCCCATTTAGGAGCCTTGTACCCAGCAGGGTTAGGCATGAGATAGATCTCTCGTGGGATAGGCGGATCGTTGTCGAGCTTCGGGATGATGGTATCCGCGAACGATTGGTGAGCCAGAATAGTGTCTATGCGTCGTTGTAGAGACGTCATACACTCCGGAGTACTTCCCTCGGCAGCGGGGGGAGGGGTTGCCGCAGGCGGAGGCGACACATATGCCGCAGGAGGGCTAGGGACGTATTGCGAATTCACGTTACCCCAGACTGCCGTTGGAGGAGACAAGGGATACTGTGAGGCCGGATTAGGTACCAAAGCCGGAGGCTGAGGAGTATGAGCAGCGAGAGGCAACATTTGAGCTGTTGACCCCTGAATTGAGGGTAGCTGCGTAGTCGCCGGTGGAGTTTGCAGATTAGGGTTGGGTGATGCGGTTGACACTCCCAATCCATGAGTGGTGGAGACTCCTCCTCCCTGAGAGACGGCGGTGGCTGGTGCAGGGTTTGGAGCAAGAGTCCCCAAGACAGCCATGATCCGTTCTAGCTGCGCAGATTGAGCTTTGAGAGCCTTCGCCTGACTCTGGATGGTGGCGTCCAAGGCTTCTAGCGTCGGAGCTTCACCGGTAGCTGTAGGAGTACGGCGAATCTCCTCTCCTGAGGCAGCCTCCGTGGAAGGCGATCTGTTACTGACATCATCCTCCTGAGACATGGTTGCTTGAGATGGTAAGTTCACGTCAGGTTCACCAAAATGTGCACAAGAGAATCCGGCGGGGAGCACTCTGTGTACACCGAGAGCAGAGGATCGGAAATGGCACAGGAAGAGTTGGGTTGTGTGTAGGGAGAGAGTAAGGCAGTAGTAGTGTCTGAGAGAGAGACAGGGGTTTGGCAGAGCTTCCGCGTATGTCTGATGTGTTCTCCTTGTATGGAAGGGTTAACGTCCTATATATAACGGAGAATGTGACCGTTGTAGTTTGGCTAATGCGCCCATCAATGGCGGCTTAATTAGCTTAACCACAACGGCACGTTCGTCCGCGTATATAGGGACCGTTACAGCACGTTATGCGCGAATACCGGAACCGTTATGGGGTTGACCGGGTTGACCGGGTTTGACCGAATTGACCGGGTTTATGGAGCTCGTGCCATAAATCTCTCAAAATCAGTTACTAAAGGTCGCGTGCGGGCCTGGCTCGCACGCGACAGGACTTACTCTAGCCTCCAGACCACTAAGTCCCTACAAGTCCCGTGCAGTGGTATGCGAGGGCCCTGTCTCGCAGCCCCCACATGGATCAGCGCGGCTGGTGATCCAGTGTGTGTGGAGCACAATATGGTGTGCTAGATGATTGCCACGTGGCCAAGATCTGTCAGCTCAGAAAGCACTATCTACACCAGTCCATTCCTAGGATTATGTCTATACCCCCAAGGTCAAATTTTATTAGGTTGGCGGGTAGGACACTTGTGAGGATTTTTAGTTCTACTCCTTCGAATATGGTGTCACAAACAATAATTTGGCCCGTAGGTGTCGCTACAGGAATGGGTATCCTAGATGACTTATGCAAACCCAATTTCTCAATAAGGGACGATGATATAAAGGAGTAGGATGCACCAGAATCAAATAATACGAAAGCTGGGTGCTCATAGATGAGAAAAGTACCCGTGACTACTCCGTGGTCAGCTTCAGCTTCAGTCTTTATCATCACGGCTATCCTTCCCAAGTTGCCATTTTGTGGTCCAACTCCTCCGTTTCCAGTTCCATTGTTAGTTGCCATCACAACATTGCGGTTTTGGGCTCCATTGTGTCCTGCATTCCCCTGGTTGAAATTTTGTTGTCGTCCGTAACCATTGCCTCCGTTACGGTTTCCATTGTTCCTGTTGCCGTATCCCAGTTGCTGGTTTCCAGCTTGTTGGTTCCCGTACGGCTGGCGATTCCCCTGGTAGTTGTTCGGTGGTGGTCTCTGATAGTTGTTGCCTTGATATACCAGCTGGTTTCCGGCTGGTGGGAATCGACACTCAAAAGCTCGATGTCCTTTCCTGGCACAGTTGTGGAAATTAATGATATTCCCCAGGCAGTCTGTTCCGGGGTGGTTTCGCCTACATCTCTTACAGAAGTAGCGGCGAACTGGTTCAACTTCAGGGGTTTGCTGGTTGCCTCGGTTCTGGTTGTTTCCCCCATTGCTGGGTTTAAACTTCTTGTTCTGATTGCTGCTTCCTGCCTCAGCTGCCTTGCGTTTCCCGCGAAACTCGTCCTGAACCTCCTGGACTTGCCACATGTCAGCTGCTCGATCATAAGCCTCGTGCAATGTGTCGTAAGTTCTACTGCGCATGATTTTCTGCAACTGGAAGTGCAGTCCCGAAATAAACTTGTTGACCTTATCGTCTTCATCGGGTACTGTGTGGCCTGCAAACTTTAGTAGTTCCACGAACTTCTTGAAGTAGTCCGTCACTGAGCCATTCCCTTGTGTCAGATTGTTGAATTCATTGCACTTTCCTTCTCTTAACATGTGCTGGATAGAATCGCGTCCTAATGGCAGTCTTGAAAGCTTCCCAGTTGAAGTTAGGTCGAGCCAGCAGAACTTCCTAGTTAGTAGTCCACCAGTCATCTGCGTCATCCAGCAGGTGCAACACGGCGCAGTTAACCTTCTCATCATCGGGGCAATGCACGACCTTTAGGAGTTTCTCAAAGTTCCGAATCCAGTTCTCCAGTTCGATCGGATCTTCCTTCCAGTGTATTAGCGAGGGTTCAGCTCAGCTATTTGCTTGGCATAGATTGGCCTTCCTTGCTCTTCGCGACCGACTACTCTATCCATGACTTGTGTCATTCGTTCCATTTGTGCAGCTAGTTGCTCCAATTGTGGTTGGTTTGTGCTTTCAGCGGCCATTGGTCAACTCTCGGGGTCCTACGCAATTACTCGTATACTTACCACTTAATACTATCGTCTCAGGGTCAGATTCATCCACACACACACCAATTAAACAAGAAATACTATCCATTTTATAGCATGCAAGTCGTATAAACTCATCAATTATTAAAATAAAAGCACATTACGCACCATTAAATATTTTACCACGTTTCACATTCCATACTCATCATCTTCCTGGAGTAGTAGTACTCATCTCAAAATATCTCACATCCATCCAAATAATCCAGGAATAACCAAATCACATAATAACCTCAACACAACAAGAAAAGATCAAGGTGGCAGGGTCACCAAATAAACTACCCATAACCCATCGGCTTTTCCAGTTTTATCTTGCCCTATGTTCATTTTAAGTTGCCCTACAGGTTTTTAATTCCCTTTAACGGATGATCCGCTCTGATACCACCTGCAACAACCCGTGGTTTCCCAAGCTTCCCGTTCCGGACCGGAAAGCCCAGGAGGGCGCTGCTAAAAGTGACGGTGGAAATCAAAAGCATAACATCCTGAATTATTTATTACATAATATTAAACAGTACAAAAGTCTTAGACATTACACAAGTCTCTAAATAAAACGTGCGTCTTAAAACTACTACACTAGGCTTAGCTAAAAAAAACTAGATCAAAACGTGATGATAATCCTCTAGGTGAGTCCCGTACCCTGCTACACCAAGTCTCCTGCTTCTAAACCTGCGGTGGGAAGGAAAACAGGAACCGCAGCTTCAAAGTCAGCAATAAATACTGAGTGAGCAACACCCAAGCATGTCAAACACAGAAGAGATGATGACTTAAGTAAAACAGTAAATAATATAAATGACAGCGGAAGTAAAAGACAATTGAGTAATAAAATATTCTCAAGTTCCAGACATAATTCCAGAGACTTCTTGAAACCAACATTTAATTCATATCCAATATCCTCATATGAAAATTCCCAATTCAATTTCAATAATCCAACTCTGATATCATAAACATTCAATTCCTCATTAACAAACTGCCAATCCAGAAATATTCAGGTTAATTTTTGAGTTGAACGGGGAAAATCGAATCGCAACAAAATTAATCAATCCCAATCCCGCTTCCAAGACCTTAAGTGTCGACGCCCCCCTAACAGGGTCTTTGTGCCCATAAGGAGTGAGTACAAGGAGCCAACCCGAGGCAAATTGCAACCGGACTTATATAATAATGGGTCGAGTGGACGTAGCCAACAACGACCAAACCAATCAATAATAGTCCAATGACGTTCCCCGCACAACTCTTTCCACTTTAAGTAATTACGAATTAATAATTATCGTGTAAGATTTTCCAAAGAATAAATAAGCAAATTCAAGAAGTATCAAATAAACCATACAACTTTGAGACATAACATAAAATCCACGTTTGACACGAAGGAAGCTCGGCACGCAAGGCTTGGCATGTATACTCACCTTAATTCTCAGCAAATAGCACGTAACAATCCTTTAGAAAGACACGTAGCCTTCGTCAATAAACTCGTCACCTACAAATTACATTTCTTTTTTTAATTACGAATCATCTACGCAAGTATACAACATGTAGTGCTCTAAGTCTAGCGAGTCTTATTAGAAGTCACCTAATTCTCCAATATTTATTTTATTTCCTAATAAAATTATCATTATTTAAGAGTCCATAACCCAAGTCTATTAACTTGCAAATTTACTAAAGTCAAAATTACTAACCAACACTTTATTATTTTAAATAGCTAACACTATTTGCATATAACCAAGTATAGTCCAAGATGGCTATTTATTAGATTTTATGAAGAATTAAGAAATAATATTTTAGACATTATTAAATATTAGAAATATTAAATTCTAAAATGCTACTAAGTAATCGTTTAATCCCTAGAAAATACTTATTCAAACAAAACGATGGAAGTGATTAGTTACGAGTTACATTTCTAAATTGACATTTTTATTTTTATTTTTCCCAAGAAAACAATTCTACAATACTAATCACTCTTTTATTTATTTATAAAATTAATAGAAAATAATTTAAACCCTAAACTCTATTTTATTTTATTTTCAAAAAAAGTTCAGATTTGTTAGTTAATAGGAAGAACCCCCCAACTTATGAGAAATGCAACAACATCCCCCTAACAAGGCAAAAACAGTTTTGCTAAGCTACATCTTCAACCCTTAAGTTTTTCCAAAACTACACTTTTACCCCCCTATCAAGAACAACCCAATTTCATCAAACGAGACATGAATCAAAGCATGAAAATGGGATTTTGAGTTCAGAAATCAGTCTAGGGAGGGACATAGAGTGCACCTGATCGAAGAACCGCAAGAAACGATGGAGATTTGAGCCAGGTCAAAGTCGACGGCCGGAACACACGGTGGTGAGGCCGACGGTGGCTTTCCGGTGGTAGCTGGAAGATTTTGAGGCCTCCTGAGTGTTGGTCGGCCCTCAGGGGGTCGATCTGGGTGGGAGAAATCAGCTGGGTGGCCTCGAATTTGCTGGGCCAAAATCCTCGCAGGCTTTAATGGAGTTCGGCGGCGGTGATGGCGGCTCTGCTTCGACTGGAGGCTGCTGTGCCTTTCTCCTTCTTCTTTCCTCTTTCTGGGTCGCAACAGAGAGAGGAGTGAGAGGGAGCCGAGAGGGAAAACAGAGGGAGAGAGAGAGAGAGAGAGCTCCAGTGGGTTCTCTCTCGGTGGTTCCCGTCGAGTGTGGCGGCGGCGGCAGGTCCCTGCTTCGCTGCTGGTTTTAGCTTCTGGTTTCGCTCACGGTAAGCAGAGACTGAGAGCAAGAGGGAGGGAGCTGGGTTGCAGTGGGTTGGCTTTCTCTTCTCGGTGGGTTCTCGCCGGAAACGCGGTGTTGGTGGTGGTGGTCTTAGCTGCTACCACCGCTGCTTTCTGGTGGCTCAGGAGTTGCTCCTGGTGAACTCCCGACGAGCAAGGAGGTGGAGGAGCAGAGAAAACGGTGACAGTGAGGTGAAGAGGTGATGGTGGAGATGTTGGCGGTGTTGGTGGAGCACGGTGGAGGAGGTGGTGAACTGGTGGTGGAGTGTGAGGGTCAGCTGCTGGGGAAGGCAGCGGGGTTCGGGGGTTTATATAGCTGGTTGAGGGCGGTGGTGGAAAGTGGTAGAAGGTTGGCATGTATACTCACCTTAATTCTCAGCAAATAGCACGTAACGATCCTTTAGAAAGACATGTAGCCTTCGTCAATAAACTCGTCACCTACAAATTACATTTCTTTTTTTAATTACGAATCATCTACGCAAGTATACAACATGTAGTGCTCTAAGTCTAGCGAGTCTTATTAGAAGTCACCTAATTCTCCAATATTAATTTTATTTCCTAATAAAATTATCATTATTTAAGAGTCCATAACCCAAGTCTATTAACTTGCAAATTTACTAAAGTCAAAATTACTAACCAACACTTTATTATTTTAAATAGCTAACATTATTTGCATATAACCAAGTATAATCCAAGATGGCTATTTATTAGATTTTATGAAGAATTAAGATATAATATTTTAGACATTATTAAATATTAGAAATATTAAATTCTAAAATGCTACTAAGTAATCGTTTAATCCCTAGAAAATACTTATTCAAACAAAACGATGGAAGTGATTAGTTACGAGTTACATTTCTAAATTGACATTTTTATTTTTATTTTTACCAAGAAAACAATTCTACAATACTAATCACTCTTTTATTTATTTATAAAATTAATAGAAAATAATTTAAACCCTAAACTCTATTTTATTTTATTTTCAAAACAAATTCAGATTTGTTAGTTAATAGTAAGAACCCCCCAACTTATGAGAAAGGCAACAACATCCCCCTAACAAGGCAAAAACAGTTTTGCTAAGCTACATCTTCAACCCTTAAGTTTTTCCAAAACTACACTTTTACCCCTATCAAGAACAACCCAATTTCATCAAACGAGACATGAATCAAAGCATGAAAATGGGATTTTGAGTTCAGAAATCAGTCTAGGAAGGGACATAGAGTGAACCTGATCGAAGAACCGCAAGAAACGATGGAGATTTGAGCCAGGTCAAAGTCGACGGCCGGAACACACGGTGGTGAGGCCGACGGTGGCTTTCCGGTGGCAGCTGGAAGATTTTGAGGCCTCCTGAGTGTTGGTCGGCCCTCAGGGGGTCGATCTGGGTGGGAGAAATCAGCTGGGTGGCCTCGGATTAGCCGGGCCAAAATCCTCGCAGGCTTTAATGGAGTCCGGCGGCGGTGATGGCGGCTCTGCTTCGATTGGAGGCTGCTGTGCCTTTCTCCTTCTTCTTTCCTCTTTCTGGGTCGCAACAGAGAGAGGAGAGGGAGCCGAGAGGGAAAACAGAGGGAGAGAGAGAGAGAGCTCCAGTGGGTTCTCTCTCGGTGGTTCCCGTCGAGTGTGGCGGCGGCGGCAGGTCCCTGCTTCGCTGCTGGTTTTAGCTTCTGGTTTCGCTCACGGTAAGCAGAGACTGAGAGCAAGAGGGAGGGAGCTGGGTTGCAGTGGGTTGGCTTTCTCTTCCCGGCGGGTTCTCGCCGGAAACGCGGTGGTGGTGGTGGTGGTGGTCTTAGCTGCTACCACCGCTGCTTTCTGGTGGCTCAGGAGTTGCTCCTGGTGAACTCCCGACGAGCAAGGAGGTGGAGGAGCAGAGAAAACGGTGACAGTGAGGTGAAGAGGTGATGGTGGAGATGTTGGCGGTGTTGGTGGAGCACGGTGGAGGAGGTGGTGAACTGGTGGTGGAGTGTGAGGGTCAGCTGCTGGGGAAGGCAGCGGGGTTCGGGGGTTTATATAGCTGGTTGAGGGCGGTGGTGGAAAGTGGTAGAAGGTTGGAGGCGGTGATGGTTGGGGCGGCGACGAGTTTCTTTGTCGTGAAGACAAAGCAAGAGGGGGAAAAGGAGGATAAGCACAGGTGAAAAATAATGGGTAGAATAATATATAATAATAATAATAATATTAATAATAATGGTAATAATAATAATAATAGTTGTGGGATAGGTATGTTATTGTGTGGCAGGTGTATCATCTCACGCGGTGGTCACATACGTGACAACACTAATATACACACGAATAATTACCGTTTCACATTCTAAAATTCGCACAAAATTATAATAAATTTCCGAATAATTTAAAATTCACATTTGCCTCCAAAATTACCAATTTACCCCTGACCAAATTACGGGGTATTACATTCTTCCCCCCTTAAAGAGAGCTTTGTCCCAGAAGCTTCAATTATTCGAGTACTCAGCCACTCTAAACTTCCACAGAACCACATAATAGGCAAATAATTCATCAACACAAATAATTCATGCAAGCAAGGAAGTAGTTATCATGTTAAGCATAAGAAGCACCAAGCAAATTTCATTTTCATTTCCCAGGTGTTAATGCTAAGCATGTAATAAGGGAGCTAGGGTTCTAAGACGGTAACAAACGAAGGATTACAAGAAGTCTGGTGGAGAGGTTTGCAAGGGTTTCCGATTTTGCAGATGGGTCGAGATCGAGCAAGAGAGAGAGAGAGAGTGGGGAAAGACGAGAACAAGAAGGTAGGCGCCTCCTCCTGTGCTTCGAACGGGAGATGGTGGTTGTGGGTGATAAGAGAGAGAATGAGGCTAGGGTTAGAAATAGGGATGGCAATGCGGTCCGCTCCGATCCGAGATTCGGGGTGATCCGACCCTAATAGAGCGGTCCGAATCCGATCCATTTGCCTTTGGATCGGATTTGGATCCCAAGTATGCGATCCGTTCGAATTTCGGATCGGATTCGGATCATATCTGTAAATATCCGATGATTTGATCCATACCCGATCCAATCCGAACTACATATAATATATGTATAATTATATAATACAATTATAATTATGTAATATAATCATATATTATATATATAACTATATAATAATATATAATTCGACCCAATCCAATTCGTTATCCGTTCTTGTGATCCGTGATCCGTTTTCCTTATGGATCGGATTCGGAATTTTTGGGTGATCCGTTATATGATTCGATCCGAATCCGGTCCGGACCCGAACGGATTCAGATCAGGAGATATCATTTTCAGATCGGATCGGATTATTGACAGATCTGATCCAAATCCGATCCGTTGCCATCCCTAGTTAGAAATGTGAGGGAAATGAGAAGAAGACAATTTATATTCTGGCATCTTATTCTAAAATGAGGGTAAATATGTCTTTTAATCCCTCCGGTAGTGTGCCGTTAGACACTTACAGGGACAGTTGTGGTTTTTGTATATCCCCAAACAATGAGGTTGTTTTTGTATATAACCCATCTAAGGAGGGGACATTTTGTCTTTTACCCAAAAATAAATACACCCTGCCTCGGTATATTTCTTCCGGAAAAAGAAACGTGCAAGTGGTATTTCGGAAACCGGCTGCGTGTCGAAAGGTCGGAACCAAAAATCAAAACATTGATCTCGTGGTCAAGCTTTCGCATAACACATCAGTAGCATAAAATAAATACCCTAACCCTTCTCTTTCGTTCTTTCTCTCCCTCTTCGAAGTCTCTCCCCAACCGTCTCTCTCTCTCCCACTGCAACTCTTTGAGCAGGTTCAGAGTCGATCATCACTCAGCAATCATGCATGCGAATCACTTGCTCCTCGAGGAACCTATCAGGATGGCCTCCATCCTGGAGCCATCAAAATCTGTAAGTCTCCGTCTTTCCAACACTTTTTTTTCCCCTCAATTTCAACTCGGATCTGTTCTTTTAGATGTGTTTTGACGGGCACATAAACTGATATCTGTGATTGTAAATGGGATCTAGAACCTTAACTGTCAACAATTGTGCAGAATTTCTTCCCTGCGATGACTAAGATCGTCGGGACTCTGGGCCCTAGGTCTCGATCTGTGGAGGTCATCTCTGGTTGTCTCAAAGCTGGAATGTCTGGTATTGCTTATTATCTCTGTTCAATTTCTAACTTCATATCTATACATCTGTGTTTGCATGTTCGAGATTTGAAGTATCTTACTTGCTTGATGCACTTGGGAATTAGGGTATAGTTTTAAATTTGGGGAAATTGAATGACCTTTTGCGAATGTTTGGTTTTACAGTGGCTCGATTTGATTTTTCTTGGGGGGACACGGATTATCACCAAGAGACATTGGAGAACATGAGGGCGGCAGTGAAGGCCACTACAAAGCTCTGTGCTGTATGTATTTGTTCAAGTCATACCATTTTACTCTTATTTTCTCAGTCTTTCCATACTTGCACTCCACTTTTCTCCATTTAGGAGTTATTGGTTATTTCCCACTTATGGCTACTTACTCTTTTGTATGAATGTAGTATTTTATGGGATGACATAATTTCTATAAAGTTTCTGTGGCTATCATATAGATCCTCACACCACTTAACCCTGCAGTTATTTTCTGTAGATGCTAGTTTATTATTCTAGTTGAGATGTTTCTTATCTGAATGTGACATTAAATTGTGTGTGCTGATTCCTTCAGGTAATGCTTGATACAGTGGGTCCCGAGTTGCAGGTTGTCAACACCTCTGAAAGTTCTATTTCACTTGAGGAAGATGGTACAGTGGTTCTAACACCGTATGATGGTCAGGAAGCCTCATCTGAGGTGTTGCCAATCAACTTTTCTGGACTGGCAAAGGTATCAACTTTGTATCACTCTGTCCTTATTCACAACCAGTTTTCATTTTGTTGATTTGAGCTCTGAAGCTTGACTACTGACACGAATAAATTTGTCTCTTCATTTGTGGTGGAGATTCTCATATTAGCTTTCATGGAACCTAATGAATAACTATTTTTGGAATCAATATACACTTTATTGTCTTCTTATCCTTGTAATGTGGTTTACTTGAATTATGGAAATGATAAATTTTGTAGAAGACATGATTGGTTGATATTTTCAACTTCAATTTGGAAATTACGGATTAGTTTTGCAGATTCTCAGATTTCACAACTCAAAGTTTTATGAACATTATAAGTAATTGATATTTTCCTGTCCTTAATGTGCTTTTATGGACTATTGCCATTTATGTTTGTACCATCCCAAGCTCACCGGGCGTTTTACTTGTGTATTTACAGGCTGTCAAGAAAGGAGACACCATCTTTGTCGGTCAATATCTGTTCACAGGGAGTGAGACTACATCTGTTTGGCTGGAGGTAAGGGGAAGCCTGATAGTTGATGCAATTCTTTTGATTTGATTGCCACGTGCGTTCACAGTTTTCTTCATACTGCATTTGAGTGTTCCTTAGGCTATGGTGAACCTTTGATTTATGCTGAACTTGATTCGCCCGTGAACTGGTTTCTTGCCCTGTGAGGCTTATGTGATCTTGATTTTAAGATAAACATCTTTGCTCTGTTAGGTTTATGTGAACTTGATTTTAAGATGTACAGTTTCGCGTGTTATGTTGACTCATGTCAATTTCGTAATGTGTTGAGCAGGTAGATGAAGTGAAAGGAAATGATATCGTTTGTTTAATAAAGAATGCTGCAACATTGGCTGGCTCATTATTCACCCTCCACGTTTCTCAAGTTCATATTGATCTGCCTACCCTGACCGAAAAGGATAAAGAGGTGAGTCATGCTTCAACGCAAGGTGCATTGTGTTGGTCAATATTATATGTATTCCCCTCTCACATGGTCACGTAAAAGTGTGAAACACAGTAGTACTGTGCGTAAGGTAAGGGTAACTGTATCAGAAAACATTAATCAGCATTTGTATTGGTGTAGATTATAATCATGCTAACAAACATGGTGTCTAACATACTGGTGAATATGGAAAATAAATCATCAATTCGTATCAGAAAACATTAATCAGCATTTGTATTGGTGTAGATTATAATCATGCTAACAAACATGGTGTCTAACATACTGGTGAATATGGAAAATAAATCATCAATTCGTTCTTGATTGGCAAGTGGCACGTAAATAATATTATATGCACTGCGAATTGTAGGACCTGAATAGGAATAAGGTACTTAATATTCCTACATATCAATAAGTATTACGTGCTTGTGAGTGTTTGACATTGTAAGATACAATTTATATTGTAAGATACAATTTATGTAAGGCTGGTTTTACCCTATCTTATGTGGATTAAGCGCCTTTACTCGCTGAGACTTCGCTCAATATGTATATCTATAATATTTCTGCCATATTGCAAAACCTTTGTTGCGTGCTGGATAGATGTTAATGATAAAGAAAAAGTGCACATGCATACTATTTGTGTCCGCAGTCATGCAAAAGAATTAAAATAACATATATTCTAGATTCAAATTCTGTAGCCTCTGATACAAATTAGTCACCTGAAGCATTTAACTAAATTTCTGTATGAACACATTTACATGCTGTTTTAGCTCCTACACTAATTATTTGCTAGCGATTGCCATGTAAAATCCATAAGCTACACCATTCGTATTGGATAGATCAATTGAAGTTCATGAAACATCACACCTTCTTACACGTGGTCACATTTTACACACGACTCCAACTCTTAATGATCCCTACATGCTTGCCATATGTGAGGTCCGTGGTTGTCCTAGTTGAAATGTCTGACACAAATGTAACATGCAGAAAAGCAAACAAGTCTGCCTCACTTAAACGTTTCATAGGATGTGCCCTGTGGACATGCTTAAATCTCTTATCTCAAGTGTCAAATCTGTGATGCACGGATTCAGAATAAATAATGATTTAGTAGCAAAATGATCAGCAAAGAAGCCAAGTCCCTTGATAAGTGGTTACTGATTCTTTGTTTACAAAATCAGTTTGGGTAACCAGTTATGTTTTAATCATTAATGCATGCATTTTAAAACAATGTTCTCTCTCAAAATTGTTTAAACTTAATGCTGTTGGTGGTTTGTAATGTGTTTCTTCAGGTCATTAGTACGTGGGGTGTGAAAAACAAGATTGACTTCCTCTCCCTGTCATATACTCGTCATGCAGAAGATGTTCGAGAAGTAAGGATGGTCACATATATAACCATATATATACGGATCTTGTGTCCTTTGTCTCCAATGTTAGGTTAACAGTTATATCTTTATTATCCAATTTAGGCCCGCAGGCTCCTGGCTAAGCTTGGAGATCTCAGCCAGACTCAAATTTTTGCTAAAATTGAGAATGTTGAGGTGAGTTCAGATTTAGTGGTTGCTTCAGTGCACTTGCTGCCCCTTTTATGTAGATGCCAATTTGCAGGATCTATTAAACTATTTGCGAGCCATAACTTATCTACTTTATCTTTTTGTTTAGGGGTTAGCCCACTTTGACGAAATCCTTCAGGAAGCAGATGGTATTATCCTTTCTCGTGGAAACCTTGGCATAGATCTCCCACCTGAGAAGGTTAGAGTAAACCTAAATGTCCTGAAACATTTGTTCTTTGCCCATTTAATGTTGTGTTGCACATGCATTATGCTCTCACGTCTTCTGGAGTTGTATCTATGTTTTTGGTACTTTATGTGCAAGATGACTAACAGTGTATGAGAAACTAAACAGTGTGAATTTGATTGAAGTACATTTTTTATTTTTTTATTATTTTTTTTGCATGAGAAATAGAAACAGTGTGTTAGAGTACAAACTGAAACTCTTTGTAGGGAACCATGTTATTATTTTTCGAGTAATGAAATTGTTGAGCATATGGATGGTAAAAGAGAGCATATGCACTGTAAACTGAGATGCAATGACAATCAACCTCACTGGAAGCAATTTTGGACTAAATGGACATGGGTTGCTTGTATTGATTGCTTGCTTACAGCGTTGGGGTTGTATCAACACAGCCCTTCCTGAGCGGTTTAAGTTCTATAAAAAAAGTGAAAATTGATATCGAGCCAAAGGCCAGGCTGAAAAAATGCTCTGTTATCAGTATCGAGCGATACTCGATACGTATCGTACGATACGATACGATACATGCCATCAACGTTACATATCGTTCGCTGTATCGCTAATGAAAGCGTATCAAACTGTATTGAGCGATACACATCCGATCCGATACGTATCGCGTGTCGCACGATACGTTTGAGAACTGAAACTGGGCTAGGTTTGTTAGAACCTATTGATATAGAACTTCGTATTACATGGATTCTATGGAAATTTTGATAGATGGTCCTACTTCTCCAGGTTTGCCTCAGTCTTGCTAGTCAAAAAACACAACTGTCTTGAATTCTTGATAATTGATCTAGCCTTCAGAAGAGAAAGACTGAAGAAGACAATGCCAGATAGAAGACAAATTGTTATATTTACTTGACTTTAGTGGAATACGGTTGTGTTCGTAGTGGCACTGATTAGAGATCCTCACTTTAGTATTCCAGTTTTATGTCCCATTTAATTGGGTGCTTTTGCCACACATAAGCAAGAATATTGAACTACTAAAACGATGCCACATAGATATACCCTAGATATAACTGACAATCCACTCTATTCTTCTTATTAACTGTTGGGCTAGTTTGGGAAAGCTAGATTAATAGCTTAATTAATTAAACTTGAAGAATTAATCTGACCCGTTTGGAAAAATCAGATTAATTATATGGTTTGGTCAACAACCGGGTCCGGTTAGATTAAAAGCAGGGTCCGGTTAATAATTAAATAATTTACGTGTATTTGGTGTGATGGCCGGTACCAGTTACACACTGACCGGGTCCCGTTGGGAGTAGGTGAGATGTGAATTCACTAGTGGGAGTTGGGAAATCGTCCAAAACAAAGAGATGGGGACTAAACCACTTTGGTAGTGGCAAAGTCGGGCCAGTAAGGAAGCGATACATGGCCATTCAAAATAAACCCCTCCCTCTCTGAATCAAGTCACTTTCTTGGGACGGTACCAGTTGTTTTCAAACCGATCCCGGCTTCACCTCACCCGGTCCCGGTTGGGAGCTCACCAGGAGATTCTTGGGACTGTTGGTGATGAATTTATAATTGTCTATGTACTTACACAGCTTTTATTATTTATGACATGTATTGATATATGTTTTCCCATTATGTAGGTGTTCTTATTCCAAAGGGCTGCTGTGTACAAGTGTAATATGGCTGGAAAACCTGCAGTTGTAACTCGTGTTGTAGATAGCATGACTGGAAATCTCAGACCAACTCGAGCTGAAGCAACGGATGTTGCAAACGCTGTTCTAGATGGTCTGTGATTTATCTACATCTGGATTTCTTAACCTTTCATTGACATCATTCTTAATAATAATCTTCACTTATTGCTATATTCATGTTACTGGTGTAGAAGCATCAGCTTTTTGATATTTGTTTCAGATTGATCTAGTTGATTTGGACTTCTTATCATATATTCTTATTGAAGTCATTGTATGTGCTTTTATACGAGTAGTATGTATAGCAAGTTTATTATTTTTTATTGATGCAGGAAGTGATGCGATTCTTCTTGGTGCTGAGACTCTGCGTGGATTGTACCCTGTTGAGACAATTTCCATTGTCGGAAAAATTTGTGCTGAGGTAAATTCTTCAGTAACACATCACTTCCTCTTCAGTCTGCATTATCTTTTTAGTCGTAGTAATTCATTTACCCACCTTTATCTTTTTGAGATAAGGATTGTATTTCAAAAAGGATCAAAGAGATACAGAATTATGAATGTCAGAACGTGCTCCATCCCTATCTAATAAAATTGCCTCTTTATTACACATTGGAATAGCTGTATTCCACTTGTGTGTCTCCTCTGTTTCTCGAGCCTTCTGTGCCAGAAGTTGAGCTTCCGTGTTGCTTTGTCTCCTGCACCACCTAGCCTCAGTTGAATCAAACTGACTTCTTAGAGCTAACATCTCTTCAACAACGGATCCACAAAGAGAAAGGTCTGAAACTTCCCTTCTCTTGAATCCTTCATCTGCTAAATCCATGAAACTTGAAACTCTTGGAGTCTCCTTCAATGGTGACATTCCTCAGTCCTCTTTGCTGGGTGAGCTTCATAACTTCAAGATGAGCTTCACCTTCTATGGCTTTCACTCCTCCCGACCACTTTACGTTCTTCCTCAAGGCCATCACCGATCCATGGTGGTCGGATGAAGAGCTCCGTCGACGTTCGCCTTCGCCGTTTCTTCCGGTGGCCTCTTCCACTGGACTGCATGTGTCTGATTGGAGGAAAAGCTCCGGCTGCATATCCCTCTGTTGCCGAAGTCGTTTTTCTACCTTTATGTCGACTTATTTTGCTCTTAAGTCATTCAACGTAAAAAAAACTTGCTACTATTTTGTTTTTATCGAAAGGTGGCTGCCATACACGATTTTGTTAATTGGAATGACTTAAACTTTTTGTTGGTAAAGGTGAGAAACTAGAATAAGTTTTTGTTCTTTCATGAATGATCATTGGATGATGAGGTCATTGATCCATCATAATACAGATGTAGCCTCTGCTAGGATCAGCATGTATCTGGTAAATTGAATGTGTTAGCCCTGCTTGTGACCCACTGGGATAAGATTGTTAATCAGGCAATCTGTAATGTTTACCCTAAGTCTGACGAAGCACTCAGTTTGATTACTCGAACTGCATCTTGTTTCTGGCAACGTCCATCTTTTGTGCTGCTGAATTCTGATATCTTTCATTGATTTAATTGCTTGGTGTCACACTTCAACTTTGGGCTGTTCTAACATGTGAGGATACGCCCTTTCTCTCGTTCACTCCCGCAGAGACTTTAGTTGATTAGTCATTGTCATTTGACATGCAGTTATAGCCTAACTGTTGCATGGGTGTATGGCCTTAGTGTCTCTAGTTGATGCCTGATACTTAATAGTTTATCACATTCCAGTGTTTTCCATGTACATCTATAATTTAAACCCTGTTGTCTCCAGGTATAGCATCATCCCATTTGTTCAGTAAAATTATACCTCCAGAAGCTTACTCTAGCGACTAATCTCTTGCAGGCAGAGAAGGTATTCAACCAAGACCTGTATTTTAAGAAGACTGTCAAGTACGTTGGTGAACCAATGACCCACTTGGAGGCTATTGCTTCATCCGCGGTACTTTCTCCAACTGTTCTCATTATTAGTGTTCTAGATTTTTTTGTAAATTATCTGAAGCAACTTGAACTAGAGGCTGCTTGGCTACATAGATGACTATGCTGTATGGTAAGCTAATTTCATATTTTCTTGTTGGAGCTTTACTTACCAGTGTGTTTCTCTGTATTATACTGGAATACGGTGTGCAAAAAATGTATTTACAGTAACTCAAACTCGTACATTTATAGAAGCGCCATGTATGTCTATAACCCTGTTGTCACTTGTAGTAGTGGGCGATTCTCGATATGTATCGTACGGTACGATACAGGCAGGCGATCACGTCACGTGTCAGTTGTATCACAGATGAAAGTATAATGAACCTTATTGAGCGATACATATCCAATACGTATGACATGATACATTTGGTCCCTAAAACTAGGTTGGGCTTGCCAGACCTGATTGATAAGAACTTGACATCAAGTGGATTATATGAAGATTCTGTTAGATTGGCCTACTTCTCCAGGTTTGCCTCAACCTCGCTAGTAAAAGAAACTCAAATATCTTGAATTCTTGATAGTTGATCCATCCTTGAAAAGAGAAAGACGGAATAAGAATAAATTGCTGTGTTTAGCAGACCTAAGTGTGTGTGTGTGTGTGTGGGGGGGGGGGGGGGGGATACTGTCAGTGGGAGTGTGGGTCTGGTAGTCAGATCCATAAATTTAGTATTCCGATTTTATAATAGTGGTAATGTTTGTTTTTATTGCTATTATTTGCTATCAGAGGAAAAATTAGCTGCATAAAAAAATTTGAGTAGTGTAGAATAAAACTAAGTTACCTGGAACGCGGATCGTTCCGATTCGTGGAACGGGATCGCGGAACGCCATACCCTATGGAATTCGGTACGCCAGGGGTAGGCTTCTTTGGGTACCTTTATAGATGTTTTACCATTTATTGCAAATCATAAAGTGTAAAACTGCTCAATATATGAAATATTTAGAAGTCAATACTCTAAAAATGGATGTAACTTAGCAAAATTTCCTCTTTTACATAGATGCAAATCAAGCGATCTGGATCGCTGGTGTTCCACGTTTCGGAACGCGTGATCCAATTCGCAATTCGCGGGGGTACGAGTGAATTGTGGTAACACTGGAATAAAATACATTAGATGCTATCGCGTGCTGGTTAGACCACTTGATCAACAACTATATCTAAATAAGACAGAACGTACTCCCTCTGTCCCAATATTTTAGACTCTTTGGAGAATCCAACTATTTAAGGGGACGCATAATCATTACACTCCACTAACTTTCTGTCAAGTCATTTACTTAAATACCCCCTCCTTTTAACTGTTTGATGATGCCGCTTTACCTTTTTAGGGTAAGTTAAACAAACTACAATATTATGAACTAGAATAAAGGAAAGTGGTCAATGTTTCTGGGACAGCTAGAAACGTAATAATAGGGGATCGCAATATCGGGACGGAGGGAGTAGTAATTAGTTATCCATAATTTCTTCACCCTAAGGGTCAGTTCATGTTTTTAAGCTATTTGAAGAAGGGCGTCAGTATTGTTCCATTACACAATGTAAAATCCTATTATCAATACATGATACGAATCAAACTTTGACAACTATGGTCTATAAGCTTCTTGATTGCAAAAAGCTTGTCAATCCACATTTAATATTGTTGTTGATGATTATAGTTTGTTTTGCGTACACGAAGTAATCTTCTATGAGAAGGGCCTGGTGGTAAAGAAAAAGGGAATAACAGGTCTATAGTTGTCCGCTGTTTGAATCTCCTATCTCAGCTTACACAGTTTGGTTGCTTTCGGGCAAGGGAAAAAAATGGGAACGGATAACTCCAGCCTATGAGAGTCCAGTCCCTCCAGCCACCGAATCTCATCCGTCCAAATGAGAAGAGAAACAAGATGCAGCCATGTCACCCCTAGTCATCCTCTAGTTGACTGTCATTCTTCTCTCTAGCTCTTTCTCCTGCAACCCACTCCCTCTCTCTCTCAAGTCGAAACCCTGTTTTGAATCTTAAACTGATCCAAACCTCCAGTGATTTGGGTCAGTCGGGTCAGTGTAGTCTCTACAAACGTAAATCTACTGGTTGAATTCAGTGGTGAGCCTCGTAATTAAAGTGAAACCCATCCATCATATTCAACTTTTGCTATGCCCATTTCATGAATTGGTCAAAATTCTTCGATACAGGCTTCCAATTTGGATTATCCCTGCCTCATGTAATTGAACTTTAAAGAAATCAGTGATATGTTATATGTTTTTGAGTTGTTGCAAAATCGTCTAAATGATCTCAATTGGAAAACAAACACGAGTTTTGCTGTAGATACCATTTATACAATTGTAATCGGTCAAAATGATCTCAGCTTTGGTGATATCCATATCAGCATTCAGTCAAAATGGTCTCAGTTGTTGGGAGTGCCGGTTTTTTGTTGGGCCTTTGTTGGAGAGGGTGAAAACATGTCACTCAATCGAGATGAGAAATATAGGAGGCGAACGAGAGAGGTGAGAGTGGAGTTGCAGGAGAAGGAACCAATGGTGGAGAGAGAACTAGGAATGTAGAAGAGATTGTGTGTCAGGTTTGTAATAGCCATTATCTGAACCAGTAATCAAATTTGGATGGCTGAGATTCGGATGCTGGAATTCTCACAGGCTGGAGAGGATCTGTACCCAGGATGAATCTTCTCATAAGTTCAAACCCACTGAATTTTCGGAAAATCACCAAAGTAACTGAATTTAATCAACAAATACTGGAATGATCCAAAATTAAGCGCTAAATGAAACAGTCTATCCAGTGTTCTGAACATGTGTGGCTGTTTCAGCTGAAAAGAAATGGAATTTACAACTATGTTCTATTGTATAGGCGTTAAGGCCTTGATCACAAGATGAAGATTGTAGTCTTGATCTTCATTTTCCTTGTGGATATCCCTGATGTAGGATTCATTTGGATGATGATGATGTTGATCATTTTTAGGGGTGGTTGGTTTTCCCCCTATTAGGGTGAAAACATGTCACTCAATCGAGATGAGAAATATAGGAGGCGAACGAGAGAGGTGAGAGTGGAGTTGCAGGAGAAGGAACCAATGGTGGAGAGAGAACTAGGAATGTAGAAGAGATTGTGTGTCAGGTTTGTAATAGCCATTATCTGAACCAGTAATCAAATTTGGATGGCTGAGATTCGGATGCTGGAATTCTCACAGGCTGGAGAGGATCTGTACCCAGGATGAATCTTCTCATAAGTTCAAACCCACTGAATTTTCGGAAAATCACCAAAGTAACTGAATTTAATCAACAAATACTGGAATGATCCAAAATTAAGCGCTAAATGAAACAGTCTATCCAGTGTTCTGAACATGTGTGGCTGTTTCAGCTGAAAAGAAATGGAATTTACAACTATGTTCTATTGTATAGGCGTTAAGGCCTTGATCACAAGATGAAGATTGTAGTCTTGATCTTCATTTTCCTTGTGGATATCCCTGATGTAGGATTCATTTGGATGATGATGATGTTGATCATTTTTAGGGGTGGTTGGTTTTCCCCCTATTAGAAAGTTATTTTCTTTTAAACTTTTTGTTTTGTTTTGTTTCTGTATTTTTCGTTTCCTTAAATTTGGATGAAATTCTCTCTCCTGACTGTAAATGATCTGAGTAAGTTTCTTCAGTTACGATTTTATCTGTATAATTTGTGTAATAAGTGAGCTCCTTCTTACCTGACTAATACTTAACATCTTCTTTAGGTACGAGCTGCCATAAAGGTCAAGGCGTCTGTTATTATTTGTTTTACCTCATCAGGAAGGGCCGCAAGGTATACTAGAATGTTTTGAGTATAACTGGTTTGGGTATATCATTTTCTTTTGCAAGTATTACATCCACATATGATCTTGTTGAGAAAACTCAATCTAGCATCTGAACACTTTGACAGATTAATAGCAAAATACAGGCCAACAATGCCCGTTTTATCTGTAGTTATTCCCCGACTCAAAACAAATCAACTAAGGTGGAGTTTTAGTGGTGCATTTGAGGTAAGCTCAGTTCTGATTTACATGCAAGGTTCACTATAAAAAATATTACTGGTTTGTTTTCTCAGTACCAATATCCGAGTCTAAATTTATGAAGAAACTTCCCTGGGCTTCCTTTGGATGCGTTATTTTTGTTACTCCTTTTTTGTTTCCACCTACAGTTGAACTATTTGACTGATGAATCTGTATTTCTCTTTGATGATTAGGCAAGGCAGTCTCTCATAGTCAGAGGTCTTTTCCCCATGCTAGCCGATCCTCGACACCCTGTAAGTTTGGACTTTCCATGGACATATTTATGTGGTTTATGCTGTATAGAGGGTATCGTTTTATTCTTTGGATTGTCCATTATGTGCCTAAAATATTCTGCTCCTGCTAATGGCTTGTTCCCCAGGCTGAGTCTACAAGTGCCACAAATGAGTCTGTTCTGAAGGTTGCACTTGAACATGGGAAGAGAACTGGAGTTATTAAATCTCACGACCGAGTCGTCATTTGCCAGAAAGTAGGGGATGCCTCTGTTGTCAAGATTATCGAGCTTGAAGATTAGGAGAAGGCTTTCGATTTTGCCAGTCACCTTATATTTCAAACCCCATCTTTCCACAGGTTGTTTTTGGGTGGTGGGTATTTTTGGGAACCCATTTGCTGGGGTTCAAAACTGTGTATTTAGTAGCAATATAAAATTATTATTATAAAGATAGTCGTGAGTAAAAACTGGGGCTTTACTTGTTATTCTATATTGGAGCTGTAGGAAATCCTGTTCTGATTTCCATTTGCCTACAAGTCACAAACAATCTTTTGTCGTTCATCTCAATAATTTTATTGAAGGGTTTTCATGTAGTTCTTTTTTCTTTGGTTCGTATTGCTATATCATTTCTTCAGGGAATTCTGTTATTGAAATGATGAACCTGTTCAGTGAACTCTATGAGGGCTTGTTGAACAGTGTGGATCTGGGTTACGAGGGTTCTGAACGCTCTATCACGGAGTGGCTGTAATAGCTCATATATTGTGAAGTGGTTGTCTTTTTTTAGCCTCGGGGGCTGGAGCAACTTTTTAGTGCTCTAAAAGAGCACCACGTGGTGCTCTACAACTAAAGAGTGTCTGCCACTCACTGACTGTTTGTGTAAGTGTTGCACCATTCATAGGTGGTAGAGCATCACGTGGTGTTCTTTTGAAGCACTAAAATATTTCTCGTGGAGCTGCTCACAGCTGTTGGGATTGACACCGTGTTGTGAGGCTAACTGAACAATTGACACCGTGTTGTGAGGCTAACTGAACAAGCTAGCTTGCCCAAGCCCTGACATCTCACCTGCAACCTTATGACAATCTGATTTTCAGGATCTAGATTTTACAAGATGGGGTCCACAATTAATCGATCGAGATATCTTGCCCTATCCTGTAATAAAGAGACACATCTTTTTTTTTTTTTTTTTTTTTTTTGCGGTAAAAGTAGAACTTCAATAGATAGCGAATACGATAAGTACACAACAAGTAGGAGTACTGAAAACTACCAGCCACAAACCACTAAAACATCAAGACTTCAAGCTAGCTGAGGGAGCCTAGCCAAGAACAATTCAGTAGCAAAACAGGGACCAAAGCTACACCAAACTGATAACATTCATACCAATACTAACACATGATAGATAGATAAGCTGAGAGAGAAACTGAGAGATATCCACATAGAACCAGAGTCTTTAGACGTCAATGAAGGGGATGACTGCAGACATGAGCTCACTATCTGGAATGGGAGGGAATTCTTCGCCAGAGACAGCACCTGAAGCACTAACACTTGAAGCTTCAATGGAGTGGACCACATCTGGAGCACCAGAACTTCCTTCACCTCCTCCTCCTTTGCCCTTAGTAGACACATCAGCAGAGACTGTATTCTTGAGATTGAAAGCTCCATGCACAGGGGGGAGCACTGCTAGAGGGACTGCTTGAGACACTTCCACCAAGGCCTGGGGGTAGAACTGCACTTGTCCTGGCAGCCATTCTGGCCTTCCCTTTTTAACCTCTACCTCCACCCAACCTTCATTAGCTAAGAAAAACTTACAAAGTAAATCCCAAGGAAGATCAACATAAAGTAAGAAAGTTTGCAAGAGCCTCTGTCTGTAGGAATAAAGAACAAGGAGTGGAAACTTGTTTATCAAATAAGAGTTTGTTTCTGGTAATCCAAAGGATCCAGAAAATAGCTGGGATCCAATGCCAGTTATTCTGATTTTGGAGTTTCTTTTTCTTATTTATCCATCTCAATAACCATTTACTAATATCTGAGGAAGAGTGTGTTGGTTTCTGATTAGGTTGAAGTGGGGCTCTACCCCAAAGCTCCTGAGCCTTAGGACAAAGAAGGAAAATATGATTAGCAGTTTCAATATGGTTAGGACAGTGAGGACAGCAGGGGTTTGATATAGAAATTCTAGAGTTAATATTGGATAGACAAGGCAGAGAGTTAGTGCAGATTCTCCAGAAGAGGTGAGTGATATTAGAAGGGAGGCCTGAGGACCAGAGTCTCTTCCAGTTGTATCTAAAACTTATGGGATTAAAGTGGATGGTGGCTGCAATTGATAATGGTGAGGAGTTATTATAGTTATTACAACTCTGCTTTTTCTCTTTTATCCCATTTGACTTTTTCCTACTTTTCACCGGGTCACTTTGACCCAGTGATTTAGATAACAAAATGATACAATTTTTTTGATGATTTTCATGGTGTTATTAAGTTAAGATTGCTCTATAATAGGTGAAAAATCATAAAAAATTGCATCGTTTTGTGATCCAAATCATCCGGTCAAAGTAACCCAAATACGAGACAAAAAGTCAATTAGAGTGAAAAAGAAGAAACATAGTGGTATCTTTTATTACTACCAAGAGGATGAAGCCTAGTTCAGTTTTAGCAGGGCATTTAACACGGATATGGCATCTTAAATCTGTGCGTACAACGCAAATGGGATAGAGCGTTAAAAGCCCCTGCGTGAAATCATGTGTTCGAACCCAGTAGACGAAAAACATGCTCAAACAGTAAAATAAAACTGTGCATAAAGCGGTGTTACCTTTTCTGTTTGTTGCATGGTGTTCTTTGAAACTATGCTCCTTGTCAACGAAGTTCTTAATTTGAGTAAGAAAAAGTGGATTTGTGATACTTATTTTATAAAAATATTATTATAGAATTATTATTTTTAAATTCAAATCACGATAAGTTTTCCTTTCCTTATTACTTCCTCTCTTTCTTATCAACCGACCTATTTTCTAATTGTGATGTTTCCTCACTATCATACTACTTACCTTATTTAATATTTTTTTTGTAAAATAATTATTTTGTCATCGCATTTTGTGAGTTCATACTACTTTTCTATTTAATGAGTTACTAGTTTTTTATGTTCACACTATCTTTAGAGTTCTAATTGTAAATGACACATATTTCTTAAGATTTGTCAAAGTTAATAGAGAAAAAACAGAGATAGAAGTTAATAGTTGTGTTGAAAACAGTAGCTAAGAGTTATAATCATAGTTATTCATATTTATTTTTATTATTAGTTTCCTTTATTTCATGAAGGATATTGGTTCAAATGTACTGTGAAAATCTGTACTACACCAACTTAATTTCTAATCCAATTCTACTTATTATTAAAAGAAAACCTTGCGACTCAATTCTAGCTAGAACACTTATATTTGCAGCTAGGGTGGTAGCTCAAGTGGTAGAACGTTGGAAGCCCCTACATGAGGTCCCGGATTCGACCCGGTTGATCTCAAAACAATTTCTCAAAGAAAAGAATAAAACACTTATATTTGCGGAGAGAGTACTGTTATGAACGGACGCAAAAAATAAATATTCAATATTCATATTTATTTTTATTATTAGTTTCCTTTATTTCATGAAGGATATTGGTTCAAATGTACTGTGAAAATCTGTACTACACCAACTTAATTTCTAATCCAATTCTACTTATTATTAAAAGAAAACCTTGCGACTCAATTCTAGCTAGAACACTTATATTTGCAGCTAGGGTGGTAGATCAAGTGGTAGAACGTTGGAAACCCCTACATGAAGTCCCGGATTCGACCCGGTTGATCTCAAAAAAATTTCTCAAAGAAAAGAATAAAACACTTATATTTGCGGAGAGAGTACTGTTATGAACGGACGCAAAAAATCACGCCCAGTGGGACTCGAACCCACAATCGCTTGATTAGAAGTCAAGCGCCTTATCCATTAGGCCATGGGCGCCTTTTGTACACTTTTTAGAATATTAAATAGATATACAGAAGATCTGTGAGCTTTAGATTTTTTGCAATTTTTTTTTGCAATCTGTGAGCTTTAGATTTTAATATCACTTGAAAATATGCCAAAACATTAAGTCTTCTTTATTTAGTCAATTTTGGGGTCAGACTAAAATCTCAGTTGAACTTTTTATCAGCAGATTATATAATCTTCGATTTTGCAGATCTTTTAGGTTTTATGTCTGTAAACCGTACTTTACTCTCTCTTTTGTATGAATTATTAATTTGTCCAAACTCATAGCATCATAGATGAATCATAAGTTCAAATAAACGATTTTTTCGTAAATTTTATTGACAACTTTTCTTACTTAATTAAGATTTTCAACGCATGCGAAACAATTTTCAGATTATAATTTAGTTGTCTTACTCGTACCCAAGATTATTTTCATCAGATTATTGAGATTTTATGTTGGAACCAAACATGCTCTTTATGGTAGTTATGCACCAAATTTTTTTTTTTTTTTTTTTTTTTTTTTTTTTTTTTTTGAATTCAGTTATGCACCAATTTGTTTGCACTGATATAGATATATTTTTTCGAGAGAAATATATTTTGTTTTCAACTAACTATCCGAATGATTTATCAAAAAAAAAGAAAAACTATGCGAATGGGTTGTAAATATTTGAAAACAAAACAGTAAAGTGATGATTCTTTTTGAACAACAGTAAAATGACGATAATTTCTAGAAATGAAACAAAAGAAATATTAATACGACTTTATTTTTTTTTTGAGAAAAATTAATACGACTTTACAACATGCATACACAATCAAGGAGATTATGACTTGTTCAAATTTCTTTCACAAAACAATTGTGTAAATTTTCATAAGGCAAAATTGCACCGGAGGTACCCATATTTTGCCAAAACCGGCAAGTGGGTACCCAAATTTTCAAATCGTGCACCAGGTGTACTCAAATTTTCAAAATCGTGCACCAGGGGTACTCAAATTTTCAAAATCGTGCACCGGAAGTACCCAACTCTAACTGCCGTTAACTTTCGTTAACTTTAACTCCAAATTGGACGGAAAAGTATAAAAAGACTATTGTACCCATTATTTTCAACTCAAACTTTTTTTAAAATACAACTGCTATTAACGAATCTAAAAAAAGTTAAAATTCATAAATTTTAATTTAATAATATGATATTTGTAAGATAATGCAACATTTCATCAAAATTACATATTTTTACATCATTTCAAGATATAAAATATGTTTTTATTAACATATATCCATCAAGTCTATAACGTTTTTTTTAAAAAAAAATATCAAAATTTCGTAATCTCAAAATGGAAAATTAACGGAAGGGTACATGTGAAATTATCAAAGAAACTTGTATGTTATTATTTTATTATGAAATTATGAAATTTTGAGATTTTGAGATTTTTTAAAATTAAAAAAAAGTTAAAAGAATTTAAGATTGACGGATATATGCTAAGAAAAACAATCTCAAAATTTCATAATTTCACATATATATTTTTTAATAAAACAATAACATATAATTATCTTTGATAATTTCACATGTACCCTTCCGTTAATTTTTTATTTTGAGATTATGAAATTTTGATATTTTTGTTAAAGAAAAAGTTAAAGACTTTAAAATTGATGGATATATGTTAATAAAAATATATATCTTAAAATGATGTACAAATATGTAATTTTGATGAAATATATTGCATTGTCTTACATATAACAAATTAATATATATATATATATACATATTTAAATTCGCTAGTTGCAATTGTATTTTAAAAAAATTGGAGGTGAAAATAATAGGTATAATAGTCTTTCTATACTTTTCCGTCCAATTTGGATGGAAACTTAACGGAAAGTTAACGGCAGTTAGCGTTGTGTACCTCCGGTGCACGATTTTGAAAATTTAGGTACCCATGATGCACGATTTGAAAATTTGGGTACCCACTTGCCGGTTTTGGCAAAATATGGGTACCTCCAGTGCAATTTTGCCTTTTCATAATTACCTTTTTTTACCTTTATTTCACCAAAAAGAAGGAAAAAAAATAAATAACAGCATCTCCTATCCCTTCGGGAGAAGGTAAGACTACCCACAATCGTGGGCTTGGGTGAGCTCTCCACCGTGATTAGTTGCTGCAGCAAGGCGGGCGCGCGCACGGGGAGGTGCTAATCTGGAGGCGAGGGGCATGGTGGAGGGGGCAGTGGAGGTCGTGGGCGTGCTCGCCTGGCCCACGGCGGCTGCATATATTCCGTTTCTTTTCTTCTTTGTTTGAAAGTGAGGGAGAAGATGGTTATGTTAAGGTAATTACAAAGTGGCACCCCTGTTTGTTTTTTTTGTAGGAAATAACTTTCTTTTATTACACAAAGGACCCAACTAAAGTATACAACGTACAATTCTAGCCACTCTAGTAGAATATTTCCACTGGCTAAATTATAAGAAGACCCCCTTTGTTGTGGTGTATATTTTGTTTTATTATATTAAGGGTCCAACTCACTAAAAATTGATTATATTTTTTTTGACAAAATAACTGATTATATTTATCTAAATAGCATGTTTTTGTTTACTTTTGTCGTCCCTATTTATGTATGTGTGCTTTCTTTACTCAATTAAAAATGTTTATGCCCCGTGGATGCTAACAAAGAAAATTAACGTTTCATAAGATAAAACACGTTTTCAGAAAGGCCACGGTTACCGGAGTGAAACCCCCTGTCGGGTATAGGCAGGCTACGACCCTTTTGCCGGGGCAATATAAGCAGGCAACGCGTCGCCTCACGAGCCGTCGCGATGGACATGTCCCTACGTTACATTATGTTAAGTCACGAAGGTTACACGGGCCATAAGATAAGAAACTAAGCAAGCATGTTTAAGTATGTTAAGGTCTCTATGTGAGACAAAGCAATGTTCCTACTTGGAACAATACGATTTTTCACGACTCACGTTATGCTTTACGTTATGCTTTCTTACAAGTTACGTTTTATGAATGTCATGATCTTTCAAGTTCCACAAGTATATGTATGTATGACTATGCCTTACGTTCATGATGCTCCATGGGAAAATAAGCCTTTTTGGTTTTCCAAACATACGGAGAGGCGTAGATGTAACTCACTGAGCTAGTTGAGCCCACCCTTTCAATTTACCCCTTTTTTTCAGGTTTTAAGGACACATAAAAGGAAAGAAGTAGCAAGGCGTTTAGTTCATTTGTGATTACGTGCTTGATGACGCTTATGTGCTTAGATGCCGAATTATGCTAGCCGACTTGGAGCCACTATGGATTATATGTTGGTATTTGTTTTAAGAATGTGTAATTTAAGTATTATGTATGTATATAATACTTTATATGAGCCATTGTATGATACCTAGAGACATTCCCGCGTTATGCTCTGTTAAGCTATAAGTCGAGAGGACTAAATGATATTGATTTTCAAGTTTCAACTTTCTTTTCTTTACAATTCGATTTCTTTACAATTACTCGTTAGCCTCTCGACAAGTCTAGGCGGCACCGGCATGTCGCGCCCTCCTCCCGTTAACGCAAAGTTTATTAATCGCTAATCGGGGTCGGCGGGAGGGGGATGTGACACCTTGTTTTTCACATGTTACTTGTGTTATAGAAATGACTCCCAAGAAATCTCATAAGGAAGCAGTCGATTTGCCCGAACTCTCCAAAGAGCTGTGGAGCAAAGCCCCTTACTTGGGAAGATATTATTTCTACCTGGCTACCATGAAGGGTACCACTCTCCAGGAACCTCTGGTGAAGAATGCCTTGCCGTTAGTGTCTGAACCAGAGAGGGACGACTGGGATTTGGTTAGTCCACAGGACGTGCAGCGGCTCGGCCTCGAAGCTGGATTGTGCCCTTTTACCCGATGTTCTTCTTCATTCGTTTATGGAGAAACTCGATTGGATGGAGGAATGGACAGAATTCAGCCTCGACAACTACGAAGAATAGTTGACGAAAGCTGGGATATACAACGTCGCGCGGGCGACAAAAGGACTTAGCCTCAGGCTTGACCATGACATGTTAATGTACCTGTTTTCGAGGTACTCCAAGAAAACTCACTCATTCCACTTCTCCACCTTCGAGGCTAGGCCAAATCTCGAGGATACGGAGATTTTGCTGGAACTTCCTAGCATGGGAGCTGTAGACCCCTTGGCTCCTCTGGCTTCTGATGAAGAGCTCACACTTTTTGAGCAAATAAAAGAGTGCATCGCTGATATGAAGAAGGCGGCCTCGAGATGGAACCCGAACACAAACACTTATGCTGACACGTACATGTCCGTCTCTTCTAGCGCGGAGAACATTTGGTCCAAATGGTTCATGTATTTCTTCAGAGATTATGCGAAGCCAAAATTTTTCCAGGAGTTGGCCAAGGAAGACCCAGATGCGATAATCGCCCTTGAGGGAAAAGGTTCTACCTGGACTTTCTGCGGTTTTCTCTTTTTTTTGGCTGTCGCGCTACCTTATAGACGGGCACCCACGTGAAGGAGTATTAACTCACGTCCTCGCGCTCGCGGTCAAGATTTCACTTGGCCAAAAGGTAGCTTTGGGGCCTTTAGTCTGGGGTTCTCTGTATCATCGCCTGGATTTGGCTTCGACACATGTTGAGCAATCACAAGGCAGAGTTGATATTGTCTCCTTCGTCAATATCGCATTTATGACAATGTGGGTTTGGGAAAGGTGGCCCAAGTACGCTCCCATCCCATTGCACGTGGAGCTGTGTAACACGCCTAATGCTAAGAACGAGCTCCTCAGTCCTCGAACATGGCATTGGTGCAAGACTAAGCCCGTTCAACGCCCCTTCTCTTTGGTGTGCGACGATATCAGCTACTTCGAGGATAGACCTTACGTCACCAACCTGGAGAACATCTTCTTTCACATAACATGTATATAGAGGTGGACACCAAGTATAGACCTCAGAATATTTCCAAAGGAGCCAGGCGTTACGGGAAATTTATCAACTGGTGCAGGAGAGGATATTTGACTGCTCTTCCTGAGCATGTGACTAGCCCAGAAACCTTGAGCTATGAACTCACAACGGTTCATTATGATCCAATTCCACTGAGCCCCTAAATTGGCTTCGATGCCTTCGCGCCACCCCTGTGGTCAGACTCAATCACTATGGGTTGCTCTACGGAAGAAGCAATAGTCTGTTGATTGCTGAGCTTCCATCGACTCAACTTTCCAAGGAACGGTGAGGGAAGTACACTCCAAATTTGGTTTCTTTTAGGAATACGCAGATCCGTCTTCTTGTGAGATCTCAAGCTCAGCTCCAACCAAGCAAATCCCCCGCGCTCGCGATAAAAGACTATCGCTCAATTCAAATCATCATGTTCTCGGGACGCCTATCAGTATGGTTTTTATTCTCTAATGAATAAATACCACCATTTGTGCGCTCAATTGATTCTTGATGAGAAGGCTGCCATAGTTAAGAAGAAGTCCTACAGCGCGAGGAGGAATTACGCAGACGACTTCAAGCAGGTATACTCAAATGCGTTTCCCTTATTTTCCTTAATAAACAATGCAACGGCTAACTTGTCTTTTTATGATATTGTTGTTTGAGGCGATTCGCGTCCGGGGATCGCAGCATAGGCTTCATTGACTTTTGTCGCGCAAAGAAGATCAAAGCTGATGTCCCTATTACTTCGAGGATGCCAATGAATAGTGAAGTCCAAAACTTGGTCTCACAAGCTCTTGAAGCCTTCCTTGCACCGCTTATCACGACTTCAAAGAAAAGGAGAGCTTCTGATGAGCCTGCATCGGACGCGGCTGGTGCCTCGACAATCCAGCAATCAAAACGTCTGAGAAACAACCCTGCTTCCCTGGAGAATGTGGCACTCGCGAAGAAAAGCCAAGTTCCTCCTCCAAGTGCGAAGAAAGCAGCCGCGAAGAAGACGGCAAATGTGCGACCGAGTACTATTGAGGACTTGGTGGAGGTCGATTCAGACACCGCATACGTCGCATTTGTTCAAGAGGAGGTATTCAAACATATCCCTGTTAGAATTATGATCAACTGTATCGTCCCAAAGATACTCAATTCTCGTCTTTGTTTCAGATAGCGATAGCCCAGTTCAAGAGCCGGAAGGTCTGACTGAAGAGGAGGCAATCGCAGAGTCGAAAGCCATGGCTAAGGAGAGAGAGAGAGAGAGAGAGAGAGAGAGAGAGAGAGAGAGAGAGAGAGAGAGAGAGAGAGAGAGAGAGAGAGAGAGAGAGAGAGAGAGAGAGAGAGAGAGAGAGAGAGAGAGAGAGAGAGGGAACTTAAAGCTGGCAGAAGGTCGCCAAATTCAAGAAGCCTTACAGAAGAGTCTTGAAAATCAAGAGCAACGCTCGCCCTCCACTGGTGATCAGATGCAGCAGGCACAAAAGAACTTCCATGATCTCGTTGGCGATGAGGATGAAGAAGGTACTATTTTCAAATTCGCTTTATCACACCATGAACTTATTCTGCGCGCATTATACCATGGGTTGTGTAAGAGTGATATTCGCAAATGGTTAGTAGATCAATGTGGGGAAGCCTCAAGTTAGTCTACTTCTTTAATGTTGCTATTCTCCATTTTACCGTCTTTGGATAATGATGATAGTGTTCACACAAAATAACAATATTCCACACCTAATCAGGTCATGCGAAATTAAAAGGATTTGATGATAACCTTTGCGCAGATATCCCATATGCAAGTGGAGGTATTTTCATCTCAGCTCTTTGAAATTTGATGCAGTTAACTCTTCCATCTTGAATTAAATGTGAACTCTTTACCTTTCAAACAGACACGGAGCCATTGATAAGGAGGCCCCGCCGGCTTTGCAGCGCTGTGGTTCGCGTCTCTGAGACTACTGATGCAGCTTATGATGATGTCATAGCAGAAGAGCCAACTAGGCAACCATATGGGAAGGTTCAAGTGGCCGAGGACGGAGCTGGCAATCCCGTTCGCATCCCTCAATCTGTTATTGAAGCTAATCAGGAGGACAAGCAACAAGAGGAGCTACAGTCGCGCCTTAATGGCCTAGTGCCGAAGAGATCAATCCTCAAGCAGAACGTCTCGAGTTCATTGTTAAGAAGGAAAGAGAATATCTCCAGCCAACACGCGAGCCTGATGCTGCCCTTCTCGAAAATGTTGAGCAGATTAGTTCTCCTCAAAAGACAAGCATTGTGCCTACTGAAGTGCCTTCAACTATCACGTCTGAGAATGCCCCTACAACTGATGCAACTATGGAATATCTTCCCAGTCGGAGGACATTGAGCAAGTTGAGTTGCCTCAAGAGGTGGTCATTCCATCCACTGAGGGTCCTTCAAATGTCGCTGCTGAAAATATCCCATCCCTAGAGATTGTTGGTGGTAACATCGAACAGGCTGATACTCAACCATAAGTAGATACTTCAGTTCCAGAAGTAAATACTTTAGTTCAAGAAGACCGAGTTTATGTCATTCCCACAAATGCGCTGCCAGTAGATGATGTTAGGTGCGACCAGGCCACGAGAGCCAGCAGCGTAAGCAGATAGTGCCACCAGCCCTGAGGGAGGTGTCGTGGATGCGACTGCAAGTGAGCCAACCCGAAATGCATCGTCAAGATCAAACACCCCTTTATTCGAGCGGGAGTTAGTCAAATGAGCGCTCAAAGTGAAGACGTTCAACTCTCAAATCTGCTAGAAGAATCCCATGGTCAAAATCAAGGGCCTGCTTTAAACTTGGATACAATTCTCGCTCAAAATCCTTGGGGAGCTTGGGCCACACACGCCTTTGAACCCATTGAGGCTGAAGTAAATTATGATATTCTCGAGGAATACTTTGCGCGAGAAGCCCTTGTAGACCATCGATTGGCTGAGACGGGAGCTTCGAGCAGTGCTCCATCAGTGTCAACCCCAATTCATTCGTTTCGCGAAATCCTTGCAGGCCTTGGTAAGCCTCTTTAAGCATGAAATCATGGCTAGCTATTGATTTGTTTTAAAATCCAGAATAAATATCTTAATCTTCTTGAACATGCAGGCGTAAGCGAGTCTTGCTTAAAGTGGCTTATGAAGAATCGTCTTTCGTATCCGAAGAAATTTTCCAAGGCCTTGGAGATTCCGGCTAAGGACAGAAAGTATCTCTTTCAAGAGGTAGAGCGCCTTATGGAGAGGATATGCGATACTACTCCGGCAACCATCTCTGTCTCGAACGCGCAGTATTTTCTGACAAACATGCAGAGCCTTCAGATCGCTTTGTTGGAATAGATGCCCTAGAGGCAATCTAGTTTAGTATGAATTTGTATTTGGCTAGAAATTCATTTATTATTTATTGGATATTTAATATAATGAAGTCCTTAGATTTACAATCGTGTTGTTTATCTTAAATATCCCTAGTCAAGTATAATGATTAAATGGGACAATCATCTATAGACTAGTATGGGGTTGGATTGATATGGAGATATCACGATCCAACACATAGGTGTGCATTACGGAATGTTGCACTGGATTGACCCATCACCGAGAAGGCTACATACACGTTATGTTAAGTCACAAGTGCTTCTCGGGTACAATGGTATTGTCATCCTTAGACTTGAAGTCACTAGATATTCTAGTTGTGGATCATTGTGATCTTGGTAGCGTTAAACGCTACACCGTAACTGGGTAGTTATAAAGGCGTGTACTGGATACAATGAGAAGCAAGCTTAGAGATCGTAGTGGACGTAGAGAGGATTTGCCCCTCCCACATAACGGGAGCAAATATCCAAGGCCACTCGAAGGATAGTGCTTATAGAATGTCTGGCCAGACTCAAATAAATCAATATATGGGATATTGATGTTATTTGCACGAATAAGGCTATTCCATGGATCGAGAAACTAGGGATTGGATATACGAGTGTGACTTGTATGTCTCGTGTCCAATCCGGATATGGAGGCAAAGGGATGAGACAATTACTTGTACAAGGTTGTCTAGATGACTATTCTATTAGTTGGCTAGAATGGATGTTTTGCTAGAAACCGCTCCATATTAGCAAAGAGTTGCTACCAACTAGATAGAACCTATGGGGTCACACGCTATATAGAGTTGTACTAGATTTGGGAATTAATTAATTGGATTAATTAATTAGAAGGATCACTTTGCAAACCCTTGCAAACTTAGTAGGGACTAATTTGCAAGGAAGGGACTAAATAGAATTCTAGTAGGACTAGAATAAGTCCTTTAGGTAGTTAACAAGGAGTTGTTGGACTATATAAAGGACCCTCCTTCCTTCCTTCCTCATAACTTATGCTCTAAAGAGAACATAACAAGAGTGGGAGAGAACAAAGGAGAGAGAGAGCAAGCAACAAGGAGGACGCCGCCCCCTTGCCGCCGCCCCCTCGTCCCCGACGCCACAAGAGGGCCGAAACCCCTCTTCGTGCCTCGTTTTGCGTGATTCCTTCACCCTACTCTCATTCCGGGCTAGCACCAAGGAGATTGGAGATCTAGGATCAACTCTAGGCGTGGATCAACTATAGAGAACGTGACACTATTCGCGTTTGAAGTCATCAAGGAGAACCCAAAGGTGTGTTTATGATTTCTTACCTTCACTATCGTTATGCATCTAGACTTGTGATCCTTGGAGGGTTTTGCATGGTTGTTTGTTTGATTATGCTTCCGTTTGCGCGATCCATGAATCAAAACCCTACAGTGGTATCAGAGCCAGGGGTCATAGAGCATAAACGTAGTTTATGTGTTACATTCTTGTTGTTTTACACCTTAATTTGTTGTTTATCGCGTAAAACAAGACAAATCAAGCATTGGATGCAATTTGTCAAAGAATTAATCATAACAAGACCCAATTATTGCATTGGATGCATGAATTGGTGAGTTTGAGAAATTTTAGGATCTTAGATCTAGGGTTTGGGCATCCTTGGGGAAGAAGGAGTTCTCCCAAAACAAGGAAACAACCAAACTTGGGCTCCAAGCAAGGAGGTTGTTTTGGAAACAACCTCCACAAGGAGGTTCGGCCCCCTAGGGGACCGCCCCCTTGCTTGCCGCCCAAGCTTGGCGCCCTAAGGGGCCGGGCGGCCCTAACCCGCGGGCCTAGCTTGCGGGTTTTGGGCCGGCCCGGCCCTAGGGCCTTATGGTTCACTTTTTTTGGGCCCGGGCAATTGGATTGTTGGGCCCATGGACCGTTTTAACCCTAGAAATCCTAAAACCAATTAAAATTGACCAAGCGCGTTAAAATTGGATTTTAACTGTTTATGTGCAAATCGCATGGTGATTGGATATGGCCTTAGGATGTGGTTTGATGTGGATGTTTAATTTTGTGGTTTGGTTTTACGGCCTGCGAGCTGATCAATTAATTGTAATAATTAATTAGGGTTTTATGGCCTGCGTGCCATTTTTTTCTCAACTTGTGAGATTTATTTTTATTTAGTATAGATATTAGCTAGTGCTAGATAAAGTAGATTGTTAGCCAAGATTGGAGAAAAAGAAGCCCAAAGCCAAGAGGAGCCACAAAAGATGGAGCATGGAGCATTCCACATGACTATGAAGGATGGACCAAAAGATCAAGACGCATGGAGATGTGTTTGCTTTTAGGGTTCATAGATAATTCCATTGGCTTGGAATTATCTTAGTCTAGAAAAGGCCATATCCACATCACGTTTAATTTCTGTTTTGTGGTTGTTTATTTATTGTCTTATTATTTGTGTGGTTGGTGTATGGATGATGCATGCAATTAGGATAATAAGATAATTAGACAACCCGGATCTATTATTTGGAGTTGTGCCCAAACTCAAATAGATAGATTAGTTGATATTGATCAACAAGATAATTAAAATTAAAATTGAAAAATCCCTCAAATTTTAAACATTGTGTTCTTGCCTTCTCGTTATTTAAACACTCATTATCATCATTATTTATCAAGTTCGTGCGTGCCAAAGCATGGCGACTTGGTTCATAATGATGGAATGCGATGGCACGTAACAATGTGCAATTGTTTAGATAAGAGGTTGAACACAACTAGGCTATTAATTTGATTAAGAAACCTGGAGGCAATCAATTGGGATTATCCATATGGATGGATAAATAAGGAGTTATTTGCCCGATTGAACCAAGAGTTGCATATGGGATGCAATTGGAAATCGTTCCTACCTAAGAAGTAATCGAATTATGGGTGACTTGCCAAAGCAAGCTCATAAGGAGATGAAAAAGATGGATCTTGGCCCACTAGAAAATATAAGGATATTTTTCGCATTAATATCTTGAGGGTTATTAATCCGTAGAAAAATAGTGAGAGCTATATTTAATAAACTAGCCATTATTAAATATAGTCAAAAATTCACAAATACTAAAACTTGCGTATTTTCCTTTTGTAGAATTCCAAATGGCAAACAACTCATCGAGTTCACAACATTCCCTACGATCTGTCCTTGAGAAGGACAAGCTCTCTGGAACCAACTTTCTTGATTGGTACAGAAACTTGAGAATTGTTCTCAAGCAAGAGAAGAAGCTGTACGTAATAGAGGAGCATGTTCCTGAAGGTCCAGAGAATCAGACACCTGCTGCCTTAAAGGCGTATCAAAAGCGTGTTGATGACGCTAATGATGCGGCCTGCCTAATGCTTTGCACCATGACCTCTGAGCTTCAGAAGCAACATGAGAACATGAATGCTGTCGATATGATCGAACATCTAAAGCAGCTCTTCCAAGAGCAGGCAAGGGTAGAGAGGTATGAGGTCTCAAAGGCGCTGTTCAAATGTCATCTGGCAGAAGGGAACCCGGTGGGACCCCACGTACTCCGAATGATCGGGTACTTGGAGAATCTCGCCCGGCTTGGGTTCCCGGTCGGCCAAGAGTTGGCAACCGATCTCGTGTTGCAATCGTTGCCTGAGAGTTATGGACAGTTCATTATGAACTATAACATGAACGAGATCGTTAAACCACTGCCAGATTTGCTCAACATGTTGAGGACGGCTGAACAGAGCATCAACAAGGGTAAGGGCAAGGCCATTATGATGGTGCATAAAGGAAAGGGCAAAAAGTTTGCCTCTTCCTCCAAGGGCAAAGGCAAGTCAGTTGCCAAGTCCAAGGAACAAGCTCTTAAGCCTGTTGGTGCCATTGCCAAGGTCGTGACTAAGGGTGAATGTCACTACTGTAGTCAACCTGGACACTGGAGGAGGAACTGCCCAAAATATCTGGAGGACAAGAGGCTTGGAATAGTGATTCCATCACCACCAGGTATTTTTGTTGTAGATGTCAATTTAACTGTCTCTACATCATGGGTATTAGATACTGGATGTGGATCTCATATTTGTCGAAATATGCAGGATCTAAAGAGAAGTAAAAGATTGGCTAAAGGGGAGGTAGATCTACGCGTTGGGAATGGAGCAAAGGTTGCTGCGTTGGCCATAGGCGTGTGCGAGCTATCTCTGCCTTCAGGATTAGTTTTAGAATTAAATAATTGCTATTTTGTGCCTGCTATGAGCAGAAACATTATTTCTATTTCTTGTTTGGACAAGGAAGATTTTATTATTTCAATAAAGAACAATTGTTGTTCCTTTTATTTGAATAATATTCACTATTTTAGTGCGCAATTATTTAATGGACTTTATGTCCTTGATCTAAGCAATCCTGTCTACAACATTAATACCAAGCGGACTAAAATAAATGATTTGAATCTTGCTTATTTATGGCATTGTCGTTTAGGCCACATAAATGAGAAACGTGTATCTAGACTCCATAAGGATGGATTACTAGACTCATTTGATTTTGAATCATATGAGACATGTGAGGCTTGTTTATTGGGAAAAATGACAAAGTCCCCTTTCAATAAGAAAGGTGAGAGGACTAGTGAGCAATTGGCGCTCATACATACCGATGTGTGTGGGCCATTTGCCACGCCTGCCAGGGGTGGTTATGTCTACTTCATTACGTTTACTGATGATTACAGTAGATATGAATTTGTTTACCTTATGAGGGCAAAATCCGAATCCTTTGAAGTGTTCAAAGAATTCAAGAATGAAGTAGAGAAGCAACTTGGCAAAAGTATCAAGGCTCTACGATCGGATCGTGGAGGAGAATACTTGAGCCAAGAGTTTGACGACTATCTTAGAGAGTGTGGGATCGTGTCCCAACTCACTCCACCCGGAACGCCACAATGGAATGGCGTGTCCGAGAGGAGGAATCGAACCCTATTGGATATGGTTCGGTCTATGATGTGTCAAACCGATCTTCCATTATCATTTTGGGGCTACGCTCTATTAAGTGCAGCTTTCACCATTAACCGTGTTCCATCTAAATCAGTCATGAAGACACCATATGAGATGTGGAGTGGGAGGCGTCCCACACTGTCGTTCATGAGGATCTGGGGCTGCGATGTCTATGTAAAGCGTTTACAATCAGACAAGCTAGGGCCTAAATCGGATAAGTGTAAATTTGTAGGGTACCCTAAGGAAACTAAGGGATACTACTTCTACAATCCAACCGAGAACAAAGTGTTTGTTGCTCGGACCGGCGTGTTTCTAGAAAGAGAGTTTGTCTCTAAAGAAGCAAGTGGGAGGAATGTAGAACTTGAAGAAGTTCAAGAACCACAAATCACTGAACCGATTATGGAACATGAACAGGAATCACAAGCAGTTGTGGATCCACCTGTTCAGGTAACACAAGAGCTTCGTAGATCTAGTAGAGTGCGCCAGGAACCCGAGAGGTACGGACTTCTCGTAACTGATTCCGGTGACACGATGCTCATAGATGATGAGCCTACTACCTATGAGGAGGCCATGAATGGCCCAGACTCGCAGAAGTGGCTTGAGGCCATGAGATCCGAGATGGAATCCATGTATACCAACAAAGTATGGACTTTGGTGGAACCACCTGATGGGGCGCGGCCCATAGGGTGCAAGTGGGTCTTCAAGAAGAAGATCGACATGGATGGTAATGTGATTACCTATAAGGGCCGATTGGTGGCTAAAGGATTCAGACAGATTCATGGTATTGACTATGATGAAACCTTTTCACCAGTCGCTATGACCAAATCCATCCGAATCCTACTTGCAATTGCAGCATACTACGACTATGAGATTTGGCAGATGGATGTCAAAACAGCATTCCTTTATGGGAATCTCCTCGAGGATGTGTATATGATACAGCCGGAGGGTTTTGAGGATCCAAAGCAAGCCAACAAAGTCTGTAAGCTGCAACGATCCATTTATGGATTGAAGCAAGCTTCTAGGAGTTGGAATCGACGTTTTGATGAAGTGGTCAAAGAGTTTGACTTCATCAGAAACGAAGATGAGTCTTGTGTTTACAAGAAGGTTAGTGGGAGCTCTGTAGCTTTTCTGGTCTTGTATGTGGATGACATACTACTCATTGGAAACGACATTCCCATGCTGCAATCTGTGAAAGATTGGCTAGGAAAGTGTTTCTCAATGAAGGACTTAGGGGAAGCAGCCTATATACTCGGTATAAAGATCTATAGAGATAGATCTAAGAGGTTGCTAGGCCTAAGTCAGAGTACATATATTGACAAGGTGTTGAAACGGTTCAACATGCAAGATTCCAAGAAGGGATTCTTGCCCATGTCACATGGAGTCACCCTTTCGAAGAGTGGTTGTCCTTCCAATGAGATTGAGAAGGAACGCATGAGTAGGATTCCCTATGCCTCGGCCATAGGATCTATCATGTACGCCATGTTATGTACTAGACCAGATGTGTCATATGCCTTGAGTATGACAAGCAGATACCAATCCAATCCGGGTGAGAGTCACTGGATTGCTGTCAAGAACATCCTAAAGTACTTGAGAAGAACTAAGGATGCTTTCTTGATGTTTGGCGGTGAGGAAGAGTTGCGTGTAAGGGGTTACACTGATGCAAGCTTCCAAACCGATAGAGATGACTTTAGATCACAATCGGGATATGTGTTTTGCCTGAATGGAGCAACGGTGAGCTGGAAGAGTTCCAAGCAAGAGACGGTAGCTGATTCTACAACAGAGGCTGAGTACATTGCTGCAAATGGCGCAGCAAAGGAGGCTGTTTGGATCAGAAAGTTTGTTTCTGAACTTGGTGTGGTCCCTAGCATTGCGGATCCAGTGGAGTTGTTCTGTGACAACACTGGGGCGATCGCGCAATCAAAGGAACCAAGATCGCACCAGAAGTCCAAGCATGTGCTCAGGAAGTTTCATCTGATTCGAGATATTATCGATAGAGGAGACGTTCGGATATGCAAGATTCCTACAGATGATAATCTGTCAGACCCGCTTACGAAGCCTCTCACGCAGTGGAAGCATGAAGGGCACACTAGGAGTATGGGCATACGAGATGCGCCAGATTGGCTCTAGTGCAAGTGGGAGACTGTTGGAATAGATGCCCTAGAGGCAATCTAGTTTAGTATGAATTTGTATTTGGCTAGAAATTCATTTATTATTTATTGGATATTTAATATAATGAAGTCCTTAGATTTACAATCGTGTTGTTTATCTTAAATATCCCTAGTCAAGTATAATGATTAAATGGGACAATCATCTATAGACTAATATGGGGTTGGATTGATATGGAGATATCACGATCCAACACATAGGTGTGCATTACGGAATGTTGCACTGGATTGACCCATCACCGAGAAGGCTACATACACGTTATGTTAAGTCACAAGTGCTTCTCGGGTACAATGGTATTGTCATCCTTAGACTTGAAGTCACTAGATATTCTAGTTGTGGATCATTGTGATCTTGGTAGCGTTAAACGCTACACCGTAACTGGGTAGTTATAAAGGCGTGTACTGGATACAATGAGAAGCAAGCTTAGAGATCGTAGTGGACGTAGAGAGGATTTGCCCCTCCCACATAACGGGAGCAAATATCCAAGGCCACTCGAAGGATAGTGCTTATAGAATGTCTGGCCAGACTCAAATAAATCAATATATGGGATATTGATGTTATTTGCACGAATAAGGCTATTCCATGGATCGAGAAACTAGGGATTGGATATACGAGTGTGACTTGTATGTCTCGTGTCCAATCCGGATATGGAGGCAAAGGGATGAGACAATTACTTGTACAAGGTTGTCTAGATGACTATTCTATTAGTTGGCTAGAATGGATGTTTTGCTAGAAACCGCTCCATATTAGCAAAGAGTTGCTACCAACTAGATAGAACCTATGGGGTCACACGCTATATAGAGTTGTACTAGATTTGGGAATTAATTAATTGGATTAATTAATTAGAAGGATCACTTTGCAAACCCTTGCAAACTTAGTAGGGACTAATTTGCAAGGAAGGGACTAAATAGAATTCTAGTAGGACTAGAATAAGTCCTTTAGGTAGTTAACAAGGAGTTGTTGGACTATATAAAGGACCCTCCTTCCTTCCTTCCTCATAACTTATGCTCTAAAGAGAACATAACAAGAGTGGGAGAGAACAAAGGAGAGAGAGAGCAAGCAACAAGGAGGACGCCGCCCCCTTGCCGCCGCCCCCTCGTCCCCGACGCCACAAGAGGGCCGAAACCCCTCTTCGTGCCTCGTTTTGCATGATTCCCTCACCCTACTCTCATTCCGGGCTAGCACCAAGGAGATTGGAGATCTAGGATCAACTCTAGGCGTGGATCAACTATAGAGAACGTGACACTATTCGCGTTTGAAGTCATCAAGGAGAACCCAAAGGTGTGTTTATGATTTCTTACCTTCACTATCGTTATGCATCTAGACTTGTGATCCTTGGAGGGTTTTGCATGGTTTTTTGTTTGATTATGCTTCCGTTTGCGCGATCCATGAATCAAAACCCTACACGCTTCACAGGGCAGGCTCAATCTCGAGTTTCTTGTTGAAAGGTTGATGAAGATCCAATTCCGTGAACCTCAAGTTTGGCTATGTGAATTACAACATAGAGCAAGCCAGGCTTCGCGCTCAAAGAGAAGCAATTATTTATGATTTTAATCAATACAAGGAGGCCAAGGGGAAGCACCAGTAGCACAAGGCATACCTGGATCAGCGTGCTTCTAATAGCGTAAAGCTAGCTGCTGAAGATTCGCTTTTCAAGGACTTGTTCACAGAAGATGCAAACTTTTAGATTTTGATTGCCCAGATTCAGATGTAAAAACAATCTTCATTTGAACTTTTCAATTTTTGTAACTTCTTGATTTTCATACATTTGCGCAAGTCTATGCTTGTTTTGAAGCTCCATTTCGATAAATATGAAGTTTTTTTATCAACTGTTCATATGGAATCTAGATCGCGCATAGATCGCGCATCATTGCTATCTTGCAGAGATAATCTCATATTTGGAAGTTATTAACTTGAAATGAATGTGTTTGCCATCGCATTTAGATGCTATCTAAGCAGATAGGTTTTGAGTAATGCCGTTACCTAATCAGGTAGGCTTAGGCTCTAAACTTTGCTATTTTTAAACGAATAGGTTTGTACAGGACTTCGTTGCTATTTAAGCAGATATGATTTAGTTCGTATGTTGTTGCTATCTTGACAGATAGGTTTTAGCTTTGCTGCTATCTAAACAGATAGGCTTCAATTTTCATATCGATGCTATCTAAACAGATAGGCTTGAGTTCGTACAAGGCTGCTATCTAGACATATAGGCTTCAGTTTGCATATTGCTGCTATCTAGATAGATAGGCTTAGTTTCGCTTATGGCTGATATCTAGACAGATAGGCTTGAGTAAGAGAAACAAAAAAATTACTATCTAGACAGATAGGCTTGAATTTGGAATCAATTGACAAGAAGTTTCCATAGAAGGCTAACGTTCCTATATATAGTAGGGAAGTGACCGTTATGATGGGTTAATGCGCCCATTAATGGCGGCTTAATGTTAGCCTCGTAACGGCACGTTCGACCGTATATATAGGGCACGTTACACACTCATCGGCATAAGTAGGGGACCGTTATCAGATCGACCGCATTTATGGGACACGTAGGCATTAAATCTCTCAGACAGTTACCAAGGTTCGCGCGAGAGCGTGGTTGTTGCTCTCGCGCGACGTTCCTTACTCTAGCCTCCAAGCCACTAAGTCCCTACAACTCCCGTGTGGTTAGTATCGCGGGCGACCCTGTCTCGCAGCCCCCCATATGAATAAGTGTGAATATAAGGAATGATAGGGTGTGTATGGAGTACCATCAGATGTGCTAGATGACTGCCACATGGACGGTGGTTGATCTGCTCAGAATGCACTATCTACAAGGGCAAAGAAGTTAAAATTTATAAACAGATTACAAAGTAGAAATATTTTCTGCCAAAGCATGGCAGAGAAGAAAAACTGAAAACAAAGTAGAAAGGAGAACTATTTGCTGGAGAACAAAGGGAGTAAGAAAAAAATCGAATACCTTTGAGAGTCTGAAAGATAGTCGTGCGGTGTTAATTGCTTCAGAAGTGATGATGAACGAAGAAACTGTGCGAACTATGTTAGAAATCTTGTCCGATGGAAACAAAAATGTACATGGAGCAATTGTTGTAGTTCATCAGATTTGTGGGTATGGTAGTTATCTCATGGTTATGAATGTGAGTAGTGGGGTTGGACGAGTGTGTCATGGTAGACATTGTATTTTGTCCCTTTCTTGTAGGTGACTGTTCTTGTAAATTGGAAGGGTATAAATGGAAGCAAAAAAGGCTTCACCAAATAGCTTATTTCCTTTATATATTAGTATAGACTAGAGTATTGCCCGTGCCCGAGGGCACTATCCCTAAATTTGATAGTTTTTGAATTTAGAGGTGTTTTTTTAAATAAATTTAGAGGTGTTATCCAAAAATTATATTACAAATGTGGTGAAAAAAAATATTTCAAGTATGGGATGAGCATTACGTGGGAAAAACATCTCTCCTATTAGTTAGGGATGTCCAAAGAGAGTGGGTAGTGAGGGATGTCCAAGGAGAGTGGGTAGTTAGGGATGTAATAAGTAGGTGAGATCTAATGGTGGGGATGAAGTTGATTTAATCTAACGGTTGAAAAAACATAGTTAATTTTTTTTGTGAAAAAAAAAACAAAAAAAAAAATATAGTTAGTTAAACCATGCTATTTTATAATATAGATTATGTATTATTGAAAGAGTGTGAGGGTATATAAATCAGGTGAAAAACTCAGAAACAATCTGAAAATAATCCACAAAATTGTGGTTTTTTTCTTCATGCCAAAAAAAAAAAACAGATTAAATTCTGATGGAAAAACCATTACAAACAAACAAAAAATCAAAACAATTTGGCTTTTCCACCAGAAACCAAAAGAAACCGTTTTGCCAAACGCACAAAGTTACTTTGCGAGTATATTTTTTATAGGGATTACTTTGCTAGTATTGTTCTGTGTATTAAATTCTTCTTGCAACCAATATTGCTTCTGTTTATTAAATTCTTTCTTGCAACCAAAAGCAATATTATTGGTTGCGTAGTGGCACTGGCCCAATTTTTGGCCCGTAAAAATCGTGGGTGTGACACTAACTCCTCTGTGCTGAAATTGTAACAACTCCAAGAACCCCTAATGCATCTGCATTGCAGGAACAAATGCTGACTAGTCTCCAACCTCTCAGAACACAATGGACATAGTAAACCGAAGGTTCTCATCCTTTCGGCGAAAAACTCACTGCAAGGGAGAGACATATGAAGACAGTTCCATGAGAATAATCTTTACTTTTCTATAATCTTGAGCCCCCAAAGTTTTTTCTATACCGACTCCTGGGGAGAACTTTAATTTGTAGGTATAAATAACTAGCTGGTCTATAAACTGCACTACGTAGACTTCCAAATAATCGATCAATACCTCGTGAAGAACTTTGTTCGCCAAATAAATTCAACCTATTTTTTATATGGTTCCAAATACAATCGGTGGTGAAGGCATAAATTCATCCAACAGTCGAGCTAGGTTGAGAATGCTGGAGATGCCACTTCCTTGCATTCAAAGTTACTTTGATATTTACATAAGAAAATGCAAATAAGACAAAAAAAAACAAGTGGAATTCTTCCTCCGGTTCTGGAAATATGTGAGTATACTTTAATTGATCTTGGTTCTTGAGCTTCAGCTGTCATGGATTAATCTAAGAATCGTCGAAGTAACATGCATATATCACAAGCTACATGGGGTTTCCATATAGTTACTGGTCAATTATTAAATATAAGTAAAATGACGTGGATTGTAGATTCTCGTCTTCTTTTATATTACATCCTAAGAAATTATAGCTATTTTATAAATGGATCGAGGTTGAGCAGATGGACCAGCATAGTAGCACCCTTACTAGCCATAGGTCAGTTGCTCGTCTTAGCGATCCTGTTTTGCTTGATCAAATATTTATGGATCCGATATTTACAATGGATTTTTTTTTTCTAAATTCTAACGCACAAACAAACTTATCATACACCATTCCATATTACACACAGGGAATCTCCGAAAATAGTACTAATAAATTATCCTAGGGAACTTCTAACAAGAGAAGTTACTTTCATCTTGAAAGGCTAACCTGCTAGTTCTAACATTCAAGTTCATACCTAATGGTAGTACTGGGAGACCAACGGATGAGTCTCTGACAGTATCAGATAAAGTCTTAAACTTCTAATTAAAGCGGGATTTACGCAGGACAGAGCTCCAGTACGCCGGGACCACCAGATTGCTTTCATCCGCCATGACATTGTTTCCACCAGGAATCACATGTGGGTGACTGCTTCCTTCCCAAAGCCTACCGGAGATCTGGTGACCTATGGATGTACTCTCCACAGTTTCTTCCCTGGGGACTTCTGAAACTGCAGGAATCAATTGGTTCTTGGATGCTTGCTCCTTCACAAGAGCTTTCAATGCCAAAACCTTGCACATTTAAGAAGACAACTTTTACATAGAGCAATAAAGTTAGCGCGAAAATAAGCATTCTCTTAGAGGAACGGATACCATGAAACACACTTCAGATTCCGAAAAGGAAAAGTTACATTATTTTGTACACATGTTCGTAGATATATTTCATTTTTTTTTATAGAATTGCCTGAATATTGTCCCTTCCGGTAAATCTGACAAAGCTGGAACATAAAGAGACAGTTAGCAAAAGACTGAATATTATCATTTTATTTCAAAAGCAAAGCACCATTTACAACATTTTCTCATAACTAGAGAGCCATTTTTATTTTATTTTAATAGGTAATGATCTTCTCAACAGCATATTCTTTCTAATACTCCTAGAGTTAAATCACTGCAGGTATTCTTTCTTAATACTCCTTGAGGTGAAAGCAAGATAAGCTGACATGAGTTTCTGTTCAAGATGTACTTAATTCTTAGATAGCTTGAAGCAGAGAGAGAGAGAGAGAGAGAGAGAGAGAGAGAGAGAGAGAGAGAGAGAGAGAGAGAGAGAGAGAGAGAGAGAGAGAGAGAGAGACCTCTTGATGGAGTTGGTGTTTCTCCCTTGAAACAATATCATACTTGTGTTGGAGGTTAAGGTACAGTTGCTCAAGATGTTTGGCCTTCCATCTTGCTCTCCTATTCTGAAACCAAACCGCAATTTGCCTCGGGTCCAACCCTAATTCCATAGCCAGCTTCATCTTCTTCTCTGGCTCCAGTTTTATCTTATCTTCCTCAAAACTCCTTTCTAGTGCCTCTATCTGCTCATACGTCAGCCCCTTCTTCTTCTTCTTCATATCAACCTCCTCATTCCTCCTCTTTCTCAGATAGCAAGTATCACTACTTTGGCTGCTACTATTGCTATACTTGTCTCTTACAGAAACTGCCACAGTCTCTGAAGTGTGTCCTGCCGCAGGATACTTCATTTCCAAACCTGTCACCACAATAAAAGCTTCAAGGTTGCCTTTACCTATTGCTAAAATTCGGGTTACATTATTTTGAAATAGAAACATGAATTAAGCTAGTGAAATGTCACCCGCTAGAGACAGATGATAATAACCAATTTGGTACTTTTCCATGGCAGACCGGTTATGCTAAAAAATTCAAAAAACACTTTGTTCAGATAATCTAAAATGCAGCCATTTGTACCATATATCCCGAAATATCACCATTTATAAAGACTCTTCCACTACTTGAGGGTTCTACCAAGAAAATCGTGACTAAGACAAGGAAAAAGATTTATCTGCACCCAAAAACCTCGAGATGAAGGGAAAAAGGATATCCGACAGAAACCTTAAAGATGAAAGTAGTTTGTAGAGTTGTTGAAGTAGTTACCTGGATAGTAGTCGTATTTGGAGACTGAGAGATTATCGTTGAAGAAGTTGTCTTGACTCATAATGGGAGGGGTAGGAGAGACATAGGAGGAGTTTGAGTAGCAGAGTTGCTTTAGGTTTCCATGCCAATCCATTTTTGGCAGTTCTTGTGTGTGTCTCCTTTCTCTTTCAATAAACAGTCAACACCATCCCAAATATATACATGAATACAGATGTGTGTTGGCTGTATATAGACCTCTTGTTCTTATTTGGGATTGTTAGTAATGGACCATTTTAAGAGATCAGAGAGATGCTTCTTAATTGTTGTCTTTTAGGGTAGCAACAATGTAACAGTTGAGAGCGATAGTGTTCCACACTGTAGGGTGAAAGTAATTCAACAATAGTAACTCCAGCCACTGGGTTCTGTGATCTGTCATTAGTACCTCATACTAATAGTTTCTAGAACTAAATGCATGCATATGGCAACCTAGCCCCGTGGTAGGTTGGCAAATAAGAAGGCTACACCTTAACAAATGTCGCCGCACACGTAAAGATTGAAAGAATCCTTGAAAGGATTCAGAAATCAACAATAAACAGAATCAAATGCAGAAATCATGAAGAACAATTTAGGGTTTCATTGATAGAGAATCGCCAGAAAAATGGCTGATATATGAAAGGGTTTTTGCTTAACCCTAATCTCAGGGAGAAGGGGGGTTATAAACAGGGAAACCAACAGGCTCATTTTGAGCCTTTGGATGAGAAACAGCAAAACTTAAATATGAAGAATACCACAAAGATTTGACATCATAACAAAAGGAACCTTCAAGAAATTACAATGAAGCCCAGAAATATAAAGCTTTTCAGAAACCTCCACAAGTCTTCAGAGAAACTCCAAAAAGCACCAACACTTTGAGAAATGACAAACAGTAACCTTCTTCAATTCCATAAATTGCAACTGTCTTCAATTCTTTAACTTAATACCCTCCCTCAAACATATGGTGGTTGTTGCACCATAAGTTTGGTTTTGAAATCTTGAAAAGCAGCAATACCCAGATTTTTGGTGAGGATGTCTCCCAATTGATCGGCACTAGAAACAAATTGAACAAGTAAGTGTTTTCTAAGAACTTTTTCCCTAATAAAATGATAGTCTAAATCAATGTGTTTAGTTTTGTTATGCATAACTGGATTTGCAGTCATAGATATAGCAGAAAATTATCACACTATAGGAAAGGAGAATGAAAGAAAATGTTCAATTCTTTGAAGAGATATTGAAACCATGTGAGTTCTGCTGCAGTAGTAGCAAGAGCTATGTATTCTGCTTCAGTTGATGATCTGGAAACAGTAGGTTGTTTTCTAGACCCCCAATAAATAGGATTAGAACCCAGATATATCACAAATCCAGTGGTGCTTCTTCTGTCAGATGGATTACCAGCTCAATCTCCATCATAATAAGCATGAAGATCAAGAGTGGAGCTATCATACATAATTCCATGATTTTTGGTGCCTTGTAGATATCTAAGAACTCTCTTAGCAGCAAACAGGTGTTGATCAGTAGGATCATGCATAAATTGACACAAAAAATTCACAGTATAAGAAATGTCAGGTCTAATAAAAGTGAGATATTGCAAAGCACCAAGAAGTTGTCTGTAAGGAGTTGGATTTGGCAATAAGGTACCATCATTTATATGAAGTTTTGTGCCAGAAGCTTGAGGTGTAGGACAAGTTTTGCAACTTTGCAAATTGTGCTTTTGAAGTAACTCATATATATATATTTTTGTTGACTTATAAAAATACATTTTTTATTTCTGACAATTTCTAAACCCATAAAATATGTCAGAGGACCCAAAATTTTCATCTCAAACTCTTTATGTAAATCAGCAACAAGATTTTTAATAAAAGTACTATCATTTCCTGTTAGAATAATGTCATCAACATACAAGAGTAAAATTATAATTTTGTGAGGAGAGGTGTATTTAATAAATAGAGAAGTGTCTGCTAAAGAGGATTTGAAACCTAAAGATAGTAAATAAGTAGTAAATCTATCATACCAAGCTCTTGGAGCTTGCTTAAGACCATAGATGGATTTGTGAAGTTTGCATACAAAATCAGGATATTGAGGATGCATCAAACCTCGAGGTTGTTGCATAAAACATCTTCTTTCAAATAACCATGTAGAAGTGCATTTTTAACATCTAATTGTTGCAAAGGCCATTTAAAAGATGCAGCAAAAGCCAGAATTGTTCTAACAGTTTCATGTTTGACAACATGACTAAAAATCTCATCAAAGTCAAAGTCAACTCCAGGAGTTTGATGACAACCCTTTGCAACAAGTCTAGCTTTGAATCTAGAAATGTTACCATTAGGAAAAAAAATTGTTTTATAGACCCATTTACTCCCAAAAATATTAACATTGTGGGGTTTTGGAACTAAGGTCCATGTCTGTTGTTTTATGAGACTTTGATACTCCTCAGTCATAGCATTTTGCCACTGAGTGTATTTTTTTGCCTCTGTGAAACAAGTAGGTTCAATATGTAAAGAAGTTACAGAGTTACCAGATTCAGCTGTTAAACCCATGATCTTCTTTTTGAATATGCCTGACTTGCTTCTTGTTTGCATAGAGTGATTCCCAGAATGAGTTGTCTCTATTACAGTTTTTGGAGCTAAGGTATGAGCTCGATCAGATCTATTAGTTGTCTGATGTGGAGGTGCCATTCCAGAGATAGATCAGCACTCATACTGGGTTGCAGAGATGCCATCCTATCAGTGTGAGGAACTGAACAACATGGATGCTCTTCACTCATCAGATTTGTGAGAGTTGTATCATCATTTCCAGGTGTCTGCATCTCAGAAGTTGTAACAGGACTCTCAGGTTCTGGAGACAACTCTGATGCAGGTGTAGTTCTGTTCTCATCAGTGTTACCAGCATTAGAAGTGGTGTAGTGATGCTCATTAGTGCCTGAGAGAAAAATAGGAACAATATCAGTTGTAGGAATGCAATAAGTTGAAGTTCTATGATCAGTAGCAGATGCATAAGGGAAAAAATATTCATAACAAATGACATCTCTGCTGACATAAGTTTTGTCAAGAGTCTTGTTGTAGCAAATATAACCCTTGTAATTGAGAGCATAACCAAGAAAAACACATTGAGAAGTTTTTGGATCAAGTTTGGATTTGTTGTAATGTCTAAGATAGGGATAACATGCACAACTAGAGACTTTGAAATTAGAATAGTTAGGCAGAGAATTGTAGAGTAATTCATGTGGAGATTTTTTGTGAGTGTTCCTACTTGGCATGAAATTTATAAGATAGACAGCAGTAGCACAAGCATGATACCAAAAATTTTTAGGCAGAGAAGCTTGAGGAAGTAAAGTCACAGCAGTTTCTACTATGTGTCTACTCTTTCTTTCTGCAACTTGATTTTGTTTTGGAGTATAAGGACATGATTTCTTATGCACAATGCCATGAGATTGCAGAAAGGATTGAAAAGTATAAGCAATGTATTCACCACCACCATCTGTTCTAAGAACCTTAATTGATTTTCCTAATTGCTTTTCAACTTCTAATTTGTATTTGGGAAAGACTACAGAAATATCAGATTTTTTATGCAAGGGAAACAACCATGTATATATGGAATAATCATCAACAAACAACACATAATATCTATAGCCATGTAAGGAATTAACAGAAGTGGGACCCCATAAATCACTATGTAAAAGTTGTAAAGGTTCAGCAGATTTGGTTGTAGAAGCAGAATAGGGAAGTTTGTGCATTTTCCCTTTGAGAAAATGTTCACACATAGAACCAACAGTAATATCTGATACAATAACGTCTTTGCATAAATAAGAACAAGTATGAAAAATATGTTTGATAATGTCTTCAGATGGATGTCCCAGTCTTGCATGCCAGAGAGGAGACTTGAATGTCTTTCCTAAACAAGCATTGGTGGACTCAGAGCCAGAGGAAGACTTAGGTGAAAAAGATGAAATGGGGTATAACCCATTATGACTCAAACCCTTGTATAGAATTATTCCCAAAGCCTTTTCCTGAATATAAAAGGATTCAACATCAAAATAAAAGAAACAGTTGTATTGTTTGCAAAGTTGATAAACTGAAAGTAAGTTGTATGCAAGAGAAGGAACATGTAAAGTATTATGTAATTTAAAAATAAGAGAAGGTGTGTGAATAGTAGCAATACCAGAACCAGTAATAGGTAGGGTTTGACCATTGCCAACAGAAACTTGATCTTGACCAGAAGTAAAAGATGCAAAGTTTAAATTGAGATTCCCAAAATCAGCAGTCATGTGGTTTGTAGCACCAGAATCAGATAGGAGGATGAGTGTGTGTTGGTGACTGAGGATGAGTACCAGCAGTCATAGCAGTAAGTTGAGGTGAAGGTCTTTTCCCTTGATAAGCAAGAGTCATTCTATGCCAGCAATCAACAGCTGAGTGGTATTTGTTTCCACAAATTTGACGGATAACAGGTGGAGAGTTTCCATTTTTCATCCCAGAATTAGAGTAATCAACAGCAGTGTTGTGAAAATTAGACATAGAAGAACCTGAACCAGGGACAATATTAGGATTGAACCCTTGACTGGATTTATTTGAATACCCAAAATTAGTTCATTGATATCCTTTATACCCATATCCTCCTCTGTTTCCACCTGATCTACCCCTTCTGTGATCAGTTCTTCCCCTTCCATATTGGTTAGGGTTAGGATTAGAGTTGGGTGAGGAAGAAAAACCAAAGTTATAAGAACCAGGAGTGGTCTTATCAGCAATATTACCACGGCCAGAACCAGGCATATTAGTAGTAGAGAAAAATGCAGAAGTACCAGATAAATCAGAGGGAGTAAAAATTTGAGAATCCAACATTTGTTCTTCAGCTCTAAGGAGCACATGCAGTTCTTCAAAACTCAGAGAAGTGTTTTGTATCCTTAGGGCAGATCTAAAGGGATTATATTCAGGTGGTAAACCGTTTACAGCATGTAAAATCATATCATCATCAGGAATATGAACCATCGCAGTAGATAACTTGTCACGAAGAGATTTCAATTTCTGCTTGTAGAGATCTATAGAATCACCCTTTTTTTTGGTTTGAAGGTCGCTTTTGAGTTGCATAATATTAGGGCGAGTAAGAGAAGCATAGCGATGTTCAAGAGCGATCCATACCTCGCGGGAAGTCACCTTCCCGATTACCTGAATAAGAGCCTCTTGAGTGAGGGTTGCCGTCAAAAGAGTAGGAACGGCTTGATCTTGAGTAACCCAAGCGTCATGAGCAGGGTTTCGAATCGGCGGATTAGAAACGCGGGGATGGAAGAAACTCCGGCGGCTTAGGCTTTGTGCCATCAACAAACCCAGATAGTGATTGGGTTTGAAGAAGAGAGGAGATTTGATATTTCCAGAGAACGTAGTTGGAATTATCCAGCTTAAAAGGAACGAGATGATGAATATTAGAGAGTAGAATCAGCGGATTAGATGTTCCAGAGGCCATGGAAAGGCTCATGGCTCTGATACCATGAAAGAATCCTTGAAAGGATTCATAAATCAACAATAAACAGAATCAAATGCAGAAATCATGAAGAACAATTTAGGTTTTCATTGATAGAGAATCGCTAGAAAAATGGCTGATACATGAAAGGGTTTTTGCTTAACCCTAATCTCAGGGAGAAGAGGGGTTATAAACAGGGAAACCAACGGGCTCATTTTGAGCCGTTGGATGAGAAACAACAAAACTTAAATATGAAGAATACCACAAAGTTTTGACATCATAACAAAAGGAACCTTCAAGAAATTACAGTGAAGCCCAGAAATATGAGGATTTTCAGAAACCTCCACAAGTCCTCAGAGAAACTCCAAAAAGCACCAACAGTTAGAGAAATGACAAACAAAAACCTTCTTCAATTCCATAAATTGCAACTGTCTTCAATTCTTTAGCTTAATAAAGATTACCGTGCGGCCATGATCAAGCAACAGAAAGAAACAGGAAGGAAGGAAAACTCGAGAACCAAGTTATCTAGGTTTAGATATTAGAATTCAATAATCAACGGTTGAAAACAGTCCACAAGCCGGATTATTATAGATGTGAACCGCTATTTTTCTGCAAAAAAAAAAAAGTTCTGAAATTGGCCCAAAAGAAATACCTTAATATTAGAAACACACACAAAAAAATTTGACTCAAGTCGGGTTCAAAATGAAGTCCTAATCCACAAACAAGATATTACTATAAATGCAAAAGATAACTTCAAACGCCCATGTGACACGTCAAATGTAAGAAATTTAGGTCGAAGCAAGAAACTATGCTCAATTGGGCCGTGGTAGGCGTCAACGCGAGTTTTCCAAATAGGAGTCACAATATTCATCTTGATACCCGCAGCCAAAGTTTCACCCAAAACAGCGGCCACGTAGTAAAATGTTCCCGATTACCTTCATCACTTATGTCCTCTTATCGGCCATCTCATGATAGTTAAGTGCATCCGAGTCGTCCGCTCCTGCATCAAGAGCTCTGTAATCGGATTCAGGCAAACAAGAGGGCTAAGCCTTGTGAAAAGAGGAGGGAAAGCCTCATTGGCTTTCAATTCCCATATCTCAATTGTCTCTCATTCCTCTTGTGTTCATCAAGTATTTTTAATGTTCTTCATATTCCACAAACTTTAAGTCTCTATTCTTCAAGATCATCATCCATCCAATCTTGGAAATTAGGTATTTTGCGCTCTCTCTCTTCATTTCAAGATCCATTGTTTTTGTTTATTTTGTTAATGTGTATCCTCTCTTGTAGTCTGAAATCCCATTGTAGGATCACGAATTCTACATGTTATTTAGAACAAAATGTAGCACTTAGTTCATATTCATGTTTTCAAGCTTCAATCCCACTTTTCTATATAGTTTGTTAGTGAACAAACTCCGACTCTAAGTTCATATTATGATCTTGTTAACATGGTTATTGTATAGTAGTGTTAGATAGCCTAGAGTTAATTTTCATTAGGTTATTTTTAGCATAGAAACATATCTAGCCAGTGTTTGAACTTATTAGAATTAGTTTTATGAGTTTTGAATATGGACAATGTGATGTCTCGCAAGTTTTCCTTATTTTAATCACCTTATGGAAAATCGTACCAAAATTCTTACTAATCTAGACTCACAGAGCTTTCATTTGCAACAACTCTATAATTGTTGTATAAAAATAGATAGAACATCACAACGTTAAAGGCCCATATTTTCTATTTCACTGTAGTAGTTTTGGTAAAACTTTAATAATTCCATTTTCTAGAAAATTGAGAGTTACTCCTTCCTATGCCTAAAACTAGATCCGCATGTCTTCATTCTAGGAAAAAACCTAGCCCTTGTCCTGTATATGACATTGGAGTTATTTTTCTACAAAGTTGAAGCTATTGTGATGAGTTCATTCTCTGCACAAGAGTTTATCCTGATTTTTACTAGGAGTTTGAAATTAGCTTTTCGATTGAATCCTTTCGATTCTGAAACTAGACTCGATTACATTTCCCCCAATTTTTTGATGGGTCTTAGCCGATCAAACGTAACAGAAATAAAAAACTTTTATGCCTAATACACCAAGGACTCATGTTAATGATCATAATCTGATGTTTAGAAGTTTACCTCAGTCGCACTGGCTGGTGACGATCACGAAGGCTGAAGGTTGTAGCGCTGCTATGGTAACCAAACAAACGATCTTAGCAGGATCTCCTCGTTGCAGTATGTTGAAGGAAGGATGAATGATCTCGTCTCATGAAACACGCTAAAATCGGAAGGCTTGGACCTCTAGCTCTCTCTCAAAAAATCTTACATATTCTGTATCAGATACGAATAGTGCTGAAAGCATGAGAAACCTAGCCACAGTGCAAGGACATTTATAGGGATGAGAAATTCGACTTGCCTTTTAATCCTCACAGTTAGGATTAGTTTGAACATAATTCTGATATCCATAATTACTCCTTAGTCCAAATAATGAGAAACTAATTCCAGATTGAGTAATTCGTGAGTGTGACATTGTAGGTTTCTAATTACGTTAGCAGTAACAATTATAAACATTGAGCGTATCTAGCGATTCATCAATGCTATCAAGTAATAGGAATTCCAGTTATCTGGAAAACCTCTACGAACAATTGAATTGTGTCGTATAATCCATTTGTCCATATATCATGATTAGACACAAGGCATGGAGTGTCACCCTTGAATATCCAATCTATAGTTTATCGATTCTTTAAGTATAATTAGACAGAAAAATGACATCAGTATCTTTTATTGATTAATTCGATCACTGCCAAGAATTTTCCTAAGTCACACTCATCGAGTGGCCATGAATATTTACTACCATTATGTAGCAGGGAGAAATCTTATCTACATTGCTCACACCCCTCAGCATATTTCATAACATGTCAAATTACCGCATAATCCCCATATTATAGCGTGATGTTTGGCGATATTAAAACATGTCACTCCTCATCTAGGGAATGTAATGACTTCAAGTAATAGGATCACTTCATCATTGTCGATATGAGATGCACTTGTGACACTCATATAACATTTATTTAGTGCTCTCATGGCGGGTCAATCTAGTATACTATTACTTCTAACGCGTAATCATGTGTTAGACTTGATGTCTCATATCAATCTATGCATATACTAGTCTCGATGTATAATATGTGCTTTAATAACAATAATACTGAATAGGGACATTTAAGAATACAATATGTATTCTACAAACTTCATTATGTCAACATATCACTATATTGATAACAGAATGAATATAGTGCCTTTTTTATTAAATGAATATCACGATAATATAGATTTTCTCTTGGGCATAAAAAGCATTGTTTTCATAACCTATCTAGTAGTTTGATAGGGCTTCTGATCCAAAACAGCCAAGGCAACAAGTTCGAGTTATTTTAATATTTCTCTAATCCCTTAGGATTTGTTACTCAAATGGTTTAATAATTTTAATAATTGAGTGCTAAACTATTATTTGGTAAAGCTTTGGCCTAATAGACCACCTCTCTTCAGTTGGATGCATATAACATAGGTCACACATCATATAGGACATCTGCATTGTCATAAGTTTGTCGAAACAATTTTTTTTGTAATTAGGACTATTTTTGTTTATTTTTTGAGCTTGAATTTGTAGAGCAAGAAATTATGTACGAATAGAGAAGCGAGCATTCTTCGGCTTTCACGGTGCGCTCACATTCCCATCCTTGTGTGCCTACTTTCTTTGTGTGAACTACTTATCTCTTAAAATAAAACGGTCGTACTTTGTTCTTTACTTGGTAAACATGCTTTACTTGAACAAGTCCTCATTTTATTTCTAATATCCAAACTTGGAAAACTTTGTTTGTGAAAGGAAACTAAATTAAAAGTTATAACTTAAAGTGAAAGAATCGCATGTACATGAACCAGTTGAGTAAGAGAAAGTGCTATAGGCCTACGTTCTGTGTTACTATGTTGGTTGGCTGGAAACACCAATTCTGAAGTTTCCCTTGAATCATTTTTGGAGTCGTGATACTATTACTATCCTAGTGGTTCGACTCAGTATCTTGTTGGCTAGAGTAAAACATCTCAGTATTACCCCATATGTCGGTCACGCTACAGGGATTATATCCTTAATGCCAGCAATAGAAGTTGGGTTTCAAAAAAAACCCATACGCCTTTATCATTCGTTACTATTTACCCCGGTCTACCCTCATTACTGTAAGTTAATAACATAACTCGTTTTTTTCTAAGATTGGAAAACATTTATTTATAGTAATGTTCTGATTGACATGCTTGTGAAAGACCATTATTATGAAAACATTCCTCATTTGGAATCTATGAATACCTATGTAAAAAAATGGCTACTTGTCTAATAACGTCTCAGAATGGAAAAAACTACTTATATAAATCCTATGAAAAAGGGAACTATACTCTGATATTCATACTTATAGTTTGGAAATAGTTTAAAATCTTTCAGAAATGAAACCCTGCATCATTTCTCGGCTATTCTATTACATTATAAGCTATTTAGTCACTCAATTTTTGCTGATATTGTCTCTCTGGTGTATGTGCTCTTTTCTTAAACCCACCACAGGTTGTGACTAGTGTAGTTAGAGTAACGTGCGAGAATAGCGCTCTATCTCATGAAAATAGTACTTAAATAAGTAATTAGCCTAAAAGTCAATATATTGTTGTAAAACCTCTTTGGTTTGATTTGGTGTCTGGATTAGACCCATTCGTGAATGCTGTTAATTTTCTAGTAATTAATCAGTAATTGAATATTTTCTTTTCACCTATTTTTTACTAGTACTCCTTGTACAAAGGGTAGTTCCCAGTATGTACGACACCTACCCAGTCTTGGACTTTTCCAGGAAATCAGAATTGTTACGGTTCCCCATGTTAATTGAAAAAAAAATCAAGTAAGGTATTTTAGTCGTTCAACAGTCTTAGCTGCTTAGTCTGTTTCTAGCATAGACCACTCTTTGCCTAAAGTTCTTCATGCTAAAGGACGATGACACAAGCTCGTGATTGCATATGAAAATGTTTGCATAAATAATGTTAGTTCCGTCGAGAAGCTTGAAACATGTACAGGAGAAGGGTACATAATAATTGGAATATCTCCATTAGTGTGCCCAATGATTCAACATCTAAAAGATTCTCCATACTTCCATCTTAGCAAACCTCACAAAGAAACAAGTTTTTCTCACCCATCTTCCTTGCCAAAAATTTCGCACAGGGCACTTAATGGAACAAAGGGATCACCCCTTAACTGGTACCAGGTACAACAAATTTGCAGCTCGAAGAGAATTTTTTCGTCGTGCTTATTTCAATTAAGAAGTTTCAATTCTAGATTACGGACGGCATGTTTTTCACTTTAAAATATATTTTATGAAAATTATAAGAGAAGAGAAAGATACACATTCATATTGAACTTCGATCAAAGAAACTTGAAACATGAAAAGTTTTCTAAAGTTGACCTATTTTTTCCAACACAACATGTGTCTTGCAGTTGTTCGGAGGATTTTATGGAGGTTGTTCTACAAAAATATATGTAGGTATCATGAAGGTGTTTTACCTAGATCTGTCGAGATTCGAGACAGTCTCGTGTAGTTCAATAAGCTAGAAAAATATCGGTAGGTTTAGTTCGAGTTTCTTGTCATCATAATAAGGGAATAGGTAATGGATTGCTTTTGGTTTTCAAGAGGCGTTTTGAAGCTTGGAAAACTCGTTGACTCAGTTTTAGCATACGAAGGAATGGCCTTTCATGTTGGTCATGCTCTTCTAATTCTAGACTTACTAGTAGAGCAATCAACACGTTAAAAAGAGTTTTCTTGAGTCTCTCATGTGCCTACTACCACCAGTGGCTTGTTACAGTTTCGGAAACTAAAAATATTCAGTTTCGTTTTCTGTCTGGTTCTCTACAAGATTTTCTTCATTCCATACTTGTTTGTTCTTCCTATCCCTATCCTGTGTTGGAGCCCAAGCAGATGGAGAACCAGGCCACTCAAATGTGCTTCCCATCTATCCCCGATATGCACCGTCCTACTAATATCAACTCCACTTTAGCAAGAAACCTATTAGTCAATGTTCACTTTCACTTTTTTTGTTATTTATCTTTGTATTGTTTGTCAAGAACAGGAAATCTATTAAATGTTTTGAAAAACAATTTCATTGCACTTGCATGTAATGTTTTTTCTTTTGTTTATAACGAAATGTGTGTTGTTTTCCTAAAAAAGCAGTTTCTACAATACTTCGTACACGTGCAATACAAATTACCAAAGTGATACTATTTTTTACGAAGAATAAATTGTACTATCACACAAAAAGTTTTTTTTTTTTTTGAGGAACAAACTTTTTTATTAAAAACTAGGCTGGGCTGATGAGGCCCAATACATCAGTTTCGACTATTTTTGATGCCCAATGGGGCTCACTCCCAAACCACTCCTGTTGGATTTGGGTTACAAGACCGTGCTTTGCATGTAAATGGGCTGCTCCATTTGAGGCTCGGTTTACATGATGTATCGAGAATGACGAGAGACTTCTGGATAAGTGAACCGCTTCATTTAATATGGCACCACATTCAGATCGACTTTCCCAATTCTCTATCATCATCCTCTGCATCTCCATTACTGCATTCTTTGAATCCGCTTCCATCACCAGATCTTTGCAGCCGATCTTGAGGGCAAACCTTACTCCGTCGCGGATGGCTTGACCTTCTGCCGTTTGGGGTTTTGTACCGAAAGCCACCGGCTTGGCAAATCCGGCGATGTAGGTACCCGTCCCGTCTCTGATGACTCCACCGGCGCTGGCCCTTGCGGTCTTTAAGTCCCAGGCACCGTCAACGTTAATCTTGACTTTGCCATTTTCGGGAGGTCGCCAGGTCTGAGACGGAGAAATGGAGATCAGAGGGCGTTTTGATCTAACTGCTTGAAAGGCTTCCAACTTCTTCACTGCTGCTCTGACCATATCAGCCGCCTCCTTTCTTCGATTCTTGAATATGAACTGGTTTCTGTTTGACCAGATCTCAGAAATACACATGCATATCAGGTTCAAAGATTTGTCGTTGTTGGGTTTCTGGAATTGAGATTCAATCCAGTGGCTGAAATTCGTCTCCTTGAGATGTAGATCTTGGTTTGGAAAAGCTAATTTCCACACTTTTTTGGCCTGCTTGCATCTCAGAAAGAGGTGTGTCTCATCCTCGTCTTCTTTGCCACAAAGTGCACAGGTAGCTGCAACTCCGACATTTCTTTTAATTAGATTAACTGTTGTAGGAAGGGATCTCTTCCATCCACGCCAAGCTGGGAAAAGATGTCTTCGTGGGACTTTTAGCTTCCATAACTTGTCTAACCATTTCTGATCCTGAGTTTCTGCACTTCTGTGTTCAAAATGACTTGGTTTTTCGATAAACTCTTGGGCTATTTGGTACCCCGATTTGACACTGTAATCTCCATTATCTGTAAGGGTCCAAAATAAAATGTCTTTTTGATCTGTTTTTGCGATGGGAGTACGGATGATATCAACTATATCCACCGGCCAGAAAAGGTCGTTGATTTTGTCCATCTCCGACTCGCCTAGCTCCTGATTTATGAGATCCTTGACCATTACATGTTCAACTGCTGGGGTAGTAATTGGTTTGTAGGGGTGAGCTTTCGGGAGCCAGGGGTCAAGGAAGGCATTGACCCTGGACCCGTCTCCTATACGCCATCTACTGCCCCTACGAATAATTTCTCTGCTTGCCAAAATGCTTCGCCAAGAGTATGAACACTGATTAGAAGAGTCAATTGTCCAAATATTGTGTTGTTTGCAATATTTGTCCAGAAAGACTTTACTGAGTAATGAATCAGGGTTGCTTACAATCCTCCAGAACTGTTTGCCCAACATGGCAAGATTAAAAGCTTGTAAATCTTTGAAACCCATACCTCCTTGACTTTTAGCAGTCTTCAATGTGTCCCACGATACCCAGGTAATCCCCTTCTCATCATTTTCCTGTCCCCAAAAGAATTTGCGGCTGATTTGTTCTATCTTCTTGCATATTGATTGAGGGAGTTTGAAACAACCCATTGTGTATGTAGGCACGGCTTGAGCAACCGCCTTGATTAACGTTTCCCTACCTGCAAAAGAAAGGTCTTTTCTTTTCCAACCTTTACATTTAGTTTCTACTTTTTCAATAACAAAGTTGAAATCTAATGACTTGTTTTTACCAATTGATGTAGGTAAACCCAGGTATCTGTCGTGGGATTCAACCAACTTGACGCCACAGTGATTGCTGAGGTCCTGTTGACGCTGCTTGTCCACATTTGCTGAAAAAACCACTGCACTCTTTTCTAAGTTTATTTTTTGGCCAGAGGCCGTTTCATAAACCTGTAATAATTGTAGAATAGCATTCATCTCCTCCTCCTTAGCTTTAGAGAACAGAATGCTATCATCGGCAAAGAACAAATGTGTAATATTAGGGCCACTACGGGAAGCAGATAGACCGGAGATGAGACCGTTATTGCGAGCAGCTGTGAGAGAGCGAGACAGGACATCTCCACACAACAGGAAAAGATATGGCGATAAGGGGCATCCTTGTCGCAATCCCCTTTGAGGTAAGACTTCACCACACGCTTTCCCTTCATAAGCAAAACTGAAACTTGCTGTTGTGATGCAATCCATAACCAAATCGATCCATTTATTGCCAAAACCATATCGCTCCATACATGCTCGTAAAAAATCCCATTCCACTCGATCATATGCCTTGGACATGTCGATTTTTAGGGCAAAACTTCCCGTCTTGTCTTTCTTGCGATGCTTCATTGTATGAAGCAACTCATAGGCTAGAAGTATATTATCCGTGATAAGCCTACCGGGCACGAAGGCACTTTGATAGATCGAAATAATATCGGGAAGAATAATTTTCAGCCTATTTGCCATTGTCTTGGTAACAAGTTTATATATAACCGAACACAAACTAATAGGGCGAAGATCCGCAGGCTTTCTAACCTGGCTAACTTTGGGGATCAAAGCAATTATTGTCTTGTTAAACTCTGCCATGGATCTTCTACCATTGAGGATATCTAGACAAACAGTTTCTACATCGCCTCCCACTGTTTTCCAATGAGTTTGGAAGAAAGTGGCAGCGTAGCCGTCAAAACCCGGGGCTTTGAGAGGCCCCATTTGGCTAAGAGCTTCTTTAACCTCCTTGCAAGTGTAACTGTTTTCTAGCATTGCTTTGTTTTCGCCATTAACCAAGTCCGGTATTTCACGTAGAAGAGGCTCCACATCTAGCCTTTGTGGGCAATTTGAGGTAAATAACTCAGTAAAATATTTGGACAAAATATTAATTACCTCGCTTTCACTAGTCCTCCACGTACCTTCGGCATCTTCCAAGCCTTTAATTGCATTTCTAGCCTTCCTTATTGTGGCTTTTCGATGAAAGAAAGCAGTGTTCCTGTCTCCTTTCTCGAGCCACTGAATATGACTCCGCTGCTTCCATAATTCCTATTCTTTCAGCAAAAGGGAATTAATTTGGGACTTGATTTCCATGATAGAATTTCTGTTCCGCTGGAAGCCTTCTCCCACCTCAAGAGCTGCCAATTTACTTTTGAGGTTCTTGATCTGCCCCGTAAAGTTCCCTATCTCTTCTTTCTCCCAAGCTTTAAGACTGACAGCTAGATTTGCTAGCTTAGTCTTAAGGGGGAGGTGTTGTGGCATTAAAGCCCACTGTTTCGAGATCAATTCACCGCAGCTACTGTATTGATCCCAAAAAGCTTCTTATTGGAAACGACGTTCCTTAGGTCTCCTTCTTCGATCTGCTTGCCACAATAACTGAACTGGACAATGATCGGACACTGTTGCTACCAAGTGATTAACTCTGCTTGATTGAAAACGAACCATCCACTCCACTGTCGCGACCACTCTGTCAAGACGCTCATAAATAATATTACCATTCCTCGGATTACTTTCCCAAGTGAAGTCCTTGCCTGAAAAACCAAGATCATGGAGATTTAGGTCTTGGAGAACTTGACGAAACAAACTCGCTCCTTGTTCATCAAAACTCCTTCCACCCAACTTCTCTATTGATTTGGTCATAGCGTTGAAATCACCCAAAGCACACCAAGGTGTAGTTCTCAAGCCGCGGATATGCCTTAATAGTTCCCACGAGTGATGGCGTTCCCGTGGATCGGGATTGCCATAAAAGCCCGTCAATTGCCACCATTCTGACATATTTTCATCATAAACGTCGCAATCAATATGCCAAAAAGAAAACGATCCCACTCTAACACGTAGAGTTTCTCGCCAAAATAAAGCGAGCCCCCCACTTCGGCCATTACTGCTTACAAACTTACCCTTATAACATCCCAGTTTCCTTCTAACACTTTCCATCTCCTCTGCTGACAGTCTCGTTTCCATGATGAAAACTAGACTGGGGCAATGGCTCTTTACAATGTTGCAAAGAGCCAGAACATTTCGAGGGTTGCCCAGCCCTCGAATGTTCCAGCTTATAATACTCATTGGTTCGGGGCGGACCGGCTCCCGGTCTCCGCCCTTTTTGAAGAAATAGAGTTTCCTGTGCCCTCATCAACTGCCTCACCTCCTGCTGCTATTTTGTCCCCATAACTGAGCTGTCTCCCCTTCTTATTTGTGAACGATTCCAGGGGTGATTTGTTTGGTGGAGGACTAAAATAAGTCGTTGACCCCTTTCGTTTGATATTCTCCCCATCAGTTTGATCAGAAAGGGCCTTATTTAGCGAATGCACCCGGTTTCGAACTGATTGGGTTTTCTGTAAAGCAAAGCCCTCTACTACCGAGTCTGCAAATTGCTTGATTACTTCCATCTGACTGGCAGTAGTATCAATTGTACCATGATCATTCGGTCCGGTGACGTTTGTCAACCCGTCGCTGAGGGTCTCATCATTCGATTTGTCCTGTGTCATTGGGGCCTCGGAGGCCATTGGGGTACCCTCACTGCCTTCTGCTTCAGTTTGGGTTTGGGGGATCTCCTCTTCATGTCCTTCCATCTTCGGCTTTGGAGGGGTTTTCTTGACCACTGGATGGTACAAGAGAAAGCTGCCATATCCTTCCTCAAGGTTCTTCCTATCCACCGTGGAAAACTCTTCACAATTGTTACCCTCATGAGTGATCCGACCACACCATTTGCAAACTGCTGGGACTCTCTCATATCGGAAATCAATCCACCTTTTTTCGTTACGCATCATAGCATGTATGCCTCTTGGGATAGGTTCGTTGATTGGGATTCGAATACGGACATGAACAAAATTTCCATCATCACCTTCGCTGAAAATTCTACTGTCCGTTTCAATCACTTCTCCTGCACACGAACCAATCTTGCGAGCTCCTTCCTCATTAACATATTGTATAGGCAGGCCTAAAACCTGAACCCACACATCAAAATTGGTAAAAGGTACATCCTTCGTTGGGTCCCCAAGATTCCATGGCTGAAGAATAAGGACTTTTCTCTGAAAGATCCATGGACCCCCCGAGAAAACCCTAGCTAGGGTTTTTTCATCCGGGAAGATAAACAGAAAAGTGTTAAAATCAACTTCAAGGATTGAGATCTTATCACCTTCAGTCCATATACGTCTGAACATCCCCCTCATCACGCCTGAGTTGATCCGATCTTCAGATACAAACATCCCAATCAAGCAGTGTTTGAACTTGCTGTCTGCTTGATCACAATAGTCATCCTCAAAAACCACTGTCTGATTCTCCTTTGCTGTGAACTCTGCCGGATTCCTGATCGCCATTCTTCGCTGCGCGGATCTGGTCGCCGTCTTCCGTTAGGGCTACGTCCGCTAGGGTTTTGTTCCGAATTATTCGGAGCACTCTAAAACTCGTCAAAAGGTTTAAAGGGTCCTATATATAGACTATACATTAATTTAGAATGATAGCCTAGCCCCCTAAACTATTACATAACAGCAAAAAAACTCTTTAGTATACAAATCGTAACAGCGCGCCTCAATTTGAAGCTTTAGTGGTAAGTGGAAGTTTGGAGACCAAGTCACAAAAACGTCCAGGAGGATGAGAATTTGTATGAATGTCTGCAGTTTGGTCTGTAGAAGTTACGTTCTTCCAATGAATAGTGCCACCACAAAGATGATGGCGAGTGAAGTGACAGTATAACTCAATGTGTTTCGTCATCGCATGAAACACATCATTGTGAGCAATCTGAATGGCACTATGGCTATCACAACATATCGTAGTAGTAGAAGATTGAAGTTTTGCCATATCAGCTGATAACTATCAAAGACAAACAAGATCTTGTGTGGCATCAGCCAATGCATGATATTCAGCTTCGGTGGTGGAACAAGAAACATGTGCTTTTTTCTGCACCAAGAGATAAGTGAGTCGCCCAAGAAGAAACTGTACATCCATCAGTAGGATCACCAGCCAATATGCATTTGAGAACCCATGTAACATGGGTGTAGACTGAGCTGAAAATGAAGACCATGAAATAAAGTACATTTCACATACCGGAGAATCCAAAGGACGGCATCATGTTTAAAGCGAGTAGTCAAGAACTGACAAATCTCTTGAACTGTATAAGCTATGTCGGGACGAATGACTCCGAGATAAACCAGTCTACAAAAAAAGATCGATATCGAGTAGGATCAGATAGTGGTTCATCCTCCCAAATAGTAGCTTCGGTTTATGCTCAAGTGGAGTGGAGGAGACCTTTTAACCAAGCAGTTATGCACGAGAAATAAATATTAGAAACATATGTAGCCTGTGAGAGAGATTGTCCATCAACATCTAAAATGACCTCAAGACCTAAGAAATAACTGAGAGGGCCCAAGTCTTTCATATCAAAGTGGTGATTCAATGACTCTGTCAGGTTGGAAATACCGACTAGGTAATCTCCAGTAATTATCATATCATGTACATAGATTAGAAAAAGGATAACGCCCTGATTCGTATGTCGAATGAAGAGATCTGAATCATAAGAATTAGATGAGAAACTAAGCTTAAGCACAATGGAACGAAACTTATCAAACCAAGCGTGAAGGGATTGTTTTAGACCATATAACGGGCGACGTCGGTGACATACATGTGAGTCTGAAATGCTGAGAACAAGTGGCGGTTGCATATAGAACTCCTATATAATATCACTTGCATATAGACGAAGTGGAGGTTTCATATCTAGAACAAGGACCAACACCTATGAGCAGCCACAACTATCAGAGTACGGATTGTGGTGATTTGAGAAACTGCAGCAAAGGTCACCTCATAATCAATGCCATACTTATGTGTGAAACCTCTTTCTACCAAGCAGATCTTATAATTTCTACGAAGCCACCCATAAGAGTCTTAAACTCATATATCCATCTGCATCCCACCAAGGTTTTAGTGGGGAAAACCGAGCCAGATCCTAAGTCTTAATCTCACCCAAAGTAGCTAAGTCATATTCTATTTCTTTTACCTCATTGGGGTCACCTCTTGTCTATCTATACGACTGTGGTTCTGGATGTTTGATGAATGTAATCATAAAAAATCATGAAATTGAAAAGTTTTGGTCTTCTCTCTTGTGGAGCGACGAAAATAAGTTATCTCATATGCATGGTCAATAAGATCATTAACCGGAGGTTCAACCGGGGGCACAACTTGCTCCCGTAAATCATTAACATCATGCTTATGCAGTGGAGCTGTACGCTTTGAATTAGGCCCAATAGGATGCTCAACCAGGGTGGTAGTTGATCCCCCAGGAGATTTTTTTTTCAGGAACTGATTATGGTATTTCATGTGTGCCATGAGAGTACTCAGCTGAATCATCAGAAAATATATCATAAGTTGGATTGGTAAAGACAGGTTTATCTACAAAAGTGGATTAATGAAATGCAAAGATGCTTGAGAACATATTGTCTTGACGGAGACCATATGTCAAGAGTTGCGAAGGCGCTTCGAGACTGGGTCCCGATACCATTTATGCTCAATGTTGTAGCAAAGAAAAAAAACATATTCAAGAAACGGGTTCCAACTTAATGTTCATGAGGATGTAGGACAATGATACACACACATATAAACACACGAAGTGATGTCTAATTAGGAGGCACACCATAAAGCTTCTCAAGAGGCACACCAAGCTTCTCATAGGGTGTCATATTTTTTATGGTGGGATTCGATACATGGTTTATGGTATACCTGCAGTGAGACCAGCTCCCCCCCCCAAACATTCAGGACAAGAAGAAGATATGAGAAAAGAACGTACCGAATCAAGAATGTGATGATGTGTACGTTCAACACAACCAATTTTTAGAAGTAATTTGGCACGTGCGTTGTGGAAGTTTCCCATACTCACGACCCCCAAGAAACTGAGTGTCTGTATATTTTCCAGCATTGTCAACTCGAAATACTTTGATGGACCAAGATAATAAGGTTTTCACCATGGCAGCAAACTCATGATAAATATGAGGGTACTTTAGAACACTTTTTCATGAGATATATCCAGGCATACCGGATAAAGTCATCAAGAAAGATAATAAAAAAATCTAGAACCGCCCATAGTTGCATGAGGAGAATGACCCAAAATGTCATAATGGACCAAATAAAAATGAGCTAAAGAGATTGACTGACTCTTATTGAAGGGAAAGCTGTTTGCTTTGCTAACTAGCATGGAAGACAGTCAAAATGTTCACCTTCAGCCCGCCAAGATTTCCACTAGAAATAAGCTTACATAAGATCCCAAAGGAATCATGACCAAGCCTGGAGTGTTAGAGATTAAGGCCTCGTTTGGGTAGAGGATATGGTATGTAGGGATAAGGCTTATGCTGGGATATGAGTAAGGATATGAATGCTGTCTGATAAGCCCTGATAAGATATGTTGGCTGTCTGTGTTTGGGTGCTGTCGGATATGATGCAAGATATGAAGCATGATATGTGCCAAAATGACTAGCATACCCTCAATGCTGCTATTTTGATAAAAGATTGGATGTTTCAAATTGATGAGAAAAAATGTATACAAAATGTATCACTATTTATGTTTATATTTTAATACTCTTTTTTCTTCTACACAATAGTGACATAGTCAAAATATATACAAAATGTATATTAATACGCGAAATAAACTTGTATTAAAATGCATACATAACAAATATTCATGGATACAACATGGTCATAAGAAATTATGAAGTATAAATTACTACCTCCGTTTCTTCTCTAAGGCACATATTCGACTTTTTGACTCGTATTTGAGTCACTTTGACCGGGTGATTCGGATAGCAAAATGATGCATTTTTGACCTTTTTTCACCGTGTTATAGAACAACTTCTACTCTACAACACTATAACAGATTTATCAAAAAACTGCATCATTTTGCTACCCAAATCACCGGGTCAAAGTGACCTAGTGAATAGTGGTAAAAGTCAAACCGGTGCATTAAAGAAGAACAAAGGTAGTACTATATAGTACTTATTGACATATTGGCATGGTTTTACAAAACCTACAATAAACAATTTCCTAAAAAAAAAAAAAACGACGAAATTTCAGCAAGCACAGTAAAATGTCATCATATTTATCTCAACCGTACATACTCAAATATAGTTATACAACCCCAAAATAATAGTTATCAAACCCATGAGGCCTCCTCCAAAATAAAGGAGGGACGTGAAACGGTGTAATAGCTGACAAGGTTTGGGGACAAGGGTGGGAAATTAGATAGTTTGTGGGGGTATTTTTGTCAACATACTAGCATCATAATATGCTATATTTTCTTATCCGAGCATATACCTCCATGTTGAGGGTATAAAATTTGTTCATTAAAAGCTACATCAGCATAAGGCAACATAACTTATCCTCTCTCTTATCCAGCACCCAAACACTTGATAAAAAAAGAGAGGGCATAACTTATCTTATGCTCCCTCCTTATCCTCTACCCAAACGAGGCCTAAGAGATAGCGATACATGTGATCTTACATAAGCAGCAGACTGTGTTATAGAAAGAGGCGGAAGCTTTAAACTAGTGAGCTCATATAACCGTCCATTTTTCGACCAATTTCAAGAATCTTCCCGTCTCAGGATCTGGCACGTGACAACTGCTAGAAGAAAATGTAACATCTAGTCCAAGTTCACATACTTGAGCAACAGATACCAGATTCAAAGTGATATCAGGAACCAGAAGAGTATACGGGGGTGACAAGTTATCCTGAGAAACATGTCCCTTGCGAGTAGCCCGCGTATGTGTACCATCAGCTGTATGAATAGTGTAAATCCCTGGAGCGTCTGGCTGCGAAATAAACATTGTGGTATCATAGATCACATGGTTACAACATTTGGAGTCAAATTACCAAGAGTTCGCATTGGAGGTGGCAGAGAGAGAAGTAGAAGGTTCCTGCTTCAGTATCAAATCCGGAAGACAATGCATAAGCATAGGATAATCCGACTGTGAAGTCTCCGAGGGGTGATTCGAAGAATCGTCATTCGGATAAATTATAGAGGAAGTTGAAGAATCATGCACCCTTGGATGTTTTGGTAATTCAAATAAGTAGTGACCCGGATTTTTAATCCTACAATACACGCAGTGAGGAATCTCAAGTTCTCGTCTATGCCAGTAAGTACAATAATTAGCCATGAAGGATACAAGAAGGGGGCCAAAGATCCAAGAATGCAGTTACATAGCCAAAAAAAGGTTTTTGAAAACTAAAAACAATAGAATTAATCCCACCAAACCGACCTCGAAATTGAATTCAAGAGGTCTAAAAATCCGGAGAACCGGTTAGAAGTGATATGAAAAAGCAGCGGAAGCAAATCAAGGATGAGCAAAAGGTACAAAGAAACAGCACAAAAGACACCAAATATGGTGAAAAGGAGTCTAGAAATGAATTCAGAGAGTTGAAAAAACTTACGAAGGAGTGTGGGCCGGTTCCAAATGGGAGCAATAAACAATCCGAAACGAGCGGTCGAAGTCCTTGACGAAACGAGGGTGAGACAGCTTTGTCAGAAGCTAGCGAGCCGAGAAACCATGCTTCACAGCTGCAAGGAATCCAACTAGATGATACGGCTCTGGGAACGAGCTTTAGATCCGACAAGGAAGCCGCAAGTTAAATGGCGAGCCGAAGGGCTGGGGAAGAAGTCATGGCTGACAAGACGAGCCGCAAATCTGCACGGACGCTGATCCTCTTTAACGGCTCCTTTGAGCCACGCGAAAGCCGAGACTCAGAGATTGGCTCATTGTTGAGCCGTACGCGCGAAAACGGCTGATGGAAAGTGAGGGCGCGTCGGACGTGTCTGGCTGCGGGGCGGCGAAGTTAGACGGAGCGTCCTTGAGCCGTTCGGCGTGAAACTTTCTAGGCTAATCGGAATTTGATTCCGAATAGATTGATCTGGGTGGTGCGACGAATTAGTCACTAGACAATGGTCAAAGGGAGAACTTTACGAGAATTGGCGCAATATTATCTTTCTTGGACGAGAATGACCCGCGAACTGAAACCCTGAGATCGTAAGGGCTCTAATACCATGATACGAATTGTGGGGAAGAATAAATTATTTTCATCACAGAAAAAAGTTGTAAAGGGGTCCTATATATAAACTATACAATAATATTAAAATGATAATATACCTTCCAGAACTATTAGATAATAGCGGAAATAACCATTTGGTATACATATCGTAACACAAAACATCTTACTATAAACATGCATAAAGTCTGTAAGTTTGAGATCAATACCAAAACATGCATCTTAGTTTATCATAATATATTTTCCATTTTTATATACTATCACACTGTAGAAAAACAATAGTGGTCCCTCAGTCCCATAATGTTAATCTTAATTGACTTTGGATGTGATTTCGATTAGGTGAAGTAGAGAAATGGCATACAAAATTCGTTAATTTTTTCAAAAACTCGTGACGTCATCTTAAGTTTGTTTTAGAGATTTGAAAACTTAATAGTCATTTTATTACTCAAATCATGTAGCCAAAATGATATTAAAAGTCTATCGAGACTAACATTATCAGATAGAGGGAGCAATAAACTTTGAGCTTCAGAGAGCAACCATTTTATAACATGTCACTTTGAAAATCAGCCAGAGATTCCAATGGATCATGGTCCCCAAGTACAGAGGGGGGTTTAGAGATGGCGTCTTGATGGTTTAAAAATAGCTAACCAAGTGTCGCCATCTGGTCCCAATTTCGCAGGGAGAAGTTAGCTTAGAAGAGATCTGTCTAGTGCCAGCCTCTTATTTCGTTATCAAGCTTCGATCTCACCCATTGAACTGTACCTTTCTCTCTTCCCTCTTTGGGTGAACGTAGCAAACAGTGAAGTGAAGCCACAACCCAACCGGAAATCTCACTAGCGTTTACTTCTCTCTCTATTTATAGCATAGTACTATAAATAACAGTGAATGAAAGAGACTGTAGATTGGTACAAATGAAGCCAAAACTAAAACAAAGACCAAGAAGGCCTACAGCTCATTGTTTACTTGCCTCATCATCGTACTATTCCTTTTTACCCTCCGACTTTATGACTGGTTTCTACTCAAAAGCTGATCACATCTGCGAATTGCATTCATGATGCCCATATCAGTCACAAGAGAGATCTAGAAAGAGAGGATTACCATACAAGATGTAAATGATGAGAGACTGGCTACGACGAGCATGATGACGTGATCTGATGCTACATTCATAAAATGTTCAAGTTTCTCCTATCGCACTAGTAGTAATATTGAAGAAATGAAGAACACAAGAGAAATGGAGAGAAAAATGGCTATTCCATTGATTGAAGATTGAAGGAGAGGAAAACAGCTTTAGGTTTTATGACCCCTATGTTACAGATGGAAAAGAAATAAAACATAAAATAACTAATTGATAAACGAGCCAATCATGACGTGCCACGCATCACAATCGAGTCATTGCTGCCAACTCACATTAGAACGACGATGTTCTAATAATGAGGGAGGTTTAACGTTAATAAAACAGGTTTAAAACTAAATGTGGACACGTTAGCACAAACGATGTCGTTCCACTTAGGAAATTCAAACGCAACGTACTAAAAGAAAACAACAGCGGAGATTAGATGATATGTGAGTCATTGGACAGTAGCTGCTCCTTCCTGCTTCATGTCACCAACATTTGGTACTGAATGCAATTAGGTCCAACTACAAATTTTCCAGTTCTGCAAGATCCCCCCTCAAGTTGGTGTGTGAATCAATCGAACACCCAACTTGGACAACAGAAAATTGAAGACAGCTGGATGAGGGGGCTTGGTCAAGATATCAGCTAACTGATGAGTAGTAGGGACATGGTGAAGAAGAAAAGTGCCTTTGTGAACCAAATCTCTTACCAAATGACAATCCACATCAATGTGCTTGGTTTTGTCATGGTAGAGAGGATTGGTGGCCAACTGAAGAGCTGAACTACTATCCTAGAGAAGAACATGAGTATTGGGAAGAGAAATACCTGTATCAGCCAAGAGATGAAGAAACCACATAATTTCACAAGAAGCAAAAGCCAAACTTCTGTATTATGATTCTGTAGAGCTTCTTGACACTACTGTTTGCTTCTTAGATCTGCAAGACAGCAAAGAGTTTCCAATGTATATAAGATAACCACTAGTAGACTTTCTAGTGTCTAAACACCCTGCCCAATCAGCATCTGCATAGGCCACAAGGCTCAAAGGAGAAGAAGAGGTAAAGAAGAGACCCTGAGATGGTGAATTCTTCAAATACCTGAGAAGATGATGCACTGCTTTGAGATGAAGAGTTGTAGGCTTGGCCACAAACAGGGAGAGCTTGTTAACTGCATAGGCAATGCCAGGCCTAGAATTACACAAGTAAAGTAGTTTTCCAACTAACTTTCTGTAAGTGCCAACATTAGTTTATGACAGAATATCACCAACACTTGAAGCTAATTTATTCAGAGGGTCCATGGGAACTGAAGCAGTCTTGCAATCATTGTACCCACTTTCCTTCAAGATATCCAAAGCAAATATTCGTTGCCAAAGGGTAATGTCATTATCATTTCTACCTATCTCAAATCCCAAGAAATATCTGAGAAAACACAAACCTTTGAGTTGAAAATTAAAGTTCAAAAGCTCTTTCAAAGAGTTTAAATGAGTGAGATCACTTCCTCCAAGCACTACGTCATCAACATAGACAAGGATGCAGGTAAATGAATTTTAGGAATGTTTCACAAACAATGTGTAATCAGTCTTGCATTGAGTGGAACCTAAAGCCAACAAAGTTGTGGAGAACTTACTGTACCATTTTCCAGAAGCTTGTTTAAGCCAATACAGTGACTTCTTGAGATGACACACCAAGACATCATTGGAATGATCTGCAAGAGAGGAAGGTGGAACATACCCAGGTGGAAGACTCATATAGACCTCTTCATCCAATTCACCATGTAGAAAAGCATTGTTGACATCTAATTGAAGAAGATGCCAGCCTTTAGTTCCGACAAGAGCAGACGACACTTCACTGTCGGCAACTTGGCTACAGGAGAGAAATTTTCTGTATAGTATATGCCCTATAGCTTGAGTATCCCTTGGAAACTATTCTTACCTTATACCTTTAGATCTCACCGTTATACTTGAGTTTCACCTTGTAAACCCATTTGCAGCAATCAGGGTCATGTCGTGGAGGCAATTTAGTCAAATCCCGAGTATGATTAGCTTACGGAGCATGAAGTTATGTCTGCATAGCTTGCACCCAATGTGAAATTTTATTAGACTCTTTGTAACTCTGAGGCTCCGTGACACAGTCAACTGAAGCAAGAACATGGGAATGCACATCCATATACCCTACTTGAGAGTCAAAGAACACTGTGGACACATTAGCTGACATAACCCTTGCCCTTGGCACAAAATAGTCACTGAGATAGGTATGTTTCTTATGTGTTCTAGTGCTTCTTCTTAAATAGAATCATAAATAGGCTCTGGAGGTGAGGAATCAAAGGCTGAGACATCATGTTCTGTGTGTACTCCATAATGCAAACTGGTTTCTTCAGTAACCATGTTAGGCAACACAAAATCATCTGTGAAATGGGGTAGTGTAGGCATAGGAGTTGAGAAAGGAAACACAGTCTCATGAAAACCACATCTTTATAAATGTGAAAACTGCAATATTTGATGTTATAGAGCTTGTATTCCTTCGGACCAAAAACATAGCCCACGAAAACACATGATGCAGCTCTAGGATAAAAAGTTGTTCTTCCCTGTAATAAAGTAGAGTTGTAGCACAAACAAATAAAAACTCTAAGAGTGGAGTAGTCTGGTGTTTCATGAAAAAGAAACTCATATGGAGACCTGTTCTCCAATATGGGAGTGGGCACTCTATTTATAAGGTATGCAGCAATTAACACACTTCCCCCCCAAACCTTTTTGGTAAGGAAGATTGAAAACATAGATCTCTTGCCACATTTAACAAGTGTTGATGCTTCCTTTCCATTAAATTCGGTTCATGAGCCTCCACCTAACTCAATTGATGAATAATACCTTTCTCACGCATGAAGTCAACTAATGCTAGCGCCTTAGCATTGTCACTCCTTATCTTTTGAACCTTGACTGCAAATTGTGTCACTACCATAGTACAGAATTGTGGAATAAGTGTCTGAGCCTCTGACTTATGTGCTAACATATACACCCAGGTCATTCTGCTTGCATCATCAACAAGAGTGAGAAAGTATTTGTGCCCATCATAAGTAGGTGTCTTGTAAGGACCCCATATATCACAAAGGACTCTTTTCTTTTCTGCTTATGTAAGGAAAGGGCTTTTTATTCTGCTTTTCTTGGGGACAAACATCACATAAAGAGTTTTCATTAACTCCTTGAGTATCCAAGACTTCAGCTAGCCATTTTAGCATTACATCTGAAAGATGTCCCAGTCTTTTATGCCATATTTCTCCTGTAAACAAAATGCTTTTAGAAGAAGATGTGTGACAGACCAGAGAAGTATATACCTCAGTCTCAAAGAAATACAAGCCATTAACTTTAAAACCTTCTCCAAGTAGCTTATATGTGTCCTTCTACATGATCTTGCATCTTTCATTATCACAAATGAAAACACATTTTTGACACTTTGCCAATTGTGTCATAGATAGAATATTGAACTTAAAATCAGGAATGTACACTACCTATGTTACTTCAAGACCTTCTGTTAAGTCTAAATGACCAGTGTGTGTAACCTTGACTTTCTTCCCATTTGGCAAATAGACATAAACACCAGGCACTTTAATAATCTGAGTCAATAACTGTAAATCGCAGCACATGTGATCAGTTTCTCCTGAATCAATAATCCAATTGTGTGTAGTAGAACCCCTCTTGACCAAAGTAGTAAAGCCATAACTGAGCACACTACCCATGAAGTACTGACCATAAACAGAATCTGTCGTACTGTACTGATGAACAGGGATTTCAATAGAATTTGAGTGATTTCTATGTGAAGGAGAAATGGAGTTTGAGTCACTAGAATCTTCATGAGATGCTTGCTGCATATGAGTTTTTACATACTGCATCATCTGTTGGCATTGAATTTTGGAGAAAGTAAATGCAGCCTTGTCACTGACATTGGTAGATATACCTTCACCAGCACCTACATTGTTCACTTGAGACTTGTGTTCGTTCTTGAAATTTGCTGGGTAACCATGCAATTTCCAGCATTTTTCTTTGATGTGACGTGTTCCTCCACAGTGGTCACAAGTGAATTTAGGCCTAGGGTTGTTTTGACTAAGAGGAACACTTAGCTCTTGAGATGGAAACTGACCATACTGTGTGTAAATAGCTGTAGGAGCATGATATGGAGAAGAATACATTGCCATGTAAGGCACAGAAGCAGTAGAGTTACTAAAAGAACTATGCATTTCTTGTTGGAAAATTTTAGCAAACACCTTGTTGAGAGGTGGCAATGGATCCATGAGCAATACTTGACCTCTAAGAGAGCAGTAATGAGGACTTAATCCCATAAGAAATTGCATAACATGTTCTTGTTGTTGTGTACAATGCAATAATCCCAAAATATTGAAAGTACAAGAATGCAAAGCACCACAAGTGCAGCTAGGCTTCTGAGCATAATTCTCCATTTCATCCCACAAGGACTTCAATTTAGTGAAGTCGGTAGTGACACTCATATTACCTTGTTTCAAACTAACAATAGAATTAGTCAATTGAAACACCTTTGGAAGGTTTTTCTGAGAAAACCTATCAATCAAATCAAACCAAACATCCTTAACAGTAGTATAATAGACTACACTAGAGCCAATCTCTTTGCTAACAGACTTAAGCAACCATGACAACACCATTCTATCACATCTTTTACAAAGAGGGTACTATTTAGAGGTACGTGCAGGCTCTGTTATAACCCCAGTCAAAAAATCAAGTTTGTTCTTAGCTTCAAGAGCTAAAACCAACTATCTGTACCATATATTGAAATTGTCACCATTCAAAGGCTGAGATACCGGGAGCATACCTGGCGAATCAGAGTTGTGAAGAAAAAATGGAGAGGATCCATCCATCGTCGTGCGAGAAACAGTCTCACCTGAGATTTGTGAGGTATCCATAACCAATTGCTAGATCAGTGCAGCAACGCAACCCAAGCAACGAAGAAGAATAACAAGAAGAGAGACCGAGAATTAGAATCGGTGCTCTGATACCATGTTGAAGAAATGAAGAACACAAGAGAAATGGAGAGAAAAATAGTTATTCCATTGATTGAAGATTGAAGGAGAGGAAAACAGATTTAGGGTTTATAACCCCTTTGTTACAGATGGAAAATAAATAAAACAGAAAATAACTAATTGGTAAGAAATGAGCCAATCATGACGTGCCACGCATCACAATCGAGTATGCTGCCAGCTCACATTATAACGACGACGTTCTAATAATGAGGGAGGTTTAACTTTATTAAAACAAGTTTAAAACTAATTGTGGACACGTTAGCACAAACGTTGTCGTTCCACTTAGGAAATTCAAAATCAACGTACTAAATGAAAACAACGACGGAGATTAGATGATATGCGAGCCATCGGACGGTAGCTGCTCCTTCTTGCTTCATGTCATCAATTTGGTACTGAGTGCAATTAGGTCTAGCTGCAAATCTTCCAATTCTTCAAGAAGTAATAATTAGCCAATGTGCATGGCGAATTTTAACTAGACGATGGCGTATTTTTCCTTGGTTTAGTATATGTGTATATATATATATAAATATGTTTGTTGCTTGAGCACGCAGTCATTAACGTGCGGGTCTCTACTGGTACATATGGAAAGGATAACACTCCACCAAATGTTGTAGGAAAAAAGAAATTTATTCTAACTCATGTCCTTTCAATCAAGTCACACGTGTCAAGTAGAATCGCATGTCATGAAATTAATCTTCTACTTCGAGTTATTATCGAATCCCAAGTTCAAACTACCATGCAACGGTTGAACCAGCCACTCAAAGCACTGTACTCATGAAAATATGCCATAATAAGGGGAAGGGGAACATTCAGTAATTGAAATTGTGAACCAAACAAATAGTTCGGCACATAGTATCATCCCACGAGATCCTAATCAGTTAGCTATTCGCTCGATTTGAATAAAAACACAAGGAGTGTCCTGCCGCAACATTTAATTACTTTAGAAACATAAATTTTGTTTGAAATGTCAGATCTATTTTTATTTGGTTGTCAATTGAGGAAAAAAGACACCGTTCTAGGCTAGTCTATTGTATATATATCGATCTGATGTTCTGATACTAAAAAATTCTTTCATGTAGTTCAAGTCAATCTAGATTTTGTTCAAAAGACTAATTGAAGGGCGAAAATGCGAGTTCACCTAGTTCTCCATCGTACTCTTTCTTAAGTCTAGGTGTCTGCTTGCGTATCCATCCGATTGAAGAATGGATTGACGAGCGAATTTTGAAAGAAGCAAAGCCAAACGGAGTGGGAAATCCACCCCATTGTCGCCTTTGATTGTCCACATCGCAAGTCGGCGAGACGTGGACCGAGGCACGGCCTGGGGCAGTTCCGGCCACTTTTGTTTTTTATTATTGCTTTTGTTTTGGAAGTTTATAGTTCAATAGAATTCTTGCCCATTAGAATTTTCTAGATTTTCTTTTAGGTTCATAGATTCCTTCCTATTTATATTATAGAGCCAATTGAAAAATCTCTCCCATATATTTTTTATTAAATTAATTAATTTCAATTAGTTATTTAAAAGATGTACTTTCCTGATAGGGATAAAAACTAGTCTTTAATGTTTTATGAAAAAATCTTGTACGAATAAAACTTACTAGGTAAGAGTTCAAGTAAAATTAATATCACATATTATAACTAAAATTCTAGATACTATGAAATATGAGCTTGAATAGGCTAAGAAAATCTTTGGTAGTAAATATATATTTTTATATAAAACTATTATTTTTCTACAGTATTTGAATAGCTTTTCCATATATTGTAGAGAGAAATACATTTCTAATATTTATATTTCATAAATATTTATCCGAATATTAGCATGTGAAGATCCTTCTCCTGGTAATCTTATTGAAGAAACTATCTTTGACTATGAACTAATTATTACAAATTATTAAGTAGTGGTTATTTAATTGTTTCCCTAGGGAGTTAGATCTCAAAAAAACTTGTGTTTCTTAGAAATAAAGTAATGTAGCAATATAAAACGAGTGCAATATGCTAGAAAATAATTATGTTCATCACAAAGAGAACTCACCTCAATTAGAGAGAGATGCGAGACCCTAGGAGTACCCGTAGCCATAGTTAGTAAAATACGGGACGGAAATAAAACGTGATACGGTACGTACGTGTATTATACGATTTTATGTTAAAAATACGTTAGTAAAAACTCGGATTAATAATACGCGATTTGATTAATTCGAGTTTTCTATACGTACGTGTATAGTTTGTATACTACTTATTCATTCGGAATTAAAAATACGGGTGCATTTCTTAGTATTTTAGAATATATAATGAGTTATTTGTGTCACACATTGCCATCTTTTCATATATTTATCAAATATTTAAAAATAATTAGTAAAGCATGTACTCAATTATTTATCATTTCTGATATTTACACTATTTACTACTAACTAATTACATGTGTAAGATAGTACACTTCGTCTGTTCTCTCTGAATCTTCACCCTTATCATTTTACCACCATTCAATGAATCACTTTAATTTGGTGATTTGGTTACTAAAACGATGCAAGTATTTGATAATTGTTGTAGAGTAAACTTCACTCTACAACACCAACAAAAAGTTATTAAAACATTGCGTCGTTTGGCGATCCAAATCACCCGGTCAAAGTGAAGATGCATCTATACACACACATATATAATTATAAATATTTTAAAATAATATTTCAAATATTTGTAATAATAATATATGTAACTATTTATAACAATAAATATTTAAAATAGATAAATAGTAAGAAACTATTTAATAATAACTAATTACTAAAAGTTACACTATTTTGTATGATAATTTATTCACTGCAATATTGTTTTCAAGAAGTTTTATTGGGAATTATTGTACGTTAAAACGTGAAATACGGGTATTAAACTTTTTTGCTCAAAAATTCGAGTATTTTTCATTAAGTCCAGCAATAGTACGAAATACGGATGTATTTTTCATTTATACGTACGGACGAATATTAAACGGAAAAATTCGGAGTATTTACTAACTCGGCCCGTAGCTATAGGTGTCTTCTCTCTAGTATAGTAGTCCCATATATGCTTTGTCGTGTCTCTATGAGGACGTTGACCTCCTTGGAATTCTAATAATCTAGTGCTAGGATTTCACCTAATAAATCCTAGCAAGATAACATATTAGGATCCTAATATTATTATACTCTAGGCATAGGTTACCCTAGTTGAGTCAACTCTAACTAGTGTCACTTGATATGTATTATACACATAGATTTGCATAACAAGCTCAGCCAGACTTCTTTAGTTTGATATTAAAACCTTAGTTCTAGGTTTTGTAAGCCATTTATTAGGCTCCCAGGTCTAAATTATATCACCACAATACTAGCCAGGGTCCACGGAGTTGCTCACTCTATGAACACGGTAAAACTTTGTGTTGCGCTAGGTAAGCAGTTGTCTTACTGATGCATGACAGATTTTGTGGGAACATTCGCCAGCTTCATAAAAAATATTTTCGTCGAATGCAAAGTCAGGGCATAATTGAAGGCTTGAAGATTCGGGTACCTTATTTTTCGGTTCTATGGCGACGGTGTTTCGAAGTCATACCTTATGTTGTTTAGAAACAACGTTCTACAAAGAATTTGTGACTTTATCATGAGAACTTCCCTAATTATGTAAAAATGTGTTGTTCAAGGATCGAAATCATCCGTTTTTTCTATCTTTCAGTAATACTTTTTTTGTTAAGTAGGACATCATATTAAAACACAATTTCGGTTGGCCTTTTAGCTGAATATTTTATTAAGTTAGAATTATTATTTAGAATTATTTTTAGGACTTTTTATAATTGGGTTAAGTAAGGATTTCAGCTATTTAAATTTGGCTTCTGTACTGATTCTATAAGATTATTGAATATTGAAGTTTTTTCATAAAATTTAGAGTGTATCTCTTGAATTTTATGATCTTCCTTCTATTTGGATTGCTTCTTGCTTCTCCCATAAACACCTAAATTCAGTTCAGCGTCATTTGGTATCAGGTTTAAAGTTGTGTGAAGAAGATCATTATCAACAATGGTGTGTGGATGTCCTGGTGGGGCGGGCATGTTCCAACGAGGAAGCTCCCCAACGGGAATGTAACGTCCAAGACGTTATGATGATGCAAGTTCTGCAAAGGCAGTTGAAAACAGTAATATAGGAATAAACACATGATCAATACTCTAGAAGAGGGTTGAATAGACTATTGAAACTTTTGTAACTTTTTCTAAAAGAGTGGTTTCTAAGAAATTTGTGGAAATCAGTGAGTATTTCAAGGCCTAGAAATGAGTTTCAAGTCCTTGGAATCAAAAAAGATAACAGACATAATGCTGAGAGTTTTCAAGGCCTTGAAATAGCTTTCAAGTCTTTGAACTGAAAACATGTTTTGTACAGCAAGTAAGCTAAGTATAGAACAGCAAGATAAATGCAAGAGACACGGAGATTTATAGAGTTCAGTATACTTGGACCTACGTCTCTACCTCAGGGACTTGATACCTGTACGATTTTCAACTCAATTCTTATTAATCAAAAGCTACGGCCTAGATCTCAAGAATAGAGAGTTCCATTACTCTGTTACAGCTTGTGGTTCTCACTAAACTATCTAGTACCTTCTCTAGCTAACTGATTCAACAATAATTCTCTATTATTTACTTGAAAAACACACGAGAATAAAATGAAGTATTATCTGAATGATATACAAATGTAGATTAGAAAGAAGAATATTGAGAAATGATGAAGTGGTTGAATATGCAGTGATCTTCAGATGAGTGGATTGAGTGAAATGAATTACCTTCTGTGTAGATTGTCAATCCTGAGAATGTCTGAGACTTTGTGTTCGTATCTTCTCTTAAATTTGTTCAGTCATTACCTCTTATGCAGCTGGTTTGATTTGCAAATCTTCAGGATCTTTTCAAAATAAACTTCCTAAAAATCAGCAGCATATCTTGACTTGTCCCCAACGGCTAGTTGCTCAATATATTCAAAGATATTAACTTAATCTTGTAGCTAAGTATGTTAGGAAGGTCGAGACAGGTTTGTATAGTCACATAATCAATCTATCAATCCAGTTTCCTTTCCTGTAAGAACACAGTTTAGGAAATTGTCCCTGCAAAATAGGTACAACTTATCCATGCAAAACCTTGTTCAAACAGATGAATTAGCAACAATTTAGTTCAACAAAATAGTTTGTCTTTCATCATTTAAAAAAAAAGAAGCTCCCCCTAAGTTCATGTTTTATATTGCACTGTATTTGAAAACAGTTTCAATGCCTTGAAACAGACAAGTTGTTTCAAGCCTTTGAAACAAGTTGAACTTACAATCTCCCCCTTGATGAAAGACAACACCACAATCCTTTTAAAGAACTGAGTCTCTGCAGGAAATATTCATTAGAGCATAACAGAGTAATCATAATGATAAACCGTAACAAAATATCCAAACAATCCAACTTACTAAGCAGCAAAATCCTGCAAATCCTACTTAACTAAACCAGATCTCTACACTTAGCCAAAAAGTCCCAAAAATATAAACAGATAAACACCTAAATTTCTCCCCCTTTTGAATTTCAACAAAAAATAATGAGAAATTTTTTGATCGAAGTTTGGAAACCTTAAGAAGACAAAGTTTTAAAAGCATAATTTTTCAAGACTTTGAAGAAAGATTCAATGCCTTGAAAAAGATAGAGAGAAGAGGCAAGAATTAGAGGGTTTGGTATCCATCTCCGTTTGGCTCTGCATATTCTTCTCCACGGTCTTCCTCGTCATTCTCATCATCTTTTTGTTTTTTTCTTAAGATATTTGATCAATATCCCTGAGTCTGGACTCTTAGCATCATCTTGTTATTGTTCTCACCACACTGTTCTTGAACAACTTGTTTCCATGTGTCCACTACCCCTACAGCCTCATCCTGAGTAGTATGCTCATTGAACAAGTTTTTGGTTGAACCAGCCTTCGTTGATCCTTCAGCAGCCTGAGATACTTCCTCTTACACAATGAGGACATTAATGCTTTTAAACCATGTACCTCACTTGCTTGAACTCAGTGCCATACTCATGCTGATTTTCCTTCAACTCATCCATATCCTTCTCCAGAACATCAAGCCTTTGAATCACCATGGAAAGGTATTGACATTGAGAGGGTAGGTTTGAAGAAGAGGTCAAGGCCTTGGGTTTAGGAAGCTTATTGGATTGCAGTTCTTCTTCAGACAGATCAAAGTATAACTTCCAGGTTCCCTCCCTTGTTTTAATGATTCTAATCCTTTCAAAGGCTTTCTCATCAAGCATACCAAAACCAGTGGTAATAGTTTCTTCTCTATCATTTGGAATTTCAAGGTGTTGAAAGAAAGCATATAGCAGGTTGGCATAAGGCAAAGGTTGTTTTCTTTCCTTAGTTTGGGAATAAAGTATGTGTTTCATCACAATAGAAGGAAGACCAATCTCATACCCATGCATGATTAAGTACATCAAGTATAACATGTGAGTTAGCAACTCTTTTGAATTCTCCATAGGGACTACACACCTCATCAAGATGGTAAAAAAGACTTTGGCTTCAACAGTTAGCACATAGTGTTTCAACTGCCTAGAGGAGGTAGAAACATTGGGTAAAAAGAATTCTTCCCTAGCCAGCTTCAAGGCTTCATTCTTGTTGGGATAGTTGTTTGTGTTATACATCTTGGGACAGCCTAAGACATTGGCAAATTCTGAGTGATCTAACTCCATGTTAACACAAGCCACTTTGGATTGAATCAACAAACTTACAATCTTGATTTGCTTCATGTTCAGATAGAAAAACCTAGTGAGCCTAGGGTAGGCAACTTTTGGAGGGTTAAAAACTTTTCAAATAGAACTTTTCTTCAACCTCTTAATACACTCCAGATTCATGGTTTTCAACATGTTAACACTGATCATGCTACAATAGGATACTTGTCTAGAAGGAAAACCATATAACCACATTCCTATAGCAACATTACTAACAAACCATTTGTTAGAGATGCCAGATTTCTTACCAGGGAATTGTTGCTTCTCTGAATAGACATATAGTTCTTTTCCAGTTTTTTTCTCTGGTTCTTCCGCTGTGGCTTTTCCTTTTCATTTGTCATATTTATTAGGATTCTTCTTCTTCACCTTCTTAGGTTTAGCAATATGTTCCTCTGGTTGTTTCTTTGGAGCAGACTGATCTATCTTCTTCTTCTTGCTAGAAGTTGGAGTCTGATCCTTCTTGATCTTATTCTTTGGAGGAGAACGAGCCTTCTCTGCACTTGGTGTTCAGGAACTAGAATCATCACTGAGTGATTGAACTTCTCCTTAGTAGTCTTCCTCTTCCTGTCAGAAACTTCCTTTGATCCTTCAGCCATCTTGATCCTGTCAGAGGTTCTTCTCGTGCTCATTAGGGTTTGAGGGTATAGAATAGAGAGGCAGATATGATACGAAAAGGAGAGAGAGAGAGAAGAGAAGAGATAAGTACTGAAGAGTTTGAGTTTGAAAATAAAACAGAATATTTCCAAATATTTTAAGATGTGCAGAATCTGTTAAATTCAAAATTGTGTCTGTGTGTGACGTGGGAAAGGAAATAACGTGATACAAGTTTTGAAGGGAAAAAATAATTTTAAAAGTAAAAGCCATATTGAGAAATTATCTACAGAGATAACACCCAACATTGAAAGATCAAGTTTATTGACTAGACAGCATAAAGACTAATTTTCAAGACTTTGGAAAGGTTTTAAAGGCCTTGAAAAGCTATACAACTGAAGCATATAAAATCTAGGCTTTGAAAATCTATTTACAACTTTAAACCACATAATACTTACCTGAAACTTACCGGCTACTCGCCCTAAACCAATGCTTCCTTATTTAGCATGCCCAATTCTACTCTATCATCTGGCAGTGGTTTAGTGAAAATATCTGCCAATTGCATGCTAGTAGACACAAATTCAAGAGTAACATCACCTTTCTCAGCAGGATCTCTGATGAAATGATGTATAACACCTATGTGTTTGGTTCTTGAGTGCTGGACTGGATTCTTTGTAATTGATATTGCACTGGTGTTGCACTAGTGTTGTCTCTAATTGCTTCTAATTGATATTGCACTGGTGTTGTCACATTTGAAAAATTGTCATATTTTATGATATGAAAATGCAAGGAACATTCTAATTGCTTCTAACCTTGCAACAGGAGAAAAATTCTCCGCATAATCAATACATTCTTTTTGGTTGCAGCTTTGAGCTACAAGTCTTGCTCTGTTTCTAATTACCTTACCATTCTCATCTAACTTGTTTTTGAAAACCCACCTGGTACCAATGACAGACTGATCTTGAGGTGGAGGAACCAGATTTCAAACCTTGTTCCTTACAAATTCATTGAGTTCACTTTTCATTGCAATGATCCAGTCTGATTCTTGTAATGCTTGTTTCACATTCTTAGGCTCCATAAGAGAGACAAAAGCATTGAAAGCACATAGGTTCTTCAGTTGTGATCTTATTTGTGTACCAGTGGACGGATCAGATAGAATGTTGTCAACTTGATGAGATGAAAGATATCTAAATCTTTTCTATGCTATCTATGGTTCAGATTCTCCAGGAAGCTTCTCAGATCTTTGAGAACTTGAAGTACTGGCTTGTTCACTTTGATTCTCTTGATGTTCTTTTTCAAGGCTTTGAGACTCATTTTCAAGGCCTTGAAAATTCCTTCTGTTTTCTTGCAAGCTATCCTTGGAACCATTTGAAGGCTCTGCTTCATCTTCTGACTCATTCTTGTTTAAATTCTAGTCTACAAAACTTTCACTCAAAGAACCATCATAGCTTTTATCAAAAATAACATGAATACTTTCTTGAACAAGCTTGGTTCTCTTATTATAAACTCTATGAGCTTTTCTAGTCATTGAATAACCAAGAAATATACCTTCATCACTTCTGGCATCAAACTTACCAAGATTGTCCTTACCATTATTGTGAACATAACAAATGCACCCAAAAGATTTGAAGTAAAAGATGTTTGGCTTACTTCCTTTGAAAAGCTCATAAGGAGTCTTCTTCAAGATAGGCCTGATCAAGCACATGTTAAGTATATAGTTGGCAGTGTTCAAAGCTTCTGCCCAAAAGGATTTTGGTTATTTGTTCTCTAGAAGCATCTTCCTTGACATATCTTCAAGAGTCATGTTCTTTCTTTCAACAACACCATTCTGTTGAGGAGTTCTAGGAGCAGAGAAGTTGTGAGGGATGCCATGCTTAGCACAAAATAAATCAAACTCAAGTTGATCAAATTCTCTACCATGATCACTTCTAATCGAAGCAATAGGCATATTTTCAGTAATTGAAGTTCATTACAAAACATTGAAAATTCGAAAAGAGCTTCAGATTTATCTCTAAGAAACATCACCCAAGTAAATCTAGAAAAATCATATACAATGACTAACATGTAATTCTTACCCTTTGGATTTGGAGTTCTCATAGGACCAAAGAGATCCATATGCAATAATTCAATCGGTCTAGTAGTACTTACAAAGTTCTTTGGCTTGAATGAACTTCTAGTCTATTTACTTTGAGCACAGGCTTTGCATACCTCTTCATCCTTGAACTTGATAGAAGGTAGACCTCTTACTAGGTATTTAGAAACTAACTTTTTCAAAGTGGGCAAGCTAATGTGTCCAAGCTTTCTATGCCAAAGCTTTGAATCCTCTTTCAAGACCTTGAGACACTTCAGACTTTCTCCTGCAACTCTGTTAGTGTGCAAAGTATAAACATTGTTTGACCTTGAGGCAGTGAGGATGAAAATTCCATGTTTCTCATTTTTCACCACATATTTCTCTTTGTCAAAAATGATTTTGTTACCATTGTCACATAACTGAGATACACTAAGCAAACTGAATTTCAAGCCATCAACTAAATAGACATCAAAAATAGAGTTTTCGGAATCAGTACCAACTTTACCAATACCTAGTATATTGCATTTTCCTTTGTCACCAAGTGTGATCGAGCCTTCCACTCATGTGTCAGGAGCAACCACTGTCCATAAACCATTTATGTTCTTTGCTCTTGGTGATAGCCTGCAGACACCATTCACTGTCTTGCCCAGCTGTTTGACTAAGTGTGGAATTTACATTCATATTCAGGGTCTACCATATTAGGTGGTCTAACCCATTTAGGAACCCAAATTTGTCTAACTTGTCCTTTGACTTAAACTGGAAAGTATTTCTCATTATGTGAGGGTCTCTTCTTCTAAAAGGACAAGTCATCTTAACATGAACAATTCTGTTGCAGTAATGGCATTTAGGAGAAGTTCTGATACCATCCTTCACAAATCAGGTGTTGTTTTTTTTTTTGGAAAATTTAGATTGTAACCAATACCAGTTTTGTGAACAGACTTTAAGCTTCCTCCAAGAATCAGGTTTAAATTGTGTTCTAAGCCATCAATTTTGGTAATAAATTTCTTAGAATCTTGAAGTTTCTCAGCTAAAGTAGTCATTTGTTTCTCCAATTCATCAAACTGATGTCTTAAAGAAAATCTATTGTTACTCAAAAGTGAGTTCTCAGTGACTACTTCCTTGACTTGAGTTTTCAAGGCTTTGAAAATTGGTTTCCAAGGCCTTGATATCCCTTTCAGATGTTTTCTGAGAAATTTCAAGATTCTGATTTTGACAAAGAAGATGAAAAATCTCTTTTGCTTTCTCAGGAACATTTTTCTTCAAATTCCAGATTTTTTTCAGATAGTCCTCTTCATTTATAAGTATTTTTCTAAGATAATCAGAGAGGAAATCTATTAGTTTTGAAATCAAACAGTTTACCATTAACTCAAAATTCTTTTCAGAACATTCATCATCCTTGGACATAAGGAAGAGGTTGGCATGTTCTTCTTCAGATTCAGAATCACTTGAGGAGTCTGAGTCACTCCAAGATGCTATTATAGCTTTCTTTATTCTGTCATGGTCTTTCTTCTGAAAGTGGTTGATTTTCTTGTGTGGAGAGTCTCTAATCAAATGTCCTGCATCACCACATTCAATGAAATTCATTACTTTATGCTTATTGCCATGGGAATAATATTTACCTTTGTAGTCTTTTCAGCTGGAGGATTTATATCTATCCCTGCTGAAGTCTTTGTTTCCAAAAAAATTCTTCATATTGAGAGTTCTAGTCAAGGCTTTGGAAATTAGAGCAAAAGGATCTTCTTCATCATCTTCTTCAATTTCAAGGCTTTGAGATGGCTCATTCTCCTTAGCCTTGAGAGCTAGATTCTTGACATTTTCTGGCAGTTCCCCATCAACTACATTCATGGAGATCTCATGTGTAAGTAGCTTTCCCTGCAAGTCACCAAGTTGAAGTGATGATAGATCTTGTGCCTCTTCAATAGGAGTAGTCTTTGGTTCACATTTTGCTTTGGGAAGACTTCTCAAAATCTTCCTGAATTTCTCTTCATTGGAAAAATATTTTCGCAAAGAGTACAGATTGTTGACAATGTCAGTGAACCTCTTGAACCTGTCCTTGATGGACTCATATCCATTCATTTTAAATAGTTCATACTGTCTAAGAAATATGTTGATATTTGTCTGCTTGAGTTGACTGGTTCCTTCAAAGGTTATCACCAGTTTCTCCCGTATTTCTTTAGCAGTCTTGCAACGTGAAATCAAGTTGAATTCATCTGCACAATATAAGAGATTCATAGCTCTGTAATTTTTAAGAAACTGTTCTAACTCATAAGAAGAAAGTGATTCCTCAGTCTTGGGAGTTCCGATCCCATATTTCTCTGTGTAGAATTAATGAGGAACATTCTGTATGATAGTCCACACTTCCATATCTTGATCAATGATGAACATTTTCATCAAGGCTTTTCAATGCACAAAATTGTCACCCCAGAATAGAGTAGGTCTGTTAGCAGTTCTTCCCTGAGAGAAACCACCATCACCTACAGTACTCATACTCACCAGAAGGTTAAATCTAAGCTGTGATACAAGCCCTGATACCAATTGAAAGACAGTAATGTAGGAAAATACAAGATCAATACTCTAGAGAAGGGGGTTGAATAGAGTATGGCAACTTTTGGAACTTTTGATAAAATAGTGCTTTCAAAGAAAGTTTGTGGAAAGCAGTGATCATTTCAAGGCCTTGTAATGAGTTTCAAGTCCTTGGAATCAAAACAGATAACAAACAGAATGCTGAGATTTTTCAAGTTCTTGAAATGGCTTTCAAGTCCTTGGACTGAAAACCTGTTTTGTGCAGAAAGTAAGCTAAGTATAGAACAACAAGATAAATTCAAGAGACACAGAAATTTATAGAGTTCAGTCCACTTGAACCTATGTCTCTACCTCAGGGACTTGATCAGCGGGATTTTCAACTCAATACTTATTAATCAAAAGCTAAGCCCTAGATCTCAAGCACAGAGAGTTCCCTTACTCTGTTACAGCTTGTGGTTATCACTAACCTATCTAGTACCTACTCTAGCTAACTGATTCAACAAGGATTCTCTATTGTTAACTTGAACAACACACGAGAATAAAATTTAAGAAGTATCATCTGAATCATATACAAATGTGGATCAAAAAGAAGAACACTGAGAAATGATGAAGCAGTTGAATATGTAGTGATCTTCTGATGAGTGGATTGCGTGAAATGAATCTCCTTCTGTGTAGCTTTTCAATCCTGAGAATTCTGAGTCACTGTGTTCGTATCTTGTCTTCAAATTCTTCAGTCATTCCCTCTTATGCAACTGGTTTGAATTGCAGATCTTCAGGATCTTCTCAAAACAAACTTCATAAAAATCAGCAGTATATCTTGACTTGTCTAACAGCTCTTCCCAACGGCTAGTTGCTCAATATCTTCAAATATATTGACTTGATCTTGTAGTTAAGTATGTTAGGAAGATCCAGAGATGTTTTTATAGTCACAAAATCAATATATCAATCTAGTTTCTTTTTCTGTAAGAACACAGTTTATGAAATTGTCCCTGCAAAATAGGTACAACATATCCCTTCAAAATCTTGTTCAAACAGATGGATTAGCAAACAGATGGATTAGCAACCGTTTAGATCAACAAAATAGTTTTTCTTTCATCATAAAATTAAAACAAAATCAAGTGTAGGGATTTAGGAGTTAGATTATAATCAAAAGCTCCCCCTAAGTTCATGTTTTATACTGCACTGTATATTTCAAACCTTCGAAAACAGTTTCAAGGCCTTTAAACAAACAAGCTATTTCAAGACTTTGAAACAAGTTGAACTTACAGCAGTATTCAGATCTGCTGAGGCAGATTGTAGTGTTAACCCAGCGCCTAGTGGTGCGAGATTTGCAGAAACAAGTTGCTAGGTTTACCCGACGCTTGGCAGCACTGAATTTCAAGGTCTGCAAGGCCTTTGATCGTTATTCACAGCCCGTGTTCGATATCTGATACAATGACCATTCCTGTGGTCGGAACAAGCGTTATGTAGGAGCGAGTTTGAAGATTGATGAGCCAGATCATTCAAGTATGTCAAAACCCGATAACTTTTCAGATTTGTTTAGAGAAGAAGATGATCTAGTTGGAGAGCAAGTTGACGATAATCCATATGATCTAGTTGGAGAGCAAGTATTTCATCATCATTTGATCGTGAGGTGGATTGGAAAAACCTCGTGTTTGTGATGACTACGGCGATGAAGAGATTGAGGTACTTTCATATTCTTCCCAATTGATTTATCAAAAATAAATTGCTCTTCAAGATTAAGGTAATTAAATTGAATTATAGGAGTTATGACTTTTCATATCACGCCACCAACCTTTTATTGCGACCAATTCTTCGTTGAGTGTTTCCTTAAAGTGTCTAAATTGAACTCGATGACGAGTTCTTTTGAAGATCGGGTGACTGATGCAGAACTAATTTTGTGAAAACATTCACCAGATTCGGAAAAAAACTATTTCGCTTGAAACGCATATTCATGGGCAAAATTGAAGGATTGGAGATTCGAGTGAAGTCATACCTCATTTTAACCAGAAACAATATTCTAAAAAGAACTTGTGACTTTGTCTCGAGCACCGCCCTAATTCTGTAAAAAAATGGTGAGTAATGGTCGAAATCATCAGATTTTTTATTTTCAGCAAAATTTCTATCATTAATTAGGACATCAAATTAAGTCTGATTTGGGTGGACTTTTTTGCTGAGTGTTTTATTAAGTTAGAATTAATATCTAGAATGATTTTTAGAATTTTTATATTTTTGAAAAAATTAAGTGTGTCAGCTATTAAGTCGGCTTGTGGACTTATTTCAACAGATTATTGAATATTGAAGGTTTTTTAATAAAAGTTAGAGTGTATCTCTTGAGTTTTTCAAGATTGTCCTTCCGTGCTTCTTGATGCTCCCATAAAAGCCTAGATCCAGTTCGGCTTCACTTACTTGTAGCCCAAGTCACTACTAGTGTGCGGGTTGTCAACTGAATCAAACAAGGCGTCTTGGATTACCTCTTCAGGATGCTCACGATTTCTTAAGTTAGGCAATCTAGGTTAGATATTTGTTTGTCTTTTATATCCATATCGCTGTAATATTTCATACGGCTAAGTGTCTTATATAATTTCCTATTATCAGTTGATGTAACAAGGTTGGATTTTCATACTTAACTATGTTTCACATTGAGGTGATCTACCAGAAGAAGGTTTCTTCACGATATAAATATGTTATTCATACTGTGTACTATATTTAATTTATTAATAGCATATATTTATAATTGAACTATCTTTACCCTCATATCTCTGTTGTAGTAGTTTAGATCTGATATCTTGTCTATACTCTATACTACTCAAGAGAGAGATCCTTTCAGGCTCTAAGTTTTTTTTTTTTATTTATTTCTATTGTACGTAGAATAGCGTAGAACGGTAAGAACTCATGTACTCGCGTGTGCCTATCGACTTTTCAGTCCTTGCTCTTTCAACTTGTGTACTAAGGTAAAATGTGAATGGACCGCGGAATGAAGTATTTTAGCAACATTTCTGTGATTCATAGTTTCGCATTATCTTCGAAGTCTATAATTGGTGTGTTCTCTAAATAGTCTAATGCATCACCACATAAAATTTCACATGTGATGTGTGTCCTAATATAGAAATAAAAATGTGAGGATATCACGAATTTGTAAAATTGACAAAATGAACCCTAAGAAGTTTGGATTAGATCATTGCTCAAAACAAGTTCCAAACTTACAATTAATTGAGGGTTTAGTCTTGTAGGAAAATTTGAGGGGAAAGAGAGTGGAGAAGAATTACGTAGAGAAAATCATATTACAAGAAGTAGATCAAGATGATCAAGACAATGAGCTAACGGGGTAATTTATACCCGGCCCGGATCACCTAAAATGGAAAGAACTACTTGAGGAACCCCTCAATTCATCCGTAGCCATGTTACTTCATCTTAATATAACCCTCTTGACGACAGACAATGACTTAGCTACCCCTACTTAATCTTTGAAATGACATCGATTTCCTTCAACTTGTTTGAATTGCAACGATCACCCCATTCATGTTGACACATTTGTGGGTTGTTACCCCTAGTTCCTGACGATGGTATCCTCTTCTAAAAAAAATAATCCTCTTGAATGTAATCAATGAGTGAAATGGGAAAAATCTCACCGGATTTAATCAATGTTGACCCATGTTGCTTCTTTCATTGGCGAATTTGACCATTTCACCAGTAATTTTGACACAACAATGTTCCTTTTCTTCACGATTCCTCGATCAAAAATATCAATTTTCTCCGTTAGTACCGCGCATTGATGATTGACTCTAGGAATATGACACTACAATGTAATGTGCCATGCAATCCTCCTCTTAAGTTGTGCAACATGAAAACCTTGATGGACAAGTGAATTTGTATGTAACTTTAGCTTGTAAGCTATAGTTTGAATTGGTAACTTGAAACAGCCCATAACATATGGCTTAACTTATTGGGAGCTTCTCACTACTATATAAGACTTTTTGTAATGCTATAATATCTTGTGAACACATTCCCTCCCCCCCCCCCACATGAAATTTAATTTCATTTTCTTGCATGCACATTGTTTCATTCTAGTTTAACATGTTGATTATCTTAAGAAATAGCTTTGCCCAGTCTAGTATTAATTGATAGGCTTCCGCACACTCGTTGTTGAGTTTGTAGAAATAAAATGTTGGGTCTGGGAGTCTGCTTTGCGACATGAAAGAATCCCTTACCCACTCATTCAACAAAGTAGGAATGGTAGAAAAATACAAAATGATCACACTTAATGGACCTCTCAATAATCACCAAAATGGTGGTGAAACCATGTACAAGCCAGTTGGGTTTTAGGAAGTCAAACAAAGCAGAAATACAGAAAAACTTTTATGCCTAATACCCACGAAGGACCAATGTGAAGGAGCATAATATGATGATTAGAGTTTTACCTCAGTCACACTAACTGGTGATGATCACGGCGCTAAAGGTACAGAGCCTCTAAAGTATCCACGCAAACGTTTCTAAATTGGACTCCCCCTTTTCCGGTGCTAGCCTGATGGAGGAAGATGAACGATTTCATCTCATGAAATCATCTAATCATGGATGGATCGAACTTCACTCTCTCAAAACCTAGTATGTATCTGATATGTATTGGATTTTGACGTAGGTAACGCAGCGGAATAACAAAAATTTTCTACTCAAAGCCCACCAAGGATCACAGAAAGAGCTAATCATAACATGATAAGATCATAGAAGATATGTACCTCCATTTGGGAGATCACACGAAGAATAGTGTCGTCGTCTCTATGAATATCCACAACTTGGATCTTGATTGGATTCCTTCTCACAGTGATGTGCAAGAAACGGAAGAAGGAGAAAGAATATCATGCAAAACGGAGCACCAAGGCCTTGCCTTGGTGTGGCCGACGGCAGAGGGGCGGAAGGGTTGGGGGGTTCGGCCTTCCCAACTTGCTCTCCTCTCTTGCTTTGTTAATTTCTCTCAATAATGACTTGTCTTGAGAATTAACAAGCTACAGCTCCTTTATATAGTCATAACTCTTTATTAACTACATAAAGGCCCCAATACTAATCATGTCCTTACATGGATTAGCCCACATGCAAATTAGTCCCACTAAGTATGCTTGTGGTTGCGTTATGATCCTTTTATTAATTAGTCCAACTAATTAATACCTATATCTAATTTAATCCATCCGGTATGTGACCCTATAGGTTTCTACTTAGTTGTTAGTAACTTATTACTAACATGGAGCGGTGTCTAGCAACACATCCATGCCACCCAACTAATAGAAATAATTCAGTGATCCCGACAGACTTTGTTCTCTCATATTGTATTATCCCTTTGTCTCCATATCCGGATTGGACACGAGACATAATAGTCACACTCGTATATCCAATCCATAGTTTCTCGATCCTTGGAATATGCTTATGCAAGCAGATAACATCAATATCTTCATATTGATTTATCTGAGTCCGGCTAGACATTCAATAAGCACCATCTCTCGAGTGGCCATGGATATTTGCTCCCATTATGTGGGAGGGACAAATCCTCTCTACATCACTACGATATCTAAGCTTGCTTCCTATCATGCCCGATAGCTATCTTTATAGTTGCCCGGTTAAGGTGCAACGTTGGATAACATCAAAGCATGATATTCCACAACTAGAGTATCTAGTGACTTCAAGTCTAAGGATTACAATATTATTAGCACTCCGAGAAGCGATTGTGACTTTGACATAATCTAATGTATCCTCCTTGTCGTGGGTCAATCCAGTATGCCATTACTCCTAATGCATACCCATGTGTTAGACTTGATATCTCTATATCAATCTACAAACATACTTGTCTATATTTGATCGTCCTATTAACCAATATAATGGACTAGGGATATTTAAGATAAACATCGCATTGTATCTAAGGACTTCATTAGATTAAATATCACAATAAATAATTAATGAAAATTCTAGCCAAAACATCGTTCATACTAAATATAGATTGCCTCTAGGGAACCTATTCCAACAGTCTCCCACTTGCACTAGAGCCAATCTGGTGCATCTCGTATGCCTATAGATCTAGTGTGCCCTTCATGCTTTCGTTGCGCAAGGGGCTTTGTGAGTGGATCTGAAAGATTGTCATCCGTTGGAATCTTGCACATCTTCAAATCTCCTCTATCGATCATATCACAAATAAGATGGAATCTCCTAAGTACATGCTTCGATTTCTGGTGTGATTTTGGTTCCTTGTCTTGTGCGATAGCTCCGGAGTTGTCCCAATACAACTCCATGGGATCCACGATGCTAGGGACCACGCCGAGCTCAATGATAAATTTCTTTATCCCAAATGCCTCTTTTGCTGCTTTCGTAGCAGCAATGTACTCATCTTTTGTTGTAGAATCAACAATTGTCTCTTGCTTGGAACTCTTCCAGCTCACAGCTCCTCCATTCAGGCAAAACACATATCCCAACTGCGATATGTAGTTATATTTGTCGGTTTGGAAGCTCGCATCAGTGTAGCCAATTACACTCAGCTCTGCCTTACCTCCAAATATCAAGAACGCATCCTTAGTTCTTCTCAAGTACTTTAGGATGTTCTTGGCAGCAATCAAGTGACTCTCACCCGGATTGGATTGATATCTGGTTACCATACTCAACGCGTATGATACGTCTGGTCTAGTACACAACATGGCGTACATGATGGATCCTATGGCCGAAGCATAGGTTATCCTACATATGCGGTCCTTCTGAATCTCACTGGAAGGACAGTCGGTCTGAGAGAGAGTGACTCCATGCGACATGGGCAAGAATCCCTTCTTGGAATCTTGCATGTTGAACATTTTCAACACCTTGTCTATATATGTACTTTGACTCAGGCCGAGCAGCTTTGTAGATCTATCCCTATAGATCTTGATACGAACTATATAAGTTGCATCCCCTGAGTCCTTCATTGCGAAACACTTTCCTAGCCAATTTTTAACAGATTGCAAAGTAGGAATATTATTTCCAATGATTATTATGTCATCCACATACAAGACCAGAAACACTACAGAGCTCCCACTAACCTTCTTATAAACACACGGCTCGTCTTCGTTCTTGATGAAGCCAAACTCTTTGACAGCGTCATCAAAACGTCGATTCCAACTCCTAGAAGCTTGCTTTAATCCATAAATGGATCTTTGCAGCTTACAGACTTTATTGGCATTCTTTGTATCCTCAAAACCCTCCTGTTGTGTCATATACACATCCTTGAGGAGGTTCCCATAAAGGAACGCTGTTTTGATATCCATTTTCCAAATTTGTTTGTCATAGTAAGCTGCAATAGCAAGTAGGATTCGAATGGATTTAGTCATGGCGACTGGTGAAAAGGTCTCATCATAGTCCATACCATGAATCTGTCTATACCCTTTAGCCACCAATTTCCCCTTGTAGGCAAATACCTTGCCATCCATGTCGGTATTCTTCTTGAAGACCCACTTGCACCCTATGGGCCGAGCCCCTTCAGGTGGTTCCAACAAAGTCCATACATTGTTGGTATACATGGAATCCATTTCGGATCTCATGGATTCTAGCCATTTCTTGGAGTCTGGGCCTTTCATGGCCTCCCCGTAGGTTGCAGGCTCAACATCTATGAGTGGTATGTCATCGCGCTCAGTCACGAGAAGTCCGTACCTCTCTGGCTCATGACGTACCCTTCCTGACCTACGGAGTTCCTGTGTCACCTGAACAGGTTCTTCCACAACACCTTGCGGTTCGTGTTCATGTTCCATCATCGGTTTAGTGGTTTGTGGTTTTTGAATTTCTTCAAGTTCTACAGTCCTCCCACTTGCTTCTTTAGAGACTAGCTCTCTTTCTAGAAACGCGTCGGTCCGAGCTACAAACACTTTCTTCTCGGTTGGATTGTAGAAATAATATCCTTTAGTTTCCTTGGGATATCCCACAAACTTACACTTATCCGCTTTGGGTCCGAGCTTGTCTGTTTTTAAACGCTTTACATAGACATCGCAACCCCAAATCTTCATAAACGACACTATGGGGCGCTTCCCAGTCCATATCTCATATGTTGTCTTCATGACCTACTTGGATGGAACACAGTTAATGGTAAAAGTTGCAGTTAATAGAGCATGTCCCCAAAATGATATTGGAATATCCGTTTGACACATCATAGATTGCACCATATCTAATAGTGTGCGATTCCTCCTCTCGGACACGCCATTCCATAGTGGCGTTCCGGGTGGAGTGAGTTGGGATACTATCCCACACTCTCTAAGATATTTGTCAAATTATTGGCTCAAGTATTCTCCTCCACAATCCGATCGCAAAGCCTTAATACTTTTACCAAGTTGCTTCTCTACTTCATTCTTGAATTCCTTGAATAATTCAAAGGATTCAGATTTGGCCTTCAAAAGACATACAAATCCATAACTACTGAAATCATCAATAAACGTAATGAAGTAGGTGTAACCACCTCTGGAAGGCGTGGGAAACGGCCCACATACATCGGTATGTATGAGTGCTAGTAACTCACTAGTCCTCTCACCTTTCTTATTGAAAGGGGACTTAGTCATTTTTCCTAATAAACAAGACTCGCATGTCTCATGTGATTCCAAATCAAATGAGTCTAGAAGTCCATCCTTATGGACTCTATATATGCGTTTCTTGTTTATATGGCCTAAACGACAGTGCCATAGATATGTAGGATTTAAATTATTAGTTTTAATCCTTTTAGTATTTATGTTATAGCTGGAATTGTTTAGATCAAGGATATATAATCCATTAGACAAATGCGCACTACAATAATGCATACTATCAAAATAAATGGAGCAACACTTTTCCTTTATTGAAATAGAAAAAACCCTTCTCGTGCACATATCTATCTCCCCTTTAGCCAATCTTCTACTTCTTTTCAAATACTGCACATTTCGACAAATGTGATAACCACATCCAATATCCAATACCCAATATGAAAAAATAGATAGATTGATGTGGTGGAATAACTATTCCAAGCTTCTTATATTCTAGATACTTGGGGCAATTCCACCTCCAGTGACCCAGCTGGCTACAGTAGTGACAATCACCTTTAGCCACGCCCCCACTAGGCTTTAGAGCTTCTTTGGACTTTGCAACTTTCTTGCGCTTTCCTTTAAAAGTAGAGGCAACTCCCTTGCCCTTCCTATTCTTTACCATCATTATGGCCTTTCCCTTGCCTTGTTGATTCTTTGTTCAGCTGTCTTCAGCATGTTCAGCAAGTCTAGCAGAGTCTTACTGATCTCGTTCATGTTATAGTTCATAATGAACTGGTTATAACTATCAGGAAATGATTGCAAGACAAGATCAGTAGCCAACTCTTGGCCTAGTGGGAACCCCAGCCTCGTGAGGTTCTCAAATGTACCCGATCATTCGGAGTACATGAGGCCCGACTAGATTCCCTTCCGCGAGACTGCTCTTGAATAGTGCCTCGGACACTTCATACCGCTCATGCCTTGCCTGTTCCTGAAGCAACTGTTTCAAGTGTATGATCATATCATAAGCTTCCATGTTCTCATGTTTCTTCTGAAGCTCAGAGGTCATGGTGCAGAGCATGAGGCAAGTCACATCGTTAAAATCATCTATATGTTTCTGACGCGATCTTACGTCGGCTAGAACAGACTCATCCTGGGGTGGTTCTGGAATAGGATTGTCTAAGAAGTACAACTTCTTTTCTTTCTTAAGGACGATCCTTAAGTTTTTGTACCAGTCGAGGAAATTTGTTCCAGACAGTTTGTCCTTCACAAGGACAGGTCAGAGGGATGAAGTCGTTGCGTGGTTGTTTGCCATTTGGAATTCTACAAAAAAGAGAAATGTGCAATTTTAGTATTTTGAACAATTTAAATATATTCAACAATGGCTAGATCATTAAATATAGCTCCCATTAGTTTTCTCGGATTAATAGCCCTCACTATTAATGTGAAAAATATCATACATATTTTCTAGTGAGTCCAAGATCCATGTTTCACTTCTTCTTGAGCTTGCTTCGGCAAGTCACTTAAGAATTGGTTATTTAGGTAGGAACCATTCCAATTGCATCCCATGCAAATCTTTGTCCAATTAGACAAATAATTCATTATTCTTTATCCTTTAGATAACACCTAATTGTCATGCCTCTAGGCTCATCAATCCAATTGATTTTACCCAGTTGCGTCCAACCTCTTGCTTCAACAATCACACATTACTTGCTTGTTTCGTCCGCAAAACATCAAGGTGAATTAAAACGCCTTGCTTTGGCAAGCCCAAATTTAATAAACCTTGATCATGAAGGGTGTTTAGGCAAGAGAAGGCAAAACGCAATATTTCCATTGAGGGATTTAATAGTCATTATTCGTTTGGTTGATCCCATCAACATGATCTACTTATTTGGATTGGGCAATCCACAGTAAAAGATCAAACTTATTTATTATTATCTTGTTTACGTTTTTCTAGTATTTTCGTACACACAAAAATAAATAACAAGACATAAATAATAAACACCCACAAAAGAAACATTAACTTGACATGGATATGTCCCCTAGACTAAGATATTACCAAGCCAATGATAATATCTATATGCCCTAAAGTGTCAAGCTCATCTCCATGTGCTCCACCGTAGCTGCACGCGCCTAGGATGAGACTTCATCGTCTTTGTGGCTTCTTTGGTCCTCCGGTCTTCTTCTCCATGTTCTTGGCTATCATCTAAATATTTCTAATTCTAGATCATAATAAATAAATAAATAAATAAATAAAAACTTTACATGTCGAGAAGATGATCAGCTCGCAGGCCATAAAATTAATTAACTATTACATTAATTTGATCAGCTCGCAGGCCGTAAACCAAACCATAAACAAACATAAACATCCACAACATAGGCCATATCCATCCACCATGCAAAAAAACACATACTACAGTTAAAACTAATTTTTAACGCGCTTTTTCAATTTTAGTTTAAATTGGGTAATTAGGGTTACAACGGTCCAAGGGGTCCAACCTAGGCATAGGCCGAACCCCTATGGACCGCCGCACGCCACCCTGGGTCGGCGCTAGGCCGGCAGCCCCTAGGTGACCCGCGGCCTAGCTTGGCGCGCAAGGAACAGGGGGCGGCGGCTAGGGTTTCGGCCCTAACTTCCTTCCCCTTCCTTCCTTGTTGCCCAAGTTTGATTGTTTCCATAAAGTTGTTTACATAATTGAAAAACCCCTTTTCCAATTATGTTCCCAAGAACCCTTAATTTTCAAGAGCCCAATTATTCACATCCTATGTGATGAAACTCACCAATTTACACATCCAATGTTAAATTAGATCTTGTTTGTCTTGAATCAAATTCAATTTGCATCTACTATGCCAATTAATTTCAGTTTCGCGTAACATGAATACAACGGTGTATAAACTGATATCGTAACACATAAAATCATGTTATGCGCTACGACCTGTGGCTCTGATACCACTGTTGGGTTTTGACGTAGGTAACGCAGCGGTATAACAAACATTTCCTACTCAAAGCCCACTAAGGATCACAGTAAGAGCTAATCATAACATGATAAGAGCATAGAAGATGTGTACCTTGGTTTGGGAGATCACACGAAGAATAGTGTTTTTGTCTCTATGAATATCCACACCTTGGATCTTGATTGGATTCCTCACCGCGATGTGCTAGCAACGGAAGAAGGAGGAAGTAGATCACGCAAACAGAGCACCAAGGCCTTGCCTTGGTGTGGTCGACGGAAAAGGGGCGGACGAGTTGGGGGGTTTCGGCCTTCCCAACTTGCTCTTCTCTCTTGCTTTGTTAAGTTTTCTCAATAATGACTTGTCTTGAGAATTACCAAGCTAGAGTGCCTTTATATAGTCATAACTCTTTATTAAGTACATAAAGGACCCAATACTAATCATGTCCTTACATGGATTAGCCCACATGCAAATTAGTCCCAATAAGTTCGCTTGTGGTTGCGTTATGATCCTTTTATTAATTAGTCCAACTAATTAATACATATATCCAATCTAATCCATCCGGTGTGAGACCCCATAGGTTTCTACTTAGTTGGTAGTAACTTATTACTACCATTGAGCGGTGTCTAGCAACACATCCGTGCCACCCAACTTATAGAAATAAGTCAGTGATCCCGACAAACATTGTGCCCAATATCTCATATTGTATTATCCCTTTGTCTCCATATCAAGATTGGAAACGAGACATAATAGTCACACTCGTATATCCAATCCATAGTTTCTCGATCCTGGGAATATGCTTATGCAAGCAGATAACATCAATATCTCCATATTGATTTATATGAGTCTGGTCAGACATTCAATAAGCACCATCCCTCGAGTGGCCATGGATATTTGTTCCCATTATGTGGGTGGGACAAATCATATCCACATCACTACGATCTCTAAGCTTGCTTCCTATCATGCCCGATAGCTATCTTTATAGTTGCCCGGTTAAGGTGCAACGTTGGATAACATCAAAGCATGATATTCCACAACTAGGGTATCTAGTGACTTCAAGTCTAAGGATTACAATAATATTATTACTACGAGATGCGATTGTGACTTTGACATATTCTAATGTATCCTCCTCGTCGTGGGTCAATCCAGTATGTCATTACTCCAAATACATACCCATGTGTTAGACTTGATATCTCTATATCAATCTAACACACATACTAGTCTATATTTGATTGTCCTATTTACCAATATAATGGACTAGTGATATTTAAGATAAACAACTCATTGTATCTGAGGACTTCATTATATTAAATATCTAATAAATGAATATTCTAGCCAAAACATCGTTCATACTAAATATAGATTGCCTCTATGGAACATATTCCAACAATATGAATATTGCTAAAAAGCTTTGAACTCTAGATACGATGCTAGGGTATTTATAAAGATGAGAGTGAATCCGACTTGCCCTTAATCCTAACAGTTCGGATTGGTTTTCACTTAATTCTAAAATCCATCATTTACCTCTAGTCCAACTAATGATCAATTAATTACAGTTTGATCCATTTTTGTGTGTGACCCTGGAGGTTCCTATTATGTTGGCAGTAATAATTACAAACATTGAGCAGTATCTAGTCATACTTCAATACTACCCAATTAATAGGAATGCCAATGATCTGACTAACCTCTATGACCAATGTTATCGTTGTAGGGTTTTGATTCATGGATCGCGCAAACGGAAGCATAATCAAACAAACAACCATGCAAAACCCTCCAAGGATCACAAGTCTAGATGCATAACGATAGTAAAGGTAAGAAATCATAAACACACCTTTGGGTTCTCCTTGATGACTTCAAACGCGAATAGTGTCACGTTCTCTATAGTTGATCCACGCCTAGAGTTGATCCTAGATCTCCAATCACCTTGGTGCTAGCCCGGATTGAAAGGAGGGTGAAGAAATCACGCAAAACGAGGCACCAAAAGGGGCTCGGCCCTTTGTGGCGTCGGGGACAAGGGGGCGGCGGCAAAGGGGGCGGCGTCCCTCTTTGTGGCTTGCTCTCTCTCTCCTTTGTTCTCTCCTACTCTTGTTATGTTCTCTCTAGAGCATCAGTGTGTAGGGAAGGAAGGAGGAGAGTCCTTTATATAGTCCAACAACTCCTTGTTAACTACCTAAAGGACTTATTCTAGTCCTACTAGAATTCAATTTAGTCCCTTCCTTGCAAATTAGTCCCTACTAAGTTTGCAAGGGTTTGCAAAGTGATCCTTCTAATTAATTAATCCAATTAATTAATTCCATAATCTAGTACAACTCTATATAGCGTGTGACCCCATAGGTTCTATCTAGTTGGTAGCAACTATTTGCTAATATGGAGCGGTTTCTAGCAAAACATCCATTCTAGCCAACTAATAGAATAGTCATCTAGACAACCTTGTACAAGTAATTGTCTCATCCCTTTGCCTCCATATCCGGATTGGACACGAGACATACAAGTCACACTCGTATATCCAATCCCTAGTTTCTCGATCCATGGAATAGCCTTATTCGTGCAAATAACATCAATATCCCATATATTGATTTATTTGAGTCTGGCCAGACATTCTATAAGCACTATCCTCGAGTGGCCTTGGATATTTGCTCCCGTTATGTGGGAGGGGCAAATCCTCTCTACGTCCACTACGATCTCTAAGCTTGCTTCTCATTGTATCCAGTACACGCCTTTATAACTACCCAGTTACGGTGTAGCGTTTAACGCTACCAAGATCACAATGATCCACAACTAGAATATCTAGTGACTTCAAGTCTAAGGATGACAATACCATTGTACCCGAGAAGCACTTGTGACTCAACATAACGTGTATGTAGCCTTCTCGGTAATGGGTCAATCCAGTGCAACATTCCGTAATGCACACCTATGTGTTGGATCGTGATATCTCCATATCAATCCAACCCCATACTAGTCTATAGATGATTGTCCCATTTAATCATTATACTTGACTAGGGATATTTAAGATAAACAACACAATTGTAAATCTAAGGACTTCATTATATTAAATATCCAATAAATAATAAATGAATTTCTAGCCAATTACAAATTCATACTAAACTAGATTGCCTCTAGGGCATCTATTCCAACAGTCTCCCACTTGCACTAGAGCCAATCTGGCGCATCTCGTATGCCCATACTCCTAGTGTGCCCTTCATGCTTCCACTGCGTGAGAGGCTTCGTAAGCGGGTCTGACAGATTATCATCTGTAGGAATCTTGCATATCCGAACGTCTCCTCTATCGATAATATCTCGAATCAGATGGAACTTCCTGAGCACGTGCTTGGACTTCTGGTGCGACCTGGGTTCCTTTGATTGCGCGATCGCCCCAGTGTTGTCACAGAACAACTCCACTGGATCCGCAATGCTAGGAACCACACCAAGTTCAGAAACAAATTTTCTGATCCAAACAGCCTCCTTTGCTGCGCCATTTGCAGCAATGTACTCAGCCTCTGTTGTAGAATCAGCTACCGTCTCTTGCTTGGAACTCTTCCAGCTCACCGCTGCTCCATTCAGGCAAAACACATATCCCGACTGTGATCTAAAGTCATCTCTATCGGTTTGGAAGCTTGCATCAGTGTAACCCCTTACACGCAACTCTTCCTCACCGCCAAACATCAAGAAAGCATCCTTAGTTCTTCTCAAGTACTTTAGGATGTTCTTGACAGCAATCCAGTGACTCTCACCCGGATTGGATTGGTATCTGCTTGTCATACTCAAGGCATATGACACATCTGGTCTAGTACATAACATGGCGTACATGATGGACCCTATGGCCGAGGCATAGGGAATCCTACTCATGCGTTCCTTCTCAATCTCATTGGAAGGACATCCACTCTTCGAAAGAGTGATTCCATGTGACATGGGCAAGAATCCCTTCTTGGAATCTTGCATGTTGAACCGTTTCAACACCTTGTCAATATATGTACTTTGACTTAGGCCTAGCAACCTCTTAGATCTATCTCTATAGATCTTTATACCGAGTATATAGGCTGCTTCCCCTAAGTCTTTCATTGAGAAACACTTTCCTAGCCAATCTTTCACAGATTGTAGCATGGGAATGTCGTTTCCAATGAGTAGTATGTCATCCACATACAAGACCAGAAAAGCTACAGAGCTCCCACTAACCTTCTTGTAGACACAAGACTCATCTTCGTTTCTGATGAAGCCAAACTCTTTGACCACTTCATCAAAACGTCGATTCCAACTCCTAGAAGCTTGCTTCAATCCATAAATGGATCGTTGCAACTTACATACTTTGTTGTCTTGCTTTGGATCTTCAAAACCCTCCGGCTGTATCATATACACGTCCTCGAGGAGATTCCCATAAAGGAATGCTGTTTTGACATCCATCTGCCAAATCTCATAGTCGTAGTATGCTGCAATCGCAAGTAGGATTCGGATGGATTTGGTCATAGCGACTGGTGAAAAGGTTTCATCATAGTCAATACCATGAATCTGTCTGAATCCTTTAGCCACCAATCGGCCCTTATAGGTAATCACATTACCATCCATGTCGATCTTCTTCTTGAAGACCCACTTGCACCCTATGGGCCGCGCCCCATCAGGTGGTTCCACCAAAGTCCATACTTTGTTGGTATACATGGATTCCATCTCGGATCTCATGGATTCAAGCCACTTCTGCGAGTCTGGGCCATTTATGGCCTCCTCATAGGTAGTAGGCTCATCATCTATGAGCATCGTGTCACCGGAATCAGTTACGAGAAGTCCGTACCTCTCGGGTTCCTGGCGCACTCTACTAGATCTACGAAGCTCTTGTGTTACCTGAACAGGTGGATCCACAACTGCTTGTGATTCCTGTTCATGTTCCATAATCGGTTCTGTGATTTGTGGTTCTTGAACTTCTTCAAGTTCTACATTCCTCCCACTTGCTTCTTTAGAGACAAACTCTCTTTCTAGAAACACGCCGGTCCGAGCAACAAACACTTTGTTCTCGGTTGGATTGTAGAAGTAGTATCCCTTAGTTTCCTTAGGGTACCCCACAAATTTACACTTATCCGATTTAGGCCCTAGCTTGTCTGATTGTAAACGTTTTACATAGACATCGCAGCCCCAGATCCTCATGAACGACAGTGTGGGACGCCTCCCACTCCACATCTCATATGGTGTCTTCATGACTGATTTAGATGGAACACGGTTAATGGTAAAAGCTGCACTTAATAGAGCGTAGCCCCAAAACGATAATGGAAGATCGGTTTGACACATCATAGACCGAACCATATCCAATAGGGTTCGATTCCTCCTCTCGGATACGCCATTCCATTGTGGCGTTCCGGGTGGAGTGAGTTGGGAAACAATCCCACACTCTCTAAGATAGTCGTCAAACTCTTGGCTCAAGTATTCTCCTCCACGATCCGATCGTAGAGCCTTGATACTTTTGCCAAGTTGCTTCTCTACTTCATTCTTGAATTCTTTGAACACTTCAAAGGATTCGGATTTTGCCCTCATGAGGTACACAAATCCATATCTACTGTAATCATCAGTAAATGTAATGAAGTAGACATAACCACCCCTGGCAGGCGTGGCAAATGGCCCACACACATCGGTATGTATGAGCGCCAATTGCTCACTAGTCCTTTCACCTTTCTTATTGAAAGGGGACTTTGTCATTTTTCCCAATAAACAAGCCTCACATGTCTCATATGATTCAAAATCAAATGAGTCTAGTAATCCATCCTTATGGAGTCTAGATACACGTTTCTCATTTATGTGGCCTAAACGACAATGCCATAAATAAGCAGGATTTAAATCATTTATTTTAATCCGCTTGGTATTAATGTTGTAGACAGGATTACTTAGATCAAGGACATAAAGTCCATTAAATAATTGCGCACTAAAATAGTGAATATTATTCAAATAAAAGGAACAACAATTGTTCTTTATTGAAATAATAAAACCTTCCTTGTCCAAACAAGAAATAGAAATAATGTTTCTGCTCATAGCAGGCACAAAATAGCAATTATTTAATTCTAAAACTAATCCTGAAGGCAGAGATAGCTCGCAAACGCCTATGGCCAACGCAGCAACCTTTGCTCCATTCCCAACGCGCAGATCTACCTCCCCTTTAGCCAATCTTTTACTTCTCTTTAGATCCTGCATATTTCGGCAAATATGAGATCCACATCCAGTATCCAATACCCATGATGTAGAGACAGTTAAATTGACATCTACAACAAAAATACCTGGTGGTGGTGGAATCACTATTCCGAGCCGTTTGTCCTCCAGATATTTTGGGCAGTTCCTCCTCCAGTGTCCAGGTTGACTATAGTAGTGACATTCACCCTTAGTCACGACCTTGGCAATCCCACCAACAGGCTTAAGGGCTTGTTCCTTGGACTTAGCAACTGACTTGCCTTTGCCCTTGGAGGAAGAGGCAAACTTTTTACCCTTTCCTTTATGCACCATCATAATGGCCTTGCCCTTACCTTTGTTGATGCTCTGTTCAGCCGTCCTCAACATGTTGAGCAAATCTGGCAGTGGTTTAACGATCTCGTTCATGTTATAGTTCATAATGAACTGTCCATAACTCTCGGGCAACGATTGCAACACGAGATCGGTTGCCAACTCTTGGCCGACCGGGAACCCAAGCCGGGCGAGATTCTCCAAGTACCCGATCATTCGGAGTACGTGGGGTCCCACCGGGTCCCCTTTGGCCAGATGACATTTGAACAGTGCCTTTGAGACCTCATACCTCTCTACCCTCGCCTGCTCTTGGAAGAGCTGCTTTAGATGTTCGATCATATCGACAGCATTCATGTTCTCATGTTGCTTCTGAAGCTCAGAGGTCATGGTGCAAAGCATTAGGCAGGCCGCATCATTAGCGTCATCAACACGCTTTTGATACGCCTTTAAGGCAGCAGGTGTCTGATTCTCTGGACCTTCTGGAACTTGCTCCTCTATTGCGTACAGCTTCTTCTCTTGCTTGAGAACAATTCTCAAGTTTCTGTACCAATCGAGAAAGTTGGTTCCTGAGAGCTTGTCCTTCTCAAGGACAGATCGTAGGGAATGTTGTGAACTCGATGAGTTGTTTGCCATTTGGAATTCTACAAAAAGGAAAATACGCAAGTTTTAGTATTTGTGAATTTTTGACTATATTTAATAATGGCTAGTTTATTAAATATAGCTCCCACTATTTTACTACGGATTAATAACCCTCAAGATATTAATGCGGAAAATATCCTTATATTTTCTAGTGGGCCAAGATCCATCTTTTTCATCTCCTTATGAGCTTGCTTTGGCAAGTCACCCATAATTCGATTACTTCTTAGGTAGGAACAATTCCAATTGCATCCCATATGCAACTCTTGGTTCAATTGGGCAAATAACTCCTTATTTATCCATCCATATGAATAATCCCAATTGATTGCCTCTAGGTTTCTTAATCAAATTAATAGCCTAGTTGTGCTCAACCTCTTATCTAAACAATTGCACATTGTTACGTGCCATCGCATTCCATCTTTATGAACCAAGTCGCCATGCTTTGGCACGCACGAACTTGATAAATAAAGATGATAATGAGTGTTTAAATAACGAGAAGGCAAGAACACAATATTTTAAAATTTGAGGGATTTTCAATTCAATTTTAATTATTTTGTTGATCAATATCAACTAATCTATCTATTTGAGTTTGGGCACAACTCCAAATAATAGATCCGGGTTGTCTAATTATCTTATTATCCTAATTGCATGCATCATCCATACACCAACCACACAAATAATAAGACAATAAATAAACAACCACAAAACAGAAATTAAACGTGATGTGGATATGGCCTTTTCTAGACTAAGATAATTCCAAGCCAATGGAATTATCTATGAACCCTAAACAAACACATCTCCATGCGTCTTGATCTTTTGGTCCATCCTTCATAGTCATGTGGTGTGCTCCATGCTCCATGCTCCATCTTTTGTGGCTCCTTTGGCTTTGGGCTTCTTTTCTTCAATCTTGGCTAACAATCTAATTTATCTAGCACTATCTAATATCTATACTAAATAAAATAAATCTCACAAGTTGAGAGAAAAAAAATGGCACGCAGGCCATAAAACCCTAATTAATTATTACAATTAATTGATCAGCTCGCAGGCCGTAAAACCAAACCACAAAATTAAACATCCACATCAAACCACATCCTAAGGCCATATCCAATCACCATGCGATTTGCACATAAACAGTTAAAATCCAATTTTAACGCGCTTGGTCAATTTTAATTGATTTTAGGATTTCTAGGGTTAAAACGGTCCATGGGCCCAACAATCCAATTGCCCGGGCCCAAATAAGTGAACCATAAAGCCCTAGGGGCGGCCCGGCCCAAAACCCGCAAGCTAGGCCCGCGGGTTAGGGCCGCCCGCCCCCTTAGGGCGCCAAGCTTGGGCGGCAAGCAAGGGGGGGGCGGCTCCCTAGGGGCCGAACCTTCCTTGTGGAGGTTGTTTCCAAAACAACCTCCTTGCTTGGAGCCCAAGTTTGGTTGTTTCCTTGTTGTGGGAGAACTCCTTCTTCCCCAAGGATGCCCAAACCCTAGATCTAAGATCCTAAAATTTCTCAAACTCACCAATTTATGCATCCAATGCAATAATTGGGTCTTGTTATGATTAATTCTTTGACAAATTGCATCCCATGCTTGATTTGTCTTGTTTTACGCGATTAACAACAAATTAAGGTGTAAAACAACAAGAATGTAACACATAAACTACGTTTATGCTCTATGACCTGTGGCTCTGATACCACTGTAGGGTTTTGATTCATGGATCGCGCAAACGGAAGCATAATCAAACAAACAACCATGCAAAACCCTCCAAGGATCACAAGTCTAGATGCATAACGATAGTAAAGGTAAGAAATCATAAACACACCTTTGGGTTCTCCTTGATGACTTCAAACGCGAATAGTGTCACGTTCTCTATAGTTGATCCACGCCTAGAGTTGATCCTAGATCTCCAATCACCTTGGTGCTAGCCCGGATTGAAAGGAGGGTGAAGAAATCACGCAAAACGAGGCACCAAAAGGGGCTCGGCCCTTTGTGGCGTCGGGGACAAGGGGGCGGCGGCAAAGGGGGCGGCGTCCCTCTTTGTGGCTTGCTCTCTCTCTCCTTTGTTCTCTCCTACTCTTGTTATGTTCTCTCTAGAGCATCAGTGTGTAGGGAAGGAAGGAGGAGAGTCCTTTATATAGTCCAACAACTCCTTGTTAACTACCTAAAGGACTTATTCTAGTCCTACTAGAATTCAATTTAGTCCCTTCCTTGCAAATTAGTCCCTACTAAGTTTGCAAGGGTTTGCAAAGTGATCCTTCTAATTAATTAATCCAATTAATTAATTCCATAATCTAGTACAACTCTATATAGCGTGTGACCCCATAGGTTCTATCTAGTTGGTAGCAACTATTTGCTAATATGGAGCGGTTTCTAGCAAAACATCCATTCTAGCCAACTAATAGAATAGTCATCTAGACAACCTTGTACAAGTAATTGTCTCATCCCTTTGCCTCCATATCCGGATTGGACACGAGACATACAAGTCACACTCGTATATCCAATCCCTAGTTTCTCGATCCATGGAATAGCCTTATTCGTGCAAATAACATCAATATCCCATATATTGATTTATTTGAGTCTGGCCAGACATTCTATAAGCACTATCCTCGAGTGGCCTTGGATATTTGCTCCCGTTATGTGGGAGGGGCAAATCCTCTCTACGTCCACTACGATCTCTAAGCTTGCTTCTCATTGTATCCAGTACACGCCTTTATAACTACCCAGTTACGGTGTAGCGTTTAACGCTACCAAGATCACAATGATCCACAACTAGAATATCTAGTGACTTCAAGTCTAAGGATGACAATACCATTGTACCCGAGAAGCACTTGTGACTCAACATAACGTGTATGTAGCCTTCTCGGTAATGGGTCAATCCAGTGCAACATTCCGTAATGCACACCTATGTGTTGGATCGTGATATCTCCATATCAATCCAACCCCATACTAGTCTATAGATGATTGTCCCATTTAATCATTATACTTGACTAGGGATATTTAAGATAAACAACACAATTGTAAATCTAAGGACTTCATTATATTAAATATCCAATAAATAATAAATGAATTTCTAGCCAATTACAAATTCATACTAAACTAGATTGCCTCTAGGGCATCTATTCCAACAATCGTGTGGTATAATCTCTTGTCATATTTTTTGATTAGACACATGGCATGAAGTGTCACCTTTTTATATCCAATTTATAGTTTCTCGATTCCCTGAGTAGACTTAGACACACAAATGACATCAATGTCTCATGTTGACTCATTTGAGCAAAACATTCATTTTCTTAAGTCTCAGTCATCGAGTGGCCATGAATATTGACTCATGTTATAGGAGGGAAAAATTATATTTACTTTGCTAACATCCCTCAGCATGTTTCATAATATGTCCAATTACCGCCTTAATAATCACCTTGTTATAGAGTGATGTTAGACGATATTAAAACATGTCACTCCACATCTAGAAAATGTAATGACTTTAAGTCATATGATCACAACACCAGTGTCACTATGAGAAGCACTTGTGACACTCGCATAACACACATGTAGTGTTCTCGTGGAGGTTCAATCAAGTACACCATTACTCTGAATGTGTACCCATGTGTTAGACTTGATATCTCATATCAATCTAGCCACATACTAGTCTCGATGCATTACAGTTTTCCTCATTAATAATTATACTAGACCAGGGATATTTAAAAATACATTACAACTTCATTATATTAACATATCATCATATAAATAACAAAACGAAGAAAATGCCTTAGTAAATTAAATTACGTGATAAGATTGCCTCTAGGAAAGACACCAACAGTCTCTCACTTGCACTAGAGCCAATCCGATGCATCACGCATGCATACAGATCTAGTGTGGACCTCATGCTTACAATGGGAAAAGGGTTTGGTGAGTGGGTCTGCAAAATTGTCATTTGTTGGTACTTTGCATATCTTCACATCTCCTCTATCGATGATCTCTTAAATGATTAGAGTCTCCGAAGTATATGATTAGACCACTGATGAGATATGGGTTCCTTACCTTATGAGATCGTACCATTGTTGTCATAATATAGTGCTATTGGTCCACAATACTAGGGAGAACTTCAAGTTCAATAGTGAACATCTTGATGCAAATCGCCTCCTTTGATGCATTGAACGCAGCAATACACTCAGCGTCTACGGTAGAATAAGCAATTGTATCTTGGTTCGAACTTATCCAACTCACAGCTCCTCCATTAAGGGACAACACAAAACCTGACTGTGATTCCATCTATGTTGGTTCGGAAGCTCGCATATGTGTAACATTTTATAGTGAGGACTTCCTCTCCTCCATATGTCAAGAATTCTTCCTTAGTCATTCTCAAGTAATTAATAATATTTTTGACAGCTCTCAAGTGACTCTCACTTGGATATGACTGGTACCTACTTGTCATGCTGAAAGCATATGACACATTTGGTTTAGTACATAACATGATGTACATGATAGATTCAATTGCCGAGGCATAATGAATCTTCATCATACGAACTTTCTCAATCTGAGAGGAAGTACAATTAGCTTTCAAAAGACCGAATCCATTCTTAGAATCTTGCATGTTGAACCGTTTCAACACCTTGTAAATATATGTACATTTAGGCCGAACAACCTTCTTGATCTATCTCTATAGATCTTTACACTAAGTATTTATGTTGCATTGCCTAAGTATTTCATTGAGTAACAATTTCCTAGCCAATCTTTAACTGATTGCAAAGTCAGGACGTCATTCCGAATGAGTAGTATGTCATCCACATACAAGACCAGAAATACGATTGTGCTCCCACTAACCTTCTTGTAAACACAAGATTAATTTTCATTCTTGATAAAACAAATTACTTGATTGCATCATCATATTAAAGATTACAACTCCGAGAACCTTGCTTCACTCCGTAAATAGATCCCTGCAACTTACACACATTTTCTTCATGCTCCGTTGAGAAAGTTTCCATAAAGAAACACTGTTTTGACATCCATCTGCCAAATCTCATAATCATGATAAGCAGCAATTTCAAGCGAAGCATTGAAACTGCCAAAAATGTTTCATGATAGTCCGTACCATGAACTTGCTTGAAACCTTTAGCTATAATTTGACAATTTGGTCTCACGGTATATATCAAATTTGATTTAATAATAGGAACACATTTTATCTCAACCATAATAACAATAATAACGAATTAATAGATATTAACAATAATTTTTCCACTGTCCAAAAACTGGGTAGCGAAGAAACAATTTTTTTTTTTGTAAAACAATAATATCTATAATTATAACAATATAATAAGAGCAAAATACACTTTGACCCACTATTTATAGACACAACGACGCATTACCCCTGAATTTAGGATAAAACAAAACGCACTGCCCCTATAACTAACTCCTCGAGTGAAGAGACAACTTCACCCTTAACACTGCAACAAAAGTAAAGCACAATCTCCGCTAACTCTCTCTGTGACTGAGGTTTCATTTCTACCATATCCGCAAACCCAACCATTGTCGTTAACATTGGCGCCCCTAGGACTTCTACCTTCCTCTCTCTCCCTGAATCTCCAACATCATCATCTCCATACAAACCCTTGTTGAGAGGAAGATGAGGGGGCTTTTGTTCCCTCTCCCTGGAGGGTTTTTCTTAATCTCCCGTTTCCTCTTAAGGGTTTTAAATAATCAATTTCTTTTTCTTCTCCCCTTTACCCTTCCCGTTAGACTGTCCATAATTGTGGCCTTCCCCGGCCTCACCCACCTGTCCCAACTTACCCCAGTATTAATCTTCTTAATATTTACAATCCTATCCGAATATCTACAACAGTTAAAACACTATTCCTCCCCTCTTATTATACTTTAATGTATATACACCAATATATTCATATTGCATATAAAAACACTTAGCGCCCCTTTGTTTAGTAAAAAATACACATACAAGCCCCTTTTTTTACTAATTGTACAATTATTTTTTGAGAAATATCCAAAACATACAATCTTAATTAATGACATAATAAATGTTACATATAAAATGTAAAAGACTCTTGTATTTAGGAAAAGTAACACCTAGAACCATTTGTTTTCGTTACACCAAATTGTAATGCATCTATCTTTGTAAGATTTATATTAAAAATTTGATTTTATTTTCGCTGAAACATTAAGCATAGCACATAATCACTTAGCACATTATCATTCCAAACATAGCACTTAATCGCTTATAAGCTAAAAGGTACTAATCTTATCAATGCAAGATGAGCTAACTTCCAACATACCATATACTTTAGAGCCTTGAAAGTCTTATAGATGCATATGAGATGTATAAGGCGGCACATGAATGCAATATGACATATAATGAACTAACACATAACTTACATACACTAGCTTTAAGAAAATTTTATGAACTTTTAAATTATGCTTATAAGCAAAGCGTAACTATCGCTAGTACAAAAATTCATAGGTGACTCAAAATAATTATTTAGGACCACCATATATAAAGAGTTTACTAATAACATATGAAAATATCAAAAATTTTGAAAACTTTTAAGTATTTTTAAACATTATCTTTCAGAGATGTTTAGGTATAAAACAGAGGATGAAAAGCGGTCTTGGTAATAAATTCATAAAATATTCATAGTAATTCCAAATATTATAAATTTTAACTGGAAGTAAATAACACCCCTGTGAACAACATATCCAAATTTTTTAACCATTCGATTAGTATAAGTACATGAAAAAAATGAAAGTCTTATCTGGTATGGGTTGGACAGATTGTAAAAACAGTCCAAGTTTTTGGCCAATTAAAAATTAAGTGCAAGTCCAATGACTCTGAACTTTTTACTTTAGAAGCATCATATAAAAATTCACAAACCATGAAGTTTTAGTAATTTTATGAAATAATTAAGTATTTTTCTCAATTTTATGAAAATCAGCTCAAAACATGAGTTTGATGGTTTTGTATAGTTCAAAACTTGTTGCATGCAAGAAATTTTCTTCCAAGATCTGCAATTGGACAATCAAAATATCTGAAGCATATACATATATACCCAACAACTCAATTTTATACTTGCATGTGTGAAAATCATGAAGATGATGATGAATCAAGAACATGCAATCACAAATTCACCATGCTAACATACAAATGAGATGGTCAATGCTAAGATTGCATCTTAAAAATGATGATCCACTAACATGCAACTAAAGATTTGCCATGGAATCACTAGAAGGAGGAGTGAATGAACAAAATCATGATGTAAATGCAAAGATGAAGAACTTACTCCTCACTTTCATGATTTTCTTGAAGTGGGTTTGAAGAAGTGATGAATAGTAGCTCCTAGATGCTTCAATCTTGAAGAAAATGCTCAAAACTTGCTCCCCAGTTGATATACTAATACCCAATATGGGTTTTCTACACTTAGAACCTCAAAAAGTTGATTTTTGGACCATGTTTGTGGAGGGTCAAGAACAAAACCGGGAATGAGATGAAGGAGAGAGGAATGAAAGCTTGAGGAACTTCATAGAGAGAGAAAAATGGGGAGGAAAATAATGGGAAAAATGCATGTTATTCTTATATATCCTCAAAATAATTGAGTGTGGTGGTCACACCAAAATAAGTGGAAACTAGTATGTTTTGAATCATGTAATGCACACTATCTATTTCATATTGATGCAAGTATCTGATGTATCCAAAAAATTCAACTAAAATCTAATACTATATTTTATTTGTCATACAAATATTGCACAAAAGACCTTAAACTTTGTGTAAAAGACATTATAGTTTACATGAAACAAACATACAACTTGATTTCTAGTTTACTTGTATAACTGTTACTTAACTAAATTCTAGCATAATTAACACAATATTTACCTAAACACTCAATTAAGTAATACTAACATCACTTAAAAAGTTAAACATGTAACTTAAATATGAGGGTTAGTACACAAGGATTGAATATCAATACCCTATTCGGGTATGAAGAACAATAAAGAACATTATGAAGAACAGTAAAGAATACTATGAGGAATAGCGAAGAACACTAAATTTAGATTGTGTTGGGTGTCAGGAACAAGCATGAACGCTAAAACCAGATTGGGTTGCTAATCTGATTTCAAAACATGAAGTGAAGAATAAGAATCTTTAACCTTATTGTCTTTAGAGTGACTGAACTGCTTGAGTGATGCTGTCAAGAATCTGATCGAAAACCTGAACTAGCTGCTGAGAATTCTCTCCGTGGCTCATAAGACTTCGATAGCAAAAATGGTGGAAAAATAATAATCTTTATGGTGGAGGGGTTTATATAGGATCTCTAAGAGTTGCGACTCTTCAGACTTGCTGAATTGGCGTTACCTAAAAAAAACGGAAAAATTTGCGACCTATTAGATCATTTCGAATCATTCTTGCCTCAAAAATCGGCGAAAATATGCGGATGGCGTCTGATTAGCTTCGCAACGGCCACACTCTATTAAAGACTATTCGAATTTACAGGAACATAGGCAATCATGGATACTTTTGGGGGCTAGGGTTTTTGAACATTATTCGAACTGATACGAGGATCCGCGTGGGACCACGCACGGATGGTTTTGCGCGTTTACACAACGACGCGCGTCGTATACGCGCAAAAGGGGGCTTATGTAGATAGTGCATTCTGAGCAGATCAACCACCGTCCACGTGGCAGTCATCTAGCGCATCTGATGGTACTCCATACACACCCTATCATTACTTCACACTTATTCATATGGGGGGCTGCGAGATAGGGTCGCCCGCGATAATAACCACACGGGAGTTTTAGGGACTTAGTGGCTTGGAGGCTAGAGTAAGGAACATCGCGCGAGAGCAACAACCACGCTCGCGCGCGACCCTTCGTAACTGTCTGAGAGATTTAAGATCTACGTGTCCCATAAATGCGGTCGATCTCATAACGGTCCCCTACTTATGCGGATGAGTTTGTAACGTGTCCTATATATACGGTCGAACGTGCATTTACAAGGCTAACATTAAGCCGCCATTAATGGGGACATTAACCCCTCATAACGGTCACTTCCCTACTATATATAGGAACGTTAGCCTTCTATGGAAACTTCTTCAATATCTTAGCCAATTTGTTATACTGTCTCTCTCTCAAGAGCTGTTAGCAAGTTCTTACTCTTTCCCTACGCCAACCTACAAACTCTCTGTGTCTCCACTCTTGTTCTTGTTCTGTTTCTCTATTACAGGTGTACACTTGGATCTCTTCCCATAATTTTCTTGTACACAGCCTTGTTTGACAATGCTTCCATGTTCAAGTTGGAAAATGAACACGGAAGAAGCAAGACAAAGATTAGAAAGACGCCGCCAAGCGCAACGCTTGAGAAGAGCATCACGTACCAATGACGAATGAGAACAAGAATTTTTATGGCATAGACAACAACAATTACAAGGTTACCGCTGCAGCATTTTCACCACCCTTTTAGCCATATGTATACCTACTTGAAGAATTTTAAGATATATTTTTCTTCTTATAATTTTTGCACGTATTATTGATCAAGCATGCAAATACCGGGTAAGAGATACACATTTTGTTAATATTGCAACCGCACATATTTTTTAATGCACATATTAATATTTATTGTTCAGAATTATAGTGTTCATAAGGCCTGTCGCAAGAAAAGGGATGGTGCATTATTGTACATATAATTTCGTTAAAGAATTCCACCTGGAATTTTGGAACTCAACAACCTCTCTTTTCTTTGACTTAATTAACTGGATCTTATTGTGGTCAGTGCTTTGAGCTTTATGACATTTTCTTCCCAAAATTTATGCGCTAACATCATGTTCTTTACGAATAAAATTGACACTTATATTTTGTGTCTAAGTTAATTTGTTCTTACATGAGAAAACTAATCATATTTTTTAAGGCCTTGGGTTTTGTCTGATGCGTTACCAACTCATAATATTTTCAGCGTAAATGAATTCCTCATGTGTTGGTGCACACACAACGAGTGTGCCATGTATACTAGTTACCAATAAGTCATTATCTCTATACTCGCTGAAATTTCATGAAATTATCAAACTTTTTGTTGAAATCAAGTATGTTTATTAGGAGGCTGCTTGTACTTTGTTGTTGAATGTGTTTTTGTTTTGTTTACTCATTCAACGTCTAAGGTAAGGCTACTTTTTTTTTTTGAGCCATGGTCATATTTTGACCTCATCTGACCATTACTGAATGAGATTGTGTTCGTTAGAAATCATGTTGGTGTTGTTGTGATCGTTGAATCTTATTTATGTTTTCATTATAGTGTAGCTGTAGTTTTGGTTTCTAAACTGGTAGCAACTAGGTTTTAGATGTTTGTGTTTTGGACTTTTGATCTAATTAGGATCTCATAAGGGAAAAAAATGAAATGGAGGGTAAACTTGTCATTTTAACATACATCATATAGTTTAAAAATCACTACCAAACACATTTTTTCAATCTTTAAACCGGTTTAAAAACCATCACCAAACACACTGATTTAAACAAAATCTCTGAAAAATCAAAAGTTTTCCACCACCATCTAAAAACTAATTTTTCCACCAGAGTCAATTCTACCAAACCCACCCAAATTAAAATTGATGATTTTTGTACCTTAAGTACCAAAAATTATCTGTTTCTACAAAAGAATACTAAACTACCACCACTTCAGAAAACTCATCTTCGTCTAGATGTTTATCTAAAGCCTCATTATCGTCTTGAGTTCTCTCAGCTAGTAAAGTAATGAAGCCAAGAGAAGATTTTGAAGTTTTAACTCCATAAATCTATAAATAGAATCGTAGTTTTCAGATCGTTACTTGTAAAAAGAAGGTTATGGCAGCCTAAAAAACTCATGAGTATTTTCATTTTGTTTTAATAAAATTGATATTTATTTCATATCTTCAACTGCAAATAGAGGTTTGTACACTAGAAAAACTGATTTTTGAAACTTTGATTGCAGTGGAATGCAAGATCAAACAATATTTGACAACACTAAACAAGTTGTGTTTGCGGTATCAATTATCATAAATTTTGAAACTGGTAATTATAATCAGTTGTCTTTCAAACTTTTTTTTAGGGGTTCAGCCTTTTCTTTTCTTTTCTTTTCTTTTCTTTTCTTTTCTTTTCTTTCCTTCTTTTTTTTTGCAATATTAAAGAACTTCAATAGGTAGATGTTAAGCATACATCCATGAACAAGTCCAAAACAACATGACCAAAGCAAACAAACCGAACATCCAAAAATAGATACAGGGCCAAAACAAGGCTAAAATACATCCAAACTAAAGGCAACCATCCAGTCCAAACCAAACAACCAAGGCAAAGACAAACTCTAATTCATAATAAAAGGGACAATAGCATCAACATTCACTGAAGATTCTGGCTGAGGGGGAAGGATCACATCATCAACAACTGGGGCTGAAGGAGAGGAGCTGGGAGCAGCACTGAAACCAACTGGGACATTCACAGGATCAACAAATGCAGCTTGTGAAGTCGTCTCAAACACTGGCAATCCAGAAGAAGAGAAGGCCAATGGAGGGAGAACAGCAAGAGGCAATGCTTCATACACGGCCTCCAAATAAGACTTGGCCGGAAACTGAGAATGAGCATTGACCCAAGAAGAAGACTCATGATCCACTGCAACCTCCACCAAACCTGGGAATTCTGAAGTTAAAATCATAAAGTACTAGGATTAGAGATATAAGAAGATTTAATTGCATAAATGAGATCCCGGGCCTGATAAAACATCTGATGAATAGTGTGTTTCTCCTTGTTGCATATCAAGTGACTCCTTGCAAGCCAAATAGTCCACAAAATGGCTGGGGGCCAATACCAATTAGGACCAGCTTGCAAAGCCTTCCTGTTTCTTAACCAACTCTTAATCCAATAATTAATATCAATAGTATTATTAGAGGGGAAAAAGTAGTGAGCCATGTGCCATAGACCTTGAGCCCTTGGGCAGTGAATAAAAAGATGCGTGGAAGTTTCAATATGCATGTTACAATAAGAACATAGAGGATTACAGTTACTAATTGATTGTGAAGGTTATCAAGGGTAGGAAGGGAGTCAGTAAGGATTCTCCAAAGAAGACAGGCTATATTGTTTGGGAGACCACTTTTCCAAAGTTTAGACCAATTTAAATTTAGACTAGTAGAGTTGAATTGTATCTTAGAAGATGATAAATTAGGAGATGAGTTATTATAATTAAGGAGAGAGTAGACAGATGACACTGTGAAGAATCCATTGGAGGAGGCATTCCAAAAGGGGGTATCTAAGCCAAGTAGGGAAAATATGCTACAAAGTAGCTGCGGGCCAACGATTCATACCATCAATATTTGTATCCAAGAGCTGAGAGACTCTTTTGAATCTTTTAGAAGGATCAAAATAAGATCTTACTAACGAAAATAAACCAATAGAATGTACAATAACTAACGGCCTACTAACGATACATACAAGCTTAATAATAAAGCAAGAGGCAAAAATTTCTGATAATGTCATTCACATCGACAAAACTGGAACAAAAGCTTACTAAACGTACAAAATTTTGGCTTAATAATCATAAAAAAATTCCAAGTATTGTATGTTAGTAACTTTATACTTGTATACATTTACAAGTTTCTGGTAAATGAAAAAAGAACATAAGTGACTGAACTGTTATGTTTTCGTGATTCAAGCTCCTAGCTTACTCTTGGCCGAAGCAGAGAAAGCAAGAAGAAGAACGAAGTAGCATTGGGAAGGTTCTGTTGATGTTCGTGCGAAGAGCACATGTCTTCGTGCGAAGAAAATGTGTCTGGGGCGGTTTTGTTTCTTCCTTGTTCAATTTTGGAATGTTTCTTCGTTTCTTTGGGAACAAGTCAGCATACTAGGCATATATAAGGACCTAGGATCGATACTTACATTATGTGGTTGATTGTAATTGAGTTCTCATCAATACATTGGTTCGTTTTGGAAGTGGATGTAACTAGCCTCAAAACTAGTGAACCACGTTAATTCTTGTGTTGTTCTTCATCGTATTCTTTCGTCCCATCCCCCTTCTTGTGCTTCCGCATCATTTTCTAGCAAGTGGTATAAGAGCCTGGTTGTTGGATCTCGAGTTTGTGAGGAGTGATGTTGAATATGATGAAGATTGATCGTTTTGATGGGAAGAATGAGTTTAGCTTGTCACAAATCAAGATGCGTGCTTTATTGAAGCAACAAGATCTTTGTTTGCCACTAGCTAACAACATTGACTAGACCACATCAGAGTATGTGAAGATGGAGGAGAAGGCGCATTTGACGATCATATTTTGCCTCGCGAACGACGTGATTACTCGAGTTTCAGATCAGACCTCGGTAGCTAGCTTATGTAAGAAGTTGGAGGATCTCTACGCGAAGAAATTCGTGGCCAACAAGCTTATTTTGAAGCGGCCGCTATTCGGTCCTCGGATGGATGAAGTTACATATATTCGTGATCATCTAAACAATCTCAACACTATTTTGCTTGAATTACGCAATAGTGACGAGTCTGTGAGTGATTTTGATGCAGCCTTGATATTTTTGGTGTCTCTACCTCTTTCTTTTGAGGGTTTCTTCCAATTTTTTGTTGTTGGGAAGTAGACGATAACCCTAGAGGAATTTTGTTCGGTGTTGCACACAAAGGAATTGAGTCACAAGGCGTTAAAGTTTGAATATCACGTTGATGACTCATTCATGGTCAAAGGAGGAAAGGGTAAGGGTGGACATCAGAACTATGATAGATCCGACTTACCATTGGGCCTTTGTGCATTTCTTTTGTGAGAATGGTCATTGGAAGCGGAATTTTCCCAAGAACAAAGGATCTGCATGATTTGCTGCAGTTTAAGGTGGTGGGCAACGTTCGAGGACGAATTTTTTCTCTAGGTCTCGTGTGCAAGCTTGGGCTCCATGCGTAGGAGCATGGGCATCTGTTTGTGAAATGCGGGTTGGTTAGTTGATTGGCGGCGTGTTATTGTGCATTCATTGATTGTTGGCATGTAATTGGGTGTGTTTTGGTACTTAAGCGGCGCAATTGGCATGACTTGTTTGATAGGACCTTCTGTCACAAAGTGTCATTGGCGTGACGATTGTGGAGATGCATTATGTCATGGTGCATTGGTGGTGCGTTGATTGGGACACACAAGTCTCTGTATTTGTTGAGACGTGAAGACGCGCTTTTTGTGGCGCATAGTGGATGTATTCCAATACCGTAAATTTGGGAATATATTCTATCGAGTGATTGGATTGATGAGAGCATTGGGTTGGTTGCTACGGAACTTGAATCAAGGTGGATATTTGTTATGTTTTGTTGATTCAAGCTCCTAACTAACTCTTGGACGAAGCGGCAAAGCAATTGGCGAAGCGAGGAAGAAGAACGAAGCATCATTTGGAAGGTTTTGTTGCTGTTCGTGCGAATACCTTTGCGCGAAGACACTGTGTCTGGGGCGGTTTCGTTGCTTATTTGTTTAATTTTGGAATGTTTCTTCGTTTCTTTGGGCACAAGTAAGTATCATAGGCCTATATAATGACCTAGGGTCGAGACTTACATTGTTTGGTTGATTGTAATTGAGTTCTCATCAATAAATTGGTTTGTCTTGGCCGTGGATGTAGCAAGCCTCAAAACTAGTGAACCACGTTAATTCTCGTGTTGTTCGTCATCGTATTCTTTCTTCTCATCACCCCTCTTGTTATTCAACATCGTTTCTAACATGAACTGTAGTCATCACTTTGCATAATCGCAAATTGTAGGTCTATTGGCTGCTATAAAAACGTTGGCAGCATCTAGGGTGCATATACGTTGTAGAGTTTTGATACAAATCACGTAGCAGAATAAACAAAATAAATATCCGTTCAGGACCCTCCAAGGATCACCAGTCTAATTCACAACGATGGTAAAGGTTGGAACATCAAGTACCTTGTTTGTCTCCTTTGATGACTTCACGTGAAATAGTGTCCACGTCTTTATGAAAATTCCACTCCTAGGATTGACCCCGGATACTCCACGCCTTTGTGCTAGCTAGGGAAGGAGGAAGAAGAAGAAGATCATGCAAAACGAGACCAAAATTGGCCATGCCTCTATGGCCGACGGAGAGAGGGGCGGAGGTGGGGGGAGTCCGTTCGGCCTCCCTTGTTTTCTCTCTCATTGCTTTGTTCTCTCTCTTTCTTGTGTGATAACAATTATGACACTTATGAGAAAATAAGCTAGGAGCCTCTTTACAAAGTCTAACAACTACTTGTTAACTACGTATTAGCCCCTCTCCTAATCATGTCCTTACATGGATTAGTTCACCTTGAAAATTAGTCATACTAAGTTTGCAAGTAGTTGCGTATTGATCATTCTATTTAATTAATCATATTAATTAATTCCCAAGTTCGGTTAAATCCATAGGGAGTGTGACCCCATAGATTTCTACTTAGTTGGTAGTAACTATTACTAACATAGAGCGACCCCTGGCAAGACATCTATGCAACCCAACTAAAACAAATAGTTAATAATTCGACAAACCTTGTGACCAATGTTACCGTATTGTATTATCCCTTTGTCTCCATATCTTAATTGGACACGAGACATCAAGTCACACTCGTATATCCAATCCATAGTTTCTCGATCCTGGGGATAGTCTTATCCATAAAGATAACATCAATATCCTATAATGAATCAAATGAATTTTGTTATCGCGACTGGGGAGAAGGTTTCATCATAGTCAATACCATGAATATTTCTGAATCCTTTTTTCACCAATCGGCCCTTATAGGAAATCACATTGCCATCCATTTTGGTCTTCTTCTTGATGACCCACTTGCACCCTTGGGGCGAGCCCTTTGGGGGGGGGGGGGTTTACCAAATTCCATACTTTGTTGGTATACATGGATTCCATCTCGAATCTCATGGATTCATCCGACTTTTGGGAGTCCGTCCATTTCACAGCCTCTCCATAGGTGGTATGCTCATCATCTACGAGCACGCGTCACCAGGATGAGTAACGAGAAATCCATACCTCTCTTGCTCCTGGCGCACTCTACTCGACTATGAAGTTCTTGTGTTACCTGATCAGGTTCCTCCACAACATCTTACGGTTCCTGTTCATGTTTCATGGTGGATTAGTGGTTTGTGGTTCTTGAATCTCTTCAAGCTCTATTGTTCTCCCACTTACTCCTTTAGAGACAAACTCTCTTTCTAGGAACACGCCAGTCCGAGCAAAAACTCATTTTTTCTTGGTAGGATTGTAGAAATAATACCCTTTCGTTTCGTTAGGATATCCCACAAACTTACACTTATCCGAATTGGGCCCGAGCTTCTCTGTTTGTAAAAGTTTTACATACACATCGCAGCCCCAAATCTTCATGAACGACAGTCTGAGACGCCTCCCACTCCACATCTCATATGGAGTCTTCATGACAGATTTACATGGAACACGGTTAAGGGTGAAAGTTGCATAATAGAGCGTGCCCCCAAAAAAATAACGGAAGATCTTTTTGACACATCATAGATCAAACCATGTCCAATAGGGTTCGATTCCTCCTCTCGGACACACCATTTCACTGTGGCGTTCCGGGTGGAGTGATTTGGGACAAGATCCCACACTCTCTAAGATAGTCGCCAAAGTCTTGGCTTAAGTATTCTCCCCCACGATCCGATCGAAGAGCCTTAATACTCTTGCCAAGTTGCTTCTCTACTTCACTCTTGAATTCTTTGAAATTTTCAATGGATTCAGATTTGGCCTCATCAGGTATACAAATTTATATCTACTGAAATCATCAGTAAATGTTATGAAATAAAGATATCCACCTCTGACATGCATGGAAAATCGCCCACACACATCAGTATGCACGAGAGCCAATTGCTCACTAGTCCTCTATCCTTTCTTGTTGAAAGAGAACTTTTTCATTTTTCCCAATAAACAAGATTCACATGTCACATATGATTCACAATCAAATGAGTCTAGGAATCCATCCTTATGGAGCCTATATATGCGTTTCTAATTTATATGGCCTAAACGACAATGTCGTAAGTAAGTAGGAATTAAATCATTAGTTTCAATCCTCTTATTATTTATGTTATAGACAGGATTATTTAGATCAAGGATATACAATCCATTAGATAACTACAATAGTGCATACTATCAAAATAAATGGAGCAACATTTGTCCTTTATTGAAATAGTAAAACCTTTCTTGTCCAAACAAGAATTGAAATAATGTTTCTGCTCATAGCAGGCGCAAAATAGCAATTATCTAATTCTAAACTAATCATGAAGGCAAAGACAGCTCGTACACGCCAACTGCCAATGCAGCAACCTTTGCTCCATTTCCTACGCACAGGTATATCTCCCCTTTAGCAAATCTACAACTTCTCTTTATAGATCCTGCACATTTGGACAAATGTGAGATCCACATCCAGTGTCCATTACCCAAGATGAAGAGTATGTTAAATTGACATCTATAACAAAAATAACTGGTGGTGGTGGAATCACTAATCCAAGCCTTTTATCCTCTAGATACTTTGGGCAGTTCCTCTTCCAGTGTCCAGGCAGACTGCAGTAGTGACACTCACCCATAATCAAGCCCTTGGAAACGCCAACAGCAGGTTTAAGGGCAACTTCCTTGCAGATTGCAACTGACTTTCCTTTCCCTTTGGAGGTAGAGGCAACTCCCTTGTCTGATTTACGCAATTCACGTGTCCATTCCATGTATTTTTCGAGACCCATCCGACCTAAACTGTCGTCATGAGCATCCCTCCACGGCGTGAAAGGGGGACTAGAAAGAAATTCCAAAAGAGCAAGCAATAAAAATACAACAAAAAAAGAGGGAGCAAAAAGAGGGATGCAACACGAGGACTTCCCAGGGGGTCATCCATCCAAGTACTACTCTCCTCAAGCACGCTTAAGTGCAGAGTTCTGATGGGATCCGGTGCATTAGTGCTGGTATGATCGCATCCGAAAGACGAGCGTCAATTTCTTTACATAACCCGTACCGACACCATTCCGAAGAAGCCCAAGCTTCAAATTTCGTCGTACCTTTTTGGTCGATTGTCGGATTTACGCAATTCTCGTGCCCATTTCGTGTAGTTTTTCGAGACCCATCAGACCTAAGCTTCCCTAGGCGCCCATGACACATCCATTCTGAGCCAAAAAGTCCAAACTTCAAAACGCTGTAAATTTTCACTCAGTTGTCCGATTTACACAATTCACGTGTCGATTCCATGTATTTTTTGGAGACCCATCCGACCCAAACTGCCGTCACGAGCATACCTCCCCGGCGTGAAAGGGGGGCTAGACGAAAGAAATGCCAAAAAAACAAGCAAGAAAAATACAACAAAAAAAAGAGGGATGCAACACGAGGACTTCCAAGGGGGTCACCCATCCTAGTAATACTCTAGCCCAAGCACGCTACCCATCCTAGTTCTACTCTCGCCCAAGTACACTTAATTGCGGAGTTCTGATGGGATTGGGTGCATTAGTGCTGGTATGATCACATCCGAAATACAAGCGTCAATTTCTTTACATAACCCGTACCGACACCATTCCGAAGAAGCCCAAGCTTCAAAATGTCGTACCTTTTTGCTCGATTGTCCGATTTACGCAATTCTCGTGCCCATTCCGTGTAGTTTTTCGAGACCCATAATAGCTAAGCTTCCCTAGGCGCCCATGACTCATCCCTTCTGAGCCAAAAAGTCCAAAATTCAAAACGTTGTAACTTTTCACTCGATCGTCCGATTTACGCAATTCACGTGTCCATTCCATGTATTTTTTCGAGACCCATCGGACTCAAACTACCGTCACGAGCATCCCTCCCCGACGTGAAAGGGGACTAGACGAAAGAAATGCCAAAAAAGAAAACAAGAAAAATACAACAACAAAAAAAGAAGGAGCAAAAAGAGGGATGCAACACGAGGACTTCCCAGGGGGTCACCCATCCTAGTACTATTCTCGCCCAAGCACAACGGAGTTTTGATGGGATCCGGTGCATTAGTGCTGGTATGATCGCATCCGAAAGACAAGCGTCATTTTCTTTACATAACCCGTACGGACACCGTTCTGAAGAAACCCAAGCTTCATATAGCCGTACCTTTTTGCTCGATTGTCCGATTTACGCAATTCTTGTGCCCATTCCGTGTAGTTTTTCGAGACCCATCTGACCTAAGCTTCCCTAGGCGCCCATGACGCATCCCTTCTGAGCCAAAAATTCCAAACGTCGAAACGCTGTAACTTTTCACTCGGTTGTCCGGTTTACGCAATTCACGTGTCCATTCCATGTATTTTTTCGAGACCCATCCGACCCAAACAACCGTCACAAGCATCCCTCCCCGGCGTGAAAGGGGGTCTAGACGAAATAAATGCCAAAAAATCAAGCAAATAAGATACAACAACAAAAAAAGAGGGAGCAAAAAGAGGGATGCAACACGAGGACTTCCCAGGGGGTCACCCATACTAGTACTACTCTCACTCCAAGCACGCTTAACTGCGGAGTTCAGATGGGATCCTAATACTACTGGTGTGATAGCATCCGAAAGACGAGCGTCAATTCTTTACATAATCCGTACCTACACCGTTCGGAAGAAGCCCAAGCTTTTAAACGTCACACCTTTTTGCTCGATTGTCCGATTTACGCAATTCTCGTGCCCATTCTGTGCAGCTTTTCGAGACCCATCTGACCTAAGCTTCCCTAGGAGCCCATGACGCATCCCTTCCGAGCCAAAAAGTCCAAACTTCAAAACGCTGTAACTTTTCACTCGGTTGTCTGATCTACGCAATTCACTTGTCCATTCCATGTATTTTTTTCGAGACCCATCCGACCCAAACTGCCGTCACACGCATCCCTCCCCAGCGTGAAAGGGGGGGGCTAGACGATAGAAATGCCAAAAAAGCAAGCAAGAAAAATACAACATCAAAGAAAGAGGGACCAAAAAAGGGATGCAACACTAGGACTTCCCAGGGGGTCACCCATCCTAGTACTACTCTCGCCCAAGCAGTTCGGATGGGATCCGGTGCATTAGTGATGGTATGATCGCATCCGAAAGACGAGCGTATATTTCTTTACATAACCCGTACCGACACAGTTCCGAAGAAGCGCAAGCTTCAAAACGCCGTACCTTTTTGCTCGATTGTCTGATTTGCGCAATTCTCTTGCCCATTCCGTGTAGTTTTTCGAGAGCCATCTGACCTAAGCTTCCCTAGGCGCCCAGGACGCATCCATTCCGAGCCAAAAAGTCCAAACTTCAAAACGCTGTATTTTTTCACTCGGTTGTCCGATTTACGCAATTCACGTGTCCATTCCATGCATTTTTTCGAGACTCATCCGACCCAAACTGCCCTCACGAGCATCCCTCCCCGGCGTGAAAGGGGGGCTAGACGAAAGAAATGCCAAAAAAGAAAGCAAGAAAAATACAACAACAAAAAAAGTGGGAGCAAAAAGAGGGATGCAACACGAGGACTTCCCAGGGGGTCACCCATCCTAGTACTACTCTAGCCCAAGCACGCTACCCATCCTAGTACTACTCTCGCCCAAGCATGCTTAATTGCGGAGTTCAGATTGGATCCGGTGCATTAGTGCTGGTATGATCCCATCCGCAAAACAAGCGTCAATTTCTTTTCATAACCCGTACCGACACCGTTCCGAAAAAGCCCAAGCTTCAAAACGTCGTACCTTTTTGCTCGATTGTCCAATTTACACAATTCTCGTGTTTCATTCCGTGTAGTTTTTCGAGACCCATCTGACCTAAACTTCCCTAGGCGCCCATGACGCATCCTTTCCTAGCCAAAAATTCCAAACTTCAAAACGCTGTAACTTTTCACTCGGTTGTCCGATTTACGCAATTCCAAACGACCCAAACTGCCGTCACACGCATCCCTCCCCAGCGTGAAAGGGGGCCTAGACGAAAGAAATGCCAAAAAAAGCAAGCAAGAAAAATACAACAACAAAAAAAAGAGGGAGCAAAAAGAGGGATGCAACACGTGGACTTCCCGGGGGGTCACCCATCCTATTACTACTCTCGCCCAAGCACTCCGGAGTTTTGATGGGATCCGGTGCATTAGTGCTGGTATGATCACATCCAAAAGACATGCGTCAATCTTTACATAACCCGTACAGACACCGTTCTGAAGAAACCCAAGCTTGAAAACGCCGTACCTTTTTGCTCGATTGTCCGATTTACGCAATTCTCGTGCCCATTCCGTGTAGTTTTTCGAGAGCCATCTGACCTAAGCTTCCCTAGGCGCCCATGACGCATCCATTTCGAGCCAAAAAGTCCAAACTTCAAAACGCTCTATTTTTTCACTCAGTTGTCCGATTTACGCAATTCACGTGTCCATTCCATGTACTTTTTCGAGACCCGTCTGACCCAAACTGTCGTCACGAGCATCCTTCCCCGGAGTGAAAGGGGGGCTAGACGAAAGATATGCCAAAAAAGCAAGCAAGAAAAATACAACAGCAAAAAAAGAGGGAGCAAAAAGAGGGATGCAACAGGAGGACTTCCCAAGGGGTCACCCATCCTAGTACTACTCTCGCCCAAGCACTGCGGATTTCTGATGGGATCTGGTGCATTAGTGCTGGTATGATCGCATCCGAAAGACAAGCATCATTTTCTTTACATAACTCGTACGGACACTGTTCTGAAGAAACCCATGATTCAAAAAGTCGTACCTTTTTGCTCGATTGTCCGATTTACGCAATTCTTGTGCCCATTCCGTGTAGTTTTTCGAGACCCATCTGACCTAAGCTTCCCTAAGCGCCCATGACGCATCCCTTCTGAGCCAATATGTCGAAACATCAAAATGCTGTAACTTTTCACTCAGTTGTCCGATTTACGCAATTCACGTGTCCATTCCATGTATTTTTTCGAGACCCATCGGACTCAAAATTCCGTCACGAGCATCCCTCCCCGGCGTGAAAGGGGGGCTACACGAAAGTAATGCCAAAAAAAGCAAGCAAGAAAAATACAACAACAAAAAAAGAGGGAGCGAAAAGAGGGATGCAATACAAGGACTTCCCAGGGCTTCACCCATCCTAGTACTACTCTCACCCAAGAACGCTTACTGGGGAGTTCTGATGGGATCCGGTGCATTAGTGCAGGTATGATCGCATCTGAAAGACAAGCGTCAATTTCTTTACATAACCCGTACCGACACCGTTCCGAAGAAGCCCAAGCTTCAAAGCGCCGTACCTTTTTGCTTGATTGTCCTATTTACGCAATTCTCGTGCCCATTCCGTGTAGTTTTTCGAGACCCATATGACCTAAGCTTCCCAAGGCGCCCATGACGCATCCGTTCCAAACCAAAAAGTCCAAACTTCAAAACGCTTTAAGTTTTCACTTGGTTCTCAGATTTACGCAATTCACGTGTCCATTCCATGTATTTTTTCAAGACCCCTCCGACCCAAAATGCCGTCACGAGAATCCCTCTCAGGCATGAAAGGGTGGCTAGACGAAAGAAATGCCAAAAAAGCAAGCAAGAAAAATACAACAACAAAAAAAGAGGGAGCAAAAAGAGGGATGCAACACGAGGACTTCGCAGGGGGTCACCCATCCTAGTACTACTCTAGCCCAAGCACGCAACCCGTCCTAGTACTAATCTCGCCCAAGCACGCTTAATTGCGGAATTCTGATGGGATTCGGTGCATTAGTGCTTTTATGATCTTATCCGAAAGACAAGCATCAATTTATTTACATAACACGTACTGACACCGTTCCGAAGAAGCCCAAGCTTCAAAAAACCGTACCTTTTTGCTCGATTGTCCGATTTACGCAATTCTCGTGCCCATTCTGTGCAGTTTTTCGAGACCCATCTGACCTAAGCTTCCCTAGGCGCCCATGACGCATCCCTTCCGAGCCAAAAAGTCTAAACTTTAAAACACTGTAACTTTTCACTCGGTTGTCCGATTTACGCAATTCACGTGTCCACTCCATGTATTTTTTCGAGACCCATCCGACCCAAACTGCCGTCAAGAGCATCCCTCCCCAGCGTGAAAGGGGGGCTAGACGAATGAAATGCCAAAAAAGCAAGCAAGAAAAATACAACAACAAAGAAAGAGGGAGCCAAAAAAGGGATGCAACACTAGGACTTCCCAGGGGGTCACCCATCCTAGTAATACTCTCGCCCAAGCAGTTCTGATGGGATCTGGTGCATTAGTGATGGTATGATCGCATCCGAAAGATGAGCGTAAATTTCTTTACATAACCCGTACCGACACTGTTTCGAAGAAGCGCAAGCTTCAAAACGCCGTACCTTTTTGCTCGATTGTCCGATTTACGCAATTCTCGTGCCCATTCCGTGTAGTTTTTTTCGAGACCTATCTGACCTAAGCTTCCCTAGGCGCCCATGACGCATCCTTTCCTAGCCAAAAAGTCCAAACTTCAAAACACTGTAACTTTTTACTCGGTTGTCCGATTTACGCAATTCACGTGTCCACTCCATGTATTTTATCGAGACCCATCCGACCCAAACTGCCGTCACGAGCATCCCTCCTCAGCGTGAAAGGGGGGCTAGACAAAAGAAATGCCAAAAAAGCAAGCAAGAAAAATACAGCAACAAAGAAAGAGGGAGCCAAAATAGGGATGCAACACTAGGACTTCCCAGGGGGTCACCATCGTAGTACTACTCTCGCCCAAGCACGCTTAACTGCAGATTTTTGATGGGATCCGGTGCACTAGTGCGGGTATAATTGCATTCGAAAGTCGAGCGTCAATTTGTCTACTGTGCACAAGAGATTCCGGCGGGGAGACCTCCGTGTACACCGTATGTAGAGGATCAGGGATCGCACAGGAAGAGAGGGGTTGTGTGTAGGGAGAGAGTAAGGAAGTAGCAATGTCTGAGAGAGAGACAGAGGTTTGGCAGAGCTTCCGCGTATGGCAAGTGTGTTCCCGTTTGTATGGAAAGGTTAACGTCCTATATATAGCAGAGAACGTGACCGTTGTAGTGTGGTTAATGCGCCCATTGATGGCGGCTTAATTAGCTTAACCATAACGGCACGTTCGTCCGAGTATATAGGGACCGTTACAGCACGTGGTGCGCGAATACCGGAACCGTTACGAGGTTGACCAGGTTTGACCAGATTGACCGGGTTTATGGAGCTCGTGCCATAAATCTCTCAAAACAGTTACTAAAGGTCGCGTGCGGGCTTGGCTCGCACGCGACAGGGCTTACTCTAGCCTCCAAACCACTAAGTCCCTACAAGTCCCGTGCAGTGGTATGCGAGGGCCCTGTCTCGCAGCCCCCACATGGATCAGCTCGGCTGGTGATCCAGTGTGTGTGGAGCACAATATGGTGTGCTGGATGGTTGCCACGTGGCCAAGATCTGTCAGCTCAGAAAGCACTATCTACATTAGCCCCCTTTCTGCGCGTGAAGACTCATAGCTGTATAGACTTCCATGCGCGGAAACCAACATACGCGTCGTTGCCACGCATCAATTCAAATACGGGTAAGTTCAGCCCCCGTGCGTGCCATTATGACCTAAAACCCCTAGAGTCGTGCCGTCTGGCCTTTAGGGTTTTAGGCGTGACGTCAGCTTGTCCTGTGATTGCGCGATTCGACGGTGACGGTTGCGATTCGACTACTGAAAGGACGCAACCCTTCATTGTTTTGGATAAATACTTTGTATCCCCCATTATTGCAAAGCATCACTTCTTTCTCATAAAGTGAATGGTACCCGGAGATCTTCGAGAGCAGATTCAGATAATCAATCACCAGTTCAGAACTGCAAATCGTGTTCTTCAATTGTGCATATCCAAGCAGGCTTCAAGAAAACAAGGTTGGCCTCGTTTAATTTTGAGTTAAGATACCAGTGTTTGCCTTGAACCGCGTTGAATCTGTAAACCCATGAAATTTGTGAAGAGGCTTTGATCTTTGAACCCATTTTGCTTTAATCCTTCAACAATATGAGATCTTGCAACTCCCTGATTTCTGAAATTGATACCAGAAACTGTTCGTCTTCCTTTGCATAGATCTTGAATTTCAAAATTCAAACTGAAGTGTGGTATTTCTCCCCCCTTTTTCTTGCTCTTCCGCAGGAATGGCCACGACAAGAGTAACCAGACCCGTCAAGGAAGATGAAGAGATACCCGACCTTCCGCAGGCTCTGTGGCGAAAATCCCCCTATTTAGGCGGCAAAGATTTTTACCATGCGAGAGTTAAGGCGAAGAGGATGCCTGATCCTGTCCCGGTCGAGCGATTGCTGACACTGACTCGCCCAGTCAACTCAGCCTTGCTCGAGTTGATCGGTTCCGAGGATGTAGTTCGATTGGGAATCGAGAACGGGCACTTCCCATATACTGCGATTTCTACCCAGGCGTTCGTCCAGAAATTGGACTATATGGATGAGTGGATTGACCACGTGTTGGACCATCACGCCGCGACTCTTGATGAAGCCGGCATATACTTTGCTATTCGTGCTATGAAGGGTGCTGCCGTGAAGCTAGATCAGTCCATGCTTCTAGACCTTCTGTCCCGTTACTCGCCTGCGACTCACACGTTCTATTTTGCTGAGTTCGAGGCTGCCCCCACACTCGAGGACGTTCAAATGCTGTACGAGCTTTCCCCCATGGGCGAAAAGAACCCTTTGAGTCCCTTGAGGACATCTGCGGAGATTGCTTTATACACACAGATGGAGGAATGCCTAGCAGAGGTAAAGAAAATCTCCACCCGGTGGACCACTACAAAGCCTCTTCCGAACTGGCAGTTGGTTGATACGTCTGCGAAGAACACCTGGAACAAATGGTTGCAGTACTTCTTCCGAGACTATGCGAACAGCAGCATCACTAAGAAACTTCTGAGTGAGGACCCAGAGGCCGAGAATTACGTAGAGGGTAAAGGCTATCATTTGACCCTTTGTGCTTTTCTCTGTGCTTGGCTGTCCAGGTACCTGATTGATGGTCACCCCCATGACGGAGTCTTTTACCATGTGTTGCCACTTGCTGTGAGGCTCGCCCTTGGCCAGAGAGTCGCACTCGGACCCTTGGTCTTGGGCACGCTGTACTATAGGCTTGATCAGCTGGTTCTAGCCATGAAGGAGTCGCGTGGCCGCCTCGATGTACTGACTTTTGTCAATATTTCCTTTTTGACAATGTGGGTTTTCGAGCGATGGCCGTCTTATGCTCCAAATGCTCTCAAACTTGACAAGTGGTGTCCCCCAGGCGAGACGGAAGCGCGTAACAGCGGAAGGGCTGCGAGATGGTTCGGAGCGAGCAACACCAAGTGCGTTTGGAGTTTGATATGCGACAAACGGAAGGAGTTTACTGCCAGGCCCTATGCCACGCGTATTGAGAACGTGCGATGGTTTCCAAAGTTGTACCCCTCTAAAGGTATTGTCTTCTCAGAAGAGCTTCTCTTTGAAGAGGGACCGCATTTCCATGAGCGCTACCGCGAGTTCTTTTGCTGGTGTCTGCGAGGTTCCCTTCCTGCCCTCGCAGAGCATATTCGTGAGCTCGCGCCAAGGTATGAAAAGCTTACCGTATGAAAAGTTTCTCCTCAGTTCGGTTTTGATGCGGTGGCCCCATCAATCTGGCCCCAGTCCATTATCAGAGGATGCTATAAGCGCTTGCTAACAAAGGAGTGCAAGACGGTCTTCATGAACAATCTTCCCTTTGAGCAGCCTGCGGGAACCCGCGAGGGTGGTTGCTCCCAGAACTGGCTCGCGTACTGGGTTGCCCAGCAAACGAGGATTGAGACGGAGTCGGCCGCGCAGTCAAGCAGAGCTCCCTTGATCAAAAGAAACTCTTTTCCGTTTCGCCCCACTTGCAGTCTGAGCGAGTCTGAGTATGGTTGCTACTCACTGTTGGATCGTGAGAACCATTTGTGTCCTGATGTCATTCTGAAGGAGCAAGTCGCCGCAGTTAAGAAGGGCGACACGCATGTCGTCAGATACAGCAAGGCATTTGCTGAGGTAAGCAATTTCTTCGCGTGCGTTAAGCTTCTTGATTTCCCTATGCTGACACCTTTATTTTGTACTGTCTGCTGTAGTGTCACGTGCGGCGATTCGCATCTGGTGATCGCTCCAAGTCATTGGTTAGCGCCATTGTTACCACCAGAAGACAAAAGCAGTCGTTTCGGCTAGCATGGAGGATGGACCCTGAGGTCGAAACAAAGATTCGCGCAGTCATGAATGCTTTTGCTGACTCGCTGATAGAAAATGCTCCGGCTCCGTCTCCTCCTGGAGATGACCCGTCCCCTCCAGCGACTGCGGCGCCGAGAGTGAAGAGACCTAGGCAAAAGGGAATTACGATTTCTTCCCCTAGAAGTGCTCCAGCCTCTCCTCCAATGAGGTCCCTTTCTATCAAGGACAAAGGCAAAGGTCGCATGCCCAGCAAGGTGCGGAAAGAGCTCGCAGTTGAGTCTTTCGTTCCATTCAACCAAGAGGAAGAGGAAGAGAGGCAAGAGCCCCAAGAAAGTGATGAAGAAGAAGAAGCAACAGTTGTGATGCATGAGGAAGAATCAGGAGGTACCTCCGTAGCATTTCTTTTCCCATTATCGTAACTTCTTTGCACTTCTTTTCTTAAACCAATCATGTCTTCGCAGATGATGATGATGATGAGACCATTGGTGGCCTTTTGGCCAAGAGACAAAAGAGAGATACCCATTCTGGCATTCCAGACGATCCCATAAGAGAGGACATTCTTGCTGAGTCCAGGAAGACAGCCGCGGAGGCTGCTGAAAGAAGGAGGCAGCGGGAAGAGGAGGAGCTCGAGCGTGTGAGACAACGGAGCCTCGAAGAGCAGCATGTTGACGACTTAGTGCGTCCAGCTAGCGAGGAAGATGAGCTTCCCGAAGAAGTGGTTCCCCAGGCAGAGGAAGAAGATGCGGTTCCGGAAGAGGATGCAGCAGCGCTGGAGCAAGTTCAAGCGGACTTTGAGGGAATCGCAGACGGCGATAAAGGTGAGATCTTCAATCTCGCAGTAACTTATAGAGATGTTATTGTGGGTGCGTTAAAGCATGGTGTATCAAAGACTGACATCCGCCGTTGGCTAGTAGACAAGTGCGGAGAACCTTCAGGTAAATATTTGAGCGATATGCATGTGCTAGACCTGAGCAACTTGAAACAGGATCATGACTGGTTTCTTCGCATCCCAGGTCACGCTCCTTTTAAAGACTTGCTTATTGAGGATACACTAATAGGACATGGTTCCACGTCCTTAGTGTATGATGAAGATATCTCAATACCACCTTCGCGTGGAGGTGCTTACTCTTAGCTTTAGCAAAGATAGCCAAATAACTTATAGCGCAAGTTACCTCATATCATCGCATTTAATGTTGCAGGTCATGCGGAGGAACCTGTGCTGGAGCAGAGAAGTCAGCCTTCTGTGTCCTATGTTCCGATTCCGAGCTCCCATCCTGAGAAGCCTGTCGCGCCTGCTGAACATGCAAGTGAGCCTCTCGAGGACATCATCGAACTTTCCGATGATGCTGAAGCAGATGCAGTGCTGATGGATGAAGATGTCCATACCGGTGCTGAGGAAGTAAGGACAAGTGCTGCTAATGCTTTCGCATCTGAGAGCGTCCTTCGCCAAGCGACTTCGGCTGTCCCTTCGCCTCCGGCGATGATTGAGTCAGAGGCACCTATTCCTGCGTGGAGCTTTTGGGGCTCGCAGGTTGGGAGTGCAGTCGCAGCTGGTGCGGCCTACACTCTTCCTCCTGACTACGAGAGATTGGAGCTCGCAGCTGATAGGAGAGCTATGGAGCGAGGACAGTCTTCGACCACCCCGGCAGCGCGCATTCCTTCTCTTCATGAGATTCTGGAAGGAACTGGTAAGCAGAGCTTTACTGTTCGCATTTTGCATTGTTTACTTGCGAGTTTGACATCATAACTTGGTTTTGACGTCTCTTCAGGTTTGAAGCAAACTGATGTAGACTGGGTGGTTCGAATGCGCCTCACCTACCCCCAATCGTTTGTGAGATCTCTGGAGATAGGGCCCTTCGACAGGAGGCTGTTTCTTACTGAAGCCATTTGGATTTTGGAGCAGCTGTCTGCGGCTACGCCTGCGACCATTTCTGTCCAGAGTGCTGAATTGCTATGTGGCACGTGCCAAAATCTCCTGACCAAAGTCCAGGGCAGACTGGGTTTCAAATTTCTTATGAACAGAGTCACGCTGATTCGCGCAGCCGTAACTTTGAAACTCGGCCACCAGAATCTCGCAGCTGAGGAGCAGAAGGTGGAGCAGCAAAAGCTAAAGGTTGATGAAGCTCTGAAGCTCTATCATGAGATGAATGCCAGGTGCGAGCTATTGAAGCAAGAAGTGGAATAAGTAGAGAAGCTGAGCCATCAGTTCGAGCCCCAAGACTCCTTGATCAAGAATTTGCTTTGATTTTTCGAATTTTGAAAAATAGCAAGAAAATAGCTGAAACATTAATGTAATGTTTGAAACATTAATGTAATGTTTCTAGGGTTTCTCCCCCCTTTTTTTTAACAACCAGAATGAATTTGCCCGTTTTGCCCTTTCCCGGGATTTGATAGGATATCTCTGCGCATATCCAATTATGACATCAGCAATTGATACTCTGCTTGATTTTCGCGCTAATTTCTCGGCAGATAAGAACGCTTTCATTGGGAAGTCCATCCGAATCATGACCATCCGTCATTTATTAGGATACGCAACTGAATCGTCGTAGCCTTTAGTAGGGTAATTGATTGTTACCGCTTTTCAAGGCGTAAGTGATTGAACTTACCCTCTTTTCGAATCCTGCTGACTCATCTTTGGCAACTGAAGAGTCTCCACAGGGTCTATATAAACCCTGTCTTTGCTATTTGGGTTCTTCATCCCAAAAAATGTGCTTTGCCGTGAGTCCTTACGACTGCTGGCTTCAACGCTTATTTTTCGTTGATTCATGGCAACTTCAAGTTGTGAATCCTGAGTTTGCGCTTTGTGCTGTAGAAATAGTTTCCAAGATCCGCTTTATGAGGCTTATTGTTCTTTATAACCATCATAAAGGAAATGGAGATGATATCTCATCTGTGTTCGAAGAAATTTCTTCGTGTATTATGTTTGCAGGTCATGTTTCCGGCCGCCTCCCGGCGAGGTGCAGCGCCGAAGTGACCGTGCTACCGTCTCGTAATGAACGGCGGAATTCTCCTCCAGCATCCCTGGAGGAGGATTTCTTGCCTCTTCGTTCTTGAACTCAGGGCTGCGGACCGCTGTGTTCATCCCCGTCTACAATGAGCCCTTGCCCTTTGGAGCTTCTGCTTGCCTGTTGATCGCTGGAACCGGTGGTTCCTTGGGCAAATGTTATGGGGTGCAAATCTGACAAGGGTCTTGTCAAATACTGGGATCTTGAACGTATGGCTTCATGTGGCTCTTTGAAGCAAGATCCCAGCTGCGACAGATGTTCACCCGCAGATTTGCGTATTGTATAGCCGGTGTTGGAACCGATGGGTTCATCCTTTTGCAGTCAGGATTCCCGCGATGTGTTACTTCATGCTTTTCGAATGTATTGTAAGCCATGTTGGCTGCGTAGTTAGATTCGAGCTTTTTCGTTTGTAAGCTGCTATCTAGACAGATAAATTGTAAGTCTTTTGACTCATAATGATAAATAGCCTTTTGTATTATCTGCTGTCTCTTTACAACAAAATACAACTTCGCATGCGTTTTGGCATATTCCGCCTTGCATAATGCTATGTAATGCTTTCGCATTTGCGATCTGCTATATGAATTCGCGGATGTTTCACTAGATCGTTCGGGATCATATTTTCGCAGCTGTGCCATCCTGGCAGATGGGCTTATGATTGGCCTTTGTGGATCATTTAAGATCATTTTCACAATATTGCTATCGTAGCAGATAGTCTTTAGTAGATCAATTAAGATCGTTAAATGGTGCGAGTTGCTATCGCGGAAGATAGGCTTTACTAGAAGATCAATTGGGATCATTTTTTCGCATGAGCTGCTATCGCAACAGATAGGCTTTTAGAAGATCAAATAAGATCATTTTGCGCATGAGTTGCTATCGTAACAGATAGGCTTTAGAAGATCAACTAAGATCATTTTTGCGTAGGCTGCTATCGCAACAGATAGGCTTGAAAGATCAATTAAGATCGCATTTGTATGTGTTGCTATTGTAGCAGATAGGCTTCAGAAGATCAATTAAGATCATACTTGTATGGGCTGCTATCGTAATATATAGGCTTTGATGATCAATTAAGATCGCATTTGCATAGGCTGCTATCGTGACAGATAGGCTTAGATGATCAATTAAGATCGCATTTGCATAGGCTGCTATCGTGAGTGATAGGCTTAGAGGATCAATTAAGATCGCATTTGCATAGGCTGCTATCGTGAGTGATAGGCTTAGATGATCGATTAAGATCGCATTTGCATAGGCTGCTATCGTGAGTGATAGGCTTAGATGATCGATTAAGATCGCATTTGCATAGGCTGCTATCGTGAGAGATAGGCTTGGATGATCAATTAAGATCGCATTTTCATAGGCTGCTATCGTAAGAGATAGGCTTAGATGATCAGTTAAGATCGCATTTGCGTTTGCTGCTATCGTGAGAGATAGGCTTAGATGATGATCGATTAAGATCGCATTTCGCATTCGCTGCTATCGTGAGGGATAGGCTTAGATGATGATCGATTAAGATCGTAGTTGTACAGATTGCTATTGCGGCGGATAAACCATTGTTAACAGTAATAACAAACTGAATAAAGCAACATAAACAGCTAGAAATGTGAACTTCTCATTTGGGAGAATTCTTTTATTATAACGCTCTCATATGGGAGAGATGGGATTACAATCCTCTCATATGGGAGAGGAAATTGTGTAAATCGTATCCATACAAGATATCAAGCGACGTTATAATAAAACGCATGAAATGAGAGAAGTCAGGGATTGTACTTCTTAATCCAGCGCATGTTGACTGAACTCGGGGTTGAGGTTGTGCCATGCAACCTTCGGATGCGGCAGTAGCCACTGTCGAAGAATTCTGTGACTTCGAAGGGTCCTTCCCAGTTGGCTGCGAACTTCGGGTGAGTCGCTTCTCGCATACAGTGGTCAGATGCGCGCAAGACCAAGTCTCCGACTGCGAAATCTCTTCGCTGGACCGTCTTATTATAGGCGCGAGCGATTCTTTCCTGGTACCGCTTGTTGGTTCTTTTGGCTTGTTCTCGCTTTTCCTCCAGCAAGACTAAATCATGATCGCGTTGATTTTCGTAGAGTGCATGGAAGGCTAGCCTCGCCGAATTGACTCTCACCTCCGCAGGTACCACAGCTTCGGCCCCATAACATAGTAGAAATGGCGAGGCCCCCGTGGGTGTCCTTGGAGAAGTTCGGTAGGCCCACAGAGCTATGCTTAGAGAGTCGGCCCACTTCTTGTGGTCATCTGCGACCATCTTGCTCAAAATTCTCAACAGCGTTTTGTTGGCCGCCTCAGCTTGTCCATTTCCCTTTGGGTAATAAGGGGTAGAACATATCTGCCTGATATTGTACTCCGCTAATTTCGCAGCTACCTGGCGATTAACAAAAGGAGTGCCGTTATCTGAAAGAATGGTGTTTGGGATTCCGAACCTGCATATGATGCTTTCCTGGATGAAGTTGACCACAGCCAGCGCATTTGCCGTCTTTAGTGGTATTGCTTCCACCCACTTGGTGAATAGCTCAGTCGCGGTGAGAATGAAATGGTTCCCGTGCGACGTCGGTCGGATGGGACCGATGAAGTCCAGAGCCCATGTGTGAAATGGCCATGGCGTCCCTAATGCATGTAGATCCACGGCGGGAGCGTGCACTAGGTTCCCTTTGAATTGGCACTCCTGGCAGCGTCGCACTTTGGTGCGGCAATCGACCTCCATCGTGGGCCAGAAATACCCGATTGAGAGGAGCTGTCTGCATAATTTCGCACCTCCTTGGTGTTCCACCTGATGAGAAAGGTCCATGACTTCTTGTGCTTCTCTGCCGTCTAGACATCGCAGCAAGTTGCCCTCGTGACCTCTTTGCCAAAGTAGGTTTTCCTGTACCACATATCGAGACGCTTTCCTTTTCAATTTCTCGGCTTCTTTTCTTGATTCGGGCACGGTGCCCTGGGTGAGGAAATCAAATAGTGGCTTCCTCCAGTCCGTGTCGTCATCGGTTAGGGCGATGAGTAGAGAATCTTTGATTAGTGCGCAACTGTCGCACTTTCCTTGTATCAGGGCTGCGGCTGTTGACATGTCTGGCCAATGAATGCCATATCTCTGAGCCTTCCTGTAGATTGACACCTCGCTTTCTCCGCAAGCGTGTTGGTGAATCTTTTCTAACAAAAGTTGTCCCTCGCTCGGAGACGCATCGCATGAGTATTCCGTCAGGACCCTTGTAGTAGAGGGTGTTATCATGTATGCAGTACCCTTTTGTGAGTGCCCAGCTTTCACTGTTCGTGCCTTCCGCAATAGCTTGTAGGATTGCTTTTCTCCAGTTGGTGTCGTCCATGTGTTCGTCGTCGCACGCATCTTCTGCCAATGCCGACGATGTTCGCACTTCAATAGATATCTTTGCGGGACATTTGTCAGTGCTGACCTTAGATCCCAAGGTTGCCAAAGCGTCCGCGTGCCTGTTGTCTGCTCGGGGCTTGTGCTCGTACTTCACATCGCAGAATTGCTGCATCAGCTTTTGTACTAGGGTGCGGTAAGACAGGAGGTTGATCTCCTTCAAACCATACTCGCCCGAGGCTTGCTTAACGATCAGCTTGGAATCTCCCATGACCGTTAAGTTGTTTACTTCCAAAGCTTTCGCCGCACGGAGCCCTGCGATGAGAGCCTCATATTCCGCTTCGTTGTTTGTGATTGCGAAGTTGAGCTTTGCGGACATCTGTATGACTTCCCCGTCTGGCTTTGTCAAGACTATCCCAATGCCTCCGCCTTTCCTGGTCGACGAACCGTCAAAGTGGAGGGTCCAATAGGGCACGTCGATTGCGTAGATTTCAGGGCCTTCGAGCTCTTCTTCAATCACGGGTTCGTGGCTGTTGTCGGGGAACTGTGCCAACAGATCTGCTACCGCCTGCGACTTGATCGCTCGCGGTCGCACGCATGTGATATCGTATTGAGAGATGGTCATGTACCATTTCGCCAATCTCCCGCCCGGAGTAGTGTGAGTCAGCAAATATCGTATAGGGTCGCTCTTGGTGACCACTACTACTTTGTGTGATGCAAAATAGTGTTTCAACTTCTCTATCACAAAGAATAAGGCAAGGCAATGACGTTCGATGTCTGTGTACCTCGATTCAGCAGGCTGCACGATGCGAGAGATGTAGTAGATAGGCCTCTCTTGGCCTTCATGCTCCTGAGCCAAGAGCGCCCCTATAGATCTCCTTGTTGATGTCAGATATAGCAGAAGCGGTGATCCTAGTTGAGGTGCGATCATTATTTTCGAGGATGTCAGCAAATCCTTCAGTTTTTCGAATGCGGCTTCGTGCTCTGGGGCCCAGTTGTACGCAGCGTCCTTCTTGAGGAGAGCACTAAAACAGCAGGTGATTTCTGCAATCGCTGGGATGAATCTTCGCAGATATGATAGCTTTCCCAAGAATGTTTTCAAGGTACTCTGGTTATGGGGTGGTGTCATGCTGGTGATAGCTGATACTTTCGCAGGGTCAGGCTCGATCCCTTGGCGATGAACCACGCATCCCAAGAATTTCCCTGATGTTACCCCGAATGCGCACTTCATGGGATTCATCTTCAGTTGAAAACATCTGCATCTATTGAACACCTTTCGTAGATCTGCGAGGTGGTCTGCTTCGTGCTTGGATTTGACAACCAGGTCATCCACATAGAATTCCACTTCTTTATGCATCATGTCGTGAAACAGAGCCATCATGGCCCGCTGATAGGTTGCACCCGCATTTTTGAGACCGAATGGCATTACGGTGTAATTGAACACCCCCACCGGAGTGATGAATGCAGTTTTCCGCGCGTCTTCGGGATCCATCTTGATTTGATTGTACCCGCTGAAGCCGTCCATGAAACTGAACATGCGATGGCCCGCTGTTGAATCGATAAGCAAATCGATGTTGGGCAGTGGGAAATCGTCCTTGGGGCAGAAGCGATTGAGACCTCAGAAGTCCACGCAGATGCGGAGCTGTCCGTTCTTTTTCACTACTGGCACGATATTGGCCAGCCATGTGGGATGATGATTTGGCTCTATGAACTTGGCATCTAGGAGTTTGACAATTTCCTGCTTGATTTTCACGTTAAGCTACGGTCTGAAGCTCCTCGTGCTCTGCTTTACCGGTTTAGACCCTGGGATGACGTCTAAACGGTGCATGGTGATGCTTGTATCCAGACCTGGCATTTCGTCGTACTCCCATGCGAACACATCCTTGTATTCAGTTAGGAGTTGTAGCAGCCCTTGCTCCTCTTCGCTTGTGAGGTCCGCACTTAGAAAGACTGGCCTTTTCTTTTCCTCGTTCGGGCTGAGGAACACTTCCTTTAGCTCTTGATTTTGTGGTCTGGGCCTGTCTTCCATGCATTCAGGTGCTTCTTTGAGTTTCTCGTCTGGAGCGCCCTGTGTTGGCTCTTCCGTCAGCGCAATTTGCTCGATTTTATTGATTTGCCCAGGGATATCCCCATGCCCGCGTGAGGACATCCCCGCGCACCTTCATATGCGATAGCATTTCTTCCCATTGGCGTAGAAGCTCTCTATCTCTTGCCTTCGGGGTCATGCTTTGCGATCCTATTCAGAGTATACACGTTCTTTCGATGATATGCGATACGCGGCGCCTCTTCGCGTGTAGACGGCTTTTCTTTGGCATCTTCCCTTGTCACCATTACTCCCGCAGGTGACTGATCCTTGATGTCCTCCCAGAGGGGCAAAGGAGTAGGGTTGAATGGTCCCGGTGTTTGCTCATCCGCCATCTCGGTGAACCACACCGCCTCGCTGAAATGTGCTTCGTCCAGGTTGAATGGGTTCGTCGAAGCCGGTATCTCGACTATTCTGTCGTTCCAGATAGCTTTCATAACCTGGTGAGCCGTTGAAGGAACTGCGTCGAAGCGATGAATCCAGGCTCGACCTATAATCATGTGGTACGTGGTGTTCGCGTCTATGACATAGAACTTTGCTGAGCACTTGATTTTGCCAATCTGAACGCCCAGGCGGATCCATCCGATCGTCATTCTAGAGTCGCTTCCGAATCCCATCAGCGGAGATGGACGTCTGACGATCTTGTGCTCGGGGATCCCTGCTAGCTTCAGTGTGTGGAGCGAAACGACGTTGACCGCTGCTCCTCCATCGACGAACGCTCGTTTGAACTCGACGCCATTGATGATGGCGGTCACGTACAGAGGTCTTTGGTGGCTCGCATCCGTCTTCTTGTCGCTGGCAGAAAAGGTCATAGTCTTTTCTGTAGGGCGGGATGCCCTGATGACTTTCCCGTTGGAGACTACGAGGTCCTCCTCGTAGTCCTCTGCTATTCTCAAGATCGCTTTCGTCATATCAGTCCGGCACTTCTCGGAGAAATTCATCTCGTCGAAGAATCTGTTGAAGCCGTGTGACCCTTTCATCCGGTCGGCACGTTCATCCTCCGTGTCCATGTTGTAGTCTTCGTCTTCATGGACCTCGGCAACGATGGGTAGACCATCCTCTGCGACTTCTTCCAATTCAACAATCGAGATCATGGCGACCTCTTTGCCTTTCGGGCCCTGCTCCGCATGAGCAGGAAGTGGGTTGTTGCGCACGTCCTTTCTATGATCACTGACGATTAGCTCGCCGTTCTTCATCTTCTGGTCGAATGCAAACCTGAGCTTTTTACATTCCGCTGTGGGGTGCATGACCTTGCCATGGTACTCGCACCACTTAGGGTCCCTCACCATCTCCTTGGAGGGTGTTTTCTCGAGCGGTGGCAGGACGCCGTCCTTGCGCCAATGTCTGCAGAGGTCGCTTGCTTCCTCTACTGAGCATGGCAGAGGCGGTACATCGAAGTTCGCAACCTTCGCTTGCTTCTGGGGCGAAACTGTATTGACCTCAGCTTCGCGTCCCCTATTGTAGCTAAATCTCCCGATCTTGTAAGTAGTGCCGCTCGAAGGTCGCTCCGGAGCGCTCTTCTTTTTCTGTCTCTCGACTATAGCCTCGGTGTTTTTCGTGCATTCGATTAGCTTTGAAAACGTAGGTGTTTGCAAATTGATGAGCATACCTTTGTATTCATCTCGCATGCATTGCAGGCATATCTCTACGAGCCGGCTCTCGGGCATTGGATCTTTGCACTCCAAGGATTTCGCTCTGAATTTCTTGATGAAAGTGATTCCGTCCTCCTCGCGCTTCTGATACATCCGCGAGAGATGGATCATCGTCACCTTTTCTTCCATCTGGAAGAACTTGGTATAGAACTTCTGGACCATGTCGTCCCAAGTCTTCACGGATCCGGCTTCCAATGTTCGGTACCATTTGTATGCTACGTTCCCTAGAGATTTTGGGAACTCTCGCATCAGCAGCTTGGGATCAGCTCCGTACGGACCCATGACATCAATGAAACGCATGACATGCTCATGAGCGTTTCCATTGACGTCCTCGAACTTATCCCATTTGGGAGCCTTGTACCCTGGCGGGTTAGGCATGAGATAGATCTCTCGTGGAATAGGTGGATCGTTGTCTAACTTCGGGATGATGGTATCCGCGAATGACTGATGAGCCAGAATAGTGTCCACGCGCTTCTGCAGAGACGTCATGCATTCTGGAATGCTCCCCTCGGTAGTTGACGGAGGGGTTGCCGCCGGCGGGGGCGACACATACGCCGTCGGAGGATTGGGAGCATACTGACTACCCGTATTCCCCCAGATCGCCGTTGGGGGAGGCAAAGGGTACTGCAGAGTTGGGTTAGACGCCAAAGCCGAGGGCTGAGGAGTGTGAGCAGCAAGAGGCAGCATCTGGGCCGTTGACCCCTGAACCGAAGGCAGCTGCGTAGTCGCCGGTGGAGTCTGCAGATTGGGGTTGGGAGGTGTGGTTGACACTCCCAATCCTGGAGCGGAAGGGGCTCCTCCTCCTTGAGGGGCAGCGGTGGCTGATGAAGGGTTTGGCGCAAGGGTGCCCAGAACGGCCAAGATCCGTTCTAATTGCGCAGACTGAGCCTTGAGAGCTTTCGCCTGACTCTGAACAGTGGCGTCCAAAGACTCTAGCGTCGGTGTCTCGCCGGGAGTCGTAGGAGTACGGCGGGTCTCGTCTCCCGAGGGAGCTTAGGTTGAGGGCGATCTGTTGCTGACATCATCCTCCTGAGACATGGTTGCTTTTGTTGGTAAGTTCACGTCGGGTACACCAAAATGTGCACAAGAGATTCCGGCGGGGAGACCTCCGTGTACACCGTATGTAGAGGATCAGGGATCGCACAGGAAGAGAGGGGTTGTGTGTAGGGAGAGAGTAAGGCAGTAGCAATGTCTGAGAGAGAGACAGAGGTTTGGCAGAGCTTCCGCGTATGGCAAGTGTGTTCCCCTTTGTATGGAAAGGTTAACGTCCTATATATAGCAGATAACGTGACCGTTGTAGTGTGGTTAATGCGCCCATTGATGGCGGCTTAATTAGCTTAACCATAACGGCACATTCGTCCGAGTATATAGGGACCGTTACAGCACGTGGTGCGCGAATACCGGAACCGTTACGAGGTTGACCAGGTTTGACCGGATTGACCGGGTTTATGGAGCTCGTGCCATAAATCTCTCAAAACAGTTACTAAAGGTCGCGTGCGGGCTTGTCTCGCACGCGACAGGGCTTACTCTAGCCTCCAAACCACTAAGTCCCTACAAGTCCCGTGCAGTGGTATGCGAGGGCTCTGTCTCGCAGCCCCCACATGGATCAGCTCGGCTGGTGATCCAGTGTGTGTGGAGCACAATATGGTGTGCTGGATGGTTGCCACGTGGCCAAGATCTGTCAGCTCAGAAAGCACTATCTACATTAGCCCCCTTTCTGCGCGTGAAGACTCATAGCTGTATAGACTTCCATGCGCGGAAACCAACATACGCGTCGTTGCCACGCATCAATTCAAATACGGGTAAGTTCAGCCCCCGTGCGTGCCATTATGACCTAAAACCCCTAGAGTCGTGCCGTCTGGCCTTTAGGGTTTTAGGCGTGACGTCAGCTTGTCCTGTGATTGCGCGATTCGACGGTGACGGTTGCGATTCGACTACTGAAAGGACGCAACCCTTCATTGTTTTGGATAAATACTTTGTATCCCCCATTATTGCAAAGCATCACTTCTTTCTCATAAAGTGAATGGTACCCGGAGATCTTCGAGAGCAGATTCAGATAATCAATCACCAGTTCAGAACTGCAAATCGTGTTCTTCAATTGTGCATATCCAAGCAGGCTTCAAGAAAACAAGGTTGGCCTCGTTTAATTTTGATTTAAGATACCAGTGTTTGCCTTGAACCGCGTTGAATCTGTAAACCCATGAAATTTGTGAAGAGGCTTTGATCTTTGAACCCACTTTGCTTTAATCCTTCAACAATATGAGATCTTGCAACTCCCTGATTTCTGAAATTGATACCAGAAACTGTTCGTCTTCCTTTGCATAGATCTTGAATTTCAAAATTCAAACTGAAGTGTGGTATTTCTCCCCCCTTTATCTTGCTCTTCCGCAGGAATGGCCACGACAAGAGTAACCAGACCCGTCAAGGAAGATGAAGAGATACCCGACCTTCCGCAGGCTATGTGGCGAAAAGCCCCCTATTTACGCGGCAAAGATTTTTACCATGCGAGAGTTAAGGCGAAGAGGATGCCTGATCCTGTCCCGGTCGAGCGATTGCTGACACTGACTCGCCCAGTCAACTCAGCCTTGCTCGAGTTGATCGGTTCCGAGGATGTAGTTCGATTGGGAATCGAGAACGGGCACTTCCCATATACTGCGATTTCTACCCAGGCGTTCGTCCAGAAATTGGACTATATGGATGAGTGGATTGACCACGTGTTGGACCATCACGCCGCGACTCTTGATGAAGCCGGCGTATACTCTGCTATTCGTGCTATGAAGGGTGCTGCCGTGAAGCTGGATCAGTCCATGCTTCTAGACCTTCTGTCCCGTTACTCGCCTGCGACTCACACGTTCCATTTTGCTGAGTTCGAGGCTGCCCCCACACTCGAGGACGTTCAAATGCTGTACGAGCTTTCCCCCATGGGCGAAGTGGACCCTTTGAGTCCCTTGAGGACATCTGCGGAGATTGCTTTATACACACAGATGGAGGAATGCCTAGCAGAGGTAAAGAAAATCTCCACCCGGTGGACCACTACAAAGCCTCTTCCGAACTGGCAGTTGGTTGATACGTCTGCGAAGAACACCTGGAACAAATGGTTGCAGTACTTCTTCCGAGACTATGCGAACAGCAGCATCACTAAGAAACTTCTGAGTGAGGACCCAGAGGTCGAGAATTACGTAGAGGGTAAAGGCTATCATTTGACCCTTTGTGCTTTTCTCTGTGCTTGGCTGTCGAGGTACCTGATTGATGGTCACCCCCATGACGGAGTCTTTTACCATGTGTTGCCACTTGCTGTGAGGCTCGCCCTTGGCCAGAGAGTCGCACTCGGACCCTTGGTCTTGGGCACGCTGTACTATAGGCTTGATCAGCTGGTTCTAGCCATGAAGGAGTCGCGTGGCCGCCTCGATGTACTGACTTTTGTCAATATTTCCTTTTTGACAATGTGGGTTTTCGAGCGATGGCCGTCTTATGCTCCAACTGCTCTCAAACTTGACAAGTGGTGTCCCCCAGGCGAGACGGAAGCGCGTAACAGCGGAAGGGCTGCGAGATGGTTCGGAGCGAGCAACACCAAGTGCGTTTGGAGTTTGATATGCGACAAACGGAAGGAGTTTACTGCCAGGCCCTATGCCACGCGTATTGAGAACGTGCGATGGTTTCCAAAGTTGTACCCCTCTAAAGGTATTGTCTTCTCAGAAGAGCTTCTCTTTGAAGAGGGACCGCATTTCCATGAGCGCTACCGCGAGTTCTTTTGCTGGTGTCTGCGAGGTTCCCTTCCTGCCCTCGCAGAGCATATTCGTGAGCTCGCGCCAAGGTATGAAAAGCTTACCGTGGACGTTGACCCCACTCGAGTTTCTCCTCAGTTCGGTTTTGATGCGGTGGCCCCATCAATCTGGCCCCAGTCCATTATCAGAGGATGCTATAAGCGCTTGCTAACAAAGGAGTGCAAGACGGTCTTCATGAACAATCTTCCCTTTGAGCAGCCTGCGGGAACCCGCGAGGGTGGTTGCTCCCAGAACTGGCTCGCGTACTGGGTTGCCCAGCAAACGAGGATTGAGACGGAGTCGGCCGCGCAGTCAAGCAGAGCTCCCTTGATCAAAAGAAACTCTTTTCCGTTTCGCCCCACTTGCAGTCTGAGCGAGTCTGAGTATGGTTGCTACTCACTGTTGGATCGTGAGAACCATTTGTGTCCTGATGTCATTCTGAAGGAGCAAGTCGCCGCAGTTAAGAAGGGCGACACGCATGTCGTCAGATACAGCAAGGCATTTGCTGAGGTAAGCAATTTCTTCGCGTGCGTTAAGCTTCTTGATTTCCCTATGCTGACACCTTTATTTTGTATTGTCTGCTGTAGTGTCACGTGCGGCGATTCGCATCTGGTGATCGCTCCAAGTCATTGGTTAGCGCCATTGTTACCACCAGAAGACAAAAGCAGTCGTTTCGGCTAGCATGGAGGATGGACCCTGAGGTCGAAACAAAGATTCGCGCAGTCATGAATGCTTTTGCTGACTCGCTGATAGACAATGCTCCGGCTCCGTCTCCTCCTGGAGATGACCCGTCCCCTCCAGCGACTGCGGCGCCGAGAGTGAAGAGACCTAGGCAAAAGGGAATTACGATTTCTTCCCCTAGAAGTGCTCCAGCCTCTCCTCCAATGAGGTCCCTTTCTATCAAGGACAAAGGCAAAGGTCGCATGCCCAGCAAGGTGCGGAAAGAGCTCGCAGTTGAGTCTTTCGTTCCATTCAACCAAGAGGAAGAGGAAGAGAGGCAAGAGCCCCAAGAAAGTGATGAAGAAGAAGAAGCAACAGTTGTGATGCATGAGGAAGAATCAGGAGGTACCTCCGTAGCATTTCTTTTCCCATTATCGTAACTTCTTTGCACTTCTTTTCTTAAACCAATCATGTCTTCGCAGATGATGATGATGATGAGACCATTGGTGGCCTTTTGGCCAAGAGACAAAAGAGAGATACCCATTCTGGCATTCCAGACGATCCCATAAGCGAGGACATTCTTGCTGAGTCCAGGAAGACAGCCTCGGAGGCTGCTGAAAGAAGGAGGCAGCGGGAAGAGGAGGAGCTCGAGCGTGTGAGACAGCGGAGCCTCGAAGAGCAGCATGTTGACGACTTAGTGCGTCCAGCTAGCGAGGAAGATGAGCTTCCCGAAGAAGTGGTTCCCCAGGCAGAGGAAGAAGATGCGGTTCCGGAAGAGGATGCAGCAGCGCTGGAGCAAGTTCAAGCGGACTTTGAGGGAATCGCAGGCGGCGATAAAGGTGAGATCTTCAATCTCGCAGTAACTTATAGAGATGTTATTGTGGGTGCGTTAAAGCATGGTGTATCAAAGACTGACATCCGCCGTTGGCTAGTAGACAAGTGCGGAGAACCTTCAGGTAAATATTTGAGCGATATGCATGTGCTAGACCTGAGCAACTTGAAACAGGATCATGACTGGTTTCTTCGCATCCCAGGTCACGCTCCTTTTAAAGACTTGCTTATTGAGGATACACTAATAGGACATGGTTCCACGTCCTTAGTGTATAATGAAGATATCTCAATCCCACCTTCGCGTGGAGGTGCTTACTCTTAGCTTTAGCAAAGATAGCCAAATAACTTATAGCGCAAGTTACCTCATATCATCGCATTTAATGTTTCAGGTCATGCGGAGGAACCTGTGCTGGAGCAGAGAAGTCAGCCTTCTGTGTCCTATGTTCCGATTCCGAGCTCCCATCCTGAGAAGCCTGTCGCGGCTGCTGAACATGCAAGTGAGCCTCTCGAGGACATCATCGAACTTTCCGATGATGCTGAAGCAGATGCAGTGCTGATGGATGAAGATGTCCATACCGGTGCTGAGGAAGTAAGGACAAGTGCTGCTAATGCTTTCGCATCTGAGAGCGTCCTTCGCCAAGCGACTTCGGCTGTCCCTTCGCCTCCGGCGATGATTGAGTCAGAGGCACCAATTCCTGCGTGGAGCTTTTGGGGCTCGCAGGTTGGGAGTGCAGTCGCAGCTGGTGCGGCCTACACTCTTCCTCCTGACTACGAGAGATTGGAGCTCGCAGCTGATAGGAGAGCTATGGAGCGAGGACAGTCTTCGACCACCCCGGCAGCGCGCATTCCTTCTCTTCATGAGATTCTGTAAGGAACTGGTAAGCAGAGCTTTACTGTTCGCATTTTGCATTGTTTACTTGCGAGTTTGACATCATAACTTGGTTTTGACGTCACTTCAGGTTTGAAGCAAACTGATGTAGACTGGGTGGTTCGAATGCGCCTCACCTACCCCCAATCGTTTGTGAGATCTCTGGAGATAGGGCCCTTCGACAGGAGGCTGTTTCTTACTGAAGCCATTTGGATTTTGGAGCAGCTGTCTGCGGCTACGCCTGCGACAATTTCTGTCCAGAGTGCTGAATTGCTATGTGGCATGTGCCAAAATCTCCTGACCAAAGTCCAGGGCAGACTGGGTTTCAAATTTCTTATGAACAGAGTCACGCTGATTCGCGCAGCCGTAACTTTGAAACTCGGCCACCAGAATCTCGCAGCTGAGGAGCAGAAGGTGGAGCAGCAAAAGCTAAAGGTTGATGAAGCTCTGAAGCTCTATCATGAGATGAATGCCAGGTGCGAGCTATTGAAGCAAGAAGTGGAACAAGTAGAGAAGCTGAGCCATCAGTTCGAGCCCCAAGACTCCTTGATCAAGAATTTGCTTTGATTTTTCGAATTTTGAAAAATAGCAAGAAAATAGCTGAAACATTAATGTAATGTTTGAAACATTAATGTAATGTTTCTAGGGTTTCTCCCCCCTTTTTTTTAACAACCAGAATGAATTTGCCCGTTTTGCCCTTTCCCGGGATTTGATAGGATATCTCTGTGCATATCCAATTATGACATCAGCAATTGATACTCTGCTTGATTTTCGCGCTAATTTCTCGGCAGATAAGAACGCTTTCATTGGGAAGTCCATCCGAATCATGACCATCCGTCATTTATTAGGATACGCAACTGAATCGTCGTAGCCTTTAGTAGGGTAATTGATTGTTACCGCTTTTCAAGGCGTAAGTGATTGAACTTACCCTCTTTTCGAATCCTGCTGACTCATCTTTGGCAACTGAAGAGTCTCCACAGGGTCTATATAAACCCTGTCTTTGCTATTTGGGTTCTTCATCCCAAAAAATGTGCTTTGCCGTGAGTCCTTACGACTGCTGGCTTCAACGCTTATTTTTCGTTGATTCATGGCAACTTCAAGTTGTGAATCCTGAGTTTGCGCTTTGTGCTGTAGAAATAGTTTCCAAGATCCGCTTTATGAGGCTTATTGTTCTTTATAACCATCATAAAGGAAATGGAGATGATATCTCATCTGTGTTCGAAGAAATTTCTTCGTGTATTATGTTTGCAGGTCATGTTTCCGGCCGCCTCCCGGCGAGGTGCAGCGCCGAAGTGACCGTGCTACCGTCTCGTAATGAACGGCGGAATTCTCCTCCAGCATCCCTGGAGGAGGATTTCTTGCCTCTTCGTTCTTGAACTCAGGGCTGCGGACCGCTGTGTTCATCCCCGTCTACAATGAGCCCTTGCCCTTTGGAGCTTCTGCTTGCCTGTTGATCGCTGGAACCGGTGGTTCCTTGGGCAAATGTTATGGGGTGCAAATCTGACAAGGGTCTTGTCAAATACTGGGATCTTGAACGTATGGCTTCATGTGGCTCTTTGAAGCAAGATCCCAGCTGCGACAGATGTTCACCCGCAGATTTGCGTATTGTATAGCCGGTGTTGGAACCGATGGGTTCATCCTTTTGCAGTCAGGATTCCCGCGATGTGTTACTTCATGCTTTTCGAATGTATTGTAAGCCATGTTGGCTGCGTAGTTAGATTCGAGCTTTTTCGTTTGTAAGCTGCTATCTAGACAGATAAATTGTAAGTCTTTTGACTCATAATGATAAATAGCCTTTTGTATTATCTGCTGTCTCTTTACAACAAAATACAACTTCGCATGCGTTTTGGCATATTCCGCCTTGCATAATGCTATGTAATGCTTTCGCATTTGCGATCTGCTATATGAATTCGCGGATGTTTCACTAGATCGTTCGGGATCATATTTTCGCAGCTGTGCCATCCTGGCAGATGGGCTTATGATTGGCCTTTGTGGATCATTTAAGATCATTTTCACAATATTGCTATCGTAGCAGATAGTCTTTAGTAGATCAATTAAGATCGTTAAATGGTGCGAGTTGCTATCGCGGAAGATAGGCTTTACTAGAAGATCAATTGGGATCATTTTTTCGCATGAGCTGCTATCGCAACAGATAGGCTTTTAGAAGATCAAATAAGATCATTTTGCGCATGAGTTGCTATCGTAACAGATAGGCTTTAGAAGATCAACTAAGATCATTTTTGCGTAGGCTGCTATCGCAACAGATAGGCTTGAAAGATCAATTAAGATCGCATTTGTATGTGTTGCTATTGTAGCAGATAGGCTTCAGAAGATCAATTAAGATCATACTTGTATGGGCTGCTATCGTAATATATAGGCTTTGATGATCAATTAAGATCGCATTTGCATAGGCTGCTATCGTGACAGATAGGCTTAGATGATCAATTAAGATCGCATTTGCATAGGCTGCTATCGTGAGTGATAGGCTTAGAGGATCAATTAAGATCGCATTTGCATAGGCTGCTATCGTGAGTGATAGGCTTAGATGATCGATTAAGATCGCATTTGCATAGGCTGCTATCGTGAGTGATAGGCTTAGATGATCGATTAAGATCGCATTTGCATAGGCTGCTATCGTGAGAGATAGGCTTGGATGATCAATTAAGATCGCATTTGCATAGGCTGCTATCGTAAGAGATAGGCTTAGATGATCAGTTAAGATCGCATTTGCGTTTGCTGCTATCGTGAGAGATAGGCTTAGATGATGATCGATTAAGATCGCATTTCGCATTCGCTGCTATCGTGAGGGATAGGCTTAGATGATGATCGATTAAGATCGTAGTTGTACAGATTGCTATTGCGGCGGATAAACCATTGTTAACAGTAATAACAAACTGAATAAAGCAACATAAACAGCTAGAAATGTGAACTTCTCATTTGGGAGAATTCTTTTATTATAACGCTCTCATATGGGAGAGATGGGATTACAATCCTCTCATATGGGAGAGGAAATTGTGTAAATCGTATCCATACAAGATATCAAGCGACGTTATAATAAAACGCATGAAATGAGAGAAGTCAGGGATTGTACTTCTTAATCCAGCGCATGTTGACTGAACTCGGGGTTGAGGTTGTGCCGTGCAACCATCGGATGCTGCAGTAGCCACTGTCAAAGAATTCTGTGACTTCGAAGGGTCCTTCCCAGTTGGCTGCGAACTTCGGGTGAGTCGCTTCTCGCATACAGTGGTCAGATGCGCGCAAGACCAAGTCTCCGACTGCGAAATCTCTTCGCTGGACCGTCTTATTATAGGCGCGAGCGATTCTTTCCTGGTACCGCTTGTTGGTTCTTTTGGCTTGTTCTCGCTTTTCCTCCAGCAAGACTAAATCATGATCGCGTTGATTTTCGTAGAGTGCATGGAAGGCTAGACTCGCCGAATTGACTCTCACCTCCGCAGGTACCACAGCTTCGGCCCCATAACATAGTAGAAATGGCGAGGCCCCCGTGGGTGTCCTTGGAGAAGTTCGGTAGGCCCACAGAGCTATGCTTAGAGAGTCGGCCCACTTCTTGTGGTCATCTGCGACCATCTTGCTCAAAATTCTCAACAGCGTTTTGTTGGTCGCCTCAGCTTGTCCATTTCCCTTTGGGTAATAAGGGGTAGAACATATCTGCCTGATATTGTACTCCGCTAATTTCGCAGCTACCTGGCGATTAACAAAAGGAGTGCCGTTATCTGAAAGAATGGTGTTTGGGATTCCGAACCTGCATATGATGCTTTCCTGGATGAAGTTGACCACAGCCAGCGCATTTGCCGTCTTTAGTGGTATTGCTTCCACCCACTTGGTGAATAGCTCAGTCGCGGTGAGAATGAAATGGTTCCCGTGCGACGTCGGTCGGATGGGACCGATGAAGTCCAGAGCCCATGTGTGAAATGGCCATGGCGTCCCTAATGCATGTAGATCCACGGCGGGAGCGTGCACTAGGTTCCCTTTGAATTGGCACTCCTGGCAGCGTCGCACTTTGGTGCGGCAATCGACCTCTATCGTGGGCCAGAAATACCCGATTGAGAGGAGCTGTCTGCATAATTTCGCACCTCCTTGGTGTTCCACCTGATGAGAAAGGTCCATGACTTCTTGTGCTTCTCTGCCGTCTAGACATCGCAGCAAGTTGCCCTCGTGACCTCTTTGCCAAAGTAGGTTTTCCTGTACCACATATCGAGACGCTTTCCTTTTCAATTTCTCGGCTTCTTTTCTTGATTCGGGCACGGTGCCCTGGGTGAGGAAATCAAATAGTGGCTTCCTCCAGTCCGTGTCGTCATCGGTTAGGGCGATGAGTAGAGAATCTTTGATTAGTGCGCAACTGTCGCACTTTCCTTGTATCAAGGCTGCGGCTGTTGACATGTCTGGCCAATGAATGCCATATCTCTGAGCCTTCCTGTAGATTGACACCTCGCTTTCTCCGCAAGCGTGTTGGTGAATCTTTTCTAACAAAAGTTGTCCCTCTCGCTCGGAGACGCATCGCATGAGTATTCCGCCAGGACCCTTGTAGTAGAGGGTGTTATCATGTATGCAGTACCCTTTTGTGAGTGCCCAGCTTTCACTGTTCGTGCCTTCCGCAATAGCTTGTAGGATTGCTTTTCTCCAGTTGGTGTCGTCCATGTGTTCGTCGTCGCACGCATCTTCTGCCAATGCCGACGATGTTCGCACTTCAATAGATATCTTTGCGGGACATTTGTCAGTGCTGACCTTAGATCCCAAGGTTGCCAAAGCGTCCGCGTGCCTGTTGTCTGCTCGGGGCTTGTGCTCGTACTTCACATCGCAGAATTGCTGCATCAGCTTTTGTACTAGGGTGCGGTAAGACAGGAGGTTGATCTCCTTCAAACCATACTCGCCCGAGGCTTGCTTAACGATCAGCTTGGAATCTCCCATGACCGTTAAGTTGTTTACTTCCAAAGCTTTCGCCGCACGGAGCCCTGCGATGAGAGCCTCATATTCCGCTTCGTTGTTTGTGATTGCGAAGTTGAGCTTTGCGGACATCTGTATGACTTCCCCGTCTGGCTTTGTCAAGACTATCTCAATGCCTCCGCCTTTCCTGGTCGACGAACCGTCAAAGTGGAGGGTCCAATAGGGCACGTCGATTGCGTAGATTTCAGGGCCTTCGAGCTCTTCTTCAATCACGGGTTCGTGGCTGTTGTCGGGGAACTGTGCCAACAGATCTGCTACCGCCTGCGACTTGATCGCTCGCGGTCGCACGCATGTGATATCGTATTGAGAGATGGTCATGTACCATTTCGCCAATCTCCCGCCCGGAGTAGTGTGAGTCAGCAAATATCGTATAGGGTCGCTCTTGGTGACCACTACTACTTTGTGCGATGCAAAATAGTGTTTCAACTTCTCTATCACAAAGAATAAGGCAAGGCAATGACGTTCGATGTCTGTGTACCTCGATTCAGCAGGCTGCACGATGCGAGAGATGTAGTAGATAGGCCTCTCTTGGCCTTCATGCTCCTGAGCCAAGAGCGCCCCTATAGATCTCCTTGTTGATGTCAGATATAGCAGAAGCGGTGATCCTAGTTGAGGTGCGATCATTATTTTCGAGGATGTCAGCAAATCCTTCAGTTTTTCGAATGCGGCTTCGTGCTCTGGGGCCCAGTTGTACGCAGCGTCCTTCTTGAGGAGAGCACTAAAACAGCAGGTGATTTCTGCAATCGCTGGGATGAATCTTCGCAGATATGATAGCTTTCCCAAGAATGTTTTCAAGGTACTCTGGTTATGGGGTGGTGTCATGCTGGTGATAGTTGATACTTTCGCAGGGTCAGGCTCGATCCCTTGGCGATGAACCACGCATCCCAAGAATTTCCCTGATGTTACCCCGAATGCGCACTTCATGGGATTCATCTTCAGTTGAAAACATCTGCATCTATTGAACACCTTTCGTAGATCTGCGAGGTGGTCTGCTTCGTGCTTGGATTTGACAACCAGGTCATCCACATAGAATTCCACTTCTTTATGCATCATGTCGTGAAACATAGCCATCATGGCCCGCTGATAGGTTGCACCCGCATTTTTGAGACCGAATGGCATTACGGTGTAATTGAACACCCCCACCGGAGTGATGAATGCAGTTTTCCGCGCGTCTTCGGGATCCATCTTGATTTGATTGTACCCGCTGAAGCCGTCCGTGAAACTGAACATGCGATGGCCCGCTGTTGAATCGATAAGCAAATCGATGTTGGGCAGTGGGAAATCGTCCTTGGGGCAGAAGCGATTGAGACCTCGGAAGTCCACGCAGATGCGGAGCTGTCCGTTCTTTTTCACTACTGGCACGATATTGGCCAGCCATGTGGGATGATGATTTGGCTCTATGAACTTGGCATCTAGGAGTTTGACAATTTCCTGCTTGATTTTCACGTTAAGCTCCGGTCTGAAGCTCCTCGTGCTCTGCTTTACCGGTTTAGACCCTGGGATGACGTCTAAACGGTGCATGGTGATGCTTGTATCCAGACCTGGCATTTCGTCGTACTCCCATGCGAACACATCCTTGTATTCAGTTAGGAGTTGTAGCAGCCCTTGCTCCTCTTCGCTTGTGAGGTCCGCACTTAGAAAGACTGGCCTTTTCTTTTCCTCGTTCGGGCTGAGGAACACTTCCTTTAGCTCTTGCTTTTGTGGTCTGGGCCTGTCTTCCATGCATTCAGGTGCTTCTTTGAGTTTCTCGTCTGGAGCGCCCTGTGTGGCTCTTCCGTCAGCGCAATTTGCTCGATTTTATTGATTTGGCCAGGGATATCCCCATGCCCGCGTGAGGACATCCCCGCGCACCTTCATATGCGATAGCATTTCTTCCCATTGGCGTAGAAGCTCTCTATCTCTTGCCTTCGGGGTCATGCTTTGCGATCCTCTTCAGAGTATACACGTTCTTTCGATGATATGCGATACGCGGCGCCTCTTCGCGTGTAGACGGCTTTTCTTTGGCATCTTCCCTTGTCACCATTACTCCCGCAGGTGACTGATCCTTGATGTCCTCCCAGAGGGGCAAAGGAGTAGGGTTGAATGGTCCCGGTGTTTGCTCATCCGCCATCTCGGTGAACCACACCGCCTCGCTGAGATGTGCTTCGTCCAGGTTGAATGGATTCGTCGAAGCCGGTATCTCGACTATTCTGTCGTTCCAGATAGCTTTCATAACCCGGTGAGCCGTTGAAGGAACTGCGTCGAAGCGATGAATCCAGGCTCGACCTATAATCATGTGGTACGTGGTGTTCGCGTCTATGACATAGAACTTTGCTGAGCACTTGATTTTGCCAATCTGAACGCCCAGGCGGATCCATCCGATCGTCATTCTAGAGTCGCTTCCGAATCCCATCAGCGGAGATGGACGTCTGACGATCTTGTGCTCGGGGATCCCTGCTAGCTTCAGTGTGTGGAGCGAAACGACGTTGACCGCTGCTCCTCCATCGACGAACGCTCGTTTGAACTCGACGCCATTGATGATGGCGGTCACGTACAGAGGTCTTTGGTGGCTCGCATCCGTCTTCTTGTCGCTGGCAGAAAAGGTCATAGTCTTTTCTGTAGGGCGGGATGCCCTGATGACTTTCCCGTTGGAGACTACGAGGTCCTCCTCGTAGTCCTCTGCTATTCTCAAGATCGCTTTCGTCATATCAGTCCGGCACTTCTCGGAGAAATTCATCTCGTCGAAGAATCTGTTGAAGCCGTGTGACCCTTTCATCCGGTCGGCACGTTCATCCTCCGTGTCCATGTTGTAGTCTTCGTCTTCATGGACCTCGGCAACGATGGGTAGACCATCCTCTGCGACTTCTTCCAAGTCAACAATCGAGATCATGGCGACCTCTTTGCCTTTCGGGCCCTGCTCCGCATGAGCAGGAAGTGGGTTGTTGCGCACGTCCTTTCTATGATCACTGACGATTAGCTCGCCGTTCTTCATCTTCTGGTCGAATGCAAACCTGAGCTTTTTACATTCCGCTGTGGGGTGCATGACCTTGCCATGGTACTCGCACCACTTAGGGTCCCTCACCATCTCCTTGGAGGGTGTTTTCTCGAGCGGTGGCAGGACGCCGTCCTTGCGCCACTGTCTGCAGAGGTCGCTTGCTTCCTCTACTGAGCATGGCAGAGGCGGTACATCGAAGTTCGCAACCTTCGCTTGCTTCTGGGGCGAAACTGTATTGACCTCAGCTTCGCGTCCCCTATTGTAGCTAAATCTCCCGATCTTGTAAGTAGTGCCGCTCGAAGGTCGCTCCGGAGCGCTCTTCTTTTTCTGTCTCTCGACTATAGCCTCGGTGTTTTTCGTGCATTCGATTAGCTTTGAAAACGTAGGTGTTTGCAAATTGATGAGCATACCTTTGTATTCATCTCGCATGCATTGCAGGCATATCTCTACGAGCCGGCTCTCGGGCATTGGATCTTTGCACTCCAAGGATTTCGCTCTGAATTTCTTGATGAAAGTGATTCCGTCCTCCTCGCGCTTCTGATACATCCGCGAGAGATGGATCATCGTCACCTTTTCTTCCATCTGGAAGAACTTGGTATAGAACTTCTGGACCATGTCGTCCCAAGTCTTCACGGATCCGGCTTCCAATGTTCGGTACCATTTGTATGCTACGTTCCCTAGAGATTTTGGGAACTCTCGCATCAGCAGCTTGGGATCAGCTCCGTACGGACCCATGACATCAATGAAACGCATGACATGCTCATGAGCGTTTCCATTGACGTCCTCGAACTTATCCCATTTGGGAGCCTTGTACCCTGGCGGGTTAGGCATGAGATAGATCTCTCGTGGAATAGGTGGATCGTTGTCTAACTTCGGGATGATGGTATCCGCGAATGACTGATGAGCCAGAATAGTGTCCACGCGCTTCTGCAGAGACGTCATGCATTCTGGAATGCTCCCCTCGGTAGTTGACGGAGGGGTTGCCGCCGGCGGGGGCGACACATACGCCGTCGGAGGATTGGGAGCATACTGACTACCCGTATTCCCCCAGATCGCCGTTGGGGGAGGCAAAGGGTACTGCAGAGTTGGGTTAGACGCCCAAGCCGAGGGCTGAGGAGTGTGAGCAGCAAGAGGCAGCATCTGGGCCGTTGACCCCTGAACTGAAGGCAGCTGCGTAGTCGCCGGTGGAGTCTGCATATTGGGGTTGGGAGGTGTGGTTGACACTCCCAATCCTGGAGCGGAAGGGGCTCCTCCTCCTTGAGGGGCAGCGGTGGCTGATGAAGGGTTTGGCGCAAGGGTGCCCAGAACGGCCAAGATCCGTTCTAATTGGGCAGACTGAGCCTTGAGAGCTTTCGCCTGACTCTGAACAGTGGCGTCCAAAGACTCTAGCGTCGGTGTCTCACCGGGAGTCGTAGGAGTACGGCGGGTCTCGTCTCCCGAGGGAGCTTAGGTGGAGGGCGATCTGTTGCTGACATCATCCTCCTGAGACATGGTTGCTTTTGTTGGTAAGTTCACGTCGGGTACACCAAAATGTGCACAAGAGATTCCGGCGGGGAGACCTCCGTGTACACCGTATGTAGAGGATCAGGGATCGCACAGGAAGAGAGGGGTTGTGTGTAGGGAGAGAGTAAGGCAGTAGCAATGTCTGAGAGAGAGACAGAGGTTTGGCAGAGCTTCCGCGTATGGCAAGTGTGTTCCCCTTTGTATGGAAAGGTTAACGTCCTACATATAGCAGAGAACGTGACCGTTGTAGTGTGGTTAATGCGCCCATTGATGGAGGCTTAATTAGCTTAACCATAACGGCACGTTCGTCCGAGTATATAGGGACCGTTACAGCACGTGGTGCGCGAATACCGGAACCGTTACGAGGTTGACCAGGTTTGACCGGATTGACCGGGTTTATGGAGCTCGTGCCATAAATCTCTCAAAACAGTTACTAAAGGTCGCGTGCGGGCTTGGCTCGCACGCGACATGGCTTACTCTATCCTCCAAACCACTAAGTCCCTACAAGTCCCGTGCAGTGGTATGCGAGGGCTCTGTCTCGCAGCCCCCACATGGATCAGCTCGGCTGGTGATCCAGTGTGTGTGGAGCACAATATGGTGTGCTGGATGGTTGCCACGTGGCCAAGATCTGTCAGCTCAGAAAGCACTATCTACATCTACATAACCCGAATCAATACCATTCCGAAGAAGCCCAAGCTTCAAAACGCCGTAACTTTTTGCTGGATTGTCCGATTTATGCAATTATCGTGCCCATTGCGTGTAGTTTTTCGAGACCCATCCGACTTAAGCTTCCCTAGGCGCTCATGACACATCCCTTATGTGCCAAAAAGTCCAAACTTCAAAACGATGTAACTTTTCACTCGGTTGTCCGATTTACGGAATTCACGTGTCCATTCCATGTATTTTTTCGAGACCCATCTGACCCAAACTGCCGTCACGAGGAAGTGCCAAAAAAGCAAGCAAGAAAAATACAAAAACAAAAAAAGAGGGAGCAAAAAGAGGGATGCTACACGAGGACTTCCCAGGCGGTCACCCATCCTAGTACTACTCTCGCCCAAGCACGCTCCAAGCACGCTTAACTGCGAATTCTGATGGGATCCGGTGCATTAGTGCTGGTATGATCGCATCCAAAAGACATGCGCCAATTTCTTTACATAACCCGTACTAACACCGTTCTGAAGAAGCCTAAGCTTCAAAACGTCGTACCTTTTTTGCTCGACTGTCCGATTTACGCAATTCTCGTGCCCATTCCGTGTTGTTTTTCGAGACCCATCTGACCTAAGCTTCCCTAGGCGCCCATGACGCGTCCCTTCAGAGCCAAAAAGTCCAAACTTCAAAACGCTGTAACTTTTCACTCGTTTGTCCGATTTAACCAATTCACGTGTCCATTTCATGTATTTCTTCGAGACCCATCCGAACTAAACTGCTGTCACGAGCATCCCTCCCCGGCGTGAAAGGGGGTTAGACGAAAGTAATGCCAAAAAAGCAAGCAAGAAAAATACAACAACAATAAAAGAGGGAGAAAAAAGAGGGATGCAAACACCAGGACTTCCCAGGGGGTCACCCATCCTAGTACTACTCTAGCCCAAGCACGCTACCCATCCTAGTACTACTCTCGCCCAAGCACGCCTAATTGCGGAGTTTTGATGGGATTCGGTACATTAGTGCTGGTATGATCCCATTGGAAAGACAAGCTTCAATTTCTTTACATAACCCGTACCGACACCGTTCCGAAGAAGACAAAGCTTCAAAACGCTGTACCTTTTTGCTCGATTGTCCGATTTACGCAATTCTCGTGCCCATTCCGTGTAGTTTTTCAGGACCCATCTGACCTAAGCTTCCCTAGGCGCCCATGACGCATCTCTTCCGAGCCAAAAAGTCCAAACTTCAAAACGCTGTAACTTTTCACTCGGTTGTCCGATTTACGCAATTCACGTGTCCATTCCATGTATTTTTTCGAGACCCATCCGACCTACATTGCCGTCACGAGCATCCCTCCCCGGCCTTAAAGGGGGCTACACAAAATATATGCCTAAAAAGCAAGCAAGAAAAATACAACAACAAAAAAAGAGGGAGCAAAAAGAAGGATGCAACACGAGGACTTCCCAAGGGGTCACCCATCCTAGTACTACTCACGCCAAAGCACGCTTAGTGCTGGTATGATTGCATCCGAAAGAGAAGCCTCAATCCTTTACATAACCCGTACCGACACCGTTCCGAAGAAGCTCAAGCTTCAAAACGTCGTACCCTATTGCTCGATTGTCCGATTTACGCAATTCTCGTGTCCATTCCGTGTAGTTTTTTGAGACACATATGACCAAAGCTTCCCTAGGCGTCCATGACGCATCCATTCCGAGCCAAAAAAGTCTAAACTTCAAAACGCTGTAACTTTTCAATCGGTTGTGCGATTTACGCAATTCACGTTTCCATTCCATTTTTTTTTCAGAACCATCTGACCCAATCTGCCGTCACGAGCATCCATCCCTGGCGTGAAAGGGGGGCCAGACGAAAGAAATGCCAAAAAAGCAAGCAAGAAAAATACAACAACAAAAAAAGAGGGATGCAACATGAGGACTTCCCAGGGAGTCACACATCCTAGTACTACTCTCGCCCAAGCACGCTTAACTGCGGAGTTCTGATGGGATCCGATGCATTAGTGTTGGTATGGTCGCATCCGAAATACGAGCGTCAATTTATTTACATAACCTGTACCGACACCGTTCCGAAGAAGCCCAAGCTTCAAAACGCCGTACTTTTTAGCTCGATTGTCTGATTTAAGCAATTATCATACCCATTCCGTGTAGCTTTTCGATACCCATCTGACCTAAGCTTCCCTAGGCGCCCATGACGCATCCATTCCGAGCCAAAAAGTTCAAACTTCAAAACTCCGTAACTTCTCACTCGGTTGTCCGATTTACGCAATTCACGTGTCCATTCCATGTATTTTTTCGAGACCCATCCGACCCAAACTGCCGTCACGAGCATCCCTCCCCGGCGTGAAAGGGGGGCTAGACGAAAGAAATGCAAATAAACAATCAAGAAAAATACAACAACAATAAAAGAGGTAGCAAAAAGAGGGATGCAACACGAGGACTTCCCAGGGGGTCACCCATCCTATACCTACTCTCGCCCAATCACGCTTCACTGCGGAGTTCTGATGGGATCCGGTGCATTAGTGCTGGTATGATCGCATCCGAAAGACGAGCGTCAATTTCTTTACATAACCCGTACCGACACTGTTCCGAAGAAGCCCAAGCTTCAAAATGCGTACCTTTTTGCTCGATTGTCCGATTTAAGCATTTCTCGTGCCCATTCCGTGTAGTTTTTCGAGACCCATCTTACCTAAGCTTCCCTAGGCGCCCATGACAAATCAATTCCGAGCCAAAAAGTCCAAAATTCAAAATGCTGTAACTTTTCACTCGGTTGTCCGATTTACCATTTTCACGTGTCCATACCATGTGAATCTCGCGCCTATGTGAATCTCGCGCCCCTTCTATTCCATAATTCCCAACTCCTAGACATATGGTGGGAAGCTAAACAACAAGAACCGTAGTTTTTGAAAGTCAGCAATAAATACTAAGTGAGATACACTTTAGCATGTAAAAAACATGAAAAATTAGATATGTTACTGAGTCACAAGTTAAATAAAACAACAGTAATATATTATGAGTAAAACATTATCAGAGTTCGCAGCGGTATAAATAGCAGTGATAATAAGAAACATCCTGAGATCAACCTAATTTCCAAGTAAAACAAACCCAAGTTCCAAAGACCTTCCAATTAACAATTTTTAATATATAACTAAAGAAGCCAATTTTTTTTAACGATAACCGGATAAAGCAATGCCAATAAAGGGCCTCCTAAGTGATAATGCCAACAAAGGTCCTTCCTTATAATAATTCCAACAAAGTGCCTCCCCAAACCAATCTAGACCTTAAGTATCGCGATACCCCCTTAAGAAGCAAAAGGCCAGAAGGCTGAGTACTAGATGGGAGCCAACAAGGCGAAGAGCCAATGCCAACATAGGGCGTCCCAAATAATATCTCTAGCCAACAAGGATGGAGTCATGCCAATAAAGGACCTCCAAAATAGTAACAGATTTCGGTACGTGCAATATTCCATTTACGTTCTCAACGGCTAATTATTATTTTCGTGTGACAAATCCAAATCAATCATTTCAAAAGGTTTCCAATTACAAGTAAAACATGTATATCACAAAAAAAAAATTGAGACATATATAAAATCATGTTATGACAGAAATAATCTAGGCACACAAGACTAAGCATGTAACTCACCATATGTCGAGATAGCAGTTAGGTTGAAGTAGTCCTTACAGATAGCTGACATAGCCTTCCCCTACGAATCATCGCCAACAATTAGAAATTCTCTAATTACAATGGTGCTAGGTCGTAAAATTTGGTCGCTCCCCAATTATCCCAATAAAAGCCGTTTTAAAGTGGTATACTCACGTGTCGCATACATGCTATACATGCACATGATTCTAAATGTCACAAATAAACATATATTGATGTTCAATGTCACAAAAAAGTCACACATAATCCATGGAAAGTAAAGAACCCATGTTTTTTAAAAAGAAGAAAGTTCAATTTCGGAGAGGTTTGTAGCTCTGACTTTAGAGTTCTATTTACCGGATCGAAACATCTCCTAAAATTATAGAATAAAATTAGAATGAACTACATGTTTCTACTTTCAGAAACATCAGGAAAAGCAAGCATGGATATTATAGAACTCACGCTACAAAAAAAAACAATGTTGTACATAGAAGAGTTTGGAAGAAACTTCCAACTTTTTCAAATGTGATTACTACAACTTGGAGAAGATAAATAATACCCACATTCTTCAGAATTAATCCTCAATATGTCTAGTTTTAAAAAAAAATAGATGAGAAGAAAAAGTTTCTCAAATGGAGCTTTTATTAAAAATGGATAGACTGGTCCAGAAATAGAGTTTGAGAAAAACATGCAACTTAGAATGAGCTTATCTCCCTAACCAAAAAGGCTATGAGTTCTATTTAGTTCTCAAAATGACTCCCTCTGAGTCTAGTTTCAAAATATGCAAGAGTTGAAAATTTCATATATATAAGACTAAGAGATAATTCACATTTTTTACATACTGTCCAGATTGTATCATCATGCGATTCACCTAAAAAACTCAAGATTTGATCAAATTAGTTTTGTGGTACATGCAACTAGAATAAACTTTAATTTGACACAAATACGACCATTTAAATAAGAAATCAGAGATTCAAATAATGAATTTGAGAAATCAAGTGAAGGATTTGAGGAATTCATGCTCAAGAGTTACAATTCCATACTCAAAACGCACATGCACTTAGAATCAAATTATTTATCGTCAAGAACATGATCATAAAACTAAAATTCACAATAAAAAGAGACAAGATAGGCTTAAAAGACCTTCATGAGCTTAGAATCATGAAGAAGATGAAGGAAATGTCTCCCCCAATGCATAGCATGACCTTGGACTTGAGTTTTTCATGAATTTGAAGGTGAAAAATGAAGTTTTGGTGGTGTCACAATCAACACTCCAATCCTGGACGAAGTTTTGTGAGAGATAATTGAGCCATTGAGTGATAGTGGTGATAGGAAGTGATGTGGTTGATGGAGATAAATGATTAGATGTATGAAATTGATGATTTTATAGAGATACAAGCTAGTTATGAGTATTTTTATTAATTTACTAGAGTATACTAAGTGAAGGATGGACTTGGAGAGTTATTACAAATCTCCGAACTACTTAGTTGGGGTAGAAATTGAAATATCAAGAAAATGAGAATTGATATGCAAATATTGAAAACTGAAAGTAACTACAAGATTACACATACAAGAGGGGTATTTTCAGAGTTCGATACTAACTAATAAAAACTAACACAAAATTATATAATTTTCACTTTTTAGGTAATACTTACTGAATCTAAACGAATGTACGCGTAAATAATCTCACCCGTTAAATTATTAAACTACACTCACGTAAAATTTGGAGTATTTCATCATTCCACCCTTGGACAAAGCTTCGTCCACGAAGCTTGAACGAGAAACTAGGGTATCATGTCTTAGAGTGACGACTAACTCTGTAACAATTAACAAGTTACCAATATAAGTAAAATCCAAGGACACACAACGAGGTCAACTGGTACGGTATATGGGATTGTCACTCCTATCTGCCCTTAGCTCCCCGAGCTGGTACGGTACATAAGATCGTCACCCTAGTCCGACCTTAATTCCTCGAAATAATAATAAACACTTGAATAAGTAACACATGTTAATTTGCACACAAAACAAGCATCAACATGTACTTTCCACATACGATAGTTCATATCCCAAGAAATATTTCACAACCAATGAATAGACAGTAACAACCATCCACATAACATAACTTGTCGAGATACACAAAGAATGATCTACACATAGAAAGGATCACATAAATACAACTTCACAACCATATATCTAAGCCAGCACTAGGGCCTCAAAGCAAGATCATATCAGGTAACAAGTAGCAATTATTATGCAAGAGGAAGTAGACAAAAACTCCCAAATACCCGGCTTTTTCGTATTTTATTTTATCCTATGTTCATTTTAAGTTACCATGAATGCTTTACTAGCTTATTTGAAATAAATACTATGACCACCTGCAACGAGCCCCTAATCCGGCTCGGGGCATGATCGGAAGGGCGGCTTAATAGAAGCGGTGGAGATCAAAGGCTATGCAAACCACAACTCATGCTTGTATGATTAAACAACCACATTAAAATTTAAATCGTACACGGGAAGGTTACTATTACACAATAATTCACTAACATTACTGGAAAAACTATTAGTGACATTCACGGTCTAAGTGAGTCTCACGCCCCTTCTATTCCATAATACCCAACTCCACACATGTCGTGGGAAGAAAAGCAACAAGAACCGCGGTTTTTAGAAGTAAGCTGAAACGAATTCTCACGTGCGTACGCAAGTGCACGGTCGAGTAATAAAATGTGAGAATTTTTAATACTCGGGTTGTCGAATCCTACAAGGCCAAGCTCGTAACAAGATATAATTAGCAAATTAGATATGTTCACTAAATAACCGGTAAAAAGTAGTAAGAATTGTGAGGTTGCCACCCCCAAACAAGAGGCTGTAGTGATTGTCAGAATAACATAAAAGTAAATTAAGAAAGACTTCTTAATCAGTAATGGAGAAACTAAGCAATCTCGTAGATCACCTAGGGCTGTAAATGATTTCTCGATAATCTGAATAACATGTTAATTGAGTCTAACTAAGCCGGGTACTAGAACTTGTCTCAGGTCACGGTACACCTAGTGCTTGTACACGGCTCATTAGTACACCTAGTGCTAGTACCCGGCTCAGTCTAACTAAGCTGGGTACTAGCACTTGTATCAGGTCTTTTTACGTCACGGTACACCTAGGGTCATTTCAGTCCACCTATGTCTACCGATCTGTTCTAGCAGGTTCTCCACTAATATGCTAATAGGTCCTATCGGTCCATCGTTTCACAGAACAGCTAAATAATCCTACTAAGTCTACCCACACTGGCCAATCCTAACACTTGTCCTTTCGGCCTTGATGGTAAGGATTGATGATCATATTATCCTAGCTAGTTAAAGTCACTTTCGCGCACTCACTAACTACGCAGTACATGAACAATTAATTTAGAACGTACTAACAATTATGCATGAATCATCTAATGAATAAAACCCTAGTCCATTGATATTAGTTCATATCCTACTCGTGTCAATAGACTAAGATTACTAATGGAATCAAGAAATTACGACTCATTCAAGAAATCATCAAAGCAGGAAATTAGATTCAATCCGGAAAACAAACGTTTCCATCAACCCTAGGATCTCATATGAGATGCCTAGCTATGAAAAGTTTAGCTACTCCATTTTTTCGACTTTGCTTCTCCTCACTCCACTTGAGCTCACGTTTTTTCCGAAGTTCGTTCCATGCTTCTTATCAACCGATTAGCTTTCGTTCCTTCCAAGAAAACATGAACAAACATACCAAGCGATTATATTTGACACATAACAGTTAAATATGTATAGAAATGTCTGGACTAACAATACAGCGCATAGAAGCAACACGTGACAAAACGACTCATTTTCTCTGCTGTTATGCTCAAATATCTCATATTAATGTGGCATATGGAAAAAATATTTTGCTCCTAAAATGCGCTATCAAATTTCCCCACACTTTCTCTTGCTCATCCCGAGCAATAACTTGCTTCACAAGCCCAATGATTTGCATAATTCTGCTAACCATGTGACACAAACAACTCACACACACGACTATGCAATTTACATGCTTCATGCAATGCAACTCAAATATAATACAATGCAGAAAGTAAGATGTAAGTTCACGGGTTTCATGGACTTGAAATACAAAGTTATTTCAGGTCCTTGAACTAGTTTTCAAAGCCTTGAATCAGGTTTCACAGGAGCTATTTCAAGGCCTTGAACCAGGATTCAAAGCCTTGAAACTGTCTGACCTGTATGCATATTCTAAGGGGGAGTTTTTCGAAACTCTCCTGTTTTGATTTTGTCTCTCTCACCCTTGTGCTTGATATGTTATCACTTGATGATGAAAGACAAACTGTTTTGATATATCTAACACCATTTAATCCATCTGTTTGACTCAGTTTTGTAGGGAAATATTATTTCCTAGTTTACAAGATTGGTTTCCTAATCTGGATTTTGCAGGATAGAAACTTGGAGAGAATGTGATTATGTGATCACTCAGACACTCTTGATAGCCTCTCAAATTTTTAAAGACAAGATCAGATCAATACCTCAAAACTAGAAAGTTGTTGCCTACAAAACTAGTGTTTGCTGAAAATCATGGAAGATTTGCAGAGCTTTGATACATATAAATAGAGATCATTTTGAAGCAACAACAGACAACACTCAACGGAAAAAAATAGAGATACATTTTCAGGATTGACAAGCATCAAAGAAGCACATCATTCTCACAATCCATCTTACAGAAGATCACTGCATTCTTCACTGCAGTTTCATACGCTCAGTGTTCTTATGACTTATACTTCATTTGTAGATCATTCTTGTAATACTTCTATCTTCCATTCTCAAGGATTTTTCAAGGTGAACAATAGAGAATTCTTCGTTAATCAGTTAGCTAGAGCATGTAGTAAGAGAGAACCACAAGCTGTAATAGAGTAAGGAAAATCTCTGTGCTTGAGATCTAGGGCTTAGTTTTTGATTAATAAGAATTGAGTTGAAAATCCAACAGGGAGAAGATACCTGAGGTAGAGACTTAGGTCCAAGTGGTCTGAACTCTATAAATCCTGTGTATCTTGCATTTACAGTTTCATTTGCATACTTAGTTTTTGCAGCATTCAAACTAGTCTGTCTTCAAAGATTTGAAACTCTTTTCAAGGCCTCGAAAAAGACCTATCTGCTTTATCACAAACTGTATTTCATTCCAAAGGCTTGAAACTATTTTCAAGGTCTTGAACTCCATTGCTCTTTAACTGAAACTCTTCTCTTCTACAAGTTTTGAAAACAGGTGGCATACTCTATTCAATCCCCCCCCCCTCTAGAGTATCTGTGCTGCAATTCTACATGCATACTCCCCTTTCAATTGATATCAAAGCTTGTATCACTGTATAAGATTTAACCATCTGGTGATAATGAGTACTGCAGGTGATGGTGGTTTTTCACAGGGAAGAGGTGCTAATAGACCTCCTCTATTTTGTGGAGATAATTTTGCTCTCTGGAAAGATCTGATGAAAATGTTCATCATTTATCAAAACATAGAGCTATCCACCATCATTCAGAATGGACCTCACACTTTACACACAGAGAAAGATGGGATTAAAACTCCCAAAACTGAAGATTCTCTCGCTCTCTTCATCTGAATTAGAACAATTTTCAAAAATTACAAAGCTATTAATATCTTGTATTTTGCTTTGAGTACATATGAATTCAACAGGATTACAGGCTGCAAGACTACCAAGGATATCTGGGATAAGCTTGTGGTTACATTTGAAGGAACTAGTCAAGTCAAGCAAACCAAGATCAACATCTACCTCGGACAATATGAGTTATTCGAGATGAATGCAGACGACTCAATCAGAAAAATGTTCAAAAGGTTTACAGACATTGTTAATAACCTTGATTCACTGGGAAAGCATATTTCCAATGAAGAAAAGGTGAGGAAGATTATGAGAAGTCTTCCAAAGGCAAAACGGGAACCAAAGACTACTGCAATTGAGGAAGATCAAGATCTATCATCACTAAAACTTGATGACCTACAAGGGAAGCTTCTGAAACATGAAATATCCATGAATGAAGCTAATGGAGAGCTACCAGAAGGTTTCAGGAACTTAGCACTCAAGGCCAATGAGAATGAGAAAATTCAAAGCCTTGAAGATGAAGATGATGAGGATGAAGATCCATTTTCTTTGATTTCCAAAGCCTTTACTAAGATCCTCAAGATGAAGAAAAACTTTGGAAACAAAGACTTAAACAGAGAAAGACACATATCATCCAGCACAAAGGACTAAACAGGTAAGTCTTCTTCACAAAATAAATCAAAAGTCATGAACTGCTTTGAATGTGGTGATGCAGGACACTTGATAAGAGATTGTCCACACAAGAAAAGCAAGAAATTTCATAAGAAAGACCATGAAAGGGGAAAGAAACCTATGATAGCTTCATGGAGTGATTCAGATAGCTCAAGTGACTCTGAATCTGTAGAAGAACATGCCAACCTGTGCTTCTTGGCCAAGCATGATGAAAGTTCTGAAAAGAACATTGAGGTAACGGTAAACTGGTTGATTTCAAAATCAAAAGAAGCTCTTTCAGATTATCTTAGAACATTTATTTTAAATGAAGAAGACTATATGAAATGAATTAGAGTTTTGACAGAAAAAGTTCATGAGCAAGCAAAAGAGAATTTACAACTTGTTTGTCTAAATCAGAATCTTAAAATCTCTCAGAAGAAAATTGACAGTGATTTCAAGGCCTTGAAAACCAGTTTCAAAGCCTTGAAAACACAAGTCAATGAAGTAGTCACTGAGAACTCTTCATTGAGTGATAGCCTTGTTAATATAAGACATCAAGTTGATGAATTAGATAAACAAAAGACTACTCTTGGTCACATCAGCTTGCATACCTTGAACAAGTTGATCTCAAAGATCTGGTAAGAGGATTGCCATCTATCAAGTTCAAATATGATGAAGTATGCAAAGCCTGTGCTCAAGGTAAGCAAACAAGAATCTCATTCAAGCCAAAGAAGTTTGTAAGTACTTCTAGACCTATTAAATTACTTCACATGGATTTATGTGGTCCTATGAGGACACCAACTCCAAAAGGTAAGAGTAATATGCTAGTCATTGTAGATGATTACTCTAGATTTACTTGGGTTATGTTTCTCAAAGAAAAATCTGAAGCCCTCTCTGAATTTTCAAAGCTTCCCAGAGAACTTCAAACCATGAAAAACCTACCTATTACTTCAATCAGAAGTGATCATGGTAGAGAGTTTATTATGTGTTAAGCATGGTATCTCTCACAATTTCTCTGCTCCTAGAACTCCTCAACATAATGGAGTTGTTGAAAGAAAGAATAGAACTCTTGAAGACATGTCAAGAACGATGCTTTTAGAGAACAAGCTGCCAAAATAATATTGGGCAGAAGCTGTGAATTCAGAAAATTACATTTTGAACAGGTTCTTGATCAGACATATCTTGAAGAGAACCCCCTATGAACTTTTCAAAGGGAGAAAGCCAAAAATTTCATACTTCAAACCCTTTGGTTGCACTTGTTTTGTCCACAACAATGGTAAGGACAACTTGGGTAAGTTTTATGCAAGAAGTGATGAAGGTATATTTCGTGGTTACTCTCTTACTAGAAAAGCTTACAGAGTTTATAATAAAAGAACCAGACTTGTTGAAGAAAGTATTCATGTTATCTTTGATGAAAGCTATGATGGTTCTTTGAAAGAAAGTTTTGCAGACTTGAATTTGAACAAGCATGAATCAGAAGAAGAAGCTGAGAACTCACTGGGTTTCAAGAAAGGTTCAGAAGGAAACAGAAGTCATTTTCAAGACCTTGAAAACAAGACTCAAGGCCTTGAAAACAAAGATAAAATCCTTGACAAAGATGATGAGAAAGATATGAATGATCAGGCTACTACTTCAAGACCAAAAACGCAATATGGAGAGCCTGAACCCTGGTCTCCAAGAAAGATATTCAAATATCTTTCATCTCATCCAGCTGACAACATCATCTCTGATCCAACCACTGGTAAGCTAACAAGATCACAGTTGAAGAACCTTTGTGATTTTAATGCTTTTATTTCTCTTGTAGAATCTAAAACTGTGAAGGAAACATTACAAGAAGCAGACTGGATTATAGCTATGCAAATTGAACTTAATGAGTTTGAAAGGAAAAAGGTGTGGAACCTAGTTCCTCCACCAACAGGCCAGTCTGTTATTGGTACCAAATGGGTATTAAAAAAAAACTAGATGAAAATGGCAAAGTGATCAGAAACAAAGCAAGGTTAGTTGCTCAAGGTTACAACCAAGAGAAAGGTATTGATTATGAGGAAAGTTTTTCTCCAGTTGCCATGTTACAAATTTGATAGGAAAAGTACTTCAGGAACTTGCCAATTCATTGGATCCTCCTTGATCAGTTGGCACTCCGAGAAACAAAACTCAGTTGCTTTATCAACAGCTGAAGCTGAATATATATCTGTTGGAGCATGTTATTCACAAGTTTTGTGGATTGCTCAATAGTTGAGAGATCTTGGATTTGATTTCAGAAGCATACCCATCAAATGTGAATCAAGTTCAGCATTCAAGAACCATGCACATTGATGTCAGACACCATTTCATCAGAGATCATGCTGAGAAAGGTAATATTGTTCTTGAATTTGTTTCTACTAACATGCAACTTGCAGATATCTTCACTAAACCATTTCCAGATGAAATATTTTCAGCTCTAAGACTGGAATTAGGGGTGCTAAATAAAAATGCATTGGTTTAGGGGGAGCATCAGGTAAGGAAGGTAAGCTATTACGTATTTCAAATATTTGAACTAATTTTCAAAGCCTTGAAAATATTTTCAAAGCTTTGATTTTATGTGTTTCATTTTAGCAGTGTTTCAAGACCTTGAATTTATTTTCAAAGCCTTGAAAATAATTCTTATAACTGGTAAGTCAATAAATTCTGGATCTTTTAGTATTGGGTCCTATCTTCGTAGATATTTGCTCAATATTGTCCCTACCTTTTTCAAAATTGTTTTTGGCCAAGAATAGTATTGAAATTATTTTATTTCCAACAGACTCAAGGATTTGAATCCTCTGTGATCATTACAATTTTTTTGAGATCATAGAGATTGCAGTTTCCTTTTTAAACTCAAACTCTTGCAGTATTTATCTTCTTCTCTTCTCCATCACTCCGTATCAACTCCACCTCTCTCTATTAATCTCCCAAACCCTAATGAGCACAAGAAGAGCCTCTGACTGAATCAAGATGGCTGGAGGTTCAAAGCCTATTTCACAGAAGAAGAGAAAGACAGTTGAGGATGAAGTTCAAACAATCAGTGGTGACTCAAGCTACAGGACTCCCAGTGCAGAAGCTATTAAAAAACTTCCTCCACCAAAGAAGAAGACTAAGAAGGATGTGACACCATCTTCAGATAAGAAGAATAAAAAGTAAGAGAAGGCTTCTGCAGAGAAGCAACCAGAAACACAGATCTCAAGTCCCAAGAAGCTGAAGAAAAAGAAGAAGGCATGTCAAGCAGAAAAAGGAAAAGAAAAGGTGACCTTGGAAGAACCAGAAGACAATGTAGAAAGAGCTCTGCAGATCTACTCCAAAGACTCTGCTCCAGATGAATCTTGGTTCGTCACAAACACTTCCAAAGGTCAGTGGTTGGATGATTTTGCTTCTAGGCCTATTGATTTCTGTAGCTTGATTAGTATGCCTATGTTGCTTGGAATGAATCTGAATTGCATAACAATGCTAAAGAAAAGCTCTCCGTGGTTCATGCTAAACCCCCCTGAGCTAGCCTATCTAAGACTCACCATATTCTTCTATCTCAACATGAAGCAAGTTAAGAACTCTCCATACTTAGAACTAGAGTTGCTGGTGTTAATATGGAGTTAGATCATGCTGAGTTTGCATCTATTTTAGGCTGCTTTAAGAGGTATGATACTCAAAATTATCCTCCCAAAAAAGAAGTCTTGAAATTATCCAAAGCATAACTCTTTCTCCCTAACTTCCCTACATCATCGAAGCAGTTAACACACTATGTGTTAAATGTATAATCCAAAGTTTTATTCACTATCTTGATGAGGTGCATCTTTCCAAGGGAACATTACAAGGAGTTGATTACTGAGATAGTGCTCTACATTATGTATCTGATTATGCATGGATATTATATTGATTTTCAAAAGCTTGTAATGGAACACATGCTTTTTAGCCAAACATATCAGAGAAAGCATCATTTACCTTATGCAAACTTGCTCACACTTTTCTTTCAACACCTTGAGATTCCTATTAATGGTGAAGAGTCTATCACATCTGGGTTTGGTTTGCTCAATGAGAAAGCTTTTGAGAAGATTGGAGTAGTGAAGACCAAGGCCAAAACTTGGAAGTTGTATTCTGATTTAACCGAAGAAGAGTTGGGTGCTAAGAAGTTTCTTAAGCCCAAGACCTTGATCCCTACTTCAAGCCAGACCTCACAACCACCGGATTTATCATCAATTGTTCAAAGGCTTGATTATTTAGAGGTGGTCACTGGTGAAATCAAAGAGAATTAGCATGGTTTTGAGACTGATCTCAGGCAGGTGAAGTTCATGGTTTAGACCATCTTCAGAAACATGACTGTGTTTGATGTCCCTGAGGATGAAGAAGGTATCAAGAAGGATGAATCTGACAAGAACTTGCCCAATGAACACTAAAATCAGGAAGAGGCTGCTCAAGACAAGGACAAAGGTAAAAAGGTGATAGATGTTCAAACTACTCAAGAGGGAGATGAAGTATACAGTCCTGATTCAGATGCATTGCTGATAAACCTCAAGAAGAAGAAGAGATCTCCAAAGCCAACAGAACAGACTGAAGGTGACACTGCTGCGGTGACTGAAAAGGCTGCAGAGGAACAGGACAATGATGAAGACAGTGAGGAAGAAGAGGGAATTCAGGAAGGAGATGAAGACCCAACCCCATAATATTGCCTATTCTTTCTTTCCCATTCTCTTTTTAAGTTTACTTTTCAAATTTTTCCAGACACTGATCCAACATCTTCTCATTATTTTTGATGAAAGTCAAAAAGGGGGAGAAATCTTAGGTTGTCTTTGTTTCTGTTTAAGTGACATATCTTTTGATTAGTAGAACTATCTGCAACTTATTTGTTTTTCTGCTTAAGTTTACTAATAAGTTGGATCTTTTCGAATTTATGTGTATTTATGATGTATGCTAATCAGTATTTTTTGCAGAAACTAAGGCTCAAACAGATTAAGGTTTTGTCTTTCATCAAGGGGGATATTGTAAGGTCACACATTTCGTGGACTTGAAATACAAATTCATTTCAAGGCCTTGAACCAGTTTTCAAAGACTTGAATCAGGTTTCACAGGCTTGAAATAGTTGAGGCCTTGAACCAGGATTCAAATCCTTGAAACTGTCTGACCTGTATGCATACTCTAAGGCGGGGGGGGGGGGGGGGGGGGGGAGGGGGGGTTTCTGAACTCTTCTATTTTGATTATATCTCTCACCCCTAGGCTTGATATGTTATCATTTGATGATGAAAAACAAACTGTTTTGACATATCTAACACCATTTAATCCATTTGTTCGACTCAGTTTTGCAGGGAAATATTATTTCCTAGTTTGCAGGATGGGTTTCCTAATCTCGATTTTGCAGGATAGGAAACATGGAGAGAATGTGATTCTGTGATCACTCAGACACTCTTGATAGCCTCTAAATTTTTTTAAAGACAGGATCAGATCAATATCTCAGAAGATCATGATCAACTATCCGTTGGAGAAGGCTGTTAAAAGAGTCAAAGTTGCTGCCTACAAAATTGGAAAGTTGTTGCTCAAAATCAGAAAAGATTTGCAGAGCTTTGAGCCATATAAATAGAGCTCATTTTGAATCAAAATCACACAACACTCAACGGGAAAAAAGAGAGACAATTCAGGATTGACAAGAGTCAAAGAAGCACATCATTCTCACAATCCATCTTACAAAAGATCACTGCATTCTTCACTGCAGTTTCATAAACTCAGTGTTCTTCTGACTTATACTTCATTTGCAGATCATTCTTGTACTGCTTCTATCTTACATTCTCAAGGATTGTTCAAGGTGAACAATAGATAATTCTTAGTTAATTAGTTTGCTAGAGCAGGTACTAGATAGGTTAGAGAGAACCACAAGCTGTAATAGAGTAAGGCAAATCTTTGTGCTTGAGATCTAGGGCTTAGCTTTTGATTAATAAGAATTGAGTTGAAAATCTTACAGGGAGAAGATACCTGAGGTAGAGACGTAGGTCCAAGTGGACTGAACTCTATAAATCTTGTGTCTCTTGCATTTACAGTTTCATTTGCATACTTAGTTTTTGCAGCATTCAAACTAGTCTGTCTTCAAAGGTTTGAAACTCTTTTCAAGGCCTTGAAAAAGACCTATATGCCTTATTACAAACTGTATTTCATTCCAAAGGCTTGAAACTGTTTTCAAGGCCTTGAACTCCATTGCTCTTTAACTGAAACTCTTCTCTTCTACAAGTTTTACAAAAAGTTGGCATACTCTATTCAACCCCCCCCCCCCCCCCGCGCGCGCGCGCTTCTAGGGTATATGTGCTGCATTTCTACCTACATACTCCCCTTTCATAAGAGAACACATTTTTTCTTGCTTTTGGTTGAAATTGGGCAATCTCGCTGTCACTAACCAAAATCCTCAAGTCCTCACTAGTCTCTGTCAAAATTTCACAACCAATGGCAAGAAATTGAGATAGAGTGATCTTACGCACAAGTTCACTAAGGGGTCCCCGTACATCCACCAATATCTACCAAGACTCGGGCACGTCCTTTAGCTCAGAGGGTCTAGGAATCCTAAGTACTAAGATAGTCTTCCGTTGCCAAGTCATTTGAGGTTTTCAGACCCTCTTAGCCGTTATTGCATTTGAATGCAAATTGTCCCAATTACGGGAGACACAACTCCGTGTAATACGATTTGACTTAAATTTTCCCCAGAAGCTCTAATTGGATTGAATCCAAATTCCCTGCGTGAATGGAGGCACATTAGGTTGTTCACCGTGTCTAATCCAAGTGAAATTTTTTATTATGTTTGTTTTCATTCTCTTCTTTTTTTTCAACCGTGCATTTAGAGCAACTAAGTGTGGGCTTTTTCAGTTAGCTCTTGAAACCGCCTTCAGGGATGGTGGTGTACACTCCCTAACTTCACTTAGGCTAGAGCAATGTACCACATGGAACCGACTCTACACGAAGGTCCACCCCAGATTTCAAGAGGCCACAAGTTTCCACTCGAAAACAAACTATTCGACCACCTTAGGACTAAATCCTCCTAGCACAATAAATGAACTAAAGGTATGCCCTCGTCTTCTTTCCACTTTTCCCATAGATCCCACGATATCCTTTCGTGAAACAGGTGCGCAAGATACAAAAGAATTTAATACATCCTACTACGGCGCTTCCTATTCTCAGAGACTCTTTCACTGAACTCTCTTCGGTTTCAAGCTTCATCAATTTCCCTTGTTCTCAAAATTTTCAATTTTTCTGATTTTTCACTTTTCTATTTTTTTTTTCATTTTTTCTCTTTTCTATTTTTTTCCTCACTCTATATGCATTGGCCAACTCGATTAACCACAAAGATTGGTAGGGGTACTCAATAAAGTAAAAGTGCAAACAACGAAAAAGTTAGCATTCTAACACAATACGACAATGTAATAGAACACTACACTAACCACACAATACGAACATAACCTACGTGTAACAAGGCTATGCAACCATATACATGGCTAGCAAAGGTAGACATAACCCCCCCCCCCACCCATCCCCGCCCCACACCCACACTTAAAATATTCATTGTCCTCAATGAATTTAGACTATATGTAAGAGGGAACGATTTCAAAGTGTAGGATTTAATGGAGTTTTTCACAAGTGTTGCAGGTGATTTAACACGAAATAGCACCATTTTGGACGAAATGATTTCGTACGAATTGGAGCCATTTCGTACGAAATGGTTCTGTCTTTGCAAAATAGTAGGCCTGTTTCAGTTTGTATGAAATGATTTTGAAAATTTTCTAAGTGTAGAGGCATTTCTTACGAAATGCCCTGACAAATTACCTCTTTTTCTTCATTTTTATCCAATTACCGGACTCCGAAACGCACTCTGCACCTCAAGAAGGGAATCCAGCACCTATGCCACCCCCACGCACTCAATTCAACTATTAGAACCCTCCTTTCATCTCTCATAATCAAATACGGAGAAATAAAAAACACGAACTGAAATGAATAACATCCTACTTTACATTGGGTTGGCTCCCAAAAAACGCTTGTAAGTTAAGGTCGACGACTCGACCCAATTACCTCTTCCCCCTAGAAAGGTGGCTTGGCACGACATGCCCCATTCTCTTGTGGTCTCTTCAGGATCTTCCAAACAACCTTGTGCTTCACTATATGATCAAGTGGATCCTCCTTTGTCACATGTAGATGTTGGCGCACTACATGCACGGCATGTGGAACTACTGACTTCCCCTGAGACTGTTGCGGAGTAGGATTGAAAACCTAAAGGTCTCATGTACATCGTTGATCCTCATGATCAACTCCCCATTATCAACATCTACCAATGTCCGACCGGTATCCAAGAAGGGCCTACCTAGAATAATTGGAACGTCTCCCGGCGACATCTCAAGAATCGAAAAACCGGCTGGGATAATGGAATTACCCACCTTCACCAAAAGTTCCTCCACCACTCATAGGCTCTTTTTGATGACTTGTCTGCAATTTGCAGATTAATCTAGGTAGGTCGCGCCCCCACACCTAACTTCTGAAATTCCGACAAAGGCATCAAGTTCACCCTCGCCCCCAAATCACATAGGGCCTGTCCAGTGTAGGCTCCACCTAGAGTAGCTTCAATCATGAAGCTTCCTGGATCTTTGTGTTTCTGAGGTAATCCATGCAAGGCACATGGCTAACTTGCTCAGTCGAGTCCACAGTCTGAAAGTCAACAACAACTCTCTTCCCCAACACTGCATATTTCATGAATGTATCACACTTAGGCATCATCTTGACTGCCTCAATCAGTGGTATGTTAATGTGCAGCTTGGAGAAGATAGACAAGAATTGCCTATAATCCTCAGAATCATCTTTCTCTTCCTGCTACGCAATGGAAAAGGGATATCCTTGGAAGAAGAAACGGGTGGAGTTACCTCATTAGTCATCTCCACAACTGGCTGAGTTATGCTCTTTGATTGGGGGACCATGATAGGAGTCTTCTCAGAATCGAAGACTTCATGCCCCTTAGCTTCCGACGCTACTACTCCAGCATGGCTCGGGTATGGAAGTTAATTAAGTGCAATCCTTCTGCTAGTAGTGATGGCTTGAGCTTTTTCCTGAGATGTATTAATACTACGTTCTAGTGCTTTTTGGTCAAGTTGTTTCTTCAAAGACACAATTTCATCTTTAGCCTCCTGGAATGAAGCTGCAACATTAGTGAATTGAATTTGATGGTCATCATATGCTCCCATCATCTTCATCACCTTTTTCATTTATGATAGCTCTGAAGCTCCATGAGGCAGGGGATACAATTCTGAAACATCTGCTTCAGGCTTTACCTCCATAGCATTGACCTGAACTGGGTTTTAGGGAACTAACTTATGCTTCATCGAAACCTGATGCTGTTAAGGATCTCCCATGCTCTCCTCTTGCTTAACAACACATCTCAACAAATTATATGCACCCTCCACGTCGCAGTTGAGCACAAAGTTACCCCCAGCTTCAATATCGAGCTTTTTTTTATCATACTTGTCAAGCGCATCATAGAATACCTGGATGATATGACCCTTGTCATTCTATTTTTTGGGCATCTGCGCAGCAAGAGGTTGAGGTGCTCCCATGCTTGGATCAATGATTTACTCTGCTTTTGTCTGAAATTCCCAAATTTCGTTCTACAGCTGAATCATCCGGAAGAATGGAAAAAATATGACCATAAACTGTGAGACATACTCTTCCCAAGTTTTGATAGATTTGGATGGCAAAGAGTCCAACCAATACTTAGAAGCTCCCGTGAGGTAATAAGGGAACATCATCAGTTTAAGTACTTCATCAGTGACCCCCCATGTAGCGGGTATATTTACAGTAATGCTGAAATCCCCCAACAAATGCATGAGGGTCTTCGTCCTCTATGCCCGCGAATGGGAACTTGTCCTTCGCAAATTGAATTTCATCTAGCTTTAGGAAAAAATTAGTTGCCTGAATTGGTGGCACTGCAATTTCCGGATCAGTACCGTTCAGGTTCACCTCAAATCCCTTGATTATTGTCTTCCCAGATCGGTTATATGGCATTGGGGATGATTTCGTGCGAAATGCTTTTCATTTTGTGTAAAATGAATCTGGACTCTCACTTCTCCAGACCATAACTTCTTCGTCCGATCTTTCATTAAGCTCTGTAACCTATCGTTGTAAAGCTATTTGAGTCTAGTTTCATATAGACCATTCTCACTCCCAAATTCATTGTATAACTCTAGATATAACCAAATGAATTTAGGTTGGTAAATCTAACTTCTCCAACTTTGCTTCTTCACTCCGCCTGAGCTCCCATTGTTTCTGAAGTTCGTTGCATGCCTCATATCAACCGATTAGCATCCGTTCCTGCCAAGAAAAAATGAACAAACATACCAAGTTATTATATTTGACAAATAACAGTTAAATATGCATAGAAATGAGCGGACTAACAATAAAGCGCATAAGAAGCAACAAGTGACAAAAGGACTCATATTCTCTGCAATTATGCTTAAATATCTCATATTAATGTGGCATATGGCAATAAGATATAGCTCCTAAAAGGAACTATCATAAGCAATAAATACTGAGTGAGATACACCTTAGCATGTACAAAAAGAAAAATTATATATGTTGTTGAGTCACGAGTTAAATGAAACAATAGTAATCGATTATGAGTAAAACATAATCAGAGTTCGCAACGAATAAATAGCAGTGCTGATAAGAAACATCATCAGAGTAAACAAGTTTCCAAGTAAAACAATCACAAGTGCCGAATACCTTCCAATTAATAATTTTTTAATATATAATCAAAGAAGCCAAATTTTTATTTACGATAACTGGATATAGCCATGCCAACAAAGGGCCTCCAAAGTGATAATGCTAACAAAGGGACTTCCTTATAATAATCCCAACAAAGAGCCTCTCAAATCCAATCTAGACCTTAAGTATAGTGATACCCCCTTAAGAAGTAAAATGCCAGAAGGGTGAGTACTAGTTGGGACTCTAGCCTTCAAGACGAAGAGTCAACGCCATCAGAGGGCATCCCAAATAATATCTCTACCCAACAAGGATAGAGTCATGCCAACAAAGGGCCTCCCAAATAGTAGCAGATTTCGGTACTTGCAATATTCCACTTTGCGTTATTAACGAATTATTATTTTCTTGTGACAGTTTTGAATCGATCATTTTGAAACGTAGCCAATGAAAAGTAAACGTGTATATCGCAATAAACAGATTTTGATACATATATAAAATTATGTCATGACACGAAGGAAGGTAGGCACATAAGACTAAGCACGTAACTCACCTTAAGTCGAGATAGCAATTAGGTCGAAGTAGTCATTACGGATAGTTGATGTAGCCTTCCCCTACGAATAATTCTCCTACAATTACCAATTATGTAATTACAGCGGTGTTACTTCTAATGAAGAAGGCACTAATCATATCCAAATTAAACCTGGTTTCAAGTTATATACTCACGTGTCGAATACATGCTCTACATGCACATGATTCTAAATGTCACTAATAAACATATATTGATGTTCAATGTTACAAATAATTCACACATAATCCATAGAGAGGCAAGAACTCATGCTTTCTAAATAATAAGAAAGTTCGATTGTGGACAGGTTTGAAGCTCTGACTTTAGAGTCCTATTAACCATATCAAAACACCTCCTAAATCATGAAATAAATTTAGGATGAACCTACATGTGTCTACTTTCATAAACATCAAGAAAATCATTCATGGATATTGTAATACTCACGATACAAAATAAACAAACACTGCTATGCCAGAGAAGAGTTTGACATATTTCAACTTTGAAAAGTGATTACTACCACTTGGAGAAGAGAAATAATGCTCATATTCTACAGAATTAATCATAAATGTGTCAAGTTTCAACATAAGAAAGATGAGATAAAAAAAAGTTTTTGAAAACCGAGGTTTTAAAAAAATTGACAAAATTGGTCCAGAATAGAGCTCGGAAAACATGCAACTTAGAATGAGCTTATCTTCCTAAAAAAATTCTATAAAGTTGATTTATTTCTCAAAATGACCCCCTCTGAGTATATTTTCAAAATATGCAAGAGTTGAAAATTTTACTGAGATAAAATTTGAAGATGATTCACGTTTTTTACATACTGTCCAGATTGTATCAACATGCAATTTCACCTAGAACAGTCAAGACTTAATCAAATAAATTTGGTGGTACATGAAACTAGAAATAACTTGATTTTAACTCAAATACAACCATTTAAACAAGAAATAAGAGATTCTTATTGGTTGCATTTGGCAAACAGGATTTGGATTTCAAATCCAAATTTTCAAATTCCTTGAAGTTGAAATATGGAAGGATTTGAATTCCTCTGTTTGGATGATATTAAACATTTCGGATTTGAAATCTTCATTTTGAAATCTCTTTTTTGGTTGTCTAGTTAATTAAAGAAAATTGATTTGGAATTTCACAACTGTAAATTAAAAGCTGAAAACCGAGCGAGAAGTCAATTTGGTTTCTAGAAAACAAGTTACAAAGCGTAGTGACAAGCATTTGATAGAATATCAATGTTTTAAAAATCGTACGGAACATCGAACATGGGTGAAGGTTTAACTCCTTAGACCAGCGCTTCCACAAAAATATTTATATTACTCAATTGCGTTAGTTGAATGATAAAATATCTTACTAAAATGTCAACGAGAATCGAGTTTCTACACACTGTGTACTATTCAATACGTGTAAATGTAAAGATAATAACGAACTATATTGAAGATCTATATCAGAAATCAAGAAATTCTAACTTGTGCTATATAATAATTACCTCCTATTTTCCTCTATCACACACGCTTGACTTTTATCACCATTCATTGGCTCACTTTAACCCGGTGATTTGGGTAGCAAAACGATGCAATTTTTTGATTATTTTTTTCATGGTTGTAGAGTAAATGTTGCTCTACAACATGGTGAAACAATTATCAAAAAATTCCATCGTTTTGCTATCCACATCACCCGGTCAAAGTGATCCAGATACGAATCAAAAAGCGAAACCGGTGTGATAGAGAAGAAACGGAGGTAGTATTATGATTTATACCGAAAAATGTAATGGCAGCGTCTCCTACTGCCACGTCATAACCCAAGAATGGGAAAGGAGAAAACAGCAACCCTTCGAAATTGCAATGAGAACTGGCTACCCCACATCATTGAATGAGCTACAGGCACACGCCCACGTCATTCGAACTTCAAAAATTTTCCCTGTTGAGTTAACAGAGTGAAGCTTCAAGCTATTACCTCTTCATAAAGACAAAACGCCACTTTTGCATCCCAAAGCCGATACATACTAATTCGGCTCCAACTCCTACGCGCGTGTGATTTTAAATGACATGGTACAAGGTGGAATTTGAAATTATTAGCGATAACGGGACGTGGATTTGTTCCAAATCAAATCCAAGTCCCTATAATGTATCCTGATAGATCTGAAGTTCTTTCATATTTATATATGGATAATATGCAGAAGGAGCTTTGGTTCCTTGATGAAGAAAGCCAGAAACACAAGCTGGAAATATTCCTAAGTGCCAAATCTTTAAAGCTTTGAGGCACTGTAGCTATGCATATATATGGCTAACTGTTCTGTGCAAGTCTTTGATTTTGATATGGAATGAGTTATACAACTCTACATTATACTATGCAGGTATTAGTAATCCATGTTGATTAAAATATTATGCAGGACGGAATTGGATTGGCAATCCAAGTTCATTATGATGAACTAGCAGGCAAAGCTTCAAAGCTTTGAGATTCACTGAGTACTTATCGCTGCTAAGTTCATCTGATTAAATCTGTGTATGCAGGTTATTTCATTGGGTTTCATAACTTGTTATGAATTTATTATTGTCTATTAATTATTTTTCTATAATGTGTTGATAATATATTCATTTGATTGGATGTGTAAGCTGAGTTTATTATCAGATAAAAACTAGCCAAGTTTTTCTCATGAACTGTTAGCTTTTTGCTGATCAGATCTCGATGCTAGTTTGTTTGGATATTGTTTTATCTTGTTTGTTGAGTATATGCAGGGTTTTTGGGCGCTCCAACATTCATAAACAAATCAGATAGCTATCCAAGCATAGCTGCTGAGAGAAGATATCAGGGAAGATGATTTTTAGGCATTCAATTCCTAAAATCTCTTTGGTTGTTGCAGGTTGTTATTTCAGTAATCAGTACTTTGAATTTAAAGAGTAGAGACAAGAAAAGAGGATTTATCAACGTGTGAATTGAAGAGTGCTACAAACAGGAAGAGATCGGATCATTCAAATCTTCAAATTCATCAGGCCATTAACACTGTAGAAGCAAGATCATTCATCAGAGATTGAAGAACACTTCCAAGATTTACTGCACATTTCTATTCTGTTTTCTTCACACTTGTACTAAATTGGTATTATCATTTTATGTTCTTAAACCTCACAAACTTAGAAGTTTAGTTGATCAAGTGAACAACAAAGAGGTTCTTATGTTTCAACAGATTGTTGGTGGAACTAGATAGGTTGGGAACCATAAGTTGTATAGGTGAAAGGTATCTCACTTAGGCTTGAGATCTATGGATAAATCTGGGTGATTAATAAGAAGTTGTGTTAGAATCTTGGAGGGATAAGATCCCTCAGGCAGAGACTAGGTCCAATTGTTACTGAACTCTGTAAAATCATTGGGTTCTTGCTTCTTACTTCATTTATATTTTCATCTCAGTCTAAACTGGAAGTTCCATAGCTTTGGAGTTTTCTAAATCTCAAAGATTTGAAGCCTCTGTGTTCTGCAGTTATATCTCTAGTTTCTCAAATCTTTTTCAAGGCTTTGAGATATCAACTGCATACTCTCTTCAAGTTTCAAAGGACTGTTTTGTTAGAAAAATTTGGCATACTCTATTCAACCCCCCCCCCCCTTCTAGAGTATTTAGATCATGTTGATATACTTACATTACAAACTTTCAATTGGTATAAGAGTTTGGGTCACTGTTTAAGGATCTAACTATCTTGTGACAATGTGTAATGTAGGTGATGGAGGATTCTCACACGGAAGAGCAGCTAATAGACATCCACTCTTCTGTGGTGATAACTTTGTGCATTGGAAGGCATTGATGAAAATGTTCATCATAGATCAAGACATGGAGCTATGGTCTATTGTTGTGAATGGCCCAAACTTGTTCTATACTACTTCCGATGGAGTCACAACCATAGGAAGATCTCTTAGTTACTGAACTGGAAAAGGTATCAAAAAATTACAAAGCTTTAAACTTACTATATTGTGCTCTTAGTGCATATGAGTTTAACATGATAGCCAACTACAAGAGTGAAAAAGAGATATGGGATAAGCTAACTTTTACTTATGAAGGAACTATCCAAGTAAAGCAGACAAAGATCAATATCCTTTTGATACAGTATGAACAGTCTAAGATGGAGTCTCATGAATCCATCAAGGATATGTTCAAGAGGTTTACATATATTGTGAACAACATGGAATCCTTGGGAAAAGATTTCTCAAATGAAGAAAAGGTTGGGAAGATACTCAGAAGTTTTCCAAAGGAAAAATGGGACCCTAAGGCAACTCTAATTGAGGAGGCTCAGGACTTAAGCTATCTGGAAATTGATGATCTGCAAGGAAATTTGCTCACCATGAGATCTCCATGAAGGAGGTAGATGGTGACTTGAGTGACAACATCAACAACCTGGCACTCAAGGCAAAAGACAATGAGAAATCTCAAAGACTTGAACAGGAGGATGATGATGAAGAATACTTAGCCTTGATTTCCAAATCCTTGGCCAGATACTGAAAAAGAAGAGAAACTTTGGAAATAAGGACTATAGAAAAGAAAAATTCAGATCCTCAACCAGTAAGGATCAGAAAGGTAAATCTTCTTCACATTCATATAAACCCAAAGTTATGAATTGCTACGAATGTAGCGATGCAGATCATTTGGTAAGAGATTGCCCTGAAAAGAAGAAAAGCAGGCAATTTCCTAAGAAGGAAAATGACAACAGAAGAAAGAAGGCAATGGTAGCCTCATGGAGTGAATCAGACTCTTCAGACTCAGATTCTAATGAAGAGAAAGCTATCTTTGTTTGATGGCTGGACATCAAGAATATCACTCTTTAGAGAAGCCAATTAAAGATATGGTAAAAAAATCTTTTCTCTAGTCCTTCTGATGTATTGCCTGAAATCCTCAAAAGCATGTTTTTGAATGAGGAAAGTAACAGAAATGAGATTGATTCCTTGAAAGTAAAAGTTCTTGAGCAAGAAAAGGAAAACGTAGATTTGGTTTTTCAAAACAAATGTCTTGAAGCTACTAAGTTGAAAATTGATAGTGACTTCAAAGCCTTGGACAGTAGATTCAAAGCTTTGAAATCACAAGTCAAAGAAGCTGTTGATCAAAACTCTCTTTTAACTGATAAATATGTTAACTTAAAGAGTCATTCAAATGACTTATAAAAACAGAACACTTCATTGACTAATGAGCTTCAAGAATCCAAGAAAATTCTTTCAAACTTTGCCATCTCAGAACATAAGTTAAATCTCATGCTTGGAGGAAGTATGCATTCTGTATACAAAATTTGAATTGGTTATAATCCAAATTTTCAAAAAGAAACCAAACCAAATTTGTAAATTCAGGAAGCAGACATTCTCCAAAGTGTCATTATTGTGGTAAAATTGGACATGTAAAATTAACTTGCCCCTGTACAGGACAGAACCTCATATAATGAGGAACACCTATCCTTATCAGTTTAAGGGACAAGTGAAACAGATTTGGGTTCCAAAAGGAATTATACAACCTAACATGGTTGATTTTGAGTATGAATCCAAATTCTACACTTGGTTTAATAGCCTGTTAAGGCATTTATTGAATCTTGCAGGATGTCACCAAAGCTTTGAAAGATCATAAATGAATTTTGGATAGTGGATGTTCCAGACACATGAGTAGAAAGAAATATTTATTCACTGAGCTTAAAGAGAAGTCAGAAGGAACCATCACACTTGGTGACAAAGCAAGGTGCAACATCATTGGTATAGGTAGTATTGGTAATAACTCTACAAGGTCAGTTTCATATGTTTATCTAGTAGATGGTCTTAAGTATAATTTATTGAGTATTTCTCAAATCTGTGATAAAGGAAATAAGGTATTCTTTGACAAGGATAAATGTGTGGTGCAAGATGAAAAATTAGGAAATTGCATACTCACTGCTCCCAGGTCACATAATGTTTATGCTTTAAGTACTGAAAAAATTGCAGGTGAAAATCTGAAATGTCTCAAATCTTTAAAGGACGACTAAAGGCCTTGGCATAGAAAGATTGGTCATATAAGCATGCACACTATGAACAAACTCATCTCAAAAGATTTGGTAAGAGGCTTACCGATCCTGAATTTCAAAGACGATGAGATTTGCAAATCATGTACTCAAGGTAAACAGACCAAGAACTCATTCAAGCCAAAGAACTTTGTAAGTACTTCTAGACCTTTAGAATTGATTCATATGGATTTGTGTGGTCCTACGAGGTTTCAAACACCCAAAGGTAAGAGATATATGCATGTTGTGGTTGATGATTATTTCACATTTACATGGTTTATGTTCATTGGAGATAAGACTGAAGCATTATCTGAATTTTTCAAAACTTTGCAAAGGGCTTCAGTCTTTGAAAAATTTACCTGTTGCATCTATTAGGAGTGATCATGGTAGAGAATTTGATCAACTTGATTTTGATTTATTTTGTGAAAGCACGGAATCTCACACGATTTTCTACACCTAGAACTCCTCAGCAGAATGGAGTAGTTGAAAGGAAAAATAGAACTCTTGAAGATATGTCTAGAACCATGCTACTTGAAAGTAATTTTCCAAAGTATTTGTGGGAAGAAGCTGTTAATACTGCCAATTATGTGCTCAATAGATGTTTGATCACACCTATTCTTAAGAAAACTCCTTATGAATTGTTCAAAGGCAGAAAGTCTAGTGTTTCTTATTTTAAGCCTTTTGGCTGTATTTTCTTTGTGCTTAACAATGGTAAAGATAATCTTGGTAAGTTTGATGCTAAAAGTGATGAAGGTGTTTTTCTTGGTTATTCTCAGACTAGCAAGGCTTATAGAGTTTACAATAAGAGAACTAAGATTGTAGAGGAGAGTATTCATGTGATTTTTGATGAAAGTATTGATGATTCTCTTAGTGAAAGTTTTGCAGATCTCAATTTGAACAAGTATGAGGCTGATGATGACAGTGAGAAAGTCAACAAAAGAAAAACTAAGCTACAAAAACATCCAGAAGAATCTCAAGGCCTTGAACCCCCTGCTGAGCTAAAATCTCAAAGCCTTGAGACTGAAATTGATAGGACATATGATGCTCCTTCTACTGTGTCAAGAACTCAAAGCCTTGAAGGATCATACACTTGAAAACCTAGAAAGAAGTTCAAATATTTTCAGATCATCCTGCAGAAAACATCATATCAGATCCAATCATTGGAACTCATACAAGAGGTCAACTGAGGAATCTGTGTGCTCTCAGTACTTTTTTATCACTTATTGAGCCCAAAAATGAAAAAGAGGCACTAGAAGATGCAGATTGGATCATTGCAATGAAAAATGAGCTGAATGAGTTTGAAAGGACCAGAGTTTGGAATTTGGTTCCTAGACCAAAGAATCAATCAGTGATTGAAACTAGATGGGTGTTCAGAAACAAACTTTATGAAAAAGGTAAGGTTGTGATAAATAAAGCAAGACTGGTTGCACACGATACAATCAAGAAGAAGGAATTGAATATGAGGAAACTTTTTCCCCTGTTGCAAGGTTAGAAGCTATCAGAACCTTGCATATGCATCACATAATCATATAAAACTTTTTCAAATGCATGTCAAATGTGCTTTTCTGAATGGATAATTACAATAAGAAGTATATGTTGATCAACCACCAGGTTCTGAAAATGACACATTTCCTGATCATGTTTACAAATTAGACAAGGCCTTATATGGACTTAAGCAAGCTCCAAGGGCTTGGTATGACAGACTATCTAAGTTTTTACTTGAAAATGGTTTCAAGAGATGACTTGTTGACAAAACTCTTTTTATTAAGAATCATGATAAGGATTTGTTAGTATTACATATAAATGTTGATGATATTCTATTTGGTGCTACTAATGTTACTCTTTCAAAAGAGTTTTCAAGTCTAATGTGCAGGGAATTTGAGATGAGCTTAATGGGAGAACTAAATTTCTTTCTTGGACTTCATGCACATCAAGGGAAATACACCAAGGACTTGTTAAATAAATATAACATGTCACAGCCCAAGGTTGTTAAGACCCCTATGAGTTCATCATTATCTTTGGAAAATGATACAAATGGTAAGAGTGTGAATCAAAAGGAATATAGAGGTATGATTGGTTCACTTTTGTATCTAAATGCAAGTAGACCATATATTATGTTTAGTGTATGCATGTGTGCTAGATTTCAAGAAGATCCTAAAGAAAGTCGTTTGATTGCTGTAAAAAGGATTTTCAGATACTTAAATGGAACCAAAGGCTTGGGGCTTTGGTATTCAAGAAGATTTAACTTTATGCTGAGTGGTTATTCGATTGCAGACTTTGCAGGATACAAAGTAGACAGAAAGAGTACTTCAGGATGTTTCCAATTTCTTGGTTCATCACTGATTAGTTGGCGTTCAAAGAAGCAAAATTTCAGTAGATCTATCGACTGCAGAAGTTGAATACATTGCAGCTGGAGCCTGTTGTTCTCAGGTCTTATGGATTTCTCAACAGGTAAGAGATCTTGGATATGAATTTAGAAATGTTCCTATCAATTGTGACAATACAAGTGCCATTTCTATATCAAAGGATCAGTTCAGAATTCAAGGACAAAACACATAGATGTGAGACATCATTTTCTTAGAGATCATGCTGAAAAAGGTGACATTGTTCTATCTTTCATTTCTACTACTATGAAAATAGCTGATATTTTCACTAAACCATTGTCAGATGAGAGGTTTGCAATCCTAAGTCTTGAGGTATGTTAAACAATGATTCATTGGTTTAGGGGGATTATTAGTTTCTATGTGTATTATATGTGTAAATCTCAAAGCCTTGAGATCATACTTTCTTAAGCCTTGAAAGTATGGATCAAAGCTTTGAAGTTTTCTCTGTTGGTCTGAAACTTCTCAAAGATTTGAGCTACTGTACACTGCTTTGATTAACTGGATATTCATTTTATTAAAAAATTGGATCGTGGAATATTTTGTAATATCTTTTTAGATAATTACAGAATATTTCAAGTGTTTAGAGATTTTGACAAAAAATCCCAAAAATATCTTCTGAAATCTTGTGCAATCTCTTTTGCATGCAAAAATCCTTTTCAAATCAGACTCTTTTACCTACTTAAGCTAAATTCAGGGCTTATTTTTTTCATTCTCATCTCTATTCTCTTTGTACCTATTTATCTCTCTTATCTATCTCAAACCCTCTCAAACCCTAACCACAACGGAGCGCAAATCTGAGAGGATCAAGCAACAAGGACAGACTTCAAACAAGAGGATAGAGAGGAAGGCTAACAGGAAGATCACCATTCATGGATCAGATTCAGAAGAAACAGCTAGTGTCCATGAGACTTCACCACCCTCAAAGAAGGTCAAGAAGGGAAAGGAAGTTCAAGAAGAAGCAGTGGCTGGGTCAGAATCTGAGTCTACAAAAGAAGAATTGGTGAAGATCAAAGAAAAGGGGAGTAAGGATCAGGGAGAAAGATTAAGCAAGAAGAAGAAGGAAGAGGCTGAAGGAAAAAGTGAGAAGAAGAATGTACCATCTTAAAAGGGAAAGAAAGCTGATGAGAATATGGATGAAAGAACTCCAGAAGAAAAGAGTGAAACACAGTGCAGTAAGGACCAAGAAGGCTAAAAAAATTGGTAAGAACATTACGCCTGATACTTGGTTTGCTAATTCTGAGGTTAAGACTGTGTGGATGGATGGGTATGCAACATCCAAGATTTCATTTTGTAGTCTAATTAGTACCGAGTTGTTGGATTTACTGGACTTAGACTACATTAAGAAATTGAGAGAATCATCTGTTGGGATTTTGTTGAATCCACCTTCTGAGGCTTACCCTAGATAGACTAGACTTTTCTATCTGAACTTGGTTCAAGAGTTGGATGATAGTGACAATCATATTCTTACATCAAAAGTTGTTGGGATTGACATTAAGTTGGATCACAGGGTTTTTGACAAAGTTTGGGAGTTCCTAGAAAGTATAGGATCAGTGATCATCCTGATAGAAAGGAAATTTTAGAGAAAGACAAAGCCTTGTTTTTCTTGGAGGGAACCCTTACTGAACATAAACAGTTAACACATTATGTGTTTACATGTGAGGCTAAAATTATGCTTTCTATCATTATGAGATGTGTAGTTACCAGGGATGATTCCAAAGAGTTGCTGACAGATAAGGTATTGATTCTGATGTATTTGATATGTCAAGGGTTTGAAATATATTTCCCTACTTTTGTGATGGAGCATATGGTGTACTGTGGCACTAGGACTAGGAATCATTCCCTTCCTTATGCCAATGTGTTACCCTATGTTTTTCAAAAACTTTGGAGTTTCTTTGGAAGATGAAGAAAAGATTACAACTGGTTTTGGGTTGGTGGATGAGGCATCTCTTCAAAGGATTGTGATAGTTCAAACTGTCAAAGGAGAATGGAAATTCTATTCTGAACTGAGTGCTAAAGAGTTGAAGAAGAAGAAGGAGTTTATCAAACCTAGAGCTGCTAAACCCCAGAGTGTCTGGTAATTTGTATTTCTCTCAAATACTAGATAGGGTTGAAGTTCTGGAAGATGGAGTGGAGGATTTGAGACAAGGGTTATTTGACTTGTCTACTAATTTCACTAAGTTCAAAGATTTGGTGAACAATAAGCTTGATATCATCTTCAAAGGTTTGAACCTGGAAAAGATACCCTCTTCAGAAAGCATAGAAACTAGCATTGATTCAGATGAAGTACTTGGAGAAGCTCTCAAGAAGAAGAAGAAGAAGAAGAAGAAGAAGAAGAAGAAGAAGAAGAAGAAGAAGAAGAAGAAGAAGAAGAAGAAGAAGAAGAAGAAGAAGAAGAAGAAGAAGAAGAAGAAGAAGAAGAAGAAGAAGAAGAAGAAGAAGAAGAAGAAGAAGAAGAAGAAGAAGAAGAAACCAGTTCCTATTGTTCTTACTTCTAAGGATCTTTATGATCAATCTGAGGATGAGGCGGTGGTGAAGAAACAGTTACAGAGACTGCTGAAAAGGAAGCTGCTGATTTGGATAGGGTTATTGATGAAGTAATAGAAAAAATGCAAGCTGAAACTGAGGAAGCACAGGGTGAGGAAGTTGCTGAACAAGGTGAGAAAAGAGAAGTACCAGTTGAAGCTGAAGGAGATTCAGAGGAAGAGACTGCTGAGGAAGACCAGGAAGAAGGTCAGCACAAGGTAAAAGGGAAAGCTAAGAGTGAAAATAAATCTGCCAAGAAGGATACTGAAGCTGAATCTCCAAATCCTTGAAACCCATTCTTCTTACTCTTTATGTCTTCTCTTTCTTCTAAGCACTGAAGTCTTTTATTTATTTTATTTTCTTTTGAAAACACTCTGAACAAGATCCTAAATTTCTTATACTTTTTTGATGAAAGTCAAAAAGGGAGAGAAGATTTTGTGTTATTTTTTTAAGTCTTGTAATTCTATGTAGGATGATGATTGGTTATTGCTATGCAGATGTTTGTTTTTGTGTTGTTTTTTTCTTAATATGCTATATTATGTTAAAGTGTGATCTTTAGGTTGATATTATTACTGGTATTGGTAGATCACCGGTGTCTTTGAGTTGCAGGAAATTTATTCAAAATCTGGACTTCAATAATGTGTTTGGTCTTTCATCATGGGGGATATTGATAGATCTGAAGCTCTTTGATATTGATATATGGATAAATACGCACAAGGATCTTTGGTTCCTTGATGATGAAAGCCAGAAACACAAGCTGGAAATACTCCTAAGTGTCAAAGCTTCAAAGCTTTGAGGATGCACCACCCCATGGTCCCCATTCCGGACCGGAAAGCCCAGGAGGGAGATGCTAAAGTGTTGGTGGAAGTCATAAGCATAACATCCATATATTATAATATTATTAACATTACACAAGACTTCATATATTACATCATATTAGACATTGCATTTTCTTCTTAACTTCTCCATATGCCACTACTAGAACATCACTCCTACACTAGTCATACTGGCTTACTTTACTACTGGTGATGACATTATTCTTAGTGCGTCCCTTACCCGGCTACATCGTAATCCTCAGCTTCTAAACCTGTGGTGGGAAAGAAAATGGAACCGCAGTTTCTAAAGTCAGCTGTGAAATGCTGAGTAAATAAATACCCTAGCTCGTAAACAGATGATGAGGCATGTCTTATTCTCAAAACAGTAATAAGGGGAAATAAATCTTAAAACAGTAATCAAATCACACCAGAGTTATGAAGACGACAACCAGAGTAAACTTGAAGAATATAGTAGAAACTTGAATAAAATCCTTTTCTTCTTAATTCTCTTTCTGAAATCACAACGGGGAGTGTTAATCCCAATCTATTTCTTCTTTCCTTTCCATAAACATCCTTATCTCAGAGGAAGCACATTTTAACTTAGTTGATGCGGGGAAGGAACTATTATACCATCACTAGCAACCATGACCTTAACTGTCGACAGCCCCCTAAGACTTCTTGCGGTCAGAGAGGTGAGTACATGGAGCGATCCGGCAGGTTGCAACCGGATTAAGATACACAGGCCGAGTGACAAAAGTCAGCACGACAATAATAATCACAGGCTGATTGACAGAAGTCAACCCGACAATAATAATCACAGGCCGAGTGACAGAAGTCAACCCGACAATGATAAGCTTCTCCCGCACAACAATTTCCACTTTACGTTCTTTACGGGTTATTATTCTTCGTGTGAAAGTTTTAAAGCAGACATTTTCAAAATGTAACAAATCTCGAGTAAAACAAGTAATAGCACAAAACATATTTTGAGACAAGTCCAAAAATCATGTAACGACACGAACGAAGCTAGGCACGCTAGGCTAGGCATATTTACTTACCTTAGTCCAGAAGCGTCTGAAAGTTATAATTGTAGTCCTTGCCTATGTAAACTTCACCTACAAATCGGAGCTTCTAGATTGTCACAATCCAAATATAGTGTTTTAAGTCTTATAGAAAATCCTATTAAGCGTTTTGAGACTAACCCGAACTCAATGTCCTCTTTCTCTAGTTATTTCTTAATAATGAAAATATATAAATTGACGCATCTATTTTTAGACAACTATTAAATTTTACGTTTTAGAAAAGTGATTATTTATTTAGAAACTTTGTTGATATTAAAAGACACGAATTAATAGTAAAACGAGTACTAGTTATATTTATGAAAAAATAATGACGTTTAGAATATTATTCCGTCAACAAAAATCATTTCAGACATGACACTATAACGTTTATAAACTCGCTAATATCAATATTTACAAGTATTGAACAAGTCGATTTGAGGGCTAAGTAATTAAAGTAAACTTTATTTAAATTTTAATAAAACGTCACAGTTAAATTTTTAACGAATGACTCGTTCACTATTTCGGCGCCCGAATCACTTTTTCGTAACCGGGACGGAAACTATTATTTTTATAAAATATTTTAATCTAAAAATAACATTTTTATTTTTCGCGAATAATATAAAATTTATATAAACAACAGCTGAATCCCTCAAGTTTACTTTAAAAGTCAGCAGTAACCCCCATCTACTCACATAATAGTTTCATTAAGTGACAACAATTACCCACCAAGTCCTTCATAAAGACAAACAGCTACCCCTTTACATGTTTATCACTATGTAATAAATTTTAGGGAAAAGACACTTTCACCCCCTTTTACGTGAACACAAAATTGATTGATCTAATCATGGATTTAAGCTAGCAAGATATGGATTTTATTGTTTAAATGGAGTCACGACGATATTTAGAGCATACCTAGTCCAAGAATCGCAAGAAACGGCCAAGAAACGAGACAGTTCAAGTGACCGATTGGCGGCGTCGGAGGTGAAGCTCGCCGGAGTTGTTTCCAGGGGTTCTTGAGCACGACTGAGCACTCCTGGGCCTTGGTCGAGCCTTCTGGAGACTAGAGGGATAGATAGAGAGGGGTGGGTGATGATGGTGAAGCTTCGCCAGAAATTTGCCGGCGTTAATGGAGGTTCGGTGATGGTGGCGGTGCTCTGTTATGGGTGTTGTTGTTGCTGCCTTTGTCTTTGTTTTCGGACAGAGAGGAGGATCAACCAGAGTGTAAGGAGATGGGGAAGAAAGAGAGAGAAGAAACTGGGGTTGCTCGGGTGGTGGTTCCCGTCGGCCGTGGTGGTGGTGGCGGCTTCGAAGCTTGCCGCCGCTGCTGCTGCTGTGTCTCTGTTTATGGACAGAGAAGAGAGTGAGGTAGAGAGAGAGATAGGGGCTCAAGAGTGAGAGAGTGATGAGGATGGTGGCGGTGGTGTTCTCGGTGGGGGATGGCCGGAGGTGGAGAAGATGTGGAAGGGGCTGAAAACAATGGTGATGATGATGATGAAGATGAGCTTGTGAGAGAAATGAGAGCAGAGAGCTTCTTAAATAGGTGGTGAAGGAGGCTTCTGGTGGAAGAGTGGGGGTACGGTGGCGGTGGCAAAAGCTTGCTGGAGAAGATGAAACTCTTGAAGGTGATAAGGATGAGGAGGAAAAAGCTAGGGTGTGGGTGGCACACCAAGTTTTAGGGTGATTGGGTGTTTTTCACACACTAACTTCGCGGTGGTCGTACACGCGTAAAAGATAAAATAATAAAGATAAATAAAGCATCGCACATTCACCTACGAATACTAACTTCATATCTTCTAAAAATCTTGCGAGTATTTCTCGTCAGTAAAATACTATAATTTAAGCGACTTTATTTTTTTCGAAATTAAATTATATATTCATCTCTTTATATTTCTATTTTTCCCTTGTCAATTTTACGGGGTATTACATTCTCTCCCCCCTTAAACAGAGCTTCGTCCTCGAAGCTTACACCAGTCCAATACTTCTGATGCTAAGACTTTTGCTCAAAGCTAAAATCAGCCAAATACTCTTGAGGCTAAAACTTTTACCTCGAAGCTAAAATCAGCCCAATACTCCTAATGCTAAACCCTTTTCCTTGAGGTCATAATCAGTCAAATATTCTTGAGGCTTAAACTTTCTACTAAGCAACTATTGATCACATTTACGACCATATAGCAAGCAAGAAGTTTCACATGGCAAGTGGTAGCAAATTATTTCTATCTAATGCGTGCAGTGCAACAAGTATTGTATCACGTAAAGTCGTAATCACGTCTGTCTTACTATTGTGATTATAGTCTCACTTGGTTACTAAATTTCAAGGTTAACTACGTCTTAAGGGTACTAAAGCGTAATGGCACTAAACGAAGAGGGGCATCATCTCCCCCTTAGAGAGTGGCGTCCCCATAACTCAAATCAATCCTCGGGAAACACTAACCCAGAGTATCTGATGGAATAGGTTGTTCCTCCTTGGTAGAGGGTATGGAGGAATAAGATGTATCATATTCAAATAGTATGAAATCCGACTATTCACAGGTAAGTAATGTACCCGTAGAAACTCCATGAGCAGCTTCTGCTTCAGTCCTTGTCAGCACAGCGATTCTTCCCACATTTCGATTATGACCTCCTGCTCCTCCTCCATTGTTGTTCATCCCGTATCCAACATTATTATTCCCAATCCTTAGCTGCCTTCTGTCCTGCCCTGTTCCTGCGTTGCCCCCGTTGTGGTTCTGCTGTCTCCCATATCCATTGCCTCCATTGTTTTGGTTGATGCGGTTACCATTCTGTTGATTCCCAAACTTCTGGTTGTTTCCAAATTTGTTCCCGTTCTGCTGACAGTTACCTTGATAGTCGTTCTGTGGTTGTCTCCGGTAGTTTATGCCTTGATTTTTCAGCTGGTTCCAAGGTGATGGATATCGACATTCGTATGCTCGATGTCCTCTCTTACCACAGTTATTGCAGTTAACCGGATTTCCCGTGCAATCAACTCCAGGGTGGTTTTGTTGACACTTCTTACAGATATAGCGACGAACTGGCTGAACTCCAGGGTCCTGGTGGTTTCCTCGATATTTTCCCTGTTTACCTCCTTCATTGATAGGTTTAAACCTCTGATTCCCCTTCGCGGAATTGTTGTTGCTTCCTTCTACCTCTTCTAACTTGCGTTTCTTGCGTTTCTCGTCTTGGACGACACGAACTCGCCAGATGTCATCAGCTCTATCGTAGGCCTCGTGGAGAGTAGAATAAGTTCTGCTTAGCAAGGTCTCCTGTAGCCTTTCGTGAAGTCCAGCGATGAATTTGGATGTCTTGGAATCTTCATCAGGTACCATATTACCTACAAATCGTGTCAGCTCCGTAAACTTTCGAAAGTATTCGGTCACAGAGTCACTTCCTTGTTGTAGGTTTTGAAATTCAATTTCCTTGCTTCTCTTCACATGGTGTGGGTAGAATCGAGATCGGAGAGCAGCTTGGATGGATTCCCAGTTGAAGTTGGGATTGGCTAGCAGAGTTTCACATGCATTTCTCCACCAAAAGTTTGCTTCGCTCTTTAAGTAAAAGACCGCACAAGTGACTTTCTCCTCATCGGGGCATCCTACCGTCTCAAGAATCTTATCCATCTCCATAATCCCATCTTCCAATTCAACAGGATCCTCCTTTCCTGTGAATTCCATCGGTTTCATTTCTGCCACTTCTTTGGCCCAATTAGTTACTGCCTGAACTCCGTTATTTATCATCTTAGTCATTTGCTCGAAGAACTGATCCATGGTGACGTTCTCATCCATATCTTCCTGTCAGGTTTTTCTAAAGTGATATTGTACAATCTATCAGTCACATCCTATGGTATCTTTGGTTACGGTCGCAAAATCTTAACAACTATCTCGTAATATCACAACTAGTAATATACCTAACACAATTATTGTTGGATTGAATACTAAAAGCCATGCTTTTTGTATTGGATTATATGAATTTGATATTTATGAGAATGGTTTTGGGCAATGCTTTTGCATTATATTATTATTGTGCATAGTTGTCTATTGTTCTACATAGTAGAAGATCTAGTGTGTAGAGTCTAGCTTACACACAGAAGATCTTATCTTCGGTTCTTGTGGAATGAAAGTTGTGATTTCACAATCTAGATGGAATTAGACAAACCATCGGAACGATTGTAGCACATTGTTTTAGTAGGTCTGTCTTGGCTACAGGAAACAGTATAGTTCATACTATAGTTTCAACTCAATGTGCTAGTATACTTTGTGTATATTGAATAGGACCAAGTTGAGATCAATGTCTTTGCACTGACATAATAAGACAAGCTATGTCTCATGGTTATTATGATTACTTGTGCTTTTAATCCTTAGATAGTCAATGTGCACATGTATTTAGTAGTTATTGCTTTGACAAGTCAAGTGAGTGAGATTCCTATGGAGTCAATAACCTCGATGAGTTGGGTAATACTATTGAGTCCATGGTGTAGATTGATATATCGAAGGAATCCATGTCCCGGTTATGGGATTGATGATATCCCCTTGATGAAGCTTATAAGTTTTGATTATGTCAAACCCTGCAGGTAGATTACTTGGTAATCTGGACATATCAAATAAGTTAAGTGGTAAGGATCAAGGAATTGAGAAGAGGTCGATTAAATGAATTAGTCAGTAATTAATTTAATCGACGGATATCTGTAATCTTAACATGGGGAGATAATAAGTATGTAATAACAGGAGCTCGAAATATTAGTTTTTGAGAATATGGACAGGAGTGCAATAACAGTTATTTAGTGGTACTAACTGTTATTAACTGTATTCGGACTAGGTTCGGGTTGAACCAGAAGTCCTAATAAAGTTAGGAGCCTGATTCATATTTTCTCCTCCAGGTCCCTCCCGTAGCCTATATAAGTTTCCTTAGTCTTCAGAATTCGGATGCTTGAGATACACACCGAAATCTAGGGTTTCGAGAGTGAGAGCAATTCGTCTGGAGGCCAAGAAGGATTCTGGAAGCAGCAAGCCCACACTTGCATCCAGGAGGAACTTCAAGAATACGGGAGAAGATCAGGAGTGTTTTCAGACCTACATCAGATAGCTTGGACGCAGGTATGAACCCTAATTCCGCCTAGTAGGGTTTATGGCGTTCATGTTGAAACAATTTTTTTAATCGGCATAGCAGACATGCAATCGAACTGGTCCAGTGATTCGCCTCCCTTCAATTATCACATAAAACATGCATCTCATGGCTAGTTCACATTAAAACACAATTGACTCACGTCTCCAATCAAGATATTATAACTCATCCATACAGAGAAGGTAGTACGTCAAGTACAAACCCAATATTTCCGTCATGAAAGTATCAAATATACATCGCCAAGTAAAATGCATTTCAAAATAGACCAGATACGCAAGTAACGTAACACGCAACACGTCTTCAGACACGATGAGGGTGGGCGGGAAAAATAAAAACCAATACCTAGGCTACCCATAATCCGAACGGCTTTTCCGATTTTAATTATCTTGCCATACGTGCATTTTAAGTTACCCTACAGGTTTAGTTCCCTTTACTGGATCGAATGCTCTGATACCACCTGCAACACCCCATGGTCCCCAAGCCTTCCGTTCCGGACCGTAAAGCTCAGGAGGGAGATGCTAAAGTGTTGGTGGAAGTCATAAGCATAACATCCATATATTACAATATTATTAAACATTACACAAGACTTCATATATTACATCATATTAGACATTGCATTTTCTTCTTAACTTCTCCATATGCCACTACTAGAACATCACTCCTACACTAGTCATACTGGCTTACTTTACTACTAGTGATGACATTATTCTTAGTGCGTCCCGTACCCGGCTACATCGTAATCCTCAGCTTCTAAACCTGCGGTAGGAAAGAAAACGGAACCGCAGTTTCTAAAGTCAGCTGTGAAATGCTGAGTAAATAAATTCCCTAGCTCGTAAACAGATGATGAGGCATGTCTTATTCTCAAAACAGTAATAAGAGGAAATAAATCTTAAAACAGTAATCAAATCACACCAGAGTTATGAAGACGAAAACCAAAGTAAACTTGAAGAATAGAGCAGAAACTTGAATAAAATCCTTTTCTTATCAATTCTCTTTCTGAAATCACAACGGGGAGTGTTAATCCCAACCTATTTCTTCTTTCCTTTCCATAAACATCCTTGTCTCATAGGAACCACATTTTAACTTAGTTGATGCGGGGAAGGAACTACTATACCATCACTAGCAACCATGACCTTAACTGTCGACAGCCCCCTAAGACTTCTTGCGGTCAGTGAGGTGAGTACATGGAGCGATCCGGCAGGTTTCGACCGGATTAAGATACACGGGCCGAGTGAAAAAAGTCAGCACGACAATAATAATCATAGGCCGAGTGACAGAAGTCAACCCGACAATAATAATCACAGGCCGAGTGACAGAAGTCAACCCGACAATAATAATCACAGGCCGAGTGACAGAAGTCAACCCGACAATAATAAGCTTCTCCCCAACAACAATTTCCACTTTACGTTCTTTACGGGTTATTATTCTTCGTGTGACAGTTTCAAAGCAGACATTTCCAAAATGTAACAAATCTCGAGTAAAACAAGTAATAGCACAAAACATATTTTGAGACAAGTCCAAAAATCATGTAACGACACGAACGAATCTAGGCACGCTAGGCTAGGCATATTTACTTACCTTAGTCCAGAAGCGTCTGAAAGTTCTAGTCATAGTCCTTGCCTATGTAAACTTCACCTACAAATCGGAGCTTCTAGATTGTCACAATTCAAATATAGTATTTTAAGTCTTATAGAAAATCCTATTAAGCGATTTTAGACTAACCCGGACTCAACGTCTTCTTTCTCTAGTTATTTCTTAATAATGAAAATATATAAATCGACGCGTCTGTTTTTAGACAACTATTAAATTTTACGTTTTAGAAAAGTGATTATTTATTTTGAAACTTTGTTGATATTAAACGACACGAATTAATAGTAAAACGAGTACTAGTTATATTTATGAAAAATACTTATTGTAACTATAACGATTTAAATGATGTTTAGAATATTAAGCCGTCAACAAAAAATCATTTCAGACATGACACTATAACGTTTATAAACTAGCTAATATCAATATTTACAAGTATTGAACAAATGGATTTGAGGGCTAAGTAATTAAAGCAAACTTTATTTAAATTTTAATAAAACGTCACAGTTAAATTTTTAACGAATGACACGTTCACTATTTCGGCGCCCGAATCACTTTTCTGTAACCGGGACGGAAACTATTATTTTTATAAAATATTTTTAATCTAAAAATAACATTTTTATTTTTCGCGAATAATATAAAGTTTATATAAACAACAGCTGAATCCCCCAAGTTTACTTTAAAAGTCAGCAGTAACCCCCATCTACTCACATCATAGTTTCATTAAGTGACAACAATTACCCACCAAGTCCTTCATAAAGACAAACAGCTACCCCTTTACATGTTTATCACTATGTAATAAATTTTAGGGAAAAGACACTTTCACCCCCTTTTACGTGAACACAAAATTGATTGATCTAATCATGGATTTAAGCTAGCAAGATATGGATTTGATTGTTTATATGGAGTCACGACGAGATTTAGAGCATACATATGCCAAGAATCGCAAGAAACGGCCAAGAAACGAGACAGGTCAAGTGACCGATTGGCGGCGTCGGAGGTGAAGCTCGCCGGAGTTGTTTCCAGGGGTTCTTGAGCACGGCTGAGCACTCCTGGGCCTTGGTCGAGCCTTCTGGAGACAAGAGGGATAGATAGAGAGGGGTGGGTGATGATGGTGAAGCTTCGCCGGAAATTTAGCCGGCGTTAATGGAGGTTCGGTGATGGTGGCGGTGCTCTGTTATGGGTGTTGTTGATGCTGCCTGTGTCTTTTTTTTCGGACAGAGAGGAGGATCAACCAGAGTGTAAGGAGATGGGGAAGAAAGAGAGAGAAGAAACTGGGGTTGCTCGGGTGATGGTTCCCGTCGGCCGTGGTGGTGGTGGCGGCTTCGAAGCTTGCCGCCGCTGCTGCTGCTGTGTCTCTGTTTATGGAAAGAGAAGAGAGTGAGGCAGAGATAGAGACAGGGGCTCATGAGTGAGAGAGTGATGAGGATGGTGGCGGTGGTGTTCTCGGTGGGGGATGGCCAGAGGTGGAGAAGATGAAGAAGGGGCTGAAAACAATGGTGATGATGATGATGATGAAGATGATCTTGTGAGAGAAATGAGAGCAGAGAGCTTCTTAAATAGGTGGTTAAGGAGGCTTCTGGTGGAAGAGTGGGGGTATGGTGGCGGTGGCAAAAGCTTGCTGGAGAAGATGAAACTCTTGAAGGTGATAAGGATTAGGAGGAAAAGGCTAGGGTGTGGGTGGCACACCAAGTTTTAGGGTGATTGGGTGTTTTTCACACACTAACTTCGCGGTGGTCGTACATGCGTGAAAGATAAATAATAAAGATAAATAAAACATCGCACATTCACCTACGAATACTAACTTAATATCTTCTAAAATCATGCGAGTATTTCTCGTCAGTAAAATACTATAATTTAAGCGACTTTATTTTTTTCGAAATTAAATTATATATTCATCTCTTTATATTACTACTTTGCCCTTGTCAATTTTACGGGGTATTACAGAGGAACTGTAGCTATGCATATGTATGGCTAACTGTTCTGTGCAAGTCTTTGATTTTGATATGGAATGAGTTATACAAGTCTACATTATACTATGCATGTATTAGTAATCCATGTTGATTAATATAATATGCAGGACTGAATTGGATTGGCAATCCAAGTTCATTCTGATGAACTAGCAGGCAAAGCTTCAAAGATTTGAGATTCACTGAGTACTTTTCACTGCTAAGTCCATCTGATTAAATCTGTGTATGCAGGTTATTACATTGGGTTTCATAACTTGTTATGGATTTATTATTGTCTATTAATACTTGTTCCATAATGTATTGATGATATATTCATTAGATTGGATGTGTAAGCTGAGTTTATTATCAGACAAAAACTAGCCCAGTTTTTCTCATGAACTGTTAGCATTTTGCTGATCAGATCTTTATGCTGGTTTGTCTGGATATTGTTTGATCTTGTTTGTTGAGTATATGCAGGGTTGTTGGCCGTTCCAACGTGTTGGATTGAATACTAAAAGCCATGCTTTTTGTATTGGATTATATGAATTCGATATTTATGAGAATGGTTTTGGGCAATGCTTTTGCATTATATTATTATTGTGCATAGTTGTCTATTGTTCTGCATAGTAGAAGATCTGGTGTGTAGAGTATAGCTTACACACAGAAGATCTTATCTTCGGTTCTTGTGGAATGAAAGTTGTGAGTTCACAATCTAGATGGAATTAGACAAACCATCGGAAAGATTGTAGCACATTGTTTTAGTAGGTCTATCTTGGCTACAGGAAACAGTATAGTTCATACTATAGTTTCAACTCAATGTGCTAGTATACTTTGTGTATATTGAACAGGACCAAGTTGAGATCATTGTCTTTGTACTGACATAACAAGACAAACTATGTCTCATGGTTATTATGATTACTTATTCTCTTAATCCTTAGATAGTCAATGTGCACATGTATTAAGTAGTTATTGCTTTGACAAGTCAAGTGAGTGAGATTCCTATGGAGTCAATAACCTCGATGAGTTGGGTAATACTATTGAGTCCATGGTGTAGATTGATATATCGAAGGAATCCATGTCCCGGTTATGGGATTGATGATATCCCCTTGATGAAGCTTATAAGTTTTGATTATGTCAAACCCTGCAGGTAGATTACTTGGTAATCTGGACATATCAAATAAGTTAAGTGGTAAGGATCAAGGAATTGGGAAGAGGTCGATTAAATGAATTAGTCAGTAATTAATTTAATCGACGGATATCTGTAATCTTAACATGGGGAGATAATAAGTATTTAATAACAGGAGCTCGAAATATTAGTTTTGAGAATATGGACAGGAGTGCAATAACAGTTATTTAGTGGTACTAACTGTTATTAACTGTATTCGGACTAGGTTCGGGTGGAACCAGAAGTCCTAATAAAGTTAGGAGCCTGATTCGTATTTTCTCCTCCAGGTCCCTCCCGTAGCCTATATAAGTGTCCTTAGTCTTCAGAATTCGGATGCTTGAGATACACACCGAAATCTAAGGTTTCGAGAGTGAGAGCAATTCGTCTGGAGGCCAAGAAGGATTCTGGAAGCAGCAAGCCCAAACTTGCATCCAGGAGGAACTTCAGGAATACGGGAGAAGATCCAGAGGATTTTCAGACCTACATCAACTAGCTTGGACGCAGGTATAAACCCTAATTCCGCCTAGTAGGGATTATAGCGTTCATGTTGAAAACCAAATTTTAATCGGTATAGCAGACATGCAATCGGACTGGTCCAGGGATTCGCCTCCCTTCAATTGGTATCAGAGCCCCGTTCGACTCTGCATATCTGCTATACATCCATGTTGTCCAATAATCGAACCGGCTATGCATGTTAGAGTAGGAAGATCGCGATGTCTAACTCTGTTTTGCAGATTGAATCGTGTCCTGCTATTATGGTCATATTGTTTGATGTATGTGGTTTGATTTGGTTTTGGTTCCCACGCTGTTTTTCGTGGATGAAAAAGATTTGTAAACTTATGTAATAGTAAACCCTAGGTTCTCTTATTCTTGTATTAGATGAACGTGTGAGCTCTTTGGTGGCATTGAAAATCTGTAGCAGTCTCTGGTACTCTGTTACAGATTGATTTGCGGAATCCATGGAGACTAGGGTTACTGTAATATTAGTGGAGACAGAAGGACGAAAGATTGCAGATCGTCAAGTTTTCCACAGTGACGGCATGGCGTTTTTCGGAAAAAGTTTTTCGGCGACCTTACCGGGAAGGTCGATCCCCGTGTCGCTGGGTCAGATGGGTCTTGCTGACCCGACTAAAGAAGCTCCGACCATAATAGCAGGGCTGTGTGTGGTTGAATGCTTATTACATGTTTGATTGTATCTATGTGTATGATTATTCTGAATGCTTGCATTTTAATCATGGACAACATGGATACATAAATTTAATTTGTATTAAATTGTTCAAACAACTAAGTGGGAGAGGGATTCTAGTGCTTATAGATCCCGCGGTCTCCATCATTGATTTATAAGTGATGTAGTTGGTTTTGTGTGTTAGCCTTGAAGTTAACCTTCTTATCGAACATAACCACTGCAGTATCACTGGTATAAATTCCTATAAGGATACTTCTAATAATTACTGTTTATGTGTCATCTCTCCATCTGAGAGGCATGTAATGGGGTAATGGGTTAGAAGTAAAATGATGGTATACACTTAGATGTAAGTTATAGTATCCTCCCCATCGGAGTCACTGCTATGGCTTGCAGGACCAAAGGTACCATGTCTAACTATAGAATGAATGGTAGACGTCCACCCATCGTGGCATACTATTTTTATGTGTGTTAGACTACTGGTGGTTTACATTGCCCTTATATGTTTTATTTACATGATTCTCAGGTTCAAAATGTCGAACTCATTCAACCCACTATCTATTCTCTTGAATCAAAACAAACTCACTGGATCAAACTATATTGATTGGAAGAGGAATTTGAATATTGTGCTAACTGCTGAGGATTACAAATTTGTGCTTCTTGAGGATTGTCCTGCAGAACCTCTAGAAGGGGCTTCTGAGGAAGAAGCCAAGCCTTATAAGAGGTGGCAGAAAGCCGATCAGATGGCTAAATGCTACATATTAGGCTCCATGTCTAATGTGTTGCAGCATCAGCATGAGAACATGGGCTCTGCCCTTGAGATCATGGAGAACCTCAAAGAGATGTTTGGGGATCAGGATCGTGCTGCCAGGCAGGTTGCTATGAAAAACCTCATGAACACAAAAATGGTTGAAGGATCCTCTGTAAGGGATCATGTTCTGAAGATGATAAGTCTTCTAGGTGAACTAGAGATCCTTGGAGCTGTAATCGATGAGGAAACTCAGGTCGATATCGTGCTCATGACGCTGTCTGATTCATTTAACAGTTTTCGGCTAAATTATAATATGAACAAAAAGACTTATTCTTTAGCCGAATTGTTAAAGGAGCTTCAAGCAGCTGAGGGACTCCTACAGAAACCAGTTAATGTAATGGTGGCTGAAAAGGCTTCTGCTTCTAACCCTAGGGCTAAGAAGAAGAAGAAAGTTGCACAAGCAGTGGTTCCGAAGGTTGCTCCGGCACCTATAGGAATAGCTCGTGGGCCACAGCAAGCACTTGCTCCTCAGGGGACATTGGGAAAGCCGAAAGGCAAGTGTTTCCTCTGTAACCAGAGAGGGCATTGGAAGAAGCAATGTCCAAAGTTCCTGGCTCGTCCAATCCAGAACAACTCAGGTATATCTCTTTCACTAATAGTTGAATCATGTTTAGCGGTTCGATCTACTAGAACCTGGTGTGTAGATTCGGGAGCCACTGACCATGTCTGCAATTCATTGCAGGGGTTCCAGGAAACCAGACAGCTTAGTGATGGCGAGATTTATCTACACTTGGGCAACACGAATAAAGTAGCTGCAGTTGCAATAGGAATTTGTTTCTTACATTTTGGGAATGATAGGATTTTAGTTTTGAAAGATTGTCTTTATGTACCTTCCATTAGAAGGAATTTGATTTCAGTTTCTAAGTTGGTTAAGAATGAATATTCAGTTTATTTTAATGACTCTGTGGTTATTAAGAAAAATAAACGTTTTATTTGTTCTGGTCATTGGTGGATGGTCTTTACATTATAAATCCTGAGACTCCCATAGCGCAGCTATATGAACTGAATAACTCGGATAGCTCACCTAAAAAGAGAAAGGAACCTTGCGAGATAAACCAAACATATCTTTGGCATTTACGACTTGGTCATATCAATATAAACAGAATACAAAGGCTGGTTCAGAATGGACCATTAGGTTCATTAAAAGTGGAGGCACTACCAGCATGTGAGTCATGTTTAGAAGGTAAGATGACCAAGAGGCCATTTTTGGCGAAGGGTAATAGGGCCAAAGAACTGTTGGAGCTTATCCATTCAGATGTTTGTGGACCAATGAATGTCCAAGCGAGGGGAGGTTTTGAGTATTTCATTACTTTTATTGATGATTACTCAAGATATGGATATATTTATTTGATGCGGCATAAGTCTGAGGCCTTTGAGAAATTTAAAATCTTTAAGGCAGAATCAGAGAAGCGTCTGGGAAAATATATCAAGTCATTTCGATCTGATCGAGGTGGCGAGTACCTCTTGGGACAATTCAGGGATTACTTGGAGGAACAAGGGATTCAATCCCAGTTGTCTGCTCCAGGTACGCCACAACAGAATGGTGTGGCAGAGCGAAGGAATAGGACTCTTTTAGAAATGGTGAGATCCATGATGAGTTATTCAGATTTACCAATTTCTTTTTGGGGGCATGCTTTAGAGACCGCCGCATATATTCTGAACTTGGTTCCATCTAAGTCAGTACCAACTACACCCACAGAACTTTGGACTGGGCGCAAGCCTAGTCTACGGCATGTTCGGATTTGGGGTAGTCCAGCACATGTGCTGAAGGGGAACGCAAGTAAGTTGGAATCAAGGACAGAAGTATGTGTCTTTGTAGGATACCCGAAAGGAACAAAGGGTGGTTTATTTTATAGTCCGAAAGATCAGAAAGTCATTGTTAGCACCAATGCGAGATTCTTAGAGGAAGACTATATTATGGATCACAAGCCTAAAAGTAAAATTGTTCTGGAAGAAATACGAGGAAATCAAGTAGTCCAAGGTCATGATATGCCAACTGTACAAGAAGAAATACCACAAGAAAATGATATCGACATTCAACTACCTTTGGGTGGTTGGAGAAATGTAGATACTCGTGATACACAACAAAATAGTGTTGACATCCCACCGCAAGAGGGCAGTGGAGGAAATGATAATACTAGTGATCCACAAGATGGTAGTGACATTCCGCCGCAACCGAGCAGTGGGGAAAATGTTACTACTAGTGAACCACAAGTACAGCCTCGTCGTAGTGGGAGGGTTTCTCGTAAACCAGACAGATACATGTACTTGGGAGAGTCTTTTGACAAGGTCCCTGATGAACATGATACTGATCCCAGTAACTATAATGAAGCTGTTGGAAGTACGGATGCGGAAAAGTGGAAAAAGGCTATGATTTCTGAGATGGAGTCTATGTACTCCAATCAGGTCTGGGATCTTGTAGATCCAACAGATGGGGTAAAACCCATCGGTTGTAAGTGGATTTACAAGAAAAAGAGAGGGGTAGACGGGAAGGTTGAAACCTTCAAAGCAAGGCTTGTTGCGAAAGGTTTTACTCAGAAAGAAGGGATCGACTATGAGGAAACTTTTTCGCCAGTAGCCATGATTAAGTCTATCAGGATTCTCTTGTCCATTGCGGCTCATTTCGATTACGAAATTTGGCAAATGGATGTCAAGACAGCTTTCCTTAATGGAAGTCTTGATGAGTGCATTTATATGATGCAACCAGAAGGATTCGTAGCTAAGGGCCAGGAGCACAAGTTGTGCAAGCTTAAGAGGTCTATTTATGGACTTAAGCAGGCATCTAGATCATGGAACATCCGTTTTGATCAGGCAATCAAATCTTTTGGTTTTGATCAATGTCCGGATGAGCCGTGTGTGTACAAGAAGTGTAAAGAAAACGTTGTGGTATTCTTGATACTTTATGTTGATGATATATTGCTCATTGGAAACAATGTGGGTGTATTATCTAGTGTGCGGGTATGGTTATAAAGTCAATTTGATATGAAAGACTTGGGAGAAGCAGCATACGTTCTAGGGATCAAGCTTATGCGAGATCGGAAAAATAGGATGTTGGGCTTGTCGCAAGCCAATTATATTGATACTGTTCTTGCAAGGTTTAGCATGCAGGATTCCAAGAAAGGGTTGATCCCTTTCAGACATGGAATCAGTCTATCTAAGGATCAGTGTCCTAAGACACTTGATGAGATAGAAAGTATGAAAGCAGTTCCTTATGCTTCTGCAGTAGGAAGCCTCATGTATGCGATGTTATGTACTAGACCAGATATTTGCTTTGCTGTTGGCATGGTTAGTAGATATCAGTCTAACCCTGGAAGAGAACATTGGACTGCGGTAAAACATATATTGAAGTACCTGAAAAGGACTCGAGACTATATGTTGGTTTACCATGAAAATAGTCTTGTACCCATCGGGTACACAGACTCAGATTTTCAGTCAGATAGGGATTCCAGGAAATCTACCTCTGGATATGTTTTCACTTTAGGAGGTGGAGCCATTAGTTGGAGGAGCATCAAGCAGTCTTGCATTGCTGATTCCACCATGGAAGCTGAATATGTGGCTGCTTCGGAAGCTGCTAAGGAAGCTGTTTGGCTTAGAAACTTTCTAATGGATCTTGGAGTGGTACCGAGTGCACAACCGGCTATGACGCTTTATTGCGATAATAGCGGCGCGGTTGCAAACTCAAGGGAACCAAGAGCTCACAAGAAAGGAAAACATATAGAGCGTAAGTATCATTTGATTAGAGAAATCGTGCACAGAGGTGATGTGGCAGTGATGAAGATTGCATCAGTGGATAACCTGGCAGACCCATTTACGAAGTGTTTAACAGCTAAAGCTTTTGATGGTCACGTAGAGGGAATGGGTTTGAGGTGTGTTGCTGCATGGCTTTGAGTCTTAGTGGGAGATTGTTGGATTGAATACTAAAAGCCATGCTTTTTGTATTGGATTATATGAATTCGATATTTATGAGAATGGTTTTGGGCAATGCTTTTGCATTATATTATTATTGTGCATAGTTGTCTATTGTTCTGCATAGTAGAAGATCTGGTGTGTAGAGTATAGCTTACACACAGAAGATCTTATCTTCGGTTCTTGTGGAATGAAAGTTGTGAGTTCACAATCTAGATGGAATTAGACAAACCATCGGAAAGATTGTAGCACATTGTTTTAGTAGGTCTATCTTGGCTACAGGAAACAGTATAGTTCATACTATAGTTTCAACTCAATGTGCTAGTATACTTTGTGTATATTGAACAGGACCAAGTTGAGATCATTGTCTTTGTACTGACATAACAAGACAAACTATGTCTCATGGTTATTATGATTACTTATTCTCTTAATCCTTAGATAGTCAATGTGCACATGTATTAAGTAGTTATTGCTTTGACAAGTCAAGTGAGTGAGATTCCTATGGAGTCAATAACCTCGATGAGTTGGGTAATACTATTGAGTCCATGGTGTAGATTGATATATCGAAGGAATCCATGTCCCGGTTATGGGATTGATGATATCCCCTTGATGAAGCTTATAAGTTTTGATTATGTCAAACCCTGCAGGTAGATTACTTGGTAATCTGGACATATCAAATAAGTTAAGTGGTAAGGATCAAGGAATTGGGAAGAGGTCGATTAAATGAATTAGTCAGTAATTAATTTAATCGACGGATATCTGTAATCTTAACATGGGGAGATAATAAGTATTTAATAACAGGAGCTCGAAATATTAGTTTTGAGAATATGGACAGGAGTGCAATAACAGTTATTTAGTGGTACTAACTGTTATTAACTGTATTCGGACTAGGTTCGGGTGGAACCAGAAGTCCTAATAAAGTTAGGAGCCTGATTCGTATTTTCTCCTCCAGGTCCCTCCCGTAGCCTATATAAGTGTCCTTAGTCTTCAGAATTCGGATGCTTGAGATACACACCGAAATCTAAGGTTTCGAGAGTGAGAGCAATTCGTCTGGAGGCCAAGAAGGATTCTGGAAGCAGCAAGCCCACACTTGCATCCAGGAGGAACTTCAGGAATACGGGAGAAGATCCAGAGGATTTTCAGACCTACATCAACTAGCTTGGACGCAGGTATAAACCCTAATTCCGCCTAGTAGGGATTATAGCGTTCATGTTGAAAACCAAATTTTAATCGGTATAGCAGACATGCAATCGGACTGGTCCAGGGATTCGCCTCCCTTCACAACGTTCATAAACAAATCAGATAGCTATCCAAGCATAGCTATTGAGAGAAGCATATCAGGGAAGATGACTTTTAGGCATTCAGTTCCTAAAATCTCTATGTTTGTTGCAGGTTGTTATTTAAGTAATCAGTACTTTGAATTTAAAGAGTAGAGACAAGAAAAGAGGACTGTTCAACGTGTGAATTGAAGAGTGCTAAAAATAGGAAGAGTTCAGATCATCCAAGTCTTCAAATTCATCAGTCCATTAACACTGCGAAGCAAGATATTCATCAGAGATTGAAGAACACTTCCAAGCTTTACTGCTTAGTTCTATTCTCTGTTCTTCACACTTGTACTAAACTGGTATTATTATTTTATGTTCTTAAACCTCACAAACTTAGAAGTTTAGTTGTTCAAGTGAACAACAAAGAGGTTCTTATTGTTTCAACACATTGTAGTTGGAATTAGATAGGTTGGGAACCATAAGCTGTATTGGTGAAAGGTATCTCACTTAGGCTTGAGATCTAGGGCTAAATCTGGGTGATTAATAAGAAGTTGTGTTACAATCCTTGAGGGATAAGATCCCTCAGGCAGGGACTAGGTAAAACTGTGACTGAACTCTGTAAAATCATTGTGTTCTTGCTTCTTACTTCATTTATATTTTCATCTCCGTCTAAAATGGAAGTTCCAAAGCTTTGGAGTTTTCTAAATCTCAAAGCTTTGAAGCCTCTGTGTTCTGCAGTTATATCTCTAGTTTCTCAAATCTTTTTCAAAGCTTTGAGATATCAACTGCATACTCTCTTCAAGTTTCAAATGACTGTTTTTAGCAAAAGTTGGCATACTCTATTCAACCCCCCCCCCCCCCCCCCCTTCTAGAGTATTTAGATCCTGTTGATATACTTACATTACAAACTTCCATATCCAAAAATTAGATTTCATTCGAAATCACCCCAAATCCAAATCCAGCACCAAATCCATGGTCATCCAAACAAACCGATAAGGAATTTGAGGAAGCAAGTGAAGAATTTGAGAAATTCATGTTCAAAAGTTACAATTCAAGACCCAAAACGCACATACACTAAGAATCAAACAAGTTATTGTCGAGAACATAATCTTGCAACTAAAATGCACAATGAAAAGAGACAACAGATGCTTAAAATACAACAGAGCTTGGACTTGACAATAACTTGTTTGAATTTGAAAGTGAAAATGAAGTTTTAGTTAATTCACGAGAATACAACAATTTGTTCTCTTCAAGTTATTGTGAAGCTCCTGTCTCTGTGGATCTTGAACACAATTAAGATATTTTAAGCATCTGTTTTCTCTTTTCATTGTGCATTTTAGTCGCATGATTATTTATTTAAGATCTTTATGATCAAGATCTTTTTTTAGCTAATTCGGAAAATAATTATGTTCAAGATCCAGGTGAATGGGATTCAGCTAGAATCCTGGAATGAATATTATCCACATGAAGAGGTAGATTCCAAATGACATGTTTAATGGGATTGAACTCAAACGGCCCTTGTTACCTTGCAAGGAGTAGAAAACAGCTTCAGCCTTGTCATTTGACATTCTTGAGCTCAGTAAAATAATCTTAAATAGATTGAGTATGTAATTTGTTACGCAAGACATAGCTCAAATTGTATATAATGTGAAGAGCTTGTGAATTTGGTTTCAAGATTAAGACCATAACGCAAGCGCAGATGATGTAGCTTTCACTTAAAAAGAATAGCGGGTGGGTTGCAAGAAGATAGCTCTGAATATAAGAATCTTCAATAGTCCGTTGAAGAAATAGAGGATGGAAGACCGATTGCCTACAGATTACAAAATCGCTCCTTTCACGAGAAGGAGATGAAGCAGAAAAAACACGATAGAAGAGCGAGCTAGTAGTGAGAGTACTCTCGCACTGCAGTGGTTTTTGGGGATCTAACTTGAGCAGAATAAGATTGTGAAAATTGGAAATACAAAATTGAAGATTCGTCCGAATCCGAGACACGCACGCCAGAGCAGAAGCAGATGGTGAAGTTATGAAGTCAAATAGCCAACGGACGACTCTAATACCATATGAACAAATCAAAGAAATTATAATGAATGAAGAGAAGAGAGAAACCCTAGTTTCATTGAAGTCAAATAGCCAACTGAAGGCTCTAATACATACCATCATGATCGTTCTAGTTTTCTCAAAAAAAAAAAATAATCGTTCTAGTTAATTGTTCATATGCTGGTTTAACACTTAAATGGAGAAAATGAATTGTTATGCTTTTCTCAATACATTTCGAGGTGTTCAAAGACTATATTTATACCGCTAACCGCATAACTAACAGAAACTATAGCAGTATTAACACAATAGTCCCTATACTGCTAGCACTATTACACTCGAATACACTAGAAATATCATTTTAGTCCTTGCAGTTCAATAGTAATTATTTTACTTGTTAGTAAAACACTTTACAGAGCAAATTAAGAAATAAATACTGAAATCTGCAAACATTTTACATAAAAAAAAAAAAGTTTCACCGCAAAACAAACAGCCTCGGAGTAAATGCTTGGCACTCGTGCCCTAAAACAGTGCTGCTTGCCATAGTCCCGTGTAGATATACATAAATATGCTCCTGTAGAGAGAGGGGGAGAGAGAAACACATTTGATAATCCAATGTAACCTTGATGTTGATAATGTTATACATCCAAATGTATCATTCCACAACCTCGACAAGAAACTAATTACAAATGGAGCTGAAAGATAGGGACAACGTTGACAAGATTGGTATATCCGTGAACAAAATTTGTAATATCCCCAATCGAAAGGGTGCAACTTGTTTTTTTGCCATGAAAAAACAATATTGTAGTTTCTGTAGAATATAAATGAGGAAAAAATGAAATTGAATACAGATCCACAAAGGAAATCCTTTGCAAACCGCACAGACCAAAGCTGAGGCTCTGCATACCACAACACCCACGAGCCTAACCTCACTCTTCTCAGGCAGCAAAACTTGACAGTTAACATGGATAAGCTTACCTCAAATGGGAAGAGAAAAGCTCAGGACCCAAGTACTACGCGAGAGCTCAGTCCATTTTTGTGGAGTGCCCTTCAACATGTCAGGAAAAGGATCTCCATTGCACTTGGTCGTGTGCTGGTGTGGCTTTCACTGCTCCATACATAAGAAAAGATAAAAGTACCTTGAAGCACTGAGAATGGATAGCATGAAGACACTTGAGAGAACCGGAGGGTGCATTTCTGCTACATGAACCTTCCCAACAGCTGCAAAATCAGGTCGAAGGAAGCCATCACAAAGGTCGGGAAACCAGCCACTAAAATTGCGACCGCTCTTCATGGTCGCTGTACAGGCACGCTGGCAACCCAAATAATGGGAAGGAAAAACAAACAGCGTCCCTGAGTAGCTCAAATCTGTAATCTTGGGACAGTCCTTGCAAATATTGGTCCGAGGAGAGCAGCAGCAATGAGCACCTTCGTCTAACAAGAAACTCCTTGTCTTCTCAGCATCATCAGGAAAAATACCACTGCTTAAATCGCAAGGAACTAATGGAAGTCCACCCTCTTACCCCATAAATATAACAGGGATAGAAGGTGTTCATTGCCATTAAATCTACCCCAGTACTGTCCATTGTGTTGCCGTTGGAAACCAGCCATCCGAGGTTGACACCCATCAAGAGGGCCGCGTAAGATCATAGTTAAATCACGTGAATATTCCTAACCATCTTATTACTGACCCTTCAGTCGTCTTCTCTTACCAAGAAGCTTTAACATGTTGTCTGTGACATCGGGAGGGTTATTGTCATTATCAATGTGATTTTCGTCTGATGTCTGGGTCAACCAGGCCAATGCTTCTATGGCAGCATCCCGGTCAGCAAGCTGCTTGTTTCTCTTAGGCTTCCCCACAAATTGCATTCCTTTGAACTCAACCAGCGCTCTGAACTCGTTTGTCTTCAGATGCTTGGTTTTGTACTTTGGGGGAGAGTGTCCGGCCCTCATCAAAAGAGTTTGTAGCAAGCTCTTAGGGTTTGTCCCGTCCCTCGTAAATCTGTCGCTATCAGACACCTTAGGCTTCTTGCTTTCTTGGCCGAATACAAACCTCCCCTCGCACTGATCTCCTGATACTATCTCCTGAACAGCAAGTAAAAGGTATTTGCCTTCTTTGTGGATATCTATTTGAGGGTCTTGGAGCTGCATGATCACAAGGTCATTAGTAAAGAAAACATTGATTAGGAACAGAGACGGTAGCTTTAGTGTCACAAAGATGCTTCTGGAAGTTCAATACTATTGTAAATGGACTGGTGATAACACTCTGCTCGAAGTTGCACTACCTTTCCCGCTCTCCCTTGATTCCTTGCAAAGACATATACATTTACCCTCTAAATTGAAGAGTTGTAAATCGATAAATGTAGAACATATATAGAGAAATAATATTCGATTTTAACATTTCTCACATAATTAGACTATGATTCTTTTTGGTACAATTCTATAACGATTTTTTTTCTCTACTTTGACTATCAAACACATTTAAGGACTTCAAAATTCCTAGCATTCACAAAATCTGCATTCCAGGCATGGGAAACAGGGGAAAGGGACACCTTATGCTTATGAGGAGCAAGAAAATCAAAGGGAATGATAACGGAAAAAGAGTTTAAGAAATTATTTATAAAAGTACTCTCCTAAAATAATTACTAATGTATAACTAATTCAATACTCCTATATTAGAGAATATAGTATGTTATTAGACCGTAAATTATGTGAAAGTTTCCGTCTGATACCGTCTGATAATGTGAATAGTGTTTGGATTGGGTATGTGGAATGGTACTCGCATACCTATCATATGCCACATTTTAGAGTGAACAAGAGAGGGAGATGTTTTAGTGGTCCTGATACATTAACTATGCATAGTTTTCCAAATATTTCAAATCTTACATTCCAACTGTTCCATAAATCGTCAAGCATAACGCATTTATAGATTGTATAGGACACGGATTAAACTTATCAAACGTATTTGCCACACGAAATCAGTACACTACCCACACAGCAGGTGGCTAGGTGCCCGTGGCATTCAGATTGTATAAGACACACATCTTTAAGGTTCTATCAAATAGTTCCAACAGGAACAAGCAAGAACATTGGATTTGACAGAATTGATGCTTGCGAGAAATGTTGACGAAGCTCATACAATAACTTAGCACCATGCATTTGAGTCATGATATAATAGGCCTACATTTTTATGTGTGTGTATTTTGATGTAATAAGTAAAGTGAAAGGATTTTTGCATTCTCCAACAATTCACCTTCTTCTGCAAAAGCTTGTCGAGCTCCTCCCTAAGCTTCACATAGAAGTCCATCAGACTAGGGTCCATGAAGAAATCAACATATCCGTCCAACATTTTCAAATGTCCAGCCTACAAGAATCCAATATTGGAATTTATATTTAATTTAAGTAAACATACTAAAAACATACATGTAGGCAAGGATAATTACCACGACCCCGTAGCTGAGACTACCCCCAAAAAGGATCAGAATAGAATCAGACACACCAGTTGAATCTCGTATGAAGACTGATTTGACTTTCACTTTTTCACTGAATACCAGCCATGGGTATGGAACTGTCTGGTTTGCATTCACCGAATTCTGAAGAAAAATAAGCAGCAGCATCAAATAGATATATGTATAAGATGGAATCTGATAAATCCGAGGGAAATATTTATAGAAACCAAACATCAGGGTCGACTTCTTGTCCCAGAAAATGAATATTGTGCAAGCTTTTGTTGTGATTAATAACTAATCACACAATTCTCAATAAAAAGGTTAATATCATGGTATTCCGCAAGAGAGCGCCCAGTAGTGTCATGCATCAAGTTCTTTTCAATTGAATTAGAACAGCATTCTCAACATGTGAATGGAAGTCCCACTGAGCTAACTCTATGGTAGTGCTCTGTTCCAAAGATAACTGCAGTTTTTAAGTAGCGTATAGGAGTTAGTTAATATTAGCATAATATTTTGGGGTGTATCTGTAATATCTCCAAACTTATATACTTGATGTACTCTATTTATATCCCTGCTCTGCAGAAGAATACTACGTTGAAACTGTTCTCTAAACCCTAACTTCTGTACCTCTCTACATGGTATCAGAGCAGAGATTCCTGGCCTGATCCATACCTCTTCTAAAAACTTCTCTTCTCCTCTTCTTCGTCTCTCATGGCAACTCCGACGGCACTGCTCCCAAACCCTCACAACCCCTCTCAATCCCTTATTATCATAGCCGCCCAACCCAACACCCACAAGCTGCAGGCCACCAACTTTCTGGCATGGAAGCTTCAAGTTCAGTCTGCTCTCCGCGGACACGGACTGATGGGGTTCGTCGATGGCACCAACCCGTGTCTGCCTCGCATCATCCAGGCCCATGCGCCGCCACCTGCCCCGCTGCCCACCTCGCAGTCGCCATCAGAATCTGGCACACATCCACCCACAGCGACGACAGAGTACAGATCCGCATCTGCTGAGCAGTCACAGTCCTCTGCCGGAATCTGGCACCCACAGCGACGACAGAGTACAGATCCGCATCCACCCACAGCGACGACAGAGTCACAGTCGCCATCAGAATCTGGCACACACCACTCCCGAAAGCCACCTTCGCCGTCCTACACAGTGTCTGACTGGGTTGAGGTTTCTTCAGCTGTGCTTCCTGCTCCTTCTGCTCCCACAGTCTCCCTACCGTCCCAGCCGTCCCCGCCAGTTTCCGAGGCTCCGACTACGGCTCCCATCGCACCTTCATCTTCGATGCCTCTTCTTTCTCCGTCCACGCATCCTCAGTTCCCGACGTTTCCTCAGCACTTACGTCCTCGTGCACCCAACCCATCTCCTACCCCCTCCCTACCATCTCGTGCTCACCCCACTCACCCGATGGTTACTATAGAACAGATAATTGTATTGAATGATAATACTCACAGATTACATCTGTTTATATAGAATACTGAGAAGCTAAGCTAGGTCAAAACTAATTGCTTATTTAGTCCCTTTAGTTCCTATACGCCCCTGCAAGATGGAGGGTCGCGAGGAGACTCCAATCTTGGTCTTCAATGTAGCGCGGAGGAGCAAAGTGGTCTTGGTATCGTTACCGGCGCCATGTTTTTGCCGATTAAGAGGGAACGAGCTTCGATCCTCTTCGGTAGCGGACGACAACCATGCAGGGGCTTTGCTTTTCCCAACGCCGATTTTGGAGACGGCGACTAAGAACTGGGGTTTATTGAATAGAAAAAGAAAAGCAGATGGGAGGCACTGCTTGGATCGACAGTGAGGCATCTGTTGGGTCTAAACCTGGGCGAGCCTGGAATGGAGGTCACCGAATGGAGGGAACGAGAGATCGATCCTCTTGAGCGGTAACAGTTCCGGTGTCGGACTGGTAAAAACGCCGTAGAAGCTGAGAGAAGCCGTACTAGAAAACTTCTCGGTTGGAGCAGATGTGGAATAGCCAAAGCGGCGCCAGACTGGTGACGCAGTGTCGACGAACCAGTGTGAAGTTTCCGGCAATGGAGGGAACGATCTGGTCGATCCTATGGAACGGCAGAGAATCTGGAAGCAACGTGGGTTGCCGGTGGTCCTGGTGCGTTGTGGGGTTGCCGGTTGAGGCGGCGGTGATGAAGACCGACTGGGAGGAAGCCGGCGATATGTGACGGAACGGCGTTGCAAAAACGAGATGAACAAAAGAGAAGCTAACAATTCCAGCGGGCGGCTTGCGGTGGTGCCGCCCGCCAGAGGCGGAAGCAAGAATTTGGTCACCAAGAGCGTAGCCGCTCTGATACCATATAGAACTGAATAATTATTGACTGAATAATGCTGACAGATCACATCTATTTATATAGAATACTGAGAAGCTAAGCTAGGTCAAAACTAATTGCTTATTTAGTCCCTTTAGTTCCTATAGTTACTCGTTCTAAATCTGGGGCGCTTTCCACTCGTCCTAAGTACTCCCTCCTTGCTGCGACTACCTCCACTACCTCCGACAGCGAACCCACTACTGTTGCACAGACCCTTCAGGATCCTAATTGGCGGTCTGCCATGTCTGCAGAGTTCGAAGCACTGCTTCGTAATGGCACTTGAGAACTCGTCCCTCCTTCTTGTTCTCATAATCCGGTGGGCTGCAGGTGGGTCTTTCGCACCAAAAGGTTACCGGATGGGTCCGTTGCACGCTACAAAGCCCGATTGGTTGCCAAAGGGTTTCATCAGCGCCCTGCCATTGACTACCATGACACATTCAGACCGGTTGTTAAGCCCTCTACAGTTCAGCTGATTCTCTCTCTTGCAGTAAGTCGCCAGTGGCCTTTGAAACAGCTAGACATTAACAATGCCTTCCTGCAAGGGGACTTTACATGAGGATGTCTATATGGCCCAGCCACCTGGCTTTGTTGATCAGGATCGTCCGCATTATGTATGTAAGCTTTGTAAAGCTCTCTATGGTCTGAAACAGGCTCCCCGAGCCTGGTATTCTGAGCTACGCACCTTTCTGCTTCTACAGGGGCGGATGCTTCTATCTTTGTGTATAGTCACTCTGGTGCTACAATATATTTGTTGGTCTATGTTGATGATATCATCGTCTCTGGTTCTGATGCAATTCATGTTCAGCGCTTCATTGACACGCTATCTGCTAGGTTCTCCTTGAAAGACCTGGGTGATCTCTCCTACTTTCTTGGCGTTGAGGTACTTTCACATCCCGCTGGGCTCCTTCTCTCGCAACAGTCCTATATTCATGATTTACTCCACCGAATGGGCATGACTGCCGCAAATCCAGTTCTGACACCTATGGATCCGGCTGTGACGCTCACTCTTCTCAGTGGCTCTGCCTTGCCTGACCGTGAGTACCATATGGTTGTCGATAGTCTCCAGTACTTATCGTTGACTCGTCCGGATGTCGCGTTTGCTGTAAATAAGTTGTCTCAGTTCATGCATCGGCCTACTACAGTCCACTGGAATGCTGTTAAACGACTCTTGCGGTATCTTTAAGGGGGCAGCTGATCTTGGTATTCTGCTGCGCCGGGGTCCGTGCTCTCTTTATGCGTTCTCCCATGCAGATTGGGGTGGCAATAAGGACGATTATTCTTCTACATCTGGCTATTTGGTCTATTTGGGTGGTTCTCCGATCTCTTGGAGCTCGAAGAAGCAGCGTACCGTGGCCCGTTCTTCCACTGAAGCCGAGTATCGCGCTGTGGCCTCAGCTTCTGCTGAATTGCGCTGGTTATCCTCTCTTCTGCCCGAGCTCGGTATCTTCCTGTCGTCTCTCTGGCTATCTATTGTGATAATATTGGAGCTATGTATTTGTGCTCTAATCCTGTCTTTCATTCGCGCATGAAGCATGTGGCTCTTGATTTTCATTTCGTCCGAGAGCCGGTACAGTCTGGTGCTCTTCGGGTGTCGCATGTATCCTCGGCAGATCATCTCGCTGATTGTTTGACAAAGGCTCTCTCACGCTCCACATTCTCGACTCTGCGGTCCAAGATTGGAGTTTTCTCCAGATCCTCCATCTTGCGGGGGCGTATAGGAGTTAGTTAATATTAGCATAATATTTTGGGGTGTATGTGTAATATCTCCTAACTTATATACTTGATGTACTCTATTTATATCGCTGTTGTGCAGAAGAATACTACGTTGAAACTATTCTCTAAACCTTAACTTCTGTACCTCTCTACATAGTGTTTCTCATACCCCTAAACTCATCCGTTGCAGCCCAAATGCACATCAATTAGCACAATAAACCAACTCCGCAACCTAATCCACCCCCGCTTTCTGCAGATACATCATTTTATAAATCCAACAATGCAACTTTTGGAGGAAGGAAAAAGTTTTTTTCTTGCATTCAATGCTTGAAGAATGCTTAGTGCTCATGAGCATTCAGCTGGAGAATAAGAATTCAATAATAAGAAATGTGTTGAAGAAGCTTTATTTGGCTAGTAACGGCATGCAATGGCATGTCATAAAAGTTGTCATCCATGAACTTGTCTTTATGGTGTTACTTTTCTGTGTTCTTTTCTCAAGTTGAAATAATTCAACTAACTTACAAGTTAAATTAGTGAGAAACTGGCAACGGTGCAAGTAAACATTGAACAAATACACGTTATTTGAACTCTTCTATATTTATTTCGTTTTACGATTTCTATTTCCATGTTGATCTTAAGTCGAATTGATTCATAAACGTACATGATCCTGCACAGAGGAGTAGGGTTGTAATTATTAATCAACAGTACCTCTGCTACAATGGATTTCCAAAAGTAAACTAAGATCTTGATCTTGATCTTTTATAGCCCTGCAGCATATTAGCTAGTCCACTCTATATCTGAGCAGCTATGTTGCACGGGGAGACGGAGACGACAGGAGAGGGAGACGCCGAAAAACACTGTCATTTTGCCTATTTAACCAGTCTCCACACCAACCCGAGCTGCCCAATCTCTTTGACAGAGACAATGAAGAGGAAGAGAAGGAAGAATAATCTAATGTGGTCAGGCAAATCGACCAACAGCTTTGTCTAACTCTCTTTCTTTACGTCTCCCCCAAATGGAGACGCGTGCCTCAGGCGTCTCCCAAGCATTTTGGGCCATTTTGTTAAATTTATTTGAATACACCAGGTGGAGTTTCCGAAACGTTGTTAAGGTGTGTCCGAGTTACCGAGTGTCCAAAACGCGTACGGCACCCCTGATCTTGTTATATTTATTTGAATACACCAGGTGGAGTTTCCGAAAAGTTGTTAAGGTGTGTCCTAGATCTTTTCTTCTTCTTCTTCTTCCTGGCTTATTTCTCTATATTCTTATTCCAACTGTTTACAGCTTTAATCAACCACTTTCTTGGTCTAAAATTCTAGCTTATGCTAACTATAACCATGAAGGACTGCAGCATTGAAAAGTCTTTTTCAGTAAAATAAAGGTTAGAACAAATGAGAAAAGATCTTTAGGTTATAGAATCTATTGCAGTGATATCAAAGTAGAAATGGCTTCTGAAATATCTCTCAAAAACAGCAGGAACAAGAGAACCGATTGGACTCTTTCCAGCCCGCCATCCGTAAAAAGGCCCCTAAGGTGTACCTACTAGCGACCCGACTTTCTCTTACGTGAAATAACATAAGATTATCAATGGGGTCCTTCAACCAGATCCATGTTGACTCACCTCATGGCAAACTTCTTATGCAAAAAATGTAGCATCATAGTCATTCCATATCCGCAATTAAAGATGTTGGTCCAGATGTAGAAGAAAGGATAGAGTGACAACACCACATGAATTTCATGTGTTATAAATAGAGTTTCGCATTTTGAGTGGACAAGAGAAATCTTGGAACACTTACCCCATAGAGAAGAACCTGGCCATCATCCATTGTTTTGAAAGACATTGATGCCTCTCTTTTCTGTAAATAAAGGAAAACATAAAATGTTAACAAAAGAATACATGTTAGTAACTTAGTATGTAAGTAAAAGAGCAACGGAAATACGATCACCCTACCACAGCAGAAGCTATGCCCGGAAACAACCCAGAACATATAACTGCACGAACCAATGGCTGATTGTGACTTAATCTATTGTTAGTGGCTGAATCAGTATCTAGTAGTCCTGCATCTCTTAGAATGAAATTAAATTGCTTCCGAATAGAGTGAATGGCCTGAAGTGTTTGGGCAGAAAGGAAACTCCTCCAGCAATACTCGTATGCTGAACCTCCTCTTTCAGCATCTTTCCATCCCTCATAAGCACGAACAAGCGCCATATGATCGCTATAGTCCTTGGCAGAAAATCGAGACTTCGCAGTTCCAGCTAACTGCACCAAAAAGAAGGCAGAGGAATCTTCCATATTAAACTTCTTCATGAGGTACCATTGAGCAAAGAACCTTAACCGTCCCAAAATTAAACGAAAATGTTAAATTTGGGTATGACTTTTTGTTAGCTTCAAACCATCTAGTAATAAATATTAGAAAAAAGTTATCAGACTATAATTTGTACCAGGACAGTACGGTTGATACATATAGTTCCTCACTGTTTGCTCTTTAATACAGGACTCCGCAGGAAAATTTAGCTGATTAAAGCTTCGCAATAACCCGACATGTTTTCTGAAACAATGTATTACGAAGAGGTGGCCTTATAAGTTAAGTACCAAGCAGGACCTCTAATTATTTTGGACAATTGACCCTAAACTACGTGCACTATGCACTTTGTAACACAATACCGAAATTTCAATTTACACGAAAAAAAAAAAAAAGTGTCTATACATTACTTATCATTACCATAGTAGTAAATCACTAATTAGGGGCCAATGGGTAAAATGGTCACATAAAAACCAGGGGCAAAATGGTATTACCCAACCACCAGCACCAAAACCCATCTCCTCCCTCCCTCTCTTGTCAGATAATCCCTTATGTGTTGATACCCAGCCCCAACCCCTCGACCTCCAACCCAGAACCCAAGCTTCTTCTCTCTGCCCCAATTCTCCTCCACGAAACCCAAATCCAAAACCCAATTGAAGGGTGGGTTTAATCCGAGTGATGACAGAGAGGCGATTCAGTCGTGTGTTGCTTTAATAGAGGATCGGTTTGCTGTTGATGGCGGTTTGGATTCAATGGGGATTAGGATGTGGTGGCATCAATGGTTTGTGGCGTTGGGTTCAATGATTGAGGTTAAGAGAATTCAGGGTCTGGGATAATTGTAATCGATGGTCGATGTTGATTTGGGGAAAGGATTAGGGTCTGGTATGAGACAAAGGGTGACTTGGTTTGGTTACTGCGATGGTGGCTGAGAGAGAGAGAGAGAGAGGACAGAGGAAGAGAGAGATTGAGAGTGATTCCGGTGGAGGTGATGGAGGAGGTTGCAGAGAAGATGGGGATAGGTTTGATTTCTTGGCAGTCAGTAGTGGTGGTGGGGCGGTGGGTTTAGGAAGCGGAGGGTAGAGAGAGAGAGAGAGAGAAGGGAGGAGGTGGATAGTTGTGGCGGTGGTTGTGGCTGTTGGCAGTGGGTAGATGGGAGAAAAGAAAATTCTGCCTCTAATTTCCTTACATTTTAGTAACACCATTAGTCAATTACAACTATTGGTGACGATTAGAGAAAATAATTCTGGTTTCTTTTATCTCAAACTTGATCGGTACATGACTAATTACAAATCACATCTTGACAATTATAGGAGTAATTAGAGGCGGCCAATCCTTCAGAGATATTCACCACGTAAAGGGAAACTATATCTAGTTCTTTATTCCTAACTATATTATCCTGGTGGTCAAGTTAGGGAATCCCCAAGATTTTGAAAATATTATGTGCATTACTCTGCTGGCATTCTGAGAATCCATAAGATTCTCAAACAATCCCTCTCCCGGCTTCCCTGTAATCTTTTAGAAATCATTAGGTAAACATTTCGTCAGAATATCATCCATCTCCTTGAGTAGGAACATATGGTGTGCAGATCAATCAACTTTCTAGCTGTTCTTTTATAAGTGCAGATCAGCTTCTACATGTTTAGTTCTACCATCCTGAAAGGGTTTGCATGTGATGCTAATAGCAGACTTGTTAAGTCAGAGATACGCAATTTGGTAAAAAAATGAACCACCGGTATGTATGTGGATTTTTGCCAAACAAAGCATCATAGGTTCTGGACAGTGAAAACAAGCCTCAGACAACTACAAACACTGCAATTTTTTGACTTCTGTTTTGTACAGCATACATTCGTATGAACATCCATGAAAAGTTAACCAAGCAATGGGAGAAAATGTTAGACCATCACCTCGGATCTATGAAAATGAATATTTCCAAGAGTTACCTCCAAGACATAAACACCGCAACCAATGTTCTAAATTGACGAAGTCCAGAGCAGGGTTTCAAAAAACGGTATGATACCTTTATGTTTCACCGTTACGTGAAGGTATCATAGGCCTCATCTACCGTTATTGCCGATAATTCATGGGAGAATCGGCAGAAACTCTTCCGTTCGGCCAATTCTATACCATTACAATGCGTTTTCAGTACCTCTCCAAGAGCACCACGTAAGCACCGCTAGATTTTGGTAAAACTTCCTTGCTGGATTCTTTATTTACCTCTCAATATATAGATAACTACATTGTTCTAATTTACAGACTGAGTCCGATGTGGGACTCGTATTTACATAAAAGTATTATTACTATTACTCCCCCGCAGTCACAGCGGGAGGTTCGCAAAAACTGAGACTGGAACGAAAACGTTGAAAAAGAGCCCGAGGAAGCACTTTTGTGAAGATGTCTGCATACAAACTTTCTCACGAAGAAGTTGACCCAAACAAACTTTCTCACGAACAAAGTGAAGATCAATCTCAACATGTTTGGTGCGCTGATGTTGAACAGGATTCCCAGATAAGTAGACGGCGCTGACGTTGTCACAGTATACCACCGAAGCCCGAGGAGGAGCAATACGAAGCTGGAGGAGCAGGTTCCGAAGACAGCAGAGTTCAGACACGGCATTCGAGATCAGTGAACCAACGTTGCCAATACGATCAGCCAGGTTCTTGAGTGAGTGCAGTAGTCGTCAAGGGACGAGCAGTGTTCCATACGAAGACTGACAAAGTCAACCTCCAACTCAGCCAAGTCAAGCGAGACCCCTGATTATCCCGAAAGTAGTTTTCAAGCTTCACCCGGGCTTGCCGAGCAGTCTGATCAGGGTGAGAATAGCAAGGACCAAATCATCACTGATGGTTTGGTAGATCCAGTTCAAGATCACGGAGTCCACGGCACTCCAGAGGGGATCAGTAGAGGTTCCAGTTGGAGGGCTGGAGGGTCAATGTGATCCGAGACGCAAAAGGAGTGGGTTTGTAGACAAAAGAAGGTGGCCAATAAACATACTGAACTTTTTGATTGTCCAGTATGAACCGAACCGGACCCGTTTCTCGATATTGGTGACCGAAAAGACGGGGAGAGGCTCCTTGTTGTTCCCGAAGGCAGGAGCGGGTGAATCATCGGTAGAGAGAGTAGACATATTGACCAGCGGAAAAAAGGGGGGCGTCGGACTGAGAGTGCGACAGGAGTGTAGGGTTGGCGGCGATCAGAGAGAACGACGCAAGGGGGGGAGGGGGGGGGGGGGGTTACGCCGATCAGAGAGCGCGACAGACATAGCTCACTTACCGAGCACGATGGACGACCGAGAGAGGAGTCATCGGTGCTGGTGGCGGGCAGGCTGTTTGTGGCGTGAGGCCGGCGGTGGGAAGACCAAGAGACTAGGGTTTTGGTAGCTTAGAACCTAGGCTCTGATACCATGCTAGATTTTGGTAAAACTTTCTTGCTGGATTCTTTATTTACCTCTCAATATATAGATAATTACATTGTTCTAATTTACAGACTGAGTCCGATGTGGGACTCTTATTTACATAAAAGTATTATTACTATTACTCCCTCGCAGTCACAGCGGGAGGTTCACGAACACTGAGACTGGAACGAAAACATTGAAAAAGAGCCCGAGGAAGCCTTTTTGTGAAGATGTCTGCATACTGGTAATCTGCTGGAATGTGAAACACGCGAAGTTGACCCAAACAAACTTTCTCACGAACAAAGTGAAGATCAATCTCGACATGTTTGGTGATGAAGATCAATCTCGACATGTTTGGTGAGCTGATGTTGAACAGGATTCCCAGATAAGTATACGGCGCTGACGTTGTCACAGTATACCACCTCAGCCCGAGGTGGAGTAATACGAAGCTGGAGGAGCAGGTTCCGAAGCCAGTAGAGTTCAGACACGGCATTCGAGACCGGTGAACCAACGTTGCTAATAAGATCAGCCAGGTTCTTGAGTGAGTGCAGTAGTCGTCAAGGGACGAGCAGTGTTCCATATGAAGACTGACAAAGTCAACCTCCATGTCAGCCAAGCGAGACCCCTGATTATCCCGAAAGTAGTTTTCAAACTTTGCCCAGGCTTGCCGAGCAGTCTGATCAGGGGTGAGAATAGCAAGGACCAAATCATCACTGATGGTTTGGTAGATCCAGTTCAAGATCACGGAGTCCACGGCACTCCACAGGGGATCTGTAGAGGTTCCAGTTGAAGGGTCAGCTGGAGGGTCAATGTGATCCGAGACGCCAAAGGAGTGGGTTTGCAGACGAAAGGTGGCCCAGTGATCATACTGAAGTTTTTGATTGTCCAGTATGAACCGAACCGGACCCGTTTCTCGATGTTGGTGACCGAAAAGACGGGGAGAGGCTCCTTGTTGTTCCCGGAGGCGGGAGCGGGTGAATCATCGGTAGAGAGAGTAGACATATTGAGCAGCAGAAAAAAGGGGGGCATCGGACCGAGAGTGCGACGGGAGTGTAGGGTTGGCGGCGATCAGAGAGAACGACGCAAGGGGGGGGGGGGGGGGGGATCGGAGAGCGCGACGGACAGAGCTCACTTACCGAGCAATATGGACGACAGAGAGAGGAGTCGTTGGTGCTGGTGGCGGGCAGGCTGTTTTTGGCGTGAGGCCGGCGGTGGGAAGACCAAGAGACTAGGGTTTTGGTAGCTTAGAACCTAGGCTCTGATACCATGCTTAGATTTTGGTAAAACTTCCTTGCTGGATTCTTTATTTACCTCCCAATATGTAAATAACTACATTGTTCTAATTTACAGATTGAGTCCGATGTGGGACTTTTATTTACATAAAAGTATTATTACTATTAAGCACGACACTTGGTGCTCCACACCATTCATTAACTGACACATGTCCCACTAGGGTTAACCAATACCCCTATAGGTTATAGAAAAAAAATCAGATTCCTACTTGACTATTTTCTCTCTCCCACTCACCCCACTTTTATTGCACATGTCAAATTGTGAATGGAATGGAGCACCACGTGGATTTGCTCTATGAGCACCTAAGAATTGCTTATGCCCGATACTTTACTGTTACAAGTACAACGATCACGCATTTGGTTACCAATTTTCATTACAGTGTGTCCAATACACCCCCGATACCTTTTACATTGTGACCGCTATATCGCCGTTACTGTTATTTAGAACCATGGTGCCAAGTAACTGACAATCAAACATCCAAGCAAACAGTATGTGATGTTCTGATAAACAAAAACGAAAAAGGCATAGACTACTTGCACCAAAAATCAGAAACGATCATTTTGCTTCAATAAAATGAATGACACGCATGAATTATGTCATGACAAGGAAATAATGTTCTCCTCGAACCAAGGTTACCATAATCGTGGAACGTTGAGGTTTATCATTTATGGAACTGGATCAGGAACGCGGTATGCAGTCTGATAGGAATGCTTCTCACTGGGGTTAGGCTTCTCCGGATCGATTAATAAGATTGAAATTCAGTTCTCTGGATTGATTAGTTACTATTCAGTGTAAAAATATGTACTTATAGTACATTTCCTAGTACTACTGATCTAACAGTGGGTAAGATTGTGTAGTCTTATCATACATAAGAAAAGTTAGTGGTGAAGAGACATGACTGTATAATCAAATTATGGGGTAACAAAGTAGTAACAATAAAATATTAGGTCTATGTATTTTTCAGGCAAAGTTAAAACCCTAGTCCAGAGTTTAAAAGAAGCAACGACGAACCAACATGCCGATGAACATCAAAACGCTTTCTAGGCGGACTCTAGTGAAAAGAAAGCTTCATTGCCGAATGAGAAGAGTAGACTGCATACTAGTTACTAAGCGATGAACGTTTAAAATTCTGGGATCGCTAGAACCATTCAACAATCTGAATTGACAGAATCAACAATCTGGACGTGAACAAACCCCGTTTTGGATCGCACACCGTAGCCCCTGTGATTTTTGGAACTCTTGTCATAACAATTATGTTTCCTGATCATCTTTCTTTTTCATATCTTTAAATGACATGTGTTACAAGCTTGCAGAATATAGCTGTTATTCTACTTAGAAGACCGTGCTATGAGGCTACAATTGGTCACGTGTTATACTAGGAACACAGATAAGAACTGGAAGAGGAAACACAATACCCTATCAAAATCTGTACAAGTAGGCGTCTCTAGATTTCTGGGTAGTAAAATAAAATGGTTTTCCAGAGTTTTAAAATGATCATATGATAAGCTCTCTTTCTACATATCTTTAAAATAAACTCTGCTCGTGCATATATCTTTTCACGTTGATTCTTTGCTTCTAGTTGATACATTTAAGGCACACATACTGTAAATTTAATAGATTGTTCCAAATTTCTTGTGAACCTCGTGCCGAAACACATAACCAATATGTAATTTCCCACAGTATGAGAGGATTATGGTAAGTCAGGCTCAGTCAGCCGCAGATGTGTCTACCTTATATTATTTCTTTACACACATCTCACTGCACATAATAACCATAAAGAAAGGGATGCTTAAAATGCCTTGACCGCCAACATTCTTGTAAGATAAAGCATGCTGAATTTGTACTTACATCTCTCTTATCATGGGGTAGAAGAAAAGGATCCTTGACACTAAGTCCAGCCACAATAGTTAGAATAGGATCAAAGCAACCAAATATAGCCCCCATTACTAACATTTTTCCGAGCTTTGGATCAACGGGAAGCATTGACAGAAAGCCACCTGAATGATGGAGAACATGAAGATATCACATTTTGAAAAAAAAATATAAAATATATATATATATATATATAGAAAATCCAAGAGTATCTAGTATTGAGACAAAAACAACAAACTACAAAGACCAACTATGAATAAACTTCCGCTGACGTAATATGTCCATGCCAATGGATAAATGTACAAAATAACTCAGTGTCTTCTGTTTTTCCATATTAGTGATTTCAAAGTAGATCTATATGTTATTATTTATAGGTGTTTGTTGACATTCACACTTCACAGAGTACGAACAATTATGGTCATCTCTATTTTCTCACATAAGAAAAAATACACTTACCAAGGGGTGTCAAACTCTCACTTTCATCTAATGCTCCAATCTTCTTCAAAAACTCAACAGCATTTTGGACCTGTATAAAACTGAACTCTGTAAGTTTCCTTTACAGATAACACGATTAAATCCAGATTAAGAATCAGTACACTAATAATTTCCAACCATGAAATAATAATAACTTAAGAATTAATTAATTAATAAAATTATAATAATAACAATAAATTAAAATTTATAATAATAACTTATGAATTAATTAATTAATTAAATTATAATAATAACAATACATTAAAATATATAATAAATTTGGTCATTAACCGCCCTTAAGAGAAGGAAAAGATAAAAAGAATTATCAAAGGACTATTAATAAAGAGAGAAAATTGTCTGGCATGGACCGCATATTTAGGAGCCATAGAAAATTGATCTATTTAGAGAAGGTTTATTTAAGTTGACAGCAATGATCCATATCTATGATAAGAACAATGGTAGACACAACTCTCAGGATATCTAGTACTAGAGTAACAAGAAAATCAATCAGAAATTAAAACCTGGTACGCAGGTCATTCCATATTGATAACACCGTAAAAGAACTGTCGTGCAAAATACATGCCTGCTCAACCCTGGCTCTGCAGAACACCAGTTGCAGCTCCCTCCGCAGACTTTTGCATGTTCAAATTAAAAAGTACAATTCCTCATAAAGAGTACTCTTTTTATAGATCTGGCGAAGCTTAATGATAAAACATTATTATTTAACGTTCTCTTTTTGTTTGGTGTGCAGCCTCTTGACATGATCTTAAAAATGAGTGAAGAACATCGACAGATGTCTTTAATGGGAAATTGGGAATATGATGGAGTCTTTTGCAATCCGTAGGTGCTTGTCAATGTTGTGTGTTAGACAACTTTGAATAGCCCAGATTACTGTTTTGTGCATATTCAGAACATTCTCTAACTACTGTTACTGTTTTTTAGCTCAATCTGGAAGGCTGGAGCTCTTCTAATCTTGCTTTTGTTTGGTGTGCAGCCTATTGACATGATCGTAAAAATGAGTGAGGAAGATCTCCAGATTTCCTTCTTTAATGAGAAATTGGGAATACAATGGAGTCAATCCGTTGGTGCTTGTCACTGTTACGACAACTTTTAATAGCACAGATTCCTATATGTGCATATTCAGAACACTCTATAACTACTGTTACTTCTTTTGGTTAGAAATGGGTTCTTGTTTAAGTGCCTGACCTTTTAGACTCTTCAGTGCTGATCCTTCAGCCTCCTTTAATTAACTAGCCCAATAATGTCCTCCAGACATGAAGTCCTCTCCACTTCTATAAATTTCACTTGGAAAGAATCATATCGGTACCTCCACTCATGAATATTTCTCTGTGATGCCAACGTCTACTTAACCAACATTATTTCACCTTTAAAATTAAGTAAGACTTGCACAAGAGAAATTTAGTTTTGATACTGCTTGTACACTGAAGAGTAAACGTATCCAATGCCAACTTCCCTCAAAAGCTATTACAAGATAACCTAATATATATAATGGCATAAACACATAAAACGACTGCAAGGTTCACTAAGATTTTTTTTCTTGTGAATTCTTGTGGTCGGGATAAACAGGATATCAAAGATGAAATCCGGTGGGGAGTTATAGATTTTGATAGAGAAAAGAAGGGATAAAAACATAAGTTCGGGACCAGGAAAATTAGATGAAAATAACACTTACAGCTAGCGGTTCTGGTGGCTGCAAGGCAGCAGAAAGAAAATCTCCTACACTGCTGACCTGCAAACTTTTTATTTGCAAGCAGAGCGAGTTGAGAGGAGTTCTTAGGAGTTGAGGCAGTTGATACTCTGCAAAAGCTTCATAAACACACTGTGGATATAGATGGTAGCACACTCCTGGTTGCACACGACCAGCTCTACCCCTCCTCTGCAAACAAAACATGAAACAACAAATAGAGAGTGTCCATACCATTAAAAAGTGCAAGACGAGAACATAATGAACTTGTCAATTCAAATGTCATGCTGGGCAAGGTAATCAAAGTTTAACACAATTAAGTAACAGCAGTAACTTACTTGCTTAGCAGAAGCCTTTGATATCCACGATGGTAGTAGACAGGGAGTATTATTTAAAGCATCATACGTGGACTCTTTTGCTTTTCCACAATCAACGACAAATACAACATCGTTAATTGTTATACTCGCTTCTGCCATATTTGTAGCAAGTACTATTTTCCGCACATTAGGCTCTGGCCGTTCAAATATGAGTCTCTGTGGAATATTATATGTCCCAGATTTAGAAAGCCGTATACAATCAAGGAAATGGTAAAACATACAAGCAATCGCAAGATACATTTCACTCGAGGATTCTTGGTCAATATTTCTCCAACAAAGAAATCAGAGAATCAGTGTAATGTGTATTTTTGGTCGCAATCACTCATCCTAGTTTGATTCAACACATTGATGAACATAGACCAGATTTTATATGTTAACTGAAACATTAAGCAAGTCATAGGATATTGTGTTTCTCTTATTTCATGTTAGTAGCGATGAGTAACAAAATGCACACACGGTTTTCTTCAGATTTCTACTGAATGAATTAGCTCTCCGTTTGATCACAGAATGATCTCATGACAATCTGGGTCAGGCCGACGGGTTAGAGTCGTAATGGACCAGTGTTGAGTCACAGATGGCGTGACCCGAAATTGAACCATTCCTTAATAAGCTCACAAAGCCCAACCTTAACAGACATGTATTATAACCCACAAACTGTGAACTGTCTGCCTGTTTATTCCACAGAAACCCAAAAACGAAAAATTTCCAAGCTGTACCTACTTGAGCTTCCTATCAAAACTAACAAAATACAAGTTCAAACAGAACGCACTATAGAAGCACAGAGATCAATATTCAAGATCTAAAATAACACAAACCATAAGTGGCATCTACTGATTTTGAGTTTCATATGAAGAACAAGTTATAGCATATAAATTACAATCACAACTATCAAAATTATGTAATTAACATCCAATTTTCAAGAGGTCTAAAACTGTACTGAGAAACAAGAGCTATGTGCATAGACACAGACACAGACACAGATTGATAGTTCAATAACTGGATCTTTCAAAACAGGTCCCAAGATTCCAGGAGGGTTCATCGTTAACAAGTACGGCTGAGAGTTAAAGTTTTCACCAGTGGGCTGCGTGGACGATTTGAGGAGACAAACCTTCAATCACCGAATGAGAGAGGGTCAAGACGGAACTAGGAAACCAACTACCATATCTAGTTGTTTCGTTGCCATAGATGGTGAGGATGGAGCCTCAACGGAAGCATCGACCTTAAATTGACCAGAATAAGTATTTGCGGTGGTTCATTTAGGGATTTTTCTGCATAAGACAGTGATAGAGAGAGAATTGAACTGGAGTGAATCAAAGAGAGCCAGAGAGAGAAACAGCGAGGAGTTTGTAAGAGCTTTACGGTTTCTGAGGATAGAGTGAGTGAGGGAGAGCGAAGAGAAACTGAGAATTATCTATAGGAAGAGGCTGAGAAGATTGGAAAAAGTTTGTTTATATGACCCCCTCCCCCCCTCCCTCCAAAGTTTAACTGGGGTAAAATTACCCAACTATTGTTGAGTTAAAAAAGATGTAAAAATAAAATACACGATGTTTTAAACAGGTAGTGCAGGTCATTTCCGGGCTACGCCAGTTCACCATATACCAAACCATTTATTATGGTGCCAACTTCGTGCTGACCCGTTAAGACACACACCGAGTTCATGTCAACCCAAACCCACTTACTACGTGTCGAGCTCGTTTTGTTGTCGTGTAGTTCGAATATTGCCATTCAACTATTCATAAACTTGAGTGCCAACCTGGATATGATAGTCTAAATTTTTTTAACCTTTTCTTCATTCCGTCAAATTGTTTAAGAAACCTCAATTATCTCAGAGAAACTCATATCTGAAACTGCTGTACTCAACTTAACTACAAGAACACCTTGCACCTGAACTAATACGATCATGATGATAAAATTATCAGAGTGCTCAATTAACGTGAATAGAACTGGGAATAGAAGTAATTACTTGCTCAGATGTAGCCATTGAACCATGGCAAGTAAGAAGCAAAACACGGTTAGGGTCACCTAAGAGAGGATGCGCTTTTAGTTGATCTCTCAAACAGCAAATATCTTCCCAGCCAGTCATAAAGACTAAGACAGCACCAGGTCGTTCTTTTCGACATATATGGCATAAAGCAGCCTCGATAAGATTAAAACCAATGCAATCAGGTACCCAGGATGATATGGAATCACGTGTCCTGGTACTGTAGTTCTCAAAGGTTGACTGATTAAGAGCATCCTGAAAATCAACATCAAGAAATAAACTTAATCACAGTTTTCTTGAGAATCTTCATTTGCATTAGAAACACTTTACCAGTAGCATTCTTAAAGTGTATAAGAATCTTAATATAAACTTGTCATCTCCTTTTCTTCTGAACTTGATGGCAAACAATGTAACATAACAAAATAGTTGATATTTTGATAGGAAGGAGAATAATGAGGGTAGATTGCAAAGAAATACCTAGCAGTCTGGGGTACTAGCAAAGAACTACCTTATAGTTTGTTTATCAGCAGATAACAACCTCGTGCTTTGAAAAATTATCTTGAAACTAACAGTTCCTCTACAAGTAACAGTGTGTATACTCTCAAGAAAAGGTGTGTTTAATAAACAGACATAGAAAAGTGAATAAAAATAACCTAAGAAAAGCCGGTTTTGGCCTCTCAACAACCTGAAAATACAACCTCTCCAACCTGTACTGCTTCCAATTCCTTGAATCCAGTAGGCAGAAATCAGATAGTACTTATCAATCCCCCCCCCCCCTCTCTTCAGTTGCACCATTATAACTCATGAATCACTTCCTCTTCTGGCCATTGTATCAGAAATGTAAGTCCGTTACTCATCTTTACCATCATTGATCATCTCCCTAAAAGTCTCCAGCCTCCTCAGGAGCAACTCAACCCCACACCGATTTACCAACAACAACTCACCTCGTCCTCACGAGGTTGGGTTGCTGTGGCACCTGGCGACACCGATCTCTGGGGCTACATGATCTCTCTGACCACCAGCTTTGGATAACTTCCCCTAGTGTCCCTTCCGTCAACACCAATGCATATTTCATTTGTTCTCCATTTATTTTGTGGAATCGGCTTGTTGCTTCCCATTCACTGACAACAGAGACCTCTCACTCTGATCCATGCATTCAAATTTGAGGACAATTTCTGACAATATGCTTTTACTTCCTTCTTTTGAAGAAATTCAAGTTAGATCTTGGTTTGGTTTGTTGCTGTATTGTTTGACTTGATTCATGATTGATCATCTAGCTTGGTAAATACAATTGTACGGTGACCTATAAAACTTACAACTAAGTCATGTTTGATTTGATGATGATTGTGATCAACTCTTTGTAGTTCAGTTACATGGACCATGCCTCAACACCATGTACCTGTACTTGTCAAACTGAATACTACTTTTACAACGCCCTATACTTCAGAAAAGTATAAGGATAATGATAATTACACAAGTGAAAAGCTTCTTACCAGATATTTCATTGCAATGATATTTTACCCTCAATTACATACTCAAGCCCTACTTCATTTTTTGTAGGCCAAGCATTCATTGCAATTACAACAACAATAATAATACTCCCTATTGTTCCTACCTTTCCTGTAGCCTTGTTACCTCTGTTAAGTGTTATGTTATCTCATCCTCTATTCCCGTCATCGCTCCCGATCCAGTACCTTTAAGACCATTCAACCAGTACCACCACCCCGTCTCTTTGTTGCAACCATTAGTACTCATCTCTCCATCGTTTGATCTGACTGTAAACAAAATCAGAGCAAATAAGATCACAGGTCCCAATTTCAATTTTGTTGCGATCTAGGAGCTTCGATATGGCTGCATTTATGGGTTTCACTCTGGTTTGGGGTTTCCGTGGCACGATGGCAGTACTAAATCTGTCGAAATTGGCGACATCGGCATTGGTGGTTGAAACTTTACGAGGTCGACATCGTTTCGAGGTGGAGATATCATGATGATGGTGACTGCTGTGGTTCTTTTATAGACTGATCATGGTGACTGCGTTGATTGTTTTTGGTGTTACTGGGGTGATAGCTTAATTTCCTACCGCTGGTGGGTTGACGGTGGTGGCGATGGTTTCTACGGGCTGGTTGGTAAGTCGAAGTAGGAGAGAGAGAGAGAGGGAGGGGGGGGATGGGATGGGATGGGAGAAAAGGAATATGGCGGTCGAGACGATGGGTGGGAGACGAGAGAAGGGGAGTGTGACTCCATAAATTGGTAGTAACCCAGGACTAAAACAAATTGTCCTCTTTCAGATGCCATTTAATAAGGTTAAAATTGTTTTCACAATCAAAATGTTGTGTAGAAGCTTTCTATCTTGTGTAATTGTCAGTGCCCAATTATAATTACGGTTATTTTCAAAATACAAACCTGTGGTTTGGGGTAGTCCACTTTACCAACCCATGGTTCAATTTTGGCTCGTTATCCTAAGGTTCGTCCGTTAACTTCTGTTAGCCACTATTCAATTATCAGCCATTGGTTAATAGAGAAAAAGTTCCATTCTAGTCCTCTGTCCAGAATCTCGTCTCTCTCTGCTCAATCCCCCCTCCCCCCCCCCCCCCCCCCGGGTCTCCTCTCTAGCTCCTCGTGCAAAACCAGAGTAAGTGATCAAGGACGGGACTGATATTTCATGGTGTTAAATATTGATGAAGTAGTCAAGATCTTCAGTCGCATGCTCGCATCTTTGGCAAAGTATACCAACATTACCAAGACATTCCTCATACCTAAATCAGTTAATCTCCATCTTAAATTGCCTAAAGCATTTAGAGACACACTCACAACTCGAGTGAGTTCTTACTGCACCCACAGTACCACTTCCAATGATTCCCCCAAACCTGCACCACACTACCACCAGACCAATCAATAACGAAAAGAGAGAAACAGACAAGTAAAAAGTAGAAGAGGCAACCACCACCAGCATTCTTCCATCATCAGAGAAAATCCACAACCAGATGGGTTCAACATGGGCAAGATTCACAAGAAAAATGGAGGTCTTCCGGTGACCTTCACCAACTTCCAGTAATGCGGGGTGCAAATAAGGGAGATCTTGGTAGGCTTTGCACATATTCATGCTGAATGAAATTCGGGAATTGTGGAAGAAAGATGGCTGAGACTCTATTTTTTCTTTTTTGATAGGTAATCAAAAAATTGATAGAACTGAAAAAGAGAAATTATAGGGGGACTGATAAGTCATACTATCATAATCACTGGCGGAGCTAACAAATCAAACCAGCTGGAGCAAAAGAAACAGGTCAAAGGTAGTATTGATAATATTTGGTTTCAGCCGGCGCAATAATGTATTTTTCATAAGGGTACCTTTGTTAAAAAGCTATGAAAATAGGGGTAGGAGTGAAATTTCATAAGTCAGGGGTGGCAAAGAAAATTCAGCAAATGACCGATCCAAGTGGTGTGCGAGCCCGCCATTAGCAACTGGAGAGTAAGACCCTTATACAAAAATGAGAGACATATGAACCTATCAAACATCTTCCGGTTATGCACCCTCCAAATAATCCGCAAAACAACTAACGTCAAGCTGTCGGCCTCTCTCTCTCTACCTGGACTCCACCCCAGGCAACAAGGATGCCTGGAACTGTAGCAGGATGAACCAAAGCAATACCGAAAGTCGCTAGAACCAGACGCCAGAAGGACCACACAGCCAGACAGTGCAGTAAAATATGATTCACCGATTCAGCACTAGAGTTGCATAAACAGCACCAATTTACTAACAAGTGACGACAAGGAACCAAGTTGTCAATAGTCAAGATCCTGTCATGCGCACACCAGACAATAAAAGAGACTGTAAGGGAACCCTACTTTCCAGATCAAAGGCGCTGTAACCCAGGGTACATGTACCCCACACAAAGATGAGTAATAGGACCGAACAGGAAACAACACATTTGAAGACAGGCGCCACTCAATAGAATCACAATCCCCATGAGGAATCCCATAAAGATACAGGACATGAAGAACGTTCAACCCGCAGCCGTTTATTTCTCGCCTGAAACCAACATCCCATACCACATTCCCATTACCCCCTCCCCCTACATGAGACAGGCACTCTCTAATTAGAAGGGGCAGATGTTCCTTCAACCTGAGGAAACCCGAAGTTTGAGCAAATGAAAACAACAGTAATTTTGATAACCATTTATGTCGAATTTTATTCAATCCACAACGTCAACTCAAACAAGATTGTTTAAAGAGGATCCGGTCCTCCGAGGGGAGTTGTGGCCATTGTCCAATCACACCAATCTGTGCATGGTTGGAAAACTATCAGGGAAATATCACGCTTGGAGAAGATACGGGCATGGGGAACATTTTCCGGGTTGAGGCCCTTTATCTTCAGTTCTAGAATTGTTGATTTTGGGTTCCAAGATTATTAGTTTGGAGATTCACAAGTGAGGGGGATGTATGTACTTGATGAGATGAAAGATTGAAGGTGAGATGAGATGAACGAACAATAGTTGTAGCTGCAATACTTTACTATCTCTTCCATCACTTAGACGCACTAGTTGACTAATAAATTGATAAAGCTCTGAGATAAAAACATCTTTAACGAAATTCCAGATTTTTGTGAAATTGGGCATGTTCAACTGCATTCAAGTCACCTAAAGCAGCACCTCCACACTCTCCAACACATCAAGACTACGACTTACTCTGCTAACCTTTGCTCTCTCGCAAGGTGAACATCCGCAACTGTAACAATAGATTTCCATTCCGTAGTAGCTTTTTCAATCCTGAAAATCTGTCCCTCCTTTGACGGCGAATATGAGGGAAGCAAGATTTTCTGTTCCACGTAGGTTAACTACAGATTCGTTTTGTTTTATTGCCAACAAACTTTAGTATTCTAAAGAAGTAAATATGTGTCTAAACTGACTTACTGATTAAGCAAAGGAAACCAAAATAAACTTACGACAAGTGATCATTCTCGTAGCATGTTATATAAAACTTTTGAGAGCTAGCATGCCTTCTAGATTCGATGGGGTGATGAAAAGAAAATCATATAAACAATAAAGAAGTGAAATTTATGAGAGATAAAGATGACACATGGGTGATGTACCCCCAAGAAGACAAGTAAATTTTCTACAATTTTCATCTCTGTATACCCCTGCAAGGAAGAAGATATTTCATGAGTAATATACCTCAACTAGAGAAGTCATCTGATTCTTCTTCTTCTGTGGTTTTAACTGCTGCTGGGTTTTCCACAACTTCTCTTGTCCATAATCATCAATTTGGTTAAACGGGGTCAATTTATATCCAGTCACCTCAAGTACATCTTCCAAAAAATGAGCTCTTACAGGGTAAGTGAAGCCCTGAAATTAGATAACAGAATTCATCTCAAATCTATAGAAACCATATGAGCAAACTTACTCAGATTTGCACATTACAAAGCAAACAACTCTCAAATTCGATCAGAACTTCAAGCATCAAGATCAGAACAACCAGATTGCCAATTCAGCAAATAGGGAAACTAAGCATGATACTCCAAAAATAAGAAAACTGCAAAAATGCAAGAAATCACAAAACCAGTTATGCAAGAAGCTGCAGTTTACAGGAAATCATGCCCCCAGAAAGTTCACCAAAACTACTATAGAAGCCTAATGAACAAAAAAAAATGAAATATAGAGTGCATATATAAGTAAAAACAAGACATAATAAGCAACATTTAAACTTCAAGATGGACATAAGATTTAGGCAAGAATGAAACTGCTGGAGTTAAGAGTAAAAGCAAAATTATACTCATCTCTTGGAGTAGCATAGCATAGTATAGCAGGCCATTCTGCTAAACCAGAACAGCTTACCGGAATGTGGATGATTGGTGCTCCATCGAAATAATTGGAGAATAGGTCAGCATTCAGCGTAGCACTCATTAGAACCAATCTTAAATCTCGTCTTCTTGGAAGAAGATCCTTCAACACAATCAACAAAAAATCTAAACGTCCAGAGAAAAATGTAAGAAGAAATATACGATAATTTCTATCACAAGTTCATATGAGAACAGCGAATCATAAATATCTTCACCTTCATTCATCCCTCGCTCATGAATTTCATCCACAAAAACATGTGTTATACCATTCAGGTTGGGATCACTCAACAGCCGACGTAGTAAGATACCACTGGTACAGAAGAGTAGGTGAGTATTTTTTCCTTGAGCCCCTTCCAGTCGAACTTTGTAGCCAACCTACCGAAAAAATTGTTGTGACATGGGAAGTAAGAAATAATTAACTAGTTCAGTCAAAGGTTAATGCCAACTAAAGCAAATAACTCGAATATGTATGCACGGGGAACGAGGGGAAAGAATAAAAGGCTCACAGATTCACCAAGAGGTTCTCCTCTCTCGGTAGACACCCTTTCGGAAACAGCCATGGCTGATATTCTTCGAGGCTGTGTACAAATAATGCTACAGAAAGCTCCACGACCAGATTCTATTTCAGACTCCAGGATATATTGAGGTAGTTGGGTGGTTTTACCACAACCAGTCTCTCCAGATATCACGACAACCTATCAGTAAAACAATGAAGAAACCTCACCTATTCAGAGATGCATGAATATATGGAACCAATCTATTGGCAGGAGCACTGTCCGTACATGTTTCCACGAAAAACACATAACTATAAAAGATACAAGGTTCACATGAAGAATATGGGTACTAGACTAGCTTATAGTATATAGTTTCATCATTATAGAGCTCATCTCAATAGCAACACAACTTAAGAAGTACTGTTCTTTCTACGTTAGATATTTATATTTAAAAACATATATATAACAGAAAATTGGAAAAAGTGAAAATGAGACGGTTTCAGGCATCCGTGTATCAGTAACAACCATGTTCAATGCAGTCCCCTCTTCCAATCTATGAGAATTCAGTTGTGGACTAATTGCGTTATCCCTCCAATGGAACAAGGAGACCAACACAGAATATGGAGATATCGACATGCCAATTTATGGCCAAATATGGAAGTGGACAGTAAGGGAATGACGAGCAAATTCTGACACACTTATATAATGACAATAACCTGAAAACCCACATGACATGCCATATGGCAATAGGTAAACATTCAGGCGAATGGTACTCGGGTTACTATGTTAAAGATACACAGCACCCAGACATGGGACTCTGTACGGGGTATAGGTGCTACATGATTGTCCAGTCTGCTATGAGTGCCAAAAGACGTGTTCTCTCAGAGTACATGTGTCAATGATAAAGTGAACTGGGTCCAGAGGGACTGTTTCCTGTCCCTGAAAGTGCTTGGACTAATGGCTTCAAAACTTATGCTGAGACTAAATTAAAATATTGAGGAAAACGATATTCAATTCCTGGGTTAAGAAAATTAAGGTGACTGTATCACCAGCTTTTGGATTCTCAGTCAGAAATGTGCAAAACAGCAGTCTGCAATGTTAAACCTTATCCATTTTCAAAGTCAAGACCAGATCAAACTAAATGATTATTCAAAGGAAGATTTCAACCCCATGAACTGAAATCCAGTTAGTGATATCTTCTCCCCCACCTAACAAAACGCAAACCAAAGATCTATGCCGTGCTATACGCGATATTGTTTGGTTAAGGCTAGAAGATGGTTTGACTGCGGAGACTTGAAGGAAGAGATGAGAGAAGTCCTCGAACTCAGTTGCGACGAAGTGAGTAAACCAAGCCAATGGCATCTCTGTATTATGAGCAAAAGCAAATAGAATAATTTGGCCTCCTTTCATATCAGTGACATGATTGAGGTCATTAATTTTAGTCTAATGATCCTCATTTAAAGTCAACAGAATTCTTCTGCCACAGATCTCCAAACAAGTGACTAAGTGAAACAACAACAAAAATAAGTGAAACAACAACAAAAAACTGTGATGCTGCACAAACGTAAAGACCATAGGATGGTCTGCCCCAACAAGATACTGTGTAGGGTTCGATAAATAAAAAGTTTGGTGTTCTCCTGATAACTATCTTTATTCTGTAGGTCTTTGATTTCCTGTACACAAGCGAGCATTGAAACAAAGACGAGGATGGAAACAAAGCGAAACAGAGACATTTGTTGACCTTGAACAAATGGAGAGACGAAATGGGAGGAAGATGAATCTATTAATTATCTATTTTTATTTTATATGAAGCGTATCTATCTAGAATACTTGAGTGAAAACAAATTCTGCCTGATGCAATTGTTAAGAAATTAAATCAACTATTGCCGGGGTTTATGAATTCAGTAAAAGATTTGGAGATTAAATGTAAAATTTCCACCATATTGTGGGTAAAATGAAATTATTGAAGCTTCAAGGGGCCAAAAGTCAGATCTCGTGAATTTGGGGGATAACACTGGGTGTGAATGACTATCCGTCCCATCCACATACTCCTATATGTGTGAGATATAGAGAGAAGTGCAAGAATCATTTTTTTCCGATCTCAGTATCGTTTGAGCATTTTCCTGAGTTTCTTCTACTCCCTCCCTCCTAACATTTTGGTCCCGTATTAGATTTTTGGCTGTGCCAAAAAAATTTGTTCACTTTCCTCATGTAACTCACAGTATTGCAGCTTCTCTAATTTGCCCATAAAGTAAGGGTGACATCATCAAACAGTTAAAATGTGTAGGTATCCAAGTAAATGACTTGAAAAAAGTTAGGAAGCGTGATGATTACATGTCCTCTTAAACATTTGGTTTCTATAATGGACTAAAATTTATGGGACAGAGGGAGTATTATTTTACCGGCTACACAAATGGAAATTAGAGTGTAAGGTCCAGAATTTTGATACACAAGCGTACGACGGTAGGACAGTTTTGTAAGGAAAAAAATTATTTGTGAAGAACATATGGAGTTAAACTTAATCGGGAAGGCAGACAGTTCAAGTAATCCTTGTGTGGATATGACACAACTATACGATAACTACAAACCTCAATGTTGATATTATGGGTACTTGAGACTCTTGAGTTGCATTTCAATAGATGATCACCAACTCTAACTGTTTCCTACTTTAAACTAGTCCGATTAGATCTGCTTTTAGCTCAGCGATGCTCATCATCAGTGAGGATTAATCTCAAATGTAGCCAACCGTGGTTAAACTAAATGGTTGTTCAGTTGATTAATCACAAATATTTAAAATTGTCCCATCTTGTGGTGTTCTATTTTTGTTCATGTCAAACTTTCTTGGTGGATCATTTGCTATTCTGACATGACAAATGAGCCAAATTGTGTCTCTTAAGGAGTTATTAGGGTCATTGACGTTAAACCTACCTGCACTAAACCACCCACAGGTTTAATTTACCACTACGACCCCACCCCCACCAACCCACACACACACTTTCATATTCGGTGAGAAGAACAAACCCAAAATCGTTGACGCCGCCAGAAAGCTAACAGAATGTCATTAGATTTTTGTAATTTCCAAACAAATCAAGAATATTGAGTAAAACCGTGACTAAAACTACAATCCAGATCCAGAACAACCTAACACAAACAATTCTGGATTTGAAAAACCCAGCATCAATTTTTACCCGAATAAAATTGCACAGATTCTGAAAATCTTATGAACTCTAAATTGAACTTTTAACCAATCCCTACAGTAAGCCCCAAATCTAACCCACGCCCAAACCCTAATTATTATTATTTTTTGAGAATTAAAACCTAATTATTACTGTCACTACAAAAACCAAATTTGCAGATCAATCAAGAGAGAGAGAGAGCCAGATAAATTTCAAACTTCCAATTGATAAAAAAACAGGACTGATCGAAATTCTCCTGCAGTCCGTAGAGACTTCGTCGTCCAAGCCCAACACGTCGAGGCTTAGTTCGAAGGCGCCGGCCAATTGTTAGCCGTAGCCCAAGTCCACCACGCCACACCCACCAACAACCACCGCCAGTACTGGTATTCTACCCTCCAAATCAATCTATCGTCCAGACGACTTCGGCCTCATTAGGATAAACTAATGTTGCCTCGCCTTCCACTACACGAACAGCAACAAATTCACCTTCGCCCATCTCGTCTCCCGCCTCATGTCCGACGCCTGGGTAATGCTCTCAGATCCGGAGAATTCTTTGGTCTGCTGGAGCTTCTTCTCCTTTTCTTCTAGTCTTCTGTGTTTTCTTCTCTTCCTCCTCTTCTGCTTCTTCTTCTTCTTCCTCATTATTTATTTATTGATTTCCGAATTTACGAAAAAGCCCATAAACTTACGTTAGTTTTTTGACGGCATTAACGATTTAGGGTTAGTTGTCACCGAATAAGAAAGTGTGGAGTTGTAGTGGTAAATCAAAACTGAGTGGTTTACGGTCACAAATTGCACAGTGCAAGTAGGTTTAGTGTCAATGACCCTAGTTATTAAGATGATTAGGAATTATGAGGTACAAACTGCTAGTAGTTCCTGGATCCCAAAGGGTCTCTTTATCTTTTAGTGCAAGAAGAACTTACAAACTGAAGAATGTCAAAATGTGACTTTGAGAAGAAGTGTTCAGGTGCAATAATAATTCTTCAGTAGACTGAATTTACGGAATTTTGAAAAGTAAAAAAGCATTGGAACACAATAACCCGTAGCACTGGATCCTTTTCATCTTAAGGTCCCATTCGTAACCTATTCAATGTGTTCGGTCTATTATGGAATTAGATTCGCTTGATTGGATCTCAATTCATAATTGGCACTTCTCTTTTCTTACATACAACTATTACAAAAATGGGCAAATCTCATAGTAGATAACTCATTGTTTGCAGTAGCGGTGTGCCTTGGCCTGTGTGAGCACTTTTCTCCTCCCCTTCTTTATAAATAGGCTGTTCCGAGAGTCAATCAAGACATGCAATATTCTGAATTTCTGAGTCATTTCACACTGTGAGACAGCATATCCATAGACAGTCAGTTTACTTTGGGAGCCAGTTATTTTGGATGATCTTAGCGATAGATTAAATTATATGAAGAAGACCATGAGGTTGCTCAAATTAGTAGATTGTATGCACTTCAAATTTTATCATGTTAAGCAATCTAGAGCACTGAGTTTGACCTTAAACCTCTTACTGATGCACAAACTAGATCACTGATATCAACAAGGACTATAATCAGTTCTGGAATCATGCTTGGGGTGGCAGGTGAGACATTTAATTGAACGTTAATGGGTTCGAGTTGACGAGTTAGCATCTCAGGCAAATGATTTTAGCAATATTGGGTTCACAGGAGGTTTCGTAAGGGTCCTATTGGGTAAGAGTGTAAGTCATGAGCTGCAATAGAAGAGTGTATTGGTCATATGACATTGAGCTGAAATGCTGGACTTCTTTTGGTGATCTTATGGTCAGAAGATGTATAAAAATGTCACCAAGAGAACACTACGTGTAAATTTCTCCTGCAAGAGATAAGCCTAAAACCAAAATCTTCATTAATTATCCTGTTCACAAACACGATAAAAGCTATGTTACACCGTTTTCCAAGATAACAATCGTGAAACAACACCAAAGAACAAATTGCAGGAGATTCAGGCAGGAAGAGAGAGAGAGAGAGAGAGAGAGAATATTGTAGAAGATTACAAACTAAAGCCAGAGAAAGAGAGACATAACGAAAAAACATAAGCCAAAGAAAATAAAGAAAGCGTAAATTGTTTGAGATAGTTCGGAAAGCCAAAAGGAATAGATTCAAATGGAACCTGATTCCGCGCAATTGCTTGGAGCAAATTTTCCTTCTCTCTGAATGCAGGAAGAGATCTGCGGAAGTCTAGCATCTTTACCCCTTCCGGTGATTCCTTTACGTAAAAGGTTAATTTCGAAGTGTAAATAAACAGCTAATATGAACAAATCCCAAAATATAGCTTTCAAATAACAGCTTAATCTGTTAAATGGGTGACAGATAAAATAAAATAAAATAAACTTATGATATCATACAGTTAAGAACATTATTTTTTCAGATGGGGAATCTTCAAATTACTTTGCAGGTTTCCCGCCCTTGGTTTATGAGTAGTAGTTAAGATAACATATCTTGCTCCACTGAAAAGTGGAGTATCACTAAACCACCTAATATTTCGATGATGATGGAACCATAGTGATTGATCTTAAACTATTACTCTCGATACCTAAAACTCACAACATCTAATGATGATGTTTTTTGAAATGCATTGAGTACGAAATATGGGTACAGTGAGAAGACCCTTAAACCTGAGGAATAAAAGAGGGATGGAAATTATGCATCCACCAATAATACATTACTTGAATCTGTTATCAAACAACTGGTTAAAACTACTGGTAAATATACTGTCTGTTATCTAATTCATTAAGTCTTTTATGATTAAAAACTGATTTCATCCTGGGCGCTACGAGCATGGGGATGTTTTCCTTCAGTGTACTTCCGCTACACAAAGTTGGTATGTGAAGCGCTTCAATTCAAATACAAGGTCACATCAACTCATGAGATTAGCAAGTTCTTCTGTCGTTTAGATAGTCAACTAACCTCCTTAGAATGTGTGAAAATTCAAGTAGGACGGTATTTTGGGACGTGAGGAGTAGTTGTGTATTTATGAAATACAAGTTTGCCACCCATATTGTACTTCACCATTTGTACATAAGAGACCATAATCAAATATGTGTGCTTTACAAAACAAATGTTAAAATTTATTGTTTTACAAACTGACTTCTATTGTGTAAACTGAATATGTCTGCATATCTTAAACTCAACCCGACATGTTCACCCAACTAAATCCATATTGGTTACAAAGATCATATCCTAAAATTTGATTTTTCCAGAACTATTTTCTTGTGATTAGCTTAGTTTATGTGGAACAGTTGTACTTATAACCATTCAGAACACTTTCCACTTGATAAGATCCAAAATATTTGATATTATAACCAGTCAAGTAATTGGTAAGATGATCTCAGTGTTCCAATCCTCTCTAAACCAAGGCGAGGTCCATCGTTCCTGTATATATTTGTTTGGCCAATATCGACTACTACTTAAGTGCAAGGTTAAAATGCTGATATTGCTGCTTATGAAGCTCACGTCAGGAATTTGGTTCTAAATAATAGTATACATTACAGGATTAGAAAAGTAAGGGTTGTGGTTCGGCCAAGTGACAAGTTTCCCATAATCTAAATGAGACCATGTTCAACTCTAGTCGGAGCAATCACCTCCGGGAAGGTTTCTTATTGCACGACCTGACCAAGAGTTTTGCGAACAATATCTCACAAACCAAAACAAGGTAAGGTGGTACAAGCGAAATTTCCTAAACCAAAGAGTGGGTAGTGATTTTAGCCGAAACGTACGGAGTAGTTAGAATAGTTCACCCTTTGATTCTTCACCATTTAAAGACACGTGTAGTTTCAATCTATAACTATTCATTTTGCAAGAAAATTCACAGAATCACTAACTAATACTACCTCTGTTTCTTCTGTTTCAGCCTACTTCACTTTTTGTCACTATTCAGTGATTTGATTAGCAAAACGATACAAGAATTTGATAATCTTTGCAAGGTCTTGTAGAGTAAACTTTACTCTATAATACAATGAAAAAAAAAAAGTTCAAGAAGTTATATCGTTTTGCTATCTAAATCACCGAGTCAGAGTGACCCAGTTACGGGTTAAAAAGTCAAAGTAAGGCAATTCAGAAGAAACGGAACTAGTACTAGTAATTGTTCTCAATGACTTCCCAAAATCTCCTTCTCTTCTTCGGCACCACACTGCACATAAATTCAAGATTTATGGAAAACCCTCAATCAAATTAAGTATGGGTTAAGTCGACAAATCTACCACCACTTGCTTAAGAACCGCCACCCACTATCATGTACTGCCATAACCACCACCCATAGACCACTAAGCATTTCGCCGCCACCACATACAACATCTAGTTCAAAACATTACCGCAATAATCCTTCCCACATTAAAAAGCTTGATGAATTGTCTGAAGGAGTCACAAATAGAGGTAGCAAATCAGTTAAACGGGACTTAGTTGTGATACAGATATTACAAGGACATCAACTAGTCATATCCTGAATTCCCTACTAAACATATGTTTAGAGTTGTAACTTATTAATAAATTTTTAAAGTAAAACTCCCACAATTTTTACCAGCCGTTAACCAGGTAATCGGACCAAGACAATATGCTTGGTTTGGTTTGGTTCTAGTTTGGTTTGGTTTGGTTTGGGTTGGGTTGGGTTGGGTTGGCCGGCCAGTTGGGTAGGTTAAGGTTTAAGATTCTCCAACCAGTACCTATTGGGTCGGGGGCAATTTGGGCAAAACCAGCCCAAACTGGTCCGGCTCACCCGATAGATAGTAAGAATTAACAGGAAATTTAAAATACCTCCCAAGTTCTCTGCCTGTTGCGCATCTGCAAACTCCTCCTCTGGAGGACCCTTTCCATAACAGAACCATCAAGGAGCGATTCTGAATTGCTAGCGGGATTGACATCTTTAACCTGGTAGCTGTTTTTTGCATCAGCTAAAGCATTATTAGCACCCTTGGAGCTCAATATATTTCGATCAAGATGTTCCTGGAGCAGACCTTCTACTCTCCTTTGCAAGCTTAGAGGAATGACCACCTGCCGAGAGAGAGAATAAAGTTCCTCGTCTACCATACATTGTGGAAATGTCACATAACATAGCATGGGGGTTCAAATAAGAGTGAGTAAAATTTATTACCTCCCTTTGAGGACGCTTATCATCAAGATCTGGCCTGTAGTTGGGAAGAGGAACCTTGCTGGCAACCACCACTTTCCCATACACTTGGCTTACATGTGATACCAACATGAAAGAGGTAAGATATACTATAACATTCGAACAAATGCAGAAACGATATCAAATAAAGTTTTCCATACCAATATAACCCCATTCTTTCGGCAAGGTTAGATATTTGTGTGTAGTCTCTTCTGTCTCTTTTATCTCTAGACAAGATTTCTTGATCACCTTCACTCCGTAAAAGCAAGCCGAGTTTCCATTTCCATTCATCGATGTTGACAACAGAGGAAGACGCCTGCCACCAATCGAAACAGTTCAAACTAATAAACTTCAACTCATTGTACCATCAGATCCGCTCCCACAAAAATAACTCTTTATATCTAAAGGATTCATCAATTCTGTGTGCATCTGATTATATCAATTGGAGATACCACTCAATGATTCTATTGAAGATGAGATAACCATTTTGCTTCAAAGATTGTGAATATCACCCAGAATGGAATTCCACAGTAACCACCAACCATTTTCAGGATTGGGATTTTCAATATAATCAAAATTCACTTCCACAATTCAACTAATACAAATGAACAAACAGACAAAAACACTGATATTTCGAGTTCAGCGAAGCAAACCTTCTGAGTTTCGTTATCGCAGTCATACTCGTCGTCGGAGAACTGCTCGACGGCGTAACGGCAGAATGCTCGGTGTCCCGGGAAAAAGGAGACGAACAAAACATTGGGGAGCTTCCCAATTCCACTAGGTTTTGGAACTCTAAACAAGGAGCTATCTGCCCTTGGAATTGTATATCTTCGATTGCAATAAATAGCTTCAAGTGACAATCTTTTGCGACATGATAATAGAAATTTCGCCCTGAAATGCATATTCTGCTTACTGATTAGGTCGCCGCAACGTTGTCTGCTGCTTGAAATGCTTATAGTCCTGGTATCCTCAAATGCTTTTCACGGTTAAGCTTCTCACAAAGAAAAGCCCTTCCAATCGCCAAGTACGAAATTAATACCTGAACTCAGAACCTCAACAGGACACACTAGTACGAGGGTGTAACGAGAATCGAGTAACTGGTCCAGCCGGCTGAACCGAATGTTATATTCCCCGGGCTGCAACTCGGGCGGGCAGGGCTGGTTCTGTTGACACCCCTGTCCAAACTCAAGCCCACCCAAACTTAGGAACATTGTCAATCTGTGTAAACCCGAATTTACATACATATCAATTTGGTGTCGGGTTAGCCCTTTAAATCTCTATCTCTACTACTAAAAAGAGCGAAGAATCTATAGTTGTTTAGCCACTTCAAAGTATTTTGGAGTACATAAATTGGTGAGAAAGGAAAAGAATTGGTGAGAGAAGGTTTTCTTATTCGTGTTTGGATTACGTTTTAGATGAGAATCCATGAGAATCCGTGAGAAAGCATGAGAAAATAAATCTCACATAATCCAATTTTTCTTTCTCACCAAAAATGATGAGATTTGGTGAGAAAAGAAACTAAACGAGTGTCACTATTTTCGTTGTGACAGAATTAGCTATAAAAAAAATAAAGCATTGTCTTATTATAATATTTAATGAAGGTTATTTGGGTAATATCTTTAAAATAGTTTTATTTCCTTTCCATTAATATGCTAATCAAACAAGGAGGTGAGAAAGTATAACATTTTCTTATCATTTCTCAGCTAAATAATCCAAACAAGTATGTGAAAAATCTAAATCATTTCTTATCATTTATTTTCTCACATAAATTAAAATTTCTCATCATTTCTTTTCTCAACTGATTCCCAAACATAGTGTTAAGTGGTTCCTACATTTTACTACCTACCATAAATACCCCCGTCCTAAACTATTTTTTTACTAATGCAAATACCTCTCTTGTAGAATATATGTGTCATTAATATCCGAAATTACATTAATTTTTCTGACAGTAATATATATATCCTCCCATTGACAGTCATTATATATTTCCTCGCTAATATATTCTCACAAGTTAGATAGAATTCTAGAAAGAAGAGGCCCCAAACGGCAAGAAGAAGAAGAAGAAGAAGAAGAAGAAGAAGAAGAAGAAGAAGAAGAAGAAGAAGAAACATGTGGCATGTCACAACACTTTATCAGTAAATTTCTCCTCCGCAGAGATATATGTTCTCTATCATATTTCATGCACGCTTTTTCGTCGATCTCTTCTTTGCGTTCATGAATATCAACCACAACGTATTAATCAAATTCTCTTAGCAGCGCACTCCTTGTAAAAGACGTATATGCCAAGTAAGTTCACTACGCCCTTGCGGGTTGATTTGGTTAAATTCAGGATTTTACGTTTCGTCAAATGCTTGTTCGTTATTCTTTTGGGAATGCTTTCTTGTATTCAACCCTAAATTATCTTTCGTACAAGTCCGTTACTAGATCTGTCAAGGATGGTGCTTGGGTAAACGATATCAATCAGGTATTAAAAATCACATACGTATATCATACGTAAATTCTGGTATTTGATTTTTTCCTTTTCGCTTCTTTCATATCACTTTTGGTTCCGTAAACAATTCTCCATACTCTATGCTCTCAAACATTTTGAAAAAACTACCCGAATCAAAGTAGTCAAATAAAATGTTATGTAGCTAAGTGCAAATGAGAAATTAATTGATCATGAATCAATCTAGGCATTCAAGCAACTAAAGCATATTTTACGATGTTAATTAAGGTAATGAAGAATTCGCACATGGCTGCTCTAGATTTTATGGTGTGTGATGAAAGTGTCTTCGTACCAACTACAACAACAATATGACATAAAATTTAGTAAGACGGAGGAGATATTACAGAAACCTACAATTCATCCCAAAAACTATATCGCTTGTTCCAAAACTGAGGTAACATGACAAGGAAAGTATTTGCATCTATTGTGAAGAAGAACCAAAGATGCTTCATGGCGGAGGCGGAAGAAGTGGCCCCAGGTAGGGGATAGTTTCATGAGAATTCAATTCCTTGTATATGTGAGGATGCTTCTTGTATAAGTGAGTACTCTGAAACTAAGAATGACAATGAGTCAGATCTTGGTAAAGTTATTGAATTGATAATGCAAAAAAGTTGTTGATGGGGATGTCGTTGATGAGAATGTTAATGGTGAACCAAAATGTTTGGACCCAGTCGATGGAGACAATGAGAATGGCCATTTTAGCAAACCTCGTGTAAGAATGGTTACATTCACTACTATTGTCTATAGCTAATAAAAAAATGTATGTCGTCCTCTACTAGCTCTCTGCCACTTTCAAATGATTGAAGTGATGAATTGAGCATGATTTTAATGTTGCAAACATGATTAGTAATTGTATTGGTACTTTCTAGCACATAACTATGATAAAAAGAAAGAAGAATTTTAAACCAATGATGCTAGCTCGATCACATGATTATATTGGTAAATTGGTGGTGCGATGAAACTAAAGTTGAATGTACATATAATGCATTAGAGATAAAAGAGAAGAAGGAGCAAGCAACTTGTCTCGGAATCTTCACACCAAAGAAGAGTTAATTCAAATATTCATACAAAAGTAGTCATTTATTTTGTTTGTTCCATGAAACCACAACTATGTATTCCTTCTTCTGGGTTCAAAGCATAACTTATAAAAATCATCCGAAAAATTGATCGACATGCCTATGGTGCTTATTTCTTTTCAACTTGTCTCATCTAATAATACTTTATGACTTATCTTAATATATTATTAGTTACAAATTTCGATCTCTAATAGTTCATATTTATCCATGTTATTTAAATTTATAGGGGCTTAGTTAGTTAGGTACGGTATCCATTTGATTGTGATGTTTATGTTATGAAACGTAGTCCTCATGATGCGAAATATGTACATTGGTCTCTAATATGGCAAGAAAAACTTTTGTCTTGATGCAATGAAAAGTCTTGGGTAGTCACCCATTACAATTATTGACTTAAAAAACAACGCACTCCAGAGCATTTGCAAAATAGAGAAAGATTTTGCAACATAAGATTCAGACTGAAATAACCAGCAGCAGAGGTCATACCATCTCTCGCAAGATGGTTGGCCACTTGTCACTGCATTTAGTTCTGTGTGGATGTGTCTAATGCAGGAGACTTTAACGCTGCAACAGTTTCATGAAATAAAATAAATTAGGTAAAGACAGTCATATATTCAACGATAATGTTACTAAAATGTAAGGAAGCAGCAGTTTGCAGGCCTCCTCTGATATCAAGATCCTCTGATCCAAGTTCAGGATAAGCGAAAATTTTATTTGTGCTCCAGGTTTTCATGTTTCTTGTTGTTGCAAGAAACAAGTTCCATTATTTCTTCTTCCACTGAGTTGCACACTTACAAAATGATATAGCTTCTTAGAAAATGTTCCATAAAAATAGGCTGTAACTTTTCTTGAGTTTTACTTTTGAGGCATGACTGTCGAATTCAATTGAGTCGACGAAAATTATGATGCCACGACTTCTTTTCATCTCCATATATTTTCTCATCCCATGAATTACCAACATTGATGACAGATTCAGAGGTTCCATTACATTTTTTGCGGTCTTATTTTTTTAACCAATATTGTATATGGCTAGAATACTCAATTAAATACTTTTGCTACCAGTTTCATAAAGGTTAAAGTATTTCAACGGTTTCACGAAAGCAATGAGAACTATGCTAGAATTTTGGAAAGCTTCACCGCCATTTTACATTAGATTTTATATATGAAAGATAAGTTCTTTGTTACTTAGATATATTTGTTATTGAATTGTCGATATTCACCACTCTGATAAGTTTTTATATTCAACATGAACCTGATCTATATGAAATTGATAATTCAATTTCTCTGCTTTGATATGAAGTATGAATTGTGGATGTTTATTGAAGATGATGAAAGACAGTGGAAACCCATGTTCAAAGCCTATTTAAGACATTGGTAACAATGTCCAAGGCTCCAAGGCCTTGAAGGTTTATGTTTGTCTTTGAATTGGTTAAGTCTGCTTTAACAATCTTGTGTATGCAGGTGTATCATTGGATTAATTGTTGATTTAAAGGGTCTTACAAAAATTCTTGGACTATATTTATGTGTTTCTAACACTCACAAGGTTCACAGCTTGATTCAATCAAGGATTGGAAAGCTTTAAGTTCAAAACTGTGAAGAATGTCACAAAGCTCCAAGGCCTTGAGATTTGCCTTGAGCTGCTGATAGTCTTTTAGCCTAACTAATTCTTTCTTGCAGGTGGTTATCTGTGGAATTTTGATTGATTAATGACTTGATATAAGTCTTAATCATAATTTTATCATTTATATTTTACATATTACTGATCTGGTTCTTATCTAGTTATCAAATTTGTTTGCCTAGTTTCTTGCAGAAATTGTTGTGCAAAACAGTCAGTTCTATGTTGATTTATTATCTGGATTTTGGTTGACTTTGTGCTAAACAGTCAGCTCTAATGGCTGTCAATTCATAGATGTTGAAAGAAGCATGTTTGGGAGAGGATTTTTAGGGAGGATGTTCTTAAAATCTCTCATTTTTTTACTGCATCTTGTTATAATCAGTTTGAATTTCAAAAAAAAATGGAGAGATTGAAAGATGACTTATCATTCATAAAGAAATTTTTTTACTGTGTGGAGATCATACAATCAACTCTTCAATAAAATCAAGCTCTCAACACTGCTGAACAAGAAGATCAATCATCCAGAAAGCTGAAGAACACATCCAAGCTTCACTGTTATTTCATCACTATGTTCTTCATTACTTGTACTTAATTTGTGTTACCATTCTGATTTCTTAAACCTCACAAACTTAGAAGTTTAGTTGTTCAAGTGAACAAACAAGAGATTCTTATTGTTTCAACAGATTTTAGCTGTTACTAGATAGGTTGGGAACCACAAGCTCTATAGGTGTAAGGCGACTTACTTAGGCTTGAGATCTAGGGCTAAATCTGGTTGTTTAATAAGAAGTGTTTTTCAAATCCTGAAGGGATTAGATCCACCAGGCAGAGACTAGGTCCAATTTTGACTGAGCTCTGTAAAATCCATGTGTTCTTCACTTTACAATACTGCTATATTCCACTGCAAACCATCTAGCACAAAACAGGTTACTGAAAGGGTTAAAGTATTTCACAGCTCAAGGTCTTGAAGCTTTCATTGGTTCTTAGAAAGCTTTTGTCTTTTATCAAAAATCATCCAAGGCCTTGAGATACTTTCAGTGGCTTATCTCAATTTTTCGAAAGAATAAGTTTTAGCAAAAGTTTCCATACTCTATTCAACCCACCCCCTTCTAGAGTATTTGATCCTGTATTTTATACTTACATTACAAACTTTCAATTGGTATCAGAGCTTTGGGTCACTTATAAGGATCTAACAATCTTGTGACAATGAGTAATGTAGGTGATGGTGGATTCTCACAGGGAAGGGCAGCCAACAAACCTCCATTGTTATGTGGTTACAATTTCATGCATTGGAAGGCATTGATGAAGATGTTCATCATAGATCAAGACATGAAATTGTGGTCTATCACTCTTAATGATCCTCATGTGTATTATACTACTAAGGATGGGATTTAGAACCATCAAAACTGTAGAGGAACTTTCAGTTACAGAGCAGGAAAAGGTATCCAAAAATTGCAAAGCCATAAACCTGTTATATTGTGCTCTTAGTGCAAATGAGTTCAATAGAGTTTCAAACTTTAAAAGTGCCAAGGAGGTTTATGACAAGCTGGTTGTAACCTATAAAGGAACCAGTCAATTCCAGCAAACCAAGATCAACATTCTTTTGAGGCAATATGAGTTATTCAAGATGAACTCAGATTAATCTATCAAGGAGATGTTTAAAAGGTTCCTAGATGTAGTGAATAATCTGGAATCCTTGGGAAAGACCTTCTCAAATGAAGAGAAAGTCAGAAAGATTTTGAGAAGTTTGTCAAAAGCCAAATGGGAGCCAAAGACAACAGTTATTTAAGAAGCTCAGGACCTAAGTCTTCTTGAGCTAGATGGTCTACAAGGAAAGTTGCTCACTCATTAAATATCTATGAAGGAGGTAGATGGTGACATGAGTGACAACATCAAGAACCTGGCACTCAGGAAAAAGACAATGACAAATCCCAAAGACTTGAGCATGATGATGATGAGGCTTTAGCCTTGATCTCCAAAGCTTTGGCCAGAATCCTGAAAAAGAAAAAGAACTTTGGAAACAAGGACTACAGCAAGGACATGTCCAGATCCTCAAGCACCAAGGATCACAAAGGTAAGTCTTCTTCACATTCACATAAATCTAAAGTGGTGAATTGCTTTGAATGTGGTGATGCAGATCATTTAGTAAGGGGTTTTCCTCAAAAGAGGAAAAATAAGAACTTTCAAAAGAAAGAAAGTGAAAACAGAGGAAGAAAGCTATGGTTGCTTCATGGAGTGATTCTGATTCATCATCTGACTCAGATTCAGATGAAGAACAAGCAAACATGTGCTTAATGGCTGAGCATGAAGAAGATAAGAGCTCAGATATGTATACTGAAGAAATTGTAAAAAACTTACTTGCTAGTTCTTGATAACACCCAAATCGGGGATATCTTATTGCTCGGTTTGTGTGCGTTTGTGCCGGAAAAATCATGTTTTAGCCAATTTTCACCCTCGGAAAGCCTCGGTTTTAGGAACGAGACAGTTATTTGCTCTTTATAAATTTCTGCATTTTCCGTACTTTTATTGGATATGATCGCGGGTGTGTGCATGTTGTCTAAGCAGGAACGGGGCCCGGGAATGCAGCAGGAATGGATCGGGAATGCAGCAGGAGGCAAAAAGAGGCAGAAAAGAGCACCATGCCTTGCTGTCTGCGTATTTTACGCAGCTGTCTGCGTATTATACGCAGCTGCAAGGTTGGGGAGGGGATTTTGGACATTTTTCTTCCCTGTCTGCGTATTATACGCAGCCCCTTGCATATTATACGTAGCCAGGGGGAGAAAATACGCAGAAAGAAGAAGGAGGAGGCACAGACTGGGTCCCTGTCTACGTATTTTACGCAGGGTCTGCGTATAATACGCAGACAGCAAGCAACAAGTGGAGAAAAAGCAGCAGGAGAAGACCCTGGCTGCGTATTTTACGCAGCAGGCTGCGTATAATACGCATACAGCACAGAAAATTGAGGCGGTTTCGGGCAGTGGCAGTTTCGTAAATAAAGACAAGTTCCAGAAACTTTGCCAGCACTATATAAAGACTCGTCCAGACTCATTTTGAACACACAATTCATCCAAGGACAAGTCGGAGCATCCCCGGAGAGCACGGAAGCACTCATCCAGATCCGAAGACTTAGTTTGATCTTATTCTATCTCTTAATTTTAGAAACTTTGTTAATTAGTTATGTCGTTCAGTAGCTAAACCTTTTACCTAGGTTCTCGGTGAACCTAGGGTTTCGTTCTCAGACATTGTTCTGCAGTTTGAGTATGAATTCATGATTACGTTATCTTAATTCAGCAGTATTATCAGTTATTCTGTCTTTGATTATATCTGTTTATGCATGATCGGATTCGCGAACCAGAATTGCTATAGACCCGAGCCTATAGGTGAAAACGTCAGGTTAGGGTTAGGAAGAAAAGACAGGATTTAGTACCTTACCCTGATAGACCGACCAGAGAAAGGGAGATAGGGCTAGCAAAAACGTATAGACCAACTGTTAGAGAATTTGACCCGGGCCATCAGGATAGGTTAGAAACCCTAGCAGACCTATAACGAGACTGCAGACTTAGGCAGCTTAACAGGAACCCGAAAGTCTGCAGAATCGTGATAGCGTGTGGAATCTGAAAGGTTACTGCACAATCGGTACGTGGCACGGGTAATTAAAACTGCCGAGTGTTTTCATATCAAACCAAAGAACATAATTCTGAAGAAACCCTAGGGGATCCTGGGACCTAGTATTCAAAACCCTAGATTTACAACTTTCAAGATTTTCAGAAAAACGTCACAAAAATATTTGTGTTTTATGTTGTTTATTTTTAGTTTATAATCAATCACAATCTTAAACTCCTCCTCCTTTTACACTCTGCAAGTTAAAACTGATTTCTCGAAAAACCCAAAATAGTCCTCGTGGGAACGATCACCCGAGTTTAATTACACCCGGTATTACAAGATTCTTATACTTGCGAACAGCACGTTAGTTTGCGCATCAAGTTTTTGGCGCCGTTGCCGGGGACTTTTTAGGGTTAATTTAGTTATCAGAATTAGTTTTCGGAGTTTTTATTTTTCAGTTTCGTTTTTCTTTTATCTCACTGCTTTTTGAATCTGCGTTTTTCAGGACTGTTCAGTTGATGCCCAGATTGCCTCGCAGTTTGGTACCACCACTCGACAATCCAGAAAAGCTGCACACCGAACAGAATCGCAGAAACCGAGAAAGCAGAATGGCAGGCAACCCGAGAGACAATCCCGAACTCCCTGCAACTGGTGGGGAGGAACGAGAGACACGTACCCCAGCCCAGATGGCTCGGTACATCGAAGAGCTTGTCACAGCAGGTCTGGCTGCACGAAGCAACCAGAGAACTTATAACCGGTCTGGGAAGACATTGGTGGAGAATTTCGAAATCCCCACCGGGGGGCATGAGCGAGCTATTGTGGTGCCCGAGATCACCGCAGAACACTTCGACATCAAACCCTCCACCATCCAGACGGTGCAGACCCTCTGCCCGTTTTACGGCAAGGCCGACGAAGACCCGAACGACTTTATCGGGAAATTCGAGGATTACTGCAACAAGGTCCGATACAAGGGGGTAGACGCAGAGGCACTTATGTTAATCCTGTTCCCATATTGCCTATTTGGAGTAGCCAAGGACTGGCTCGAATCACGACCACCCAGATCCATCACTACATGGGAGGGGTGTGTCACAGATTTTCTGGCAAAGTTTTATCCCGCTTCCCGAGTCATTCAGTTGCAAAGCGAGATTCTTTCAGTCAAGCAGAAGATGGGGGAGACGGTGGTGGACGCATGGGACAGATTGATGAGATTGGTGAAAAGATGCCCGAACCACGGTTTTGGCGATGCGAAGATCCTGCAGGTATTCTACCACGCCCTAGACAGGGAGAGTGCTGACAGGATCGACAGAGAAGCCGGGGGAAACTTCCTGTATCATGTGGACAAAGATGGTGCATACGACCTGATGAAGCAGTTAGCCAAGCAGGACACCCGACTGTTTGACGATCGCAGGATGACGGCTAGAGCCGAGCCAGCAGAAGATGACCGGATAGACAACCTGGCCAAGATCGTTCATGACTTGATCAAGAAAGTCTACTCGGATAAGAAGACTGCTGCAGCAGTCGGAGAACCTGATTTGGACGCGGCCATTGAGGAGATCAGAACCGAAGACACCAATTACGTACAACAGCAGTGGGACCCGAGCCGGTACCGAACGGGTACGAGAGACCATCCCGGGTTCCGGTACGGAAACCCGAACTCCACAGTTTATGCACCGGGATTCCAGCACAGGCCACCAGCCCATCAGGCTGCACCGACACAGCAGGTTCAGCCGAGCCCATCTGCACACAGCAGTACGACGCCCAGATGAAGAAGATCGAGTCCATGTTTCAGACAATGGAGTCCCGGTTCGCACATATGGACACCCTGACAGCCGACATGCAGACGACCAAAACGTCACTGCGGGCTTTGGAGGTACAAGTAGGGCAGTTAGCACAGAAGCTAACGGAGAGACAGCCAGGAAACTTGCCCTCGAATACAGTGAATAACCCACGTGCTCAGATCAATGCTATCACCAGTCGGAGTGGATTAGCACTACAGGATCCACCGTATCCTAGCCACGCTCGCGCAAAAAAGTCGAAAGAAGTAGAACGCAAACTGTCTGGCCAGGATAACAGCTCAGCCGACCGCCCCCAGCCGAAGGGCTCGGTTGAGCAGGATGCAGTGCAGCACGAGACAGATGCAGAAACGGTACCTGTATCCAAGGAGGTACCATACCCCTTGAAGACACGAAAGAGGGACGATAGCAAGGACTACGCCAGGTTTCTCGAGATGTTCAAGCAGCTGCAGATCAACATACCCTTTGCTGAGGCTTTGGCAAAGATGCCCACTTACGCCAAATTCCTCAAAGACATTATGTATGGGAGGAGGCGAATGAGCGATTTCGAGACCATAAACCTGACGGCAGAAGTGAGCAACTGTGTGAAGAATGGGCTACCGAGGAAGAGAAAAGATCCTGGCAGTTTTGTAATACCGGTCACCCTAGGTAATGCTTACACAGGAAAGGCTCTGTGTGACCTAGGGGCCAGCATCAACCTGATGCCGTTGACAATTTTCAAAAGTTTGAAAGTCGGGGAGCCCCGACCCACCAGAATCATGCTGCAGATGGCAGACAGGTCCGTAAAACAGGCCTATGGAGTTATTGAGGATGTTTTGGTGAAGGTCGGCGAGCTGATTTTTCCAGCTGATTTCGTGATCCTGGACATGGAGGCAGGGGAGGTACCGCTCATACTGGGCAGGCCGTTTTTGGCCACTGGAGAAGCTATGATAAACTGCAAGAGCGGGGAACTGACCATGCAGATTAACGAGGACAAGGTTAAATTTAACGTTTTCAAAAATCTGCAACTCCCAAATTATTATGATCACGAGGACATATTCGCCATAGACGTAGTTGATGAAGGCTGGGAAAACGAGGAGATGGATCAGTTATGGGAAGAAATTGATCGCATGTACGGAGAAGAAAAGGAGATGACTAGGTGCGAGCAGGCCATGAGAGCCGAAGACTGGACCACTCTGGACCGAGACGAAGATGGGGGCAGAAGATGATCCTGGTTCCGTCACTTAAGGAGCCACCTGCACTCGAGCTTAAACCGCTCCCGAACCATCTCAGGTATGCGTACATTGGTGATTATAGTACTCTGCCCGTAATTGTTTCTTCTCTTCTATCTCAGGAACAGGAAGAGAAACTGCTGGAAGTATTGCGAGAGCACAAGGAAGCAATTGCCTGGACGATTGCAGATATTAAGGGGATCAGCCCCTCCTATTGCATGCACAAGATCAGGATCGAAGAAGGCAAGAAACCAGTGATTCAGCCCCAGCGGAGACTGAACCCGAACATGAAGGATGTTGTGCGCAAGGAGGTCATGAAGTGGCTGGAAGCAGGAATCATATACCCCATCTCCGACAGCACTTGGATCAGCCCGGTCCAGTGCGTGCCCAAAAAGGGGGGTATTACAGTGGTGCAGAATGAGGACCAGGAACAGATTGCGCAGCGCACTGTTACAGGCTGGCGGATCTGTATGGACTATCGGAGGCTAAACGATGCGACACTAAAAGACCACTTCCCGCTACCATTCATGGACCAGATGTTGGACAGGCTAGCCCATCACGCCTTTTTACTGTTTTCTGGACGGGTACTCCGGGTACAACCAGATTTGCATAGCCCCGGAAGATCAGGAGAAGACAACGTTTACCTGCCCGTATGGTACGTTTGTGTTCCGGCGCATGCCATTCGGGTTGTGTAACGCTCCAGCCACGTTCCAGAGATGCATGATGGCGATATTCTCCGACATGATCGAGAAAAATCTGGAGGTCTTTATGGACGATTTTTCACTGTTGGGGGACAGTTTTGACGACTGCCTGCATCACCTGAGCCGGGTTCTGATCCGATGCAAGAAGGCGAATCTAGTGCTGAACTGGGAGAAGTGTCACTTTATGGTCACCGAGGGGATCGTGCTGGGTCACAAAATTTCCAGCAAGGGACTCGAGGTGGACAGGGCCAAGATCGAGGTGATAAAACAGCTCCCATACCCGACAACCGTAAGGGCGATCAAGAGTTTTCTGGGGCATGCAGGATTTTACCGGAGGTTCATCAAAGACTTTTCCAAGATCACCAAGCCACTCTGCGCTTTACTTGGAAAAGACGTGCCCTTTGAATTTGATGCAGCTTGTCAGCAGGCCTTTGACCATTTGAAGGAGAAGCTGACCACAACCCCGGTTATCACTACACCGGACTGGTCACTTCCGTTTGAGCTAATGTGTGACGCAAGCAACTATGCAGTCGGTGCAGTTTTGGGGCAGCGGAAGGACAAAGTTTGCCATGTGATTTATTACGCGAGTCGGGTACTCAACGATTCCCAGATCAACTATGGCACTAATGAGAAGGAACTGCTTGCTGTGGTATATGCCCTGGACAAATTCAGGCCGTACTTGGGCGGGTCAAAAGTCATCGTTTTTACCGACCATAGTGCCCTGAAATATCTGCTGGACAAGAAGGATGCAAAGCCGAGACTGCTGAGGTGGGTATTACTGATGCAGGAATTTGATGTCGAAATCCGGGATAAGAAGGGAGTCGAGAACGTAGTAGCGGACCATCTGTCCAGGCTTGAGAATGCTGAGGTGGACCCGGTACCGATCCAGGAAAACTTTCCGGATGAGCACATCATGGCAGTCAAACTGGGAAGACCGTGGTACTATGCTATAGCCAACTATCTGGTGAGTGGCACGCTTCCCGAGGACCTAACCCCGTCATAGCTGAAACGGTTTATTTCTGAGAGCCGGCAGTATTTCTGGGACGACCCGTATCTGTTCAAGCAGGGAGCCGACAACATTCTGAGAAGGTGTGTTCCGACCCACGAGGCCTGGAACGTGATCAGGCACTGTCACTCGGCTCAGTGTGGGGGTCACTTCGGAGGGACCCGCACGGCACACAAGGTACTGCAGTCAGGTTTCTTTTGGCAAACACTTTTCAAGGACTGTCATGATTATGTACAGGGATGCGATAGATGCCAGAGGACAGGGAGTACGTCACATAGGGACGAGATGCCTATGACTATTTGGCAGGAAGTCTAACCCTTTTGATGTATGGGGGATTGACTTCATGGGGCCGTTCCCGTCTTCTATGGGAAATCAGTACATACTGCTGGCTTTGGACTATGTTACGAAGTGGATCGAGGCGACAGCGTGTCAGAAAAACAATGCAGCGACAGTTGAGCGTTTTCTGAAACGCAACATATTCACACGATTCGGGACCCCCAGAGCAATGATCAGCGATGAAGGGTCACACTTTTATTAACAAAGTGTTTGCCAGGGTACTTAAGCAGTACGGGGTGTCTATCCATAAGGTATCACTGCCTTATCACCCCCAGACTAACGGACAGGCAGAGGTGTCAAACAGAGAGATCAAGGGAATTCTCGAGAAAAACGTAAATCTGGGCCGAAAAGACTGGTCGATGAGACTGGATGATGCGTTATGGGCATACAGGACAACCTTCAAAACACCGCTGGGAATGTCACCATACCAGCTCGTGTTTGGGAAAGCATGTCACCTCCCGGTCGAGATGGAGCATAAGGCCTATTGGGCTATCAAACTGCTCAACATAGATGTGAGTCTGGCCGGAGATAAGAGAAAGATGGCGCTGCTGGAATTAGAGGAGTTCCGCAGGACGGCATTTGAGAGCCAAAATTTACAAAGAGAAGACGAAGAAGTGGCATGATCAGCGAATCACGCCAAAGCAATTTAACGAAGGGGAAAAGTACTTCTCTACAACACAAGAATGAAGTTCTTTCCTGGAAAGTTGAGATCTCGTTGGTCGGGACCGTTCATCATCAAGAAGATATTCGCATGGGGGCGCATTTGAGCTGGAGAATCCAAAAGATAACTCAAGCTTCAGGGTGAACGGAAACCGAATCAAGCCATATCTCGAGAATGCCGAAGTCGCCAGGGTAGATCCAATCTACTTCGACGACCCGTGATCGAGCCTGAGGTAACTAGGTCGGGCCGTCGACCGTAAATTACAAAACGCTGTTTGGGAGGCAACCCAACGTAGTAAGTTTAAATTATTTTATAGTTTTTATTTTAAGTTTTGAATTTTTGAGAGAGGTGAGATGAGTTGGTATTTAATGAAAACTAAGCATGTGCAGATACGGAAGAAGCAGACAAAGCAGACGAAAAGAAACAGAAAGGAGAGAGAGAGAGAGAAAAAATTACCCCTTCTACCCACAGTGCCAAAATAACCAAGGTGAAAAAAAAACACTAGATTTTTGAAAATTTTTGAAAAATTATTTTAGCTGCTATCTGCGTATTTTACGCAGGTTTCTGCTTATTATACGCAGCCAGCAGCAGAAACAGTATTTTCTAAAAAAAAAAATTGAAAAATTTATTTCTTTGCTTTCTGCGTATTTTACGCAGGTTTCTGCGTATTATACGCAGCCAGTACTGAAAAGTCAGTTTCTTTAAAAAAAAATTGCATTTTACCCCCTGTCTGCATAAAATACGCAGCTTTCTGCGTATTATACGCAGACAGTGGGAAAAATGCAAATTTTTTTTTATTTTTTTGATCACCCCGGTACCCCTGTGTGCGTAAAATACGCAACATATACGTATTATATGCACAAATAAGTAGTTTTTGACCATTTTTAGCCAGGGGCTTTTTTGTCATTTTGGCACTTAGGGTTTATATGGAGGGGGTCTGGCCTTAGAAGCCATTGTTTGCCTTGAAGCTTTCTCTCTCTACCTCCATTCCTCTCTAGCACCAACACACCAATTTTTCTAAAGTGCCCTGAATCAAAAATCGAAGGCATTTTTGGAATCCCCTCGTCGCAAGGAGCACGGAACTACTCTCGGTTTTCAGAAATTCGAACCGAGCTAGTGTGGGGGTGGAAGGAAAGTGAAGGGTGTTCTTGAGAAAAAATCTCAGATTTGTGGAGTTTGAATCAAAACCGGAAAATTTCGCAGAAAGGAACGTTGAAGAGGAGGAAGAAAGCTACGTGTGGGTGTGCCCGGAATTTCATTCCGGCGAAGTCGACTTTTCCGGCAGGAACTTAGGTGTTTCGGGCAGTTTTTCGGGAACTCGGTGAGGGGTGTGAGTTTGGGGAAATTGTGAGAATGTCATAACGAGTAGGATCACGCCGTGCCTATACACACATATATATCCTACCTGTTAGACTTAGAACCTTGATTCGGAAATAGCTCGGATGGTAGGATAACTAGGGATTCGCTCAGGTTGATAGCAAAAGTAACAGTACTCGGGTCCAGTGCTTTAAGCCACCAAAGAAATCTGTTCAGACTTACCGATCGATTGCAGGGAAGTATTTTCTGGAAAAAGGGTGAGGTTTTGAGGACACTCGGTTATGTTTTGGAGATTGCCCAATCTCACCAAAAATAAATTGTTTTAGTAATTTTGAGTCGTGTGTATTGAGTCTGTGTATATTCTATCTGAGTCAGTCTTTCTATGGAGTCGTCTGGTTATACGGTTCAGGTCGAAAGAGTATGCAATTGCAGGGAGTATGCAAAGGTAGTGTATGCACGACAGAGTCGGTTTTGACAGAATGGTATGCAAGCAGGTTGTTATGCAAGGGGATTGCTCGGGACGAGCAATATTTAGTGCGGGGGTATTTGATAACGCCCAAATCGGGGTTATCTTATAGCTCGGTTTGTGTGCGTTTGTGCGGAAAAAATCATGTTTTAGCCAATTTTCACCCTCGGAAAGCCTCGGTTTTAGGAACGAGACAGTTATTTGCTCTTTATAAATTTCTGCATTTTCCGTACTTTTATTGGATATGATCGCGGGTGTGTTCATTTTGTCTATGCACGAACAGGGCCCGCGAATGCAGCAGGAATGGATCGGGAATGCAGCAGGAGGCAAAAAGAGGCAGAAAAGAGCACCCTGCCTTGCTGTCTGCGTATTTTACGCAGCTGTCTGCGTATTATACGCAGGCAGCAAGGTTGGGGAGGGGATTTTGGACATTTTTCTCCCCTGTCTGCGTATTATACGCGGCCCCTTGCGTATTATACGCAGCCAGGGGGAGAAAATACGCAGGAAGAAGAAGGAGGAGGCACAGACTGGGTCCCTGTCTGCGTATTTTACGCAGGGTCTGCGTATAATACGCAGACAGCAAGCAACAAGTGGAGAAAAAGCAGCAGGAGAAGACCTTGGCTGCGTATTTTATGCAGCAGGCTGCGTATAATACGCAGACAGCACAGAAAATTGAGGCGGTTTCGGGCAGTGGCAGTTTCGTAAATAAAGACAAGTTCCAGAAATTTCGCCAGCACTATATAAAGACTCGTCCGTACTCGTTTTGAACACACAATTCATCCAAGGACAAGTCGGAGCATCCCCGAAGAGCACGGAAGCACTCATCCAGATCCGAAGACTTAGTTTGATCTTATTCTCTCTCTTAATTTCAGAAACTTTGTTAATTAGTTATGTCGTTCAGTAGCTAAACCTTTTACCTAGGTTCTCGGTGAACCTAGGGTTTCGTTTTCAGACATTGTTCTGCAGTTTGAGTATGAATTCATGATTACGTTATCTTAATTCAGCAGTATTATCAGTTATTCTGTCTTTGATTATATCTGTTTATGCATGATCGGAGTCGCGAACCAGAATTGCTATAGACCTGAGCCTGTAATTGAAAACGTCAGGTTAGGGTTAGGAAGAAAAGACAGGATTTAGTACCTTACCCTGATAGACCAACCAGAGAAACGGAGATAGGGCTAGCCAAAACGTATAGACCAACTGTTAGAGAATTTGACCCGGGCCATCAGGACAGGTTAGAAACCCTAGCAGACCTATAACGAGACTGCAGACTTAGGCAGCTTAACAGGAACCCGAAAGTCTGCAGAATCGTGACAGCGTGTGGAATCTGAAAGGTTACCGCACAATCGGTACGTGGCACGGGTAATTAAAACTACTGAGTGTTTTCATATCAAACCAAAGAACATAATTCTGAAGAAACCCTAGGGGATCCTGGGACCTAGTATTCAAAACCCTAGATTTACAACTTTCAAGATTTTCAGAAAAACGTCACAAAAAATATTTGCGTTTTATTTTGTTTATTTTTTAGTTTATAATCAATCACAATCTTAAACTACTCCTCCTTTTACACTCTGCAAGTTAAAACTGATTTCTCGAAAAACCCAAAATAGTCCTCGTGGGAACGATCACCCGAGTTTAATTACACCCGGTATTACAAGATTCGTATACTTGCGAACAACACGTTAGTTTGCGCATCAAGTAGTTCTTCTCATGTACTTCCTGAAATTTTCAAAAGTATGTTTTTAAATGAGGAAAGTTATAGAAATGAGATTGATTATTTAAAAGTGAGAGTTCATGAGCAAGTAAAGGAGAACTTAGACTTGATTTTTTAAAACAAGTGTCTTGACGCTACTAAGTTGAAAATTGACAGTGACTTCAAGGCTTTGGATAGTAGGTTCAAAGCCTTGAAGGCACAAGTCAAGGAAGTTGTTGATCAAAACTCTCTTTTAACTGATAAGTATGTTGATATAAAGAGTCATTCAGATAGTTTAGAGCAACAGAAAACTTCATTGACTGAGAAGCTTCAAGAATCTAAATATATTTTATCAATCTTTGCTGGCTCAAAACACAAGCTCAATCTTATGCTTGGAGGAAATCTGCAGTCTATGCATAAAAGTCGAATTGGCTATAATCCAAATTTTCCAAAAAAAAGCCAAACTAGTTTTGTGAAATTTGGAAGCAGATATTCTCCAAATGTCATTATTGTGGAGATATTTCTCATGTAAGATTAATTTGCCTTTAGAAGATCAGAACCTCACATTTTGAGGAACTTATCCATATCAGCTCAAGGGACAAGTTAAACAGATTTGGGTTCCTAAAGGAATTAGACCACCAAACATGGTTGATTCTGAGAATGAATCAAAATTCTACACTTGGTCTAATGTCCAGTTGAGGCATTGATTTACGTGTTGCAGGATGTCACAAAGGCCGTGAAAGATCAAAAACGGATCTTGGATAGTGGTTGTTCCAGATATATGAGTAGAAAGAAATATTTGTTCACTGAACTTAAAGAGCAATCTGGAGGAATAATTACACTTGGTGACAAAGCGAAATGCAACATAATTGGTATAGGTAGTATTGGTAATAGTTCTACTGATTCTATTTCAGATGTTTATCTTGTTGATGGTCTTAAGTATAATCTGTTTAGTATATCCCAACTGTGTGATAGAGGCAATAAAGTTATTTTTGACAAGGAGAAATGTTCTGTGCAAGATGGAAATCTAGAAATTTTATACTCACTGCTCCTAGATCATATAATGTATATGCTTTGAGTACCAACAAAGTTGCAGGTGAAAAGCTAATATGTCTCAAGGCTTTGAAGGAAGACTCAAAACTCTGGCATAGAAAGCTTGGGCATATAAGCATGCATTCTATGAACAAACTCATCTCAGAAGACATGGTAAGAGGATTACCATCCCTGAATATCAATGATGATGAGATTCGCAAGGCATGCACTCAAGGTAAACAGACAAAAAAGCTCCTTCAAGCCAAAGAACTTTGTAAGTACTTCTAGACCTTTATAAATAATGCATATGGACTTGTGTGGTCCTATGAGAGTTCAAACTACAAGAGCTAAGAGATATATGCTTGTTGTGGTAGATGATTATTCTAGATTTTCTTAGGTTATGTTTATTAGAGACAAAATTGCCTGAATCCTCAAAGCTTTGTAAAGAGCTTCAAACTTTGAAAAATTTGTCCATTGCATCTATTAAAAGTGATCATGGTAGGGAATTTGATCAGCTTGATTTTGATTTATTTTTTGCGAAGCATGGCATCTCACACAATTTCTCTGCACCTAGAACTCCTCAACAGAATGGAGTTGTTGAGAGGAAGAATATGACACTTGAAGATATGTCTAGAACCATGCTACTTGAAAGTAGTTTACCAAAATATTTGTGGGCAGAAGCTGTTAACAGTGCCAATTATGTGCTCAATAGAGGCTTGAATAGGCATATTTTGAAGAAAACTCCATATGAATTGTTTAAAGGCAGGAAGCCCAGTGTTTCTTATTTCAAACCTTTTGGTTGTACTTGCTTTGTGCATAATAATGGTAAAGATAATCTTGGCAAGTTTGATGCCAGAAGTGATGAAGGTGTATATCTTGGTTATTCACAAACTAGCAAGGCTTATAGAGTTTTCAATAAGAGAACCTAGATTGTAGAGGAGATTATTCATGTGATATTTGATGAAAGTACTGATGACTCTCTGAGTGAAAGTTTTGCAGATCTCAACTTGAATATATATGAGGCCGATGATGATTATGAGAAAGAGAATAGAAGCAAAACTAAATTGCAGATTTAGTCAGAAGAATCTCAAGGCCTTGAACCTACTGTTGAGCCAAACCTCAAAGCCTTGATATTGAGATTGACAGAACACATGATGCACCATCTACTGTATCAAGATCTCAAAGCCTTGACGGTCCATATACCTTGACACCAAGGAAGAAGTTCAAATACCTATCAGATCATCCTGCAGTCAATATCATCTCAAATCCAACTACCGGAAATCATACAAGAGGTCAGCTAAGGAATTTATGTGCTTTTCGTGCTTTTGTATCACGTATTGAGCCTAAAAATACAAAAGAAGCACTAGAGGATGCGGATCGGATCATTGCAATGTAGAATGAGATCAATGAGTTTGAGAGGAACAAAGTATGGAATTTGGTTCCTAGACCAAAGACTCAATCTGTGATTGGAACCAGATGGGTGTTCCGAAACAAACTTGATGAAAATGGCAAGGTTGTGAGAAATAAAGCAAGACTTGTGGCACAAGGATACAATCAAGAAGAAGGTATTGACTATGGGGAGACATTTGCTCGTCTTGCCAAGTTAGAAGATATCATAATACTTCTTGCATTTGCATCTCATAACCATATAAAGCTTTATCAAATGAATGTCAAATGTGCTTTTCTAAATGGTTATTTACAAGAGAGGTATATGTTGCACAACCACCAGGTTTTGAAGATGAAAGTTTCCTGATTATTTTTACAAATTAGACAAAGCTATTTATGGCCTTAAGCAAGCTCCAAGGTCTTGGTATGACAGACTCTCAAAGTTTTTACTTGACAATGGTTTTAAGAGAAGTCGTGTAGAAAAAACTCTTTTCATTTAGAATCAAGAAAAGTATTTGTTGGTAATACAAATTTATGTGGATGATATACTATTTGGTGCTACAAATGATGCTCTTTCAAAAGAGTTTTCTAGTCTAATGTGCAGGGAATTTGAGATGAGCTTAGTTGGAGAATTGAATTTCTTTCTTGGACTTCATGTACATCAAATGAAGAAAAAAAAATTTGTGCATCAAGTGAAATATACCAAGGACTTGTTGGAAAAGTATAATAAGTCTCATTCCAATGCAATTAAGACGCCCCATGAGTTCATCACTATCCTTAGATAAGGATTCAAATGGTAAGAGTGTAAATCAGAAAGAATACAGAGGTATAATTGGATCTCTTTTGTATCTAACTGATAGTAGACCTGATATTATCTTTAGTGTATGTATGTGTGTAAGGTTTCAAGCAGATCCTAAGGAAAGTCATTTGATTGCTGTTAAAAGAATTTTTAGATATTTGAATGGAACCAAAGACTTGTGGCTTTGGTATCCAAGAAGAACTTACTTTGTGTTGAGTGTTTATTCTGATGCAGACTTTGCAGGTTACAAAGTGGATAGAAAGAGTACTTCAGGGTGTTTCCAATTCCTTGGATCGTCATTGATTAGTTCACACTCAAAGAAGCAAAATTCAGTAGCCTTATCAACTGCAGAAGCTGAATACATTGCAGCTGGTGCTTGTTGCTCACAAATATTATAGATTGCTCAACAATTGAGAGATCTTTGATATGAATTCAGGAATGTGCCAATCAACTGTGACAATACAAGTGCTTTCTCAATCTCTAAGAATCGAGTACAACATTCAAGAACTAAGCACATAGATGTGAGACATCATTTCTTAAGAGATCATGTTGACAAAGGTGATGTGTCTATTTCTTATATTTTCAACTGCTTTACAAGTAGCTGATATTTTCACTAAGCCTTTGCCAGATGAAAGGTTTGCATCTCTAAGGCTTGAATAAGGAATGCTAAACAAAGATGCATTGGTTTAGGGAGAGTATTGGATCTTATGTGTACTTATTTGTTGAAATCTCAAAGCCTTGAGATCATAATTTCCAAGCCTTGGAAGTATGCCTCAGAGTTTTGAAGTTTCTGAGTAACTGCAGAATTCTTCAATGCCTTGAGATTGTTCTTCAAAGACTTTGATAAATTTATGCAGATTTTGTTCAATAAATGGATCACCAAATATTATGCATTATCTTATTAGATAATTGTAGAATATTTGATTTACTCAGAGATTTACTCAATACCACAAAATATCTCAAAATATCTTCTCAGATTCGATTTTTGCATGTAGATCAAAAAGAGTCATTTTTAAACTATTTTTCTTCAACTTATAAGCTTAACTTTAGGGCTTTTCTTCTCCATTCTCTCTCAATCTCTTTGTTCATCTCTCTCTCTTAATTCTCTCCTTCTTCTCAAAATCCTAAACCTAAATGGAGCGTAAATCAGCTAGACTTCAACAGAAGATAGAGCCTTCAACAATGAGGAAGAAGAAGAGAGGAAGAAAGAAGACTGAGGTCACCATATATGATTCTAGTTCAGAGGGGACACGGAGCATGCAAGAGGCATCTCCTCCAGCGAAGAAGGTCAAAATAGGAAAAGATGTGGAGGCTTCAATGGAAAAATCAGAAGAGGTTCCACAGATTCAAGAGCAGAGGGAAGAAGTACCAGAAGCAGAGCAACATAAGGATGATCAGGAGGGTCAATCTGAGTAAAAGAAGAAGAAAGGGGGAGACTAAAAGAAGAAAGTTGTGGAAGACAAACAGAAGGACCAGTCTTCAAAGAAGCAGAAACCATAAGTGAAAGATGACCAACTTTATGAGAAGGAAGTTTTGGTAAGTATTTACTTGCAGAAAATTGGTTTATTAGTCCATAAGTCAAGAAGGTTTGGATGGATGGATATGCTTCTTCCAAAGTTTCTTTCTGTAGTTTAATTTCTGATGATGTATTAGATAAATTGGACATAGATTGCATTAGAAATTGAAAAATTCATCTGTTTGGAAGATGATAAATCCTAGTTCTGAGACTTACCCTAGGATTACAAGACTGTTTTATTTGAATTTGGTGCAAGAAGATGAAGAGAGTTATGTTTTAACCTCTAGAGTAGCTGGTTTTGATATGAGGTTAGATCATAAAGTCTGTGCCAAGGTCTTCGGTATTCCTAGGAATTATATAGTGAGTGAACATCCTAAGAGAAAAGAATGTTTGGAGAAGGCAAAATAAATGTTTTTCTTAGAAGGCACACCTACTGGACCAAAGCAATTAACACACTCTGTGCTCAATTCTGAAGTTAAGATTTTGTTCACAATCATCATGAGGAGTATTGTCCCAAGAGAGGATTTTAGGGAGTTGGTTACTGATAAGGTGCTTATCCTGATGTTTCTAATTTGTCAAGGGCTTGAGATAGATCATCCTAGTGTTCTTATGGAGCATGTGGTTTATTGTGAAACTAGGACTAAGAATCATCCTCTGCCTTATGCAAATCTGCTCCCTTTGTTCTTTAAGAATTTTGGGATATCATTGAAGGGTGAGGAGAAAATAGTTGGTGGTATTGGGTTGGTAGATGAAGCTGCTCTCCAAAGGATTGGGATTGTGCATACGGAGAAAGGGCATTGGAAATTCTATTCATAGTTTTCCTCTGCTGAGATGAAGGAGAAAGAGTTCATCAAACCTAAGGCAACTACTGCTTCAAAGGATTCAGTTAATCTGGATTTTTCTCAGATCATTGATAGGATTGAGGTAATGGAAGATGGAATAGAATACTTAAGGAAAAGTCAGTTTGATTGGTCTACAAAGTTTGGTAAGTTCAAGGCCTTGGTAAATGGGAAGTTGGACATGATTATCAAAGGCTTGAAACTAGAGGAAGTTCGATCTGCTACCAGTCAAGATGATAGTGTGGCTTCAGATGAAGTGAATGAGGATTTTCTGAAGAAGAAGAAGAAGAAGAAGGCAGTTCCAGTGGTTCTGACTTCAAAGGATTTATTTGATCAATCTGATGAAGAAGCTGGTAATGAAGAAGTTGCTGAAGGAGCTACTGAAAAAGAGGCTGCAAAAGTTGATTAGATTATTGCTGAAGTTGTTGCTGAGGTGGAAACAGAGAATGCAAAAGATCTAGATGAAGATCAAGAAGAATCAGATGGAGATGAAACAGCTGAAGATGAGCCAGAGCAAGCTGGTGATGACAAATGAAAAGAAAATGAAAGGATTCCGAAGGAAAGAAGACTGCTTAGAAAGATGTTGTTGTGTGAAGTCTAAGCCTTGAACCCTTTGGTCTCTTCTTTCTATCTAGTTTCTTTCTTCTTTTTCTTTCATAGCCTTGATGTTCTAGTAAACTGTTTTTGTTTTTGTTTATCAAAAACTCTAAGTATGATCCTACATTCCTTAAACTCTGTTTGATGAAAGTCAAAAAGGGGGAGAAGGATATATGTGTTTTTATGTGTAATAAGTCTGTAGGATTATGGTTTCTGGTATTATGGTTTTTGTAGGACTATCTTGTGTGATCTATGACATTTTATGTGGTTTCATACTTGTTGTTTGGTTTCTTTTTTCTATATGTTATTATACTTGTAGTTTAATGTTGTTATTTAAGTTTTAGGGTGTTGAGTACATAAGAATATTTGTTTTGTCTTTCATCAAGGGGGAGATTGATAATTCAATTTCTCTGCCTTAATAAGAAGTATGAGTTGTGGATGTTTATTGAATATTATGAAAGACAGTGGAAACACATGTTCAAAGCCTATTAAATACAGTGGTAACAATGTTCAAGGCTCCAAGGCCTTGAAGGTTTATGTTTGCCTTTGAATTTGTTAAGTCTGCTTTAACAATCTTGTGTATGCGGGTGTATCATTGGACCAGTTGCTGATTTAAAGGGTCTTACAAATATTCTTGGACTATATTTATGTGTTTCTAACACTCACAAGGTTCACAGCTTGATTCAATCAAGGATTGGAAAGCTTTAAGTTCAAAACTGTGAAGAATGTCACAAAGCTCCAAGGCCTTGAGATTTGCCTTGAGCTGCTGACATTCTTTTAGCCTAACTAATTCTTTCTTGCAGGTGGTTATCTATGGAATTGTTATTGATTAGTGACTTCATATAAGTCTCAATCATAATTTTATCATTTATCTTTTACATATTACTGATCTGGTTCTTATCTAGTTATCAAGTTTGTTGGCCTACTTTCTTGCAGAAACTGTTGTGCTAAACAGTCAGTTCTATGTTGATTGATTTTCAGGATTTTGGTTGACTTTGAAATTAAGTTTGTTGCAGGATTGTTCATCATTCAAACCCCTCACCACAAACTCTAATGGCTATCCATTCATAGCTGTTGAAAGAAGCATGTTTGGGAGAGGATTTTAGGGAGGAAGTTCCTAAAATCTCTCATTCTGTTACTGCAGCTTGTTATAAACTTCAGTTTGAATTTCAAAGAAAAAGGGGAGAGACTGAAAGAGGACTTATCATTCAGAAAGAAGAGTGTTTACTGCATGGATATCATACAATCAACTCTTCAATCAAATCAAGCTCTCAACACTAAGAAGATCAATCATCCAGAAAGCTGAAGAGCACATCCAAGCTTCCCTGCTTATTTCATCTATGTGTTCTTCATTACTTGTACTTAATTTGTGTTATCACTTTGATTTCTTAAATATCACAAATTTAAAAGTTTGGTTGTTCAAGTGAACAACAAGAGGTTCTTATTGTTTCAACAGATTGTAGCTGTTACTAGATAGGTTGGGAACCACAAGCTGTATAGGTGTAATTCAACTCACTTAGGCTTGAGATCGAGGGCTAAATATGGTTGTTTAATGAGAAGTGTTTTCCAAATCTTGGAGGGTTTAGATCCCTCAGGCAGAGACTAGGTCCAATTGTGACTGAACTCTTTAAAATACTTGTGTTCTTTACTTTACAATACTGCTCTATTCCCCTGAAAACCATCTAGAGCGAAACAGGTTACTCAAAGGCTTGAAGTATTTCACAGCTCAAGGCCTTGAAGCTTTCACTGGTTCTTAGTAAGCTTGTGTATTTTATCAAAAATCCTCCAAGGCCTTGAGATACTTTCAGTGGCTTATCTCAATTTTTAAAAGACTAATTTTTAGCAGAAGTTTCCATACTCTATTCAACCCCCCCTTCTAGAGTATTTGATCCTGTATTTTATACTTACATTACAAACTTTCAGAAACTATTACAATATTTCAAAGCTTTGAAACTGGTTTCAAAGCCTTGAAATTTTCACATCATGAACTAAGGGGGAGTTCTTACTCATATTTATTCTCTAAGCTCCTGCACTTGATCATTATATGATGAAAGAAAAACTAATTATGTGTTATAACATGCTTTAATCTTATCATTTGCCTAAGTTGTTTTGCGGGGATTGTTAGCTAACTCTGTGTTGCAGGTCTAGCTGGAGTTTCCTTATTTGCAAGATTGCAGAATTAGCAATCAAAGCCTGCATATTGGTGCTACTCTTATGGAAAGTTTCATGGACTTACCTTAGTCTTGCAGATTAAAGATCAGATCAAAATCAATTGAAAAAATCATGCAACTAGCTGTTGGGAGAAAGCTGTTAAGAGTCAAGTATCTGCAAGAGGATTTTCAGGGATTTCTGTTGAAGCTCCCTATATAGTCTGCAATTCAGATTGACATACTAAGGAGAATTAAGAGAGATTGATAAGTACAGAGCTTTACACAGAGATTCACACACACTCTCGGATTGACAAACATCATTGAAGAAGATTATTCATCCATTTAATCCATCCATATTCCTGATGAACACTTCAAGCTTCATTTCATCCAGAGCTTAATTTGCATATCATTCTGTTATGTTACTTAATCTTCTGTCAGAGTTAAGTTTTTAAAGTGGAACAAGTGGTATCGTTATTGTATCAATTAACTAGAGTTGTTATTCGATAGGTTAGGAAGAACCACATGCTGTAAAAGAGTGAGGCAATTCTCTTGGCCTGAGATCTAGGGCTGAGCTTTTGATAAATAATAAGTTGTTGAAATCCTAGAGAGATTAGATCCCTCAGGCGGAGAGTAGGTAACTTGGGACCTAACTTCGTAAAAAGTCACTGTGTTCATTGTCTTGCTTTACTGTTCTTTACTTGTCTTTAAAACTACTTCAAAACAGGTTTCTGTTCAAAGATTTGAAAAGCTTTTCAAAGCTTTGATAATTACTCAGTATCTTACAAACAATATGTTTTGGTTTCAAAGCCTTGAAACTGAGTTTAAAGCTTTGAAATACTTCAAGTTCTTCTCATTTTGTTTTAAAACAACTCTTTTAGCAAAAGTTCACATACTCTATTGAAACCCCCCCCCCCCCCCCATTCTAGAGTATTTGATCCTCTAGCTGCATACCTGCATACAATATTTAATTGGTATCAGAGCTTGTATCACTATACAGATCTAAAAATCTTGTGATCATGAGTAATGTAGGTGAAAGTGGTTTCTCGCGGGGAATAGCTGCTAACAGACCTCCTCTGTTTTTCGGAGACGATTTTGTACACTGGAAAGCCTTGATAAAAATGCTCATAATTGATCAGGACATTGAACCATGGTCCATTATCCAGAATGGACCTCACATATTCTACACAGAAAAGGATGGGATTAGAACTCCCAAGCCTGAAAACTCTCTCTTTCTCTGCTTCTAAATTAAAACAACTTTCAAAAAATCATAGAGCCATGAATCATTTATATTGTGCTTTGAATTTAGACGAATTTAGCAGGATATCTACCTGCAAGTTTGTTAAGGAGATCTAGGACAAACTAGTGGTCACTTTTGAAAGAACCAGTCAAGTGAATCAAACAAAGATCTACATATTCCTTAGACAGTATGAACTGTTAGAGATGAATGGAGAAGAATCCATCAAAGACATGTTCAAGACATTTACTGACATTGTTAACAACCTAGAGTCCTTTGGGATATCATTTCCAATGAAGAGAAAGTCAGAAAGATCTTTAGAAGTCTTCCCAAAGCCAAATGGGAACCAAAGACTACAGCCATTGAAGAAGATTAAGATCTGTACTCTCTCCAACTAGATGATTTACGGGGAAAGCTACTCACACATGAGATCTCCATGAGTGAAGCCGATGGATAACTAACAGAAAGTGTCAAGAATTTGTCAATCAAAGCCAAAGAGAGTGAACAACCTCAAAGCTTTTATAAAGAAGAATATGCCGAAGAAGATCATTTTGCTCTCATTTTCAAAGCCTTGACAAGGATTCTCAATGTGAAGAAGAACCTTCGACACAAAGACTTCAGCAGAGATAAATGAATCAAGGACTACAAAGGTAAGTCCTCCCATGTAAATAAATATAAAGGACTGCATTGATATGAGTGTGGTGATGCTGGACAATTGATCAGAGATTGCCCTCACAAGAAAAGCAAGCACTTTCAAAAGAAGGACAATGAGAGAAGGAAGAAGGTCATGGTAGCTTCATGGAGTGACTCTGATTCTTCAAGTGAATCATATTCAGAAGAAGATCAATCCGACCTATGTCTTATGGTCAATCATGATGAAAGCTCAGAAAAGAACATTGCGGCAATGGTAATTAGTATAATGTCTAAACTTGCAAATGTATTTTCTGAATTTTTTACAAGAATGCTTGTAATGAAGAAGTCTACTTAAATGAAATCAAGTCTGTAAAGGAGAAATTTCATGAGAAAGCAAAAGAGAATTTGTAATTAGTTTACCAGAACAAGAATCTTGAAATTTCAAAGGAAAAGACTAACAAAGATTTCAAAGTTTTGAAAAATCAAGTCAAAGAAGTTGTAACAGAGAACTCTCTTTTGAGTGACAACCTTGTTGCTCTAAGGCATCAGCATGATGAATTAGAGGTACAGAAAACTCGTATGGCTGAGAAACTTCAAGACTATAATAATGTTATGACAAAACATGGTGGCTCTGAACATAGTCTCAGCTTGACTCTTGGAGGAAATCTGCACTCTGTCCACAAACTGGTATTTGATATAATCCAAAGTTTCCAAGAAAGAACAATACCAAATTTGTGAAAGCAGGTAGCAGACCTCCAAAATGCTTTTACTGTGACAAGATTGGTCATGTTAAGATGACCTATCCCTTCAGAATAACAGAACCTCACATCACGAGGAATACTTTTCCATTACATCTTAAGGGACAAGTGAGATAGATTTGGGTTCTTAAAGAGATCAGACCACCTAACATGCACGGTTGATCCTGAATATGAATTAAAATATCACACTTTGTCTAACATCTGGGTAAGGCAATGAGTGGTGTTTGCAGGTTGTCACCAAGAGCAAAGAGCATAGGTGAATTAGTGGCTGCTCCGGGAACATGAGTGGCAAGAGTTCTTTATTCACTGAACTGAAAGAACAATCAGGAGGGACAATCACACTTGGTGACAAAGACAAATGTAATATCATAGGAATTGGCAAAGTTGGTAATGGTTTTGAAAATTCTATTTCAGATGTTTATCTTGTAGATGGTATAAAGTTTAATCTGCTTAGTGTATCTCAAATTTGCGATAAAGGTAATAAGGTTATATTTTATAAGGAGAAATTTGTTGTGCAAGATGAAAAATCTGGCAATTGCATTCTCACTGCTCCATGATAAAACAATGTTTACTCTTTGAATTCTAACAAAGTTGCAGGAGAAAGTCTGAAATGTCTCAACGCTTTGAAAGCGGATTCAAATATTTGGAACAGAAAGCTTGGACACATCAGCTTGCATAAACTAAAAAAACTAGTCTCTAAAGACTTGGTTAGAGGACTGCCATCCATCAAGTTTAAGGATGAAGTGGTATGCAAGGCTAATGTTCAAGGAAAATAGACAAGGAGCTCTTTCAAGCCTAAGAACTTTTTAAGTACAACTAGACCTATTGAACTGCTTCATACAGATCTTTTTGGTCTTATAAGAGTTCCAACTCGAAAGGGTAAGAAGTATATGCTGGTTATTGTATATGATTTCTCTATATTTACTTGGGTAATGTTTTTAAGAGAAAGGTCGGAGGCACTGTCTCAATTTTCAAAATTATGTAAAGAATTGCAAACTTAGAAAAACCTGCATATTACTTCAATAAGGAGTGAACATGGTAGAGAATTTGATCAACTAGAGTTTGATTTATTTTGTGCTAAGTATGGTATTTCTCACAACTTTTGTGCTCCTATAACTCCTCAACAAAATGGTGTAGTTGAAAGGAAAACAGGACTCTTGAGGACATGTCTATGACAATGCTTTTAGAAAACAAATTGCCTACGTCTTATTGGGTAGAGGCTGTTAATACTACAAATAACATTTTGAACAGGTGTCTGATTAGGCCTACTTTAAAGAAGATCCTTATGAAATTTTCAAAGGCAGAAGCCAAATATTTTTGGGCCAAATATTTTTGGACCAAATTGTTTGAACATCGTATACCAAAAGTGTTCGATGCAATGAATAATATGACTACCCAGTTTGTATCACCAAGAATTTTACCAGATGCATGTTTTTGAAAGTATACGACACCTAGAGTTTGGGGGACTACTCATGAAGATTTCTATTCTATAAGCGAGGGGACTATCTTATAGAATAGAAAACTATATGCATGTTCCATTTTCTATATCCACTAATTTTTCTTCTTTATATTTGAAAACTATATTCAGGTTTGAAAACAGTTGGTCATGGCCGGCCCTAGATTTTCATGGGCCCTAGGCGATAGTTGAAAGTGAAGCCCCTTTTACGATAAGCATAACTGTGAATAAAAAAGAATTGTTCAACCGTAGGGCGGCATATACCCCACGTTTCATTAATAGTTTGGGTTTTTAACCTGTAAAAAAATGTGGGGGACAAAAACTCTTACCTACTACAAAAAAAAGTTACAATATTTATAAAAAATCCACCTTTCTTGCTTTCATAGATGCAAAATTAAGCATAGGAAAATACAAAAAAAGGAAAAATTAAGCATATATACGTTAGTAATTTTTTTTAATAGATAAAATCTCCCCACATTCAATCCTAAAAATTATGGTAAGATGTTGATTATAGTGTTGGAATAGATGCCCTAGAGGCAATCTAGTTTAGTATGAATTTATTTTGGCTAGAACATTCATTGTATTATTTATTGGATATTTCATATAATAAAGTCCTTAGATTTACAATTGTGTTTGTTTATCTTAAATATCCATAGTCCAGTATAATAATTAGGGTAAAAGACAAAAACCACCCTCCTTAGATGGGTTATATACAAAAACAACCTCATTGTTCGGGGATATACAAAAACCACCCCTGTCAGTGACGGACGTTGGACAAATACCACCCTTCTGTTAATGTCAGTTGAGCTGAGGGTGCAATCTGACCTTTTTATGACAATTTTACCCTTATTTGTTTTTTGTGTCTATTTTGTTCTTTGTTCTTGGTGTTCAATGTGTTCTTGGTGTTCTTGGCCACCGCCGTCGTCGCCGCCGCCGCCGCATCCCCGCCACCACATCCACCATCGCCACCCAACATACAACATACAAACCAAGGACTCCAAACTCCAACTCCACTTTGTATTTTCACCAAAACCCCAACACAACAGCCCTTTCACCATCTAAAACCCACCTCCTTCACTACCATAACAATCTAATATTGCATTAACCAACCTTGCCACCATTCATCGTACTGCCTGCACTACACTAACAACTACTTAAATCGCCACTGCCAACACACACCATGAACCAACCTGACCTCACAACCTACTGACTCCATCACCTACCATTATCACGTTCAGAAGTACAAACACAATTCAACCCAGAATGGTTTTTTTGTATATCTGAACAATCCAATTGTTACAAAAAACCAGCAATTGACCAAAAACCCAATTCAAACCTCTGTAAAAGAACAATCCAATCCTCTGTAAACCCAATTCAACCCAGCACCCTGCTAATCAGTCGAGCCCCAAATAAACAAAGAAAAATAAGAAGAAATAGAATAAGAAGAAGATCTAGAAACAGATCGACTGTGTGACCGGCAATACGCGGCCTGGCGAGCGACGAAAGAAGCAGTATCGAGGTCGCCGGCGCAAATTAGGGACACGACGCAGTTGTGGAGGCTCAGGCTGGGGCCGACGAGGGCGGCGGGGGTGTCCGGAAGCATCGGCGCGTTCTGATCGGGCGACGGGCGAGGGCTACCGTGACGGCGGAGAGCGTGAAGGGGCAAACTAGCCCGCCGGCGCCGTCTAGAGAAGCGCTGTCTAGAGAGGGCGGTGGTCGTCTTCCGAAGCGCCGGCGCTCGGCTGCAGCTTCCTCGGCGGAAGAAAAGGCAAGTGACCGGACGTTATTCGGTGGGTCGATGAAGGAGTGGGGGCAGTGGGAGAGACGTAAAGACATAGGATAAGGTTGGAGGAGGAGGTTCTGATGGTTGGTGGAGAAGAGAGGAGGATGAGAGAGAGAGAAAGAGATAAGTTGGTTTAGGTTAGGGGAAATGGGAGGATAAGAGAAGGAAATTATATTTATAGTGGGTATTTCTTAAATTTTGGGGGGTATTTTTGTCTTTTAACCCCTCCGTTAGTGTGCCGTCACAAGTTAACGGAGACAGGGGTGGTTTTTGTATATCCCCAAATAATGAGGTTGTTTTTGTATATAACCCATCTAAGGAGGGTGGTTTTTGTCTTTTACCCTAATAATTAAGAGGACAATCATCTATAGACTAGTATGGGGTTGGATTGATATGGAGATATCAAGAACGAACACATGGGTGTGCATTAAGGGTAATGGCGCACCGGATTGACCCATCTCCGAGAAGGCTACATACACGTTATTTTAAGTCACAAGTGCTTCTCGTGGTGCAATGGTATTGTCATCCTTAGATTTGAGGTCACTAGATATTCTAGTTGTGGATTATTGTGATTTTGGTAGCGTCAAAGGCTACACCGTAACTGGGTAGTTATAAAGGCGTGTACTCGATAAAATAAGAAGAAAGCTTAGAGATCGTAGTGGACATAGATAGAATTTGTCCCTCCCGCATAACGGGATCAAATATCCTAGGCCAATCGAGGGATACTGCTTATAGAATGTATGGCCAGACTCAAATAAATCAATATGGGATATTGATGTTATTTGCACGAATAAGGCTATTCCCATGGATCAAGAAACTATGGAATGGATATACGAGTGTGAATTGTATGTCTCATGTCCACTCTGGATATAGAGACAAAGGGATGAGACAACTACTTGTACAAGGTTTGTCGAATGACTATTCTATTAGTTGGCTAGAATTGATGTTTTGCTAGAAACCGCTCCATATTTGCAAATTGTTGCTACCAACTAGATAGAACCTATGGGATCATGATAACTCATTAATAAGAGTTATCCTACGTACGTTTCAGATTGTTATTTGTGTGCGTTTCGGTGCAAAGTGACAATATTTGAGCCAATATTTGAAAAAATGCACTTTTGGATGTTTTTGAGCTTTAATGCACAATCCGGGCGCTTCTTAATGGTTTAGAGTATGATTTTGATAATTTATCACATTTGATCTTCGCGGTAGTCTTTGTTTTGTTGTTTGACAGGAATTACGCATGCGGAAATCAATTGGAGAGAAGAAACGAGCTTCGAAATAGAAGAAAAGACGAATTTGGCGCGTTTTGGATGTTTTCGCCAAATATTGGGGAATAATTGAGAAAAACGAGAAAATGGTCCAGAAACGGGAATTTCTGTACATGGATGAAGTCTATATCGCAAAAAGAATCTAAAAGTTCAAAAATCACATTTATCGGAGTCTGGACGAAAACTTTACGTCAAAAAGGATGCTCAAAGAGATAAAATGCGACAAAAGCATCCGGAAATGCCAAACATGCCTTTTGAGGAGCTAAATTGATGAATGAAGGGTCCCAGAATTTGGGAATGTTTTATAGCATAAAAGGAGTCTCGAGGTCGAGGAGATCCTTCAGAAAGCAAAGGCACGATCAAAGACGCGAAAAACGGCAAAAAAAAGATGTTTTTAGAGCTGTTCAGGATTGTCTTCGTATGAAGACTTTATACTTAGCCAAATTTTGAGTTGCTGAAAATGTCTTCCCAAAACAGCTTGCAGTACTTATCTGGGAAGACCTTCCTACGAAGAGAAAAAGTCTTCGTACGAAGACTCTTCCTACGAAGAGAAAAAGTCTTCGCAAGAAGACTCTTCCTACGAAGAGAAAAGTCTTCCTACAAAGACATTGTGCAGACGCGGACAAAATTAAGGAAACGATGCTTAAAACTTTCCTAATTGAACCGGGACTCTTAGGGAACGTATTTTAGACATTTTAGGTCATATTTTTAGAGGGGGGAAGCATTATTGAAGGACGGGACATCAACTTGGAGCTTGGAGCACATATGGAGCTTGGGAAACCTTGTTTGATCTCTTTTCTCCTTCGTTTCTTTGTTTTTGATCATGATCACACAAACTCTTGTCGTTGTGGTCATGAATATGCGTAGCTAAACTTCTTAGATCAGGACCCAAGTTTGGGGTTAGGGTTTTCACATTGATTACGCGTTTTATGAATTGTAATTCATGTTTTGATAAACCTAATTGATGATTTTGCGTTTGCTATGATTGTTTTGTGATCTTCATCTGATCTAGTTAATTGGAGACGTCTTGTTAGATAGAACTTAGTTTGCAATTATTTAGTAACTCGGTAATTGTGAAACCCGGAAAAGCGAACAATTACCCATTCTTAGTGAAAGTAAGAATTGGGATCGTTAGAGTAGAATTCATCTTTAATGCATGTTTAGGGATAATTAGAACTTGGTAACTCGGTTTTAATCTAACCTAGGAATAGGATGCTCACTTGGTAACACGGTGAGTTAGTTGCTCGATTAGAAAAGTAATTTCGTATGTGTTTCACAAATCATAGAATGTTGTCAACGAGAGAATCCTAGCAACCCCCAAACGAGGTATCCTGGTTTTTTCTCCCATATTAACCCTCGTTAATTAAATATTTGCGTCGTCTTTTCAATTAATTAGTGTATAAAATTCTCTTAATTGCTAGCCCACAAAAAGTTAATAGTGCTAATTCTTTCACGACAAGTCCTTTGGGTTCGATAAACCCGAATTTCCAGATATTACTACACGCGACTGCCGTACACTTGCTGTTGGATCGTGTCAAGTTTTTGGCGCCGTTGCCGGGGACTTCGGTTGAATTAGTTAGAATTATTAACTTTAGGGAATTTAATTTTTGTTTTTGTTTATTTATTTGTTGATCTCACCTGCTCTCTAGCGAATTATTGTGCAGGTATCTTGCTGATCATGTGGGGACAAAATTTCTATGGGCAAGCTCCAGGCTATTCACCGTACTACTCCTATGGAGATATGTACACCCCTCCTCCTTGCAATCAAGAAGATGAGGATATGAAAAACATATTGAAGCTCCTCATAGCTAAAATGGATAGAACAGAGGAATGGATTAATAGGGTGTATGAAACTGTCCAACTTCAGGGACAACGCTTGGCAGAACTTTCGAGTGCATTGGCATATGTAGATAATGACGATGGGCCAAGTAGCATCATTCCTGACTTAGTTTGAGAGTGCGAAGAGGAAGACGAAGAACCCCCAAAGGTCTATGTCTACAATGATGTTGATCATGAAGTAATAGATCCTCGGGCTGCTTCAGACTCAGATTCGGACTCAGATTGGGATGATATTGTGAAGCCAATACAACTTGTGCCTCGCATAATTCCGGAGTCATCACATGTAAGGGAGAGCGCGGACATCGCTAGCTTATGGCCCACTGAAGATATTTGCTTTGAAGAAAGTCATGAAGCTAAGGAATGACCGCAGGGAGATGTTTGCAAAGACATGTATCAAGAAAGTCTTCAGTCTAATCCTTATCTTTTGGAGATAATAAAATGGGTTAAATCACATGAGGAAGACCAAAGACCCCAATTTTATGCAATACATGATTTGTCACCTGTGATTCCTAGACAAGAGCTAGGGAAGGAAGCAGTCAAGACGGCACTCCTTGCCATTACTGTTCCAACTGAGATTCTATTTCCACATAACCGATTTTCAATGATATTGATTTTGAAGAATTGGAAGAAGAAGAAGAAGAGGAAACGTACAATGGGTCATGATGTGGTGAATGAATTCTCGAGAAGACCGGTGATCAACGAAAGCACAAGAAGAAAAAATTTTCAAAGGCCGTCTTTTACAACTTCTTCTCGCCATATGTTTCTCATGCATGCTCACTTGAGAAGAGACAAAAAGAGAGACGATGGTGGAAGAAGAAAAAGTGGAGAGATAAACCTCCTTAACATCTTTTGAGGTAACTGGGTCGGGTCGTCGACCTAAAATTACAATGCGCTTGTTGGGAGGCAACCCAACGTATTTATGCTTTAATTTAGGGAGTGAGTTTTTAATACCGTTTTGTGTGTTTTTATTTATTTATGTGGAGAGATGAGAGAGAGAGGAACTGATGATGTTTCCAAGTGACATATATGTGCAGGTTATGGTAGAATCTACCCCGGTGTGCCATGGCACACATGACCTTCACAGGGGCTTGCATTGGCGAGTTGGGGATTCTTCAGACATGGATTTTAGCTGAGGAGGCATTCGACCCCTGTGTGCAAGAACACATTGACTATATAGGAGCACGGTGGCACCACTAGTGCTTGGGGATTGCTTGGAGTGGATTTTCGTCCCTGCCCTTGAGGTGGTTGTGAGTATTTCTTCTTTAGCTAAAATTATGTTTTTCTTTTGTATATGTCATGCTCCATCTCATCTACTGGCCTACGCATTGATTGTTGAGTCTTCTTGCATAATCTCTAAATTCGTTGAGGACAACGAAGCATTTAGTGCGGGGGTGGTTTAACTGTCTACTAGCTGATATGTGTCTTGCATGGCCAGTTACATGTAGAATGTTAGGTTGTATTGTGATTCAGTGTTGTGGTTAATGTCATGTTTTTACATATATTGTCGTATTGTGTAGGATAGAGTTACATATTGTTTCCACTTTAAATAATTGAGTCTACCCACCAAACAGAGTTAATTATGTAGAGTCAATTTTTTTTTCCGAGTCTAAGCCTTGCATATAGAGTTAGAATATCATGAAAAATGAAAAAAAAATGAGAAAATTGAAATTTTGAGAAAAGGGCAATTGAGAGAAGCTTAGACTTGGTTGATTTAATGAGATGTGAAAACTGTAGGCATAGGGTGTGAATTTTGACCGAGAATGACATTTTAGTTCCCCTTAGTAAGTATAGAGAGAATCTCATTACGGGAATGCCTCCTTATTTTCAAACTAAACTGAATTTTAAAAGATAAAGTGTGTGTTGTTTTCTCTTAAAAGAGTTGAGCTTGGTGTTTGCTAAACAAGCCGAACATTCATGTTGTCCGTCTTAGGTAGTCGCCAGCCCGCCTCGTAGTGGCACACAGAACAGCTGTGCGAGGATGTGTATTAGAGCACTCACAGCTTTTAGATCTTACCTTGTAGGACCACTAGTATACCCTAATTGATCATTGGATTCATTGTTAGCCTCTATGACCTAGAGACGATTCTTGGACTTCATCATATATCGTTCAGAATGACCTTCCTGGAGCGTCACAAGGGAGTAGTAGTTGAGGGGGTTAGTTGAGGGAGTGCGTCATTCCATATTTTTGCGAGTGCTACAGATCGCATATGCTTCATTGGATATCTACGATGGGATGCGAGGGTGAGTGAGTTGGCTTGCACACTAAGGTGTGGCGGTGTTCCATGTCATTACATCGTGGACACAGTAGTGGAGAGCCTGAGTGCGTGACATCTAATCAGCACGAAAATGGGGTTGGTTGTACTTAATTGGTGGATCGTGCTAGGTATCGGATTTCTATCATCTTGTGTAGGAGGTTCGGTTGGATTATGCACGTGACATATCTTATATGGCTATTTGAGAGGGGGACATGACTGCATTCTAGTGTGGGGGTGTCGACTTTTGACTACGAACATAGAGATTGTGCATTGACGACTCCACCCCCATACACGCTTTGACTTGGACTGTTTGTGGCATCTTGCGCTTCATGGAGTCCGGGGAAGATGAATTATTCTTGTGATACATATTCATTGTTTTGTTTCTTTACTTCCCTTGACATTATTACTACTTCTTGATTCTTGGAGGAGGACCACTCGTACATATTTTTTGTATTATTGTTGTTTTACTGAGAGAAATAAAAAAAGGAAATAAAAGTAGAAAGAAAAGAAGAAAAAAAAATAGAGGAATAAAGAAATACAGTTGTGCTTATTGAAAATCGAGTGGCGAAAGTTCTTAGTTCCGGATTGAAGACAAAGATGAGTTTTGCACATTATTTGCTTTGATGGCCACGGTATTGACACGGTACCGGGGTTTGAGGGGATTGAGGGCCGGAGTCGGTGAGATTCAGGTTGTGGATTCCTATCATCAGGGTGGGGGTGTGTGAGATGCAGGTTTTAATGTGAGAATGTGACATTTTAGGACTTATTACTTCATGGTTATTTTTTTTCCCTAAGCCTCAACATTCTAAACCGTTAGCGGAATAGGAGCTCGGACTATGAACATGGCTTAGCCTTGGTTAGCCTCTTATTTTTATCAGCACACATGAAGAGGTACGTTGTTCGTTATAGTAATGTTAAGCTTTCTATACTAACTATGGGGAATTACTTTTTGTCGAATTTAGTTGTGATTCACACCTCTTGCCTAAACTTTTTCATCATCCATGAGCACCGGTCCATGCGTATTGAGATTTCATGATCTCCCAAAAAGAAAGTAATTTGTGTTTTATGTTCTAAGATCGAGTCTAGAATTTTAGTTGCATCATCTTGCTGCATTGTTTGTTTCTTGAGTCATGTTAGAGTTGTTTGAGTTTGTTTGGCTAGTAGACAATTGGATGCAGTGGATGAGACTTTGCTCGGGACGCGCAAATGGCAAGTGTGGGGGTATTCGATAACTCCTTAATAAGAGTTATCCTACGTACGTTTCACATTGTTATTTGTGTGCATTTCGGTGCAAAGTGACAATATTTGAGCCAATATATGAAAAAATGCACTTTTGGATGTTTTTGAGCTTCAATGCACAATCCGGGCGTTTTTAATGGTTTTGAGTATGATTTTGACAATTTATGACATTTGAACTTCGCGGTAGTGTTTGTGTTGTTGTTTGACAGGAATTACGCATGCGGGAATCAATTGGAGAGAAGAAACGAGCTTCAGAATAGAAGAAAAGACGAATTTGGCGCGTTTTGGATGTTTTCGCCAAATATTGGGGAATAATTGAGAAAAACGAGAAACTGTCCAGAAACGGGAATTTCTTAAAATGGATGAAGTCTACATCGCAAAAGGAATCTAAAGGTGCATAAATCACATTTATCGGAGTCTGGACGAAAAAGTTACGTCAAAAAGGATGCTCAAAGAGATAAAATGCGGCAAAAGCATCCTAAAATGCCAAACATGCCATTCGAGGAGCTAAATTGATGAATGAAGGGTTACCCAGAATTTGGGAATGTTTTATAGCATAAAAGGAGTCTCGAGGTCAAGGAGATCCTTCGGAAAGCAAAGGCACGATCAAAGACGCGAAAACGGCAAAAGAGGATGTTTTTAGAGCTGTTCCGGATTGTCTTCGTATGAAGACAAACGTCTTCGTAGGAAGACTTTATACTTAGCCAAATTTTGAGTTGCTGAAAATGTCTTCCCAAAACAGCTTTCAGTACTTATCTGGGAAGACCTTCCTACGAAGAGAAAAAGTCTTCGTACGAAGACTCTTCCTACGAAGAGAAAAAGTCTTCGCAGGAAGACTCTTCCTACGAAGAGAACAGTCTTCCTACGAAGACACTGTGCAGAGGCAGCCAAAATTAAGGAAACGATGCTTAAAACTTTCCTAATTGAACCGAGACTCTTAGGGAACGTATTTTAGACATATTGGGTCATATTTTCAGAGGGGACAAGCATTATTGAAGGACGGGACATCAACTTGGAGCTTGGAGCACATATGGAGCTTGGGAAACCTTGTTTGATCTCTTTTCTCCTTCTTTTATTTGTTTTTGATCATGATCACACAAACTCTTGTCGTTGTGGTCATGAATATGTGTAGCTAAACTTCTTAGACGAGGACCCAAGTTTGGGGTTAGGGTTTTCACATTGATTACACGTTTTATGAATTGTGATTCATGTTTTGATAAATCTAATTGATGATTTTGCGTTTGCTATGATTTTTTTGTGATCTTCATCTGATCTAGTTAATTGGAGACGTCTTGTTAGCTAGAAATTAGTTTGCAATTATTTGGTAACTCGGTAATATTTAAACCCGGAAAAGCAAACAATCACCCGTTCTTAGTGAAAGCAAGAATTGGGATCGTTAGAGTAGAATTCATCGTTAATGCATGTTTAGGGATAATTAGAACTTGGTAACTCGATTTTAATCTAACCTAGGCATAGGATGCTCACTTGGTAACACGGTGAGTTTGTATTGTTCAATTAGCAAAGTAATTTCTTATGTGTTTCACAAATCATAGAACGTTGTCAACAAGAGAATCCTAGCAACCCCCAAACGAGGTATCCTGGTTGTTTCTCCCATATTAAACTTCGATAATTAAATATTTGCGTCGTCTTTTCAATTAATTAGTTTAGAAAATTCTCTTAGTTGCTAGCCTACATAAAGTTAATAGTGCTAATTCGTTCACAACAAGTCCTTTGGGTTCGATAAACCCGGATTTCTGGATATTACTACACGCGACAGCCGTACACTTGCGGTTGGATCGTGTAACGTCACACGCTATATAGAGTTGAACTAGATTTGGGAATTAATTAATAGGATTAATTAATTAGAAGGATCACTTTGCAACACCTTGCAAACTTAGTAGGACTAATTTGCAAGGAAGGAACTAAACCGAATTCTAATAGGACTAGAATGGGTCCTTTAGGTAGTTGGCAAGGATTTGTTGGACTATAAAAAGGATGCTCCTTCCTTCCTTCCTTCCCACACTTATGAGCCTTTAGTTCATAACTTGAGTGGGAGAGAACAAAAGGAGAGAGAAAGCAAGCAAGAGATGCGTCCGCCCCCCTTGCCGCCGCCCCCTTCCCGTACGCCCAACAAGGAGGCCGCCCCTCTTTGTTGCCTCGTGTTGCGTGATTTCTTCTTCCTTTTACTCTGTTCTGGGATAGCACAAAGAAGAAAGAAGATCTAGATCTCAACTCTAGGCGTGGATCAACTATAGAGACGTGACACAATTCACGTTACAAGTCATCACAGGAGAAACCCTAAGGTGTGTAATTTGATTTCTTCCTTACCATCGTTATGTCTCTTGTCATGTGATCCTTGGAGGGTATTGCACAGATAAATTTGTTTTTCCGCTGCGTATCCATGATCAAAACCCTACAGTGGTATCAGAGCCACAGGTCGTAGAGCATAAACGTGGTTTATGTGTTACGTTTTGATAGTTTTACACTTTAAATTTATTGTTTATCGCGTAAAACAAGACAAATCAAGCATATGATACAATTTGTCAATAATCAATCATAACAAGACCTAGTTTTTGCATTAGATGCATGAATTAGTGAGTTTTAGAAATTTTAAGATCTTAGATCTAGGGTTTGGGCATCCTATGGAAAGAAGGAGTTCTTTTCACATAAGGAAACAACCAAACTTGGGCACCAAGCAAGGGAGTTGTTTTGGAAACAACTCCCAAAGAAGGTTCGGTCCCCCTAGGGGACCGCCTCTCCTTGCTTGCCGCCCAAGCAAGGGACGACCAAGGGGTCGGGGCAGCCCTAGCCCACGGCCTAGCCGTGTGGGCTAGGGGCCGGCCGGCCCAAGGCCTTGGCGGTCCTCTTTTGGGGTCTAGGCAATTTGATTGTTGGGCCCCATGGACCGTTTAACCCTAGAAAATCCTAAAATCAATTAAAATTGACCAAGCGCGTTAAAATTGGATTTTAACTGTTTATGTGCAAATCGCATGGTGATTGGACATAGCCTTAGGATGTCGTTTTGTGTGATTGTTTAATTTTTGTGGTTTGGTTTACGGCCTGCGAGCTGATCAATTAATTGTAATAATTAATTAGGGTTTTATGGCCTGCGAGCCATTTTTTTTCTCAACTTATGAGATTTATTTTATTTAGTATAGGTTAGCTAGTGCTAGATAGAATAGATTGTTAGCCAAGAATGAAGAAAAGAAGCCCAAAGCCAAAGGAAGCCACAAAAGATGGAGCATGGAGCTTTCCACAGGACTATGAAGAATGGACCAAAAGATGAAGACGCATGGAGATGTGTTTGCTTTTAGGGTTCATAGATAATTCCATTGGCTTGGAATTATCTTAGTCTAGAAAATGCCATATTCACATCACGTTTTATTTTGTTTTGTGGTGTGGTTGTTTATTTTATTGTCTTATTATTTTGTGGTTGGTGTATGGATGATGCATGCAATTAGGATAATAAGATAATTAGACAACCCGGATCTATTATTTGGAGTTGTGCCCAAACTCAAATAGATAGATTAGTTGATATGGATCAACAAAAACAATTAAAATTGAATTGAAAAATCCCTCATAATTCAAATATTGTGTTTTGTCTTCTCGTTATTTAAACACTCATCATCATCATGTTTTCCCAAGATCGTGTGTGCCAAAGCATGGCGACTTGGTTAATAATGATGTGGTGCGATGACACACCTCGTGTGCAAATTGTTTAAGTAAGAGGTTGGACGCAACTAGGTGTTTAATATAGTTAAAACCTAGAGACAATCAATTGGGATTATCCATGCGGATGGATAAATAAGGAGTTATTTTCCCAATTGAACCAAGAGTTGCATGAGGGACGCAATTGGAATTGTTCCTACCTAAAGTAGTCAAATTATGGATGACTTGCTAAAGCAAGCTCATAAGGAGATGAAACATGGATCTTGGCCCACTAGAAAATATAAGGATATTTTCCGCATTAATATCTTGAGGGTTATTAATCCGCAGAGAAATAGTGGGAGCTATATTTGATAAAATAGTCATTATTGAATATAGTCAAAAATTCACAAATACTAAAACTTGCGTATTTTCCTTTTGTAGAATTCCAAATGGCAAACAACTCATCGAGTTCACAAAATTCCCTACGATCTATCCTTGAGAAGGACAAGCTCTCTGGAACTAACTTCATTTATTGGTACATAAACTTGAGAATTATTCTCATGCAAGAGAAGAAACTGTACGCAATAGAGGAGCAAGTTCCAGTAGGTCCAGAGAACAATACTCCTGCAGCCCTAAAGGCGTATCAAAAGCGTGTTGATGACGCTAATGATGCGGCCTGCCTTATGCTATGCACCATGACTTCTGAGCTTTAGAAGCAACACGAAAACATGAATGATGTCGATATGATCGAGCATCTGAAGCAGCTCTTCCAAGAGTAGGCAGGGGTTGAGAGGTATGAGGTATCTAAGGCATTGATCAAGTGTCATCTAGCAGAAGGGAACCTGGTGGGACCCCATGTACTCCGTATGATCGGGTACTTGGAGAATCTCGTCCGACTGGGGTTCCCGGTCGGCCAATAGTTGGCAACCGATCTCGTGTTACAATCATTGCCCCAGAGTTATGGACAGTTCATCATGAACTATAACATGAACGAGATCGTTAAACCACTGCCAGATTTGCTCAATATGTTGAGGACAGTTGAACAAAGCATCAACAAGGGTAAGGGCAAGGCCATTATGATGGTGCAGAAAGGAAAAGGGCAAAATGTTTGCCTCATCCTCCAAGGGAAAAGGCAAGTCAGTTGCCAAGTCCAAGGAACCTGCCCTTAAGCGTGTTGGTGGCATTTCCAAAGGTGTGACTAAAGGTGAGTGTCACTACTGCAGTCAGCCTGGACACTGGAGGAGGAACTGCCCAAAATATCTGGAGGACAAGAGGCTTGGAATATGGATTCCACCACCACCAGGTATTTTTGTTGTAGATGTCAACTTAACTGTCTCTACATCATGGGTATTAGATGCTGGATGTGGATCTCACATTTGTCGAAATGTGCAGGATCTAAAGAGAAGTAGAAGATTGGCTAAAGGGGAAATAGACATGCGCGTTAGGAAAGGAGCAAAAGTTGATGCGTTGGCCGTGGGCGTGTACGAGCTATCTCTGCCTTAAGGATTTTTTTTAGAATTAAAAAATTGCTATTTTGTGCCTGCTATGAGCAGAAACATTATTTCTATTTCTTGTTTGGAAAAGGAATGTTTTATTATTTCAATAAAGAACAATTTTTGTTCCTTTTATTTTAATAATATTCACTATCTTAGTGCGCAATTATTTAATGGACTGTATGTCCTTGATCAAAGCAATCCTGTCTACAACATTAATACCAAGAGGATTAAAATACATGATTTAAATCATGCTAATTTATGGCACTGTCGTTTAGGCCATATAGACGAGAAACGTGTATCTAGACTCCATAAGGATGGACTACTAGACTCATTTGATTTTGAATCATATGAGACATGTGAGGATTGTTTATTGGGAAAAATGACAAAGTCCCCTTTCAATAAGAAAGGAGAGAGGACTAGTGAGCAATTGGCGCTCATACATACGGATGTGTGTGGGCCATTTGCCACGCCTGCCAGGGGTGGTTATGTCTACTTCATTACATTTACTGATGATTACAGTAGATATGGATTTGTGTACCTTATGAAGGCCAAATCCGAATCCTTTTAAATTTTCAAAGAATTCAAAAGTGAAGTAGAAAAGCAACTTGGCAAAGTATTAAGGCTCTACGATCGGATCGTGGAGGAGAATACTTGAGCCAAGAGTTTGACGACTATCTTAGAGAGTTTGGGATCGTGTCCCAACTCACTCCACCTGGAACGCCACAATAGAATGGCGTGTCCGAGAGGAAGAATCGAACCCTATTGGATATGGTTCGATCTATGATGTGTCAAACCGATCTTCCATTATCATTTTGGGGCTATGCTCTACTAAGTGCATCTTTCACCATTAACCGTGTTCCATCTAAATCAGTCATGAAGACACCACATGAGATGTGGAGTGGGAGGCGTCCCACACTGTCGTTCATGAAGATTTGAGGCTGCGATGTCTATGTAAAACGTTTACAATCACACAAGCTAGGGCCAAATTCGGATAAGTGTAAATTTGTGGGGTACCCTAAGGAAACTAAGGGTTACTACTTCTACAATTCAACCGAGAACAAAGTGTTTGTTGCTCGGACCGGCGTGTTTCAAGAAAGAGAGTTTGTCTCTAAGGAATCAAGTGGGAGAACTGTATAACTTGAAGAGATTCAAGAACCACAAATCACTGAACCGATTATGGAACATGAACAGGAACCACAAGCAGTTGTGGAACAGCCTGTTCAGGTAACACAAGAGCTTCGTAGATCTAGTAGAGTGCGCCAGGAACCCGAGAGGTATGGACTTCTCGTGACCGATTCCGGTGACACGATGCATATAGATGATGAGCCTACTATCTATGAAGAGGCCACGAAAGGGCCAGACTCTCAGAAGTGGCTAGAAGCCATGAGATCCGATATGAAATCCATATATACCAACAAAGTATGGACATTGGTGGAACCACCCGAAGGGGCGCGACCCATAGGGTGCAAGTGGGTCTTCAAGAAGAAGATCGACATGGATGGTAATGTGATTACCTATAAGGGCCGATTGGTGGCTAAAGGATTCAGACAGATTCATGGTATTTTGACTATGATGAAACCTTTTCACCAGTCGCTATGACCAAATCCATTCGAATCCTACTTGCAATTGCAGCATACTACGACTATGAGATTTGGCAGATGGATGTCAAAACAGCATTCCTTTATGGGAATCTCCTCGAGGACGTGTATATGATACAACCGGAGGATTTTGAAGATCCAAAGCAAGCCAACAAAGTCTGTAAGCTGCAACGATCCATCTATGGATTGAAGCAAGCTTCTAGGAGTTGGAATCGACGTTTTGATGAAGTAGTCAATGAGTTTGGCTTCATCAAAAACGAATATGAGTCTTGTGTCTACAAGAAGGTTAGTGGGAGCTCTGTAGCTTTTCAGGTCTTGTATGTTGATGACATACTACTCATTGGAAACGACGTTCCCATGCTGCAATCTGTTAAAGATTGGCTAGGGAAGTGTTTCTCAATGAAGGACTTAGGGGAAGCAGCCTTTATACTCGGTATAAAGATCTATAGAGATAGATCTAAGAGACTGCTAGGCCTAAGTCAGAGTACATATATCGACAAGATGTTGAAACGGTTCAACATGCAAGATTCTAAGAAGGGATTCTTGCCCATGTCACATGGAATTACTCTTTCGAAGAGTGGTTGTCCTTCCAATGAGATTGAGAAGGAACGCATGAGTAGAATTCCCTATGCCTCGGCCATATGATCTATCATGTACGCCATGTTATGTACTAGACCAGATGTGTCATATGCCTTGATTATGACAAGCAGATACCAATCCAATCCGGTTGAAAATCATTGGATTGCAGTCAAGAACATCCTAAAGTACTTGAGAAGAACTAAGGATGCTTTCTTGATATTTAGCGGTGAGGAAGAGTTGCGTGTAAGGGGTTACACGGATGCAAGCTTCCAAATCGACAGAGATGACTTTAGATCACAGTCGGGATATGTGTTTTGCCTGAATGGAGCAGCGCTGAGCTGGAAGAGTTCCAAGCAAGAGACGGTGGCTGATTCTACAACAGAGGCTGAGTACATTGCTGCAAATGGCGCAGCAAAGGAAGCTGTTTGGATCAGAAAGTTTGTTTATGAACTTGGTGTGGTTCCTAGCATTGCAGATCTAGTTGAGTTGTATAGTGACAACACTGGGGCGATCGCGCAATTGTAGGGTTTTGATTCATGGATTACGCAACGGAAGCATAATAAAATATAAAACCATGCAAAACCCTCCAAGGATCACAAGTCAAGAGACATAACGATGGTAAGGGTTAGAAATCTTAAACACACCTTTGGGTTCTCCTTGATGACTTCAAACGCGAATTGTGTCACGTTCTCTATATGTTGATCCACGCCTAGAGTTGATCCTAGATCTCCCAACTCCTTTGGTTCTAGCGAGGAAGTGGAAGAGGAAGAAGATATCACGCAAAACGAGACCCAAAGGAGGGTCTCGGCCTCCTTTGGCCGACGGGGACGGGGCGGCGGCAAGGGGCGGTTCGGGCCTCCTTGTTGCTTGATCTCTCTCCTTTTGTTCTTTCCCACTCTTGTTATGTTCACTAATGAGCATAAGTTATCATGTGGGAAGGAAGGAAGGAAGTTCCTTTATATAGTCCAAAAACTCCTTGTTAACTACCTAAAGGACTTATTCTAGTCTTACTAGAATTCAATTTAGTCCCTTCCTTGCAAATTAGTCCCTACTAAGTTTGCAAGGCTTTTCAAAGTGATCCTTCTAATTAATTAATCCAATTAATTAATTCCCAAATCTAGTTCAACTCTATATAGCGTGTGACCCCATAGGTTCTATCTAGTTGGTAGCAACTATTTGCTAATATGGAGCGGTCTCTAGCAAAACATCCATTCTAGCCAACTAATAGAATAGTCATCTTGAAAACCTCTGTACAAGTAATGTCTCATCCCTTTGTCCTATATCCGGATTGGACACGATACATACAAGTCACACTCGTATATCCAATCCATAGTTTCTCGATCCATGGGAATAGCCTTATTCGTGCAAATAACATCAATATCCCATATTGATTTATTTGAGTCTGGCCAGACATTCTATAAGCACTATCCCTCGAGTGGCCTAGGATATTTGCTCCCGTTATGTGGGAGGGACAAATCCTATATACGTCCACTACGATCTCTAAGCTTGCTTCTTATTGTATCCAGTACACGCCTTTATAACTACCCAGTTACGGTGTAGCGTTTAACGCTACCAAGATCACAATAATCCACAACTAGAATATCTAGTGACTTCAAGTCCAAGGATGACAATACCATTGCACCGCGAGAAGCGCTTGTGACTCAACATAACTTGTATGTAGCCTTCTCGGATATGGGTCAATCCAGTGCAACATTCCCTAATGCACACCTATGTGTTGGATCGTGATATCTCCATATCAATCCAACCCCATACTAGTCTATAGATGATTGTTCCATTTAATCATTATACTTGACTAGGGATATTTAAGATAAACAACACAATTGTAAATCTAAGGACTTCATTATATTAAATATCCAATAAATAATAAATGAATTTCTAGCCACAAATAATTCATACTAAACTAGATTGCCTCTAGGGCATCTATTCCAACAGTCTCCCACTTGCACTAGAGCCAATCTGGCGCATCTCGTATGCCCATACTCCTAGTGTGCCCTTCATGCTTCCACTGCGTGAGAGGCTTCGTAAGCGGGTCTGACAGATTATCATCTGTAGGAATCTTGCATATCCGAACGTCTCCTCTATCGATAATATCTCGAATCAGATGAAACTTCCTGAGCACGTGCTTGGACTTCTGGTGCGATCTTGGTTCCTTGGATTGCGCGATCGCCCCAGTGTTGTCACAGAACAACTCCACTGGATCCGCAATGCTAGGGACCACACCAAGTTCAGAACGAACTTTCTGATTCAAACAGCCTCCTTTGCTGCGCCATTTGCAGCAATGTACTCAGCCTCTGTTGTAGAATCAGCTACCGTCTCTTGCTTGGAACTCTTCCATCTCACCGCTGCTCCATTTAGGCAAAACACATATCCCGATTGTGATCTAAAGTCATCTCTGTCGGTTTGGAAGCTTGCATCAGTGTAACCCCTTACACGCAATTCTTCCTCACCGCCAAACATCAAGAAAGCATCCTTAGTTCTTCTCAAGTACTTTAGGATGTTCTTGACTGCAATCCAGTGACTCTCACCCGGATTGGACTGGTATCTGCTTGTCATACTCAAGGCATATGACACATCTGGTCTAGTACATAAAATGGCGTACATGATAGATCCTAAGGCCGAGGCATAGGGGATTCTACTCATGCGTTCCTTCTCAATCTCATTGGAAGGACAACCACTCTTCGAAAGAGTGATTCCATGTGACATGGGCAAGAATCCCTTCTTGGAATCTTGCATGTTGAACCGTTTCAACACCTTGTCAATATATGTACTTTGACTTAGGCCTAGCAACTTCTTAGATCTATCTCTATAGATCTTTATACCGAGTATATAGGCTGCTTCCCCTAAGTCCTTCATTGAGAAACACTTTCCTAGCCAATCTTTAACAGATTGCAGCATGGGAATGTCGTTTCCAATGAGTAGTATGTCATCCACATACAAGACCAGAAAAGCTACAGAGCTCCCACTAACCTTCTTGTAGACACAAGACTCATCTTCGTTTCTGATGAAGCCAAACTCTTTGACCACTTCATCAATACGTCGATTCCAACTCCTAGAAGCTTGCTTCAATCCATAAATGGATCGTTGCAGCTTACAGACTTTGTTGGTTTGATTTGGATCTTCAAAACCCTCCGGCTGTATCATATACACGTCCTCGAGGAGATTCCCATAAAGGAATGCTGTTTTGACATCCATCTGCCAAATCTCATAGTCGTGGTATGCTGCAATCGCAAGTAGGATTCTGATGGATTTGGTCATAGCGACTGGTGAAAAGGTTTCATCATAGTCAATACCATGAATCTGTCTGAATCCTTTAGCCACCAATCGGCCCTTATAGGTAATCACATTACCATCCATGTCGATCTTCTTCTTGAAGACCCACTTGCACCCTCTGGGCCGCGCCCCTTCGGGTGGTTCCACCAAAGTCCATACTTTGTTGGTGTACATGGATTCCATCTCGGATCTCATGGCTTCCAGCCACTTCTGAGAGTCTGGGCCACTCATGGCCTCCTCATAGGTAGTAGGCTCATCATCTATGAGCATCGTGTCACCGGAATCGGTTACGAGAAGTCCATACCTCTCGGGTTCCTGGCGCACTATACTAGATCTACGAAGCTCTTGTGTTACCTGAACAGGTGGCTCCACAACTGCTTGTGGTTCCTGTTCATGTTCCATAATCGGTTCAGTGATTTGTGGTTCTTGAACCTCTTCAAGTTCTACATTCCTCCCACTTTCTTCTTTAGAGACAAACTCTCTTTCTAGAAACACGCCGGTCCGAGCAACAAACACTTTGTTCTCGGTTGGATTGTAGAAGTAGTATCCCTTAGTTTCCTTAGGGCACCCCACAAATTTACACTTATCCGATTTAGGCCCTAACTTGTCTGATTGTAAACGTTTTACATAGACATCGCAGCCCCAAATCCTCATGAACGACAGTGTGGGACGCCTCCCACTCCACATCTCATATGGTGTCTTCATGACTGATTTATATGGAACACGGTTAATGGTGAAAGCTGCACTTAATAGAGCGTAGCCCCAAAATGACAATGGAAGATCGTTTTGACACATCATAGATCGAACCATATCCAATAGGGTTCGATTCCTCCTCTCGGAGACGCCATTCCATTGTGGCGTTCCGGGTGGAGTGAGTTGGGACACGATCCCACACTCTCTAAGATAGTCGTCAAACTCTTGGCTCAAGTATTCTCCTCCACGATCCGATCGTAGAGCCTTTATACTTTTGCCAAGTTGCTTCTCTACTTCATTCTTGAATTCCCTGAACACTTCAAAGGATTCGGATTTTGCCCTCATAAGGTACACAAATTCATATCTACTGTAATCATCAGTAAATGTAATGAAGTAGACATAACCACCCCTGGCAGGCGTGGCAAATGGCCCACACACATCGGTATTCATGAGCCCAATTGCTCACTAGTCCTCTCACCTTTCTTATTGAAAGGGGACTTTGTCATTTTTCCCAATAAACAAGCCTTACATGTCTCATATGATTCAAAATCAAATGAGTCTAGTAGTCCATCCTTATGGAGTCTATATACACGTTTCTCATTTATGTGGCCTAAACGACAGTGCCATAAATAAGCAGGATTTAAATCATTTATTTTAATCCGCTTGGTATTAATGTTGTAGACGGGATTGCTTAGATCAAGGACATAAAGTCCATTAAATAATTGCGCACTAAAATAGTGAATATTATTTAAATAAAAGGTACAACAATTGTTCTTTATTGAAATAATAAAACCATCCTTGTCCAAACAAGAAATAGAAATAATGTTTCTGCTCATAGCAGGCACAAAATAGCAATTGTTTAATTCTAAAACTAATCCTGAAGGCAGAGATAGCTCGCACACGCCTATGGCCAACGTAGCAACTTTTGCTCCATTCCCAACGCGCAGATCTACCTCTCATTTAGCCAATCTTCTACTTCTCTTTAGATCCTGCATATTTCGTCAAATATGAGATCCACATCCAGTATCTAATACCCATGATGTAGAGACAGTTAAATTGACATCTACAACAAAAATACCTGGTGGTGGTGGAATCACTATTCCAAGCCTCTTGTCCTCCAGATATTTTGGGCAGTTCCTTCTCCAGTGTCCAGGCTGACTGCAATAGTGACACTCACCTTTAGTCACGGCCTTGGCAATGCCACCAACAGGCTTAGGGGCAGGTTCCTTGGACTTGGCAACTGACTTGCCTTTGCCCTTGGAGGAAGAGGCAAACCTTTTGCCCTTTCCTTTCTGTACCATCATTATGGCCTTGCCCTTACCCTTGTTGATGCTCTGTTCAGCCGTCCTCAACATGTTGAGTAAATCTGGCAGTGGTTTAACGATCTCGTTCATGTTATAGTTCATGATGAACTGTCCATAACTCTCGGGCAATGATTGAAACACGAGATCGGTTGCAAACTATTGGCCGACCGGGAACCCCAGTCGGACGAGATTCTCCAAGTACCCGATCATACGGAGTACATGGGGTCCCACCGGGTTCCCTTATGCTAGATGACACTTGAACAATGCCTTAAAGACCTCATACCTCTCAACCCCTGCCTACTCTTGGAAGAGCTGCTTCAGATGCTCGATCATATCGACATCATTCATGTTTTCGTGTTGATTCTAAAGCTCAAAAGTCATGGTGCATAGCATAAGGCAGGCCGCATCATTAGCGTCATCAACACGCTTTTGATACGCCTTTAGTGCTGTAGGGGTATTGTTCTCTGGACCTGCTGGAACTTGCTCCTCTATTGCGTACAGTTTCTTCTCTTGCATGAGAACAATTCTCAAGTTTCTGTACCAATAAATGAAGTTAGTTCCAGAGAGCTTGTCCTTCATAAGGATAGATCGTAGGGAATTTTGTGAACTCGATGAGTTGTTTGCCATTTGGAATTCTACAAAAGGAAAATACGCAAGTTTTAGTGTTTGTGAATTTTTGACTATATTCAATAATGACTATTTTATCAAATATAGCTCCCACTATTTTTCTGCGGATTAATAACCCTCAAGATATTAATGCGGAAAATATCCTTATATTTTCTAGTGGGCCAAGATCTATGTTTCATCTCCTTATGAGCTTGCTTTAGCAAGTCATCCATAATTTGACTACTTTAGGTAGGAACAATTCCAATTGCGTCCCTCATGAAACTCTTGGTTCAATTGGGAAAATAACTCCTTATTTATCCATCCGCATGGATAATCCCAATTGATTGTCTCTAGGTTTTAATTATATTAAACACCTAGTTGCGTCCAACCTCTGACTTAAACAATTTGCACACGAGGTGTGCCATCGCACCACATCATTATTAACCAAGTCGCCATGCTTTGGCACACACGATCTTGAGAAAACATGATGATGATGAGTGTTTAAATAACGAGAAGACAAAACACAATATTTGAATTATGAGGGATTTTTCAATTCAATTTTAATTGTTTTTGTTGATCCATATCAACTAATCTATCTATTTGAGTTTGGGCACAACTCCAAATAATAGATCCGGGTTGTCTAATTATCTTATTATCCTAATTGCATGCATCATCCATACACCAACCACAAAATAATAAGACAGTAAAATAAACAACCACACCACAAAACAAAATAAAACGTGATGTGAATATGGCATTTTCTAGACTAAGATAATTCCAAGCCAATGGAATTATCTATGAACCCTAAAAGCAAACACATCTCCATGCGTCTTCATCTTTTGGTCCATTCTTCATAGTCCTGTGGAAAGCTCCATGCTCCATCTTTTGTGGCTTCCTTTGGCTTTGGGCTTCTTTTCTTCAGTCTTGGCTAACAATCTATTCTATCTAGCACTAGCTAACCTATACTAAATAAAATAAATCTCATAAGTTGAGAAAAAAATGGCTCGCAGGCCATAAAACCCTAATTAATTATTACAATTAATTGATCAGCTCGCAGGCCGTAAACCAAACCACAAAAATTAAACAATCACACAAAACGACATCCTAAGGCTATGTCCAATCACCATGCGATTTGCACATAAACAGTTAAAATCCAATTTTAACGCACTTGGTCAATTTTAATTGATTTTAGGATTTTCTAGGGTTAAACGGTCCATGGGGCCCAACAATCAAATTGCCTAGACCCCAAAAGAGGACCGCCAAGGCCTTGGGCCGGCCGGCCCCTAGCCCACACGGCTAGGCCGTGGGCTAGGGCTGCCCCGACCCCTTGGTCGTCCCTTGCTTGGGCGGCAAGCAAGGGGGGCGGTCCCTAGGGGGACCGAACCTCCTTGAGGGAGTTGTTTCCAAAACAACTCCCTTGCTTGGTGCCCAAGTTTGGTTGTTTCCTTGTTTTGGGAGAACTCCTTCTTCCCCAAGGATGCCCAAACCCTAGATCTAAGATCCTAAAATTTCTCAAACTCACCAATTCATGCATCCAATGCAAAAATTGGATCTTGTTATGATTAATTATTGACAAATTGCATCCCATGCTTGATTTGTCTTGTTTTACGCGATAAACAATCAAATTAAGGTGTAAAACAACTAAAACGTAACACGTAAACCACGTTTATGCTCTACGACCTGTGGATCTGATACCACTGTAGGGTTTTGATTCATGGATTGCGCAACGGAAGCATAATCAAATATAAAACCATGCAAAACCCTCCAAGGATCACAAGTCAAGAGACATAACGATGGTAAGGGTTAGAAATCTTAAACACACCTTTGGGTTCTCCTTGATGACTTCAAACGCGAATTGTGTCACGTTCTCTATATGTTGATCCACGCCTAGAGTTGATCCTAGATCTCCCAACTCCTTTGGTGCTAGCCCGGAAGAGGAAGAGGAAGAAGAAATCACGCAAAACGAGACCCAAAGGAGGGTCTCGGCCTCCTTTGGCCGACGGGGATGGGGCGGCGGCAAGGGGCGGTTCGGGCCTCCTTGTTGCTTGCTCTCTCTCCTTTTGTTCTCTCCCACTCTTGTTATGTTCACTAATGAGCATAAGTTATCATGTGGGAAGGAAGGAAGGAAGGTCCTTTATATAGTCCAACAACTCCCTGTTAACTACCTAAAGGACTTATTCTAGTCCTACTAGAATTCATTTTAGTTCCTTCCTTGCAAATTAGTCCATACTAAGTTTGCAAGGTTTTGCAAAGTGATCCTTCTAATTAATTAATCCAATTAATTAATTCCCAAATCTAGTTCAACTCTATATAGCGTGTGACCCCATAGGTTCTATCTAGTTGGTAGCAACTATTTGCTAATATGGAGCGGTCTCTAGCAAAACATCCATTCTAGCCAACTAATACAATAGTCATCTTGACAACCTTTGTACAAGTAATTGTCTCATCCCTTTGTCCTATATCCGGATTGGACACGAGACATACAAGTCACACTCGTATATCCAATCCATAGTTTCTCGATCCATGTGAATAACCTTATTCGTGCAAATAACATCAATATCCCATATTGATTTATTTGAGTCTGGCCAGACATTCTATAAGCACTATCCCTCGAGTGGCCTAAGATATTTGCTCCCGTTATGTGGGAGGGACAAATCCTATCTACGTCCACTACGATCTCTAAGCTTGCTTCTTATTGTATCTAGTACACACCTTTATAACTACCCAGTTACGGTGCAGCGTTTAACGCTACCAAGATCATAATAATCCACAACTAGAATATCTAGTGACTTCAAGTCCAAGGATGACAATACCATTGCACCGCGAGAAGCGCTTGTGACTCAACATAACGTGTATGTAGCCTTCTCGGAGATGGGTCAATCCAGTGCAACATTCCCTAATGCACACCTATGTGTTGGATCGTGATATCTCCATATCAATCCAACCCCATACTAGTCTATAGATGATTGTCCCATTTAATCATTATACTTGACTAGGGATATTTAAGATAAACAACACAATTGTAAATCTAAGGACTTCATTATATTAAATATCCAATAAATAATAAATGAATTTCTAGCCACAAATAATTCATACTAAACTAGATTGCCTCTAGTGCATCTATTCCAACAGCAATCAAAAGAGCCCAGGTCACATCAGAAATCCAAGCACGTGCTCAGGAAGTTCCATCTGATTCAAGATATTATCGATAGAGGAGACGTTCGGATATGCAAGATTCCTACAGATGAGAATATGTCAGATCCACTTACAAAGCCGCTTGTGCAGTGGAAGCATGAAGGGAACACTAGGAGCATGGGCATACGAGATGCGTCAGATTGGCTCTAGTGCATGTGGGAGACTGTTGGAAAAGATACCCTAGAGGCAATCTAGTTTAGTATGAATTTATGTTGGCTAGAACATTCATTGTATTATTTATTGAATATTTAATATAATGAAGTCCTTAGATTTACAATTGTGTTGTTTATCTTAAATATCCCTAGTCCAGTATAATGATTAAGAGGAAAATCATCTATAGACTAGTATGGGGTTGGATTGATATGGAGATATCATGATCCAACACATGGTGTGCATTAAGGGTAATGGCGCACCGGATTGACCCATCTCCGAGAAGGCTACATACACGTTATGTTAAGTCACAAGTGCTTCTCGTGGTGCAATGGTATTGTCATCCTTAGATTTGAGGTCACTAGATATTCTAGTCGTGGATTATTGTGATTTTGGTAACGTCAAACGCTACACCGTAACTGGGTAGTTTATAAAGGCGTGTACCGGATACAATAAGAAGCAAGCTTAGAGATCGTAGTGGATGTAGATAGAATTTGTCCCTCCCACATAACGGGAGCAAATATCCTAGGCCACTCGAGGGATACTGCTTATAGAATGTCTGGCCAGACTCAAATAAATCAATATGGGATATTGATGTTATTTGCACGAATAAGGCTATTCTCATGGATCGAGAAACTATGGATTGGATGTACGAGTGTGACTTGTATGTCTCGTGCAATCCGGATATAGAGACAAAGGGATGAGACAATTACTTGTACAAGGTTTGTCGGATGACTATTCTATTAGTTGGCTAGAATGGATGTTTTGCTAGAAACCGCTCCATATTAGAAAATTGTTGCTACCAACTAGATAGAACCTATGGGGTCACACGCTATATAAAGTTGAACTAGATTTGGGAATTAATTAATATGATTAATTAATTAGAAGGATCACTTTGCAACACTTTGCAAACTTAGTAGGACTAATTTGCAAGGAAGGGACTAAACTGAATTCTAGTAGGACTAGAATGGGTCCTTTAGGTAGTTGGCAATAATTTGTTGGACTATATAAAGGATGCTCCTTCCTTCCTTCCCACACTTATGAGCCTTTAGTCCATAACTTGAGTGGGAGAGAACAAAAGGAGAGAGAGCAAGCAAGCAAGAGAGGCGTCCGCCCCCCTTGTCGCCGCCCCCTTCCCGTCGGCCCAACAAGGAGGCCGTCCCTCCTTGTTGCCTCGTGTTGCGTGATTTCTTCTTCCTCTTCCTCCGTTCCGCGATAGCACAAAGGAGAAGGAAGATCTAGATCTCAACTCTAGGCGTGGATCAACTATAGAGACGTGACACAATTCACGTTACAAGTCATCATAGGAGAAACCCTAAGGTGTGTAATTTGATTTCCTCCCTTACCATCGTTATGTCTCTTGTCCTGTGATCCTTGGAGGGTATTGCATGGATAAATTTGTTTTTCCGCTGCGTATCCATGGTCAAAACCCCACTTATAGTTACCATCAAAGTAATTGAACAGAGATAAAATCTTCCCCTGCTCAATGCTAAAGATTAAGACAAGTTGTTGATTATTGGCACGATCAAAGTCTGTTATCATTCTCACGTAATTTCATTTTCTAAAGCGGTTAGATTTCTTCCAAATGTTACCTACCATATTTTTATTTTCACTATGCATTATAAATTTATGATATTATCCCTACTCTTTGAAAAAATACTACGGGGTCCCTTGAAATTGGGGGCCCTAGGCGAACACCTAATTCGACTAGTGGATGGGCCGGCCTTGAAGTTGGCATCGATCAACTCTTGGCTGATTATTTATATATATATATATATATATATATATATATATATATATATATATATATATATATATGCCGACTTTTTCTTTTCAAGAGAAGGCTGCAAATTTGGCAAATGTCCTATCTAATATAGCATGGATGCTTACTAGGCTATTGAGAAATTAGATGCAAATAACCGAGAAAGAAAATCGAGCACAATCAGAAGGTTCACGATTCAAGCACGACAAATGATTGACAACAGAGAAGGTAATTGCAAATTATTTACAAATTTTCACAAAAAGAAATGAGAGGGGACTAATTCAAAAGTTCCAGTTTTCTATACCAAATGCAATTACAAAACTTCAATCAGTATGAACATGTCTTTTTATTGATAAATTCCTTCAGTCCATTTTATGTAGTAAATAATAAACACTCTTCCCTCTCTCAATTTTTTTTGATTATTTCCAATTTAGGTTTATTCAAATGCTTTAGTACGAGATGTCTTACATCTAGCAAATCTAAAAGTTGTTAACAAATGGTAGAGCGCTAAAACAACATTATTTATTTGAATCGTGCTAGAGGGACAGAAATGCACAAACAGAATACTAGGCATTGGAATAGTTGGGAGAAATCACAGAGGTGAAGTCCTATTTGTGGAAGGAAGATATGATGAAAATCTAGACATTGAGGAAGCTGAGTTTTCAGCCATAGAACTGGCAATTATCAAATTGTTTGATTGTGTGGATACTGGGGTTAGAATTTGCATTGAGTCAGATGCTGAAGTTGTGATCAAGGCTTTTAACAAGAAAGGTGCAGCACACTGGAAATGGAAGAACAGGTTGTTAGGATTGCAGAATTTGCCAAGTTTTGATTCTAGATTCTGTTTTAGTTTTTGTCCTAGAGTCTGTAATGGTGTAGCTCATGAGATTGCAAATTGGTCTAGATTAGCTAAAGTATCAGGAGGGATGGAGGTGAGTTCCCTACCTGAGAGAGTTTTGAGAGCTATAGCACTTGATTGTGCTCAGTTGTAATGTTTCCGCTTTTTGGTAATATATATCTCTTCCATCAAAAAAAAAAAAAAGAATACTAGACAGAAAATAAGGGAAAAAAATTAGATGCTTTGGTTGCACCAGTTTTTATTATTTGATTACTCTAAATCCTAATTTTAAACAATCAACTCATAAATATTAATAACAAAAATATCAAATATTATATCCTAAAACCTATTATTAATGTAATAAACCCTAGAAACAAAATAAAATTGTGAATAAAAAAGCAATTATGAACCCTCAATTCAAGTTAACAACGAACAGATAGTACTACCAATACATTTTAACACATTTAAGAATAGATGAAGATTGCTCCAGATCAAACTATGGGCCACATGTACAAACACTATTGGTTGATAAATTCTGTCCACCTTTTATGTCCCATTTTTCTGTCCATTTAGTATTTTCCTATTTATATGAATCTTTCTAAGTCCTTATTATTAGCACATTGACACTTCAATTTAAATACAGAGGTACATAAGTTTAAGCAAATATAGAACATTTGGTGAGTTTGGTATGACTTATTTCCAGCTTTTAATCCACTTTAACTTTTAATAAGTTTTGAACTTTTATGAAATGTTTGGTATGACTTTTTCTGTGTCAGCTTTTGAATTTTGACTTTTAACTTTGTATGTGTAAAACTCAATTCTGAAAAAGGTGAGTTCCATGAACGTTTCTGAATTTTTTTCTTCCTAAACAATAAAAATGAGCAATTTACCCCTACTTTTTTTGTATTAACATACTACTACATCTAATTAGACCTACCATAATTTTATTAGTAAATATAAAAAATATAAAGTGGTAATTTTCATTAACAAACAAAAGTGTTGCATCACTGACTTTTTAATAGCATAACTTTTTCACCAAACATATACATCTTTTTTCATGACCTTCCCTGTCACGAACTTTTTTTTATAAAATCATAGCAAACCCACCCTTTAATATCATCTTAAAGTTAATATTTGTTCAAAACTTTTGTTGGCCGACAAACAAATGCTATGTTTCCAAGGAGATGGTTAGCCAATAGCTAAAATATGGGTTTTCTGAATAATTTAGAATCCATAGTTCTTATAGATTAAACTTCTTTTAGAGGTTTCAATAATTTGATTTACACTAGAAAGTAAAATGTCATATGATAAATATTATGTTAGTACCATTTGATTGGCAAGCTTAATTTTTCATTGCACCGGTGAAGCTTTTATTTGTTTCATTTCTTTTTTGGGTCCGAAAAAAAAAACATGATGAGACCCGTCAACAGTATTACCTTTCTTATTTGATTGGTACGGTATGTTTCAGGGTTTTACAATTTTTATTTTCATTAATTCACTAATATGAAATGAAAAGGGAAAATAATAAAGTTGTTACTTGATTGAATTTCCTAGCATTTCTTAATCGCACAATCTGTATCACAAGCACTTTCTACACATAGGAATTTGGTGCTTTTTCGATCATGGAATATTTGTGATTGAACCTATGGCAGAAGGAGATCAATCAGCTAGCTCATTCTTTTTTCGTTAAAATTTATTTCAACTTATGATGGTTTAGTGTATTCATAAAATACCAAGCATCTATGAGGCTCTGTCCTCGTGAAAAAAAAAAAGCCAACAAAATGTAGCGTTACCAACAAAATGTAGCGATATAGCGCCTCAATCTAAGAAAATAAACTACATGTTGAATTGGAGAACTTAGTCGAACACACTAAAAGTAATTCAATATCAATTTTCTTACATAACTTATCATATAAAATTCAAGCTACTTTCAATCATTCGGAGTTTTATAAAAAAAAAAAAAGCATAATTTAAAGTAAGTTCTCTTGATGTAAATTATTTTCAAGTGCTATCATATTCAAGTAAAAACATTCTTGATATGAAAACCGAAACTTTAGGCTTTAGGCATAATAATCACAAAAAGCGAGCGACTTCATCCTCCATCATGAGTTGTAGAAAGTGAGCGCTCATCGACTAGTGATATTAAAGAGCGAGTACTGGTCGCCATTGAAGGTAGTTGCAATAAAGCTTTTAGTTTGATCACCCTCAAACTGACCAGATATTTAGCTGGAAGAAGGTTTGCTTAACCTGCTAACTATGAGTAGTTTCAACTTTCAAGGTAACAAAAACCAGATGAACATACACACAACAAAAGGAAATTTTATACTCCAAAAGAGGCTACGAGTAGCAGCAGACTGCCATATCTGGAAAGAAGCAAAAACATTAACAAAACCACAAAACAAAAAAACCCCTCCATATCATCATCAAATCATCACTTCCTGTCCTTCCGCTCCACCACCCGCACAAAACCAGTTCCTTCTTCGCCCATCCGCCCCACGTCGTTGAACGTCTGTCCCGACATCTGATCAGCCGCTTTCAACGCATCTGCCACACTCCCTGTTGTAGTATCGGTCACACTCACCCTACCAAAATCACCACTAGGAAATCATTCACATGATTCTGAAACAAAGACAAACATAATAAGCATTAAGATAAGATCTGTAGATACCTCTCTTTGACTATGTATGGACTTCCCCCCTTGCTTTCATCTGTAATCTTCAGGCCTCCCATTCTGTGTCTAGCATCCTCCTCTGTTCCTCCTCCACCAAGTGTATCCTACAATAACCAAATATATAATCCATAAAAACTAAGAAACCCATTACAAGAAGCTCAAGATATGCAAACAATTGGTTGCAATTTATTTATTGACCTACTATTCAACAATTGAAGCATTTCAACCAGGCAATGCCGGGGTTGGTTTTCTGAGTCCTAGAGACGACTAACCTTGGCTGCCTCAGCCGTCTCGGACGCCTTCTGCTTGGTCTCCTCTTTCTTACCAGTCAGATAATCCACAGCCTTCCTTGCCGTATCCACCGCGCTATCCTTCAACCCCGCCAGCGTACCCACCGTTGCATCCTTCCCCTGCACCGCTTTCTCCGCAGTGTAGTCCTTGGCTTGAACCGCCGTATCCACCGTCGCATCCTTCCCCTGAGTCGCCTTCTCCATTGTGTAGTCCTTCGTTTCACCCGCTTTCTGGGCTGTGGCGTCTTTAGCTTCGTAGGCTTTCTGAGCTGCATAGTCCTTGTACTCCCCTGCCTTCTGGGCAGTCGCATCTTTAGCCTCTTTCGCCTTCTGGGCTGTGTAATCAGTGTATTCTCCTGCCTTCTGAGCTGTCGCGTCCTTGCCCTCCTTCGCCTTCTGCGCCGTATAGCCAGCATAATCGCCTACAATTGCAACATTCACAGTTCATTTTCATAACCAAATTTACCCAAATGAGACAACAGTATAAGGAACTTGAGAACAAAAACAAACCTGCCGTGTCCTTGGCACCTCTGGCCTTCTCCGCCGTCCAGTCTTTGGCCTCCACCGCCTTATTCTTCACCGCCTCCGTCGCTTGGCCAGCCTTCTCCGCTGTATAGTCTTTCGCTTGAACCGCCTTGTCGACGGTATAGTCTTTTGCTTGAACCGCTGTGTCAACGGTATAGTCCTTAGCCTGAACCGCTTTTTCAGCTGTGTAGTCCTTGTATTCACCCATCTTCCCCATTGTGGTGTCTTTAGCTTGACCCGCCTTATCCGCGGTGTAATCCTTGTACTCCCCCGCCTTGTTCGCGGCCGCCTGAGCGGTCTCCTTGGTCTTATCAGCGGTGTAGTCCTTGTACTCACCCGCCTTGTTGGCTGCAGCCTGAGCGGTGTCCTTGGTCTTGTCGGCGGTGTAGTCCTTGTACTCCCCTGCCTTCTCACCGGCGACCTGGGCGGTATCCCGGGTCTGTTGGGCAGTCTCGTGAGTCTTGCCCGTGACGACGTCCCGGGCTTGCTCTAAGGTTCCGGCAACCGACTTCATAAAGCTCCCGATGACACCGGGCTTCTGTTGCTCTTGTTGGTTAAGAGTTTCGTCGCCCAGAGTGCCTGTGGTGCGGACGTCGGTGCGTTCGGTGACCACAACGTCGGGGCGTTCAGTTCCAGCTCTCCTTCCTTTGTTGATATCACTGAGCTCGGCTGCAGCAGTTCTTGCAGCAACCTCTGCTTTCTCCTCCTTTTGTTGCCTTGAAGCCATTGTTTCTTTCTTTTCTGCGTGAAATTGAGATTTTGGTGAGAAATGTTGTTGTGGTGAATAAAGCAGGAGGCGGTGGTTTTATATTTCTTGTGTTGGGGGAGGGAAGGGGACACGTGTGATGTGAGCGGGACACGTAACGAGGGTTGGGTGACACGGTGTGTTTCCATGCAAAGGTTGTGAGGAGGGCAAGTGTTATTTGGGCGGCTGGAAGGAGTTACAGTAACGTCGGTGGTCGGTGAAGTCTTTATCTATGTGTCTGCTACTTTATCTAATCTGTTTGTGTTTTCAATAAAATGAAGGGTTTGGCTTTACTCGATCATATGCATGATAGAAGAGGAGTATAGAATTTCCCATCTTCATTCAATTTATTTTTTTCCAGGCCAATTCGTCATTTTATTTATTTCTCCCTTCATTCATCTTGTTTTTTTCAGTCCAATCAGAGTATAGAGCATCTCTAAGAGATGACCTATAAGTTGTCTTTGATCTAAATACTTGGTCTGTTTCTTCTCTTTCTTCCAGTTTTGACTTTTTCATTCGTAGGCATGTCACTTTGACCCGGCGATTTGGATAACAAAACGATGCAATTTTTCGGTAATTTTTTATGGTGTTGTAGAGTAAAGTTTACTGTACAACACCATGAAAATTTATCAAAAAATTACATCGTATTGCTAATCAAATCATCGGGTCAAAACGACATGATGAATAGTGGTAAAACTCAAAAGTGGAAGAAAGAGAAGAAACAGAGGAAGTATATGTCAGTTTTGCTCAAAAACCAGCTCCAACAGCTGGTGCAAAATCTGGCCTAAATTTGAGCCATGTCTATATTTGGTCAAGTTTTGGCCTAAATTGAGGACAATTTGAAGCTGGTGTAAAAATAAAGAACTCTGATTTATTACTCTGCTCCTCCTCTTATCCTCCTCCTAATCCTCCACTCCCCCTCCAACGTTCGTATTCACCGTTGCAACGGTAAATTTATAAATACTTGTCATCAATCAAAGTGAAAAACACAAAATATTTATAAAGATTACCTTAAACTCGCTTCAATAGTATAATTAATTCGATATTAATTTTATAAAGTGTGATAATTATTAAATATTGTAACATAATTATTTAGTAATGAAACTATAAAACAATAAAATAATGTTGGTGGCCTATATTTTTTGAGCAACAACTCAAAAAGTACAGGTGTAAAATTTAGGGCAGATACAAATATAGTCCAAGGACAATTCAACTGTTGGAGATGCTCTTAGTCCATTCTCAGCTTAAGTGACACAAAAAAATTAAAGGGTAAAAGACACTTTCCACCCCTATAATTAGGCAAAAATACACTTTGCACCTCTGACCTCTGAAAAATTCTATTTTGCAATAATTGACAGACCATAACGTCCTTGAAGTGAAAATAATACCCCTCGCATTGAAGCATAATTACACAAGTATAAAGGCCCTTTCTCCTATGCTCCTCAACATTCCTAACCCTAGGCCCCCCTCTCTCTTGTGCCGGTCAGGAGACCGAGTCTAAACCCAGTCAAGGTCGTCGTCAATCCAACCCACATGTTTTTGTAATCCTCACCCAACAACTCTATTTGAACTATATATCAGCTATATATTAGGGGTGCTTTGTCCAAAACCCACAAAAGGGGTATTTTGGTTAAAAACCCACAAAACTACTACATGTGTTTCTTTATGAACAACTTTCTTCATTTTTTGTCACTATTCACTCGTTAACTTTGACTCAGTGAGTTGATTAGCAAACCGCTACAATAATTTGATAATCTTTGGATCGACTTTACTCTATAACATCATGGAAAAAATTCAAAAAATTATATCATTTTGCTATCTAAACCACTGAGTCAAAGTAACCCATTTATGCATTAAAAAGTCAACCCAGAACATTCCAGACGAAACGGATGAAGTATTATGTAATGTTAAAATATCCTCGTTGATACACAAAAAATTGTCACAAACTACATCTGGTAGCATAAATTGGAACATTAGTTACATATTATATAGTTACTAATTAAAATGTGACATTTTTTTTTGAGAAATTGTTTTGTCGGCAACTGGGTTCGAACCTGGGACCTCATGCAGGGGCTTCCAACGCTCTACCACTTGAGCTACCACCCTAGCTGCAAAATGTGACAATATTCATATGTAATTAAGTTCAGCTATTAACTCTCAACAAATTAAAGAAATCAAAATAAATGTGGTTGTTAGTATCTTGTAGATCTCAAATCTCAAGTATATTATCAAAATACCCCTCTCAGTTTGCCAAAGGCTAAAAAAGCTCTGACAAAACGCTGCCAAGGCCGAAGATTTTCATCAAAGCCATTTGAGATTCCAACTCCACTAAAATTGGATATCAATAGCTGAAGCTCGCCGATTACGCCATCGAGGCGCGGAGGACTCAATCCATCCATCGGAGATCCTAACTCCGTTAAATCGAAGATCATCAGTCAAAGCTCCTCTGAGCATGACGCCAAGGCCCGAATGACTTCATTGGTGCGAAAATCACCAACTTCAATCAAAACGAAGAAAATCAAATCATTTGATTCGAGATCAAGTCGCTCAGACCCTCGATCGAAAAGAAGGGAAGAAGAATCAAATGAGCTTATTTTCTTATTTAAAGAAAATGTGTATCAGAGATTGTAATCCTACATTATTATTTTTCTTCTAATTGAATTTGACGCAAATTATCATGTTCCCATAATCCAAACAAGAAATTTGGTGTACAAATTTCAGGCACACCCAGTGGGATGATCTCTGCCTTTCATCTATTCTTTCTAAAAAATCAACAGAACCATCGTATCGATGTCTTCCTAGAAAGGCGCTTCTACATTTCCATAGCACAAGATCCAGACTGTCAGATCTGCAAGTTCTGACAAAGATGGCTCAGGAACAAGTGAAGAAATTTTGGGACGGGTGAACCGAAGCAAAGCTATGGCCCTATGCTGTTTCCCATGGTGTTGATCCCCAAATCAACTCCGGTGTTTGGATCAAACCTTCCAGATGTGCAAGATCTGCCCATCGAGACTGAAGTTCACAAAGAAGATCATGATTCCGGGGGGGGGGGGGGGGGGCAGGAAGTCGAGTCAATTCACCAATACAAGAATCCCCTTAGTAGGCATCAACTAAAGGAGATCCTGATGGAGATGGTGTTGCCAAACATGATGAGGAGGATGACGATGCTGAAAACTCAAATATTCCTCAATGTCGTTGTGTCAAATTCACATAAATACGATGGGCCTACAACTTCTGACTGCTCCATCATGCCCGTCATGACCACCACTTTCGTGGCTTTACAAGAGCAAGTTTCGCTCTTGTGTAAGAGTGTGGAGGAAATGAAGCTTGCTATGGAGAAACATGACCTTCAGTTTGCAACATTAATGAACCTGATGGAGAACAAGGGAGATTCAAGCCATGATATCCAAAGCTTTCCGAGAACTAAGGATGCAGCTGGTAAAAACAAAGAAAATATGCCAGATCTGAATGTCTTGGCGGATGCTTCCATTCCTGTCGTCCATTTAAAGAAATTTATTTTCAAAACAATGAAGGAGAAGAAAGGAAAGGTAGAGGAGGTTCCAAAGCATTTACAATGGCATAAGAAGCCTTACTCTGAGAGGATCGAGCTCTTGCAATTTCGTATAATCCTCCAAAGTTCAAGATATTCAACGGTAAAGGCAATCCAATGCAGCAAGTCGCTCATTTTGTGGAGACATGCAAAAATGCGGGTTCGTATGGCGACCTACTTGTCAATCCGTTTGTCCAAACAATCGATGGTTATGATTTTGATTGGTATGGCGATCTTGATCCTAGATCAATAGATAGTTGGGAGAAAATGGAGAACGAGTTCTTGAACTGCTTCTACAGCACATGAAGGACGGTGAGAATTAGTCACACCCGCCAATGGAAGAATGAACTCGTGATCGATTAAATCAACCAATGGAGAAATCTGATTCTTAACTGCAAAGATAAACTTAGCAAAATTCCTAGCATTGATATGTGCATTCAAGGCATGCAGTGTGGGATCCAATACATCGTTTAGGGGATCAAACCTAGAACCTTTGAGGAATTAGAAACCCTTATCCTGACATGGGACTTAGTATCTCTGCTAGCTGAAGCCAAGGACCATCGATTAAGGACTCCAAACATGTTTCAATCAAACCAACTTTTCACAAAGGGAGCAATGGAACATTGAAAGTTGAACCTAAGGCATCAATGGATGTAACAGTTGCACTTGTGAAGCTAGGAAACAATCGAGTAAGAAGGAAGGCGATATATTCACCTCATATCAAAGGAGGGACATACCAAAGCCATCGTTAAAGGAATTTCAAGCCAAAGTGTATTCGTTTCCCGATGTAGTGTTCTCGATATGCTAGATCACCTTTTAGCCTTAAAGCTGCTGGAGCTCCACGAATCCAAGCAACTGTAGGAAGCTACAAGGACTAATGAACCGCGATATTGCAAGTATTTTCGTGTGGTAAGCCATCCTACACATCAATTATTTATTATGAAAGAGAAAATACTGCAGCTTGTTAGAGAATGGGAGGTTTCTTTAAAAGAACGAGAAGCTGGAACGCCCAATGTAATTTCTCCCACTTTGGGTGACGATGATCAAGAAATGATGCCATATAATGTATCATGCAATTTCATTGGCGTCGTAGAAGTTGAATACAATATTGGTGAATTGTTACAAGTTGAAGGTTACGAGGTTGACACCACAAATAAGCCTTATGTATTTCACTTCCTCGGAAAGAAAAAAAGCCAGAGAGTTCATTTTTTATCGTTTATGAGTGAAACATTCCACTACCTTGACTCCTCGAAGACCGGTCCACAACAAGATGGGTACATGGTACACCCATGGAGCGTGAAATGAAGGCTATGGCTCAAAGCTGAAAATCACATGCAATTTCAAAAGAACGCGAGAGATCGCTAGTAAGTTTCCATCTCGAATGAGGAGGAACACGGAAGTAGTGATAGAAACTTAAGACGCGATGAAAGTTAGACAACAAACCATATTCGTTACTAAAGTGGTAAAGGAAGAAATAGGAAGAATTTTCCCTATCGATGGCAAGTTCTTGAAAAATGATCATCCTTGAAAAAGTTGAAAGCTCCTGTAGCACGAGCCTAAATTACTTCAAATGCTCCTGTAGCACGAGCCTAAACTGCTTCAAATCTTTTGTATAATGAGCCTAAAATGCTTCATCGCTCCTTTAGAACAAGTGGAAACTAATTCAAACACTCCTTTAGTCCGAGCTTAAACTGCTTCAATGCTCTACGAAAAAAGAGCTTAAACTGTGTTACTCTTAACTTTAAAGAGTCTAAAATGAAAACGCTAAATTGAACTACACTTCACTTGATCATATGAGGGTACATAGGCAACTTGGAACACCCTTCCAAGTCCAGTCGTACAAAAAAGATGCATCCCCCATTTTCAAGGACCCTTAAGCGGAAAAATATTGTTAATTTATCTTTTAAGGAAAGTTTGCATTTTATTGATCGTACATTAAGTTAAAGTGAAGTATTGAAGAAATAATCAACTTCATTGATTTACTTAAATCATGCGTTATAGAGTAAATTGAAGAGAAATAAAACAATTGGCTAAAGCTCGATGTGGAGGCCAATCATATGGACTGGAAGCTTATGACTATCAAATCTATTGGTCCTTTGTGTCACTGATAATTGATATATGAATCATTTCCATCACAAGTACTTTCTTTGGAAAGTTTTCCCAGACAATCATACAATCCCTTTGTCTTCTTGGTATTTCCTTTGTGATGCCTCTAAGTTGCTTCTTCTTTTCTCTTGAATAACACTGTCGATCTCCCAAGTCATGTGTGCAAGGTTTTAGAGGACACCATGGAGATGCTATACTGATGCCGAATCAATGTATTCGATTCAAAAATGATATTTTTGTAGTCATCTTCATAGATCACTTCCTGGCCAAGTTAACACTAGCATGGCGCCAATATCCGCCCCACTTAACTCAAATGAGAACCTGCAAGTGAAAACAAAAACAAAGAAGTGAAGAAATGAATCCAAACTTCCGTAATCTTGTCCGGGACGTCTTCATCACAACAATCCTTCCCTTTCAGCAATCAAGTGAATCATGCCTTGGGAACCAATCACAGTGTGTGGTCGGGGTTTCTTGATTTCTTGATTCTGCTGCTCCCGCAGCTCTTTCAGCTACTATTGTTGAGAACCAAATTCACCATTGCTACGACTATTGCACAACTTTCATCAGTAGTTGTGATTGATATTGTTAGTCTTCACAATGATCTACATCGTTTATGATCATATTGTCTTCATCACCACAAACATGTCAACTAAACTAACACTATGAGGATACTCTGAGAACTTAATCAAATTCTCTGCCTGATCGCTTTTATTTTTTCTACAATTGTGGTTGTCTTTTATCATTGGCTATGCTTCTCTTACTATTTGGACATTTAGAGTAGATGGGATCATCTTAAATTCTCCTCCACAAATATGGCGGTTGCGTTAAGTTCCTCATTGCTCGTACTTGAGGGATGGTTTTTTAGAGGACCTGATAAGTTAAAAAAATAAAGAATTTGTTGACGTTGTGAAAATGGCCACTAAGTTGATTCGATATTTTCATTTCTTTGATGTCCCCATTGCTGCTGCTTCACCGTCTTCAGGCCCAATTATCAAGGATACATTTTCGAAATTCAACCGTTGCCGACCCTGCCCGCATCTCTCTCATGTTTGTCGATAAATTTTCATGTCCATCATCTTTTTGCCAAATAGGATTCCATTGTTGATTGCCAATGTTATTTTTTCATATAATTCCCAGTTGTGCTTCCAGAAATATCATGTCATGGTCTTCTTATACATGGGAGAAGAGAATGAAGTAGGTAGGGGACATGTAAGTTTCAAAAGAAATATAATTTTGATTCTTGAAAAATAAAGCTTAAGCTCTCAGGGCTCTCTTGAAGGTGGATAGAGGTACCAAAGGGTGAAAAGCTGAGCTCGAATACCTCTGTTATGTTGGTGTAGCAACAACGCATCAAAAGTAAAAGTAAACTAAGAGCACGTCAAAGTCAAAATTCGCATTTTCTAGATACGATGAAAAGATTTAAAATTGGTTGGCCTCCTTTGCAGTCGATCGGGAAATGGGTTCTTCATGCCTACTCCAAAGGTTGCGGCTCCTGTTGTTTTGAGCTTTCTACACAAAGTATGAGAGGGATGGAGGCTTGTTCCTTCGGGTAAATAAAAAGTTGTACCCTCGTAATGATGGATATGATCCTTAAAAAATTTGAGTAAATAGAAAGGTGAAATTGATAATGATTTTTAGTGGTGTTAGCCGTTTATATCTTAAAAATCTGCTACTCCAAGAAGGGAATTCCAGTAGAACAAAGTATGTTTCTGACACAATGCAGGAAGCTTAATTTCACGCCCAAGAACGAGTCAGGATGACTAAAATCTACTTTTATAACTCACCGATTGATAAGTCACATGAGGTTTTCTCAAAGCTCAAATAAAATCCAAAGCTCAAAAGAATGTCTGATCACCTCAACACGGCGTGCACTGTGACGACCTGTCACACTTTAATAATAAATATCGATTATTCGGTAAAAATCACCGTTTACAGTCAACTAGTCTGGCACTTCCAGACGTCCAAATCTTAACCAGGAGGACACACAACAACATTTTTAGTCAAATTTTTGATAAACTAGTACGTAACTGAATTTAATAAAAAGTTACACCAACTAGTCAAAATGACAGTCTTCTATAAAATATCGCTATTCGACTAAAAAGTTACAACTTTCACTAAAAACATCTAAAAATAATTATTTAGGTAAAAACATGCTTTTTAACAACTACTCCGCGATCTAGTCGCGCTCCGGCTCAACCTGTAAAACAGAGGGGTGAGCCAAACAGCCAAGCAGGTACCGCCTAATTACAGGCGTAGAAATCTAAAATCTACTTAACACAACAGCCAGTTATTACACATCAGCATGCGGCACCAAATACACAAACATCGTGATTTATCAATCACTAAACAAACAACAGATAGCCAGAAAGCTGTAAAAAAATCACACCAGCAGTATAAACAGATATACACCGTAACTGCAGGAAACTTAGAGTTTAGTTTTCCCCTACCTGAAATAAATTAGACTCTAAATGAAGTTTAGAAATAATTGTAGCCAACCAACCCTCTGCTCGGTGTCATCTCTGTTCATCTCGTCTATGTCCCTACTCTTCTTCCCTCCCAAAACGTTCATGTTTTGATACCATAACATAACTCACAAATAACCAAACTCTGTTTATTCCTTCCTTCTCCCATAATCTCTGTTTCACTCATTCTCAGCCTAAGCGTCTATGCAAACTTCATGTAAGAAAACAAAATTAAGTAATAAGGGCTAACTAACCCTCTGGAAAGGACAGGTGTCCACGGGCACATGGCCTAGTAAGAGATAAACCCACCACATAAGGTTTACTAAAATAATTATGCCATACAAAAAGATGCACCACGTTTAAATAATGCGTGACAAAAATTTTATGTAAATCACAATGTAGATAAACAAATCACAAAGTGACGACATACTGAAATGAACACATGCATACTTTGTAGTCCCATGTCATATTAACAATTGCGTTTTGATTTTTTTTTTTAAGTTCGAGTTATTACAATCTACCCCACTTACTGAAATTTCGTCCCGAAATTTATGAAAAACTTACTTCATTGTAAAAATGTCATATACCGCCACATTAGACATAATTCGCAAATTTGGAGTTTCACGATCTATGTCACGTACATAAGTTTTGACCCGAAACTTACATACTAATATAGCACTTTTCATTCTTTGTAAACTTGCACAACATTGCAGAATCACACGACTTCCACCCAAATCATATGACATATATCTTAAAACTCACTTGCATTATTAAAATAATCATATTTAGAAGCCAATATAGCACCGTTTTCTCCGTTATTTGAATGTCCTTGAAATAGTTCTCATTTTGTGAATTTCCTCCCATCATTTTTCTTTGTTCACAAAAATATCTGTTTCGCTAAAATCAACCTACATATTAATACAAATCATAATTTTACAGAAAAACTTTACCAATGTAAATTATCACTCTTACCTTCAACAGAAATAAGAATAATATCAACCAGCAAGTTACTTTCGAAAATCCAAAACTACGCCAGCAAGACAGACAACCCGCCAAACCGCTTTTTAATAAAAGCACGGGTTCTCTAATACATGCCTAATTCCATTACAAGAGTATAAATATCTCGTCACAATAGTGACCTTTATCCAATCACTAAAAATAGCTACAAGCAATAAATTTTAGCTAACGAATTGACTTTTCATCAATAAACACCGAGTTTAGTAAACTTTATATATGCATAGACACTAGTTTCTTAATAATAAAGCAAAAATATATGATACACTTATCTACAAACTCGCTTAAGCGGAAACACTCGTCGCTTAAAGAGGATCCACAACCACCTCACTTAAGCGGAAACACTTGTCGCTTAGTGGGATCCATAACCACCTCACTTAAGCGGGAACACTCGTCGCTTAGTGGGATCCATAACCACCTCACTTAAGCGGGAACACTCGTCGCTTAAAGAGGATCCAAAATAAAATGTTAGATTATTCTGTAGTGGCTCTATACACAATGATACAACACGAATCACATCAACATTATGATGTTTCACCCACAACACAAAATATTGAAGAAGCTGGAAATAATATAGTATTTATTTACGTAATCGGAAACAGAGTAAACTTGAAAATTGGATTGACAAATAAATTCAGTGTAAGTCGTGAAAAAGTCAACAAAAGATTACTTCAAAATTCCGGGATCTGTCCACCAACAAGTTACTGGAGCCGACAACAAAGGGTTACAGATTTTAAGATAGGGACGTTAAACTCTCTATTCTCTCTCGGGGGAATGCAATAGATGAAACTTAAGACTTCTTAATTCTCATAATCCTTACGTTCCACGCTTTTCCCTAAATAGACTGAGAGATCGAGGATATGCATGTTTAAGTGATTGCGATTGTCCGATTCGCAAAAAGAAAGAGAATGCTAGTTTTGTGTGTGTTGTAAATACGTGATGATTTAAGATCGAGTCATAGATACTGAACTTACATCATATTGTTGTGTAGTTTGATAGGGCCTTTTAGGAGCATTTTCAACATGTTTGAGAGGTTTTTCGGAGAGTTCGGTGCCTATTATTAATGAGAAAATGCATATTATCACTTGTTGTGTCATATTCTTAATTCCAATCCAGGCATGTCATATATGTATTATTTATGCTTAATTGAATTATTTAATCGCTTGGTATAGTGTTTGTTGTCTTTGATAGGAAACAGAGCTTAAGGAGCGTATTATATCAAGGACGTGAGCTTCGGAAGCTAGGAAGCGCAAGGAAAGAGGCTGGAGAATCAAGAGGTGAAAATTCAAGAACAATTATGCAGAGACATTCGCACGGATAGGATTTCCTTTCGCACAAATGACTTTTGAACGAAAGGGTCGGGCATTCGTAAAAAAGCCTCTGAAGCTGGCATATATTTTTTGGGTTATTTTGCAAATATCAAGACTTGGACTTCGTTACTTCGACCTAGGAAACAAAGGAAGACAAAACAGAGCAGAGAACGAGTTGGAGAAGACTTGGAGAGCTAAGGAGAAGATCTAGGAGCAAGGAGAAGAGCTAGGATCAACGCCATAACTCAGTTTTTAGCGTTTGAATCTATTTTACTCCTTTACTTCTTGTATGATATATTATATGATGTTTTATTCAGTTATGAGTAGTTAAACTCATACCTAGGCATCTGGAGAGCCTAGGGTTTATTTTTGATGTATTTTTCCGGATTTAGTTTGACCTTCACGCTTAGGATTTTTTTATGAATGAAGAACTCTTCGGGTAATCTTGTTGAACTCTTTCTTTGACATGTTCGAGTTAAGATGTAGGATTAATGCTTGTAGTTTTAGTTCACATAATTAATCTAGCTTAAATGATGATTCTTGTTAGCTAGTCAATTGTATTATGTGCTTAATTCTTGGCAAGGGAGGATTCATGACCCGAACTTGTTATTTAACTAGTGTGTATGTGAAATCAACTTTACCCTAGTTTGGATGAGGATGAAATTGCATTCCGGAATCTATGAGATCGTGACGTGAGTTGAGTAAGAGTGGCTAGAAGAGGATAAATTCGGTAGGAGATAGTAGTAGGTTCGTGTAGTGGTGGACTGAAAGACATCGTTCCCGTGTACATCATTAGCCTACTAGAACGTGTCGGTGGCTAGAATGGAACGAGAGGTACATGATGATACGCTGTGTAGAACGACAAGAGACTGTTAGGGGACTGTCAATGCCATTACCCATCATATCTAGACATTATAATTATCGTGTTAGATCAATGAATCCGGAACCATCAACTACCCTAGGTGATCTGTAGATTGCCTAGTTTTCTCCATCTTGGACATTTCAGCTATTTATTTTATATTATTAGTGTTAAATTTTATTCACTTGTTTGAGGGTCACAACCTTTAAATAATCCAACATTTTTACTAGTCTAGTGAGTTAAATTGAATTGTTAAAGTTATAATTGTAAGACCACCTTCCACTGGGTTCGATAACTCGGAATCCTAAATAATCCATTATGTTACTTGACCATATACTTGCGCAGTACGCGTAATATAGGCGCGTGTCGTGTATTGATATGAATCGTTTGTTTCTTTAGTTAGCTAGTGAACCGCACACAGATGTGGTATATTGGAGTTTTCTCGTGACACCCAAATGGTTAGTGTGGGGTTATTTGATAAAACCGTATTCAGATTTATATTCGTGATGATAATCTATCATTATGCGTGTTTCTCGAGTCAATTTGATGCGTATTTGGCCGTTACATTGAATATTCGTGAATTTGAGTTTAAAGCATGTAATTATAGAATCCCAGTGTTTTCTCATTTATTTGAGCTATTGATAACTCCCATTTATGAGTTATATGTGAGATTATATTGGAGTGTTTTAGGACGAGTTACCTTAGGTTTGAGCACATTTTCGCAAACAAAACCTGCGTATTCTGCAAAAGAGGAATTTGAGCTTAATGGTGAAATCCACGCGTTTTTATGAAAAATGATGTTATTTGGAAAATATAACCATTTTGTATGATTTTTCATGTTTTATTGACATGAACGGATGCTTAGTGGTATTTGAGGCATGGAACGAACTTCGGAAGCGACGTGAGCTAAAGCGGACTAAGGAGAAGCAAAGTTGGAATAGGTGGAATGACCATTCTGCACTATTTTGATGATATATCGAGTTCTAAAAAGAACTTTGGAGTGAGATCGGTGGCATATGAAAGTAGACTTCAAGATCTTTCCAACGATAGGTCATGGAGCTAAATCGGAGATCAGACGAGAAGTTACGACGTTTCAAATCGAGGCTCCTGTTGAGTTGTGTTCAGAAGTAGAGGGCTACGTTCAAACGCAACTCTGTGTCCAAACGCAACCCCTGCGTCTAAATACAGCCCCGGAGTCCAAAAGAAGTTGCATCTGAACGCAGGAATGGCGTCCAAATGCAAAAAATTGGGTCACGGAGGCCGAAAATTGGCCAGGGCTTTGACTTGCGTTCGAACGCAAGGGCTGCGTCCAAACGGAGATGCGTTCAAACACAAGACCCAGCGTTCAAACACAAGAAAGCAAGCATAAAAACTGTCCAAGTATGGAGCTTCAAACAAACACAGATCAACGTTCATACGTAGAAAATGCAGAAAAATGACTAAAAGGCATGAACCAGGAAACTGCTGTGTGCGCTCTGCATTGCTACCGTAGTTACCTACACACAAAGAGGGACACAAATAGGAAGAAGAAGCCAGAATTGAAGTAACAAGTCCCTGTCTACGTAGCTAGGCGGGAAAATTACCAACACAGACCGGGAGCAAAACATGGAAATTTCAGTCACAGTTTCCGTAGTTACGCAGGTAGCTACGCAGATAGGTTATTTTCTGAGGAAGTTTAGGCAGTGGAGAAAGCGTAATTTCCAGGAAGTCTTTTAGGTAACTCTCTGCACTATATAAAAGGGACATCCATAGATCGTTTTTGATAGACTGTACACACAAGAGAGATCTCTATTCACACTTGGAGCATCGGAGTAATCCCGGGAATCACCAGATTTTCGTCACCTGTTTGATTTATCTATCTCCTTCTCTCAGTACTATGTCAATTTTTAGTAGCTAAACTTTTTACGTAGGTTCTCGGTGAACCTAGGTTTTATTAGTCCAGTACTTCATATTTTGATTCTAGATTCACGCCCTATGGCCTTAGTACAATTTTGAGGTTTTATTTATTATTCTTGTCTATGATTTTATCTTTTATGCATGAACTAAGTCGCGATCCAGAATTGATATAGATATGATATGGACCGGGAGGCGAAAGGAATTTAGGGGTAGCCTAATAACGTATAGACCAACTCCTACAGGTTCGAAGGGATACCATGGGAGAGCTCACGAACCCTAGCAGCCTTAGAACAAAACTTCAGACTGAGGTGGACCGAGAGGACCCGACAATCTGAAAGAATCGTTACAGCGTACATGAGACCGAGAGGAGATTGTAATGGTGGTTACGTGGCATAGACAAACCTATTCTGTGTTTCTCAATCAGAAAAGGAAAATAGAAATTAACCCTGACGGATCCGGGAAACCTAGTTGCCCAATACCCTAGTTTTTACAGCCTGACTGTTTGACTAGAAAAATCTCAAAAAGATGTTCTAAATTGTTTTTTTTACTTACTATAAACTCAAAGTTCATCCTCTTACTTTTTACGTTTTTTACTCTTAAAACCCAATTTCTGATACACATTAACCTCGTCCTCGTTGGATCGATAAATCTGGTTTGAAATATCAACCCCATATTACTTGAACCGTGCACTTGCGGTAACATGTAAGAATTCGTGTCAGCTATTTATTATCAAATTTTATCTCCTGATATGTTTAGTTGTGCATGTTTCAGATACCAAATGCTCGAAGATGATATTGTGAGTGAAAACTAACTTTGGAAATGCGAGGAGCTCGGGAAAATGGCGTACGAGAATGAAGGAAGAAGCTGGAGTGAAGAAATAATGTTTTGATGGAGAAGGAATTCGCACAAATACATTATGTACTCGCACAAAATACTAGCACAAGAGAGATGGAAAGCTTAGTTGCAGCCGAAGTTGAAGAACTGGTATAGGTATTCGTGCGAATACCGGGACATTTTGCACGAAGAGAAGAAAACCTAGCATGCAGCAGTAGCCAGCAGCAAGACATGAATTCCTGCAAACTGATGTTATGTTAAGCACAAACAGTTTTTCTTCCATGCAGAGAATCAAGATCATTTTGCACGAACAAGATTGCCACTTCGAACGAACACATTGTGTTCGCACGATTTTTTTTAGTTCGCGCGAACAAGGGAAAGAGGAGGCGCGCTGAGCTTTGGGAAATTCTTATAATTTCTAATTGTTTCCAAACGGGAAAGAGGTTGCACGCTTATTTTCTCCCAAAAAAAGCCAATGAGAAAGTGAAACATGCAAGGGACTGTTTTTTATATATGGACTTGATCCATGGTTTTAACGAATAAGGGACCAAATTTAATCTTTTCAAATTAGGGGGAGGAAAGAAGAAGAGCGTCCACTGGCAAGCAAGGTAAAGAGCTGATGCACAAAGCTGCGAAATTGAAGATGCACATAAGTTAGCGGTCAAAGCTCAAGTAAATATAGAACACCAAAAAATAGGAGATGCGCCAAGGACTAAGTCCAAGTACCGAATGGAGCGTAAGGGAGTTAAAGCTCGGAGGCCGCGTACATAAAGAAGGAAAACATGACAGTCACATAGGCCATTAGCATAAGGCCCCCTCTTGGTTCGAACAATATATATATATATATATATATATATATATATATATATATATATCTGTGTGTGTATGTGTGTATTGTTGTGGAAAATCCACTAAAACATACATTTTCAGAAATACGTCAGTATGAAATGATGAATCGAAAATCTCAAATACAAATAGACAAGAACGGGAAAAGAAATGGAAGAACTTATCAATTTTGTAGGAGACGAGAGATAAATTGTGTAGGCTAAGGTGGTACAGGACCTATCTTTAGGATAGCAATTTCCCCCATTAAACGGTGCAAAATGGGCTAGACTGAAATGCTACCCACCGATACAATGCTTACCATGGTGAAGAAGAAGCAAGATTGCACTTCTTATCTTCTCCCAAAATTAGAACCCAACCTGAACAATGAAGAAGTGATTGAGTAGAGACATGAAAGAAGAACTCGGATTCATTGATAACCCAAAAGAAGACTCAATTTATAGAGAATCAAGGGGTGCTTAGAGACCGGTTAGTGAAGGGACACAACTAGTAACTTAAAATCATAAGTTGAAAGAACACTTCTTTTGGGTAAAGTGATGAATTAAATATAAGATACACATTTTAAATTTTTTACACAACAATCCCCCATTAAAAGTTCTTAAATCTTTTAGATGCGAATACTAAAATTCTCAAGGATCGGGTGTAGTACCACGTATCCACAAGGGTGGACTGGGCCTTGATCCGTGGTGTGGATAGAGACTTATACCCGTAAGTATAATAAAAAACTATTCACGTAGGTACCAGGTTCTAATTCTTAAACATGCAGCGTTTTAATGAGCCTTGCGCTGGATCGGTCTTAGCAAGTACTCTCGGGTTCTTACCGGTAACCCCTTGAAAGCGATCTCTCACTTCCTTACTTGCAAAGACAGACTCATCGAGAGCGTCCCCAACCGCTTAATCGCTCCACCATAAAGGCTATGAGTTATGTTAAGAACACTGCGTCCAACCTATTAAAACTTGTTGCGGATAAACAGTGCATTTGTAAGACACGAGACTTTGAAGGAATAACATTCATTTCTTAGTAAGAAGTTTGTACCCCCAAAATTTCTTAAGTAATGCAATGCACTGGGAATTTATTATCACACTAACATTCTATGGGTAGTCTTTTAATTTGATTTCCCTTGAACCTCGATGCACGTGATTTTCGATAATGACCGACATCGTGATATAAGGTAGGTTTCAATTGTGATAATAGTCCCATACCTCCTGTGACTTAAATATCTTCACCTAATAATATTAGGTTGGTTAACTCATTTTTTGAATTGTCATGACAATTCGTCGCGAACAACACATCCAATGTTATGGGTTCTCTCACATATTCACCAAATTAATTGCGCCACACATTATCTTTTACTTGGTGAGTTATTTCTATATTGACATATTGCATCTCATGGAATCATATGAATCTTTAAAATTGTCATCCTCGATGAAAGTATATGCTGCTCGACAATGACTCCTATCTGTAATGTCACACAATCAGGGATAGTCAACTAGATCAATCATCATATTAGAGAAAAAAGCTTTGCATTGCTCTTCTTCATTAGAGCTTTGATGTTCCACCAATACTATTCCAAGAAGTTGTATTTATAAGCTTCACAGAAATACTTGAACTTTCTCAAGTCCTTTACCATTTGCTCATTTGGTAGACGTTTTATCAAAATTACTCTTACATCTCTTATGGGAATCGACAATAGGTTTTGAATCTTTAAACGGCATGTTCGTTAAGAACCTTTTCTCCACCTCTGGTTCAAGGGAAACACGCCAATTCTCAAATTTCCTTTTGCTCTTTCTCCTTGTTAACCATCAGCAGTGGAGACTCATAACTAATTTTGCATGAAATTTGCCCTTTCTTCCCAAGGAAACCTCCGTTCTAGTTTTTCAAGGACAATACATATAGAATTCAAGATTAATTTGAAATAAGTTGAAGTTTTTGTAGGGTTTTGATAACGGATACGCAGCGGAATAAACAATAATTAATCCGTTCAAGACCCTCCAAGGATCACAAGTCTAGACATCATAACGATAGTAATGGTTTGAGTACCAAAATACCTTTTGGTTCTCCTATGATGACTTCACACGTGAAAAGGTATTCACGTCTCTATGGCTAGTCCACTCCTATGATTGAATCCGAATCCTTCAAGCATTTGTGCTAGCTAGGATTGAAGGAGAAAGAAGAAGAAGAAGATAACGATCACGCAAAAAGGAGCAAAGAGGTGGGCAGTCCTCTTTTGACCGACGGGTAGGGGGCAGTCCCAAGGGGGGGGGGGGTCGGCCTCCTTTGGGATTCGCTCTCTCTCTCTCTCCAACTCAAGTTATGTTATGAGAATTAGTTGGAAAAATAAACTAGGAATGTCCTTTGTATAGTCCAACAACTCCTTGTTAACTACATAAAGGCCCCTCTACTAATCATGTCCTTACATGGATTAGTTCACATTGAAAATTAGTCCTACTAAGTTTTCAAGTGTTTTCGTATTGATCCTTTCTTTTAATTAATCAAATTAATTAATTCCCAAGTCTGGTCTAATCTATAGGGAGTGTGAAACCATAGGTTTCTACTTAGTTGGTAGTAACTATTACTAACATGGAGCGGCCTCTAGCAAGACATCCACGCTACCCAACTAATAGAAATAGTCATTCGACAAACTTCGTGCAAGTATTGTCTCATCCCTTTTTCTCTATATCCGGATTGGACACGAGACATACAAGTCACACTCGTATATCCAATCCATAGTTTCTCGATCCAGGGAATAGTCTTATCCATGCAGATAACATCAATATCTTATATTGATTTATCTGAGTTTGGCCAGACATTCACTAAGCACCATCCCTCGAGTGGCCGTGGATATTTGCTCCCGTTTTGTGGGAGGGAAAAATTCTATCTACGTCACTACCATCTCTAAGCTTGCTTCCTTATTGTATCCGACACGTCTTTATTACTACTCACTTACGGTCTAGCGTTTGACGATGTCAAAACACAATATTACATAACTAGAGTATCTAGTGACTTCAAGTCTAAGGATGACAATACCGTTGTCACTACGAGAAGCACTAGTGACTTTACATAACCTGTATGTAGCCTTCTCGTTATGGGTCTATCCAGTATGCTATTACTCCTATGCATACCCATGTGTTGGATCGTGATATCTCCATATCAATCCAACCACATACGGGTCTACAGTTGATCATCATGTTAATCAATATAATCGACTAGGGATATTTAAGATAAACAACACATTTTTAATCTAAGAACTTCATTATATTAAATATCTCCATAAATAATACAATAAATGTTTCTAGCCAAAAAAATTATTCATACTAAAAAGATTGCCTCTAGGGCACCTATTCCAACAGTCTCCCACTTGCACTTGAGCCAATCTGGCGCATCCCGTATTCCCATAGATCAAGTGTGCCCTTCATGCTCGCTCAAAACAAGCCGCTTTGTAAGCGGATCTGACAGATTCTCATCTGTAGGAATCTTGCATATCTTCACAACTCCTTTAATGATGATATTTCTGAGTACGTGTTTAGATTTTTGGTGTGACATGGGTTCCTTCGATTGTGCGATCACCCCAGTGTTGTCACAATACAACTCTACTGGATCCACAATTCTAGGATGCACACCAAGCTGAGCAATGAAATTACGAATCCAAATAACTTCCTTTGTTGCGCCACTCGCAACAATGCACTTAGCCTCAGTTGTAGAATCAGCAACCGTCTCTTGCTTGGAACTCTTCCAGCTTACAGCTCCTCCATTCACGCAATACACGAATTCGGACTGCGATTTGAAATCTTCTCTTTCGGTTTGGAAGCTTGCATTCGTGTAACCCTTTACACGCAACTCTTCCTCCCCTCCATAGATCAAGAACGCATCTTTAGTTCTTCTCAAGTACTTTAGGATGTTTTAGACCGCTATCCAGTGACTCTCACCCAGATTAGACTGACATCTGCTTGTCATACTCAACACGTATGACACATCTAGTCTAGTACATAATATGGCGTACATGATGGATCCTATGACCGAGCCATACTCATGCGTTCCTTATCAATCTCATTGGAAGGAAAATCATTCTTCAAAAGAGTGATTCCATGCGATATGGGCAAGAATACCTTCTTGGAATCTTGCATCTTGAACCGATTCAATACCTTGTCAATATATATAATTTGACTTAGGCGTAGCTGCTTCCATGATCTATCTCTATATATCTTGATACCAAGTAAAAAAGCTGCATTCCCTAAGTCTTTCATTGAGATACATTTTCCTAGCTTCACAGATTGCAGCATGGGAATGTTGTTTCCAATGAGTAGTATGTCATCCACATACAAGACCAGAAAAGCAATAGAGCTCCCACTAACCTTCTTGTAGACACAAGAATCATCTTCGTTCTTGATGAAGTCAAACTCTTTGACTGCTTCATCAAAACTTTGATTCCAACTCCTAGAAGCTTGCTTCAATCCATAAATGGATCGTTGTAGCTTATATACTTTATTTGCATGCTCTGGATCCACAAAACCCTCAGGTTGTGTCATGTACACATCCACGAGGAGGTTTCCATACATAAACATTGTTTTTACATCCATCTGCGAAATCTCGTAGTCATAGTAAGCTGCAACAGCCAGGGGCGGACCTACTAAGGGGCAAGGGGGGGGGGGAATTGCCGCCCCGAAAATGTAAAAATTACTACTAGTATCCATAATTTTTTTTATTTTTTTTATGACTAATTCTGAAGATAGATATAATTTTGCCCCCCTAGATTTCAAATCTGCCCAATTTCCCCAGCGGTTAGTTGTGATGGTTACTAAATCATAGTACTCGTGTTCGAGTCCCATCTCAGACGATATCTTTTGTTTCCGTTTTTTTTTAACTATTATTCGTGTGACTTCGGGATTGGGGAAAAGTGCTGACAAAATAAAAAAAAGAATTAATGTTAAAAAAAGAAAAAAAATAATTAGATAAAGGGAAGAGGCAAGCCCCTTCCCTCTGGACGAGACGACGACGAAGGAGCAGAGCCCTCTGCGAGCACCTGCGTGGCTGCGTCGATCACCGGCCGTCGCTTCTTCGCTATTGCCGGCCACCTCATCGCCGGAAGAAGGAGCAGATACCCGCAATCGCTGGCCACCTCATCTCTGCTCCACCTCCACCTTCTCTCTTCAGTGCACAGTTTCATGTAAATCGAAATTGGAGTTCAGGTTCTTTCTTTACTTATTCAATCTTCACCCTCTTCTTTCTTCTTAGTTCTTACCAATTGATTATCTTCCTCTTAGCAATTGTTGAATGAATGATTGGTAATTGTCTAATTGATGAACATGAACAAAACTAGGGTTTATGAACAAATTTTAATCTATGAGTATTGTTTATATTATACAGGTATGGATAAATTTTTGACAAAGAAGCCGAGAGTTGAATTCGACACCTCAAACTAATGCGGAAAGTATTCCTTATTTGATTCAAGAGCCTCCAACCACTCCAAGCACGTATTCTCCAATTATTGATGTTGGTAGCCTTGTTTGGGATCCCGCTCTTAGACCTCCTATTACCAGTTATCATCCGATGGTTGTGGATGAGGTTCGCCTTGCTTATTTATCGAATGGTCCTACTCGACCGGGGGTAGGTTATAAGTTCAAGCAAACACCATATGGTAAGAAAAAGGTTCTGAGACGATTCAATGAAGCTTGGTTCAAAAAGTATCCATTTTGGTTGGAGTATAGTGTTAAAAAAGATGCCGCATATTGCTTGTGTTGTTATCTCTTTAAATAAGACATTGGACAAAAATCCGTTGGCGACACTTTTGTTTCCAAGGGGTTCTCTAATTGGAAGAAGTCGGAAGCATTGGGAGAGCATGAAGGTGGGGGACCTAATAGCGCACATAATATAGCCATGGGCAAGTGCCGAGATTTGAAGAATCGAGGTCAACACTATTCTACATTTGCTCATAAAAAGACGGAAGATGATAAACGTGAATACCGGATTCGATTGAGGGCATCCGTAAAGTGCGTAAAGTTCCTACTTCATCAAGGACTTGCATTTCATGGTCATGATGAATCGGAGGAAACACTCAATCAAGGGAATTTTCTTAAGCTCCTTGAATTTAATGCGGAAGATAATGAGACATAGCGAGGGTAGTGTTGAAGAATGCCCCTAACAATCACAAGATGACTTCTCCATCTATTCAAAAGGATATTGTTCAATCAATTGCACGTGAAATCACTAAGTTCATCGTCAAGGATATTGGTGATGCATTCTTCTCAATATTAGTCGATGAGGCTCGTGATGTGTCTTGTAAAGAAAAAATGGCTATTGTCATCCGCTATGTTGATAAGAGAGGCAAGGTAATTGAACGACTTCTTGGGATTGAACATGTGGAGAATACTAATGCATCAACATTGAAAGATGCAATGTCCAATTTATTGCAAAGACATGGCTTATGTATTTCAAGGATGCGTGGGCAAGGATATGATGGAGCAAGCAATATGCGAGGTGAGTTCAATGTGCTTAAGGCAAAGGTATTGGAAGAGAATCCATATGCCTTCTACGTACATTGTTTTGCGCATCAATTGCAATTAGCACTTGTGGGTTTAGCAAAGATGCATCAATATGTCAAATAATTCTTTGGTGTGGTTTCCGAAGTTTTGAATGTTGTGGGTGGATCTTGTAAGCGTGTGGATATTTTGAAATTGAAGCAAATTGAGAAAGTTCAAGAAGGACTTAAATGTGGAGATTTGAGTAGTGGTCGAGGCTTGAATCAAGAGACTAATCTCAAGCGTGCGGGTGACACTCATTGGAGCTCTCATTACAACACATTGGCTAGTTTGGTGCATATGTTTGCGGTGGTAATTTATGTTCTCGAGATTATTGGTTGGGAAGGGGATGGGATAGAAGCAAAGAGGTTGCTTGACACGTTGCAATCATTTGATTTTATTTTCTTACTCTTTTTGATGAGAAAGATATTGGGGATGACAAATTTACTCGCACAAGCATTGCAAAGGAAGGACCAAGACATAGTGAATGCAATGAATTTAGTCAAATTGACTAAATTACAATTGCAAACTTTGAGGAATAGTGAGTGGGATTCTTTTCTTCTCGAAGTTACTTCTTTTTGTAAGAAAAATGACATCGATGTTCCCAATATGGATGATGTGTATGTTGCTCCGGGAAGAGTAAGGAGGAAGATTGTGGAAATACCAAATGACCGTCACTTTTGGGTTGATTTGTTTCTCACGGTTATAGACATGCAAGCTCGAGAGCTAGACAACCATTTCTCCGTTTCAACCACGGAGTTGCTTCTTTGCATGGGGTGCTTATGTCCTTCCAATTCATTTGCGAGGTATGATAAGGAAAAATTAATTCGATTCGCCAAATTTTATCCGTTGGACTTTTCTCAAGGGGACTATGAGTGGCTTGGAGCTCAACTTGATACTTACATCAATGACATGCGCTCTTCAAGTGATTTTTCGTCTTTGAGTGGCATTGGTGATCTTGCCAAAAAGATGGTAGATACCAAACGAGATAAAATTTATCCGTCAATCTACAAACTTATCACTTTGGCATTGAATTTTTCGGTTGCTACCGCTTCCGTTGAGAGGACATTCTCGGCTATGAATATCATTAAAAATCGCTTGCGGAACTGGATTAGTGACAAATGGATGAATGATTCTTTGATAGTTTATGTCGAAAGAGATATTTTGAAGACGGTTGACTATGAGACTATTATGAAAAACTTTCAAGTGATGAGGCCTCTTCGTGAAAAATTATGAAATATTTAGTAAAGCTAAATAAATTAACACGTAGTCATCTTTTGTATCTAGACGACTAGACTGCAATGACATTTTTAATGAAAAGTTATGAAATATAACGACTTTTGACTTTTGACTTGGACTTTTGACTATTGACTTTGACTTTTGACTTTTGACTTCATGAATCTTGCTCCGGCTGACTTGATTTCCTAGCTCCGCCACTGGAAACAACAAGTGGGATTCGGATTGATTTGGTCATTGCGACTGGTGAAAAAGTTTCATCATAGTCAATACCATGAATCTGTCTGAATCCTTTTGTCACCAATCGACCCTTATAGGTAATCACATTACCATCCATGTGGGTCTTCTTCTTGAAGACCCACTTGCACTCTATGGGGCGTGCCCCTTGGGGTGGTTATACCAAAGTCTATACTTTGTTGGCATACATGGATTCCATCTTCGATTTCATGGCTTTGGGAAACATATGAGAGTCAGGCCCTTTCATGGAATCTACATAGGTAGTAGGCTCATCATCTATGAGCAACGTGTCACCAGACTCAGTCACGAGAAGTCCATAGCTCTCTGGCTCCTGGCGCACTCTACTTTACCTACGAAGCTCTTGTGTTACTTGAACAGGTTCCTCCACTACATTTTGTGGTTCCTGTTCATGTTCCATAGTAAGATTTGTAGTTTGTGGTTCTTGAATTTCTTCAAGTTCTACAGTCCTCCCTCTTGCTTCTTTAGAGACGAATTCTCTTTCTAGAAACACGCCGGACCGAGCAACAAATACTTTGTTCTCAGTTGGATTGTAGAAATAATATCCCTTAGTTTCCATAGGGTATCCCACAAACTTACATTTATTCGACTTAGGCCCGAGTTTGTCTGAATGTAAACGTTTTACATAGACATCGCAGCCTTAAATCTTCATGAACGACACTGTGGGACGCCTCCCACTCCACGTCTCACGTGGTGTCTTCAGTTTGACACATCATATATCAAACCATGTCTAACAGTGTTTGATTCCTCCTCTCAGACACGCCATTCCATTGTGGCGTTCCTGGTGGAGTGAGTTGGGATATAATCCCACACTCTCTTAGAGTGTCATCAAACTCTTGGCTCAAGTATTCTCCTCCACGATCTGATCGTAGAGACTTGATACTTTTTCCAAGTTGCTTCTTTGCTTCATTCTTGAATACTTTGAACTTTCAAAGGATTCAGATTTGGCCTTCATAAGGTATACAAATCCTTATATACTGAAATCATCAGTGAACGTAATGAAGTAGACATTACCGCCCCTAGCAGGCGTGGAAAATGGTCCACATACATGAGTATGCACGAGCGCCAATTCCTCACTAGTCCTCTCTCCTTTCATATTGAAAGGGTAATTTGTCATTTTTTCCAATAAACAAGCCTCACATGTCTCATACGATTCAAAATCAAATGAGTCTAAGTCTAGATACACGTTTCTCGTTTATGTGGCCTAAAAGACGCTGCCATAGATTAGCAGGATTTAAATAATTTATTTTAATCCTCTTGGTATTTACGTTATAGATAGAATTATTGAGTACAATGATAAATAATCCATTAAATAATTGCGCACTACAATAGTGAATACTATCAAAATAAATGGAGCAACAATTGTCCTTTATTGAAATAGAAAAACCTTCCTTGTCCAAACAAGAAATAGAAATAATGTTTCTGCTCATAGCAGGCACAAAATAGAAATTTTTAACTCTAAAACTAATCCAGAAGGCAGAGACAACTCGTACACGCGTACAGCCAATGCAGCAACCTTTGCTCAATTCCCAACACGCATATCTATCTCCCCTTTAGCCAATCTTCTACTTCACTTTCGATCCTGCACATTTCGACAAATGTGAGATCCACATCCAGTATCCAATACCCAAGATGAAGAGAAAGTAATATTGACATCTATAACAAAAATACCAGCTGGTGGTGGAATCACTATTACAAGCCTTTTATCCTCCAGATATTTTGGGCAGTTCCTCTTCCAGTTTTCAGGCTGACTGCAGTAGTGACAATTACCTTTAGTCACACCCTTGGCAACACCACCAACAGGCTTAAGAGCAACTTCCTTGAATTTAGAAATTGCCTCGCCTTTTTCTTTGGAGGTAGAGGCAAACCTTTTTCCCTTCCCTTTGTGCACCATCATTATGACCTTGCCCTTTCCCTTGTTGATGCGTTATTCAGCTGCCCTCAAAATATTGAGTAGATCTGGAAGAAGTTTCACGATCTCGCTCATTTTATAGTTCATGATGAACTATCCATAACTCTCAGGCAACGACTACAAAACGAGGTATGTAGATAACTCTTGACCCACCGGAAACCCTAGTCTAGCGAGATTCTCCAAGTACCCGATCATTCGGAGTACATGAGGTCCCACTGTGTTTCCCTATGACAGATGACATTTGAACAATGTCTTGGAGACTTCATACCTCTCAACCCTCGCCTGCTCTTGGAAGTGCTGCTTCAAGTGAATGATCATATCAAACACAAACATGTTCTCATGTTGCTTCTAGAGCTCAGAGGACATGGTGAAAAGCATCAAGCATGCCGCATCATTAGCATCATCAATGAACTTTTGATGCGCCTTTAGGGCTGCAGCGGTATTGTTCTCTAGAGATTGAGGAACTTCCTCCTCTAGAGTGTACAGTTTCTTTTCCTGCTTCAGAACGATTCTGAAGTTCCTATACCACTCTAGAAAGTTGGTTCCAGAAAACTTGTCCTTCTCAAGGACTGAGCGTAGGGAGTGTGATGAACTCGATGAGTTGTTTTTCATTGGAATTCTTCAAAACGAGAAATATACAAGTTTTAGTTTTTTGTGAACATATAAATAACTATATTTAGTAATGGCTAGATTTTTAAACATAGATCCCACTATTTTTATCGGATTAATAACCCTCAATATTAATGCAGAAAATATCAATATATTTTATAGGGGGTGCCAAGATCCTTATTTCACTTCTTTTGAGCTTGCTTGGGCAAGTACCCAAAATCAGTTATTTAGGTAGGAACAATTCCAACTGCATCCTTATGAAATTCTTGTTTCAATTGGGCAAATAACTCCTTATTTATCCATATCATGGATTATCCCAATTGGTTGCCTCTAGGATTTTAATCTCATTAAAACCAGCTAGTTGCGTCCAACCTCTTATTTAAGCAGTTGCACATTACTTGCTTGTGCTATCACAACATAATCATGACAAACCAAGTCTCCCTGCTTTGGCACACACCAGCTTGATAATCATGATCATGAAGATTGCTTAAGTAACGAGAAGGCAAAACACAATATTTAAATTGAGAGATTTTCCTTTTTAAATTTTAATTGTTTTGTTGATCCATATCAACCGATGTACTTATTTTGAGTTGGGAAAACTCACAAATAAAAGATCCGAGTTGTTAATTATCTTATTATCAATTTGCATGCATCATCCATAAACCAACAATAAATAATAAGACAATAAAATAAACAACCACAAAAGAAAAATTAACATGATTTGGATATGGCCTCTAAACTAAGATATTCTCAAGCCAATGATAATATCTATGAACCCTAAAAATAACAAGCTCATCTCCATGTGCCTACATCTTTTTGTCCATCCTAGATTTTGTGGATTATTTCCATCTTGTGGTTTATCAATGCTCCTTCTTCAAATCTTGGCGATCATCTACTCTATCTAATTGTAGCTAGCATCAAAACTAAATAGAGAGATCTCACAAGTTGAGAAGAATACCGGCTCGCAGTCCGTAAAACCTAATCAACTATTACATTAATTTGATCAGCTCGCAGGCCGTAAAACAAAGCACAAAATAAACATCCAAAACAAACCACAACCTAAGGCCATATCCAATCACCATGCAAAAATCACATAAATAGTTAAAATCCAATTTTAACGCGCTTGGTCAATTTTAGTTTTTTTTGGATATGCTAGGTTCAAAACAGTCCAATAGGGCCCTCCATGGCTTTGGCCGAAACCCTAAAGGACCAACAGACGACCTTGGGTCAGTCGGCCTTGGGCCATGCGCGGCCAAGCCGTGCGCTAGGGCCGGTCCGAGCCCTTGGCCGTGTCTCACTTGGGCGGAAAGGCAAGAGGGGCGGTCCCTTGGGGGGGGGGGGGCGAACCTCTCCATGGAGTTGTTTCCAAAACAACTCCTTGCCTTGTTGCCCAAGTTTAGTTGTTTTTCATATTTGAAAAACCCCTTTTCCAAGCATGTGCCCAAACCCTAGCTTCTTGATCCAAAACTCCGCATCCTATGTGATTAAAACTCACTATTAATTCACATCATATGTAAAAATAGATCTTGTTTGATTGAATCATATTCAATTGCATCAATTATGCTTAATTTGTCCGTTTTACCCGATAAACAACAATTAAAGTGTAAAACAACATAAATCGTAACACATAAACTACGTTATGCTCTACCACATGTGGCTGTGACACCACTGTAGGGTTTTGATAACCGACACGCAGCGGAACAGACAATAAATAATCCGTTCAAGACCCTCCAAGGATCACAAGTCTAGACATCATAACGATAGTAAGGGTTTGAGTATCAAAATAACTTTTGGTTCTCCTCTGATGACTTCACACGTGAAAAAGTATTCACCTCTCTATGGCTAGTCAACTCCTAGGATTGAATCCGGATCCTTCAAACCTTTGTGCTAGTTAGGATTGAAGGAGGAAGAAGAAAAAGATCACGATCACGCAAAACGAATCAAGGAGGTGGGCGGTCCTCCTTGTGGCCGACGGGTAGGGGGCGGTCTGAAGGGGGGGGGGGGGGTTCGGACTCCTTTTGGATTTTCTCTTTCTCCTTGTTTTTCTCTCCAAATCAAGTTATGTTATGAGCATTAGTTGGAAAGATAAACTAGGAGTGTCCTTTATATACCAACAACTCCTTGTTAACTACATAAAGACCCCTCTACTAATCATGTCCTTACATGGATTAGTTCACATTGCAAATTAGTACTACTAAGTTTGCAGGTGTTTCGCATTGATCCTTCCTTTTAGTTAATCATATTAATTAATTCCCAAGTCCAGTCTAATCCGTAGGGATTGTGACCCCATAGGTTTCTACTTACTTGGTAGTAACTATTACTACCATGGAGAGGCCTCTAGCAAGACATCCACGCTACCCAACTAATATAAATAGTCATCCGAAAAACTTCGTGCAACTATTGTCTCATCTCTTTGTCTCTATATCCGGATTGGACACGAGACATACAAGTCAAACTTGTATATCCAATCCATAGTTTCTCGATCCTGGGTGAAAGTTCGTAATGTAAGTGTAAAACAGGATCTAAATACTCTCGAAGGGGGGGGGGGTTGAATAGAGTATGCTAAATTTTGCCAACACACAGTCTTTTAAAACTAGAGTAGTGCAGACATTTGATATCTCAAAGCTTTGAAAAAGTTTTGACAAACTTGAAGATATAACTGCAGAGCACAGAGGCTTCAAAGCTTAGAGATTTGGAAAGTTCCAAAGCTTTGAAACTTCATTTTTAAACAGAATGTAAAGACCGCAAAAGTAAATAACAGAGACACAAGGATTTTACAGAGTTTAGTCACAATTGGACCTAGTCTCTGCCCGAGGGATCTAATCGCTCCAGGATTCAAACACAACTTCTTATTAATCACCCATATTTAGCCCTAGATATCAAGCCTAAGTGAGCAACCTTATACTTATACATATTGTGGTTCCCAACCTATCTAGTTACAGGCTACAACATGTTGAAACAATAAGAACCTCTTGTTGTTCACTTGAACAACCAAACTACTAAGCTTAGTGAGGTTTCAAAAATGTAGAATGAATAATACAATTCAATACAAGAAGAAGAACTCAGAAAGAATAAGCTAGTGAAGTCTGGAAGAGTTCTTCCGATTTGATGAATGATCTTGATTCTGTAATGTCAATGGCCTGATGAATCTGAAGATGTGAATGTTGTAAACTCTCCTGTTTGTAGCACACTTCAGGTCTCACAAAGATCAGTCTTAATCTTAATATGTCTCTTCAATTCAAAATGATGATCTCTTTAAATAACAGTCTACAACCAATTGAGAGATTTTAGGAACAGAAAACCTATAAATCCTCCTCATTGATATGCTTCTTTCAACAGCTATGTTTGAATAGCTATCTGATTTGTTTATAAAATTTGGGAAGGCGAACATACCTGCATAAACTCAACACACAAGATTAAACAACATCAAGACAATCTAGCATCAAGATCTGTTTAGCAGTATGCTAACAGTTCATGAGAAAACTGGGCTAGATTTGTCTTGTAGTAGACTTATATAATCAAACTATTTAATATGTTAAATAACCAGTATAGAACAAGTGTTATTAGACAATAATCAACTCATAACAAGTTCTAAGTCTCACAGAAATTACCTGCATACATAAAGATAATTAGATGAACAGAGCAGTAAAGAATAACCAGAAAATCTCAAAGCTTTGAAGCTTTGCCTGCTAGTTCATCAGAGTGAACTTTGATTTTCAATCCAAATCAGTCATGCATTTGTTATATCTTAGAACACAGATTATTAAAGAATTTATATTGTTATCCAATATCAAAACCCAAACATGCACAAAAGCAGTTAGACAAATACACATATAGGCACATCTAGAGTTACTCAAAGCTTTGGAGCTTTGATACTTAGCAAAATATCATGCTTGTGTTTCTGGCTTTCATCATCAAGGAACCAAAGCTCTCAGCATGTACATTCACAAAATAATATCTAGGAGCTTCAGACTTATCAATCTCCCCCTTGATGAAAGACAAAACACATTATCTGAAATCCTGATTTCATGTAACTTGCAATCATAAGTAATATTCACAGAATCACATATAACCCAAAATCAGAGATAAAAAATACCACAAGATTAAAATAAAAACCACATAATAGCGTAGAATAGCATCCTACCATCCTACAATACCATGAATTATTACAAAACCTTAATCCAGAAAAACTAACACAAAACACAAAAAACACATAATCTTCTCCCCCTTTTTGACTTTCATCAAAAGAGTAGAAGAAATATAGGATCTGTTCAGAGTGTTTTAAAAGAAAACAAAATAACAAAAGAACTTCAGGACTTACGAGAAAAAGAATAGAAATATTAGGGTTCAAGGCTTTGAAGACTTTGCTTTTCCTTTGCCTTTGCTCTGAGCCTCCTCCTGCTCTTCCTCTGAAGCTTCTTCATCCTCAGCATGTTCTTCTCCTAGCTCTCCTTGTTCTTCAAATTTCTTATCAGGGGCTTCCTCAGTTTCAACCTGCATCTTCTCAATAACATCATCAACTAACTTGTCCAAATCAGCAACCTCCTTTTCAGCATTCTCAGCAGCAGTTTCTTCAGCACCAACCTCATCTTCAGACTGTTCAAAGAGATCCTTTGATGTAAGAACAACAAGAATTCATTTCTTCTTCTTCTTCTTCTTCTTCTTCTTCTGCTAAAACCTCATCGTAATCAATGCTGATTTCTCTGCTCTGTGAAGAAGGTACTCTCTGCAGATCCAAACCTTTGAACTTCGTGAACTCAGTGGACAGATCAAATAAATCCTGTCTTAAATCCTCCACTCCATCTTCCATAACCTCAACCCTATCTAGAATTTGAGAGAAGTCCATATGATCTCACACTTTGGGGGTTGAAGAAGCTCTAGGTTTTATAAAATCTTTCTCTTTCAGCTCCTTAGCATTCAAGTCTGAGTAAAACTTCCACTTCCCTTTTGCAGTGAAAACTATCCCAATCTTTTGAAGTGATGTCTCATCAACTACTCCAAAACCAGTAGTAATCTTCTCCTCATCCTTCAAAGAAACTCCAAAGTGCTTGAAAAACAATGGTAAGACATTGGCATAAGGCAGGGAGTGGTCCCTAGACCTAGTCCCACTGTAGACCATATGTTCCATCACAACAGTAGGAAGGTCTACCTCAAACCCTTGACATATTAAGTAAATCAATATCAACATATTGTCTGTCACCAACTCTTTGGAATACTCTCTGGGAACTACACAACTCATAATGATTGAGAACAGTATTTTGGCTTCACAAGTAAACACATAATGTGTTAACTGCTTTGGTTCAGAAGTGGTTCTCTCCAAGAAAAACATAGTTTTGGCTTCCTCCAAAATTTCTTTCCTCTCAGGGTGATCACTGACCTTATACCTCCTTGTCACTCCTAAAACTTTGAAAAACACCTTTGTGATCCAACCTAATGTCCACACCAGCCACTCTTGAAGTAAGGATATACCTATCACTATCATCGAGTTCTTAAACTAAATTCAGATAAAACAATTTGGTTAACCTAGGGTAAGACTCAGAAGGTGGGTTTATCAAACTCTCAACAGATGAATTCCTCAAATTCTTAATGTAGTCTAAGTCCAATATTTCCAACAACTCAGTACTAATTAGACTACTAAAAGAGACTTTTGATGATACATACCCACCCATCCAAACAGCTTTAACCTAAAAATTAACAAACCAAGGTTCATGCAATATATTCTTACCAAAATTGGTGGCCTTCTTGGTCTTCACAGCACTGTGTTTCACCCTCTTCTTTGGAGTTGCTTCACCCTTCTTCTCCGGAGTTGCTTCTCCTTTTTTTTATTTTGTAGATGGCACATTCTTATTTTCTTATTTCTCAGAAGTAACTTCCTTCTTATTTTTACTTGATTCTTCCTCTTGAACCTTACTCCTTTGATCTTTGTTCTTCACCACCTCCTCTGTAGCAGATTTTGATTCTGACCCAACCACTGGTTCTTCTTGAAATTCCTTACTCTTCTTGATCTTTCTTTGAGGGAGGACACGTCTCATGAACACTGGCTGTGTCCTCTGAATCTGAACCATGAATGGTGATCTTCCTGTTGGTGATCTTCCAGTTAGCCTTCCTCTTCACCCTCTTGTTGGAGATCTGACCTTGCTGCTTGATCCTCTCTGATTTTCGCTCCACTTTCGTTAGGGTTTGAGATAGTTTGAGAGAAAAGAGAGAGAGAGCGAGAGAGAGAGAGAGAGAGAGATACGAAGAAATAGAAGTTGAGAATGAGAGAAATAAGTCCTGAAGCCAGCTTAAGTAGGTAGAAGAGTCTGATTGAAAAGGGAAATTGCATGCAAAGAGATTTCAGAAAATTTGTAAAGATATTTTAGATATTTTGTCATAATATCTTAACATTTGAAAATTTCTGTAATTATCTAAAAAGATATTACAGAATATTTCACGATCCAATTTTTAAAGATAAAACATATCCACTAATCAAAGCTGTGTAACAGTAGGACTGCAACTCGGGCGAGTTGGACGGGTTGACACCCTTGTCCAAGCCCGAGCCCGAGTTCTGTCGAGGCTGCCCAAGCCCAGCCCAATTCGAGTGAAGAGAATTTCTAGCCCGCCCGAGCCCAAATTCGTTTAAATCAATCCGGGTTCGGGCTGAATTCGGGCTAGGAAATTAAACTTAAGGCATCTTTTAAAACACAAGAAAATAATTTTTTGTATGAAAAAACCAAATAAACTAGTTCAAGAAAAAAATAATGATTAAAAACAACCGTAATAATCAATGAAAAGTAGCATATTCACGTAGATATGCTACATAATTTTATCAAAATACAATATTTAGAGGTAGTGATCATACAAATCGGGCAATTCGGGTTAGCCCGTCGTATAATATTTGTGCCCAAGCCCAACCCTAATTGCAATTCGGGCTGATAATTTCTGTCCAAGCCCGTCCAAATTACTAAAGCTATGTATTCAGGCCATATTTTAATTCAGGCTGGGCTCGGGTTGGTCGGGTTCAACCCGCCCAAGTTGCACCCCTATGTAACAGTGGTTCAAAGCTTTGAGAAGTTTCAGACCAAAACTGAGACTTCAAAGCTTTAAGCCATATTTTCAAGGCTTCAGAAAATATGATCTCAAGGCTTTGAGATCTATACAAGTAATACACATAGGGACTAATACTTCCCCTAAACCAGTGCATCCTTGTTTAACATACCCAATTCAAGCCTTAGGGATGCAAACCTCTCATCTGGAAATGGTTTAGTGAAGCTTTCAGCTATCTGCTTAGAAGTAGAAATAAAAGATAGAACAATATCACCTTTTTCAGCATGATCTCTAAGAAAATGATGTCTCACATCTATGTGCTTTGTCCTTGAATGCTGAACTCGATTCTTAGAAATATAAATTGCACTTGTATTGTCACAGTTGATAGGCACATTTCTGAATTCATATCCAAGATTACTTAGCTTTTGAGCAATCCACAAAACTTGTGAGCAACAAGCTCTAGCTGCAATGTATTCAGCTTTTGCAGTTGATAGAGATACTGAATTTTGCTTCTTTGAATGCCAACTTATCAATGAAGATCCAAGGAATTGGCAACACCCAGAAGTACTCTTTCTGCCTACTTCGTATCCTACAAAGTTTACATCTGAATAACCACTCAACATAAAGTTAGATCTTCTTGGATACCAAAGCCCCAAGTCTTTGGTTCCATTCAAATATCTAAAAATCCTTTTCATAGCAATAAAATTACTTTCCTTGGGATCAACTTGAAATCTAGCACACATGCATACACTAAACATAATATCTGGTCTACTAGCAGCTAGATATAGAAGTGAACCAATCATACCTCTATAGACTTTTTGATTCACACTCTTACCAATCGTGTCTTGGTCTAAAGACAGTGATGAAATCATTGGGGTTTTAACTACCTTGGACTATGACATGTTATACTTATTTAACAGGTCCAGGGTGTACTTCCCTTGATGCACGAAAATTCCTTTCTTCATTTGTTGTACATGAAGTCCAAGAAAGAAATTCAGCTCTCCCATTAAGCTCTTCTCAAATTCCTTGCACATTAGACTTGAAAATTCTTTTGAAAGAGCATCATTAGTAGCACCAAATAGAATATCATCAACATATATCTGCACAACTAACAAATGTTTTTCCCGACTTTTGATAAAAAGAGTTTTGTCAAGCAGTCCTCTCTTGAAACCATTTTCTAGTAAAAACTTAGAGAGTCTGTCATACCAAGTCCTTGGAGCTTGCTTAAGTCCATATAAGGATTTATCTAATTTTTAAACATAATCAGGAAATGTGTTACTTTCGAAACCCCGTGGTTGAGCAACATATAGTTCTTCTTGTAAATAACCATTCAGAAAAGCACATTTGACATCCATTTGATTTTTTTTTATATGATTATGTGATGCAAATGCTAGAAGTATTCTGATAGCTTCTAACCTTGCAATAGGGGAAAATGTTTCCTCATAGTCAATACCTTCTTCTTGATTATATCCCTGTGTAACAATTCTTGTTTTGTTTCTCACAACTTTACCTTTCTCATCAAGTTTGTTTCTGAATACCCATCTTGTTCCAATCAATGATTGATCCTTGGTCTTGGGACCAAATTCCAGACTTTGTTCCGTTCAAACTCATTCAGCATTACAATGATCAAATCTAAATCTTCTAGTGCTTCTTTTGCATTTTTGGGCTCAATGAGTGATACAAAAGCACTGAAAGCACACAAGTTCCTCAATTGACCTCTTGTCTGAGTTCCAGTAGTTGGATCTTATATGATGTTCTCTGTAGGATGATATGATAAATATTTGAACTTCTTTCTAAGTCTCCAATTGTATGGACCTTCAAGGCTTTGAGTTCTTGATACCGTAGAAGGAGCATCATATTTCCTGTCAGTCTCAAGGCTTTGAGATTTTGGCTCAGAAGGGTGTTCAAGGCCTTGATATTCTTCTGAAAGTTTCTGCTGCTTAGTTTTGCTTCCACTGACTTTCTCACAGTCCTCATCAGCCTCATATTTGTTCAAACTAAGATCTGCAAAACTATCACTCAGAGAATCATCAGTACTTTCATCAAAAATTACATGAATACTCTCCTCTACAACCTTAGTTCTCTTATTGTAAACCCTGTAAGATTTGAAGTTTGAGAATAACCAAGAAACACACCTTCATCACTTCTAACATCAGACTTACCAAGATTATCTTTTCCATTGTTATGCACAAAACAAGTACAGCCAAAAGGTTTAAAGTAAGCAAAACTAGGCCTTCTGCGTTTGAACAATTCATAAGGAGTTTTCTTCAGAATAGGCCTGATCAAACATCTATTGAGCACATAGTTGGCAATATTAATAGCTTCTGCCCACAAAAACTTTGGCAAATTACTTTCAAGTAGCATGGTTCTAGACATGTCTTCAAGAGTCATATTTTTCCTCTCAACTACGCCATTCTGCTGAGGAGTTTTAGGTGCAGAAAAGTTGTGTGAGATTCCATGCTTTGCACAAAATAAATAAAAATCAAGTTGATCAAATTCCCTACCATGATCACTCCTAATAGATGCAGCATGTAATTTTTTCTAAGTTTGAAGCTCTTTGAAAGTTTTGAAAATTCAAATAATGCTTCAGAATTTTCTCTAATGAACATAACCTAAGTAAATTTAGAGTAATCATCAACTACAACAAGCATATATCTCTTACCTTTGGGTGTTTGTACCCTCATAGGACCACACAAGTCCATATGCATCAATTCTAAAGGTCTAGAAGTACTTACAAAGTTCTTTGGCTTGAATAAACTTCTGGTCTGTTTACCTTGCTTACATGCCTTGAAAATCTCATCATCTTTGAATTTGAGGATTGGTAATCCTCTTACCAGATCTCTTTATATGAGTGTGTTGAAAGTATGTATGCTTATATGACCAAGTTTTCTATGCCACAACTTTGAGTCATCCTTCAAAGCTTTGAGGCATTTCAGACTATCACTTGCAACTCTGTCAGTACATAGTGCATACACATTATGTGACCTAGGAGCAGTGACAATGCAATTGCCTGATATTTCATCTTGCACCACACATTTCCCCTTGTCAAAAATTACCTTATTACCTTTATCACAAAGCTGAGAAATACTCAATAAATTATACTTAAGACCATCAACTAAATAGACATCAGAAATTGAATATGCATAATTGTTACGGACACTTCCTATACCAATTATGTTGCAATTTGCTTTGTCACCAAGTGTGATTGTTCCCTCTTATTTATCTTTGAGCTATGAGAATAAAGATTTCTTTCCACTCATGTGCTTGGAACATCCACTATCCAAAACCATTTCTGATCATTCAAAGCTTTGGTGACATCCTGTAAAATTCAATCAATGCCTTAACAGGCTACTAGACCAACTGTAGAATTTGGATTCATACTCAAAGTCAACCATGTTAGGTGGTCTAACTCCTTTTGGAACCAAAATATGTTTCACTTGTCCCTTAAGCTGATAAGGATAGGTATTCCTCATTATGTGAGGTTCTGCCCTTCTAAAGGGGCAAGTTAATTTCACATGTCTAATTTTTCAGCAGTAATGACACTTTTGAGAATGTCTGCTTCCTAATTTTACAAAAGTGGTTTAGTTTCTTCATGGAAAATTTGGATTATAACTAATTCCACTTTTGTATACAGAATGCATACTTCTTCCAAGCAGAAGATTTAGCTTCTGTTCTGAGCCAGCAAAAGTTGAAAGAATTTTCTTAGATTCTTGAAGCTTACTATTCAATGAAGTGTTTTGTTTTTCTAAATCAGTAGAATGATTTTTTAGATCAACAAACTTGTCAGTTAAAAGAGTGTTTTGATCAACTACTTCTTTGACCTGTGATTTCAAAGCTTTGAATCTGCTGTCTAAGGCTTTGAAGTCGCTAACAATTTTCAACTTAGTAGCTTCAAGACATTTTGAAAAAACAAATCTATGTTTTTCTTTTGCTTGCTCATGAACTTTCATTTTCAAGGAATCAATCTCATTCCTGTAACTTTCCTCATTCAAAAACATACTTTTGAGGATTTCAGGTAAGACATCAGAAGGACTAGATAAAAGATTTTTTACCATGTATTCAATTGGCTTCTCAGTAGAGTGGTCTTTTTGATGCCCAACCATTAGACATAGATTGGCTTGCTCCACATCAGAATCTGAGTCTGAAGAGTTTGAATAACTCCATGAGGCTACCATTGCCTTCATCCTTCTGTTGTCATTTTCCTTCTTAGGAAATTGCCTTCCTTTCTTGTTTTGAGGGCAATCTCTTACCAGGTGATCTGCATCTCCACATTCATAGCAATTCATAACTTTAGGTTTATGTGAATGTGAGGTAGAATTACCTTTTCGATCCTTGCTGGTTGAGGATCTGAATTTTTATTTGTTGTAGTCCTTGTTTCCAAAGTTTCTCTTCTTCGTCAGAATTCTGGCTAAGACTTTGGAGATCAGAGCTAAGGCTTCTGCATCATCATCATCATCCTCTTGTTTAAGGCTTTGAGATTTTTCATTGTCCTTTTCCTTGAGTTCCAGGTCCTTGATGTTGTCACTCAATTCACCATCAACCCCCTTCATGACAATCTCATGAGTGAGCAGTTTTCCTTGTAGATCATCTAGTTCCTGAGTGATTAGGTCTTGAGCCTCTTCAATTGCAGTTGTCTTAGGCTCCCATTTTGCCTTTGGAAAGCTTCTCAGTATCTTCCTGACCTTTTCCTCATTTGAGAAAGCTTATCCCAAGAACTCCAAGTTGTTCACAATATCTGTAAACCTTTTGAACATATCTTTGATGGGTTCATCTGAATTCATCTTAAATAGTTCATACTGTCTCAAAAGGATATTAATCTTTGTCTGCTTGACTTGGATGGTTCCTTCATAAGTGACAGTCAGCTTGTCCCATATCTCTTTTGCACTTTTGCAGTTGGATATCCTGTTGAACTCATCTGCACTAAGAGCAAAATATAATAAGTTCAAAGCATTGTAATTCTTTGATACCTTTCCCAGTTCAGTAACTGAGAGATCTTCATCAGGCTTGACAGTTCTATGTCCATTGATAGTAGTATATAACAAGTTTTTCCCATTCAAAACAATAGACCATAGTTCCATGTCCTGGTCTATGATGACCATCTTCATAAATGCCTTCAAATGAAAAAAGTTATCTCCACAAAACAATGTGGGTATATTGGTTTCTCTTCCCTGTGAGAATCCTCCATCACCTACATTACGCATTGTCACAAGATTGTTAGATCCTTAAACAGTGACCCAAAGCTCTGATACCAATTGAAAGTTTGTAATGTAAGTGTGAAACAGGATCTAAAAACTCTAGAGGGGGGGGGGGGGGGTTGAATAGAGTATGCTAACTTTTTCCAACACACAGTCTTTTAAAAACTAGAGTGGTGCAGACAGTTGATATCTCAAAGATTTGAGAAAGTTTTGACAAACTTTAAGATATAACTGCAGAGCACTGAGGCTTCAAAGCTTTGAGATTTGGAAAGCTCCATAGCTTTGAAACTTACTGTTTAAACTGAATGTAAAGACAACAAAAGTAAATAAAAGAGACACAAGGATTTTACAGAGTTCAGTCACAATTCGACCTAGTCTCTGCCTGAGGGATCTAATCCCTCCAGGATTCAAACACAACTTATTATTAATCACCCTGATTTAGCCCTAGATCTCAAGCCTAAGTGAACTACCTTACACTTATACAACTTGTGGTTCCCAACCTATCTAGTTACATGCTACAACTTGTTGAAACAATAAGAACCTCATGTTGTTCACTTGAACAACCAAACTACTAAGTTTTGTGAGGTTTCAGAAATGTAGAATGAATAATACGATTCAATACAAGAAGAAGAACTCAGGAAGAATAAGATAATGAAGCCTGGAAAAGTTCTTCTGATCGGATGAATGATCTTGCTTATGCAATGTCAATGGCCTGATGAAATCTGAAGATTTGAATGTTGTAAACTCTCCTGTTTGTATCACACTTAAAATCTCACGAAGATCAGTCTTAATCTCTATAAATCCTCCGACCCTGATATGATTCTTTCACCAGTTATGTTTGAATGGCTATCTGATTTGTTTATGGACGTTGGGACGCCCAATAAACCTGAATAAACTCAGCACACAAGATCAAACAACATCAAGACAATCTAGCTTCAAGATCTGTTTAGCAGTATGATAACAGTTCATGAGAAAACTAGGCTAGATTTGTCTTGTAATAGACTTATATAATCAAACTATTGAATATGTTAAATAACCAGTATAGTACAAGTGTTATTAGACAATAATGAACTCATAACAAGTTCTAAGTCTCACAGAAATTACCTGCATACACAGAGATAATTAGATGAACAAAGCAGTAAAGAATAACTAGAAAATCTCAAAGCTTTGAAGCTTTTCCTACTAGTTCATCTGACCAACTCAGTCGTGCATTTGTTATAGCTTAGAGCACAGATTATTAAAGCATTTATATTGTTATCCAATATCAAAACCAAAAACTGCACCAAAATAGTTAGACAAATACGCATATAAGCACAGCTACAGTAACTCAAAGATTTGAAGCATTGATACTTAGCAAAATATCCTGCTTGTGTTTCCGGCTTTCAACATCAAGGAAGCAAAGCTCTCTGCATGTACATTCACAAAATAATATCTAGGAGCGTCAGAATTATCACTGGGAATAGTCTTATCCATGCATATATCATCAATATCCTATATTGATTTATCTGAGTCTGGCCATACATTTTATAAGCACCATTTCTCGTATGGCCGTGGATATTTGCTCCCGTTATGTGGGAGGGAAAAATTCTATCTACGTCACTACCATCTCTAAGCTTGCTTCCTTATTTTATCCGACTAACGCCTTTATTACTACCCGATTACGGTGTAGCGTTTGACGATGTCAAAACACAATATTGCACAACTAGAGGATCTAGTGACTTCAAGTCTAAGGATGAAAATACCGTTGTCACTACGAGAAGCACTTGTTACTTTACATAACCTGTATGTAGCCTTCTCGTTGTGGGTCAATCCAGTATTCTACTACTCCTAATTCATAGCCGTGTGTTGGATCGTGATATATCCATATCAATCCAACCCCATACTAGTCTACAGTTGATCGTCCTGTTAATCAATATAATCGACTAAGGATATTTAAGATAAACAGCACATTTGCAATCTAAGGATTTCATTATATTAAATATCTCCATAAATAATACAATAAATGTTTCTGGCCAAACATATTATTCATACTAATAAGATTGCCTCTAGGGCACCTATTCCAACAGTTTTTACTAATATTTTTCGAAGAACTGTACCGAGTGTACATGTTATAAATGGTTGTTACACAACATAAATAATAATCGTCTATGTATGTATGTATGTATGTATGTATGTATGTATGTATGTATGTATGTATGTATGTATGTATGTATGTATGTATGTATGTATGTATGTATGTATGTATGCATGTATGTATGAGATATGATGGAAATTATACATAATGTATTCATATTAAGATCTTAAAAAGAAACCTGTGCTTCATTAAAAATGAGTCACTCAAAATTATATTTCATCTCAACGAATTAGAACCTATTTATATGTAAGTGTAATAAAGGGAGAAAAAATTTACCTCACAAATGAAAACATAAGCCTTACAGATGAAGGAAAAAATAATTATAATATAACTAAAGTTGATATTACCCAATTTTTATCGAGTTGTCTTAAACCATAACCGGTGACCAACTTAAGCGATCATCTTCAATCTTGTGGAGTTCGCACATACTCCGACGCTTGAACAACACTTTTTTGGATACTTGTCCTTCATCATCAATTCAACGAGATCCACGTCCATTTTGTTCGTGTTTTCGTTCTTCCTCCGAAAGCATCAAATATTGAACTCCTTTTCTCTCCTCACGATGTCCGCAAAAATTGAATTTCTTGCAAGTTAGGGTCATTCTCAACGGCTTGAGACGACTGTTCGCTTGTACGTTGTTCAGTGATTGGATGCCAAAAAAGGACATCCTTTCCATCAGAGCGTATGACGATGGCGGGAATAATGATCAGCATTTTTGAAGGAACAACGACCAACATCTCGTGGTTGACGAATTGCACTGAACACCGATCTCAAAACAGTTGTGGAATCTCTACTATATCCCACGATCTTAATGTTCGATCGTATTTCGAAATTGATCATTCAATTTCATTAAATAGGGAGATTACTATCCTAAAATGGTTGTGGAAAATTAAAACAAACAATTTCAGAATTCGTTATTATGAAAAGATGAATCGAAAAACTCAATTATAAAATAGACAAGAACGGGACCCAATAACGAGAAGGAGATGATAGATAAATTGTGTAGGCTAAGGCAGCCCATGACCTATCTTTAGGGTAGTAATTTCCCCAACTGTACGGTGTAAAATGGGCTACATGGAGATGCTTCCCACTGATACAATGACTACCATGGTGGAGAAGAAGCAAGATTTCACTTCTTGTCTTGTCCTAAATTAGAACTCAACCCGAAAAATGAAAAATTTATTGAACAGAGTGTTGGAACAAATGCCTTAAAGGCAATCTTATTTAGTATGAACGTTGATTTGGTTAGAATAGTCATTGTATTATTTATGGAGATATTTAATATAATGAAGTCCTTAGATTACAAATGTGTTGTTTATCTTAAATATCTCTAGTCCATTATATTAATTAACATGGCGATCAACTATAAACTAGTATGTGGGTAGATTGATATGGAGATATCAAGTCTAGCACATGGGTATGCATTAGGGGTTATGGCACACTGGATTGACCCACTAACGAGAAGGCTACATACAGGTTATGTAAAGTCACCAATACTTCTCGTAGTGACAATGGTATTGTGGTCCTTAGACTTGAAGTCACTAGATACTCTAGTTGTGAAATATCATGCTTTGATATTGTCAAACGTTGCTCCTTAACCGGGAACTATAAAGGTAGTTATCGGACATGATAGGAAGCAAGCTTAGAGATGGTAGTGATGTAGAGAGGATTTCTCCCTCCCACATAACGGGAGCAAATTTCTGCGCCTACTCGAGGGGTAGTGCTTATTGATTGTCTGGCAAGATTCAGATAAATCAATATGGGATATTTATGTTATCTTCACGGATAAGACTATTCCCAGGATTGAGAAAATATGGATTGGATATACGAGTGTGACTTATATGTCTCGTGTCCAATCCGAATATAGAGACAAAGGGATAATACAATACGGTAACATTGATCATAAGGTTTGTCAAAGTAATGACTATTTCTATTAGTTGCGTTGCATAGATATCTTGCTAGGGACCGCTCTATGGTAGTAATTGTTACTACCAAATAAGTAGAAACCTATGGGGTCACACGCCCAATGGATTAAACTAGACTTGGGAATTAATTAATATAATTAAATAAATATAAGGATCAATACACAACTACTTGCAAACTTAGTAGGACTAATTTGCAAGTTCGACTAATCCATGTAAGGACATGATTAGTAGATGGGCTAATATGTAGTTAACAAGGAGTTGTTAGAATATATAAAGGAACTCCTAGCTTATGTTTCTCATCAGAGTGTCATAATTGTTATCACACAAGAGAGAGAGAACAAAGAAATGAGAGAGCAACAAGGGAGGCCGAACCCTCCCCCCCCCCGCATCCGGCCCTCTCTTTCCGTCGGCCCCCTAGAGACGCAGCGTTGGCTGGTTTCGTCTGTGTGATTCTTCTTCTTCCTCATTCAATCAGTTTCTTGCACAAGAAGATTGGAAGGATTCTAGCTTTAATCCTACGCATGGACTATCCATAGAGCTGTGAATACTATTTGACGAGTGAAGTCATCGAAGGATACAAACAAGGTATTATATACTCTCCCTTTACAATCGTTATGATGTCTAGTCCTGTGATCCTTGGAGGGTCTTGCACGGATATTTATTTTGTTTATTCCGCTGCATAATCTGTATCAAAACCCTACAGCGGTATCAGAGCCACATCTCGTAGAGCATAACGTGTTTTATGTTTTATGTTTATGTCAATTTTACACTGCTTTATGCTATTATCACGAAAAACGAAAATTGGCATAATGATGCAATTTGAATATGATTCAATAGGGAATGAGCTAATCTCAATCGTCGTATTAAGATTAGAAAATTCTGGGCACATATGATGTGTCAATTTGGGTTTTGAAAAACTGTGATTTGGGCACAAATTGGGGAAAAATGGTTTTTCCAATTTGGAAACAAATAAACTTGGGCAACAAGGAAGGAGAACGAGTTGTTTTGGAAATAACCCCTAAGGGGTTCGCCCCCCTAGGACCGCCCCCCTTCATTTTCGACCAAGCCAATGGGCCGAGAGTCCAAGCCGGGTCGGATGACCGGCCTAGGGCGGCTCCATGGGGTTTCGGCCAAGTATGTTGGTGGGCCACTTGGACCGTTTTGACCCTAGTTACCCAAATAATCAATTTAAATTGACCAAGCGCGTTAAAAATGGATTTTAACTGTATTATGTGCTTTTTCATGGTGATTGGATATGGCCTTAGATGTGGATGGTGTGAATGTTTATTTGTTGTGGTCTGGTTTTATTGTAATTATTAATTAATTAGGTTTAACGGCCTTCTAGCCGGTCTTCTCCTCAACTTGTGAGGTTTCACTATTTAGTATAGATTGTAGATAGTTTTAGATAGAGTAGATGATTGTCAAGACGTGGAGAAGTAGCCTAAAGAACTGAAGGAACCACAAGATGGCGACATTCCACAAAACGAGCATGGACTAAAAGATGGAGGCACATGGAGATGAGCTTGCTGTTTTTAGGGCTTATAGATATTCTCATTGGCTTGGGAATACCTTAGTTTAGGAGGCATGTCCACATCACGTTTATTTATTGTTTGTGGTTGTTTAATTATTTTCTTGTTATTAATTGTTGGTGTATGGATGATGCAGGCAAATTGGTAACAATATAAAAAAAACCCGGGTCTTCTATTTTGGGATTGCCCAACCCAAATAAGTAGATCAGTTGATATGTATCAACAAATCAATTAAAATTAAAAGGAAAATCTCTCAAATTTAAATATTGTGGTTTTTGCCTTCTCGTTACTTAAACACTCTTCATGATCATGACTTATCAAACTCGGGCTTGCCAAAGCAAGGCGAATTGATTCATCATGATATGGCGCGATTGCACAAGCTAGTAATGTGGAATTGTTAAAGTAAGAGGTTTGTCGCAACTAGGCTACTTAAATAGGATTGAAAGCTTAGAGGCAAACAATTGGAATTAACTATGTGATAGATAAATAATGAGTTATTAGCCCAATTGAACCAAGATTTGCATAGGATGCAATTGGAAGTTGTTCCAACATAAATAACTGATTTTGGGTGACCTGCCAAATCAAGCTCAAAAGAAAGTGAAATATGGATCTTGGCCCACTAGAAAATATAATGATATTTTCTTCATTAATATAGATGGTTATTGTGCACAAGGATTTCCTGAGGAGATAAGCCAAGTGTGCACCTCAAACAGGGAATGAAGGCTAAAACATAAAGATGTTGTAAGGTGTGTGTAGGGAGAGGGTAAGCACCTGTAACTGCTTGTGAGCGAGAGACAGTAAGCTATGTATTGGAACGGTATCTGACTTATGTCGCAACGGAGAGCTAACGATCCTATATATAGTGGGGAAGTGACCGTTGAGGGGTTAATGCACCATAAATGGCGGCTTAAAGATAGGTTCCTCAACGGCACATTCGACCGTGTATATAGGAACCGTTACGTATGTGCCCGCAAGTATCGGAGACCGTTATGAGATCAGCCGCATTGATGGGACACGTAAGCCTAGGATCTCTAAGTCAGTTACCAGAGGTCGTGCGCGAGCTTGGTTGTCGCCCACGCGCGACGGGCCTTGCCCTAGCTTCCAAACCACTAAGTTCCGTTGCCGTAGTTTCCGTTGTATTCCTCCGTATTTTTATTCTCACGAGTTACAGTTCCATGAACCCATAGGGGTACGTTGTGCTATATGAATGTCTCCCAAGCATCCGTTAGCAGGGGCTTATGATTCATCCAGGCCTTATGAGGATCGGTGGTACAGTCTTTTTTGCCAGAATAAGGCGTTTTTTCCTTAATCATGTTTGCGGGCGCCATCCCCGGTGAGATTCCGGAAAAGACTGCGCCATCATCGATTCTTGAATCGAAGTGTAATGAGTGGGGTGTTGCCCCGGTGGCGCTCCGTCGAAGAACTATTTGCCACCAAAACTTGGATGTGGGAGCGGTGAATTGGAGCGCTCTCTATTTATTCGGGATCCATTCCCTAAGCTGTTTCCCCCATCTGTTTTCACATTAGCCGCCTCCATTGCTTGAAGTTCATCTGGCATCTTGCCATGGCAGCGACCGGAGTCCTGTTCTGGTCGAGAACGTCGACGATGACGACGACCCTTCCATAGCCAGACCCATAGCTTAGCGTTCTAGCGTAGGAATTTGTTTCCTTGCGATGTCTTTGCTTCTTGAAGGGATATTTTTTCTGTAAACTTTGCTTTCTGCTGTTATCTAGACAGATAAATTGTACGTTGCCTTTCGGCTGTTTTATCTAATAAGATGGACTTGATTTTTTACTTCTGCTTTTATAAACATGCGAGTATTTAAGCCACTCTGTTTTTTTTTGCCTAATAAGATAGGCCATGATTTCGCGTGTGAGCGTTAGCTATTGGTCTGATAAGGTAGACTTTGCAACTCGTATACTGTTCATTTGAATAGGCTTTCGATTCTGCAATCTCAAGAGATAGGCTCTGGTTGCTATCATGTGAGATAGGCTATTGTTGCTATCATATGAGATATGATTTAGATTTTTGTTGCTATCCCAATAGATAGACCCTGCTTGTATTTGGCTTATATCATATGAGATAGGCTTCAGCTATCTAAACAGACAGGCTTTGTTCGCCTTTGGCTGCTACCATATGAGATAGGCTTGTACTATCTTAGCAGATAGATTTTAATCGCGCTTGGCTGCTATCATATGAGATAGGCTTGTGCTATCTTAGTAGATTGGCTTTAATCGCGCTTGGCTGCTATCATATGAGTAGGCTTGTGCTTTCTTAACGGATAGGCTTTAATCGCGCTTGCTATCATATGAGATAGGCTTGTGCTTGGTCATATTGCTTCTATCTTGTGAGATAGGCTTTAAATCAGTCGCGTCAGTTATGGACACACAGCTGATGAAATAAGAACAGTTAAACTTGTAATCGCATTCAACGGTTGATAACAAGAGAGCACCTTTAGAGTACCTTTAGATGCGGTAACACTTCTTCCCATTGGAGTAAAAACTTCCCACTTATCTACCGTCATCATCATGCTCGATAACCCTCTTCAAGGTATAGATGTTTTTAGCTACTCCAGGGGCCTCCTTCCGCGTGGGCTATTTTTCTCTTGGTTCCTCCCGTGTCACCATTACTCCAGCTGGTGACTGATCCTGGATGTCCTCCCATCTGGAAAGAGGAGTTGGCTGGGATGGGTCCGGAAGTGGCCCGTCTTCCAATTCCGTACCGCCTTAGATAAGTGTGCCTCCTCCTGATTGAAAGGATTCACAGAAGCAGGTATTGTGACCACCGTCTCTTTCCAGATGGCCTTCATCACCTGGTGAGATGTCGAAGGTACAGCGTCAAAGCGGTGAATCCATGCTCGCCCAATGATCATGTGGTAAGTCATGTTGGCATCGATAACATGGAATTTGGCAGAAAAGCTAATCTGCCCGATTTGGATCTCCAAGCGAATCCACCCCAATGTCATCCTAGAATCACTACCAAAGCCTGTTAGTGGTGACGGCTTTTTAACTATCATATGCTTGGGGATTCCCGCCATCTCCAGGGTACTAAGAGGGATGACGTTCACCGCGGCTCCTCCGTCGACAAATGCCCTTTCAAATCCACATGATTGATGGCAATTGTCACATATAGTGGCCTATGATGGTTTGCACCAGTCCTCTTGTCTCACTCATCAAACGTCATAATGGGTCCCCGCGGTCGAATGGCCCTAATAACCCTGCTGTTCGAGGTTACTAGATCTTCCCCATAGTCCTCTTCCACTCTGAGGATGGCCTTAGGCATCTCATGCCTGCAGTCAGGCGAGAAGCTCAATTCATCGAAGAACTTAGCAAACTTGGCGGAGTCCTTCATTCGCTCAGCCCGCGAATCCTCCGTGTCAATACCGTAGTCCTCCTCCTCGTGGATCTCCGTGACTGCCGGGACTTCTATATCTATGACCTCCTCCAGGTCTGTAATCGAGATCATAGCAATATCTTTCCCTTTGGATTCCCGCCTCGCGTGAGACGGTAGGGGATTATTACGTACGTCTTTGGCCGGCTCGTCTATGAACAGCTAGCCCTCCTTTATTTTCCTGTCCACCAGCCACCTGAGCTTTTTGAACTCCTGAGTCGAGTGCGATATTTGGCTGTGGCACTCGCACCACCTTGGATCTCTGAAATGCTCTCCCGTAGGTTTGCGCTCGAAGGGTGGGAAGATCCCGTCCTTCCGCCATATTTTGTATAGGTCGATCGCATCCTCAATCGAGCAGGGCAGTGGTGGTGCCTCCTGAGGCGCAGGTGCTTTTTGCTTGTTGGACGGTGACACCGCATGGACGTTGGTGTCTCGCGACCGCTTGTAAATGAACGTGCCGACCTTAAAGCTGGAATTCGTCGGCGCACGCTCACTAACGTGTCTCTTCCTCATCGTATCTACCAGTGGCTCAACATTCCTGGTGCAATCAATCAATTTCGAAAAATTAGGCATGTTCAAGTTGATCAACATACCTTTATACTCATCGCGCATGCCTTGCAGGCATATTTCAACCAGACGGCCTTCCGAGACATTGTCGATGCATTCCAGGGACCTGGCCCTGAATTTCTTGATGAAGGTGACACCCTCCTCGTCGAACTTCTGGTACATTCGAGAGAGGTGAATGGTGGTGACCCTTTCGTCAACTTGGAAGAACTTTGTGTAGAACTTCTTCACCATTTCTTCCCATGTTTTGACAGATCCCGTTTCGAGGGTTCTGTACCACTTGTATACAACCATTCCCAGAGACTTGGGAAACTCACGCATGAGCAACCGAGTATTAGCCGCGTGTGGGCCCATCATATCAACGAACCTCATCACGTGTTTGTGGGCGTTCCCGCTGACTTCATTAAACTTTTCCGACTTGGGTGCTTTTACCCAACATGATTTGGCATCAGGTAGATGTCCTGCGGAATGGGAGGTGCGTTATCTCCCCTGGGGTTGACAGTGTCCACAAAGCTTTGGCTGGCTATAATATTGTCGATCCTTTGCTCAAGGGCCGCTATGCTAGAAGGTGTTCCCCCGTTGGATGAAGGTGTCGGTCCGAAGCCCGAATGTAGGGCATACTGGGGTTGTAAGGAGGCAGAGGTGGAGGCCCATGGCTTCCTAGGGCTCTGCTTGCGTAGAAAGATGATACATGATATGAGGCGGGGTTCCCTGCCGCCATCAGGGATGAGCTTGATGAGAATGGTGGCGTCTATATCGACGGGCCACCCGAGAGAGGAGTTTGGGAAGCATAGACATGCATTATTGAGGTGGACACTGTCCCTGGCGGGGGCAGTGGAGTTGACAGTAGTGGGGCAGAAGTCCTCGGGACAACATTCTGGGCCACCTTTCCCAGGATTGCCATGATCTGAGCAATTTGATCAGATTGGGCCTCCATAGCCCAAGCATGGGTTTGTATTGTAGCCTGGAGTGATTCCAAAGAGGGCCCTCCTTCATTGTCAACTTGAGCTCGAGCGTTGGGAGTGGTGTTGAGAAGTCCGTCTTCTCCCGAGGTCTGCTCATGGGAAGGAGATTGATCCCCACCACGAACGTCTCGGTCAGAAGGCATCATGAAAAGATTCGAAGTATTTTAGGTTTTGAAGGCGGATGTTTCACGTTGGGTTCACCAAATTGTGCACAAGGATTTCCTGAGGAGAGAACCCAAGTGTGCACCTCAAACAGGGAATGAAGGCTAAAATATAGAGAGGTTGTAAGGTGTGTGTAGGGAGAGGGTAAGCACCGGTAACTGCTTTTGAGAGAGAGACAGTAAGCTATGTATTGGACCGGTATCTGACTTATGTCGCAACGGAGAGCTAACGATCCTATATATAGTGGGGAAGTGACCGTTGAGGGGCTAATGCACCATAAATGGCGGCTTAAAGATAGGTTCCTCAACGGCACGTTCGACCGTGTATATAGGAACCATTACGTATGTGCCCGCAAGTATCGGAGACCGTTATGAGATCAGCCGCATTGATGGGACACGTAAGCCTAGGATATCTCAGTAAGTTACCAGAGGTCGCGCGCGAGCTCGGTTGTCGCCCATGCGCGACGGGCCTTACCCTAGCCTCCAAATCACTAAGTCACTACAAAGGAAAAGGCAAGCGAGTTGCCTCTACCTCCAAAGGGAAAGGAAAGTTAGTTGCAAAACCCAAAGAAGCTTCCCTTAAACCTGCTGGTGGCGTTGCCAAGGGCGTGCCTAAGGGTGATTGTCACTACTGTAGATATCCTGGACACTGAATAGGAACTGCCCAAAGTATCAGGAGGATAAAAGGCTTGGAATAATGATTCCACCACCACCAGGTAATTTTGTTATAGATGTCAATTTAACACACTCTTCATCTTGGGTATTGGATACTAGATGTGGATCTCACATTTGTCTAAATGTGCAGGATCTAAAGAGAGGTAGAAGATTGACTAGAGGGGAGATAGACCCGCGCGTAGGGAATGGAGCAAAGGTTGCTGCACTGGCAGTTGGCGTGCTTGAGCTATCTTTGCCTTCAGGATTAGTTCTAAAATTAGATAATTGCTATTTTGTGCCTGCTATGAGCAGAAGCATTATTTTTATTTCTTGTTTGGACGAGAAATGTTTTACTATTTCAATAAAGGAAAAATGTTGCTCCATTTATTTTGATAGTATGCATTATTGTAGTGCACAATTATTTAATGAATTGTATATCCTTTATCTAAATAATCATGTCTATAACATAAATACCAAGAGGATTAAAACTAATGATTTAAATCCTACTTACTTATGGCATTGTCCTTTAGGCCATATAAATGAGAAACACATCTCTAGACTCCATAAGGATGGATTCCTAGACTCATTTTATTTTGAATCATATGAGACATGTGAATCTTGTTTATTAGGAAAAATGGCAGAGTCCCCTTTCAATAAGAAAGGAGAGGACTAGTGAGCAATTGGCTCTCGTGCATACTGATGAATGTGGTCCATTTTCCACGCCTTCCAGGGGTGGTTATCTTTATTTATTTACATTTACTGATGATTTCAGTAGATATGAATTTGTATACCTTATGTAGGCCAAATCTGAATCCTTTGAAAAGTTCAAAAATTCTAGAATGAAGTGGAGAAGTTACTCGGCAAAAGTATTAAGGCTCTACGATTGGTTCGTGGAGGAGAATACTTGAGCCAAGAGTTTGATGACTATCTTGGAAAGTATGGGATCTTTGTATGGTTTTGTCACGGATTATGCAGCAGAATAAAATATAATAAAGATCCGCACAAGGCCCTCCAGGGATCACATGACTAGACATCATAACGATAGTAAATGATTTAGTATCAAATACCTTGGTTGTCTCCTTGGATGACTTCAAACGTGAAATAGTGTTCACGCCTCTACGGATAGTCCACTCCTTGGATTGTCTCAGGATCCTCCACACCTTTTTGCTAGCCAGAGATGAAGGAGGAAGAAGAAGAATCACGCAAATAGGAGCACAAGGGGTTGGAACGCCTCCTTGAGGCCGATGGGGGTAGAGGGGCGGACGGGGGGTGTTCGACCCTCTAGTCTGGTCTTTCTCCTTGCTCTGTTCTCTCCTTGTGTTATAAAAATTAAGACACACTTCAGAAAATAAGCTAGAAGTGTTCATATATATAGTCTAACAACTCCTTGTTCACTACATCTTAGCCCCTCTACTAATCATGTCCTTACATGGATTAGTCCACATGGAAAATTAGTCTTACTAAGTTTGCATGTGGTTGCTCATTGATCCTTCTATTTAATTAATCATATTAATTAATTCCCGGGTCAGATACCCCATAGGTTTCTACTTAGTTGGTAGTAACGACTACTAACATGGACCGGTGTCTAACAACACAACCATGCCACCCAACTAAAAGGAATAGTCAATAATCCGGCAAAGCTTGTGAATATATTGTCTCATCCCTTTGTCTCTACATCGGATTTAGACACGAGACATACAAGTCACACTCGTATATCCGATCCATAGTTTCTCGATCCTGGGAATAGTCTTATCCATGTAGATAACATCAATATCCCATATTAATTTATCTGAGTTTGGCAGCCATTCTTATAAGCACTACCCCTTGAGTGGCCATGAATATTTTCTCCCGTTATGTGAGAGGGACAAATTCTATCTACATCACTACCATCTTTAAGATTTCTTCCTATTATGTCCGATATGCGCCTTTATTACTACCCAGTTACGGTGTAGCGTTTGACGATATCAAAGCACAATATTCCACAATAAGAGGATCTAGTCACTTCAAGTCTAAGGATGACAATACCTTTTTCACTATGAGAAGCACTTGTGACTTTACATAACTTGTATGTAGCCTTATCGTTGGGGGTCAATCCAGTATGACATTCCTCCTAATGCATACCCAGGTGCTAAACTTGATATCTTCATATCAATATACCCACATACTAGTCTATATATGATCGTCCTATTAATCAGTATAACTTACGAGGATATTTAAGATAAACAAAATATTTGAAATCTAAGGACTTCATTATATTAAATATCTCCATAAATAATACAATAAATATTCTAGCCAAAACTAATGTTCCTACTAAATAAGATTTCCTCTAGGGTATCTATTCCAACAGTCTCCCACTTGCACTAGAGACACATCTCGTATGTCGATTGATCTAGTGTGTCCTTCGTGCTTGCGTTGAACAGACGACATTGTGAGGGGACCTGACATATTCTAATATGTAGGAATCTTGCATATCTTCACATCTCCTCTATCGATGATATCTCGAATAAAATGGAACTTCCTGAGCACATGTTTGAATTTCCAGTGTGACCTTGTTACCTTTGATTGTGCGATCGCTCCAGTGTTGTCACAATACAACTCTATTGGATCCACAATGTTAGGAACCACACCAAGCTCAGTAATGAACTTCCTAATCCAAACAACTTCCTGTGCTTCGTCACTCGCAGCAATGTACTCAGCCTCAGTTTTAGAATCAACAACTGTCTCTTGCTTGGAACTCTTCCAGCTCACAGCTCCACCAATCAGGCAATACACAAATCCGGACTGCGATAGGAAATCATCTTTTTCGGTTTGGAAGCTTTCATCCGCGTAACCTCTTACACACAACTCTTCCTCCCCTCCATAGATCAAGAATGCGTCCTTAGTTCTTCTCAAGTACTTGAGGATATTTTTGACCGCTATCCAGTGACTCTCACCTGGATTAGAATGATATATGCTTGTCATACTCAACAAGTATGACACATCTGGTCTAGTACACAACATGGCGTACATAATGGACCCTATGGCCGAAGCATAGGGAAATCGACTCATGCAGTCCTTCTCAATCTCATTGGAAGGACAATCATTCTTCGAAAGAGTGATTCCATGCGACATGGGAAAGATTCCCTTCTTTGAATCTTGCATGTTAAACGAATTCATTATCTTATCTATATATGTTCTTTGACTTAGGCCTAGCAGCTTCATCGATCTATCTCTATAGATCTTGATACCAATTATATAAGATGCATCCCTAAGTCCTTCAATGAGAAACTTTTTCTTAGCCAATATTTCACATATTGCAACATAGGAATGTCGTTTCCAATGAGTAGTATGTCATCCACATACAAGACCACATATAAAACATAGCTCCCACTAAACTTCTTGTAGACCACAAGATTCATCTTCGTTCTTAATGAAGTCAAACTCTTTGACAACTTCATCAAAATGTCGATTCCAACTCCTAGAAGCTTGATTCAGTCCATAAATGGACCGTTCCAACTTGTAGACTTTATTTGCATGCTACGGATCTACAAAACCCTCAGGTTGTTTCATGTACACATCCTCGGAGAGGTTTCCATGAAGAATGATGTTTTGACATCCATCTTGCAACGACCCCCTTATCCGTCTCGGACAAGACAGGAAGGACGATGCTAAAAGTAATGGCGGAAAATAAAAAGCACAACATCCCAACATATATATTACATACTATTAAACATTACAAAATGTCCTCGAGTCTGTCATACGTTTCTATTAAACATTATGCTAACATTATTCAAACTATTTTACAACTTGTGACTGATCCTCCTTAGTGAGTCTCGCACCCGGTCATGCCATAATCATCTTCTTCTAAACCTGCGGGGGAAGGAAACAAAGACTGCAGTTTTCTAAACTCAGCATAAAGTACTGAGTAAGCAACACCCAAGCTCGTAAAACGGAAGACGAGGCATGTTTATTTTTCATATAATAACAAAGAGGAATGGATTATAAAACAGTAAACTTGAAGCGTAAAGTAGGACTCAAATGTAATCTTCTTTTCCTTTTAATCTTTTTTCTCAACTTGTAAACGGGGAATACGATTCCCAATCTCTTCTTCTTTACTTTTATAACTGTCCAAATCTCAGATAAATCTGTATTATTAACTTTGTTGACACGGGGATAATCTACTAACTCTACACATCCAAGACCTTAAGTGCCGGCACCCTTCAAAGACTCCTCGCGGCCAGAGAGGTGAGTACATGGAGCGACCCGGAAGGTTGCGACGCGGGCTAAATAAACGGGTCGAGTGACAGAAGCCAACACGACCAATCTAATCAAACGCAAATATAACGATCCCCGGACAACTCTTTCCACATTACGTCTATTACGAATTATTATTATTATTCCTGTGACAGAATCAAAGCATAGCAACACAATTTAAAATATAAGAACTTCAATTAAAAACATGTAATTAAATAATAAAGACAATTTGAGACTTGTATTAAAATCAATTTAAGACACGAAAGGAGCTAGGCACGCTAGACATGGCATGTATACTTACCTTGATCATCAACAATTAGATCGTAAAGCCTCCCAGAATGTCATGTGGCCCTCGTCAACAAACTTGTCACCTACACATTACGTTTCTTTATTTGATCACAAGTTTATCAACTTAAATATGCAAATCGGAAATTATTACAAGCCTAACAAGTTTTATTTCAAATCCCTTTAATTCTTACTATATATATAGAGAGAGATATATCATAAATTTTAATATTATATATAAACCCATATTTTAAGTCCACAAACTTTTGATAATTATTATATACTAATTTTATTAACATATCTATTTCTAAATAACCAAGAAATTATTTAATAAATAATATTATTAATTTAACCATTTATTTATCAAACTTATCAAATAAATTATGGAAACTGTTTATCATATTTTTAGGGGACAAATACAGGTTGGAAGATTACCCTTTTATTAATAAAAATAAATGTTCGGTATTAATTGAGAAAGCCATTAATTTAAATTAATAAAATATTTCTTATTTACTAACTAATTTGAAGCAAACCAAAAATTATTAATTACAAGTTATGCTTCTAATTCGTTTATTTTGAAGAAAATACTTTATATTTAACTAGCCCCTATTTTAACTATATTATTAACTTATTTATCTTACTTTTTATTTTGATATTATTATTACTATTATTATTTCTATTATAACTACTACTATTATTATTATTGCTATTAGTATTGTCACTATTGTTGTTATAACTATTACTATTACTATTATTATTATTATTACTACTACTACTACTATGGATGTTATTGTTATTACTATTTATTAAATTTACTACTACTACTACTACTACTACTACTATTATTATTATTATTAGTATTACTTCTATTCTTATAATTGCTATTATTATTAATATTACTATTACTACTACTACTACTGCTACTACTACTACTACTACTACTAATGCTGTTACTATTGCTATTATTATTATTATTATTATTATTATTATTATTATTATTATTATTATTATTATTATTATTATTATTATTATTATTATTATTATTATTATTATTATTATTATCATTATTATAACTATTAATATAACTATTCATTATTATTACTGTTACTACTACTACTACTAGTATTATTATTATTATTATTATTATTATTATTATTATTATTATTATTATTATTATTATTATTATTATTAAAATAATAGCTAGAAAGTGTAGGGATTGATGTAAACAAATAAAATCTTAATTTTAATTTATTTTTATGTGTTCAGATTGTTAAATAACAAACAAGCCCCCATATTTTACTGAAATAGCAGAATTACCCCCTCCTATAATTAAAATAGTTTCTGAAAAATACAACTACCTCCCCCCCTAAGCATGAATTTTCAATTCAATCAATCTAAACATGAATATAATCATTGAGATACGTTTTTGACAATCTAAATCAATTCGGGGTGAAGAGTAGAGCGTACCGGTACCAAAAAACACGCGAAACGGATAAGAATCGGTCCGGGTTGAGTTGCCGAAAAGCGGCGTCGGAGGTGGATTCGACCGGAGCTTCTCCGGTGGCTCGTGGGCGCGGCTGAGGCTTACTCAAGCTTGGTCGGACCCAAAAGAGACTACTGGAAGGGTCGGAGGGTCGTGGGTGGCTCTGATTTGAGTTGCCCGAACTCTCGCCAGCGACTATGGAGGTTCGGCGGCGACGGTTGTTGCAGCGACTACTGCTGCTTCTTTGCTTCTGATTTCTTCTCTCTATTTCTTCGTCTGAGTTCAGAGAGTTGTGAGGATAAAGAGAGAGATATAAGGAGAGAAGAGATGGTTGGTTTAATGGCGCGTCGGGGCTCTCGCTGCAGTTGCAGCGGCTGCGGTGGTGGCTCCTAGCCGCTGTTGTTGTTGCTGTATCGAGTCTCTGTTCGAGACAGAGAGCTATAGAGAGGGGGAAACAGGGGAACTGAGAAGAAGAAGGTGTGGGTGGTGTGGTGGTTCTCTCGGTGGTTGTGTTGGTGGTCTTTCTCCGATGGTGGCAGCGGCAGTGTGGTGGTGGCTGTTTGTTCTGATGACTGCTGCTGTTGCTGTGGTTCCTGGTGAACAGAGAGAGAGATGGAGGGAGAAGTGGGTGAGAGAGAGAGAGAGAAAGAGAGAGAGAGAGAGAGAGAGAGAGTGATGGAGGTGGTTATGGTGGGTTGGTGGTGGCCGGAGTTGGGGAGGATGAAGGTGAAGGTGATGATGAAGATGATGGTGAAAAATAAGGAGAAAATGAACTGAAGTTGTTGGGTTTTATATCGTTTCGTTGAGCTTATTGTCTCCAAAAGTTAGCGGTGATGGGGACTTGGCGGTGGTGATGTCCCGTACGCAAGGAAGAAGAAGAAGATGAGAAGGAAACAAGTTCGGTTGGAAAAATCTCAAATAAAATAGGATTTTTTAGAAATTATTGGGTGTAGCTTACTTACTAGTTGCTAGAGTGATTGGGTGTGGCACACACACCCAAGTTCGCGGTGGTCAAACACGCGGTAATAACTAAAATAAAGAAAATACTCGCGTATTAATTTACAAATATTAGTCTAATGTTTCTCTAAAATCTCACACAAATGAATACTCCATAAATTACCAAACAATAAATTACCAAAATATTATTTTATTTTATTTTATTTTATTTTATTTTATTTTATTTTTACAACTAGATTCTTATTTAGCTTTCTAAATTACCGTTTTGCCCTCAAATATTATACGAGGTATTACACATCTTCCAAATCTCATAGTCATAATAAGCTGCGATAGGAAGTAGGATTCAAATGGATTTGGTCATCCCGACTGGTGAAAAGGTTTCATCATAGTCTATACCATGAATCTGTCTTAATCCTTTTGCCACCAATCGGCCCTTATAGGTAATCACATTACCATCCATGTCAGTCTTCTTCTTGAAGACCCACTTGCACCTTATGGGTCGCGCCCCCTTCGGGTGGTTCCACCAAAGTCCATACTTTGTTGGTGTACATAAATTCCATCTCGGATCTCATGGGTTTGAGCCACTTCTGAGAGTCCGGCCCTTTCACGGCCTCTCCATAGGTAGTAGGCTCATCATCTATGAGCACGTGTCACAAGGCTCAGTCACGAGAAGTCCATACCTCTCTGGCTCCTGGGGCACTCTACTCGACCTACAAAGCTCTTGTGTCACTTGAACAGGCTGCTCCAAAATGTCTTGTGGTTCATATTCATGTTCGGTAGTAGGATCAGTAGTTTGTGGATCTTGAACTTCTTCAAGTTCTACAGTCCTCTCACTTGCTTCTTTAAAGTCAAACTCTCTTCCTAGAAACACGCCAGACCGGGCAACAAACACTTGATTTTTGGTTGGATTGTAGAAGTAATATCCCTTAGTTTCCTTAGGGTATCCCACAAACTTACACTTACCCGACTTGCGCCCGATATTTTCTGTTTGTAAACCTTTTACATAGATATCGCAGCCCCAAATCCTCATGAAGGACACTGTGGGACGCCTCCCACTCCACATATCATATGGAGTCTTCCTGACCGATTTAGATGGAACGCGGTTAATGCTGAAAGCTTCACAATAGAGCGCGACCCCAAATTGATAATGGAAGATCAGTTTGACACATTATAGATCGAACCATGTCTAACAGTGTTTGATTCCTCATCTCAAACACGCCGTTCCATAGCGGGGTTCCGGGTGGAGTGCATTCGGACAGGATCCGGCACTCTCTAAGATAGTCGTCAAACTGTTGGCTCAAGTATTCTCCTCTACAATCCGATTGTAGAGCCTTGACACTTTTGCAAAGTTGCTTCTCTAATTCTTTCTTGAATTCTTTGAACTTTTCAAAAGGATACGGATTCGGCCTTCATAAGGTATATAAATCCATTTCCACTGAAATCATCAATAAATGTAATAAAATAGACGTAACCACCTCTGGCATGCGTGGAAAATGGCCCACATACATCAGTATGCACAAGCGCCAATTGTTCACTAGTCCTCTCATCTTTCTTATTGAAAGGAGACTTTGTCATCTTCCCTATAAACAAGCCTGACATGTCTCATATGATTCTAAATCAAATGAGTCTAGAAATCCATCTTTATGGAGTCTAGATACACGTTTCTCGTTTATATGGCCTAGACGACAGTGCCATAGATAAGAAGGATTTAAATCATTCATTTTTAATCCTCATGTTATTTATGTTATAGACAGGATTACTTAGATCAAGAATATATAATCCATTAAATAATTGCGCACTATAATAGTGAATACTATCAAAATAAATGGAGCAACAATTGTCCTTTACTGAAATAGCAAAACCTTCCTTGTCCAAACAAGAAATAGAAATAATGTTTCTGCTCATAGCAGGCACAAAATAGCAATTATTTAATTCTAAAACTAATCTTGAAGGCAAAGACATCTCGTACAGGCCCACAACCAATGTAGCAACCTTTGCTCCATTCCCAACGCGCAGATCTATCTCCGCCTTAGCCAATCTTCTACTTCTCTTCAGTTCCTTCACATTTCGACAAATGTGAGATCGACATCCAGTATCCAATACCCAAGATGAAGAGATAGTTAATTTGATATCTATAACAAAAATACCTGGTGGTGGTGGAATCACTATTCCAAACCTCTTATATTCCAGATACTTTGGACAGTTCCTCTTCTAGTGTCCAGGCTGACTGGAGTAGTAACAATCACCCTTAGTCACGCCCTGGAGTAGTAACGCCACCAGCAGGTTTAAGGGCAGCGTCCTTAGGTTTGGAAGCTGACTTGCCTTTTCCTTGGGAGGTAGAAGCAAACCTTTTTTTTCTCTTTCCTTTGCTAACCATCATTATGCCTTGCCATTTCCGTTGTTGATTCTTTGTGATAACTCTCTTTTAGGAGTTATTATTATGCTTCCATATTACTTGTATTAGGCTTATTTCACATTATTTATATGTTATAATTGCACAAATATGTGAATTTGACGATTTATAAGCCTAAGAGTCAAAAGTTGTGTTTTTCGCTTATTTGAGCATGATTTCTATCATATTTGCGATGATAATTGCGCGGGTAGTAGTTTTTCCTGTTTCTCAGGTAAAATAGGTGAAATGGAGCTTATGAGAGGCTTGGATATGCTTGGGATGGAGCTAGATGAAGAGGAGAAAAGGAGACGCAAAAATGAAGCAAAGTTGGAAAAGCCGCACAAGACCAGCCTGCACTCTTTTCAATGCTCAGTAAGATCTAAACATATTTTTGGAACAAGGCCTGCGGCCATGGAAAGTAGACATCTGTATATTTCTAACGATATATGGTAGGCCCGAAGAAGAGTCCGTATGATGGAGATACAGCCCGCGCAAGATCAGCTTACAATTCTGTCCGAGAATTACAAACTGGAAGGGCTGAAGTGCAATTTCGGCCAAGTTTCATTAAAAAACGGGCCCAGACCTAGGGAAACGCATTCTCAGACCTAAAACACAGTTTTGACGTTGCTTTTGAGGCCTTGGATATTAGGTAACGATTCGAGAAGCTTGGGAGCACTTGGATCATTCATTTGGCTTCTAAGAACTCCGTTTCTTCTCTAGTTTTGGATTTTGATTAAAAAAGGCGAGAAAGGATGCTTAAGCGGCGAAAAACATCCGAAAATGGCGAAAAGGGCAAAATCATGTGCTACCGGTGTATATTGTGAAACGACATGTTTGATTCCAAGATTCGGGGTGATATATCATGTTCGAGCTTATCGGGGGTTGTTTCAAGCTCAAAATTCAAGAAAAAGCAAGTCGCGAGGAGTTAAAAATTTTGCGGGCTGGTAACTAGGTCGCACGACCTACTTAGCCAAAACATATTTTTTTTTCTAGGTCGCACAACCTTGTAATAAGGTCGCACGACCTAGTGTAGGTGGGTTGCAGTTTGGTCCAATGGGGGTGCCTTTGCACTATAGAGAAAATTGGGGGGGGGGGTGCCGAGTGTCAATTCTTGTAAACACAAAAAAGTTTCTTTCTTCTTTCTCTACTGTTGGTCAAACCTTTCTCTTCCCTATCGCATACTTCTTCTCCTTCCCAATCTCCACCCGACCTCCATCTTCATCCCCGACCTCCACCACCACACGAGCTCCGACCACCATCACCGCCACACCTCCGTCCGGCCACCACTGCAACAACGCCGGTGCCCGTTCCTTCCTCAGAACCAGTTTCCCTCACACTCATAGACCCCCTTTTCTCCTCCACCCACTCACCCCCTCCATCTCCGACGCAAACCACCATCGAATCCACCATGGATTCCGGCAATCGGATCACCAATTGAAACCCATAAACTCGAATCAACGACAAGCAGCCCCAATCCCGAAAAACCACTCCTCTTATCAATTACAGCTCCGACCAGCATACTCCTCCTCCTATCTTTGACCTCCAGCACGAACCTTGATCTGAACCATTGCTCCTGCTCTGTTTTTTGCCCGAATCAACAACCTTCAGCATTCAATTACAGGAATTCGAAGCTAGCTTTCAACGTCCGGTTTCCCCCCACTTCAGTTTGCCATCAATTTTGGAAATCAGACCTCAATCCCTCTCTCTCTCCCTAGAATTGGAAACCTAGAAAAGCAGAAAACCACCATCCCCAACCCCTAGCAGTTCACACGAAACAGACACAGGTGTCTTATCAACTTGTTTCAAAGATCTCTAATGGATGGGGTGCTCTTCAGGGGACTTTCTCTGTTTCTCCATATCAGTTCTTGTGAAGAGTGAAAACACCCAATGAATCTAAACTCGAGAAGAAACAAAGGTGGAGTCGAATGAAATTCCTTGCCGGGAAACATTACACCAATCTGATTTTAGTGAAGTGGAAAAGCAATATTAGTTTGTGTGGGCTGTTTATGTTGTTTGATGTGAACGAATGATGACTTTCGGGTGCAAATGAGTAATGAACACACAAAGGGCCAAGCAGGAAATATGTTCTATTGCAAATTTATGGGCCAACCTAGATGAAATTCGTTTGAGTTAGAGAAAGACTAGATGAAACGTTTGACGAAGATACCGACCCCGTTGTGTTTCACACACTCGACCGCCATGGGAGTTAGCATTGATGCGCACAATGCTTGCTTGGGGATTTTTCTTGCTATCTCAGTCAGCATCTCTCGGATTTCGTCCCCGACCTTGTGTCGGGTATGAGTATTTTTTTCTCTCTCTTTACTTATCATTTTAGGCACATCGTACTTGCCCTAGAATTTTATTTGACTACTTGGTTATGGTGCATAATCAACGCTGGGATTAGCTATTAGAATCTTAGGAAATACTTGAGTACTTGCTTAATTTCGGTACACACAGCTTGTCACGTGCACGTAGCTTGAATTATCCCTAAATTTATTGTAGCTACCTTCTTGTGTCGTGGCTTTGACTTCGAGTAGAATCACTGCCCCTCGCATTTGAATGCCGAGTCTTCTTGGTTGATCTCTAAATTCGTTGAGGACAACGAAGCACTCAAGTTTGGGGAGATTTTTAGCTATTTTCTAGCCATGTCCGTGTCTTGCATCACCAGTTACATTTAGATTAGAATGTTGTATGGTGAGTGAGTGTCGTAATTGTATTTGGTGTCGTGTTTTCCTTATATTGTCGTATCGTGCGTTTATTTATATTGCATTGTATATATTATTGTTGCACTTCTATTTATTGAGTCCCCCTACCCCAAATATGTTGGTTAATCGAGTTGGCCAAAAGCATGTAGAGTCTAAGAAAATATGAAAAAAAAGTGAAAAACCATAAAAAATTGAAAATTTTGAGAAAAAGGACAACTTATGACCTAGAAACCGAAGAGAATCCAGTGAAAGAGCTCATGAGAGTAGGAAGCACCGTAGCAGGTAGAATTTAATCCTAGTATCTTGTGCACAAGTCTCACGAAGGGATGTCCCGGGTATCTAGGGAATGGTTAAGGAAGATTACGGGCATACTTTTGACTCCTTTATTGTGCTAGGAGAATTGAGTCTCTATGTAATTGATTATTCCGTATCCGGTGGAAACTTGTGGACTCTTAGAATCTGGGGTGGACCTTCGTGTTGAGTCACTTTCAAGTGGTACGAATCTTCGGCCTAAGCGAAGTTGGGGAGCGTGCACCACCATCCCTTAAGGTGGTTCTAAGAGAAAATCCTAAAAAGCCGACACTCTTAAGCTTTATTGCACGGTTGTAAAAACAGAGGAGAATAATGAAAAAATAAAAAAAAAATGAAAAAAAAAAAACATATTTTGAGCTTCAAAGGTGAAACAACCTAATGTGCTTCCGTGTGCATGGAAAATTTTGATTCAATCCAACGTAGAGCTTAAGAGGGAAACTAAATTCAAGCCGTATATCACAGGAGTTGTGTCTCCCAGCAATGGTACAATTTGCATTAAAGCAATTACGGCTAAGAGGGTCTGAAAACCTCAAATGACTTGACGAAGGAAGATCATTTAGAGCTTGAGATGGCTAGACGCTTTGAGCCAAAGGACGTGCCGTGTCTTGAAATGATTTGGTGGATGTTTGGGGACGCCTTAGCGAGTTTGTGCATAGAGTCATCATATCATATTTGTGGCTACGTATTGTGAAATTTCAAAGTGAGCTTGTGAGGATTTGATGATTTCGGTTTATGATAGAGACGTTGCCCAATCTCAGAAAAAGAGAAAAAAATAATAATTGTTATTTATTTCATTGCATTGTGTATAATGGAGTTGCATTGTATATATCATGTAGTTGCATAGTCGAGAGTCGTGTTGAGTCGTTTGCGTCTTGAGTCGGCTAGTAAACAGTGATTTGCTCAGGACGAGCAAAAGGTAAGTGTGGGGGTATTTGATAGATCCCTTTTAGGATTTATTAATATGATTCAATATTACTTTTATTAGACTTATTTCACATGATTTATATGTTATATTTGCACAAATATGTGAATTTGACGATATATAAGCCTAAAAGTCAAAAGTTGTGTTTCTAGCTTATTTGAGCATGATTTCTATCATATGTGCGATGATAATTGCACGGGTAGTATTTGTTCTGTTTCTCAGGTAAAATAGGTTCAATGGAGATTATGAGATTCTTGGATATGCTTGGTATGGAGCTAGATGAAGAGGAGAAAAGGAGACGCAAAAATGAAGCAAAGTTGGAAAAGCCTCAGAAGACCAGCCTGCACTCTTTTCAAATCTCTGTAAAATATAAAAATAATTTTGGAGAAAGGCCTGTGGCATTGGAAAGTAGACATCCATATATTTCTAACGATATATGGTGTGCCAAAATACGAGTCCGTATGAGGGAGATACAACCCGCGCAAGATCAGCTTACAATTCTGTCCGAGAATTGCAAACTGGAGGGGCTGAAGTGCGATTTCGGCCAAGTTTCATTAAAAAACGCGCCCAGACCTGGGGAAATGCATTCTCAGACCTAAAACACAGTTTTGACGTTGCTTTGAGGCCTTGGAGCTTAGGGAACGATTGGAGAAGCTTGGGAGCACTTGGATCATTCGTTTGGCTTCTAAAAACTCCGTTTCTTCTCTAGTTTTGGATTTTGATCATGAAAACTTGTTGTTTGATCATGTCTAAGCGTAGCTAAACTATTATTTCGGGATATCTCGTAGGGAACTAGGGTTTGATCACCTTGTTGGATGATTTATGGATTTGCTTGCATTCTTTAAAGCTTAACTGATGATTATTTCTCTAGTTATGTGTATTTTATGCGTTTGATTCATCTTTTCTATTGGTAGACATATTAATAGGATTGAGCTAGGTTATAAACTTTAGAGACATCAACATTTGTTTCCCGGAAAATTGAAATACACACTAGCCGAATCTAGGGTTGATTAATACTCGCGCCCAAATCACAGAGACAATGGCATGAGATTAATACTCGCGCCCAAATCACAGAGACCATGTGTATGATATCCACCCCCAAGAGTGCAGCCTAAAATGACACTGACTGGATCTCTCATCTTGGGAATGTCTCTTTGTATGACAGTGCTACACGTCTCTGTTAGCTTTACCGTGGCATAGGGTTCTATGCTCTTCTTACCCCATAGGATTTCCTTCAAGAACTTCTTATACCTGGGCATCTGAGCAAGTGCTTCTACAAGAGGAATGTTGATATGCAATTGTTTAAATATATCCATAAATCTCCCAAAGTGTTCCTCATCATTCCTCTTTATTGTCGCCGGATATGGAATTCGTGGCTCATAAGTAGCCGGATCCGGAGTGCTCTTGGACTCTTCTTTCTTCTCAACCGTGTCCTTTGATTGGGGACTCACGGCCTTGGGCAACTCTTCACCCAATTCCTTCTCTGTAGCTTTTGTAGCTTCAGCTCTCGCATGGCTAGGATATGGAGGATCCTGAGTAGTCACACCACTGCGAGTAGTAATAGCTTTGAGCTGCTCAGTAGGAAGAATGGTATTGGAAGGAAGCATACCTGGCGGAAATTTAGCATTCTGATTGGCAATCTGCCCAATCTGAGTCTCGTGGCTCTTTATTGTTGCTTGTATTGAGACAATCGTGCTCTCCATCCTGTCTTGATTAGCTAGTAACTTTCTCAATAAGGCATTTGTCTCTTGCTCTTCTGCTTGCTGAGCCTGTTGCTGTTGAAATTTCCCTTAAGCTTTATACTGAGAATTCGGCTGCTGTCTGGGCGCATATAACCCACTGTTTGGGTTGGCATAGCTAAAGTTGGGGTGATTGTAGTTGTTGGGATGATAATTGTTAGTCCACTGCTGCTGTCGTGGTGGACCCATGTAATTCACATCTTCAATGGAGCCATATCCCTGATTCTCATCCGCGAGTAACTCACCCATAGGCTTCACTTGTGATGGAGGTTGCATGTTGTGAAATGCTGAGGTCATGGATTCCAGCTTTTTCTCCATAGACTCAATCTTGTTGACTAAGGCTGCATCCCTCGGTTTGGAGTACCTACGAGTTTCGGTTCGTGTATACTCTCTCTTTGACACGTTGTTCAGCAGATCTTGAGCTCGCTGTGCCCCAAGCCGCATAAAATTACCTCCAGCTAGCATATCTAACTGGTCAGCTGTCTCCTTGTCTAATGCAGTGTAGAAATAATGGAAGAGCTTGTGCCATGGCTCCCCATGATTCGAACATCTACGGAGAATTTGGCTGAACTTCCTCCAAGCATATCCCAATGAGTTGTCTTCTTCCTGAGTGAATTTTGCAATCTCAGCCATCTGCTGAGCGACTCTGGATGGTGGCAAATACTTCCTCAGAAACTCATGACAACAATCCGCCCATGTCACTATGCTCCCAGCTGGCAGCTCCATAAGCCACTTCTTGGCTTTTCCAGATAAGGAGAAGGGAAATAGTAATAGCTTAACTGTTTCATCTGGAACTCGTTGGTCGTGCAGGGTTGATGTGATTTTCTTAAATACCAGCAGATGGTGATTAAATTCATCTCCTGGAGCTCCGTTGAATGCGCACTCATCACGAACCATATGGATCATATGTTGGCGCAACTCGAAGTGTTTGGCATTGATCTGCGGCCTGACAATGGTAGGCTGATAACACGCTGGAGTAGTCCTGAAATAATCCACCATAGGGCGTTCTTCAATCTCGGCATTGTTAACCGGTGCCTCGGCGTTCTGCCTGTTGTTTCCCCCATTATTCCCATTATTTTTCCCACCGATGTTCGCCACTTGTGCCCCCACACCAGGACGTGGTTGTGGATTTGGGGGAGCCAAGCGATCCATCATTGCCTGCATCTCAGCCATTTGAGCCCTCAGCTGCTCAGTTTCTCGTGCTTTATTGGCTGCATCCTCTACAGCTGCAGCACTAGCTGCCTCTGCATCCTGCATACCTTTGCGGATCCTCTCAAACTCAGCTCTAGTTTGGTCATCCATAGCAACTGAGCTTGTCTTCCTCTTGTCTCTACGTTGTGCGCGTAACAAAGTTTCGGGGTCCTCAAGTATTGGGTGCAAAGGCTCGTCTCGAGAACGGGACATGCACCGTGAAATTCAACCTGAAAACACAGATTACACACAAAAAGTAGGTGAGTAACAGATATAAACAATAAAATAAAATCCCTAAGGCTAGGAATTATAACTAATTTAGCCGAAGTCCCCGGCAACGGCGCCAAAAACTTGACACGTTCCAACCGCAAGTGTACGGCTGTCGGTGCAGTAATAATCGGAAAAGTCCGTATTGTCGAATCCCAAGAGACTTCTTTGTAAATTAGCTATTAGTTCTTAACCTTGTGTGGGCAAGGCGCAATGATTTGGTTTTCTAATTCTACTTAAAATAAAAGACAACTGTCTCAATTAATCGGTTGAATAATCTCACGATTAACAAAGAATGATTACGAAAGTTACTTAATAAGTGGACAAGTCAGGATATCTCTACGGATTCACTAGGGAATTCACACCACTTATGATTTACGTTCATGCGACACAGATATTTTCTACTTAGCCAAACGAGCAATTTCACTTTGAAGATTCCTCAACCAAAGTCTATATTTGAACTCTTGTACCTGATTCCTCTAGCCTACTTAAGTTTAAATATGCATTATGATCTTGATATCAACTCTTAGTTCTAGTTAACTAGCAAGATTCCTCAACCCTAGATTCGACTAGTGCAAGATTCAAGTTCAAGCAATAACTATTGATTCCTCTAACAATTATCACCTAGATCAATCTTATTGTGATGTCAAACAATATGAAAGATAGAATTACGCGTATGAATCAAGCATAACTAAGCATAAACATCCAATTAAGTCAATAAACATGAAGCATAATCCATAAATCACCAAAATATGGTGTTCAAAACCCTAGTTCCCTATGAGATATCCCAAATAGAGAGTTTAGCTACTAAAACACATGATCAAAGTACAAAGTTTCAATGATCATAAACAAAAACTAAAGAGGGGAAGAAGATAGAGAATCAAATGATGGTCTCCAAGCTCCCAAGAATGCTCCTGCTCTCCAATGGCGTAGAATAGATGAATAATCCATGCCCTAGGTCGTTCTCTCCTATTAAACCCGTTCCTTCTTTTTAATTTTTCAAAATAACACTTTTACCCCTCTTCTAATCACGTCAGATCCAATATGTGATCTTGTGATCACATTTTGTGATCCTAGGATCACCTTCTGTGGTTGTAGAGTCACGTTACTCTTCTATGAGGTCTTGCACTTTGATCTTGTGATCATAGGATCACCTTTTTAGGATCACAATGATCTTCCATGTGAGTTTGCTTCTTTTCACTCTTCTTCTATTCTCTCATGTATTCCTTGAGTTTCTTTCTTTCCGAAGTTCGCTTCCGCTCCAAAATCCGCACTCCACGCTTCTGGTTCCTGAAATCCACAACACGAACAAATACCGGAAGAACAAATGCGACAAATAAAGCATAAAACATGCATAAAACGCCCGGATTACACCATGAAGTCCAAATACTCAAGTATGCTCAAAACTATCAAAACTCGGCCTAAAACACACATAAATGCATCGGAAAGTACGCAAAATGACAAGTTATCACAATAGAATATAACTCCAATTATGGAGTTATCATATGACCCCATAGGTTTCTACTTAGTTGGTAGTTACGATTACTAACATGGAGTAGTGCCTAGCAACACATCCATGCCACCCAACTAACATGAATAGTCAGTAAGCCGAAAAACCTTGTGAATATATTGTCTCATCCCTTTGTCTCTATATCCGGATTCAGACACTAGACATGTAAGTCACACTCGTATATCCAATCCATAGTTTTTCGGTCCTGGGAATAGTCTTATCCATGCAGATAACATCTATATCCCATATTGATTTATCTGAGTCTGGCCAGACATTCTTATAAGCACTACCCCTTGAGTGGCTATGGATATTTTCTCCCGTTATGTGGGAGGGACAAATTCGATCTACATCACTACCATCTCTAAACTTTCTTCATATTTTGTCCGATATGCGCCTTTATTACTACCCATTTACGGTGTAGTGTTTGACGATATCAAAACACAGTATTCCACAACTAGAGGATCTAGTGACTTCAAGTCTAAGGATGAAAATACCGTTGTCACTACGAGAAGCACTTGTGACTTTATATAACTTGAATGTAGCCTTCTCATACAGTATGCCAGTACTGCTAATGCATACCCATGTGCTAGACTTGATATCTCCAAATGAATCTACTCCCATACCAGTATATAGATGATCGTCCCATTAATCAGTATAATTGACTAGGGATATTTAAGATAAACAACATATTTGCAATCTAATGACTTTATTATATTAAATATATTCATAAATAATACAATTAGTATTCTAGCCAAAAGTAATGTTCATACTAAATAAGATTTCCTCTAGGGCATCTATTCCAACAATCATGCCAAACTCACTCCACCCGGAACGCCACAATTGAATTGCGTGTCCGAGAGGAGGAATCAAACTCTGTTGGACATGGTTCGATCTATGATGTGTCAAACAGATCTTCCATTATTTTTTTGGGGGCACGCTCTATTATGTGCAGCTTTTACCCTTAACCGTGTTCCATCTAAATCGGTCATGAAAACACCACATGAGATGTGGATTGGGAGGCGTCCCACACTGTCGTTCATGAGGATTTGGGGCTGTGATGTGTATGTAAAATGTTTACAAACAGAGACACTCGGATCAAAGTCAAGTGTAATTTTTGGGATACCCTAAGGAAACGAAAGGGTATTATTTCTACAATCCTAACGAGAAAAAAGTGTTTTAAGCTCGGACCGGCGTGTTCCTAGTAAGAGAATTTGTCTCTAAAGGAGCAAGTGGGAGGATAGTAGAACTTGAAGAAATTCAAGAACCACAACCACTGATCCTACTATGGAACATGAACATGAACTGCAAGATGTTGTGGAAGAACCTGTTCAGGTAACACAAGAACTTCGTAGTCGATTAAAGTGCGCCAGGAGCCCGAGAGGTATGGACTTATCGTGAATTAGCCTGGTGACACGTTGCTAACAGATGACGAGCCTACTACATATGGAGAGGCCAGGAATGGGCCGGACTCTCAAAAGTGGCATGAAGCCGCGAGATCTGAGATGGAATCCATGTATACCAACAAATTATGGACTTTAGTGGAACCACCCCAAGGGGCTCGGCCCATAGGGTGCAAGTGGGTCTTCAAGAAGAAGACCGACATGGATGGAAATGTGATTGCCTATAAGGGCCGACTGGTGGCAAAAGGATTCAGACAGATTCATGGTATTGACTATGATGAAACCTTTTCCCCAGTCGCAATGACTAAATCCATTCGAATCTTCCTTGCTATTGCAGGTTACCCGATTATGAGATTTGGTAGATGGATGTCAAAACAGTTTTTCTTTATGAAAACCTCCTTGAGAATGTGTACATGACACAGCCAGAGAGTTTCGACAATCCAGAGCATGCCCATAAAGTGTGTAAGTTGCAGCGATCCATTTATGGGTTAAAGCAAGCTTACAGGAGTTGGAATCTATGTTTTGATGACGCGTTCAAGGAGTTTGGCTTCATCTAGAACGTTGATGAACCTTGTTTCTACAAGAAGGGTTGGTGGGAGCTCTATTGTGTTTCTGGTCTTGATTGTAGATGACATACTACTCATTGCAAATGACATTCCTACATTTCAATATGTTAAAGATTGGCTACGAAAGTGCTTCTCAAAGAAGGATTTACGGGAAGAAGCTTATATACTTGGTATCAAGATCTATAGGAATAGATCTTGGAATCTGATGGGCCTAAGTCAAAGTACATATATAGACAAGGTGTTGAAACAGTTCAACATGCAAGATTCCAAGAAGGGATTCTTGCCCATGTCGTATGGAATCACCCTTTCGAAGGCTTGTTGTCCTTCCAATGAGATTGAGAAGGAAATTATGAGTAGGATCCCCAATTCTTCGGCCATAGGATCCATCATGCACGCCATGTTTTTTACTAGACCATATGTGTCATACGCATTGAGTATGACAAGTGGTTATAAGTCTAATCCGAGTGAGAGTCACTGGATAGCGGTCAAGAACATCTTCAAGTACTTTAGAAGAACTGAGGATACGTTCATGATCTATGGAGAGGAGGAAGAGTTTTGCGTAAGTGGTTACACGGATGCAAGCTTCCAAACCAACAAAGATGATTTCAGATCGTAGTCGGGATTCGTGTATTGCCTGAATGGAGGAGCTGTGAGCAGGAAGAGTTCCAAGAAAGAGACAGTTACTGATTCTGCAACTGAGGATGAGTACATTGCTGCGAGTGGCGCACCAAAGGAAGTTGTTTGGATTATGAAGTTCATTACAGAGCTTGGTTTGTTTCTTAGTATTGTGGATCCAATAGAGTTGTATTGTGACAACACTGGAGCGATCGCACAATCGAAGGAACCCAGGTCACACCAGAAATGCAAGCACGTACTCAGAAAGTTCCATCTTATTCGAGAGATCGTCGATCGAGGAGATGTGAAGATATGCTAGATTCTTACAGATGAGAATCTGTCAGATCTACTTACGAATACTTTTTTTCAGCGCAAGCATGAAGGGAACACTAGATCTATAGGCATACGAGATGCACCAGATTGGCTCTAGTGCAAATGGGAGACTGTTGGAATGGATTCCTTAGAGGCAATCTTATTTAGTATGAACATTAATTTTGGATAGAATAATCATTGTGGAGATATTTAATATAATGAAGTCCTTAGATTACAAATGTGTTGTTTATCTTATATATCAATAGTCCATTATATTGATTAACAGGACGATCAACTATAGACTAGTATGTGGGTAGATTTATATGGTGATATCAAGTCTAGCACATGGGTATGCATTAGGGGTAATAGCATACTGGATTGACCCACTAACGAGATGGTTACAAACAAACAGTAACAAATTTAGACTTTTGTTAAAAGGAACCGTGTAACAAATGAAGCGAAGCGCATAACAAGAGGTTCGGGTTACGAATTTTTCTTCGTAACACAGTCATGGTATTATGTCTGTGGCTAGAAGTTAATGTTACATTGAGGTTGTTCGTAACAAGATATGCAGCATTTTGTTACAAAACGGCCGTAATAAAATATCCAATATTTTCAACCACGTCTGGTAACATTTGTGATACAATATTTTGTTACGGATTTATCGTCATAGAATACGTTGTTTCCACCACAACTTTTTGTAACTAAATGTCCTGGTATCTGTAATTAATTTGTGCATTTATGATCATCGGTTAGTTACAAAAAATTTGATTATCTGTAGAAAAAAAACCCACCAATTTATCATTATTAATAGCAAATATCTTATAACAAAATATAGGAAACGATTGTAACAAATTGACAACTTCTAGTAACCACATTTCGTAACAAAACTGCAACTAGTCATAATAATATACAATATTCTTGTTACTTATTGTAACCACTGCTAGTAAAAAAAAACAAAAAAGTCCGTAACAAGATAAAATATAGTTACCTCGAAATAAGGGCGCTCATTTCAAGTTAAATAATTTGTAATAAATAAAATACAATCAATTCGTACTTGATATTGCACATACTCTAATTCTCAATGCTGATCTTGAAAAGTACATTTAAAAAATCCGAAAATTCATAAATATCCATAGTAGTCTAAAACTCACAAATATCCATAACAGTCTGACTGTAATGCGCACAATCAATACTTATTTTGGCCAAACTATGCTATTCGATACAAATGACCACTTAACGTGCCAAAATATAACATCAAAGTAAAAAAATGGAATGTTTGATCAACTTATTTCATCCTTGATGTGCAACTGGAATCAAAGAAACTGTGTTTCCCTGTCGTTCTTCATCACAATCTGTCGAGCAAAATAAACTTTTCATTTAGAAAAGATATAATGATTGTCAAACAATGATTATATCTAACTCTCTTCAATGCAGTTTGTATCCTCATAGACGCAATAGTGCAAAAAGTTAACAATGTTAATGTTCAGTGACTAGCGATCAACAAAACAGAACACAGCGAGCTTTAATAGAGAAAACAACTAGAGACATATGTCAGTGACTAGCAACTGCATCAGGACAGGAAAGCCGTGAAGAAATCAACTTGAAGGCAAGCCAGGGAGACACGGTCATCCCTGGCGGCTCTGGTGGAAAGAGCTCGAAGCTCAGGAGCAAAGTTGAAGGGAGGAGCCGCGGAGGCCAGAGTAGAAAGGAGCAGCTGGGACAGAAGCTAGATAGCTATCTGACCACGATGGCTATGTTGTACAGAGTGTAGTACCAGTAGTGGTTAGGCAAAGCTATACTTGCTGCTGAATGTTATGCATTACCTTTAAAGAAGAATTTCAGATACTTGCACCTACACAGTCCGCATTCTCAACCTATATGACCAGGGCCGTCTCCAGCTTAATTTTATGACTCCATAGGCGAGTTTGTGGTATTTGTTTTTAAAACAGGTCAAGTTTGTATTTTTCTCTTCATATTACAGTGGATATATGTTATATAGAGTTAATCACATAATTTACTACAAACTCAATATCTTCTTACATATTATCATTTTCAATGGAGAATGTAAAATGAAAAAAAAAGACAAGAATGTAAATGAAAAGTATGTCAATGAGAAGAAAATCACAAAAAAGCAGACTAATAGAAACTAGAGCAATAAATATATATAATAATGCTAGACACCTAACTAAGAAGCTCCTGTAGACGGGAAAGTTAAAAAAAATGATTTGTAAAGGGTATGCATTAAGTCTCTCCTATGAAGTTAAATTGCTCAGACTTTTGACATGAAACAGTGGCTTAGACGACGATTAACTAGGAAATATTTTTTAGGAATACCCCCTTCTTAATATGAGATTGGGGCCCTCCTCAAACTTGGGGCCCTAGGCAGAGAGTAAATTGGCCATGCACTTGGGACGGGCCTGTATATGAGGGTGGGAAATTATCACCAGTACCACCTCGGACCTCCAGTAAATTAGATATTTTTATCCAAGAAGTTGATTTCTACTTGTTTCTTCTGCTATTCCTAATTGACTGTAAACAATTCATGGAGGGTAAAACAGATTTCCTTGAAAGAGATGGATCTGAATTCAACTAGGGATTACTCTCCTACAGTTCCTGAAGGACTGTCACAGTTGAGCAAATGGGCTTTCATTTTAATCTCAAGTGGTCTTGCGAGCAAAATTGTAGGATTATTGGGGATGCGAAATTTTATGCCACATTTCCAGTTCATATTCCTGATATACCTTTTTCCTTCTTCAGATTACATAGTGATTTAAACATGATCAGTGAAAGTACACTGTGTAAGATGGTGAAATCGTCCCCTCTTGATTTCTTATTTACAACTCAATATATAGACAAGTACATCGTTCTAATTTAAAGACTAAGTCCGATGTGGGACTTTTATTTACATAAAAGTACTATTACTATTACTATTACTCCCCCGCAGTCACAGCGGGAGGTTCTCGAACACTGAGACTGGAACGAAAACGCTGGAAAAGAGCTCGAGGAAGCCCTTTGGTGAAGATGTCGGCATACTGGTAATCTGCCGGAATGTGTAACACGCGAAGTTGACCCAACCGAACTTTCTCACGAACAAAGTGAAAATCAATCTCGACGTGTTTGGTGCGCTGATGTTGGACAGGATTCCCAGATAAGTAGACGGCACTGACGTTGTCACAGTACACCACCGAAGCTCGAGGTGGAGTAATACGAAGCTGGAGGAGTAGGTTCCGAAGCCAGCAGAGTTCAGATACAGCATTGGCCACACCACGGTATTCAGCTTCGGCACTAGAACGAGAAACGGTGGCTTGTCGCTTGGAGGACCAGCTGAGGAGATTGTCACCGAAGAATACACAATAGCCGGACGTAGAGCGACGAGTGTCAGGGCAACCGGCCCAATCGGCATCAGTATAAGCAGTAAGGCTGTCAGTACGGGTGGCAGATATCCGGAGTCCATACTCAAGAGTTCCACTGACATAGCGAAGGATGCGATTTAACGCATGAAAATGCGTCTCACGCGGGTCATGCATGAAAAGACACACCTGCTGAACGGCATACTGAATATCAGGCCTAGTGAAAGTAAGATACTGGAGTGCCCCAGCAAGACTGCGGTATAATGTGGGATCTGCAACTGAGGGCCCAGAGTCAGCCGTGAGTTTACTGCCAGGCTCGACCGGGGTGGCAGTAGGCTTACAAGTCGACATAGAAGCACGACGAAGGATGTCAGTCGCATACTGATTCTGAGACAAGAACAGACCAGAGGAATCCCGAGTGACCGCAATACCAAGAAAGTGATGAAGCTGGCCGAGATCAGTCATAGCAAATTCGCCAGATAGGCGAGAAACAACTCGATCCAAGAGATGCATAGAGGAGCCAGTGATGATGATGTCGTCCACATACAGAAGAAGATAGACCAGATCAGTACCATGGCTGTACACAAAGAGAGACTCATCACAAGAGCAACTAGAGAAACCAACTGCATCTGTAAGAAACATGGCAAACCGCAGGAACCAAGCACGAGGGGCCTGCTTCAGACCATAGAGTGACTTACGCAGACGACAAACATAATCAGGTCGGCGTGGGTCACGATACCCTGGTGGCTGGTGCATGTAAACAGTCTCAGCAAGATCACCATGTAAAAACGCATTCTTGACATCCAACTGCCGGATAGGCCAAGAACGTGATACTGCAATAGTGAGAACAGTACGAATAGTGGATGGCTTCACAACTGAACTAAACGTCTCCTCACAGTCCACCCCAACTAGCTGAGACTTACCATTAGCCACAAGACGCGCCTTATAGCGCTGCAAGCTGCCATATGCACGAAACTTGTGACGAAACAACCAAATAGCACGAAGTACATTGGCCCCAGATGGGCAAGGAACCAGATCCCAAGTATCATTCTTCACCATAGCCCCTAACTCATCATCCATGGCCGCTTTCCAGTTAGGATCTGACAAGGCTAGGATAGGGGACTTGGGAAGTGGTGAGATAGAAGGAGGGGAGTGGGCTGCAAAGGAGAGACGCTGAACCGGTTTGGTAATGCCGTGCATGGAGCGTGTGGTCATCTGAGGTGAGAGAGATGGAGGCGAAGGGGACAACTCAGGCGAAGAAACAGACTCGACAGTACGGTCATCCGAGGCAGCGGGTGGCGGAGCCGAGGCACCTGGAGTGGCTGAGGATGAGCGAGGCTGAGTTGTGCGACGCACATAGTGCATGGGGTAGGGCTGAATAGGCGCCTTAGAGGTGTTTGGTGCCCGATTGATGGTTGGTGGGGTTGTAGGATTGGTGACTGGTAAGGGTGGAGGTGCTACAGGGTTATGAAACTGAGGAGGAAGTAGAGGAAGACAATCATCAGGATCAGAGGACCTATGAGTAGCAGGAGACACCGAATCAGGGACAGAGAAGGGGAAGACAGTCTCATCAAAAGTAACATGACGAGAGATGTGAATGCGACCAGTAGAGACGTCAAGACGCCGATAACCACGAAAGTTCGAAGGGTAACCAAGAAACACACATCAAGTGGACCGAGGGGCAAGCTTGTGGGGAGACACAGCAGTCAGATTAGGGTAACACAAACACCCAAAGGTACGAAGATGATCGTATGTGGGAAGACGATGATAGAGAATGGTGGTAGGAATACCAACCGTTGAGAGCTTTGGTGGGGAGAATGTTGTGGAGATAGACAGCAGTGAGAACAGACTCAACCCAGAAGCGAGGAGACATGGAGGCCTGAGAGAGAAGGGTACGAGATATGTCATTGATACGACATATCATACGTTCGGCCTTGCCGTTTTGAGGAGACGTTTGCGGACAAGCAAATCGAAAAACAAGGCCACTGGACTTGGCGAACTCATGAAACACAGAGTTATCGAATTCCCCCCCAAGGTCGCATTGAAAACTCTTGATGTCACGAGAAAACTGGGTATGCACATAAGTGTGGAATTGTTTGAAGTGAGTGAAAGCATCCGATTTGAGTTTTAAAGGAAAACCCATAGAAAATGCGAGTAATCATCAAGTATGAGAAGATAATACTTGAAATTAGATTTGCTAGCAACAGGGGATGTCCAAATATCACAATGAATAATGTCAAACGGAGCCACAGTACAAGATTGTGAAGGGGCAAAGGGAAGTCTAACGTGTTTGCCGAGTTGGCAGGCATGGCACAATCCGGTCTGCTCAGTTTTAGTACAAGAAATGAAATGATTAGAGCTAAGTTGATCTAAGACGTGGCGACCAGTATGTCCAAGACGGTTGTGCCACACAGGGGCTGGAAGAATGGCAAGAGACTGAGTTGGAGAGGGGGATGGGGTGGAAAAAAGAGGATATAGGTCCCCTGAACTATTGCTTCGAAGTAAAAGGGTCCTTGAGTGAAGATCCTTCAGAGAAAAGCCAGTCGGGTCAAACTCGATAGAGACATTATTATCAATGGTGAACTGACGGACAGAGACAAGGTTTTTAATAATATTCGGAGCAAGTAGGACATTTTTGAGGTGTAAGGGACGAGCTAGGGTAGTAATAGTCTGCTGACCGGAACCGCACACTGGAATTTGCATCCCATTACCGACCATCATATTAGAAACTGGAGAACTTGATGAGACAGAGGAGAGAGTACCTGTCTGAGATGTGAGATGAGAGGAGGCCCCAGAGTCCATGTACCATGTCTTATCCGGAGCATTAAGGGTCATGACAGGAAGTGCCGAACTCAAAGCAGTGAAAGAGTGAGACGAACCTGCAGTGGCATCAAGGACCTGAAAACGCTGAGCAGGTCCTGGACCGAGAATACCTGACGTAACTGTAGGCTGCGAGGGTCCTGACTGTGTCCAACCCGATGCCGGGGAATAGGGGCTTGGCTGAGCAGTCGGGGATGACGGTGCAGGACACCACACCCAATTGCCGTGAGGGGAGGCAGGGTGTTGCTGTGGGTGCTGCTGAGTGTCTTTCCGACCTTTTCGACGTGACTGACGACGATTACTATTGTCTGGGCATGCTCGGGGGTAAGACGCAATTTGCTTGGCGGTTGACATGTTGAATGATCACGAAGAGAAGTACTATAGAAATTTTCTGTGAAGATTCAGAGGAGCAACAAGCAACTAGTATAATCCACGATGTAACATCCCAAGTCAAATGGAGACAAAATATACCACCAACGTGTAATTGATTGGCCCCCAACAGATTATGTAAGCCACAAAAAGTTCTTGGCCCACTAACAATTTGTAGTCGAAAAGTAACAAGCTAGTCAATAATGGTAACCCACAAAAGAACCTGATGCACAACGTCAAACCACTGTTCGTGGTTGAGAGCAATTTACGATCAAAAATTGGTTGCGGGACAACGCTTAGAGGATGGAGACAAAAGGGGCTAAATCACAAGACAGCAATTGCAACGCAGAGAGCACAGGAGGGCGACGTCGGCGGCGCAGGCGGCACTGAAGGACGTTGGAGTTAGGGCTTCGACGAGCCAAGCAGGGCGAACAAAACAGCGAGCAGAGGGCGCTGTTTGTGAGCGCGACAGAGGCAGCGAAGGAGAGGGGGAGAGAAATCTGAGCTGTAGGCAGCGGCGGCGGCGGAGCAGAGGAAGAAGCACCGCGGCGGTAACGATGGCTAGGTTTGCTCTGAACGGCAAGGGAACCGGAGACCGAACGGCAGTTGAGTTGAAGTCATATTCAATTAAGTTTGCTTCGGGCAACTAAGAACAGAACCAGAGGAGAAATCGACTCCGGTGAGTGCGACGATATAGGCGGAAACGTGAGAGAGGGAGATCGGAGAACTAGGCGGCAACGGCGGCAGTGCACAGGAAGGCGACGTGCGGCAGCGGCGACTAGAGTAGCTCTGATACCATGTAAGATGGTGAAATCGTCCCCTCTTGATTTCTTATTTACAACTCAATATATAGACAAGTACATCGTTCTAATTTAAAGACTAAGTCCGATGTGGGACTTTTATTTACATAAAAGTACTATTACTATTACTATTACACTGGACTGTAAAGGGGGTGCTGAAATTGCTTTAAATTATATGTGCACCAGAGTTGCAATGGTGAATATTTTAGTGAAGATGAGGAGAATATTCTCATGCTTCCTTGCACAAATTTATCTAATGCATGCCCCTGCTATGATTCTCAATGTCAAGCGAAATGGGAGGCTCATGTGGGGAGCCTCCCAAGAAAATTGATTATTTATGTGTATGTGATACTTTATCGCTGGAGAACAATAGTGAACCTTGGGAAGATATGTCGTAAGAAGGGCATCGAACTGCTAATTTTTTTTTAGATCCAGTTTAGATACAATTCTCAAACCGCAAAGGAAGTTGTGCTACAAGGTGTTAAGCAATTAAAGGGATGATGTTAATATGTTGAGTGAGCATGGACACTCCAAAATAGGGCCTGTATCCGTTTCGGACACTTTGGGACACTGGGACACTCGTACGATACTCTGAAATACGTTTCAGACACTCAACTTGGCGTGCCGGATATTTAAAAAAAAAATAGTAGACTATTGTAAAGGGGCATATAGTTGATATAGGGAAAATGTGTACTCAATATAAATCATTGACATAGCATAAAGACAAGCCACGAATGATCTAGTATGCTTCCGTCCAAGGAACTTTATGACAAGGAAAGGGTCTAAAGTAGTTAGTGGATAAAGTGGGAGTTTAACCTTGGAAAATTGAAGGTAATTACAAGATAGCACAGTATAGTTGTTAATTTTAAGGAGTTTGATTACCCAGTTGTCTTAAGAGAGAAGTAAATCTTTAATCTCAAAATTTTCCTTATCGTATTGAATATTACTTTCCAGATATAAAATGAAACTATAATGTAGAAATTTCAATAATAAAAAATAATGACATACCTTTTTGGTTTAGTTTATGTGTTGTTTGGTGTTTTCCTTTCTTTGTTTTTGTTGTTTGAACTTGTTGATGATAAAAAAATGTGTTTTCCTTTCTGTATTTATAAAATATAATCTCCTTTCCCTTGAACTGACTGGTTGATTTTCACAATAAGAACTTGTCTTTCCTAACAGTAAATCAAAAATACATTGCTGAAGACATATTGACATAGTATGGCATCACACCTTTCACTCAACATTGAAATTTCCTACTCAGATCAAGCAATATAATAGAAATATTGCAACAAGATATATAAATTCATGTCAAAAGGATGAAAATCAGTAGTTCTTTCATCTCATCATAAGTAATCGTCAAGTCAAAAGAATGAAAAGGCTAAGAAAAATAGTAATAGAAACTACAATCACAGAGAAGAAACAGAGAACACACCTGATACTTCCTTGCTTCAACTTCAATTCAACAGATTGCCAAGATTAAGAGGAGAATCTACACACATAAATTCAACAAAATTTCACATATTTAGATAGCTATGATAGTATATATCACTAAATTTTAAATATTGTAAATCACTAAACTGTAAATCCTTTACAAAAATCGATCAACACCTGGAGATTTCATTGTGAATAGCCAGAGGGGATTCTGAGACGCCGAACAACCAATAATATGTCGATCGAGCTCTTTACCGGATCATTGCTAGGAATAGGGGAGAGCTATTGCATATATCTAGATAGGAACCGACATCCTTCTGGAGATTGAGGAATTTCACACAAACTCAATCTTTTGACTTTTGTATCTATCGTGGGAGAGAGAGGCTGGATTTGGTAGTGGGATTGGTGGGTTTTCATTTTTTTTAGGGTAAGTAGGCTTTAGACGACAAATAATATATAAAATTAATTAAAAAAATTGAAAGATATTCTACAATTTGTTACCAAGACTCGTAAAAATTAATTAATAAATTTGAGCTGGTTTTAGTTACCTCATTTTTCTAGCTATAAACCAGAACTTGAAAACGCCATTTTTTCCCACTTCCAATAGATTTCCCTCCATATTCTTTTGTTACATAGTTTTTAGGTTAGTCATCGAAAAATACACATTGTGACATTTGGTTACTATGAAATAAATTTGTAACCAAAACGTAGCATGCAGTTACGAAATTATGATTGTAATAAAAAATCGTATTAAATACAGAAAATTATTGTAGTGAAGTTATGTAAAGTCACAAGTTCTTCTCGTAGTGACAATGGTATTGTGGTCCTTAGACTTGAAGTCACTAGATACTCTTGCTGTGAAATATCATGCTTTGATATTATCAAACATTGCGCCTTAACAGGGAACTATAAAGGTAGTTATCGGGCATGATAGGAAGCAAGCTTAGAGATGGTAGTGATGTAGAGAGGAATTGTCCCTCCCACATAACAAGATAAAATATCCAAGACCACTCGAGGGGTAATGCTTATAGAATGTGAAGGGGTGTACAGTAGGTAGTAATACATGATCAATACTCTAGAGGGGGGTGGTTGAATAGAGCATGCCAAATTTTGCTAAACTCGCAAGAAGAGTGGTTTTAAAAAGATTTGTAACGAGTGAAATGTATTTCAAGTCCTTGAAATGAATTTCAAGTCCTTGGAATCAAATAGTTGCTGAGAAAAGTTAAGTCTATTTCAAGGCCTTGAAATGAGTTTCAAACCCTTGAATGAAACATGTTTTGTTTGCTGCAAATAAGCTAAGTATAGAACTGAAAAGTAAATGTAAGAGACACAATATATATAGATTTCAGTCCACTTGGACCTACGTCTTTACCTCAGGGATCTTCTCCCTGCAGGATTTTCAACTCAATTCTTATTAATCAAAAGATAAGCCCTAGATCTCAAGCACAGAGAGATACCTTACTCTATTACAACTTGTGGTTCTCACTAACCTATATAGTACCTGCTCTAGCTAACTAATTAACTAAAATTCTCTATTTTTCACGATGAACAATCTACGAGAATGAAATGAGAAGAAGTATTCAAATGATATACAAATGAAAAGCTCAGAAATAAGAAACACTGAGAACAAGTTCTTCAGTCAATGTGCAGTGTTCTTCTGATGTATTGGATGAAGTTTGAGTGTCTATGTATCTTGTTCTCTGTTGTGTGTTCGAAATTCTTCATTCAAAGTTCTTTTTATACAACTGGTTTGAATTGCATATCTTCCAGATCTCTTCATAACCAACTTTCATGCATTGTAGTTGTAGATGTTGACTTCTCTAACAAATTCTTTCCAACGAATAGATTCTTAGTATCTTCAAAGATAATGATTTGATCTTGTTTTGAAATATGTTGGGAAGCCTTCAAACAAAGAAGATTGATCACTGAATCAAAGCATCAAGCAGTTTCTTTTCCTGCAAAACATAAGTTAGGAAACAGATTCCTATAAAATAGAAAACACAATATCCATGAAAAACTTGTTCAAACATATGGATAAGATACAGCTTAGAGTGTAAAAATACATTGTATTTCATCATAAAATAGCAACCAATCAAGCACAGGGGTTTTAGGAGTTGAATCAAGATCAAAAACTCCCCCTAAGTTGATGCACAAAAAGCACTGTCAGTTTCAAAGCTTTGAAAGCTGTTTCAAGGCCTTAAAACTGAATAGCTATTTCAAGCCTGTGAAACCAAGTTGAACTTACAATCTCCCCCTTGATGAAAGACAAAACCACAATCTGTTTGGAACTATGCTTCTCCAAAAAATACTCATTAGATCATAGCAGAATAAATCATTCATAACACATAATGTCCAAGAGATCCAACTTATTAATCAACTGAAAAACAGAAAATAACAGCAAAGTTTCAGATAGTCCTACTGACCAAAACAAGGTCTCTAAAACATAAAGTAACCTACATTTTCCCCCCTTTTTGTCTTTCATAAAAAAAGAATGATAAAATTTTGGATCAAAGTTATGGAAATAAATTTAAAAAGCTGTTTGAAAATATAGAATTTTCAAGACTTTGAAAAGGATTTCAAGGCCTAGGAAAAGATAGAAAGAATATGCAAGAATTAAGGGATTGGATCTCCATCTCCTTTCTTATACGCATCTTCTTCCTCACTAGCTTCTTCATCATTCTCATCATTATGTTCTTCTTCTTGAGCCACTTTATCTCCAGCTTCGCCTTCTTCCTCAAACAAATCAGCTTCAGTAACAGTTTCTGGAATGATTTGTCTTCTTTGACTTCTTCTTTAGATCTTTAAGCTGTATTCCTGAATCTAGACTGTCAACTTCATCTTGTCCATCACTCTTTTCCTCATCCACTTGCTTACCCTTATCCTTCACTCCAGCAGTCTCACCCTGAGTTGAATGGTCACTGAGGACTTCTTTGGTTGAGCCATCCCTTTTGGTTCCTTCTGTAGCTTGAAAATCTTCTTCAGGCACATCAAACACAATCATGCTCTTGAAGATGTTCTCAACCATGTACTTCACTAGCTTAAACTCAGTACCAAACTCATGCTGATTCTTCTTCAATTCATCCATGTCCTTCTCAAGTCCATTAAGTTTCTGAAGAACCAAGGAAAGATCTTGAGGCTGAGTAGTTTGGCTTGAGGTAGGGGTCAAGGCTTTGAGTTTAAGAAACTTCTTGGAGCTCAGTTCTTCTTCAGTCAAATTTGAGTATAGCTTTCAAATCTTAGCACTAGTTTTTACTACACCAATCTTCTCAAAAGCTTTATCATCAAGCATACCAAAACCAGTTGTGATAGTTTCTTCCCTGTCAGTTGGAATTTCAAGGTTTTGAAAGAATGAGGTGAGCAGATTAGCATATGGCAATACAACATGTGTTCCATCACAATTTTTGGAAGATCAACCTCATACCCCTGCATAACCAAGCACATTGAGTACAACACCCTTTCAGTGATCAACTCCTCTGGGTTATCCCGTGGTACCACACATCTCATAAGGATTGTGAACGACACTTTAGCTTCAATAGTCAGCAAAGAGTGTGCTAAGTGCTTGGTTGTGGTAGGAGTGTTAGGGGAAAAGAAATCTTCTTTGGCTGATTTCAGGGCTTCACTCTTAGGAGAGTGGTTACTAGTGTCAAACCTCTTTGGACAGCCTAAAACATTGTCAAACTTAGAATGGCCTAACTCCATTTTAGTTCCAACAACTTTGGTTTGAATCAGAAGATTCACAGTGTTCTTGAGTTGTCTCATGTTCAGGTAGAAGAATCCTGTGAGTCTGGTCTAGGCTATCTCTGGAGGGTTTAGAACAAACCAAAGAGAGCTTTATTTCAGCATCTTAATGCACTCTAGATTCATACTATTCAGCATGGAGACACTGACCATACTATAGTAAGCAACGGATCTAGAGGCAAATCCATCTAGCCACTGACCTCTAGCAACATTTGTAATAAACCACTTGTTGTCAAGGTCAGATCTCTTACTAGTGAATTGCTTCGTTTCTGAATAGATCTTCAGTGCCTTTTCCTTTTCCCTTTTCTGCTTTAGTAGGCTTCTTCTTCAGCTTCTTTGGAATAGTGATCTATTTTTCAGGAACATATTTAACTTCCTTCATCTTCCTTTTCTTGCTAGAAGTGGGGGGGGGGGGGGGTTTGATCTTTCATTGTCTTCTTCTTGGGAGGAGGAGAGGCAACTTCTTCAGCACTTGGAGTTCTTGAACTGGAATCACCACTAATGGTATGAACCTCTTCCTAAGTAGTCTTTCTTTTCTTCTCTGTAGCAACCTTTGAACCACCAGCCATCTTGATTCTATCAAAGGCTCTTGTAGTGCTCATTACGGTTCGGGTTCATAAGAGAAAGGTAGGAGAGATACGAATGAGAGAAAGAAAGAAGAAGATATATACTGAAGAGTTTCAGTTTGAAAAGGAAACTAGATAAATTTATGACCTTTTGGAGATCTGCAGAATCAAAAAGATTCAAAATTTGTGTGTCCTGTAGGAAGTAAATAATATAATACTATTTTGGCTGAAAATGGGTTTCTGATAAGTGAGGGGCAATATTAAGCAATCATCAAGAAAGATAACACCAAAATTGTAAGGTCCATTATTATTGAATAACTAGCATGCAATCTTATTTTCAAGGCTTTGGAATGTATTTCAAGGCCTTGAAGAGGTGTTACACAAGCATATAAAATCAAAAATTTGAAAAGATTTTCAAGGCTTTGAAAACCAGTTCAAACCCTTGAAACACATAACACTTACCTTGTACTTACCTGATACTCCCCCTAAACCAATGCTTCTTTATTTTGCATACCCAATTCTAATCTCAAGGCTAAGAATCTTTCATCTAGAAGTGGTTTAGTGAAGATATCTGCAAATTGCATGTTAGTATACACAAATTCAAGAATACTATCACCTTTTTCAGCATGATCTCTGATGAAGTGATGTCTAACATCAATGTGTTTGGTTCTTGAATGCTGAACATGATTCTTTGTGATTGCTATTGCACTTGTATTGTCACACTTAATAGGTATATCTCTAAATCAAAACAAATGTCTCTCATTTGCTATGCTATCCATAACACTTGTGAACAGCAGGCTCCAGCTGCTATGTATTCAGCTTCTACTGTTGATAGTGCAACTGAATTTTGCTTCTTTGAATGTCAGCTGATTAGTGATGATCCAAGAAATTGACAACATCCTGATGTACTCTTCCTATCAACTTTATATCCTACCATGTCAGCATATGAATAGCCACACAAAGAGAAGTTATATTGTTTTGGATACCAGAGCCCTAAGTCTTTGGTACCTTTGAGATATCTAAAGATTCTTTTGATATCAGTCAAGTGTGATTCTTAAGGATCAGCTCGAAATCTAGCACACATACAAACATTGTACATGATATTTGGTCTGCTAGCTGTAAGATACAGTAAAGATCCAATCATACCTCTATACTCTTTTACATTCACACTCTTACCAGATTCATCATTGTCTACTGACAGTGTAGAGCTCATGGGGGTCTTGATTTCCTTGGACCGAGACATATTGTATTTTCTCAGGAAGTCTCTTGTGTACTTGCTTTGATGCATACATATTCCTTTCTTCATATGATGTATTTGAAGTCCAAGAAAGAAGTTCAACTCTCCCATTAAACTCATTTCAAATTCCCTGCTCATAAGACTTGAAATTTCTTCAAAAGAATATCATTAGTCGCTCAAACAAAATATCATCAACATATATTTAAAGTACAAGCATATATTTCTCATGAGTCTTGATGAAAAGGGTTTTGTCTATCAATCCTCTTTTAAAGTCATTTTCAAGTAAATTTTTTAACAATCTTTCTTACCAAGCTCTTGGAGCTTGTTTCTATCCCTAAAGAGACTTGTCAGTTTTATAAACATTATCTGGAAACTTGTCATTTTCAAAGCCTGGAGTTTATGAAACATAAACTTCCTGCTTCAGATATCCATAAAAGGATCCATTTGAAAAAGTTTCATGTTCTTGTGACATGCAAATGCAGGTAGAATTCTAATTGCTTCTAACCTGGCCACATGAGCAAAACTTTCTTCATAGTCAATACCTTCTTCTTGATTGTAGCATTGAGCTACCAATCTAGCTTTGTTTCTGATTACCTTCCCATTCTCATCTAACTTGTTTCTGAATACCCATCTGGTACCAATGACAGATTGATCTCTTGGTGGAGGAACTAGATTCCAAACCTTGTTGGTTTCAAACTCATTGAGTTTACTTTGCATAGCTATGATCCAGTATGCTTCTTCTAGTGCTTCCTTCACAGTTTTTCGGTTCTACAAGAGAAATAAAAGCATTAAAAGCACAAAGATTCTTTAAATATGATCTAGTTTGTGTACCAGTGGTTAGATCTGAAAGAATGTTATCAGCGGATGAGATGAGAGATATTTGAATCTCTTCCTTGGTATCAAAGGTTCAGGCTCTCAAATATGCTTTTCAAGTCTTTTAGAACTTGAAGTATCATTTTGATCAGCTGTCTTTTCTGACGTATTTGTTTCAAGGGTTTGAAACTCTTTTTCACGGCCTTGAAAATGCCTTCTGTGTTCCTGTAAGTTTTCCTTGGAAGCTTATGAAGAGTCATATTCATTGTCTGAATCATGCTTATTCAGATTAAGATATGCAAAACCATCACTCAAAGAACCATCATAGCTTTCATCAAATATGACATGAATAATTTCTTCAACAATCTTGGTTCTCTTATTATAAACTGTATAGGCTTTGCTTGTCTGTGAATAACCAAGAAAAATACCTTCATCACTTCTTGCATCAAACTTACCAAGATTTTCCTTACCGTTTGTGGTACCCCGCTCCATCGACCCCGATTAATAACATAAATTAAACGGGAAAGAGGCGTCACACACCACCAAGGCTAACTCGCACCATGAGGATGGAAGTAAAAATATTTGGAAATTCAAGGGTTAAGTGAAAAGTATTGCGGAAGCTTGTGAAAAGGGGTCTCACATTCAAAAACTGTTTAGTTTCAAAAAATCGTCTTGTATAAGAGGAAATAGAGTGTGAAAATTTCATAAATAGAACTTTCATCCATCCTCTATGGTACTCATCGATCTCATAGTCAAGTCCTTTAAGGTTCACCCACGGTTACACATTAACCATTTACAAAAGGGCCACAATACCACTCCAAAACTTCAACTACAACCCACGGGATATCCCCTCATGGGGTAACATATTCCCGCTACCAAAAGATGATCATACATAGTCTCCAACAAGTATCTACTAGATCTCCAAGAGTTACATATAGAAAGACACCAAGTACTACTATATATACATGAGACAAGAGAGTCTTAGACACATCTAGCACAAATCATGAAATATCCACAACATGATATGGCATAAGCAACTAAGAAGCTTAGTTACATGGCTAGGTCCTCTCCTTGGAACCTGAAAGAGCGGTCATTTAAAAACCGGTCAGACTGCAAAGTCTGGTGAGCACGTACTTACCCCTTTGTAAGGTTTGGAAATATACAATATATATACAAGTTCCAAATGCCATGGTCAAGTTGTTCCAAACATGCTTGCTTCCAGAATTCATACATAGATAAAGAATAATTTAAAAAGCATAATTTAAGCAAGCATTCAAGTAAGTAAACATGTAAAGCATTTAGTTCAAACACTTGGGTCCTCGCTCCTTCCACAACACCATTTTGAGCCCTAGGATCCTTTAATTCTACACTTTGGCCATTTAAAATCTCATTGTGACACTAAGCCATGAATATGGCGAGTCTGCGTAGAATCGCAACCTCGGACAAAACATGGTCGACAAGCCATGACAACGTACGTGTTAACGGCTCATCCCATATTATATCCCTGGGACAAGGTATCGACCTCCGGTCTATGTCCCCGCACTGGGAGGGTACTGTCCGGTGTATGTCCCCCACCGTTAGGGTACTGTACCGGTGTATATCCCCCAACCGTTAGGGTACTGTACAACAGTGTCATTTAGGAAACCATCTTGGCCACAAATTTATAAAACAACCATGGAGTTTCAGTTTAACAAATATCATTTATAAACATGCTTTAAAACATGGGCTATATCTCCAATCAAAAGATACAAATCACCGAGTAGTTATTAAGAACAAATTCCACCATTCACAAGTTTCACAATATCCCCCTCATAGCCCATATACAGTTAATATATGAAAATAGCACTACCAAAGGGTTGGGTAAGTACTCACCTCGATTCCTAGCTTACAAAGTCCTTACTAGCAAACAATACGGCAGTCCAAGGTCAACTCTAACAAGGAGGCCCTACAAATAATAAGAACAAGCCAACATTAAGACAAGTGCACTATAGTGACTATAAGGCAAGAAGAAGGTTCTTATAATTCTCCAATGACATGATTATGAAGACCCTCTAAGACGAATGGACGAGGGAATGATGTTCTCTGAAGTAGCACATGCCACTGGACAAGATATGAACTTTTCAGATTTGACACACTTTATAAAAACTAGAATTATCAATGATATACAGCATATTTTGGCATGAATCCAACTGGAAATGAAACTAGACACATAGAGCTTCGAATCGGTATAAGATAGAGAAAAATACAAGCACGTATGCGAGAGAAACGACTTCACAAAGTTGAGTGACATAATCTGTCCGAACCCTATTCCAGACCAGACACAGTTTACAAGAATTCAGATTACAGAAAATGTATAGATAATTTGGGCATGAAACCAGTTGGATATGAAATTAGACACAAAGGTCTTCGAAACGATATAAGGTAGAGAAGCATACTAGTTTTTATGAGTGAGAAGTCGCCTCTCAAAGTCAGATCACAGAATCTGACGGAAAACAGAGTATCAAAACTAGACCACTTCTTTTAAATCAAAAGATCCTCAAGTAAGTATGCAAAAGAACTTCATTGAATGTCAAATAATATATAAATGAGTCACATGAAAATCCAAATACAGAAAATATGCTTCAAGAATGAGCAAACAAACATGATTTGAATAGTTAAGAAGGATGACAGAGAGAGATCAAGACCAACTCTCATCTTTTGAGACACAAACTTTCTTCTAAAACTTCATCCGTGAGGATGAACCCATGATTCCACAAGAAGATGAAAAAATAGACACATGCAAGGACATTTTGAGATTATCTATCATGTAAAAGGACATTATAACCAATAATATACAAAGATCAAAGAATAGATCAAGGATTTACCTCAAAGATCAAGATTTGTGAGGAAAAGAGTGATTGTGAGCTCAAATCCTTGTGTAGAATGAAGAAAGAACTCTCCACCAAGGTTGTCTCTAGCTTGGAGATGAATTTTCCATACTTTGGATGCTAGAATATGAAGTTTTGATAGTGTTTTGTGGAGGTCTTAGCACAAAAACGGGGTCAAGTTCTTTTGAGAGAAAAGAGAACTTCTTGTGACTTTGAGAGCGATAATGGGTGTGAGAAATGATGAGGATGGGCTGGATAACAATGATATAAAGATGCACAAGAGATTAAGTACATTGGTCAAACAACATTTGTTTGCAAGGAGTGCACTAGTATAATCAAACTAGGCACAATAACACAACAAAGGATGGCACACTTTACTAGCTCCAAAAGATTTTATATGAGGAGTATCATTGGAAAAAGACTCTAAGGAGTATAGGTATCCAACTGCCACAAGTTTTACATCCATAGAATAGCAAAATACCAAGTTTTGGCCATGCTTTTGTGGCTCCCTTTCTCAAATCCGAGAATACACTAGAAAGTTTTGGTTCAATGAACAAGATTGCTTGGGAAGAGCAAAATTGATACAAATCCATGGTGTGCAAGGAAAGTAGTCATGATGGGTCATTAGCATGCCTAATAATAGGTAATTATGGGTCTACTTCCCCCACTACACTAGGTGTACATGCAAGATGAATAATACGTAACAATACTCTTCCTCACATAAGAAATACACAGTTACTAAAATCGCACTTCATACCACTTTTATAGATCTTGCACTTCATAACGAATAGGAAATGGACGATATTAAAACTATAGGGGACGAACATGAAATTTCCACCGTCCAACTGAAGTAGCCCAAAAAAATCATATTATAATGGTCATAAACCAACTCTAAATAATGCATAATAACTATGCAGGATGTCACATTCTACCCACCTTAAAAAGAAGTTTGTCCTCAAACTTAATGTACCTCATAATCAAAATAAGTGCGGATACTTTTCCCGCATCTCAGCTTCACTCTCCCACGTTGCTTCATGTGCTGCATGATTCCTCCATAAGACTTTCACCAAAGGAATGGTCTTGTTTCGCAGCACTTGATCACGACGATCCAAAATTTTCACGGGCCTTTCTTTGTAAGACAAATCAGACCTAACCTCCAAAGGTTGATAAGAGATTATATGGACGGGCTTGTACACATATTTTTTCAGCATTGATACGTGGAATACGTTATGCACATGGTCTAGCTCTGGTGGCAACGCAAGACGAAACGCTACAACTCCAATCCTTTCAAGGATCTCGAATGTGCCAACATAGCGCGCACCTAATTTACCCTTCTTCCCAAATCGCGGCACTCCCTTGGTTGGAGATACCTTCAAGAGAACATGGTCACCCACTTGAAACTCCAAATCTCGTCTTCGGTTATCTACATAACTCTTTTGCCTACTTTGAGCAGTTTTCAAAGGTTCACGGATCAGTCGAATCTTTTCAGTTGTCAACTCTACTAACTCGGGTCCTTCTATTCGCCTCTCACCAACCTCCATCCAACAGATTGGTGAACAACACCTTCTACCATACAAGGCCTCAAACGACGCCATACCGATACTAGACAGATAGTTGTTCTTATATGCAAACTCAACTAATGGTAGATGATCCTCCCAACCACCTTCGAATTCCATTACGCAAAACCTAAGAAAGTCTTCCAAAGTCTGAATTGTGCGCTCTGACTGCCCATCTGTTTGCGGATGAAAGGATGTGCTAAAATGCAACTTAGTTCCCAAAGATTCCTGCAACCTCTTCCAAAATCTCGATACAAAACGCGGGTCCCTATCGGATACAATAAAAACTGGTGTTCCGTGCAAATGGATAATTTCTCCAATATATAACTTCGCCAAACGTTTCAAAGAATAAGTCGTCTTGACTGCCAAAAAGTTCCCCGACTTGGTCAACCTATGCACAACAACCCATATTGCATCATTTTGGTGAGAATATCTTGGTAAACCAACAACAAAATCCATCGTAACGTGTTCCCATTTCCACTCAGGGATAGGTAGAGGTTGTAACAACCCAGATGGTCTCTGATGCTCAGCTTTAACTAATTGACATTGGAAACAACGTGAAACAAATTCAGCGATTTGTCTATTCAAACAAGGACACCAGTATAATTGCTTCACATCATGATACATCTTCGTACTTCCACGATGAACAGCAAATATTAAAATATGAAACTGCTCAAACAACTTACGTTTAACCTCTGGATCATTAGGCACACAAATTCTCTCTTCGAACTTCAACAACCCGTCTACTAATACAAAGTATTTCCTAGTACCATCTACCACACCTTGGGACATCTTCAACAATAATGGATCGCGTGCCTGAGCCAATTTTAGTTCCTATAAGAACGACGAATCTAGTCTCAAGGCATATAAGTAGCTAGAAATTTGATGTGGCACAACTTCTAAGTCCAAACGCCCAAAATCCTCTTACAACTTAGGTTGAGAAGTAATGAAACAAGCTAGGTTAGCACTACTCTTAGAGCGCAAAGCATCCGCCACGACATTTTCTGTCCCTGCGTGATAGTGAATTGAAATATCATAGTCCTTCATCAACTCGATCCATCTTCTCTGCCTCATGTTTAACTCCTTATGGGTAAACATATAGTTCAGACTCTTATGATTAGTATAAATATCGCACCTTTCCCCATACAAGTAATGCCTCCCAATCTTCAAAGCAAAGATCACTGCAGCTAACTCCAAATCATGAGTTGGGTAGTTTTGTTCATGTAACTTCAACTGTCTTGAGGCATAAGCAATCACTTTCCCATTCTGCATAAGCACACATCCAAGCCCCTTCTTCGAAGCATCACTATAAATTACAAAGTCCTTTGAGCCATCAGGCAAACTCAAGACGCTCCTTCAATTTTCTAAAAATCCTCTCGCATTCATCTGTCCACACAAATGGAGTATCTTTTCGAGTCAGCTTAGTAAGAGGACTTGCAATAACAGAAAAGTTTTGAACAAATCTTCTGTATTATCCAGCCAAACCAAGAAAGCTACGAACCTCTATCACACTCTTTGGTCTTTCCCAATGAACAACTGCCTCAATTTTCTTAGGATCCACAGCGATACCATTTTCGTCTACCATATGACCAAGGAATGATATCTGCGATAACCAAAACTCGCACTTCTCAAACTTCGCAAATAACCTGTGATCTCTAAGGGTTTGAAGGACAATCCTCAAATGTTCCTCATGCTCCATTATGCTCTTTGAATAAAAAAAGGATATCATCAATGAATAAAATAACAAAGTCATCCAAGAATTCCTCAAACACCCTGTTCATTAGATCCATAAAAGCAGCTGGTGCATTAGTAAGTCCAAAAGGCATCACAAGAAATTCTTAATGACCATATCTTGTACGAAATGCACTCTTAGGAACATCCTCAACATTAATTCTCAACTGATGGTAACCCGACCTCAAATCAATTTTTGAGAAGACCCTTGAACCTTGCAATTGATCAAACTAATTTTTTAATACGGGGTAAAAGGATATTTATTCTTTATTGTCACCTTGTTTAACTCCCGATAATCAATGCACAACCTCAAGGAACCATCCTTCTTCTTAAAAAACAACACCGGAGCTCCCCATGGAGAAGTACTAGGTCGAATAAACCCTTTACTCAACAACTCCTCCAAGTGTACTTTCAACTCCCGAAGTTCTACTGCAGCCATTCTATAAGGTGCCTGAGAATTTGGTGTTGTCCCTGGTAAAAACTCATTTGAAAGTACTCCACTTCTCTTTCGGATGGCAACTCATTAACATCCTCCTGGAATACATCCAGAAAATCTTAAACTATAGGAATATCCTCCATCTTACGATCATCTACGGAACGCTCCAAGACACACGCTAAGTACCCCTCACAACCTTTCCGCATAAGCTTACTAGCTTGCAAGGAAAAAATTATATAGGGTGGTGATACTACTTGTGTACCCTCGAAAGTACACTCTTGTACAGTAGGAGATCGGAAGGTCACCAACTAATCTACACAGTCAATAACCGCATGATTGGGGGAGAGCCAATCCATCCCAAAGATTACATCAAAGTCACTAATGTCCAAGGGAATTAGGTTAACAACCAAATATCTACCTTCAATGATTATTTCAAAGTTTTGATAAACGGAAAAAGAAGCCATGACCACACCTAAGGGACTAGAAACATCAAGTGTGTAGCCCAGAGGATCAGGACAACCATGGAGATTATGCACAAAGCGGGTAGAGACAAAGGAATTGGTAGAACCAGAATCAATTAGGGAATGGGCAGGACTTGAACAAATTAAAAAATTACCTGCCACAACTAATGCTAATGCTTGGAAATCTCCTGGAACAAGTGCAAATGCTCTCGCTTGGCGGTTCAGGTTAGGTTGATGGACAGAGAAACTCGCCCCTTGACTTCCTCGCTCCTTGACTATTCCTAGGACACTCTCTAGCATATTGACCAGGTTGCTTGCAGTTATGACATGTTCCATTAAAATCACCACATGGTCGACCCATATGGTACTTACCGCACTTGGTTCATGCATTGTTGCCATCACTCGCACTACCTGTTTTCCCACTTTCGCTTTGGCCCGAATTACCGCTTCTATTGGGACCAAACCTCTTAAAGGAGTTTGAGTTTCTTGGGCCTACACCGATATCATTCCTTGAACCACTGGTAACTCCTTTAGTCTTACTTCTTCTAGAGTCCCTCTGCTTGATGGCCTCCATGATACCTTTCTCTGCTAGAGTAGCTCGCTCCACCAGTATGTCGTAGTCGTTTATCCCCAATAACTCAATCATAAATCGAATTCCTGGACGCAGTCCTGCTTCAAATTTCCTAGCCCTCTTTTCCTCGGTATCCACCACATGAGGTGCATGACGTGAGAGCTCATTGAACTTAGCTTCATACTCAACCACTGACATGTTCCCCTGACTAAGGTTCATGAACTCAATAGCTTTAGCATTCTTCAGCGCCTGAGGAAAGTACTTCTTATTGAAAACCTCAATAAATCTTTCCCGCGTGTCAATCACCTCACGCTCTTTCACGACTATCCACCAACGATAAGCATTATCCTCCAAGGCATAGGTGGCAAACTCGACCTTTTGCATCTCAGTACACTGCAACCTCCACAAGTGCTTCTCCATTGACAGTAACCAGTTTTCAACTTCCACCGGGTCATTGGTTTCTCTGCAAACCCTAGGCTTGAATGCTCTAAAGTTATCAATTGTCATATTTTGGTTACCCCTTGCCCTCACATTAGCCATTTCCTCCATGGCACTAGCCAGCCCAACCATCTCGTTAGGGTTGGCATCATCTCTAGCATCCTTAGAGTCCGATGCAGACGCATGGGAAGTCCCTGCTGTCGCATGCTGCGAGTTGCGGGTTGAATGAATGCTACTCATTCTATATAAAAAGAAAACCCATTAAATGCGTAACTATCCCTCGCGTCGTGCACTCCCCACCATAATTGCTACCTAAGCAAGTAACATGTAATACTATCTAAAAGACTTACAAATAAGGGTCATCCTAACTTACCATACTCTAAGGTTTCTAAAAAAACCTATGCTCTGATACCAACCATGCGGCACCCCGCTCCCACGACCCCGATTAATAACATAAATTAAACGGGAACAAGGCATCACACGCCACCAAGGCTAACTCTCACCATGAGGATGGAAGTAAAATTATTTTGAAATTCAAGGGTTAAGTGAAAATTACTGCGGAAGCTTGTGAAAAGGGGTCTCATAGTCAAAAACTGTTCTTGTATAAGAGGATATAGAGTTTGAGAATTGCATAAATAGAACTTTCATCCATCCTCTATGGTACTCATCGATCTCAGAGTCAAGTCTTTTAAGGTTCAGTCACGGTTACACATAAACCATTCACAAAAGGGCCACAATACCAATCCAAAATTTCAACAACAAGCCACGGGATATCCCCTCATGGGGTAACATATTCCCGCTACAAAAAGATATCATACATAGTCTCCAACAAGTGTCTACTAGATCTCCAAGAGTTATATATAGAAAGACACCAAGTACTACTATATATACATGAGACAAGAGAGTCTTAGACACATCTAGCACAAATTATGAAATATCCACAGCATGATATGGCATAAGCAACTAAGCAGCTTGGTTACATGGCCCGGTCCTCTCCTTGGAACCTGAAAGAGCGGTTTTAAAAACCGGTCAGACTGCAAAAACTGGTGAGCACCTACTTACCCCTTTGTAAGGTTTGGAAATATACAATATATATACAAGTTCCAAATGCCATGGTGAAGTTGTTCCAAACATGTTTGCTTCCAAAGTTCATACATAGATAAAGAATAATTTAAACAACATTATTTAAGCAAGAATTCAAGTAAGTAAACATGTAAAGAATTTAGGTCAAACACTTGGGTACTCGACCCCTTCCACAACATCAGTTTGAGCCCGCAGATCCTTTCATTCAACACTTTGGCCATTTCAAATCTCATTGTGACACTAAGCCATAAATATGACGAGTCCGCGTAGAATCGCTACCTCGGACAAAACATAGTCGACAAGTCATGACAACGCACGTGTTAACGGCTCATCCCATATTATACCCATGGGACAGGGTATCGACCTCCGGTGTATGTCCCCGCGCTGGGAGGGTACTGACCGGTGTATGTCCCCCACCGTTAGGGTACTGTACCGGTGTATATCCCCCAACCGTTAGGGTACAGTCCAACAGTGTCATTTAGGCAACCATCTTGGCAAAACTTTATCAAACATACCAAGGAATTCAATTTAACAAATATCATTTATAAACATGCTTTAAAACATGGTCTATATCTCCAATCAAAATATACAAATCACCGAGTAGTTGTTAAGAACACATTCCACCATTCACAAGTTTCACAATATCCACCTCATAGCCTATAGACAGTTAATATACGAAAATAGCACTACCAAAGGGTTGGGTAAGTACTCACTTCGAGTCCTAGATTATAAATCCTTACAAGCAAACAATACGTAAGTCCAAGTACAGCTCTAACAAGGAGGCTCTACAAATAATAAGAACAAACCAACATTAAGACAAGTGCACTATAGTGAAAATTCCCCAATGACATGATTATGAAGACCCTCTAGGACGAATGGACGAGGAAATGATGTTCTCTAAAGTAGCACATGCCACTGGACGAGAAATGAATTTTTCATATTTGACATACTTTACAATAACTGAAATTCTGAATGACATACAACATATTTTGGCATGAATTTAACTTGAAATGAAACTAAACTTATAGAGCTTCGAATTGGTATAAGATTTATTGCAGTAATGGAATTATATGAGGGTCTCTTCTTCTAAAAGGACAAGTCATCTTTACATGACCAATTTTATGGCAGTAATGGCATTTAGGAGATGTTCTCTTCCATCTTTCACAAATCTAGTATTGTTCTTTCTAGGGAAATTTGGATTGTATCCAATATCAGTTTTATGAACATACTTTAAGCTACCTCCAAGAATCAGATTCATGTTGTGTTCTGAGGTAGCAAGTTTTTTTTTTGACTGATTCATATTCTTTATGTTTCTCAGCTAAGGTAGTATTTTGTTTATCCCATTCATCAACTTGATGCCTTATATTAACAATATTGTCACTCAAAAGAGAGTTCTCAGTGAGTACTTCCTTGACTTGTGTTTTCAAGGCTTTGAAATCGGCTTTCAAGGCCTTGAAATCACTATTATATTTCTTTTGAGAAATTTCAAGGTTCTGATTCAAACAAACAAGATGCAAGTTTTCTTTTGCCTGCTCGTGAAATTTTTCTTTCAAAAAACTATAATCTCTTTCAGATAGTCCTCTTCATTTAAAAGTATTGTTCTGAGATAATCAGAGAGGGCTTCTGTTGGTTTTGAAATCAAGCAGTTTACCATTACCTCAATGTTCTTTTCAGAACTTTCATCATGTTTGGACATAAAGCATAGGTTGGCATGTTCTTCTTCAGATTCAGAGTCACATGATGATTCAGAATCACTACATGAGGCTATCATAGATTTCTTTCTTCTGTCATGGTCTTTCTTTTGAAATTTTTTGCTTTTTTTGTGTGGACAGTCTTTTATCAAATGTACTTCATCACCACACTTAAAGCAATTCATTAGTTTAGGCTTATTACCATGTGAAGAAGATTTACCTTTGTAGTCTTTGCTACAGGAGGATTTGTGTCTGTCTATATTGAAGTATTTATTTCCAAAGTTTTTCTTCATTTTGAAGATTTTGGTCAAGGCTTTGGAAATAAAAGTAAAAGGATCTTCATCATTATCTTATTCAATTTCAAGGCTTTGAGATTGCTCATTCTCCTTATCCTTGAGAGCTAAATTCTTGACGCCTTCTGGTAACTCTCCATTAACTTTATTCATGGATATTTCATGTGTAAGAAGCTTTCCTTGCAGGTCATCAAGTTGAAGTGATGAAAGATCTTGAACTTCCTTAATAGCAGTATTCTTTGGTTCCCATTTTTATCTAGGAAGACTTCTCATGATCTTTCTAACCTTCTCTTCATTGTAAATGTGTTTTCCCAATGAATCAAGATTGTTGACAATATCAATGAATCTTTTGAACATGTCTCTGGTTGACTCATCTCCATTCATCTTGAATAACTGATATTTCCTGAGATATATGTTGATCTTGGTTTGCTCGACTTGGATGGTTCCATCAAAAATCACCACAATCTTATCCCATATCTCCATGGCAGTCTTCCAACCTAAAATCCTGTTAAACTCATCTGCACTCAAAGCACAATATAAGAGATTCATAGCTTTGTAGTTTTTGGAAAATTGTTCAAGTTCATAAGCAGAGAGTGAGTCCTCAGATTTGGGAGTTTTAGTCCCAGCTTTCTCTATGTAGAAAGTGTGAGTACCATTCTGTATGATAGTCCAAAACTCTATGTCTTGATCAATGATGAAAATATTAATTAGGGCTTTCCAATGAACAAAATTGTCTCCACATAAGAGAGGATGTCTGTCAGCATCTCTTTCGTGAGAGAAACCACCATCACCTACAGTACTCATAATCACAAGAAGGTTAAATCTATGCAGTGATATAAGCTCTGATACCAATTGAAGGGGTGTACGGTAGGCAGTGAAATAGAAGAAAATAACCGCTACAAAAGGAAATAGGCTCCCAGAGAAGATCCTTCGAAATACATGACCAATACTCTAGAAAGAGGGGGGGAGGTTGAATAGAGTATGCCAACTTTTGTTAAACTTGCAAGAAGACTGGTTTCGAAAAGATTTTTAATGAGTGAAAGGTATTTCAAGGCCTTGAAATTAATTTCAAGTCCTTGGCATCAAAATTATTGCTGATAAAAGTTAAGTCTATTCAAGGCCTTGAAATGAGTTTCAAACCCTCGAAATGAAACCTTTGTTTGCTGTAAATAAGCTAAGTATAGAACGGAAAAGTAAATGCAAGAGACACAAGATATATAGAGTTCAGTCCACTTGGACCTACGTCTCTACCCCAGGGATCTTCTCCCAGCAGGATTTTCAACTCATTTCTTATTAATCAAAACCTAAGCCTAGATCTCAAGCACAGAGAGATACTTACTATGTTACAGCTTGTGGTTCTCACTAACCTATCTAGTACCTGGTCTAGCTAAATGATTAACTAAGAATTCTCTATTTTTCACCTTGAATAATCCACAAGAATACAAATGAAAAGCTCAAAAAGAAGAAACACTGAGAACAAGTTCTTCATTCAATGTGCAGTTTTCTTCTGATGGATTGGATGAATTTTGATTTGGTTCTTTGTTGCTTGTCAATCCTGAATGTTGTTTGAGTGTCTTTGTATCTTGTGCTCTGTTGTGTCTTCAAAATTCTTCATTCAAACTCCTTTTTATACAACTAGTTTGAATTGCATATCTTCCAGATCTCTTCATAACCAACTTTCCTACTTTGTAGCTGCAGCTGTTGACTTCTCTAACAGCTTCTTTCCAACGGATAGTTTCTCAGGATCTTCAAAGATATTCATTTGATCTTGTTTAGAAATATGTTGGGAAGCCTTCAAACACAGCAGATTGATCACAAAATCAAATCATCAAGCAGTTTCCTTTCCTGCAAAACATAAGCTAGGAAACAGATTCTTATAAAATAGGAAACACAATATCCCTGCAAAACTTGTTCAAACAGATGTATTAGATATAGTTTAGAGTGTAAAAATACTTTGTCTTTCATCATCAAATAGCAACTCAATAAACACGGTGGTTTTAGGAGTTGAATCAAGATCAGAAACTCCCCCTAAGTTCATGCACAAAAAGAACTGTCAGTTTCAAAGCTGTTTCAAGGCCTTGAAATAGAATAGCTATTTCAAGCCTATGAAACCAAGTTGAACTTAGAGAATGTTTGGCCAGACTAGGATAAATCGATATGGGATATTGATGTTATCAGCATGGATAAGATTATACCCAGGATCGAGTATGGATTGGATATACGAGCGTGACTTGTATGTCTCGTGTCCAATCCGGATATAGAGACAAAGGGATAATACAATACGGTAATATTGGTCACAAGATTTTTTAAATTAAAGACTATTTCTATTAGTTGGGTTGCATAGATGTCTTGCTAGGGACCGCTCTATGTTAGTAATTTTTACTACCAACTAAGTAGAAACCTATGGGGTCACACGCCCTATGGATTAAACTAGGCTTGAGAATTAATTATTATGATTAATTAAATAGAAATATCAATATGAAACTGCTTGCAAACTCAGTAGGACTAATTTACACGTTGGACTAATCCATGTAAGGACTTGATTTGTAGAGGGGCTTATATGTAGTTAACAAGGAGTTGTTAGACTATATAAAGGAACTCCTAGATTATGTTTATCGTAAGAGTGTCATAATTGTTATCACACAAGAGAGAGAGAGAGAACAAAGCAAGAGAAAGCCACAAGGGAGGCCGAACCCGACTGCCCCCTCCCCCTTGTCGGCCCCTCTCTTGTCGTTGGCTCCCTAGAGGCGCGACCTTGGGTGGTTTCATTTGCGTGATTCTTCTTCTTCCTCCTTCAATCAATTGCTAGCACAAGGAGATTGGAAGGATTCTAGCTCGGATCCTAGGCGTGGACTATCCATAGAGTCGCGAATGCTATTTCATGAGTGAATTCATCAAAGGACACAAACAAGGTATTAGATACTATCCCTTTACCATCGTTATGATGTCTAGTCTTGTGATCCTTGGAGGGTCTTGAACGTTTTTTTTTATTATGTTGCATAATCTGTATTAAACCCTGCACAGAGAAATGAAAGAACAACTTGGATTCATTGATAACTCAAAAAAGAAGACTCAATTCATAGAGAATCAAGGGGTGCTAAGAGATCGATTCATGAAGGGACACAACTAGTAACAGAAAGTCTTAATTTGAAAGAACACTTCTTTTGGAAAAAGTTATGAATTAAATATGAAATTCAAATTTTAGAATTTTTAAACATGTGTGTGTGTGTGTGTATGTGTGTGCGCGTGTGTGTGTATACTAGGTATTGCTCGTGCCTAAAGGCACACCCATAAACGAAAAAGAAGCAATGTAACAGTGCTGATTCGACAATCTCCATTACACAACAAATTCGAAGCAAAATTCTCTACAAATTCTTGGATTAGTTATAGATTCTTTACATAAATAGTAATGTGTTCTGATTGTGAGATGAAAAGAGGATGAAAAATGAAAAGACCTACTACTCTATTTTACTTTTGTCTCAAAAAACCTGATCCAGACTTGGGAGATTTAATTCCCATACCAGGTGCATCTAGAAGTCTATTGTCTTGCTTTGAAATTGATAGATATGAAGATCTTTGATATTGATATATGAATGAATATGCAGAAGGATCTTAGATTCCTTGATGATGAAAGCGAGAAACACAGGCTGCACATATTGAAAATATTCCTAAGTTTCGAAGCTTCAAAGCTTTGAGGCACTGTAGGTATGCTTATATACATACATATATATATATATACACATACATATATATATATATATATGTATGTATATATATACATGTGACTAACTGTTTTGTGTAGGACTTTGATTTTGATATGAACTGATTTATACAACTTGACTTATAAAACTATGCAAGAACTAGTAATCCTTGTTTTGGATGGATTAACATCATATGCTGGTTTGAGTTGGATTGAAAACTCAAAGTTCATTCTGATGAACTAGCAGACCAATCTTCAAAGCTTTGAGATTCACTGAGTACACTTCACTGCTAAGTTCACCTGATCTAATCTGTGTATGCAAATTATGGCGGGTTTTGATGAAGGTTACGCAGCGGCATAAAAAAAGTTAATCCTTCTCAAATCCCACCAAGGATCACAGGTGAAGCATCATAACATGATGAAAGGAAGAAAGGTTACCTCAGCCATACCAGGCTGGGACGATCACATACAAAGAATAATATCTTTGTCTCTACGGTATCCACACGAATAGAATTCAACCGGGATTTTTCTCCAATGGTGCTAGCAATCTGAAAAGAATGATGAACTTGGACTTGTGCAGACTGGATCACATCAATCAGCGCAACAAAGGAAGAGAGAGGGGCGGCCAACAGTTGTCTGTTGGCAGCAGAGAAGGGGCCAGCCATCTCTATGGTGGCCGACGACTCCAATGGGGCGGCTCCATTGGATCCTTTTTACTCTTTTCTCTCTAGCTCTCTAGTAAATTGTGTTGTGTAGGAATTAGTTAAGCCTGAGTTTTATTAGCCTGTATATCCTATTTATAGCTAGATAAATTCACCTTTGCCCATAAACCCAACAATGTGGGTATAGTTAGATTCCAGTCCACAATTTCTCTTTAGTCCAATTAATGAGCATAGTTTACGCTTTAGTCCAATCAATTCATTATTTCTATTTAGTCCAACTAATTAGCAATAATTCCATCTTGATCTTTTATTGTGTGTGACCCTGTAGGTTCCTAATTACGTGGCAGTAATAATAATATTACAAACATTGAGCGGTATCTAACAATACATCAATGCTCCCAAGTAATAGGAATGTCAGTGATCTGACTAACCTCTGTGACCAATGATACAGTGTTGTATAATCTCTTTGTCTCATCTATCCGGATTGGACACAAGACATGGAGTGTAACACTTGTATATCCAATCAATATTTTCGCGATCTCTGAGTAGACTTAGATAAGAAAATAACATCAATATCTCATATTGATTTATTCGAGCATGGCCATGCATTTTTCTAAGTCCTACTCATCAAGTGGCCATGGATATTTACTCCCGTTATGTGGGAGGGACAAATCCTCTCTACATCACTACGATCTCTCAGCTTGCTTCCTATCATGTCTGATTAAAGACTTTATAGTTACCCAGTTACGGTGTAACGTTTGACGATATCAAAAACATGATAATTCACAACTAGAGTATCTAGTGACTTCAAGTCTAAGGATCACAACACCATTGTCACTATGAGAAGCGCTTGTGACATTCACATAACTCCCATGTAGCCTTCTCATGGTTGGTCAATCCAGTACACCATTACTCATAATTCGTACCCATGTGTTAGACTTGATATCCCCATATCAATCTACCCACATACTAGTCTCAATGCAATACAGTCTTCCTATTAACTCTAGTAATTGACTAGGGATATGTAAAAATATAACATTTATATTCTAAGGACTTCATTCATATTAGCATATCTCTATATCGATAACATAATGAATAGGAAGTCCATATAAATTTCACGACAAATAGATTGCCTCTAGGGCAAAATTCCAACAGTCTCCCACTTGCACTAGAGTCAATCTCGTGCATCATATGCCTATTGATCTATTGCGGCCCTCACGCTTTCACTGCGCAAGAGGTAAGAGAGACATATGCTGGTACTTTGCATATATTCACATCTACTCTATCGACAATCGAATGAGATTGAATATTCCGAGTATTTTCATCTAATGCAACAATACACTCAGTCCTCTGTGATAAAATCGGCAACTGAATCTTTCCTGGAACCTTTCCAGCTCACAGTCCCTCAGCTACGGCAAAACACAAAAACCTGACTACGATCTGGAATCATCCTTGTTGGATTGGAAGTTCGCATCATTGTAGCTCCTTACAGTGAACCCTTCCTATCCTTCACATCAAGAATTCATCCTTAGTTCTTCTTAAGTACATAAGGATTTTATTTATTAATATCCAATGACTCTCATCAGGATATGACTGGTATCATCATGTCATTCTCAAATGACATGTCTGGCCTTTGCACATAACATGGCGTATCCTATGAATATTATTCATACGGTTCCTCACAATCTAATTGGGAAGACAATTATTCATCGAAAGACTAATCCCATGTGACATAGGTAAGAATCCATATTCTTGTATGTTGAACTTGTTTCAACACCTTTTTCATTATATGCACTTTGAATTAATCCGAAAAACTTCTATTAATTTATCTCCATAGATCTCTATAGATTGCCTCGCCTATGTCATTTCATTGAAAATCGATTCCCTAACCAATATTTACCAGATTGGAGTAGGGACATCATTCCCAATGAATTGTATGTTGACCACATACAATACCAGAAATACGACTGTGCTCCCACTAACCTTCTTGTAAACACAAGCTTCATCTTAATTCTTGATGGAATCAAACCATTTGATTGCATTATTGAATCTAAGATTTCAAATCCAAGAATCTTGATTGAATCTGTAGACAGATTGCTACAAGCAAGATGCTAATGGATTTAAGCATCACAATTGGGGGAATGATTTCGCCATAGTCCCTACTATGAGCTCACCGGAAAGCTTTAGCCACCAATCGTCCCTTAAAAGTAATCCTATTACCATCCATGTTAGTTTTCCTTAAAACCCACTTGCACCCTATGGGTCATACCCTTTTAGGTGGTTCCAACAAAGTCCATAGTTTGTTTGTATACGTGAATTCCATTTCATATCTCATGGCCTTAAGCCATTCTTGAGAGTTCGGCCAACTCGTGGCCTTCTCATAGGTTGTAGGCTCATATCCATGAGAAATATATCACAGGGTTATGAGAAATCCATATTTCTATAGCTCCTTGACATATCCTACCTAATGTACGAGGTTCTTGTGCTACTTGAGTAGGTTGCTCCACAACACCTTGTGATTCTACTCATGTTCCATCAAAAATTGATTTTTTATTGTGGTTCTTGAACTCCTTCAATTTATACTATCCTCCCACTGTTTCTTTTAGACACAATTCTCCTTCTAGAAACACAGCGGTTCGAGCAACAAACAATTTGTCCTTGATTGAATTGTAGAAACAATATCCTTTCGAATATTCCACAAGATACACTTATCCGAATTGGGTCTAAGTTTATCTGTAAACGCTTTATTTACAAATTTCACAAACCCAAATATTTATGAAATACTAGGACACCTCTTAGTCCATATCACATATGGTGTATTCATAACTAATTTTTCATGTCACAAGGTTAAGGGCGAAATCGCTATAAGTAGAGCACAGCCCAAAAGGTAATTTGGAAGTCCTGTTTGACAAATCATAACCGAACCATGTCCAACAAGTTCCGATTTCTCCCCTTAGCCACGCCATTCCGTAATGGTGTTCTAGGTGGAGCGAGTTTGGATCATATCCAACACTCTTTTATATGCTTGTCAAACTCTTGACTTAAGCATCCTCATCCACGATCTAATCGTAGAGTCCTGATACTCTTGCTAAGCTAGTTTTCTACTTCATTTCTGAATTCCTTGAATTTTCAAAGGATTATGATTTGTTCTTTACAAGACCCAAATCCATATCTACTGAATAAGTAAACATGATGAAGTACCAAAACCATCTGTAGAACTTGTGCTTCGTGGTACACATACATCAGTATGCATGAGTCCAAAAGATCATATCTTTGCCCAATAAACAAGTCTCACATGTCTCATATGATTCATAATCAAATGAGTCCTGAAATCCATCCATATGGAGTATGGACTGTGTTCTCATTCACGTGGTCTAAACCATAATGCCAAAGTTATATCTTTTATGTTATAGATGAAATTATCATGGTCAAGGATCGACAGTCCATTAGACAAGTTAGCATTACAATAATGCATTTTATTAAAATAAATGGAAAAACATTTGTCCATTATTTTAATAGGAAAATCCTTTCTTGTCAAACAAGAAATTGTGATAATGTTCCTATTCATAGCAGGGACATAATCGTACTTGTCTAATTCATGGATAATTCCAAAAGGTAGAGATAATTTCCTACGGCTTATTCAGCAACCCTTGCTTCATTACCCCACGTGTAGGTGTATCTCTTCCTTGTCCAATTGTCTTCTTCTCTTGAGATCATGTACATTTCTATAAATGTGAAATCCCCATCTAGTATCAAATACTTACGATGATGAGATAGACACATTGGCCTTTTATAACAAAGATACCTTTAATTGGAATTCATAATTCCCCTTTCCTTCCATGTACTTTGGGCAGTTCCTCGTCCACCACACCAACCTTTTGGCTAGCAATTTGTTCAGCGATACTCAATCATATTGAGTAAATCGTCTATGAAAAAAAACTCTAATTGCATCCAATGCAATTCTTGGTCCAATATATAGAATAAATTCTTATTCTTTATCTATCTCATAGATAACTCCCATCTTCTAAGATTTCAATTTTATTGAAATAGCTTAGTTGTGTTTGATCTCTTGCTTCAGCAATCACACATTACTATCTTGTGTAGTCGCGTCACATCTTGATGAATCAAGTCGCCTTGCTTTGGCAAGCCCGAGCTTGATTACATCTTGATCATGACGAGTGCTAAGGAAATGAAGGTAAAACGCAAATGAAGCAACACTTCAAAATATCATGTATGGCCGGCTCTTGAAAAGAACTTCTTTAAATGTATGATCATATCATACAGCTCTATGTTCTCATCTTGCTTCAAAAGCTCAGAGTTCATGGTAGCTAACATGAGCCAAGTCACATCCAAAGAACCATTCTTTGATGTTCCACCCATTAGCCTTTAGTGTGTTTTGGTAGTTGGTGGAATGAAACTTTATGCTCTAGGATATACATCATTTTTCCTCTTTCTTTGAGAACAATTCTCAATTTTGTACCAGTTTATTAAAACATATTCCAGACAGTCGATATAGTCGATTTTGTTTGTTTAATGCCATAGGTATTCAACACAAAAGGATTAAGCAAAATATTTTTGACGTTTCAACTATATTTAACAAGGACTTAAAGTATTAAATATAGCTCCCACTATTTTTCTCGGATTAATATTCCTCACCACTAATGCGGAAAATATCATATACTTTCTAGTGGGCCAAGATCCATATTTCACCTCTTCTTAAGCCTGCTTTGGCACGTCACCCAAGAATTGAATATTTAGGTAGGAACCATTCCAATTGCATCTCATGCAACTCTTGGTCCAATTAGGTGTTAATTTCTTATTCATTATCCTTTAGATAACACCTAATTGTCATGCCTCTAGGCTCATCAATCCAATTGACTTTGCCCAGTTGCGTCCAACCTCTTGCTTCAACAGTCACACATTACTTGCTTGTGTCGTACGCAACACACCAAGGAAATTAAAACGCCTTTCTTTGGCAAGCCCGAATTTAATAGACCTTGATCATGAAGGGTGTTTAGGCTAGAGAAGGCAAAACGCAATATTTCATTGAGGGATTTAATAGTCATTATTTGTTTGGTTGATCCCATCAACATGATATACTTATTCGATTGGGCAATCCACAATAAAAGATCAAACTTGTTTATTATTATCTTGTTAACGTTTTGCTAGTATCGCCATACACACAAAAATAAATAAAAAGATATAAATAATAAACATCCACAAAAGAAAAATTAACGTGGCATGGATATGGAACCTACACTAAGATATTACCAATATCTATATGCCCTAAAGTGACAAGCTCATCTCCATGTGCTCCACCATAGTTGCGCGCCTAGGATGGGTGTCCTCATCGTATTTGTGGCCTTTTGGTCCTCCGGTCATCTTCTCCATGCTCTTGGCTATCATCTAAATATTCTAATGCTAGACTAACAACTAGAAAATTAAATAAATAAAACCTCACTTGTTAAGAAGATGATCAGCTCGCAGGCCGTAAAATTAACTAACTATTACATTAATTTGATCAGCTCGCAGGCCGTAAACCAAACAACAATAAAACACAAACATCCACAACCTAGGTCATATCCATCCACCATGCAAAAAAGCACATAATATAGTTAAAACAAATTTTTAACGTGCTTGTTCAATTTTAGTTGATTTTTGGACACACTAGGGTCAAAACGGTCCAAGAGGCCCACCAACACTCTAGGCTGAACCCCATGGACCGCCACAAGTCACCGGCCCGGCCAGGCCCTAGGCCGCACGGTCCAACCGTGCGCCTAGGACGACTGCCCCTAGGTGTCTGTGGCCTTACTTGGGTGGCAAGGAAGGGGACAGTCCCTATGGGGTCGAACCCCTAGGGGTTGTTTCCAAAACAACTTCTTGCCTTATGGAGTTTTTTGCAAAACAACTCCTTGCCATATGGAGTTGTTTACAAAACAGCTCCTTGCCATATGGAGTTGTTTCCAAAACAACTCCTTGCTTGTTGCCCAAGTTTTGTTATTTCTATACTTGAAAAACCCCTTTTCCAAGCATGTGCTCAAACCCTAGTTGTCAGATCCAAAATTATTCACATCATATGTGATCAAACTCACTAATTCCTACATCCCATGAAAAAATGGGTCTTGTTTGGTTGAACCTAATTCAATTTGCATCTAGTATGTAATTAATTTATGTTTTCGCGTAAAACAACATACATGGTGTAAAACTGAAAACAGTAAGACATAAAATCATGTTATGCGCTATCGACATGTGGCTATGATACCACTGTTGGGTTTTGATGCAGTTTACGGACCGGAATAACAAATGTTAATCCTGCTCAAATCCTACCAAGGATCACAAGTGAAGCATCATAACATGATGAAAGGAAGAAAGGTTACCTCAGCCATACCAGGCTGGGACGATCACATACAAAGAATAGTATATCCACACGAATAGACTTCAACCGTGCTTCTTCTTCAATGGCGCTAGCAATCTTATAAGAAGGACGAAATTGGACTTGTGCAGACTGGATCACATCCATCAACGCAACAAAGGAAGAGAGAGGGGCGGCCAACAGTTGGCCGTGGGCAGCAGAGAAGGGGCCCTATATCTCCATGGTGGCCGACGGCTCTAATGGGGCGGCTCCATGGCTTGGCCGAAACCCTAGGAGTAAAAACTCTTTTTTACTATTTTCTCTCTAGCTCTCTAGTAAACTGTGTTTGTTCGAAATTAGTTAAGCATGAATTTTCTTAGCCTATAAATCCTATTTATAGCTAGAGAAATTCACCTTTTCCCATAAACCCAACAATGCGAGACTAGTTACATTCTAGTCCACAATGCTCTGTAGTCCTACAAATGAGCACAGTTTACACTTTAGTCCAATCAATTCATTATTGCTATTTAGTCCAACTAATTAGCAATAATTCCATCTTGATCTATTATTGTTTGTGACCCGGTAGGTTCCTTATTACGTGGCAATAATAATAATTATTACAAACATTGAGCGGTATCTAGCAATACATCGATGCTCCCAAGTAATAGGAAGGTTGGTTTTCTAACTAACCTCTGTGACCAATGTTACAGTGTTGTATAATACCTTTGTCTCATATATCCGGATTGGACACAAGACATGGAGTGTCACACTTGGATATCCAATCTATAGTTTCGCGATATGTGAGAAGACATAGATAAGCAAATAACATCAATATCTCATATTGATTTATTAGAGCATGGCCATGCATTTTTCTAAGTCCTACTCGTCGATTGGCCATGGATATTTGCTCTCGTTATGTGGGAGGGACAAATTCTCTCTACATCACTACAATCTCTCAGCTTGTAGTTACCCAGTTATGATGTAACCTTTGACATCAAAAATATGATAATTCACAACTAGAGTATCTAGTGACTTCAAGTCTAAGGATCACAACACCATTGTCACTATGAGAAGCGCTTGTGACATTCACATAACTCCCATGTAGTCTTCTCATGGTGGGTCAATCCAGTACGCCATTACTCCTAATACGTACCCATGTGTTAGACTTGACATCCCCATATCAATCTACCCACATACTAGTCTCGATGCAGTACAGTCGTCCTATTAACTATATTACTTGACTAGGGATATTTAAGAATATAAAATTCATATTCTATGGACTTCAATCATATTAGCATATCTCTATATCGATAACATAATGAATAGTAAGTCCATATAAATGTCACGACAAATTGATTGCCTCTAGGGAACAATTGGGACAGGTTATTTCTGTGGGATTCATAACTTGTTATGAATCTATAATTTTCTATTAATAATTATTCCATCATGTGTTGATGTATTAGCTGAGTTTATTTTCAGACAAAACCTAGCCCAGTTTTTTTCATGAACTTTTGGCATTTTGCTGATCAGATCTTGATGCTAGTTTGTCTGGATATTGTTTGATCTTGTTTGTTGAGTGTATGTAGGTTTGTTGGGCGTTCCAACGTCCATAAACAAATAAAGTAGCTATCCAAACGTAGATGTTGAAATATGCATATCAGAGAAGAGGATTTTTAGGCTTTCAGTTCCTAAAATCTCTCAGGTTGTTGCACGCTGTTATTTAAAGAGATCAGTGCTCTGAATTCGAGGAGAGACACAGAGACTGAGACTGATCCTCGTGAGATTTGAAGAGTGCTACAAACAGGAGAGTTCAGATCATTCAAATCTTCTGATTCATCAGGCCATTCACATTGCAGAAGCAAGATCACTCATCACAGATTGAAGAACACTTGCAAACTTTTTTTCTTATCTTTATTCTATGTTCTTCACACTTGTACTAAACTTGTATTATCATTCTGTGTTCATATACCTCACAAACATAGAATTTTAGTTGTTCAAGTAAACAACAATGAGGTTCTTATTGTTTCAATAGGTTGTAGATGGAACTAGATAGGTTGGGAACCACAAGCTGTATAGTTAAAAGGTAGCTCACTTAGGCTTGAGATCTGGGGATAAATCTGGGTGATTAATAAGAAGTTATGTTTGAATCATGGAGGGATAAGATCCCTCTGGCAGAGACTAGGTCCAATTGTGACTGAACTCTGTAAAATCCTTGTGTTCTTGTTGATTACCTTTTATTCTTTCATTCCAGTCTAAATAGGATGTTTCAAAGCTTTGTATTTCTCCAAATCTTAAAGCTTTGAAGCCTCTGTATTCTGCAGTTATATCTTTAGTTTCTCTAAATTGTTTCAAAGCTTTGAGATATCAACAACATACTCTACTCACGTTTATAAAAGACTGTGTTTTAGCAAAACTTAGCATACTCTATTCAACCCACCCCCACCTTCTAGAGTATTTAGATCCGGCTTTATACTTACATTACAAACTTTCTGCAATATTTTCAAGATCACACTTCTCTACCGGTTGGCCATGTAGTTTCTTGTATGTGATCTTTGACTACTGATGGAGCTTCACTTGGTATCTTGGGGAATTGTTGAAGTCTTTCTACTGAGATCATTTTGTTCTCGACATTGCATCTACTCCAAATTACTCATTCGAGGCGGACATTTAGATTCAAGCCATACAAAGCTATTAGTCCTCCAAGCCAAGCTAGCCACAAATCCATAAACAATAAAGCTCAGTTAGAAGTTAGACTATCCAAGATTTCAAATATAGATTTTGTGAAGCGTGCTGAAAATTTGTTGATGAAAAGGAAGTGGTATAATAGGATTAATATTATGTTCGGTTAACATGGAAAACAACAAATTTGAAGAAGAAAAAAAAAGGTTTATTAAAAGGGTAGTACATTTTCTAATTTAGTAAACTTGTTAGTACTTCAGTTCTACAACACATAATACTCATATTCATGTAACCCACAATGTAAATTTTGAAACAAACAAACTCAAACCTGAAAGAACCAATGTCAATTAAAATAGTGAATGAGTCCAAACCTCTTGTGTATGACTCCTTTAGTTTCTTTCTTACAGTCAAACTTATCAGGTTTGCAATTTACTGTTAAAGTCAGGTTTGCTCCAACACACAGAACGAAAACTATGATAAAGATGGGATTTTCATCAATGGAACAGATTTACCAAATTAGATATGCATGGACCGGTAATAATTGAAGTTATAACTTAGAAGCTTCTACTATAAGAATAGAAGAAACCACAATTAGAAACATTACAAATTCATAGATCTAAGTACAAAGAGATGTAAGCACACTCTAAGCAAAATATCGATTGTAATCCAGACCCAAAAGCACATTCAAATCCATCCGAGAAATCGAAATATTCAATTTTAGAAAACAAAAACTGCATTAGTTTGACCGTCCGAGGGGAAATAATTGAATCTGGATGAAACAATCAATCAAGAAATGCATTTTTATTAACCTAGACGTGAATTCAGGTTTGCATTTCTCGATCGACTACTTCGTCTTTTCACCGATTCCCTCTTCCGCCACTTCTATCTCTAGGGCAGCTTAGAAAATTTCACGGGTGGGGTTGCTTTTAATTTTTGTTGTTCTATTCGTTCACAGGTTTTGTAATTCCGGTTAGGCCATTCACTTCGAGCAACAGTGTTGGCATGAATCCGAAAGGAAGGATGAGTTGTTGATGAGCGACTTTCTCTGTTTCATGACTTTGTGAGTCTCTCGTCTCATATGCATTACAGTTTGTTCTTTTGGTTTTGTTGGAAATCATTTTTTTTTAGTTTTGTGTTATCGAATCAGTGTTTTGATAACTGCAACCCTGCAATATTCTTGGGCATTTTAATACTTACTGCAACCCCAATTTTCTTTCATGAATGAAACTGGTTACCAAGCTTCGCGTTTGATTTGGGGAAAAGGTTGTTTGCTGGGACAGAGGTTGTTTGCTGAACTTCTTATGTTCTTTGGGGATCCTTAGATTTGGGGAAAATTTGATTTGTAAATTTAATTTTCTGACTCCAAGGCGAACAATCAATTATTTCCTAAATTGCATTGATGAAACACTCAATTACGAATATAGAGTCTTTCAATCTGACAAATTTATTCGATTGTAAACTGGGTTCATTGCACATAGTCACCCTAGAACTGTTATCAGTTGCATTTATCTTAATCTAGGGTTTTGGATAGGGTTGTGTACACCTCTTCATTTTATATTTTCGTTTTCATTCGACTTCCTGTGTATTTCTACTTAATAGTGCAATTTCAGGATACATGTTACCTGTACCAAAAGGGGGCAGTGGTAGATATGGTTGAGAAGATGATGATGGCTGTTGAGACTCCTTCATTGCTCCAAATATTCATCCTGTGTGTCTTCCCTTCTTCTCACCACCCTTTTAGTTCTCAACCTGCAATATTTTGTTCAGACTTCGTATACGTGTGGAATTCATAATCCAGACTTCATAAATCAAATGAGTTTTACCAAATTTGTTCATATGTTGTCTATAAAAAAGTTGTTTCTTTTATCATGGCATAGAGAAACAAGAGCATTGGAAGCAGCTTTTCTAAAACTAGACATCTCAGTATTAGGGTGTGCTTTTGAATACTTTCAGATTAATTGTTTCATCAGTTCTTATGAGCAATAGGCTTCGATTGATTGTTAGGCTATCCAGATTCAATAATTTCCCCTCGGACGGTCAAACTAATGCAGTTTTTTTCTTTCTAAATTGAACATTTAAATTTCTCGGATGGATTTGAATGTGCTATTGGGTCTGGATTACAATCGATGTTTTTCTTAGAGTGTGCTTACATCTCTTTGTGCTTAGATCTATGATTTTGTAATGTTTCTAATTGTGGTTACTTCTATTCTTATAGTAGCAGCTTCTAAGTTAGAACTTCAATTATTATTGGGCCATGCATATCTATTTTGGTAAATCCATTCCATTGATGACAATCCCATCTTTATCTTTGTTTTCGTTTTGTGTGTTGGAGCAAACCTGAATTTAACAGTAAACTGCAAACCTGATAATTTTACTATAATAAAGAAACTAAAGGAGTCATACACAAGAGGTTCGGACTCACTCACTATTTAATTGACATTGGTTCTCTCAGGTTTGTGTTTGTTTGTTTCAAAACTTGCATTGTGGGTTACAGGAATCTGAGAATTATGTGTTGTAGAACTGAATTACTAACAAGTTTACTGAATCAGTAAATGTACTACCTTTTTAATAAACCTTTTTCTTCTTCTTCAAATCTCTTGTTTTCCATGTTAAGAAACATAATATTGATCTTGTTATTGTAGGGTTTTGATTCATGGATGCGCAACGGAAACACAAACAATCATAAACCATGCAAAACCCTCCAAGGATCTCAAGTCAAGAGACATAACGATGGTAAAGGAAGAAATCAATAACACACCTTAGGGTTCTCCTTTGATGACTTCAAACGCGAATTGTGTCACGTCTCTACGGTTGATCCACGCCTAGAGGTGAGATCTAGATCATCCAATCCTTGGTGCTAGACCGGAAATAGGAAGAGGAAGAAGAATCACGCAACAATGGAGCACCAAAGGTGGGCGGCTCCCTTCATGGCCGACGGGTAGGGGGCAGTCCCAAGGGGGGTTCGGCCCTTGCTTGGGACTTGCTCTCTCTCCTTGCTTTGTTCTCTCCTACTCTATCATATAGATTTCTGTATGTGTAGAGAGAAAAATAAGCTAGGAGTGTTCTTTATAGAGTCCAACAACTCCTCGTCCTACTACATAAAGAACCCCTCTCCTAATCCTACTCAAGTTCGAATTAGTCCTTTTTTGCAAATTAATCCTAATCATGTCATGAATTAGGCCACCTTGGTATATCCTAATCATGTCTATACATGGATTAGTCCATCTTGCATATTAGTCCTACTAAGTTAGCAAGTGGTTGCAATTTAATCCTTTTAATTAATTAATCATATTAATTAATTAATTCCCAAGTCTAGTTCACCCCTATATGGCGTGTGACCCCATAGATTCTATTTAGTTGGTAGCAACTATTTGCTAATATGGAGCGGTTTCTAGCAAAACCTCCATTCTAGCCAATTAATAGAATAGTCATCTTCACAACCTTTGTACAAGTAATTGTCTCATCCCTTTGTCTCTATATCCGGATTGGACACGAGACATACAAGTCACACTCGTATATCCAATCCACAGTTTCTCGATCCATGGGATTAGCCTGATTCGTGCAAATAACATCAATATCCCATATTGGTTTATTTGAGTCTAGCCAGACATTCTATAAGCACTATCCCTCGAGTGGCCTACGATATTTTCTCCCGTTATGTGGGAGGGACAAATTATATCTACGTCCACTACGATCTCTAAGCTTGCTTCTTATTGTATCCAGTACACGCCTTTATAGCTACCCAGTTACGGTGTAGCGTTTGACGCTACCAAAATCACAATAATCCACAACTAGAACATCTAGTGACTTCAAGTCTAAGGATGACAATACCGTTGCACCGCGAGAAGCGCTTGTGACTTAACATAATGTGTTTGTAGCCTTCTCAGATATGGGTCAATCCAGTATGCCATTACTCCTAATGCATACCCATGTGTTGGATCATGATATCTCCATATTAATCCAACCCCATACTAGTCTATAGATGATTGTCCTATTAATAATTATAATCGACTAGAGATATTTAAGAATATAACATTTATATTCCAAGGACTTCATTCATGTTAGCATATCTCCATATCGATAACATAATGAATCGTAAATCCACATGTTTGTCACAATAAATTGATTGCCTCTAGGGCACAATTCCAACACTCTCCCACTTGCACTAGAGTCAATCTCCTGCATCATATGCCTATTAATCTAGCGCGGCCCTCCACGCTTACGCTGCGCAGGGGCGAGAAAAGTGCTGGTACCTTGCAAATATTCACATCTCCTCTATCAACAATTTGATTGAGATTGAATATTCTGAGTAAATGCATCTTATGTATTAATTTACTCAGTCCTCTATGTTAGAATCAATAACTGAATCTTGCCTGGAACATTTCCAGCTCATAGTCGCTCCCACTAGGGCAAAACATAAAACTCGAATTTATAATCTGAAATCTTCTTTGTTAGATTTGAAGTTCGCATCACTGTAACCCCTTACAACAAACTCTTCATATTATCTATTTATCAAGAATTCATCCTTTTAGTTCTTCTCAAGCACTTAAGGATAATCTTGATAATTATCCAGTGACGCTCACCCGGATTTGACTGGTATCTTTGTGTCATACCATATGACACGTCTGGCCTAGCACATAACATAGCGTATCTCATGAATTTTATTCATGCGGTCCCTTCCAATCTAATTGGAAAGAAAACTAGTCTTCAAAAGAAAAATTCCATGTGACATAGGTAGAATCCATATTCTATACATGTTGAACCATTTCAACACCTTTGTCAATTTATGTACTATGACTTAAGCCGCACAACCATCTTGATCTATCTCCATAGATCTTCATAGGTTGCTTCGCCTAAGTCTATAATTGAAGATTAATTCCCTAGTCAATCTCCGTAAGATTGCCAAGTAGGGACATTATTCCCAATGATTAGTATGTCTCCACATACAAAGCCAGAAAAAATAACTGTGCTCCCACTAACCTTCTTGTAAACACAAGTCTCATCTTCAATTTTGATGGAACCAAACTCCTTTGAGTTTATCATCAATTCGAAGAGTCCAACTCCTAGAAGCTTGATTCAATCTTTAACAGATTGCTACAAGCAAGATGCGAATGGATTTATCACAATTGGGAAAGATTTCGTCATAGTCTATACTATGAACTTCACAGGAAATCCTTACCAAACCAATTGCCCCTTAAAGGTAATCATATTACCATCCATGGTTGTTTCCTCATAACCCACTTGCACCTTTTAGGTGGTTCCACCAAAGTCCATACTTTGTTGGTATACATGGATTTCATTCTGTATCCTATGGCTCCTAGCCATTTCTGAGAGTATGGCCCACACGTGGCCATCTCATAGGTTGTAGGCTCATCTCGATGAGCAATATATCGCGGGTTATGAGAAATCCTTATTTCTCTAGTCCCTTGACATATCCTACCTAACCTATGAGGTGTTTGTGTTACCTGAGTAGGTTGCTCCACAACACCTTGTGATCAACGTTCCATCAAAAGGATCAATGTTCTGTTGTGGTTCTTGATCTTTTCAAGTTCTACTGTCCTCCCACTGTTTCCTTTAGAGACAATATCTACCTAGAAACATTGTGGTTCGAGCAACAAACAGTTTGTTCCCGATTGGGTTGTAGAAATAATATCCTTTTCAGGATATCCCACAAAACATTTATCCGACTTGGGTCCAAGTTTATTTGTAAACTCATTTATATAAACTTCCTGACCCAAATCTTTATGAATGACATACTAGGACACTTCCTATTCCATATCTCATATGGTGTTTTTTCATAATATATTTAGATGGAACAAGGTTAAGGGCGAAATTTGCCGTAATTAGAACATAGCCCCCAAAAGTAAACTGGAAGTTCTGTTTGACTCATCATGGGCCGAACCGTGTCCTACAAGGTTCGAACTCTCCTTTTAGACACGCCAAACCCATGTGACGTGCTATGTGGAGCGAGTTTGAGATCATATCCAACACTCCCATAGATTCTTGTCAAATTCTTGGCTCAAGTACTCTCTTCTATGATCCAATCGTAGAGCCCTAATACTTTTGCCAAGCTGGTTCTCTACTTCATTCCTGAATACTTTGAACAATTCAAAGGATTCTGATTTGTTTCTTCATAAGATATACAAATCCATATTTCTCTGATCCCATCAGTAAATATGATGAAGTACTGAAAACCATCTTTAGCTTTTCTGCTTAGTGGCCTTCATACATCAATATGTATGATTCCCAAAAGATCATATCTTTGCCTAATAAGTCTTACATGTCTCATATGATTCAATAATCAAATGAGTTCTGAAATCCATTCTCATGGAGTTCTAGATATGTATCTCTTATTTATGAGGCCTAAACGATAATGCTAAAGATAAGTTAAGTTCATATCATTATATGCAAACCTCTAGGTATTAATGTTATAGATAAAATTATCATGATCATGGATATAGAATCCACTTAGACAAAATTGCATTACAATAATGCATATCATAATAAATGGAACAACATTTGTCTATTATTATGATAAGGAGTTTTCTTGTCCGAACAAGAAACTACGATAATGGTCCTACTCATAGCTAGGACATGATCGTTTTTGTCTAATTCATGTACAATTTCTTAGAGGTAGAAATAATTCCCTATGGCTTATTTAGCAACCCTTTGCTTCATAGCCCCACGTGTAGGATTATTTCTTCCTTGTCCAATTGTCTTCGTCTCTTGAGATCCTCCACACTTCCATAAATGTGAGATCCTCATCTAGTATCATATACTTATGATGATGAGATAGACACATTGATTTCTATAACAAAAATACCCAAATCGGAACTCATAATTCCTTTATTATTTACTTCCATGTACTTTGGGTAGTCTCTCCTCCTTTACACTACCTATGGGACTTTTAAGGAAACTTGGTTTTAGCAACAGCCTTGCTTTATACCCATGGGGTCGGCGCAAACAATTTGCCCTCACCCATGCTGTTAACTATTAACAGCTTTATCCATGCCCATTACTAGTGTTTTGTTTAGTGATTCTCAATCATATTAAGTAAATCTCCTTTGAACAAAACTATAATTGCATCAAATGCAATTTTTGGTCCACTTGGGTGAATAACCGTTTATTCTTTATCTATCTCATAGATAATGCATATACACTAATGTTTCAATCATATTGAATTAGTTTATTTGCATAACGCAGAGTGGTGCAACACTTCAAACCTTTCATGTCTAGCTAGCTCTTTTGAAAGGACTTCTTTCAATGTATGATCATATCATACTTCTCCGTGTTCTCATCTTGCTTCTAAAGCTCAGAGTTCATGGCAACTATCATGAGGCAAGTTACATCCAAAGAACCATTCTTTGATGTTTCTTTCCATTAGGCTCTAGTGTGTTTTGGTAGTTGGTAGGAAGAGAACTTTATGTTCTACGATGTACTACAATTTCTCTTTTATTTTGAGAACAATTCTCAATTTTATACCAGTCCAAAAAATAGATGAGTCGTGTTTTTATTTGTTTAATGCCATGGGTACTCAACACAATAGGATTATGCAAAATTTTGTGATGTTTTAACTATATTTAACAAGGATTTAAATTGTTAAACATAGCTCCCACTATTTTTCTACGGATTAATAACCCTCAAGATATTAATGCGGAAAATATCATTATATTTTCTAGTGGGCCAAGATCCATGTTTCATCTCCTTATGAGCTTGCTTTGGCAAGTCACCCATAATTTGACTACTTTAGGTAGGAACAATTCCAATTGCATCTCTTATGCAACTCTTGCTTCAATTGGGCAAATAACTCCTTATTTATTTATCTGTATAGATAATCCCAATTAGTTGCCTCTAGGTTTTAATCATATTAATAGCCTAGTTGTGTTCAACCTCTTATTTAAAAAGTTGCACATTACTAGCTTGTGCCATCGCATTCCATCATTATGAACCAAGTCGCCATGCTTTGGCATGCACGAACTTGATAAATCATGATGATAATGAGTGTTTAAATAACGAGAAGGCAAGAACACAATATTTGAATTTTGAGGGATTTTAAATTCAATTTTAATTGTTTTGTTGATCAATATCAACTAATCTATCTATTTGAGTTTGGGCACAACTCCATATAATAGATCCGGGTTGTCTACTTATCTTATTATCCTAATTGCATGCATCATCCATACACCAACCACAAAATAATAAGACAATAAAATAAACACCACAAAACATAAAATAAAACGTGATGTGGATATGGCCTTTTCTAGACTAAGAAAATTCCAAGCCAATGGAATTTTCTATGAACCTAAAAGCAAACACATCTCCATGCGTCTTGATCTTTTGGTCCATCCTTCATAGTCATGTGGAATGCTTCATGCTCCATGCTCCATGCTCCATTCTTTGTGGCTCCTTTTGGCTTTGGGCTTCTTTTCTGCAATCTTGGCTAACAATCTACTTTATCTAGCACTAGCTAACTTCTATACTAAATAAAATAAATCTCACAAGTTTAGAAAAAAATGGCTCGCAGGCCATAAAATCCTAATTAATTATTACAATTAATTGATCAGCTCGCAGGCCGTAAACCAAAACACAAAAATTAAACATCCACATCAAACCACATCCTAAGGCCATATCCAATCACCATGCGATTTGCACATAAACAGTTAAAATCCAATTTTAACGCGCTTGGTCAATTTTAATTGATTTTAGGATTTCTAGGGTTAAAACCGTCCATGGGCCCAACAATCTAATTGCCCGGGCCCAAAAAGGTGAACCGCAAGGCCCTAGGGCCGGCCCGGCCCCTAGCCCACGATGCTAGGCCGCGGGCTAGGGCCGCGGGCTAGGGCCGCCCGGCCCCTAGGGCGGCCAAGACTTGGGCGGCAAGCAAGAGGGGGGGTCCCCCTAGGGGGCCGAACCTCTATAGTGAGTTGTTTCCAAAACAACTCCCTTGCTTGGTGCCCAAGTTTGGTTGTTTCCTTGTTTTGGAAGAACTCCTCTTCCCCAAGGATGCCCAAACCCTAGATCTAAGATCCTAAAATTTCTCAAACTCACCAATTCATGCATCCAATGCAAAAATTAGATCTTGTTATGATAGATTATTGACAAATTGCATCCCATGCTTGATTTGTCTTGTTTTACGTGATAAACAATCAATTTAAGGTGTAAAACAACTAAAACGTAACACATAAACCACGTTTGTTGGTGTTTTTGGCTTGCTCTCGCTTTTCCTCCATCAAGACTAAGTCATGATCGCGTTGATTGTCGTATAATGCGTGGAAGGCCAATCTCGCCGAATTAACTCTCACCTCCGTAGGTACCACGGCCTCGGCCCCATAGCATAGGAGAAATGGTGAGACCCCCGTGGGTGTCCTCGGAGAAGTCCGGTAAGCCCACAGGGCTATGCTTAGGGAATCAGCCCACTTCTTGTGGTCATCTGCGAATGATTGGTGAGCCAGAATAGTGTCCATGCGCTTCTGCAGGGACGTCATACATTCTGGAATGCTTCCCTCGTTAACAGAAGGAGGGGTTGTCACAGGCGGAGGCGACACGTATGCCGCCGGAGGGTTGGGGACATATTGGCCGTTCGCATTGCCCCAGATCGCCGTTGGAGGAGGCAAGGGATACTGCGAAGCCGGGTTAGGTACCAGAGCCGGAGGCTGAGGAGTGTGAGCGGTGAGAGGCAACATTTGAGCTGTTGACCCCTGAATTGAAGGTAGCTGCGTAGTCGCCGGTGGAGTCTGCAGATTAGGGTTGGGAGGTGTGGTTGACACTCCCAATCCTTGAGCGGTGGAGGTTCCTCCTCCATGAGAGACGGCGGTGGCTTGCGCAGGGTTCGGTGCAAGAGTCCCCAAGACAGCCATGATCCGTTCTAGCTGCGCATATTGAGCTTTGAGGGCTTTCGCCTGACCTTGGATGGTGGCGTCCAAGAATTCTAGCGTCGGTGCCTCGCCGGGGGTCGTAAGAGTACGGCGGGTCTCCTCTACCGAGGCAGCTTCGGTGGAAGGCGATCTGTTACTGACACCATCCTCCTGAGACATGGTTGCTTTTGCTGGTAGGTTCACGTCGGGTTCACCAAAATGTGCACAAGAGATTCCGGCGGGGAGACCTCCGTGTACACCGTAAGTAGAGGATCAAAGATAGCACAGGAAGAGTTGGGTTGTGTGTAGGGAGAGAGTAAGGCAGTAGTAATGTCTGAGAGAGAGACAGAGGTTTGGCAGAGCTTCCGTGTATGGCCAGTTTGTCCTCCCTTGTATGGAAAGGTTAACGTCCTATATATAACGGAGAATGTGACCGTTGCAGTGTGGTTAATGCGCCCATCAATGGCGGCTTAATTAGCTTAACCGCAACGGCACGTTCGTCCTCATATATAGGGACCGTTACAGCACGTTATGCGCGAATACCGGAACCGTTATGGGGTTGACCGGGTTTGACCGGGTTTATGGAGCTCGTGCCATAAATCTCTCAAAAGCAGTTACTAAAGGTCGCGTGCGGGCTTGGCTCGCACGCGACAGGACTTACTCTAGCCTCCAAACCACTAAGTCCCTACAAGTCCCGTGCGGTGGTATGCGAGGGCTCTGTCTCGCAGCCCCCACATGAATCAGCGCGGCTGGTGATCTAGTGTGTGTGGAGCACAATATGGTGTGCTGGATGGTTGCCACGTGGCCAAGATCTGTCAGCTCAGAAAGCACTATCTACAATTATCAATATTTTTTTTTAAACACTCAAATATTTATTTTACCGGAATTATAAAATAACCCTTAGCGAAAATACGGGGTATTACATTCTTCGCCCCTTAGAATAAGCTTCGTCCTCAAAGCTTGGACAGGTCACTCGAGTCTCCATGGGTTTCCTATATGGCCTCTTATCGTCACACAAGTACTAATTAGCATACAAAATCAACCAACTACATAGGATGTCTCGTGGAGACACACAAAAATTAGTCACATTTAGAAAGGACAAGCATACGTCTGAAATAGTAGTAGGGCTCCAACACGAAACAAGATTATATCAAATAACACATAGAAATTCATCACGCAAGAGGGAGTAAACGAAAACTCCCCAAATACCCGGCTTTCCGTATTTCATCTTGCCCTAAGTTCATCTTAGGTTACCCTACAGGTTTTAATCCCTAGTGAAAGAACTGCCCTGATACCATCTGCAACAACCCCCTTATACGGCTCGTACGCAAGACCAGGAGGGTGCTAAATAGAAGCGGCGGAACTCAAAATCAAATCAAACCACAACACATACTTATAATAAACAACTAAATTAAAATTTGAGTCACATACATGATCTGATTACTATTACACAACAACTTAACATTACTAGATACTACTTGTGACGTTATCAATCTAGGTGAGTTGTGCGCCCTTCTATGCCATAGACCCCACCTCCTAGACCTGCGGTAGGAAGTAAAACAAGAACCACGGTTTCGAAAATCAGCAACAAACACTGAGTCGGATACACCTTAGCACGTAAAAACATGAAGATGATATAGCTTGCTGGGTCATGAGTTAAATAAAATAAAAGTGAAAGAGTATAAGGAATACATTACCAGAGTTTGCAACGGAGCAAATAACAAAGCTAATAAGAAACACCCCGATAATCATCAACATTTCCAATCAAATATTTCTCGAGTATCATTTTCCATCTAGTATACGAGTAATATCATTAGTTCTCCAATATATAGTCAAAGAATCTGATTATTATGCACAATACCGGAGATAGTAACAGTCAACAAAGGACCTCCGAAATAGTAACGGTCTATAAAAGACCTCCCAAATAGTAACAGTCAACAAAGGACCTCCCAAATAGTAATTGTCTACAAAGGACCTCCCAAATAGTAACGGTTAACAAATGACCTCCCAAATAGTAATGGTCAACAAAGGACCTCCCAAATAGTAAAAGATTACGATACGTGCGATATTCCACTTTACGTTTTTACGCATTATTATTTTCGTGTGACAGTTTCAAAGAAAATATTTCGAACGTAATCAAATTTGAGTAAAGCATGTATATTACGAATCACATTTTGAGACAAGTTATAAAATTATATTATGACCCGAAAGAAGCTAGGCACACAACGCTAAGCATATAACTCACAATCGTATTTTGGGAGTGACGTGAAAATCTAATTTTGACACGAAGTCTCAAGTACATTTTGAGACAAGACATAAAATCATGTTTTGACACGAAGGAAGCTAGTATCACGAGGCTAAGCATGTAATCTCACATTAAGTCGAGATAGCAACTAGGTCGTAGTAGTCCTCACGGTTACCACGTAGCCTTCCCCTACAAATCAATCGCCTACAACTTATAAGTATCTAGTCACAATGATGCTACTTCCAAGTAAAAGAATACATGGATGATTTTCTAGGTCGGGCACTAAGTCCATCCCAAATTATCCTAATAAACTGGTTTCAAGTGGTATACTCACGTGTCGAATACAAGATCTACACGAATGACATTCTAAATGTCACTAATGCACATATAATTATGCTCACATAACAAAATAAGTCCAACAAAACATTTAGAAATTCAAAATTTAAAATTTTCTAAAACATGTGAAACTACAATTCTGAATAGAATTGTAGCTCTGACTTTAGAGCCACATATACCATATCAAATCATCTCCTAAAATCATGAAAATAATTTAGAATCAACTTATATGTGTCTAATTTGAGAAACTTTAAAGAAATCATGCATAGCTATTATAAAACTCAAGTTACAAAAAATAACAAACACTGTTGTGCAGAGAAGTGTTTTGCAGGAACTTTCAACTTTGAAGAACAATCAATACAACTTGGAGAATAGAAATAATTCTCATGTTCTCGAGCATTAACCCTCAATGTGTCTAGTTACAAAAAAAGAAAGATGGGATTTCAAAAGTTTCTGAAAAGTTGGTTTTTAGAAAAAAAATGGCAAAACAGGTCCAGAAACAAAACTTCATAAAACATGCAACTTTGAATGAGCTTATCTCCCAAATCACAAAGGCTATGTAGTTGATTTTTCTCTCAAAATGACCGTCTCTGAGTCTACATTCAAAATATTCCATACTTGAAAATTTCACAGAGACAAAATTTGGAGATAATCCACGTTTTTTACAAACTAGTAAGATTGTAACAACATGAAATTATTAAAAAATCAATAAGAATGGTTCTACTAGTACATGCAACTTAAGAAGAGTTTATTTTCACCCAAATAACATCATTTTATGCATGAATTAAGATTTTTCATGCTCTTGACACGAATTATCAAAACTCTCATGAACTATAAATGCAAAGAAGAAGACATTCACAACATGCATGTGGGTTCTTGTGTGAGTTTCATGAAATAGACCATATTTTAAAGTTAAGCACTAAATATAACAATGAAAATGAAGAATCAAGAATGGAAAGGAAGAAATATAAGATGAAATTGCATAAATCTAAGGTAAACATGGACATGCAAGCATAAATTCAAAAGTAGAAAAGACTATACCCCAAGATTCAAGAAATAATGAAGAATATAGTGAAATTGACCTTCAATCCTTGAGAAGAAGGGTGAAAGAACTCCCCTCCATGGTTATACTATGGTTGGACTCAAGATTTTCATGTTTGGGAGACTAGAAATTAAAATTTTGATGCAGGTTTAGTGAGGTCAACACAAAAACGGGAATGAAACTTTTGGAGAGAGAAGAGGGTTTGATTGAGTTTTCTTGATGACAAGAAGGTGTAAATAATTCAAAGTGGAAGAGATGGAGTGAGGGAGTTGATGGAGATGTTGATGGTGATGAGTGTTTTCATCTAAGACATGGAGTAATGTATAGAAATACTAGCAAGTCAAGAGTGTCTTTTTTTATTCAATTTTAAAATATGACTTGACCAAAGTGGTGGAGGAGGTTTGGTTGTAATTAACAAAAATAGAAGAGTTGATGGGTGGGACTAAAGAATGATAGTAAAAATAATTGTGGGTTAAAATGAAATTTTCAATTACTTACTATTAACACATAAAAGATAAATAAAAAGAATACCAAATAATTTCAATTAAAAACTATGTATTTAAATGTCAAAAATGCACATTTAGAAAACTAAAGAAAACAAGTAAAGATTAAGTTTAAAATAGCAATATTATCAAGATATTTTTTTTCGAAACTCAAGTATTTATTTTACCAAAATTATAAAATAACCCTTAGCGAAAATACGGGGTATTACACATGTATGTTCTAATGTGGGTTTTATGAAATATGCAACGTTCAAGTACCAATATTATGATCTAGCCATGAGAATGATGAAGCATGCTTGGAGATGAGGATCAAGTTAAAATGTTACCAATCATAACCACACATGCAAATCAAGATCAAGTAAGTTCATACCAAGAACATGAACTATCAACTAATTGAACACAAATAAGCCTTGAGAGAAACTAGAGAATGATCTTGGGTTATTGGAGGTTGGAGGAGGTTGCATCTTTAACAAGATGAGGAAAAATACTCCCCCAATGCAAATTATAACATTGGGATTGAGTTTCTCATGAATTGAGAGGTAGAAAATGAAGTTTTGGGGGTGTTTTATGATGGTCAACCCCTGAATCCGGAAATAGTATTCTTGAGGGAAGACTTTGAGTGTGGAAGAGAGTTGGAGAGAGCTTGAGTGACATAGAGTGTGATAGAGAGTGACTTGATGGAACATGAGTGGTACAAAGAGTCATACATGTAATTAGAGACTGCAACAGCCCCCTTATCCGGCTCGGACAAGACCGGGAGGACGGTGCTAAAAGTGTCGGTGGGAGTCATATGCATAGCATCCATATATTACCATACTATTAAACGTTACATAAGTTTTTAAGGCTTACACACATTTTTACAAACTACTACGTTATAATTAGACTAGCTACTTGTCATGTCATTACTCTACGTGAGTCTCGTACCCAGCTTCCCCATAACCTTCATCTCCTAGTCCTGCGGTGGGGAGAAAAGAAGAACCGCAGTTTCCAAAGTCAGCAATGAAATATTGAGTAAATAACATCCAAGCACGTAAAATAGATGATGGAGTATAAATTCCTTTTTATACAACAAATATAAAGAGGAAATAAGATATAAAAGAGTAAAATTGAATAATAAAGTAATAATTCAAATATAAACTTCTCATTCTTTCGATTTTCCTTCTCAACTTTAAAACGGGAAGTACTATACTCAATCTCTTTTTTTTTCTTTCATAAATATCATTTTCCCATAGAAAACTGTATTATTAACTTATTGATATGGGGAAGTACTACTATTCTATCACTAGCAGCCATGACCTTAAGTGTCGGCACACCCCTAAGACTCCTCGTGGCCGGAGAGGTAAGTACATGGAGCGAACCGGCAGGTTGCGAGAAGGTTAAAAATACACGGGCCGAGTGACCAAAGTCAACACGACAATAATAAGTTTCGCCCGCACAAGTCTTTCCACTTCACGTAATTTACGGATTATTATTATTCGTGTGAAAATATCAAGCAGACAACTTCTTTAAAATATAAGAAAGTTTCAAGTAAAACATGTAAATTAATAACAAATATATTTTGAGACAAGTATTAAAAGTCATATTAAGACACGAAAGAAGCTAGGCACGCAACACTTTTACTTACCTGAAGTCGACTTAGCAGTTAGTACGAAGGGCGTCGACAAAGCCTAAGTCCACGAATACATCCACTACAATTTATAAGTTTCTAGTCACAATGACGCTAATTCTAAATAAATGAATGCATGTATGTTTGTCTAGGTCGAGTACTAAGTCAATCCCAATAATCACGATTAACCTGCATTGAAGTGGTATACTCACATGTTGAATACATGATATACTTGCATATGATTCTAAATTTCACTAATGCACATAATTGATGTTTAATGTCTCAAATAAATCACACATAACACTTAGAAATTCCAAAAACTCGAGTTTCTACAAATGTGAAACTACAAATCTGGACAGAATTGCAGCTCGGACTTTAGCGGCATATTTAACATATCAAAGCATATCCTAAAATAATGAAATAAATCAAGGATGAAGCTACATGTTTATAATTTCAGAAACATAAAGAAAATCTAGCATAGATATGATAAAACTCAAGTTAGAAAATAAACAAAAAATGTTGTGCAGATAAGTGTTTGGCCAAAACGTTCAACTTTCAAATGTGATATCTACCACTTGGAGAATAGAAATGATGCTCATATTCTCCATAATTGACCCTAAATGTTTATTGTTTCAACACAACAAATATGAGGTGCAAAAAGTTTCTGAAAAGTGGGATTTTATAAAATTTGGCAAAACTGGACCAGAGAAAGATTTTCAGCAAACATGAAACTTTTGATGGGCTTATCTCCCTAACCACAAAGGCTATGGCGATGATTTATTTATCAAAATGACCCTCTCGGAGTCTAGTTTGAAAATATGCAAGATTTGAAAATTTCATAGAGACAAAATTTGTAGATAATACCCGTTTCTGACAAACTTGTCAGATTGTAACTACATATAGTTTTTTCCTAGAACACCCAAAACATGATCAAATCAATTCCATGATACATGCAACTTGAGAAACATTTTATTATGCTAAAATATATACATTTAAACATATAAAAATAAATTAAACAAGAAATTTGAGGAATCAAGTGGTGAATTTTGAGAAAAACAAAGGTTCCAAGTCATAATTTCATGCTCTAGGCATACATGCATCATCCAAACAAGAAATCTCCAACAAGACATGCTTTTAACCACTATTTTCACAACCCATTAAGGATAATAGACGGAAAGTAATACTTACAAGAAGTCCTGGAAGAGATTAGGAGTGTTTATAAGGGCTTGGAGAGCTTGATCTTCAAGGATTGGAGAGTGCTTACATGGATGACATGAAGAAGTTGAATGGAATGAATGGAGAGGTGAATAAAATGATGATGGTTGCGATGAGTTTGTTGTGAAAAAAAAAAGGAGGCAAGGAGGTCAATTTATAAAACATTCTATTGTGGTTTGCATGTGCTCACATGACAAAAGAGATTTGAAGTGATGGTGATGAAATTGACATATTGACGGCTACCGAAAATGGTGAAGCTTCTTGAGGAAGATGAGTGAAATATTTGGGTGGTTATAGAGAATTCCCGAACATTGGAGAAGATGATGTGAGAAAAACAATGGTGTGGGTGATGTACAAGCTACTTGGGTGATTGGGTGTGGCAAGTCTACCATGTTCCGCAGTGGTCGAACACGCGCTATTAATAAAAACTAAAAAAAAATAGAAAAAAACTCACGTATTAACTTGTGAGTTCTAATAGAATATTCTCTAGAATTTCACAAAATAAAAAAAAAAAAACTCAAAAAATTACCCAAATATTAATTTTGCAACTAAATTCTTATTTATCTTCTGAAATTACTATTTTACCCTTACTAATTAAATGTGGTATTACATCCTTCACCCTTAAAGAGAGCTTCGTCCCCGAAGCTAAACTCAGACAACTAATTTGTAGGAGACAAATAATTTCAACCAGCAAATAATAGCAAGTAACTATTTTCTGCAACACACGTAACATCAAATAAAGTCGTAGTCACGTCTATCTACTAAAGTGGTCATAGTCTCCTTTGGTTGATAAGTCTCAAGTTCAAGCACGTCTCAAGGGTACTATGAATGTAGGGGTATTAAACGATGGGTTGCAGAGACAATATCATATTATAGATAAGTAGTTGAGTGGAAGAAGGATTGAGATGTAAATATTAATTGGATGACATGCTAGTTGGCGTAAATGATACAATATCCAATAGGGTAAAAGACAAAAACCACCCCTCGAGTATGGGTTATATACAAAAACAACCCTCGTGTTCGGGGATATACAAAAACCACCCCTGTCAGATAACAGAGCTAACTGTGAGTTAACGGATGGTCGAAAAAACTAAAATACCCTCAAAATTTTACAAAAATACCTCAGTATAAAGGTCAATCCCTCCCCTTCTTCTCCACATATCGTAACCCTAACCTACCTTATCCTTTCTCTCTCTTCCTCCCATCTTCTCTCCCGACGCCGCTGATTGATCTATTGAAAGGGGGTTACGCCGAATCGCAGGAGCTCTGTTCATTCTCGCTCTCGAAGACGACAACAAGATGGCGATTGGGGTTCTGGTTGCTCTTCCGCCGTTGCTGCATACGCTGCGGTCGGAAAGTCGGCGGGCTCGGTACAACTCGACGCTTGCTCTGTATCATCTCTCTATGGTACAGAGCAATCGAGTCAAACTCGTGAAACTCGGCGCCGTGTCGACTCTGATGACGATGGTGAGCGGTGGAATGGGCGGTTCGGCAGTGCTCGTGCTGTGTAACTTGGCGGCTTGTACGGAGGGGAAATGGACTTTGTATCTAATTGACGATTATTGGTCTGATGGTTTCATCCCATCTTCTCTCCCGAAACTCTTTGGGATTGAATATGGGTTTCGATTACTCAGTTAGGTTTTTTAAGTTCTGATTCGTTTTTGACAAGTTGATTTGAGGAAGTCTTTTTGATTCATTACGTATGAGGGCTTTGGAAAAGATGTCTTTCAATAGAAGGGTTGCGGACCAGCCATCGCAGAGGCGAATTCCGGGGACTCAGACTGTTGGTAATTTGGTCCTCGCCAACATTTGCTGCCGCCGCGGGCGAGGGTTGTGGGTGAGATTTCACCACATGAGTCTGCTTTTGGGGGTGGAAAGAAGGGTGGGAAAGGGAGGATTTTGGATAGAAGTGAATACGGTGAAGAGGGGTATGGTGGGGGAGGTGTTGTTGGTGGCGGTGGATTTTTGGCGAGTAAGAAGATGAGGAGAGGAGGTGAAAAGGATGATGTGTATGGGTCTGATTCAGGTGGAATATGCCCGGCAATTAAGTGAGTTATCATTCTTGCTCTTCATCCAGAGATAAGAAGAATTTTACTGAGCCTCTTGATAAAAGTTTGTTGTTTGTTTGTTTGTTTTGTTATTATGGTAGCGGCGGCGTGGTTGCGGTTGTGTTGTTGGTGGTGATGGTCAAGAACACCAAGATAGGTGGCCAAGAACATCACGAATATAAACAAAAAAAATACAGATAGGGGCAAAATGGTCATAAAAAGACAAATTGCACCCCATACCAATTGATTGTGACAGAAGGGTGTTTTTCGTCTAACGTCCATCCACTAACGGGGGGGGGGGGGGGGGGTTTGTCTCGACAGGGGTGGTTTTTGTATATCCCCGAACACGAGGGTTGTTTTTGTATATAACCCATACTCGAGGGGTGGTTTTTGTCTTTTACCCTATCCAATAATAGAGATGTTGGATACAAAAAAATTTAAATTTTGAAAAACATTACAAATTTACATAAAATTTTGGGACAAACTAAGAATTTAATACTAACTAACAAGTTGGCACAAATAACATTCTTAAAACATTTTCTTTAAAGTCTAGCATACTTAATAAAATTTTAATCTTAACACACACGTTTAGAAAGTAGTAATATCACTTAAAACATAAACGTATAATATGAATATGAGGGTTACTACATTTCTGATATTGGCCATGTTTTGGTGAGCTTAACTAAGATTATGAAATTGTAGATTACTGAAATGTGTGCTTATGTAGTGAGAGAGAGAGAGTCTGTTTTAATCCCAACTACTCATTTAAACAACCTAAAATCTTAAAATCATATTAAGCTCATCCAAAGAGGGCCATTCTAGTTGCTGGTAGCTTTGCTTCACCTTTTCGGCACTGCATTTCTGAGCTCAGTAGCAAATTTGTAATGAAGGATTTAGGTCACTAATTTCATTTACGGAAATTGAGATATGATCTACTTCAAATGGTGGGTGCTTTCTGCATCAGCATAAGTATGCTCTTGATCTGTTGAAGAAGGGACTGCAAGAAAGTTTGAGTTACAAGCATTAACAGATTGTGTAGGAAATCTCATCACTAGGAGGTTTACAACATGTTATGGAGTGTTCTTGGGGGCCTAATTTGATTTTATGGGCCTAATGAAACAAGTTACAGTGTAAAGGAGCTCTGAAGTTTAGTATAGAGGTATTGCTTCAGTAGTGGTAGAGATAAAGTGGTTGAGCTATCCGCTTATGGATCTGCATATTAGTGTCCCTACACCAGCCATTTATTATGATAATACATCAGCTTAGCTTTGGCATCCTATCTAGTCTTCCATTCTAGAGCCAAATATATTGAGTTGGATTATCATTTTGTGAGAAAGCAAGTTTTGACAAAGAGTATATTGCCTCAGCTTAACACCAGCTGATCTTTTCACACAATCAGCATAACACCTGATTATCAATATAGATATTATAAATTTTATAAATTCCTGCCCCAATTTACAAAGTTATGAAGAACACATGCGCAAAATTTATCAAAATAGATACTAGTATAGTTTTCTAGTTAGAAAACAAAGAAGTACATAATCTACCTTCTAATATTGAATAAATAAAGTCAAATCATCTTTTGCTTATTATTTGCTGTCATGAACTCGAATGTTAAGTCTGCGGAGCCATATCGAGTGAAGAATCATATGAAACACATTGTATCTCTTTGGAGACGCATTGACCTCAAAGTGTCTCCTCACTTGCTTCCCCATCTCCACCAGCCTAACATACTCGTCATCAGAAATATCCGTCAAAATTTTCTTCATATTCGGTATGTCTTCAACTGCAATTATAACCGAAAACGTCTTCCAATCCAAAACATCGCTAAAAGGTGCAACATATCCGTCTTTGATAAGCACAGGGACACATCCCATGTAAATTCCCTCAACCATTCTTGGGCTAGCAACTTCATACCCACTAGGACAAATGCAGAACTTGCTCTTCCTAATCATGTCATAGTATTTGACACCCTTTGGGAGGTACTTGTGGACTTGAACATCTGGGTCCTTGTCCTCCCAATGCTCTAGCAAAATAGGCCTGATGGGCCCATGAACACCTCCCGCGTAGAAAACCAAGATTCAGCGTTGGAAGGGTGGTGGCCCGCCCAGCATTCCCTTGGTTGTTCCGCTGTGGAGAAGGATTTCCAAGATGGAAACGTCCCGGGTGGGATTGAACTTTTCAGAGGTGTTGGCATTACACAAGGCTCGGATTGAGTTGTTGTAAAGATTTGGAACTGCAAAAGAGATTTCAGGCCCCTTCATATAAACACAGACAATATTAATCACCATCAATGAACTAAAAAAAAATGTGCTCTCCAGTTCTTTAGGCTATTCGACAAAAAAAACGTTATTTAGGCTATTGGATAACGATAGATGCAAGGCTAAAAGAACTCAAATAGAATATGTTAGGATAAAAAGATAGAATACACACATAAATATGCCACATTACCTGGTATACAATTGGAAGTCGTCAAAAAGCACAATAAGAAATGTGCACTTCCTTCGTCTTTGTTTAGTTATGATATATTATATTATTACACAGTTACGAGTTACAGTCTCTCGTAACCTAATGAAGATTCATATGCACCTAGCATTATTTTTATGTCAGCGACAGAAGAATTTCATTAGTAAAACATAGTGCAGGAAACTAGCAAATACCCCACATATCACATTACAACAATGAACTAGAAAAGCTAACAGTTCATTTTTTTTAAAAAATAATTATAAGAAAATGATAAAGTTAAAGCAAATAGACTCAAATAAGCTTAGGATTTGCAGAGTTACATGTACGTGTGTAATTGAATGGATTATGGAAACCTCAAATGAGGGTTACGGTTTGCCCCATGGGTTCACATTTTTGCAGAAATTCACTAAATTCTTCAAGATATCCATACAAATATTAATAAAGTACATATATAACATAATTCATGCAAACCCTTCCTCCACTGAATATTTGTTGCATACACTTGCCTGGAACTTTCTGGATTTTTATTTGATCCGGTTCCAAATGTACTATTCACTGGCTCAAAATACACTTTAGTAGTTAGTATGCCCCAATAATGTAATATTTCTGCATCCGCCCTCAGTTATATTCTTGATATCTCCATATTCTACCTTCAGATATAATTTTGATTCCTTAATTATATGAGGGAAAAATCCTTTGTCTACCATATATGCTGTCGTCTTCATTCCCACAGTTATGTAGCCCAATTTCTTTCTGATAATCATGTAAACTCAATACATAGTATTTAAATTTGTCATTACTAGGTGCAGCTTCAAACTTAAATTAGTAATTTAGGATTGCGATAACTCAAGTACCGGTAAGTTCGCGTACCCAATCATGGCAGGCAAGCATGAAGTGGTCAGCTCCAGAGCTCCGATTCCAGTAATGATGTTTGGCAGCAACCACATCGACATAGTCCTTGGCTGTGTTCTTCATCGGGCCCCAATCATGCGAGTTTTGAACATAAACCACTTGTGTTATCATTGTCACACTGAAACGTAGGAAATAGACATGAGCCTTCTCTAGATCTCTTGTCCGGAATTTGCTAACCTCCATTGACTGAATAAACAGTCCCTCAGTCGCATACGTTGACTTGCACGGTCCATAGTGGAAAATTGGTGGTTCCCCTTCTTCGTAGATAAAGACCTTGAATATCTTCTCCATCTCTAAGTAGCTTCTGCAATTGTCAAAATACGCAATTTTTCAAATCATTATAATGAAGTTAAAGAGTCTTCTAAAAACATTTAACCATGCTAAGTATTTTGGAACCTGTGGAATGCCCTGGCATTCAAATAAATCGGACCATTAGGTACGTAGTCCGGGTCTTGTATTGGGCTGTGGTTGCTGGTTTAATACCTATTAAGTCACCCCATATGTATTTAAATGTCAAAAATACACATTTAGAAAACTAAAAGAAAACAAGTTAAGATTAAGTTTAAAATAGCAATATTATCAAGATATTTTTTTTCGAGACTCAAGTATTTATTTTACCGAAATTATAAAATAACCCTTAGCGAAAATACGGGGTATTACACATGTATGTTCTAATGTGGGTTTTATGAAATATGCAACGTTCAAGTACCAATATTATGATCTAGCCATGAGAATGATGAAGCATGCTTGGAGATGAGGATCAAGTTAAAATGTTACCAATCATAACCACACATGCAAATCAAGATCAAGTTAGTTCATACCAAGAACATGAACTATCAACAAATTGAACACAAATAAGCCTTGAGAGAAACTAGAGAATGATCTTGGGTTATTGGAGGTTGGAGGAGGTTGCATCTTTAACAAGATGAGGAAAAATACTCCCCCAATGCAAATTATAACATTGGGATTGAGTTTCTCATGAATTGAGAGGTAGAAAATGAAGTTTTGGGGGTGTTTTGTGATGGTCAACCCCTGAATCCGGAAATAGTATTCGGGAGGGAAGACTTTGAGTGTGGAAGAGAGTTGGAGAGAGCTTGAGTGACATAGAGTGTGATAGAGAGTGACTTGATGGAACATGAGTGGTACAAAGAGTCATACATGTAATTAGAGACTGCAACAGCCACCTTATCCGGCTCGGACAAGACCGGGAGGGCGATGCTAAAAGTGTCGGTGGGAGTCATAAGCATAGCATCCATATATTACCATACTATTAAACATTACATAAGTTTTTAAGGCTTACACACATTTTTACAAACTACTACGTTATAATTAGACTAGCTACTTGTCATGTCATTACTCTACGTGAGTCTCGTACCCAGCTTCCCCATAACCTTCATCTCCTAGTCCTGCGGTGGGGAGAAAAGAAGAACCGCAGTTTCCAAAGTCAGCAATGAAATATTGAGTAAATAACATCCAAGCACGTAAAATAGATGATGGAGTATAAATTCCTTTTTATACAACAAATATAAAGAGGAAATAAGATATAAAAGAGTAAAATTGAATAATAAAGTAATAATTCAAATATAAACTTCTCATTCTTTTGATTTTCCTTCTCAACTTTAAAACAGGAAGTATTATACTCAATCTCTTTTTTTTTTCTTTCATAAATATCATTTTCCCATAGAAAACTGTATTATTAACTTATTGATATGGGGAAGTACTACTATTCTATCACTAGCAGCCATGACCTTAAGTGTCGGCACCCCCCTAAGACTCCTCGTGGCCAGAGAGGTAAGTACATGGAGCGAACCGGCAGGTTGCGAGAGGGTTAAAAATACACGGGCCGAGTGACCAAAGTCAACACGAAAATGATAAGTTTCGCCCGCACAACTCTTTCCACTTCACGTAATTTACGGATTATTATTATTCGTGTGAAAATATCAAGCAGACAACTTCTTTAAAATATAAGAAAGTTTCAAATAAAACATGTAAATTAATAACAAATATATTTTGAGACAAGTATTAAAAGTCATATTAAGACACGAAAGAAGCTAGGCACGCAACACTTTTACTTACTTGAAGTCGACTTAGCAGTTAGTACGAAGAGCGTCGACAAAGCCTAAGTCCACGAATACATCCACTACAATTTATAAGTTTCTAGTCACAATGACGCTAATTCTAAATAAATGAATGCATGTATGTTTTTCTAGGTCGAGTACTAAGTCCATCCCAATAATCACGATTAACCTGCATTGAAGTGGTATACTCACATGTTGAATACATGCTATACTTGCATATGATTCTTGTAGATACTGCTTTATGACATGGCAGATCTAGGCCACGTGGCAACCATCCAGCACACCATATTGTGCTCCACACACACAGGATCACCAGCCGAGCTGATCCATGTGGGGGCTGCGAGACAGAGCCCTCGCATACCACTGCACGGGACTTGTAGGGACTTGTGGTTTGGAGGCTAGGGTAAGCCCTGTCGCGTGCGAGCCAAGCCCGCGCGCGACCTTTAGTAACTGTTTTGAGAGATTTATGGCACGAGCTCCCTAGACCCGGTCAATCCGGTCAAGCCCGGTCAAACCCGGTCAACCTCGTAACGGTTCCGGTACTCGCGCACCACGTGCTCTAACGGCTCCTATATACTCGGACGAACGTGCCGTTACGGTTAAGCTAATTAAGCCGCCATTAATGGGCGCATTAACCACACCACAACGGTCACGTTCTCCAGTATATATATATCGTTAACCTTTCCATACAAAGGGGGACACACTGCCATACGCGGAAGCTCTGCCAAACCTCTGTCTCTCTCTCAGACATTGCTACTGACTTGCTCTCTCCCTACACACACCCCTATTCTTCCTGTGCGATCCCTGATCCACTACGTACGGTGTACACGGAGGTCTCCCCGCCGGAATCTCTTGTGCACATTTTGGTGAACCCGACGTGAAACTTACCAGCAAAAGCAACCATGTCTCAGGAGGACGATGTCAGCAACCGATCTCCTTCCACTGAAACTCCCTCGGGAGACGAGGCTCGCCGTACTCCGACGACTCCCGGCGAGGCGCCAACCTTAGAGTCTTTGGACGCCATTGTCCAAAGTCAGGCAAAAGCTCTCAAGTCTCAGTCCGCGCAATTAGAACGGATCTTGGCCGTTCTGAGCACTCTTGCGCCAAATCCTCCACCTGCCACCGCTATTCCCCAGGGAGGAGGAACCCCTTCCGCTCCAGGATTGGGAGTGTCGGCCACGCCTCCCAACCCTCATTTGCAAACCCCACCGTCGGCCGCGCAGCTGCCTTCGGTCCAAGGGTCAACGGCACAAATGCTGCCCCCTGTTGCTCACGCCTCTCAGCCCCCGGCTTTGGCGTCCAACCCAGCTCTGCAGTACACTCTGCCTCCACCAACGACAATCTGGGGAAACGCGGGTAGTCAATACACTCCCAATCCTCCGGCGGCATATGTGTCGCCACCGCCTACAGCAACCCCTCCGCCAACTACCGAGGGAAGCATTCCAGAATGCATGACGTCTTTGCAGAAGCGCGTGGACTCCATCTTGGCTCATCAGTCGTTCGCGGATACCATCATCCCGAAGCTAGACAACGATCCACCCATCCCACGAGAAATTTATCTCATGCCTAACCCGGCGGGGTACAAGGCTCCCAAATGGGACAAGTTCGAGGACGTCAATGGAAACGCTCATGAGCATGTCATGCGTTTCATCGATGTCATGGGTCCATACGGAGCCGATCCCAAGCTGCTGATGCGAGAATTCCCAAAAACTCTTGGGAATGTAGCATACAAATGGTACCGAACATTGGAGGCCGGATCTGTGAAAACTTGGGACGATATGGTCCAGAAGTTCTATACCAAGTTCTTCCAGATGGAAGAAAAGGTGACGATGATCCATCTCTCGCGGATGTATCAGAAACGCGAGGAAGATGGAATCACTTTCATCAAGAAATTCAGAGCGAAATCCTTGGAATGCAAGGACCCAATGCTCGAAAGTCGGCTCGTAGAGATATGCCTGCAGTGCATGCGAGACGAATACAAAAGCATGCTGATCAATTTGCAAACACCGACGTTTTCAAAGCTCATCGAATGCACGATGAACATCGAGCCCATTGTCGAGAGACAGAGAAAGAAGAGCGCTCCAGAACGACCTGCGAGCGGCACCACCTACAAGATCGGCAGATTTGGCTACAAGCGGGGACGCGAAGCTGAGGTCAATACAGTTTCGCCCCAGAAGCAAGCGAAGGCTGCAAACTTCGATGCACCGCCTCTGCCATGCTCGGTGGAGGAAGCGAGCGATCTCTGCAGACAGTGGCGTAAGGACGGCGTCCTCCCACCGCTCGAGAAAGCACCCTCCAAGGAGATGACGAGGGACCCTAAGTGGTGCGAATACCACGGCAAGGTCATGCACCCCACAGCCGAGTGCAAGAGGCTCAGATTCACGCTCGATCAGAAGATGAAGAGCGGCGAACTCATCGTCAGCGACCATCGGAAGGATGTGCGCAACAACCCGCTGCCTACCCATACAGATTCGGGCTCAAAAGGCAAAGAGGTCGCCATGATCTCGATAGTTGACTTGGAAGAAGTCGCAGAGGATGGTCTGCCCATCGTTGCTGAAGTCCATGAAGATGAAGACTACAGCATGGACACAGAAGATGAGCGTGCCGACCGCATGAAAGGGTCGCACGGCTTCGACAAATTCTTCAACGAGATGAATTTCTCCGAAAAATGTCGAGCGGACATGACAAAAGCAATCTTAAGGGTAGCAGAGGACTACGAGGAGGACCTCGTGGTCTCCAACGGGAAAGTCGTCAGGGCATCCCGTTCCGCAGAAAAGATTATGACCTTTTCTGCCAGCGACAAGAAGACAGATGCGAGCCACCAGAGGCCCCTGTACGTGACCGCCATCATCAACGGCGTCGAATTCAAGCGAGCATTCGTCGATGGAGGAGCAGCGGTCAATGTTGTTCCACTCCATACACTGAAGCTAGCAAGGATCCCCGAGCACAAGGTAGTCAAACGTCCATCCCCGCTGGTGGGATTCGGGAGCGATTCTAGAATGACGATCGGATGGATCCGCCTGGGCGTTCAGATCGGCAAAATCAAGTGCTCGGCGAAGTTCTATGTCATAGACGCGAACACCACATATCACATGATCATAGGTCGGGCCTGGATTCATCGCTTTGACGCAATCCCTTCAACGGCTCACCAAGTGATGAAAGCTATCGGGAACGACAGGATTGTCGAGATACCGGCCTCGACTAACCCGTTCAACTTGGACGAAGCGCATCTCAGCGAGGCGGTGTGGTTCACCGAGATGGCGGATGAGCAAACACCCGGACCATTCAACCCTACTCCTTTACCTCTCTGGGAGGACATCAAGGACCAGTCACCTGCAGGCGTGATGGTGACAAGGGGAGATGCCAAAGAAAAGCCGCCTACTCACGAAGAGGCGCCGCGCATCGCATATCATCGCAAGAGTGTCTACACTCTGAAGAGGATCGCAAAGCATGACCCCGAGGGCAAGGAGATAGAGAGCTTCTACGCCAACGGGAAGAAATGCTATCGCATATGAAGGTGCGCGGGGACGTCCTCACACGGGCATGGGGATGTCCCTGGGCAAATCAATCAAATCGAGCAAGTTGCGCTGACAGAAGAGCCAACACAGGGCACTCCAGAGGAGAAACTCAAAGAAGCGCCCGAATGCATGGAAGACAGGCCAAGACCGCAAAAGCAAGAGCTTAAGGAAGTGTTCCTCAGCCCGAACGAGGAAAAGAAAAGACCAGTCTTCCTGAGTGCGGACCTCACAAGCGAAGAGGAACAAGGACTGCTGCAGCTCCTAACCGAATACAAGGACGTGTTCGCATGGGAATATGACGAGATGCCGGGTCTGGACACGAGCATCACCATGCACCGTTTAGACATCATCCCAGGGTCTAAACCGGTCAAGCAAAGCACCAGAAGTTTCAGGCCAGAACTCAACGTGAAGATCAAACAGGAGATCGTCAAACTCCTAGACGCCAAGTTCATAGAGCCAAATCACCATCCCACATGGTTGGCCAACATCGTGCCAGTAGTGAAGAAGAACGGATAGCTCCGCATCTGCGTGGACTTCCGAGATCTCAATCGCTTCTGTCCCAAGGACGATTTCCCACTGCCTAATATCGACTTGCTCATTGATTCAACGGCAGGCCATCGCATGTTCAGTTTCATGGACGGCTTCAGCGGGTACAATCAAATCAAGATGGATCCCGAAGATGCAAGGAAAACTGCATTCATCACTCCCGTGGGGGTATTCAACTATACGGTAATGCCATTCGGTCTTAAGAATGCAGGTGCAACCTATCAGCGGGCCATGATGGCTCTATTCCACGACATGATGCACAAAGAAGTGGAATTCTATGTGGATGACTTGGTAGTCAAATCCAAGTATGAAGCAGATCACCTTGCAGACCTGCGAAAGGTATTCAACAGATGCAGGAGCTTTCAACTGAAAATGAACCCCATGAAGTGCGCATTCGGCGTGACCTCGGGGAAGTTTTTGGGATGTGTAGTTCATCGCCAAGGGATCGAGCCTGACCCTGCAAAAGTGTCAGCCATCACCAGCATGACGCCACCTCACGACCAAAGTACCTTGAAAACATTCTTGGGAAAATTGTCATATCTGCGGAGATTCATCCCGGCAATTGCCGAAATCACATGCTGCTTCAGCACTCTCCTCAAGAAGGACGCCGCGTACAACTGGGCTCCTGATCACGAAGCCGCATTCGAAAAGCTAAAGGAGCTACTCACATCCCCAAAGATAATGATCGCGCCTCAACTGGGATCGCCGCTTCTGCTATACGTTACATCGACAAGGAAATCTATAGGAGCGCTCTTGGCTCAGATCTATGAGGGACAAGAGAGGCCTATCTATTACATCTCTCGCATTGTGCAGCCTGCTGAATCAAGGTACACGGACATCGAACGTCATTGCCTTGCTTTATTCTTCGTAATAGAGAAGTTGAGACACTATTTTGCATCGCACAAAGTAGTGGTGGTCACCAAAAGCGACCCCATAAGATACCTGCTAACTCACACTACTCCGGGCGGAAGATTGGCGAAATGGTACATGACCATCTCTCAATACGATATCACATGCGTGAAACCAAGAGCGATCAAGTCGCAGGCGGTAGCAGATCTGTTGGCACAGTTCCCCGACAACAGTCACGAACCTGTGATCGAGGAAGAGCTCGAAGGCCCTGAAATCTACGCGATTGACGTGCCCTATTGGACCCTCCACTTCGACGGTTCGTCAACCACAAAAGGTGGAGGCATTGGAATAGTCTTGACAAAGCCGGACGGTGAAGTCATACAGATGTCCGCAAAACTCAACTTCGCAGTCACGAACAACGAGCGGAATACGAGGCTCTGATCGCGGGGCTCCGTGCGGCGAAAGCTTTGGAGGTGAGCAACTTAACAGTCATGGGAGATTCCAAGCTGATTGTTAAGCAGGCCTCGGGCGAATATGGTTTAAAGGAGATCAACCTCCTGCCATACCGTACCCTAGTGCAAAAGCTGATGCAGCAATTCTGCGACGTGAAATACGAGCACAAACCCCGAGCGGACAACAGGCATGCAGACGCCTTAGCAACTCTGGGATCTAAGGTCAGCATAGACAAGTGCCCCGCAAGGATTTCCATCGAAGTGCGAACATCGTCGGCATTAACAGAAGATGCGTGCGACGATGAACACATGGATGACGCAGACTGGCGAAAAGCAATCTTGCAAGCTATCGCGAAAGGCACCAGTAGCGAAAGCTGGATACTCACGAAAGGATACTGCATCCACGACAACACCCTTTACTACAAGGGTCCTGGAGGAATACTCATGCGATGTGTCTCCGAGCAAGAGGGACAACAGCTGTTAGAAAAGATTCACCAACACGCTTGCGGAGAAAGCGAGGTGTCAATCTACAGGAAAGCTCAGAGATATGGCATTCATTGGCCAGGCATGTCAACAGCTGCAGCCCTGATACAAGGGAAGTGCGAGAGTTGCGCACTAATCAAAGATTCTCTACTTGTCGCTCTAACCGATGACGACACAGACTGGAGGAAGCCATTGTTTGAATTCCTCACCCAGGGCACCGTACCCGAATCGAGAAAAGAAGCCGACAAATTGAAGAGGAAAGCCTCTCGATACCTGGTTCAGGAAAACCTGCTTTGGCGAAAAGGTCACGAAGGCAACTTGCTGCGATGCCTAGACAGCAGGGAAGCACAAGAAGTCATGGACCTTTCTCATCAGGTGGAACACCAGGGAGGTGCGAAATTATGCAGACAACTCCTCTCAATCGGATACTTCTGGCCCACGATGGAAGTCGATTGCCGCACCAAGGTGCGACGCTGCCAAGAATGCCAATTCAAAGGGAACCTAGTGCACGCTCCTGCCGTGGATCTACATGCATTAGGGACGCCATGGCCATTTCATACATGGTCTCTGGACTTCATTGGCCCCATCCGACCAACGTCACATGGGAACCACTTCATTCTCACTGCAACCGAGCTGTTCACCAAATGGGTGGAAGCAATACCACTGAAGACGGCAAACGCGCTGGCTGTGGTTAACTTCATCCAGGAAAACATCGTATGCAGGTTCGGAATCCCAAATACTATTCTTTCAGATAACGGTACTCCTTTTGTCAATCGTCAGGTGGCTACCAAACTCGCGGAGTACAATATCAGGCAAATATGCTCCACCCCCTATTATCCAAAGGGAAATGGACAAGCCGAAGCGACTAACAAAACGCTGTTGCGAATTCTGAGCAAGATGGTCGCAGATGACCACAAGAAGTGGGCCGACTCCCTTAACATAGCTCTGTGGGCCTACAGAACTTCTCCAAGGACACCTACAGGGGCCTCGCCATTTCTACTATGTTATGGGGCCGAAGCTGTGGTACCTGCGGAGGTCAGAGTCAATTCGGCAAGGCTAGCCTTCCACGCACTCTATGAAAATCAACGCGATCACGATTTAGTCTTGCTGGAAGAAAAGCGAGAACAAGCCAAAAGGACTAACAAGCGGTACCAAGAGAGAATCGCTCGCGCCTATAACAAGACAGTCCAGCGACGGGATTTCGCAGTTGGCGACCTGGTCCTGCGCGCATCTGATCACTGCATGCGAGAGGCAACCCACCCAAAGTTCGCAGCTAATTGGGAGGGACCCTTCGAAGTCACAGAAGTCTTCGATAGCGGCTACTGCAGCATACGAAGGTTGCACGGCACAACCTCAACTCCAAGCTCAGTCAACATGCGCTGGATCAAGAAGTACTATCCTTGACTTCTCTTATTTCATACGTTTTATGATAACGTTGCTTAATGTCTCATGTGGCTACGATATTCGCAATCTCCTCTCCCATATGAGAGGATTGTAATCCTATCTCTCCCATATGAGAATGTCATAATGAAAGAATTCTCCCAAATGAGAAGTTTATATCGCTTTATCTAATTCGTTATAACTGTTAACGATGATTTATTCGCTGCGATAGTAACAAATACAAACACGATCTTAAGTGATCATCAAAGCCTATCTCTTGCGATAGCAAACGCGATCTTAATTGATCATCTAAAGCCTATCTTTTACGATAGCAGCCAAACACAAACGCGATCTTAATTGATCATCAAAGCCTATCTCATACGGTAGCAAACGCGATCTTGGTCGATCATCTAAAGCCTATCTTTTACGATAGCAGCCAAACGCAAACGCGATCTTAACTGATCATCAAAGCCTATCTCTTACGATAGCAGCAAACGCAAACGCGATCTTAATTGATCATCAAAGCCTATCTCATATGATAGCAAACGCGATCTCAATCGATCATCTAAAGCCTATCTTTTACGATAGCAGCCGAACGCAAATGCGATCTTAATTGATCATCTAAAAGCCCATCTCTTACGATGGCAGCCAACGTGATCTTAATTGATCATCCAAAAGCCCATCTATTACGATGGCCACCAATGCAAATGCGATCTTAATTGATCATCTAAAAGCCCATCTCTTACGATGGCAGCCAATGTGATCTTAATTAATCATCCAAAAGCCCATCTCTTACGATGGCTACCAATGCAAATGCGATCTTAATTGATCATCTAAAAGCCCATCTCTTACGATGGCAGCCAATGTGATCTTAATTAATCATCCAAAAGCCCATCTCTTACGATGGCTACCAATGCAAATGCGATCTTAATTGATCATCTAAAAGCCCATCTCTTACGATGGCAGCCAATGTGATCTTAATTGATCATCCAAAAGCCCATCTCTTACGATGGCTACCAATGCAAATGCGATCTTAATTGATCATCTAAAAGCCCATCTCTTACGATGGCAGCCAATGTGATCTTAATTGATCATCTAAAAGCCCATCTCTTACGATGGCAACCAATGCAAATGCGATCTTAAAAGATCATCCAAAGCTTATCTCTCACGATAAGCAGTCAACATAAACACGATCTTGATTAATCATCTAAAGCCCATCCCTTATGATGGCAGCCGATGCAAATGCGATCTTAAGTGATCACATAAGCCTATCTCCTACGATAGCAGCAAAAATACAAAAACGATCTCAATCGATTATCAAAATCCTATCTCTCACGATAGCGGTTTACTCAAGCGCGATCTTGTATGATCTTTTTAAGCCAATCTCAATCGATCATCAAAAACCTATCTCTCACGATAGCGGTTTACACAAATGCGATCTTATATGATCTTCTCAAGCCTATCTGTTACGGTAGCAATTTATACGCAAAGTGATTTTAGTTGATCACCTAAGTCCGTATGTTACGATGGTAACGTAACTGCAGAACCATCTTGCTAGACCTTCTAAAGGTCTATCTGCTGCGATGGCAATTCATGCGAGAAATTATCTCAAGCAATCCTCTAATAAAGCCTATCTTCTATGATAGCAATTCACACCGCTCAATGATCTCAATTGATCTGTTAAAAAAAAAACTATCTGTTATGATAGCAAAGTTGTGAACGTGATCTCATACGATTTACAACGACCACCTGCAAGCCCATTCGTCAAGATGGCACAGCTGCGAAATTATGATCTCGAATGATCTAGCGAAACATCTGCGCATTGACGTCGCATATGTGAAATCATTACATGGCATTATGCAAGGCAAAACAAGCCGAAACGCATGCGAAATTGTATTTCGTTGCAAAGAGAGCAAATAGTACAAAAGCTATATATCATTATGAGTCAAATGACTTACAATTTATCTATCTAGATAGCAGCTTACAAGCGAAAAGCTCGAATCTAACTACGCAGCCAACATGGCTTACAATACATTCGAAAAATGGCTGGTAAGCCAGAAATGCGCCAAGGGAACTCTCGACTAAGAAAAGGGAGAATCCACCGGTCCTGATACCGGCAGCACAGTACGCAGATCCGCGGCCAAAGATCTGTAGCAAGTAGGATGCATCTGCGAAGAGATTAACTCGCCATTCGCTACATCCTTAGCGGCAAGAGCCGGGCGAATCCACGTCCAAAGATCTTAGGGTCTGACGAAACCCCTGTCTGATCAAGATATGTACCAGAGGAACCACCTGTTCCGGCATATGCCGTCGTGCAAAACAGGGGAAGCCGTCATTCCTCTGGTACTGGGCTCCTTGTCATGATAGACAAGGGCGTTGGCGAGCCTCTTGAGTTCAAGAACGAAGAGGCAAGAAACTCTCCTCCAGGGATGCTGGAGGAGAATCACGCCGTTCATTACGAGACGGTAGCACGGTCACTTCGGCGCTGCACCTCGCCACGAGGCGGCCGGAAACATGACCTGCACACATAATACACGAAGAAATTTCTTCGTACACACATGAGGTATTATCTGCATCCTCTTTATGACGGTTATAAACAGCAATAAGCCTCATAAAGTGGATCTTGGAAACTATTTCTATGGCACAAAGCGCAAACTCAGGATTCAAAACTTGAAGTTGCCATGAATCAACGAAAAACAAGCGTTGAAGCCAGCAGTCATAAGGACTCACGGCAAAGCACATGTTTGGGATGAAGAACCCAAATGGCAAAGACAGGGTTTATATAGGCCCTGTGGAGACTCTTCGGTCGCCTAAGATGAGTCAGCAAAATTCAAAAAAGAGGGTAAGTTCAATCACTTACGCCTTGAAAAGCGGTAACAATCAATTACCCTACTAAAGGCTACGACGATTCAGTTGCGTATCCTAATAAATGACGGATAGTCATGATTCGGATGGACTTCCCAACGGAAGCGTGCTTATCTGCCGAGAAATTAGCGCAAAGATCAAGAAGAAAATCAATTGCTGATGTCATAATTGGATATGCAAGGAAATGTCCAATCAAATCCCGAAAAGGGCAAAACGGGCAAACTCAGTGTTTGTTGTTAAAAAAAAGAAGGGGGAGAAACCCTAGCAATATCACATTAATGTTTCAAAACATTACATTAATGTCTCAGCCATCTCCTGTTTTCTTTTCAAAATTCGAAAAGTCAAAACAAATTCTTGATTAAGGAGTCTTGGGGCTCGAACTGCTCGCTCAGCTTCTCCACTTGTTTCACTTCTTGCTTCAATTGCTCGCACTTAGCATGCATCTCATGATACAGCTTTACAGCTTCATCAACCCTTTGCTTTTGCTGCTCCACCTTCTGCATCTCAGCTGCGAGATTCTGGTGACCGAGATTCAAAGTTACAGCTGCGCGAATCAGTGTAACTCTGTCCTTGAGGAATTTAAAACCAAGTCTGCCTTGGACTTTGAACAAGAGATTTTGGCACATGCCACATAGCAATTCAGCACTCTGGGCCGAAATGGTCGCAGGTGTAGCCGCAGACAGCTGCTCCAGTATCCAGATGGCTTCAGTAAGGAATAGCCTCCTGTCAAAAGGTCCGATCTCCAGAGATCTCACAAACGATCGGGGGTATCTGAGACGCATTCGAACCACCCAGTCTACATCGGTTTGCTTCAAACCTGAGACATCAAAAATGGTTATAATGCCAGAACTCGCAAGCAAATAATGCGACGTGCGAACAGTAAATCTTTACTTACCAGTGCCTTCTAGAATTTCATGAAGAGAAGGGATGCGGGCCACCGGGTTGTTCGAAGACTGCCCTCGCTCCATGGCTCTCCTATCAGCTGCAAGCTCCAACCTCTCATAGTCAGGAGGAAGAGTGTAGGCCGCACCAGCTGCGACTACATTCCCAACCTGCGAGCCCCAAATGCTCCACGCAGGAATGGGTGCTTCTGGTTCAGTCATCGCCGGAGGCGAAGGGACAGCCGAAGTCGCTGGACGGACACTCCCAGATGCGAAAATGTTAGCATCACCTGTCCTTTCTTCCTCACCACCAGTACGGACACCTTCGTCCATCGGCACAGCATCAGCTTCGACATCATCGGAGAGTTCGATGACATCTTCGAGATGCTCACGTGCGTGTCCGGCAGCTGCGACAGGCTTCTCGGTATGGGAGCTCGAAATTGGAACATGGGATGCAGAAGGCTGACTTCTCTGCTCCAGCTCAGGTTCCTTAGCATGACCTGCGATGCCAAATGCGATAATATGAGGTAACTTGTGTTATAAGTTATTTCACTATCTTTACTGAAGCTAAGAATAAGCACCTCCACGCGAAGGTGGGATTGAGGTATCCTCATCGTACACTAGGGACGTGGAACCATGCCCTATCAGTGTATCCTCACTAAGCAAATCTTTAAGAGAAGCATGACCTGGGACGCGAGTAAACCAGTCATGATTTTGCCTCAAGTGGCCACAGCCTAGTATGCGCATATCACTCAAAATAATTACCTGAGGGTTCTCCGCATTTGCTTACCAACCAACGGCGAATGTCAGGCTTTGACACACCGTGCTTTAACGCACCCACAATTACATCTCTATAAGTAACTGCGAGATTGAAGATCTCACCTTTATCGCCACCTGCGATCTCTGCGAAGTCCGCTTGGACTTGCTCTAGCTCTGCTGCGTCCTCTCCAGGAACCTCATCTTCCTCTTCCACATGAGGAGCCACTTCTTCGGGAAGCTCGTCTTCCTCGCCAGCTGGACGCACTAAGTCGTCAACATGTAGCTCCTCGAGGCTCCGCTGTTTCACAAGCTCGAGCTCCTCTTCCTCTCGCTGCCTTCTTCTTTCAGCAGCCTCCGCGGCTGTCTTCCGGGATTCAGCAAGAACATCCTCGCTTATAGGATCATCTGAAATGCCAGAATGGGCATCTCTCTTTTGCCTCTTGGCCACAAGGCCACCGACGGCTTCATCATCATCATCTGCCAATACATACTTGGTTCAAAGAAAAGAACTACAAATAAGTTTAGACAAAGGGCAAGGAGATGCGACGGAAGTACCTCCTGATTCTTCCTCGCACATCACAACTGTTGCTTCTTCATCACTTGCCTGGGTCTCCTGTCTCTCTTCCTCCTCTTGGTTGAACGGAACGAAAGTCTCAACTGCGAGATCTTTTCGCGCCTTGCTGGGCATACGACCCTTGCCTTTGTCCTTGATGGAAAGGGACCTCACTAGGGGGAGAAGCTGGAGCACTCCTAGGGGAAGAAATCGTAATTCCCTTTTGCCTAGGTCTCTTCGCTCTCGGCGCCGCAGTCGCTGGAGGGGACGGGTCGTCTCTAGGAGGAGACGGAGCCGGAGGGTTGTCTATCAGCGAGTCAGCAAAAGTATTCATGACTCCGCGAACTTTTGTTTCGACCTCGGCATCCATCCTCCATGCTAACCGGTACGACTCCCCCTTCCTTCTAGTGGCAACAATGGTGTCCACCAGCGATTTGGAGCGATCACCAGCTGCGAACCTCCGCACATGACACTAAACAATACAGAACGAAAAGCATCAGCGCGAGGAAATCAAAAGGCTCAAAGCACACAAGGAAATTGCTTACCTCAGCAAACGCCTTGCTATATTTGATGACCTGCGTGTCACCCTTCTTGATTGCGTCGACTTGCTCCTTCAGAATGAAATCGGGACACAAATGATTCTCGCGGTCCCACAGTGAGTAGCAACCATACTCAGACTCGCTCAAACTGCAATTGGGGCGAAACGGAAAGGAGTTTCTCTTGATCAAGGGGGCCTTTCCTGGCTGCGCCGCCGCCTCCGTCTCAATCCTCGTTTGCTGGGCAACCCAGTATGCGATCCAGTTCTGGGAACAACCACCCTTGCGAGTTCCCGCAGGCTGCTCAAAGGGAAGATTGCTCATGAGGACCGTCTTGCATTCCTTTGTCAGCAAACGCTTGTAGCACCCTCTGATAATAGACTGGGGCCAGATCGATGGGGCCACCGCATCAAAACCAAACTGAGGAGAGACCCGAGTAGGGTCAACATCCACCGTAAGTCTTTCATACCGTGGCGCGAGCTCACGAATATGCTCTGCAAGGGCAGGAAGAGAACCTCGCAGACACCAACAGAAGAAGTCACGATAGCGTTCGTGGAAATGCGGCCCCTTTTCAAAGAGAAGGTCTTCTGACAAGACCATACCTTTGGAAGGGTATAGCTTTGGAAACCACCGTACATTCTCAACACGTGTGGCATAGGGCCTGGCAGTAAACTCCTTTCGCTTGTCGCATATCAAACTCCAAGTACACTTGGTGTTGCTTGCTCCAAACCATCTCGCAGCCCTTCCGCTGTTGCGCGCTTCCGTCTCGCCTGGGGGACACCACTTCTCAAGTGGGAGGGGAGTTGGAGCATAAGACGGCCAGCGCTCGAAAACCCACATTGTCAAAAAGCTGATATTGACAAAGGTCAGAACATCGAGGCGGCCACGCGATTCCCTCATCGCCAGAACCAGCTGATCAAGCCTGTAATATAACGTGCCTAAGACCAAGGGTCCGAGTGCGACTCTCTGGCCAAGAGCGAGCCTCACAGCAAGTGGCAGCACATGGTAGAAGACCCCGTCATGGGGATGACCATCAATCAGATACCTCGACAGCCAAGCGCAGAGAAAGGCGCAAAGGGTCAAATGATAACCCTTGCCCTCTACATAATTCTCGGCCTCCGGGTTCTCGCTCTGAAGCTTCTTAGTGATGCTGCTGTTCGCATAATCTCAGAAGAAGTACTGCAACCACTTGTTCCAGGTGTTCTTCGCAGACGTATCCACTAGCTGCCAGTTCGGAAGAGGCTTTGTAGTGGTCCACCGAGTGGAGATTTTCTTTACCTCTGCTAGGCACTCCTCCATCTGCGCGTACAAGGCCATTTCAGCAGATGTCCTCAAGTGGCTCAAGGGGTCCACCTCGCCCATGGGGGAAAGATCATACAGCATCTGAACGTCCTCAAGCGTGGGGGCAGCCTCGAACTCAGCAAAATGAAACGTGTGAGTCGCGGGCGAATAACGGGACAGAAGGTCTAGAAGCATGGACTGATCCAACTTCACGGCAGCACCCTTCATAGCGCGGATAGCAAAGAAAATGCCGGCTTTATCAAGCGTCTCGGCATGATGATCCAATACGTGGTCAATCCACTCATCCATGTAGTCCAATTTCTGGACGAATGCTTGAGTAGAAATCGCAGTATACGGGAAATGCCCGTTCTCGATCCCCAATCGGACTACATCCTCGGAACCAACCCATTCGAGCAGGGCCGAGTTAACTGGGCGAGTCAACGTCAGCAATTGCTCAGCAGGAACAGGATCAGGCATTCTCTTCGCCTTCACCCTCGCATGGTAAAAGTCTTTCCCACCCAGAAAGGGGGCTTTACGCCACAGAGCCTGCGGAAGCTCCGGTATCTCTTCGTCTTCCTTGACGGGTCTGGTTACTCTTGTCTTGGCCATTCCTGCGAAAGGGCAAGAAAAAGGGGGGAGAAATACCACAGCACACTTCAGTTTGAATTTTGAAATTTGAGATCTATGCAAAACAAAGCAAACAGCTTCGGTGCCGATTTCAGAAATTGGGGAGTTGATATTGTTGAAAGATCAAAACGAAGCGGGTTCAAAGATCAAAAGCCTCTTCACAAATTTCATGGATTTACAGATTCAATGCGATTCAAGGCAAACACTGGTATTTTAAATCAAAAGTAAACGAGGCCAACCTTGTTTCCTTGAAGCTTGCCTGGATATACACAATTGGAGAATACGATTTGCAGTTCTGAACTGGTGATTGATTATCTGGATCTGCTCTCGAAGATCTCCGGGTACCATTTACTTTAAGAGAAAGAAGTAATGCTTTGCAATGATGGGATACAAGGTATTTATCCAGAAGAATGAAGGGTTGCGTCCCTTCAGTAGTCGAATCGCAACCGTCACCGTCGTGTCGCGCAATCACAGGACGGGCTGACGTCACGCCTAAAACCCTAAAGGTCAGACGGCACGACTCTAGGGGTTTTAGGTCATAATTACACGCACGGGGGCTGAACCTACCCGTATTTGAATTGGTGCGTGGCAACGACGCGCATGTTGGTTTCCGCGCATGGAAGCCTACACAGCTATGAGCCTTCACGCGCAGAAAGGGGGCTAATGTAGATACTGCTTTATGACATGGCAGATCTAGGCCACGTGGCAACCATCCAGCACACCATATTGTGCTCCACACACACAGGATCACCAGCCGAGCTGATCCATGTGGGGGCTGCGAGACAGAGCCCTCGCATACCACTGCACGGGACTTGTAGGGACTTGTGGTTTGGAGGCTAGGGTAAGCCCTGTCGCGTGCGAGCCAAGCCCGCGCGCGACCTTTAGTAACTGTTTTGAGAGATTTATGGAACGAGCTCCCTAGACCCGGTCAATCCGGTCAAGCCCGGTCAAACCCGGTCAACCTCGTAACGGTTCCGGTACTCGCGCACCACGTGCTCTAACGGTTCCTATATACTCGGACGAACGTGCCGTTACGGTTAAGCTAATTAAGCCGCCATTAATGGGCGCATTAACCACACCACAACGGTCACGTTCTCCAGTATATATATATCGTTAACCTTTCCATACAAAGGGGGACACACTGCCATACGCGGAAGCTCTGCCAAACCTCTGTCTCTCTCTCAGACATTGCTACTGACTTGCTCTCTCCCTACACACACCCCTATTCTTCCTGTGCGATCCCTGATCCACTACGTACGGTGTACACGGAGGTCTCCCCGCCGGAATCTCTTGTGCACAATTCTAAATTTCACTAATGCACATAATTGATGTTTAATGTCTCAAATAAATCACACATAACACTTAGAAATTCCAAAAACTCGAGTTTCTACAAATGTGAAACTACAAATCTGGACAGAATTGCAGCTCGGACTTTAGCGGCATATTTAACATATCAAAGCATATCCTAAAATAATGAAATAAATCAAGGATGAAGCTACATGTTTCTTATTTCAGAAACATAAAGAAAATATAGCATAGCTATGATAAAACTCAAGTTAGAAAATAAACAAAAAATGTTGTGCAGATAAGTGTTTGGCCAAAACGTTCAACTTTAAAATGTGATATCTACCACTTGGAGAACAGAAATGATGCTCATATTCTCCAGAATTGACCCTCAATGTTTATTGCTTCAACACAACAAATATGAGGTGCAAAAAGTTTCTGAAAAGTGGGTTTTTATAAAATTTGGCAAAACTGGACCAGAGAAAGATTTTCAGCAAACATGAAACTTTTGATGGGCTCATCTCCCTAACCACAAAGGCTATGGAGATGATTTCTTTATCAAAATGACCCTCTCGGAGTCTAGTTTGAAAATATGAAAGATTTGAAAATTTCATAGAGACAAAATTTGTAGATAATACCCGTTTCTGACAAACTTGTCAGATTGTAACTACATATAGTTTTTTCCTAGAACACCCAAAACATGATCAAATCAATTCCATGATACATGCAACTTGAGAAACATTTTATTATGCTCAAATATATACATTTAAACATATAAAAATAAATTAAACAAGAAATTTGAGGAATCAAGTGGTGAATTTTGAGAAAAACAAAGGTTCCAAGTCATAATTTCATGCTCTAGGCATACATGCATCATCCAAACAAGAAATCTCCAACAAGACATGCTTTTAACCACTATTTTCACAACCCATTAAGGATAATAGATGGAAAGTAATACTTACAAGAAGTCCTAGAAGAGATTAGGAGTGTTTATAAGGGCTTGGAGAGCTTGATCTTCAAGGATTGGAGAGTGCTTACATGGATGACATGAAGAAGTTGAATGGAATGAATGGAGAGGTGAATAAAATGATGATGGTTGCGATGAGTTTGTTGTGAAAAAAAAAGGAGGCAAGGAGGTCAATTTATACTACATTCTATTGTGGGTTTCATGTGCTCACATGACAAAAGAGATTTAAGGTGATGGTGATGAAATTGACATATTGACGGCTACCGAAAATGGTGAAGCTTCTTTAGGAAGATGAGTGAAATATTTGGGTGGTTATAGAGAATTCCCGAACATTGGAGAAGATGATGTGAGAAAAACAATGGTGTGGGTGATGTACAAGCTACTTGGGTGATTGGGTGTGGCAAGTCTACCATGTTCCGCAGTGGTCGAACACGCGCTATTAATAAAAACTAAAAAAAAATAGAAAAAAACTCACGTATTAACTTGTGAGTTCTAATAGAATATTCTCTAGAATTTCACAAAATAAAAAAAAAAAAAAAAAAACTCAAAAAATTACCCAAATATTAATTTTGCAACTAAATTCTTATTTATCTTCTGAAATTACTATTTTACCCTTACTAATTAAATGTGGTATTACATCCTTCACCCTTAAAGAGAGCTTCGTCCCCGAAGCTAAACTCAGACAACTAATTTGTAGGAGACAAATAATTTCAACCAGCAAATAATAGCAAGTAACTATTTTCTGCAACACACGTAACATCAAATAAAGTCGTAGTCACGTCTATCTACTAAAGTGGTCATAGTCTCCTTTGGTTGATAAGTCTCAAGTTCAAGCACGTCTCAAGGGTACTATGAATGTAGGGGTATTAAACAATGGGTTGCAGAGACAATATCATATTATAGATAAGTAGTTGAGTGGAAGAAGGATTGAGATGTAAATATTAATTGGATGACATGCTAGTTGGCGTAAATGATACAATATCCAATAGGGTAAAAGACAAAAACCACCCCTCGAGTATGGGTTATATACAAAAACAACCCTCGTGTTCGGGGATATACAAAAACCACCCCTGTCAGATAACAGAGCTAACTGTGAGTTAACGGATGGTCGAAAAAACTAAAATACCCTCAAAATTTTACAAAAATACCTCAGTATAAAGGTCAATCCCTCCCCTTCTTCTCCACATATCGTAACCCTAACCTACCTTATCCTTTCTCTCTCTTCCTCCCATCTTCTCTCCCGACGCCGCTGATTGATCTATTGAAAAGGGGTTACGCCGAATCGCAGGAGCTCTGTTCATTCTCGCTCTCGAAGACGACAACAAGATGGCGATTGGGGTTCTGGTTGCTCTTCCGCCGTTGCTGCATACGCTGCGGTCGGAAAGTCGGCGGGCTCGGTACAACTCGACGCTTGCTCTGTATCATCTCTCTATGGTACAGAGCAATCGAGTCAAACTCGTGAAACTCGGCGCCGTGTCGACTCTGATGACGATGGTGAGCGGTGGAATGGGCGGTTCGGCAGTGCTCGTGCTGTGTAACTTGGCGGCTTGTACGGAGGGGAAATGGACTTTGTATCTAATTGACGATTATTGGTCTGATGGTTTCATCCCATCTTCTCTCCCGAAACTCTTTGGGATTGAATATGGGTTTCGATTACTCAGTTAGGTTTTTTAAGTTCTGATTCGTTTTTGACAAGTTGATTTGAGGAAGTCTTTTTGATTCATTACGTATGAGGGCTTTGGAAAAGATGTCTTTCAATAGAAGGGTTGCGGACCAGCCATCGCAGAGGCGAATTCCGGGGACTCAGACTGTTGGTAATTTGGTCCTCGCCAACATTTGCTGCCACCGCGGGCGAGGGTTGTGGGTGAGATTTCACCACATGAGTCTGCTTTTGGGGGTGGAAAGAAGGGTGGGAAAGGGAGGATTTTGGATAGAAGTGAATACGGTGAAGAGGGGTATGGTGGGGGAGGTGTTGTTGGTGGCGGTGGATTTTTGGCGAGTAAGAAGATGAGGAGAGGAGGTGAAAAGGATGATGTGTATGGGTCTGATTCAGGTGGAATATGCCCGGCAATTAAGTGAGTTATCATTCTTGCTCTTCATCCAGAGATAAGAAGAATTTTACTGAGCCTCTTGATAAAAGTTTGTTGTTTGTTTGTTTGTTTTGTTATTATGGTAGCGGCGGCGTGGTTGCGGTTGTGTTGTTGGTGGTGATGGTCAAGAACACCAAGATAGGTGGCCAAGAACATCACGAATATAAACAAAAAAAAATACAGATAGGGGCAAAATGGTCATAAAAAGACAAATTGCACCCCATACCAATTGATTGTGACAGAAGGGTGTTTTTCGTCTAACGTCCATCCACTAACAGGGGGGGGTTTGTCTCGACAGGGGTGGTTTTTGTATATCCCCGAACACGAGGGTTGTTTTTGTATATAACCCATACTCGAGGGGTGGTTTTTGTCTTTTACCCTATCCAATAATAGAGATGTTGGATACAAAAAAATTTAAATTTTGAAAAACATTACAAATTTACACAAAATTTTGGGACAAACTAAGAATTTAATACTAACTAACAAGTTGGCACAAATAACATTCTTAAAACATTTTCTTTAAAGTCTAGCATACTTAATAAAATTTTAATCTTAACACACACGTTTAGAAAGTAGTAATATCACTTAAAACATAAACGTATAATATGAATATGAGGGTTACTACATTTCTGATATTGGCCATGTTTTGGTGAGCTTAACTAAGATTATGAAATTGTAGATTACTGAAATGTGTGCTTATGTAGTGAGAGAGAGAGAGTCTGTTTTAATCCCAACTACTCATTTAAACAACCTAAAATCTTAAAATCATATTAAGCTCATCCAAAGAGGGCCATTCTAGTTGCTGGTAGCTTTGCTTCACCTTTTCGGCACTGCATTTCTGAGCTCAGTAGCAAATTTGTAATGAAGGATTTAGGTCACTAATTTCATTTACGGAAATTGAGATATGATCTACTTCAAATGGTGGGTGCTTTCTGCATCAGCATAAGTATGCTCTTGATCTGTTGAAGAAGGGACTGCAAGAAAGTTTGAGTTACAAGCATTAACAGATTGTGTAGGAAATCTCATCACTAGGAGGTTTACAACATGTTATGGAGTGTTCTTGGGGGCCTAATTTGATTTTATGGGCCTAATGAAACAAGTTACAGTGTAAAGGAGCTCTGAAGTTTAGTATAGAGGGATTGCTTCAGTAGTGGTAGAGATAAAGTGGTTGAGCTATCTGCTTATGGATCTGCATATTAGTGTCCCTACACCAGCCATTTATTATGATAATACATCAGCTTAGCTTTGGCATCCTATCTAGTCTTCCATTCTAGAGCCAAATATATTGAGTTGGATTATCATTTTGTGAGAAAGCAAGTTTTGACAAAGAGTATATTGCCTCAGCTTAACACCAGCTGATCTTTTCACACAATCAGCATAACACCTGATTATCAATATAGATATTATAAATTATAAATTCCTGCCCCAATTTACAAAGTTATGAAGAACACATGCGCAAAATTTATCAAAATAGATACTAGTATAGTTTTCTAGGTAGAAAACAAAGAAGTACATAATCTACCTTCTAATATTGAATAAATAAAGTCAAATCATCTTTTGCTTATTATTTGCTGTCATGAACTCGAATGTTAAGTCTGCGGAGCCATATCGAGTGAAGAATCATATGAAACACATTGTATCTCTTTGGAGGCGCATTGACCTCAAAGTGTCTCCTCACTTGCTTCCCCATCTCCACCAGCCTAACATACTCGTCATCAGAAATATCCGTCAAAATTTTCTTCATATTCGGTATGTCTTCAACTGCAATTATAACCGAAAACGTCTTCCAATCCAAAACATCGCTAAAAGGTGCAACATATCCGTCTTTGATAAGCACAGGGACACATCCCATGTAAATTCCCTCAACCATTCTTGGGCTAGCAACTTCATACCCACTAGGACAAATGCAGAACTTGCTCTTCCTAATCATGTCATAGTATTTGACACCCTTTGGGAGGTACTTGTGGACTTGAACATCTGGGTCCTTGTCCTCCCAATGCTCTAGCAAAATAGGCCTGATGGGCCCATGAACACCTCCCGCGTAGAAAACCAAGATTCAGCGTTGGAAGGGTGGTGGCCCGCCCAGCATTCCCTTGGTTGTTCCGCTGTGGAGAAGGATTTCCGGGATGGAAACGTCCCGGGTGGGATTGAACTTTTCAGAGGTGTTGGCATTACACAAGGCTCGGATTGAGTTGTTGTAAAGATTTGGAACTGCAAAAGAGATTTCAGGCCCCTGCATATAAACACAGACAATATTAATCACCATCAATGAACTAAAAAAAAATGTGCTCTCCAGTTCTTTAGGCTATTCGACAAAAAAAACGTTATTTAGGCTATTGGATAACGATAGATGCAAGGCTAAAAGAACTCAAATAGAATATGTTAGGATAAAAAGATAGAATACACACATAAATATGCCACATTACCTGGTATACAATTGGAAGTCGTCAAAAAGCACAATAAGAAATGTGCACTTCCTTCGTCTTTGTTTAGTTATGATATATTATATTATTACACAGTTACGAGTTACAGTCTCTCGTAACCTAATGAAGATTCATATGCACCTAGCATTATTTTTATGTCAGGGACAGAAGAAGTTCATTAGTAAAACATAGTGCAGGAAACTAGCAAATACCCCACATATCACATTACAACAATGAACTAGAAAAGCTAACAGTTCATTTTTTTTAAAAATAATTATAAGAAAATGATAAAGTTAAAGCAAATAGACTCAAATAAGCTTAGGATTTGCAGAGTTACATGTACGTGTGTAATTGAATGGATTATGGAAACCTCAAATGAGGGTTACGGTTTGCCCCATGGGTTCACATTTTTGCAGAAATTCACTAAATTCTTCAAGATATCCATACAAATATTAATAAAGTACATATATAACATAATTCATGCAAACCCTTCCTCCACTGAATATTTGTTGCATACACTTGCCTAGAACTTTCTGGATTTTTATTTGATCCGGTTCCAAATGTACTATTCACTGGCTCAAAATACACTTTAGTAGTTAGTATGCCCCAATAATGTAATATTTCTGCATCCGCCCTCAGTTATATTCTTGATATCTCCATATTCTACCTTCAGATATAATTTTGATTCCTTAATTATATGAGGGAAAAATCCTTTGTCTACCATATATGCTGTCGTCTTCATTCCCACAGTTATGTAGCCCAATTTCTTTCTGATAATCATGTAAACTCAATACATAGTATTTAAATTTGTCATTACTAGGTGCAGCTTCAAACTTAAATTAGTAATTTAGGATTGCGATAACTCAAGTACCGGTAAGTTCGCGTACCCAATCATGGCAGGCAAGCATGAAGTGGTCAGCTCCAGAGCTCCGATTCCAGTAATGATGTTTGGCAGCAACCACATCGACATAGTCCTTGGCTGTGTTCTTCATCGGGCCCCAATCATGCGAGTTTTGAACATAAACCACTTGTGTTATCATTGTCACACTGAAAGGTAGGAAATAGACATGAGCCTTCTCTGGATCTCTTGTCCGGAATTTGCTAACCTCCATTGACTGAATAAACAGTCCCTCAGTCGCATACGTTGACTTGCACGGTCCATAGTGGAAAATTGGTGGTTCCCCTTCTTCGTAGATAAAGACCTTGAATATCTTCTCCATTTCTAAGTAGCTTCTGCAATTGTCAAAATACGCAATTTTTCAAATCATTATAATGAAGTTAAAGAGTCTTCTAAAAACATTTAACCATGCTAAGTATTTTGGAACCTGTGGAATGCCCTGGCATTCAAATAAATCGGACCATTAGGTACGTAGTCCGGGTCTTGTATTGGGCTGTGGTTGCTGGTTTAATACCTATTAAGTCACCCCATATGTATTTAAATGTCAAAAATACACATTTAGAAAACTAAAAGAAAACAAGTTAAGATTAAGTTTAAAATAGCAATATTATCAAGATATTTTTTTTCGAGACTCAAGTATTTATTTTACCGAAATTATAAAATAACCCTTAGCGAAAATACGAGGTATTACACATGTATGTTCTAATGTGGGTTTTATGAAATATGCAACGTTCAAGTACCAATATTATGATCTAGCCATGAGAATGATGAAGCATGCTTGGAGATGAGGATCAAGTTAAAATGTTACCAATCATAACCACACATGCAAATCAAGATCAAGTTAGTTCATACCAAGAACATGAACTATCAACAAATTGAACACAAATAAGCCTTGAGAGAAACTAGAGAATGATCTTGGGTTATTGGAGGTTGGAGGAGGTTGCATCTTTAACAAGATGAGGAAAAATACTCCCCCAATGCAAATTATAACATTGGGATTGAGTTTCTCATGAATTGAGAGGTAGAAAATGAAGTTTTGGGGGTGTTTTGTGATGGTCAACCCCTGAATCCGGAAATAGTATTCGTGAGGGAAGACTTTGAGTGTGGAAGAGAGTTGGAGAGAGCTTGAGTGACATAGAGTGTGATAGAGAGTGACTTGATGGAACATGAGTGGTACAAAGAGTCATACATGTAATTAGAGACTGCAACAGCCACCTTATCCGGCTCGGACAAGACCGGGAGGGCGATGCTAAAAGTGTCGGTGGGAGTCATAAGCATAGCATCCATATATTACCATACTATTAAACATTACATAAGTTTTTAAGGCTTACACACATTTTTACAAACTACTACGTTATAATTAGACTAGCTACTTGTCATGTCATTACTCTACGTGAGTCTCGTACTGATAACTCCGTTTTCGGAGTTATTTTATGCCTTTTATTTCTACGTTTTGCGTGCTTATAATGGAGAATTTGTCGTCTTTTGAGTAAATTGAGCGTAAACGTGATTATGTGAGTTCATGTGCAATACTTGTTAAATCCGGGCGTTTCTTTAGATTTTTGAGCTTTTATTGTGATATGATCGCGGGTTGTGTTTTCGTGTTGTGATTCGCAGGAAAACAGGGCTTGGAGGATCGTGCGGGATTTGGAAGCGAACTTCGGAAACAAGGAACTCAAAGGCAAGTCAAAAGGAAGGAGAAAGTCAATGGAAAGTCAAAGGAAAGTCAAACAGAAGAGGAAAGTCAAAGAAAGTCAAAGGAAGGTCAAGGGAAGAAAGAATGGAAGAAGAAAGTCAAAGAATGGAAGAGAAAAGTCAAAGGAGGCAAAAAGAGGGCTGGACACAGAAGTCTTCGTGCGAAGACATTTGTCTTCGTGCGAAGACATTTGTCTTCGTGCGAAGACATTATACTTAGCCAAAATTCAGCCTTGCAAAATTCTCTTCTCAAACACACTTGCAGTATCTAAATGAGAAGGTCTTCGCACGAAGAGGCAGAAGTCTTCGTACGAAGACTCTTCGTGCGAAGACAACTGTCTTCGTGCGAAGAGATCGTGGGACAGAGCAGTTTTTTTGGGGCTTTTTCGTATTATATCCAAACTTTGTAATATTATTATGGGAACATATTTAAGGCTTTTAGGTCGACTTTTTCAGTAGTTTTTGGAGATTAGAGACATCTTTGGAGATCAAGAAGCCTTGGAGAGAGCTTAGGAGCTTTTGGATCATTCGTTTGGATTCTAAACTCTCGTTTTTCTTGATTTTTATGTTTAAACTCATTATAATCGTCGTTTTGATTATGAATATGAGTAGCTAAACACTTTTTGCTGGGAATTATCGTTTGGTGTAGCTAGGGTTTGATCTAAAGTTGATGTTTTGATGATTTTAATGCAAGCTTTAGCTTAATCTCTCGTGTTTATTCATTGTTATGGATTATTTACGTTCTTAATCTTATTATCTTTGCGAGTAGCTAGCGTAGAGATAGAATCAATTAGTTTTCACGCGGTAACTCCGTGATAACTAGTCGGTACATTGAATAATCCACCTAGTCGTATCAATGCTTGGTAACTCGGCATCGTTAACTAGGATCGTTAAAGTAGAATTACATTATTAATGCATGCTTAAAGCTAAATTAGGCTTGGTAACTCGGTCTAGTTTAACCTAAGTGTAGTGGACTTGTTTGGTAACTCGGTAAGTTCAACCTTGCTTGATTAATATTGAATAACACGTGGTTGTTTTACAAATCAAAACATAAATTTAGAACAACCTAGTGAACCTAGAGAATTCCCGGTACTTTTCCCTTATTGATAAAAACCTCCAATTATTCATTCTTTATTAATCGTGAATTACTTCACTTGGTTAATTGAGAATATTGCATTTATTTTCTTAGAATTAGATAAAAACACAACTTGCGACTTGCCCACATAAGGTTTAGAATAGTAATTAATTTAAACAAAGTCCCTTGGGTTCGACAACCCGGATTTCCGGTTTATTACTACACACGACGGCTGTGCACTTGCAGTTGGAACGTGTCAAGTTTTTGGCGCCGTTGCCGGGGACTTCGGCTAAATTAGTTATAATTCCTAGCCTTAGGGATTTTAATTTATTGTTTATATCCGTTACTCACCTACGTTTTGCGTGTTTCGTGATTTCAGGTTGATTTACACGGTGCATGACCCGTTCTCGAGACGAGCCTTTGTATCCAACGTTTGAAGACCCGGAATCCTTATTAAAAGCACAGCGTAGAGACAAGAGGAATTCAAGCTCAGTAGTTATGGATGAAGAAACGAGAGCTGAGTTTGAGAGGATCCGCAAAGGTATGCAGGATGCGGAAGCAGCTAGGGCTGCAGCTGTAGAGGAGGCTGCACAAAGAGCCGCAGAAGCTGAGGAGGTGAGAGCTCAAATGGCTGAGATGCAGGCAAGGATGGATCGCATAGTCCCCCCAAATCCACAACCACGTCGTGGTGCGGGGGCACAAGTGGCGAACATCGGTGGGAACAACAATGGTAATAATGGGGAAAACAACAGGCAGAACAATGCTGAGAATGAAGAACGCCCGATGGTGGATTATTTCAGGACTACTCCAGCATGTTATCAGCCTAACATTGTCAGGCCACAGATCAATGCCCAGCACTTCGAGTTGCGCCAACATATGATCAACATGGTTCGTGATGAGTGCGCATTCAACGGAGCTCCAGGAGATGACCCCAATCACCATCTGCTGGTCTTTGAGCAAATTACATCAACCCTGCACGATCAGCGAGTTCCAGATGAAACAGTTAAGCTTTTACTATTTCCATTCTCCTTATCTGGAAAAGCCAAGAAGTGGCTTATGGAGCTGCCAGCTGGTAGCATAGTGACATGGGCAGATTGTTGTCATGAGTTTCTGAGGAAGTATCTGCCACCATCCAGAGTCGCGCAGCAGATGGCAGAGATTGCAAGGTTCACTCAGGATGAAGACAGCTCTTTGGGAGATGCATGGAGGAAGTTCAGCCAAATTCTCCGTAGATGTCCGAATCATGGAGAGCCATGGCACAAGCTCTTCCATTATTTCTACACTGCATTAGACAAGGAGACAGCTGACCAGTTAGATATGCTAGCTGGAGGTAATTTTATGGGACTTGGAGCACAGCGAGCTCAAGATTTGCTGAACAACGCGTCAAAGAGAGAGACTACACGATCTGAAACGCGTAGGTACTCCAAACCGGGGGATACATCCTTAGTCAACAAGATTGAATCGATGGAACAAAAGTTGGAATCCATGACTTCAGCATTTCACGGTATGCACCCTCCAACTCAGAAGCCCATGGGTGAATTACTAGCAGATGAAAGCCAGGGATATGATAACAGTGTTGAAGATGTGAATTTTTTGCGACAGCAGCAATGGCCTAACACCTATCATCCCAACAATCATAATCACCCCAACTTCAGCTATGCCAATCCGAACAGTGGATTATATGCACCCGGTCAGAGACCTAATGTTTCATATCAAGCGCAGAGGCAAGTTCCACAACAGCAGGCTCCACAAAAAGAAGATCAAGAGACAAATGCTCTATTGAGAAAACTCCTAGCTAATCACGACAGGATGGAGAGCGCGATTGTCTCAATACAAGCAACAATAAAAAGCCATGAGACTCAGATTGGGCAGATCGCCAATCAAAATGTCAAGCTTCCACCAGGCATGCTTCTAGCAAATACCATCACTCCTAACGAGCAGCTAAATGCCATCACAACTCGCAGTGGCATCACTACTGAGGATCCCCCATATCCTAGCCACGCGCGAGCTGAGGCGACTAAGGCCACTGAGAAAGCTTTGGATGAAGAGATTCCCGTGCCTACCGTGAGTCCCCAATCAAAGGACACGGTGAGGAAGTCGGATGAGAAACAGAAGCCTAGGGAGGAATACAGTGTGCGAGTGCCATACCCGCAAAGATTGAAGAGCCAAGAGGATGCCAAGCATTTCAAGAAGTTTGTGGATATCTTCAGGAAACTGCACATTAATATACCTTTTGCAGAGGCCATCTCACAAATGCCGAAATATGCCAAATTTCTCAAGGACCTCCTTTCTAATAGGAGGCGCATGGATGACTTTGAAACCGTGACTCTAAATGAGGAGTGTAGCGCCGTTGTGCAAAAAGCGCTACCAAAGAAGATGAAAGATCCGGGCGGTTTCATCATTCCTGTTACATTGGGAGACGCATTTCATGGGAGAGCATTATGTGACCTTGGTGCAAGTATTAATTTGATGCCTACATCGGTTTTTGAGCAACTTGGTGTGGGAGATCCTAAGCCTACCAGGATGTGCTTGCAGATGGCTGATCGCACAATAAAACGCCCCAAGGGTGTTTTAGAGGATGTATTAGTGAGAGTTGAAGGACTCATCTTCCCAGCGGATTTTGTGATCTTAGACATGGAGGCCGACGATGATGTTCCTCTTATTTTGGGCCGTCCATTCCTGGCCACTGGGAGAACTATCATTGACGTGGCCAATGGAGAGCTGACTATGCAGATCAACGATGAGAAGGTGGCTTTCAATGTATTTGAGGCTATGAAGTTTCCCGCATACGCGGTGAGCGAGCAGTGCTTTGGGGTGGAGGCATACACGCTGGACGAGGAGGACGATATTTTGTTGGAGCAACTATATGAGGAGCTTGCTCTATTTGATTCCAGCAAGAAGGAGCAAGCTTTAGATGTTCATTGGCGCCCACCATTACCCCTCTTTAATGAGGGAAGCAGGAAGATTCTTACTCCTTCTCTTATTACTGCTCCTGTTTTAGAGTTAAAGCCTTTACCTGTTCATTTGAAATATTTATACTTGGGATCTAATGATACTTTACCTGTGATTGTATCTGCATGTTTAGACAGGAAACAGGAGGAGCAGCTTCTCGAGGTACTACAGAAGAGGAAAGCAGCTATGGGATGGACAATAGCAGATATTAAGGGGATCAGCCCCACAGTTTGCCAGCATAAGATCAGGCTCATGGAAGACAAGAAGCCGGTAGTTCAATTTCAGCGCCGCCTCAACCCTCACATGCAGGAGGTGGTGAAGAAAGAGGTGCTTAAATGGTTGGAAGCAGGTATCATCTATCCGATTTCCGACAGCACGTGGACTAGCCCGGTACAATGTGTTCCCAAGAAGGGAGGTATAACTGTGGTGGAAGGGGAAAAAGGTGATCAAATTGCCACACGTACCGTTACTGGGTGGAGAGTTTGCATGGATTACCGCAAACTCAATGATGCCACTTTGAAGGATCACTTTCCCCTCCCATTCGTGGACCAGATGCTTGATAGGCTAGCTCACCATTCACACTACTGCTTTTTGGATGGATATTCTGGGTATAATCAGATAGCGATTGAGCCAGCTGACCAGGAGAAGACAACATTTACTTGTCCATATGGGACGTTTGCATTCAGACGCATGCCATTCGGGCTATGCAATGCCCCAGCTACGTTTCAGAGGTGTATGATGTCTATCTTCTCAGACATGATGGAGCAAAATTTTGAAGTTTTCATGGATGATTTTTCGCTTTATGGTGATGGGTTCGAAGACTGTCTCCAGCAGCTAGCTCGGGTACTGGACAGATGTATTGACACCAACCTAGTGCTTAACTGGGAGAAGTGCCATTTCATGGTGACCGAGGGAATAGTGTTGGGGCACAAGATCTCCAGTAAAGGTTTAGAGGTAGACCGGGCGAAGATTGAGGTGATTGAGAAGCTTCCTTACCCTACGTCTGTCAAAGGGGTACGGAGTTTCTTGGGACATGCAGGTTTCTATCGGCGATTCATTAAGGACTTTTCGAAAATCACAAAGCCTTTATCTGGTTTGCTTGAGAAAGATGCCGTGTTTGATTTCAATGAAGACTGCAAGACAGCTTTTGATTTGCTCAAGAAAAAGCTGATAAGTTCTCCCATTATAGCCACTCCAGACTGGACCTTACCGTTTGAACTTATGTGTGATGCCAGCGATTACGCGGTGGGAGCAGTGCTGGGACAGCGGAAAGACAAGGTAGCTCATGTTATTTACTATGCTAGTCGTACTCTTAACACTGCACAGGTTAATTATGCCACCACGGAGAAAGAGATGTTGGCTATTATCTTCGCATTGGACAAGTTTCGTCCATATCTTGTGGGTTCTCAGGTGACTATTTTCACGGACCATGCAGCCCTCAAATATCTTCTTGCTAAGAAGGATGCGAAGCCTAGATTGATCCGATGGGTGTTACTAATGCAAGAGTTTGATATAGTGATAAAGGACAAAAAGGGTGTAGAGAACGTTGTTGCAGACCATTTGTCACGACTGGATAACGAAAAACAAGAGGATGTGCCGATTAGAGAAGACTTTCCAGACGAACAACTTATGGTAGTGGTAGCAGCTGTGCCTTGGTTTGCGGATTTGGCAAATTTCAAGGCGCTCAAAATTGTCCCGAAAGACATGACGTTCCATCAGAAAAAGAAATTTTTCGCAGATGCACGACACTATTTCTGGGATGACCCTTATTTGTTTAGGTTGGGAGCTGACAATGTGTTGAGAAGATGCGTAGCTGAGCCAGACACTTTGGACATTCTTAGACACTGCCACGAATTGAATTGCGGAGGACATTTTGGCAAAGCGCGTACTGTGGCAAAGGTATTGCAAAGTGGATTTTACTGGCCTACTTTACATAAAGATGCTCATCTATTTGTGCAGCAATGTGATCGATGTCAGAGAACCGGCAATATCTCCAGCCGAAACGAGATGCCTCAAAATTTCGTGTTGGAAGTAGAGCCCTTTGATGTCTGGGGCATCGATTTCATGGGACCATTCCCGTCTTCACTTGGCAATCTTTATATACTGTTAGCTGTGGATTATGTGACCAAGTGGGTGGAGGCAATGGCTTGCCCCAAAAACGATGGAGCTACTGTAGAGAGATTCGTGCGGAAGAGTATTTTTACACGGTTTGGAACTCCCAGAGCCATAATCAGTGATGAAGGATCGCATTTTGTGAATAAAGTCTTTGCCAATGTCTTGAGCAAATATGGGGTAAAGACGCATAAGATATCACTGGCCTATCATCCGCAGTCGAATGGGCAAGCAGAAGTTTCTAACCGAGAGATAAAAGGGATTCTGGAGAAGACAGTCAACCCGGGACGCAAGGATTGGTCTCTGCATTTAGACGATAGTTTATGGGCGTATAGGACTGCTTACAAGACTCCTTTGGGCATGTCTCCCTACCAGTTAGTGTTTGGGAAGTCGTGTCATCTTCCGGTGGAACTTGAGCACAAGGCATTCTGGGCTTTGAAGAAGATCAATTTGGACGCTAAGCTCTCAGGTGAGCTACGAAAGCAAGCACTACTTGAACTTGAAGAATTTCGATTGATGGCGTATGAAAGTGCGAAAATCTATAAGGAGAGGACAAAACTGTGGCACGACAGGCACATCATCCCGAGAGACTTCAAGGTAGGACAGAAAGTATTGATCTTCAATGCAAGACTAAAGCTGTTCCCAGGGAAACTGAAATCTAGGTGGAGTGGTCCCTACACGATTACTGCAGTGTATCCATGGGGATCTCTTGAGGTAGAGGATGCAAATGGGAACAGGTTTAAGGTGAATGGTCAGAGAGCAAAACCGTATGTGGACGGGAATTTCATTGGAGTCATTGAATGGCTTCATGCAACTCCCGCAACTTGAAATATCTCTGAGGTAACTGGGTCGGGCCGTCGACCTTAAATTACAAAGCGCTTGTTGGGAGGCAACCCAACCTAGTTATTGCTTTAGGATAGGTTTTAATACTGTTTTGTAATTTTTATTCGGTTTGACTTTATTGAGAGGTGCGAGAGAGTGGATTTAATATTTCCAACGAGTATGTGCAGGAATACGAGGTGAAAGGCCTATTTCGGATCCCCCTTCTTGATGCGCGCGTGCGAAACAGAGTAAAAATTCCAGATTTGCAGCTAAATACGCGTATCGGGATCCGAAATGAAGGAATTGAAGGTAGAAGCCATTTCTGCATCTATTCAACACACGCACCTGGGGAAGATCATGTTCCCGGACTCCCCGTCTTGATTTGCGCAAGAATTTAATTAGTGAACGGAGAAAGCTAGCACGCCGGCACGGATTACGAGGTGAAATTTTGAAGGACAAACTGAAATGAGAATTGAACAATGCCAACGTGTGGGGGTGGTCGAGAGCTTTCTGTAGACAGGTGGATCGCGCAAATCGGAGTCCGGATGAAGAAGTTACGCCAAAAAGGATGTTTTAGCGAGTAAAACGAGGCCGAAAGCATCCGGAAATGCAAAACGTGCCTTGGAACGCGTGAAATTGACAAATAAAATATTCCCCGGGTTTTGGGAGTGTTTTAAGGTGAAAAGGGAGTCTCGAGGTCGAGGAGATCCTTCGGAAAGCAAAGGCACGATCGAAGACGCGAAAATTTGACGAAAAGGATGTTTTTGGCAAGCTCCAGCATGGTCTTCGTACTAAGACAATTGTCTTCGTACGAAGACTTTGTACTTAGAAAAAATTTTGAAGCTCTGAATTGTCTTCTCAAAACAGCTTGCAGTATCTGTTTGAGAAGACCTTCGTGCGAAGACAAAAAGTCTTCGTACGAAGACTCTTCGCACGAAGACTTTTGTCTTCGCACGAAGACATCGAGCAAAATGTCAGATTTGGCCAACACACGGATAACAGTCATGGTTACTTCTTGGGGGCTTTTTGGACATTTTGCACGACATGAAGCTTCATCACCTGCTGGTCACGAACCCATTCCTCATTCTTCATCTTCAACCCAGCAGCTTCTCCTCCCTAGCCGCACGCACAAGAAATCGCCTCCCCCATTGTTTCTTCACCAAATTCAGCAACCAACCTAGGGTTTTGTTCGCAAATCAAAGGAGAACAAGATTCTAGAGGTGGTTTGGAGTGAGAGTGAGAGACAAGAGAGAAATCAGAGGAGGAAGGAGCTAGGGTTTTGAAGAAGAACTGAGAAATTGGACGAGTTGGAGCTTGATTCAGCTTACGGACGAGAAGGAAACACTAACGGGGACTACGCAAGGAGTACGGAGCATCAAGCAATTCGAGATTTCGACAAATTTTTCCGGCACCATCAAAATCAGTCCGGGTTTGTCAAAATTGTGGAATTTTTGCGTCCGTAAGACTTGCTCCGGACGCGTAGGTACAATCTAAACTTCGTATTTAAATATTTGAGTCTTAGGCACATTGAGTAAAAGCCCGATTATTTGTTGTTGCGCTTAGAAGCGTACTTTGGGGGCGATTGCGTAAAGTCCTAGGAACTATTTGTTTACGTGCCTACGTGTTTCGTTTAGTATACACTTCTTGTTCACGTGCACAATTGTTGAATTGTTCGTTTTACTTGAAATTGAATTTTAAATGGCGGGTGGAAAGAAACGGAAGACGGGAGAGGGGTCTTCGCAAGAAGCATCGGGGTCGGGCGATCCTCAATTAGAGATTCCGCCTACTCCCCAATATGCCATCTTGACTGCCCCTTTCCCGGCTAAACCGGGTATTGTTGGCCGACGAACGGCTAAAGCTAATTTGAAAGAGCGTAGTATTGCGCCAGGATATTATGATAGCTACCGTTTTGTCACTTACGAGGCCCACATTGACTCTCGTAAAGATACCTATTTGACCAAGAACGGGCAGCCCGAAAAGGCATTTCCATTGCACGAGGACATGCCTCAAGCAATTAAGGAAATTTTTGAGCGCGAGAAGCTTGCCAATTGGTTTAAGCTAGTAGGGCCGTCTAGTTCGCATATTACTCGAGAGTTTTTGTTCAATTTGCGTTATGCAAAGGATGGTGAGAGTCAAGATCCTCGTCTTGTGTACTGTCGGAACAATTGGATAGTCTTCACGCCAGAGACTATCGCATTGGCCATGGGTTTCCCCGCTTTGAAAGAGGGTTGTGGGTTAGAGACGGTTCTTCGTAGTGAGAACCTTTGGTCTCGTTTAAATGCTTTTTGCTTTGCGAAGGGGGTTGATCCATGGGACAGGAAAGGGGAGGTGCTTCATTGGAAGGCCGAGAAGAAGTTTTATAGGCCGGAGGCTAGGTGGTGCTGTGAATTGTTAGAAAACTGGGTTTTGGGAATCACACGAAACCCTAGTTACACTTTCCGCCTCTCTGTCTGGGCTCTTTGTCTTTACACCGGGGTTAGAATTAATATCCCCAAACTGATTTGGGAGAACTGTCTTGAGAGGGTGTCGAGGACGAACAAATTGGGGCCCGGTCATACTTGCTTGATCACTCACCTAGCCAAAACTACCGAAGTAGTCATAGGGAGAGATATGGATTTGAAAGCGTTTACTGCTAGGAAGTGGCATAGGTTTGATGAGACGGCGAGGAAGAAGGGAAAGGGTAGGAGGATGAACACCTCTAGGTTTGACAACCAGGTTGCCTACGACCACCTGCGAGAGGAGATGGCCCGGGATAGACTAGAGAGAAGACGCCAGTTTGCCCACACTCGGGACAATCAGGTGAAGCTGGGAGGTTTAATCCAGATGGTGGGCCAGTGGGTTATACAGTCTAGTGGTCAGGCGGCGGGGGAGTTTGTTCCACCGGTCCCGACGGCGGATCCGTGGTTCCAGGAGGATGAATTTGAGTATCCGGTTCCGCCGAGTGAGGATGAAGAAGAAGAAGAAGAAGATGAGGAGGAAGAAGATGATGAGGATGAGGAAGATGACGAGTAGTGGAGTGTGCCCTCGTGCTAGAATTGTTGAGTCCTCGTGTTATCGTTGAGGACAAAGATGCATTCTAGTGTGGGGGTGGTTGAATCCTTTTTACTAGTCAGTGTCGTGTCTTTGCATCGCCAGTGTCTGCATGTAGTTAGAGATTTTTGGTTATGTCCTTGTTTTTCTTTTTATTATTCATCTTTTTGCACGTTTTGGTATTTTTGAGTCAACCCACCATTGTTGAGTCGTTAGTCAAGTTGGCCTTGCATATAGTATAGGTAAAAAAAAAAAAAAAAAAAAAAGCTAAAAATGTGAAAACACCAAAAAAATTAAAAATTTGAGAAAGGGCAATTGAAAAAAAACTGAAAATTCGGTAAAATCAAGAAGTGTGAGACTTTTAGGCATAGGGCGTGAATTGCGATCGAGAGTGACAATGTGAGAGTCCCTTAGTAAGTATAGAGAAACTCTCTTTACGGGAATGCGTGCCTATTTTACACACGAACTTAATTCTTTCAAATCTAAAGTGTGTGCCTAATTTTCTTACAAGAGTTGAGCTAGGTGTGAGCTAAACAAGCCGAACGTTCTTGTGTACGTCTTAGGTAGTCGCCAACCCGCCTCGTACTGGCACACAGAACAGCTGTGCGAGGTGTGTATTAGAGCACTCACTGCTTATAGAACTTACCTTGTAGGACCACTAGTAAACCCGTATTTGAACCATGGATTCTTTGACAACCTTTGGACTTAGGGTGACGATTCTTGGCCTTCAGCATTGATTGGTTAGAATCACCGCTTTAGTGCGTCACGAGGGTGTTGTAGTTGAGGGGGTTCGATGAGGGAGTACTTCATGCTATATTTGTGTGAGTCTTACATGTCGCATGCACTTCATGTGTGATCTTCGAGGGGAATGCGAGGGTGAGTGAGAGTAGGCTTGCGCACTTCGGTGTGGCGGTGTTCCATGGCATTACAACATGGACACAAGTGAGGAGAGCCGTGAGTGTGTACCATCTAATACACACAAAACTTGGGTTGGGGGAATTTAATAGGTGGATCGTGCTAGGTACCGGATCTTACTCATCATGGTGTAGGAGGTTTGGTTGGATTAGGCACGAGACAGACATTTGATCGACTACTTGAGAGGGGACAGGATTACATTCGAGTGTGGGGGTGTCGACATTTGACTTCGGACATCGAGATTGCGCTTGCGACGACTCCATCCCCACACATGCTCTATTATGTTAGCGGCTTTGTTGGTTACACCGAGGATTTTATTGAGATAGGGAGAGACATTGATTTGTGATTTATACGTGTTGATTTGGATATTGTCTCTCCTTACGATTATATGTTAGCTTGGCACTTGGAAGACCACTCGTGAAAGATGTTGAAGGAATTGTGCAGGATTTTGAGAGATAAAAAAAAAAAAAAAAAAAAATTAAAAAAAAAAAAAAAAAAAAAATCAGAAAAAAAAAAAGAAAAGAGAGAAAAAAAAAGGAGAGATGAATAAAGGAAGAATGAAAAGTTTGTGGAAGAACGAGTGGAGAAGCGACTAGTTCACGAACGGGAGATTTTTGGTTTATGCATCATTCATGACAATAGCCGCGGAGATCGTAATTGTACCGGGGTGTGAGGGGATCGAGGGCCGGAGATGGTGAGTTTCAGGCTTGGTTTCCATCATTGTTGTGAGGGTGTGTGAGCTATGGTATTTGTGAGAATGTGACGCTTTAGGACTTGTATTTGATTCTTATCCGATTTGTCCCTAAAGCCTCATCATTTTAAACCCGTTAGCGGATTAGGAGCTCGGACCTTGAACGTGGCTTAGCCTAGCGTAGCCTTTTATTTTGTGGCACACATGAAAAGGTATTGCATTCTTGTACTTAGTAAAGTTAGGTTCTCTATACTAGCTAGGGGGAATTCATGTTGACGAATTTGATTTCGAATCATTCCTTGTGTCTAGATTTCTCATCGCTTCGTGTGAATCGGTTTAAGCTAATGGAGATTGCCCAATCTCACAAAAGAAAAAGAAAAAAAATTGTATTTCAATACTTGCATTGTGAATATTGCATTTGCATATAGGTGCATTGTGTATAATCGAGTCGTGTCGACTAGTAGGAAGGATGGTTGGTGAATGGTTCTACTCGGATTAGTATGCAAGAGTTCTTGGTTTGTATGCAATGTAAGGTGATAGTATGCAATTGGCGTAGGGAAGTTATGCAATGAGTAAGTAGGGTAGTATGCAAAGTTGGATGGATTGCGGAAAAGCGAAAGAAGCTTTGACTTGAGAGAGATGGAATTGACTTGGGAGATTTGCTCAGGACGAGCAAAAGGTAGTGTGGGGGTAGTTGATAACTCCGTTTTCGGAGTTATTTTATGCCTTTTATTTCTACGTTTTGCGTGCTTATAATGGAGAATTTGTCGTCTTTTGAGTAAATTGAGCGTAAATGTGATTATGTGAGTTCATGTGCAATACTTGTTAAATCCGGGCGTTTCTTTAGATTTTTGAGCTTTTATTGTGATATGATCGCGGGTTGTGTTTTCGTGTTGTGATTCGCAGGAAAACAGGGCTTGGAGGATCGTGCGGGATTTGGAAGCGAACTTCGGAAACAAGGAACTCAAAGGCAAGTCAAAAGGAAGGAGAAAGTCAATGGAAAGTCAAAGGAAAGTCAAACAGAAGAGGAAAGTCAAAGAAAGTCAAAGGAAGGTCAAGGGAAGAAAGAATGGAAGAAGAAAGTCAAAGAATGGAAGAGAAAAGTCAAAGGAGGCAAAAAGAGGGCTGGACACAGAAGTCTTCGTGCGAAGACATTTGTCTTCGTGCGAAGACATTATACTTAGCCAAAATTCAGCCTTGCAAAATTCTCTTCTCAAACACACTTGCAGTATCTAAATGAGAAGGTCTTCGCACGAAGAGGCAGAAGTCTTCGTACGAAGACTCTTCGTGCGAAGACAACTGTCTTCGTGCGAAGAGATCGTGGGACAGAGCAGTTTTTTTTGGGGCTTTTTCGTATTATATCCAAACTTTGTAATATTATTATGGGAACATATTTAAGGCTTTTAGGTCGACTTTTTCAGTAGTTTTTGGAGATTAGAGACATCTTTGAAGATCAAGAAGCCTTGGAGAGAGCTTAGGAGCTTTTGGATCATTCGTTTGGATTCTAAACTCTCGTTTTTCTTGATTTTTATGTTTAAACTCATTATAATCGTCGTTTTGATTATGAATATGAGTAGCTAAACACTTTTTGCTGGGAATTCTCGTTTGGTGTAGCTAGGGTTTGATCTAAAGTTGATGTTTTGATGATTGTAATGCAAGCTTTAGCTTAATCTCTCGTGTTTATTCATTGTTATGGATTATTTACGTTCTTAATCTTATTATCTTTGCGAGTAGCTATCGTAGAGATAGAATCAATTAGTTTTCACGCGGTAACTCCGTGATAACTAGTCGGTACATTGAATAATCCACCTAGTCGTATCAATGCTTGGTAACTCGGCATCGTTAACTAGGATCGTTAAAGTAGAATTACATTATTAATGCATGCTTAAAGCTAAATTAGGCTTGGTAACTCGGTCTAGTTTAACCTAAGTGTAGTGGACTTGTTTGGTAACTCGGTAAGTTCAACCTTGCTTGATTAATATTGAATAACACGTGGTTGTTTTACAAATCAAAACATAAATTTAGAACAACCTAGTGAACCTAGAGAATTCCCGGTACTTTTCCCTTATTGATAAAAACCTCCAATTATTCATTCTTTATTAATCGTGAATTACTTCACTTGGTTAATTGAGAATATTGCATTTATTTTCTTAGAATTAGATAAAAACACAACTTGCGACTTGCCCACATAAGGTTTAGAATAGTAATTAATTTAAACAAAGTCCCTTGGGTTCGACAACCAGGATTTCCGGTTTATTACTACACACGACGGCTGTGCACTTGCAGTTGGAACGTGTCACGTACCCAACTTCCCCATAACCTTCATCTCCTAGTCCTGCGGTGGGGAGAAAAGAAGAACCGCAGTTTCGAAAGTCAGCAATGAAATATTGAGTAAATAACATCCAAGCACGTAAAATAGATGATGGAGTATAAATTCCTTTTTATACAACAAATATAAAGAGGAAATAAGATATAAAAGAGTAAAATTGAATAATAAAGTAATAATTCAAATATAAACTTCTCATTCTTTTGATTTTCCTTCTCAACTTTAAAACAGGAAGTATTATACTCAATCTCTTTTTTTTTTCTTTCATAAATATCATTTTCCCATAGAAAACTGTATTATTAACTTATTGATATGGGGAAGTACTACTATTCTATCACTAGCAGCCATGACCTTAAGTGTCGGCACCCCCCTAAGACTCCTCGTGGCCAGAGAGGTAAGTACATGGAGCGAACCGGCAGGTTGCGAGAGGGTTAAAAATCACGGGCCGAGTGACCAAAGTCAACACGAAAATGATAAGTTTCGCCCGCACAACTCTTTCCACTTCACGTAATTTACGGATTATTATTATTCGTGTGAAAATATCAAGCAGACAACTTCTTTAAAATATAAGAAAGTTTCAAATAAAACATGTAAATTAATAACAAATATATTTTGAGACAAGTATTAAAAGTCATATTAAGACACAAAAGAAGCTAGGCACGCAACACTTTTACTTACTTGAAGTCGACTTAGCAGTTAGTACGAAGGGCGTCGACAAAGCCTAAGTCCACGAATACATCCACTACAATTTATAAGTTTCTAGTCACAATGACGCTAATTCTAAATAAATGAATGCATGTATGTTTTTCTAGGTCGAGTACTAAGTCCATCCCAATAATCACGATTAACCTGCATTGAAGTGGTATACTCACATGTTGAATACATGCTATACTTGCATATGATTCTAAATTTCACTAATGCACATAATTGATGTTTAATGTCTCAAATAAATCACACATAACACTTAGAAATTCCAAAAACTCGAGTTTCTACAAATGTGAAACTACAAATCTGGACAGAATTGCAGCTCGGACTTTAGCGGCATATTTAACATATCAAAGCATATCCTAAATTAATGAAATAAATCAAGGATGAAGCTACATGTTTCTTATTTCAGAAACATAAAGAAAATCTAGCATAGCTATGATAAAACTCAAGTTAGAAAATAAACAAAAAATGTTGTGCAGATAAGTGTTTGGCCAAAACGTTCAACTTTAAAATGTGATATCTACCACTTGGAGAACAGAAATGATGCTCATTTTCTCCAGAATTGACCCTCAATGTTTATTGTTTCAACACAACAAATATGAGGTGCAAAAAGTTTCTGAAAAGTGGGTTTTTATAAAATTTGGCAAAACTGGACCAGAGAAAGATTTTCAGCAAACATGAAACTTTTGATGGGCTTATCTCCCTAACCACAAAGGCTATGGAGATGATTTCTTTATCAAAATGACCCTCTCGGAGTCTAGTTTGAAAATATGAAAGATTTGAAAATTTCATAGAGACAAAATTTGTAGATAATACCCGTTCCTGACAAACTTGTCAGATTGTAACTACATATAGTTTTTTCCTAGAACACCCAAAACATGATCAAATCAATTCCATGATACATGCAACTTGAGAAACATTTTATTATGCTCAAATATATACATTTAAACATATAAAAATAAATTAAACAAGAAATTTGAGGAATCAAGTGGTGAATTTTGAGAAAAACAAAGGTTCCAAGTCATAATTTCATGCTATAGGCATACATGCATCATCCAAACAAGAAATCTCCAACAAGACATGCTTTTAACCACTATTTTCACAACCCATTAAGGATAATAGATGGAAAGTAATACTTACAAGAAGTCCTAGAAGAGATTAGGAGTGTTTATAAGGGCTTGGAGAGCTTGATCTTCAAGGATTGGAGAGTGCTTACATGGATGACATGAAGAAGTTGAATGGAATGAATGGAGAGGTGAATAAAATGATGATGGTTGCGATGAGTTTGTTGTGAAAAAAAAAGGAGGCAAGGAGGTCAATTTATAAAACATTCTATTGTGGGTTTCATGTGCTCACATGACAAAAGAGATTTGAAGTGATGGTGATGAAATTGACATATTGACGGCTACCGAAAATGGTGAAACTTCTTGAGGAAGATGAGTGAAATATTTGGGTGGTTATAGAGAATTCCCGAACATTGGAGAAGATGATGTGAGAAAAACAATGGTGTGGGTGATGTACAAGCTACTTGGGTGATTGGGTGTGGCAAGTCTACCATGTTCCGCAGTGGTCGAACACGCGCTATTAATAAAAACTAAAAAAAATAGAAAAAAACTCACGTATTAACTTGTGAGTTCTAATAGAATATTCTCTAGAATTTCACAAAATAAAAAAACTCAAAAAATTACCCAAATATTAATTTTGTTACTAAATTCTTATTTATCTTCTGAAATTACTATTTTACCCTTACTAATTAAACGGGGTATTACATCCTTCCCCCTTAAAGAGAGCTTCGTCCCCGAAGCTAAACTCAGACAACTAATTTGTAGGAGACAAATAATTTCAACCAGCAAATAATAGCAAGTAACTATTTTCTGCAACACACGTAACATCAAATAAAGTCGTAGTCACGTCTATCTACTAAAGTGGTCATAGTCTCCTTTGGTTGATAAGTCTCAAGGTCAAGCACGTCTCAAGGGTACTATGAATGTAGGGGTATTAAACGATGGGTTGCAGAGACAATATCATATTATAGATAAGTAGTTGAGTGGAAGAAGGATTGAGATGTAAATATTACTTGGATGACATGCTAGTTGGGGTAAATGATACAATATCCAATAGGGTTAAAGACAAAAACCACCCCTCGAGTATGGGTTATATACAAAAACAACCCTCGTGTTCGGGGATATACAAAAACCACCCCTGTCAGATAACAGAGCTAACTGTGAGTTAACGGATGGTCGAAAAAACTAAAATACCCTCAAAATTTTACAAAATTACCTCAGTATAAAGGTCACTCCCTCCCCTTCTTCTCCACATATCGTAACCCTAACCTACCTTATCCTTTCCCTCTCTTCCTCCCATCTTCTCTCCCGACGCCGCTGATTGATCTATTGAAAGGGGGTTACGCCGAATCGTAGGAGCTCTGTTCATTCTCGCTCTCGAAGACGACAACAAGATGGCGATTGGGGTTCAGGTTGCTCTTCCGCCGTTGCTGCATACGCTGCGGTCGGAAAGTCGGCGGGCTCGGTACAACTCGACGCTTGCTCTATATCATCTCTCTATGGTACAGAGCAATCGAGTCAAACTCGTGAAACTCGGCGCCGTGTCGACTCTGATGACGATGGTGAGCGGTGGAATGGGTGGTTCGGCAGTGCTCGTGCTGTGTAACTTGGCGGCTTGTACGGAGGGGAAATGGCCTTTGTATCTAATTGACGATTATTGGTCTGATGGTTTCCTCCCATCTTCTCTCCCGAAACTCTTTGGGATTGAATATGGGTTTCGATTACTCAGTTAGGTTTTTTAAGTTCTGATTCGTTTTTGACAAGTTGATTTGAGGAAGTCTTTTTGATTCATTACGTATGAGGGCTTTGGAAAAGATGTCTTTCAATAGAAGGGTTGCGGACCAGCCATCGCAGAGGCGAATTCCGGGGACTCAGACTGTTGGTAATTTGGTCCTCGCCAACATTTGCTGCCGCCGCGGGCGAGGGTTGTGGGTGAGATTTCACCACATGAGTCTGCTTTTGGGGGTGGAAAGAAGGGTGGGAAAGGGAGGATTTTGGATAGTAGTGAATACGGTGAAGAGGGGTATGGTGGGGGAGGTGTTGTTGGTGGCGGTGGATTGGTGGAGAGTAAGAAGATGAGGAGAGGAGGTGAAAAGGATGATGTGTATGGGTCTGATTCAGGTGGAATATGCCCGGCAATTAAGTGAGTTATCATTCTTGTTCTTCATCCAGAGATAAGAAGAATTTACTGAGCCTCTTGATAAAAGTTTGTTGTTTGTTTGTTTGTTTTGTTATTATGGTAGCGGCGGCGTGGTTGCGGTTGTGTTGTTGGTGGTGATGGTCAAGAACACCAAGATAGGTGGCCAAGAACATCAAGAATATAAACAAAAAAAAAATACAGATAGGGGCAAAATGGTCATAAAAAGACAAATTGCACCCCCATACCAATTGATTGTGACAGAAGGGTGTTTTTCAACTAACGTCCATCCACTAACAGGGAGGGTTTGTCTCGACAGGGGTGGTTTTTGTATATCCCCGAACACGAGGGTTGTTTTTGTATATAACCCATACTCGAGGGGTGGTTTTTGTCTTTTACCCTATCCAATAATAGAGATGTTGGATACCAAAATATTTAAATTTTGGAAAACATTACAAATTTACATAAATTTTTGGGACAAACTAAGAATTTAATACTAACTAACAAGTTGGCACAAATAACATTCTTAAAACATTTTCTTTAAAGTCTAGCATACTTAATAAAATTTTAATCTTAACATACACGTTTAGAAAGTAGTAATATCACTTAAAACATAAACGTATAATATAAATATGAGGGTTACTACATTTCTGATATTGGCCATGTTTTTGTGAGCTTAACTAAGATTATGAAATTGTAGATTACTGAAATGTGTGTTTATGTAGTGAGAGAGAGAGAGAGAGTATGTTTTAATCCCAACTACTCATTTAAACAACCTAAAATCTTAAAATCATATTAAGCTCATCCAAAGAGGGCCATTCTAGTTGCTGGTAGCTTTGCTTCACCTTTTCGGCACTGCATTTCTGAGCTCAGTCGCAAATTTGTAATGAAGGATTTAGGTCACTAATTTCATTTACGGAAATTGAGATATGATCTACTTCAATTGGTGGGTGCTTTCTGCATCAGCATAAGTATGCTCTTGATCTGTTGAAGAAGGGACTGCAAGAAAGTTTGAGTTACAAGCATTAACAGATTGTGTAGGAAATCTCATCACTAGGAGGTTTACAACATGTTATGGAGTGTTCTTGGGGGCCTAATTTGATTTTATGGGCCTAATGAAACAAGTTACAGTGTAAAGGAGCTCTGAAGTTTAGTATAGAGGGATTGCTTCAGTAGTGGTAGAGATAAAGTGGTTGAGCTATCTGCTTATGGATCTGCATATTAGTGTCCCTACACCAGCCATTTATTATGATAATACATCAGCTTAGCTTTGGCATCCTATCTAGTCTTCCATTCTAGAGCCAAATATATTTAGTTGGATTATCATTTTGTGAGAAAGCAAGTTTTGACAAAGAGTATATTGCCTCAGCTTAACACCAGCTGATCTTTTCACACAATCAGCATAACACCTGATTATCAATATAGATGTTATAAATTTTATAAATTCCTGCCCCAATTTACAAAGTTATGAAGAACACATGCGCAAAATTTATCAAAATAGATACTAGTATAGTTTTCTAGTTAGAAAACAAAGAAGTACATAATCTACCTTCTAATATTGAATAAATAAAGTCAAATCATCTTTTGCTTATTATTTGCTGTCATGAACTCGAATGTTAAGTCTGCGGAGCCATATCGAGTGAAGAATCATATGAAACACATCGTATCTCTTTGGAGGCGCATTGACCTCAAAGTGTCTCCTCACTTGCTTCCCCATCTCCACCAGCCTAACATACTCGTCATCAGAAATATCCGTCAAAATTTTCTTCATATTCGGTATGTCTTCAACTGCAATTATAACCGAAAACGTCTTCCAATCCAAAACATCGCTAAAAGGTGCAACATATCCGTCTTTGATAAGCACAGGGACACATCCCATGTAAATTCCCTCAACCATTCTTGGGCTAGCAACTTCATACCCACTAGGACAAATGCAGAACTTGCTCTTCCTAATCATGTCATAGTATTTGACACCCTTTGGGAGGTACTTGTGGACTTGAACATCTGGGTCCTTGTCCTCCCAATGCTCTAGCAAAATAGGCCTGATGGGCCCATGAACACCTCCCGCGTAGAAAACCAAGATTGAGCGTTGGGAGGGTGGTGGCCCGCCCAGCAATCCCTTGGTTGTTCCGCTGTGGAGAAGGATTTCTGGGATGGAAACGTCCCGGGTGGGATTGAACTTTTCAGAGGTGTTGGCATTACACAAGGCTCGGATTGAGTTGTTGTAAAGATTTGGAACTGCAAAAGAGATTTCAGGCCCCTGCATATAAACACAGACAATATTAATCACCATCAATGAACTAAAAAAAATGTGCTCTCCAGTTCTTTAGGCTATTCGACAAAAAAAAAAGTTCTTTAGGCTATTGGATAACGATAGATGCAAGGCTAAAAGAACTCAAATAGAATTTGTTAGGATAAAAAGATAGAATACACACATAAATATGCCACATTACCTGGTATACAATTGGAAGTCGTCAAAAAGCACAATAAGAAATGTGCACTTCCTTCGTCTTTGTTTAGTTATGATATATTATATTATTACACAGTTACGAGTTACAGTCTCTCGTAACCTAATGAAGATTCATATGCACCTAGCATTATTTTTATGTCAGGGACAGAAGAAGTTCATTAGTAAAACATAGTGCAGGAAACTAGCAAATACCCCACATATCACATTATAACAATGAACTAGAAAAGCTAACAGTTCATTTTTTTTAAAAATAATTATAAAAAAATGATAAAGTTAAAGCAAATAGACTCAAATAAGCTTAGGATTTGCAGAGTTACATGTACGTGTGTAATTGAATGGATTATGGAAACCTCAAATGAGGGTTACAGTTTGCCCCATGGGTTCACATTTTTGCAGAAATTCACTAAATTCTTCAAGATATCCATACAAATATTAATAAAGTACATATATAACATAATTCATGCAAACCCTTCCTCCACTGAATATTTGTTGCATACACTTGCCTGGAACTTTCTGGATTTTTATTTGATCCGGTTCCAAATGTACTATTCACTGGCTCAAAATACACTTTAGTAGTTAGTATGCCCCAATAATGTAATATTTCTGCATCCTCCCTCAGTTATATTCTTGATATCTCCATATTCTACCTTCAGATATAATTTTGATTCCTTAATTATATGAGGGAAAAATCCTTTGTCTACCATATATGCTGTCGTCTTCATTCCCACAGTTATGCATGTAGCCCAATTTCTTTCTAATAATCATGTAAACTCAATACATAGTATTTAAATTTGTCATTAATAGGTGCAGCTTCAAACTTAAATTAGTAATTTAGGATTGCGATAACTCAAGTACCGGTAAGTTCGCGTACCCAATCATGGCAGGCAAGCATGAAGTGGTCAGCTCCAGAGCTCCGATTCCAGTAATGATGTTTGGCAGCAACCACATCGACATAGTCCTTGGCTGTGTTCTTCATCGGGCCCCAATCATGCGAGTTTTGAACATAAACCACTTGTGTTATCATTGTCACACTGAAAGGTAGGAAATAGACATGAGCCTTCTCTGGATCTCTTGTCCGGAATTTGCTAACCTCCATTGACTGAATAAACAGTCCCTCAGTCGCATACGTTGACTTGCACGGTCCATAGTGGAAAATTGGTGGTTCCCCTTCTTCGTAGATAAAGACCTTGAATATCTTCTCCATTTCTAAGTAGCTTCTGCAATTGTCAAAATACGCAATTTTTCAAATCATTATAATGAAGTTAAAGAGTCTTCTAAAAACATTTAACCATGCTAAGTATTTTGGAACCTGTGGAATGCCCTGGCATTCAAATAAATCGGACCATTAGGTACGTAGTCCGGGTCTTGTATTGGGCTGTGGTTTCTGGCTCGTCTTATGGAAGCTCGAGCTTGTGCTAGGCCGGCTTCAGCCTTCTCTAAATGAGAAACAGCTTCCTTCTTCTTTGATGTTGCTGCCTGAATCGGTTCATCATCAGTCTGATTAAGGAAAGGCAGAACAGTGCTAGTCTTTGTAGCATTTTTATTCCCAACCTGTTACAATTAAAATAAACAAAAAATTGAGAATGAAAAGCTAAAGGTACTGATTAATAGCACAAATGTCAATATAGAGATGTATAGGGGCTTTTATGCTATTACTGATATGGTGCTTTTCTTGAGAGCTCAAAAGTTTGGAAGCATGATGAAGGCCGACGAGTCTAGGTAGGGCTTTTCTCGAGGGCTGAAAATCTTGAGTGTGTTTTTACTTTGGAATGTATGACTGTAATGAATCGGGTAGCTCAATTGTGCATGTAACTCAGGTTGGAAGCTTCGTTGCTTTCAAAACTTGCTGATGACGTTTTCTTTCTCTTTTGGTCATGTGACGTCCCTTTAGAAGTGACATTTTGATTCCTCCACCAGTTAGTTATATGTAGGAATGGCACTGCGGTGATATCCGAATCAGAACCGAGTGACAAATCTGATCCAATTTTAAGTGGACCGGATATGGATTTTGAAAGTCAAACCCGGATGGATTTAGATCCGGATTTGGGTTATTCGGCAGATCCTTCGAGTATCCGATTTTAGTGATTTATAATTTCAGCTCATACCAAACACATTGTGATTATCAGTTAAGTTGGATTTTCTTTTCTGATTATTTTCAGTTGATTATTTACATATTCAGCTGGTACCAAACAAGCTCATACTCATGTTCTGGCTTTGGGTTCAGTTTTGGTTCATCATGCTTCTTCAATTGGTTCTAATTTCTTTGTTAGCTAAAGTCCGAAACGCTTAACAACAAAAAATTGATCTATCTTTTTAAGCATAGGTTTATTGAAAGAGTGAATCTTTCGTAACCCGCAATGAGCATGAACTCAGTAAATGACAAGCTCCCGAGGTACAACATTTAAGATACTACGAGTTCAATCTACACTTTTTTCTCTCAATAGTAGCGATCATTGTGAAGGGAAAGCAATAAGTGTTGTGAAGGAGAAGAGAATCAAAAACCAAATCAGTTAGCATGATTTTACTTATTTTCTTACAACAGTCTTAGAAGCAGAAGAATTCCATAGCACAAAAGTAATGAAAATAAGAGTTGATGAAGTGTTAAATTCTCTTAGTATGGCTAACAAAAGTGTATCTTTTATAGCAAACTCATACCAGGTTATTGATGGTGATGAATCACACATTCAACATTTTGATGCCATTATTTTTACCTATGCCGCTTCATGTACTTCCAAGAAAAAAATAAGGCCTGCGTGCAGGGGCGGATCTATGTAGAAATTTGAAAGTTTCTACTAGTACCCGTAATTTTATAGATTTTTTATGACTATACGGTAAGGAATATAGAATTTTGCTCCCAGTGAAATTCTAAACTGCCCACTTGTCCAAGTGGTTGGTTGTTTTAGTAGCAAATTCCATTACTCGGGTTCGTATCTCCTCCCAATCAACAATTTTTTTTTCTTTTTTTTTGTCAATTTACAATTTTGACTGTTGACTTTTAACTTTGACTTCGCGAATCTTGTCCCGGCTGACTTGATTTCCTAGCTCCGCCACTGCCTGTGTGGGTAAATTATTTTTGCAGAATTTGGTGAGCTCATGTGTAAAACCAAACCTACAGTGCCAACCCTCTGGTAGTTATAGAAAATGGCTTTAAGGATGGTACGTGTAGCTGGAGAGAGAAAGGGTTCATGAAGGGTGTCATTTATTCATATTGCAAAATGATAATTTACTCATGTCTGATTCCTCACCTATGGAGATTGATGCAATTCTGTCAAATTATTACAAATCACATTGGCTTTTTGCTTGCTGTAACTGTTCTTTTATAAGGAGATTTTTTAACTTTGCTATTGCCTTCTCTACAAAAGATGCACGGCTAATGTTTTCTAATCGAAGGATCAGTTCCAAATTTGATACTAAGGCTATGATATCCTATTTGCTTATATATTCATTGACTAAGTAAATGTCATGAAGTCACCTTAGAGAAGCAACCTTCAAGGGTAGAAGCTCTTTTTCTCAATCGGTTAAGTTCTTTTCCCACTCACACACAACTACAATTTATTCATTCCCCCTAAAAGTACAATTTTCTCATATTTTTTTGCAGGTTTGGCTACCACTAGAAACAAAAGTGCAGATTTTCCAAGGTAATTAAATCTCTTGGCTACAGCCTATTTATGTCATCCTATCATTATCCTAATGATGTTGAGGTAGAATTCCTGTTTTGTTTAAATACCCCACATAAGGATTGGCACTGAGAAATGATCTTAGTACTTGGAGGTATTGTTTGGAAGAGAAATTAGGAGTTCATAGCTTAGAGACAAGTGGGAAGATATGTAATAAAAAAATTAAGTGATTTGTTTGATGCCTATGTATGTTTTGGACAATAGTTGAGAGTTATGCTTACTAGAGTTGAGATGTGCATACCAATCTTTGGCAATTGATGCCAATTCGGACTCATTAACCTATGGAGATTCATACAAATCTTGAAGATTGTGCTCTCCTTGCTACAAGTTTTTAGAATTTTGCTTACAGTAGCTTTCTACTATGAGAAATTCAAACTTTTGCTCACCATAGTTAAGGATCGGTACTAATCTCTATTTGTGGTCAGGTTGCGATTGCTTTTTTATTTCAATCTTCCATGAAATGCTTCCTATTTGCTCACTAAAAATAATGGGTTACTTTGTAAAACTTCTTTCGTCAAATTTCAACGCTTAGCATTGACTATGTTGTGTAATGAAGAATGTCGAATCAATACTTTTATATTGCATATTTTTCTTTTACGGTCGTGCCTTTAGGCCCGGGCAATACCTGATATATCTATATAATGTAACAACAATGTTGACTATAAAATGTCTTTTACAATGTTAGATAGTTTGTTTTCTACCATTGGATTGGATTGATGCTAAAAACGGAAAAGTTTTTTCAAAAAATATATGGGGGAAGCTACTAAGCCAAGTTTACATTTCCTATTGATTGGAGGGCAGGGAAACTTCTAAATACAAATTATTATTTTATAGAGATCACGATGTAGGTAATAGAGAGAGCTTGGGAGTTACGACATAGGATCACAATTCGTTTGTGTCCCACAAATTCTAAACCACACAAAATATGAATATTATTAAGAAACGAATAATTTCAATGTACTATAATTGAAGTTTCAAAACCTCCAAACAAAAGTTAAAAAATAACTAAAACTCTTGCAATTTTCTCTTCCAAATTTCTTGCAAGTTAGTTTGGGCATGGGTTATCATCCAATACTAATATATAAACTCATTTTCCTCCACAATTCTACTAGCCATGCCTCACAGATTTATTGACTCACTCTCTACCTCTGTAGCACGAGCGGGGGTGGTAGAACTGGGTGTGGGTACAGAGAGAGTGCGACGACTTTGTTTTTATATATTATTTGTGATACCATTATACTAACACAAAAACAACAATAATAGAAATTCAATTTATTATAAAAAAAAAAAAAATCAGAAACAGATTCAAAGATACAAAAGTATTATATCAACAATGTGATCTCATACTGTTGTTATGGAGAGAAGAGTAATCTAAGGTTTGGAAATGTTCACATATATGCACACTTTTTTGGTTAAATTAAACATCATTTGTCCAATATTTTGTACCTTATTCCATCTTAGTTTTCTCGAAATTTATATCCACTTTCCTTTTTCGTGACTCATAATATTGTAATTTTTCAAATTGCCCTAAAAAAGTAGGAATGACAGAATGGAGAAGTAAAAAAGTTAAGGTATTCCAAAAAATGATATGGTAAAGAGTTAGTGGGGATGCAATAATTACATGTCCCCTTAAAAAAATTAGGATCCCTAAAAGGAACCAAAATTTTCGGACAAATGGATTAGTTGTACGAGACCTCTCAATTAAGACTTTCAAAATGACATTTCTTTATTTACAAAGCACCCGCAAAGTACGCCACGAAGCAACCAAGCACCCAAGCTCTCTTCTCTCTCAACGAACAGTACGCCGTTTGTATCTTTCAGTGACTTCCTCTCTTCTCTTTCAACCACCACGACACCCTCTCTTCTATCTCAACGACCATGATGTGTTTCCTTCTCTCTCAACCTCATTTTTCTAGGGTTCTTTGGGAACCCGAGAAGATCCAATGCAATTTGTGACTGGCCGAACATTTAATCAGATACGGATTTGGTAGTTTAAATAGTATCCAAATCTGGTGCGAATGTGTTTACGATCCCTCCATATCCAGATCAGTTATTGATCTCTCTTCTTCATATATATATATATATAGAGAGAGAGAGAGAGACATAGATAGTTGGATCAGATCGGAATACGATTGAGCAACTTCACTGAATTCGACCACGGTTCACTATAGCACACTTCACCAAATTTGAATCTAAACCCCTATAGACACTGATACCCAGCATCACCACCTTAAACTTTCTTATTATTGCACCAGAGAAAACACAAAACATCGAATTGAGCCGTCCCACAATTAATTTTCAAAACGTAGCTGACTAACAACTCACAAATTACCCCAAAACCAACTCATATATAGGAACTATAGGGACTAAGTATCAAGTAGTTTAGACCTAGCTTCTCGTAGCTTCTTAGAATTATATATAAAGAGATGTAGTCCTGCGTTATTATTATTTAGTACAATATTCTGTTTTATATGGTATTAGAGCGGGTTCGCTCATGTTGACCTAATTCTTTCTTCTACCTTTGTCGGGGGGGGGGGGGGGGGGGGGGGGGGGTACCTCCACTAGCCGCCTGCTGAAACGGTTAGCTCTCTCTTGTTTTGTTGGTTTTCTCTTTTGTCACAGCCGTGGTGTAAACCCGCGGATTGCTTCTGCACTGTCAAATCGCAGATCCAAAACCTACCCCAAACCACCGTTGACCAATCATCGGTGTCCCACCAACTGCCCTTGACATCGTCGTCTCTTCCCTTCAGTCAGTCTATCGCACCTTGCGAAGACCTCCACAACCAGCGTTGCTGCAAACCAATTTTAGCGCCGCCGCCAGCAACCCACGTCGCCACCGTGTCACCAGTCTCACGCCGCCTCAGCCGCCCAGATCCACTCCAGCCGCCGAACCTCGGCTTGCTCCTACGGTTCTTCACCAGTCGGACACCAGAACGATTACCGCTCAAGATGATCGATCTCTCGTTCCCTCGATTCGGCGACCACCGTTCCAGGCTCTTCTTGTCTAGACCCAACTGACAGAAGCCGCCTTGCCAAGCACCGGTTGGTTTTCGTCCTGCTCAGATCGTCGATGTTCCATGTCGTCTCCTAGTTCAACGAGTGATTCGTCCTTATATTTCCATTGTTGATTGGGAATCAATGGAGAAGTGCCGACTCTGTGTTGCTTTTCCTTTCTATTCCATAAACCCTAGTTCTCGGCCTTCTCCAAACTCGGCGTCGAAAAAAGCAAAGCCCCTGCATGGTTGTCGTCCGCCACCGAAGAGGATCGAAACTCGTGCCCTCTTGATCGGAAAAAATGTGGTGCGTGGTAACCATACCAAGACCACTTTGTTCTTCCACGCTACATTGACGACCAAGATTAGAGTCTTGCTACGACGCTCCATCTTGAGCAGGGGCGCGTAGGAACTAAAGGAAATAAATATCTATTAGTTTAGACCTAGCTTCTAATAGATTCTTAATATCCTATATAAAGAGTAGTAGTCCTGCATTATTATTATTCAATACATTATTTTGTTTTATACCATAAAATCTGTCTTTTCCCTCATAATCCACCACTTCCAAAATCGTCTTAAAACTCAAACTTTCCCCAAATCAAGTTGAATCAAATCAATTGAACCCACAACCATAAATCTTCGAATTGTCTCGACCAAATCAATCGAACCCGCACACAGAATTCAAACACAAAAAATCATAAGCGGCAACAATGGCTCAGCTGCAGGCCAAACTCAAGAAATCTCTCATAGCAATGTCGATTAGCGACAACAGAAGCGGAAGAAACTCTCCAGCAGAAGAGAGTGAGAGAAATGGCGAGTTTGAGCTGAGGTATTGAGTGTTGATGGCAGTGAAGACGGCAATAGGGTTGGGAAGAAGGAGATGCAGATTTGAGGGAGGTTGATTACTCGGGAAGGAGAAGAGAAAGGGAGGGAGAGTTATTTGATTTGGGGTATGGGGATTGAGAACAAACAAGAGTTGTTGAAGAAAAAAGCGGAGAGAGCATTATTTGGGGATGAAGATGATTCAGGAAGGAGACGGGAAAGTTTTGCATATTTAATATTTATTTATTCTTGCTTGATTTTATTTTAAATGAAATAAATATTTTTATTATGACCGTTAAAGTAGGAATTAGTGACACAAGTAAAATATGTGTAAAATATAATAAAGGGTAACGATAGGTAGAATATGAAAATACATTTAAGGGTATCATGAACATTTCAATATTGTTGCAACAAAATTGAAATATGGGTACTATTAATGCCGATATTGAAAACATGAGTATCAAATTGTGAGTCATTTTTTCAAGTCATTATATGGGTACCACCGGTGCTATTTTGCCTTAATTAAATGCTCAAAAGACATAAATGCCTTCCCCTATTAAATTAAGAGTTGTTGATTTTAAATTATAATAGTTAATAAAATCAATTAATGTAAATAGTGATAAATTAAGTTAAAAAAAATTGTGTTCCAAATCATAGTGGTGTACCTAAAACTGTCAAAATTTGAAGCAATTATCTCAACAAACATTAATTAAGAATGCAATTACGGTGCACAACCCACAAAAATATAATAAAAAACATATTAATTGCTCCCTAAAAAACATATTAACTTCAAATTAAATGAAAAAAGTGCAAATCGGACATGCATCATTTCTTACTTTTAGGAATAGAAGCGATCTAAATATTTGTTAGAAAAAGAATTAGTGATCTTAGTCACTTGATATTATCGGCTAATATATACTAATAATATTCACAAAATGTACACTTTTAACCAACAATGAAAATAACAAACCCATTAAATGTACGTTTTTCATTGATAGAAGTTCGATCTTTATCAAATAAAATTACGTAGAAATGTTGGAATATAAATAATTTCGTTGTTAGAAAAACTACTTTTGAGCTTTTAGTCACCTAAAAAGATACCTCTTGACTAACGACATGAATAATATAAAATGTAGCACTTTTTAAACAGCGATAAGTATAGCATGCATAAAATGCTTGATTTTGTTATAAATAAAAGCCCAATGTTAGTCAACACATAATAATAATAATATAGGAACTACAGCTAGGGTGGTAGCTCAAGTGGTAGAGCGGTGGAAGCTCCTGCATGAGGTCTCGGGTTCAAATCCGTTTTTGACGACAAAACAATTCCTCAGGAAAAAAAAAAAAAAAAAAAAAAAAAAAAAAAAAAAGAGAGAGAGAACTTAAAATAGGAGATGACTTTAAAATAATTATAACAAAATGGTATATATATCACTAGATAATTAAGATGAGGTAAAAATGGATGCAAGAGCTAGGGTGGTAGCTCAAGTGGTAGAGCGTTGGAAGCCCCTGCATTAGGTCCTGGAATCAAACCCGGTTGACGACAAAACAATTTCTCAAAAAAAGGGATGCAAGTGCCTATTTTGTAAAACAATTGGACATATGGTGGTAGCTCAAGTGGCAAAACAATTTCTCAACAAAAAAATAAAAAAAAGAACAATTAAACATACTCCTCTTATCCTGGTATGCTACAAGGAAAATTTGGACATGATTTTGATGGTTATGTAACAGAAACATGCGGAATGAAACCGCAAAACGTAGAGGAAAATTCACTACTAATTCAAACTCCTACTAATTGTGAATTATTATTATTTTTTTATTTTTGGACAATACTAATTGTGAATTATGGTAATTCTTAACTACGGATTTTTCATTTTTATAACACTATCAAGTAGTTATGGTAATTCTTAACTATCGATGGTTAGGAGAACCTGCACAAATTTCAAAATCGGTCAAACTAGGGCGTGCTAATCCTTATTACGCAATGAATTCGTAGTCAAACATTCTAAACATTGACGTCTTGCTTCTCTGTTTGTTAGTATGAATAACGTTGCAGAGGAATTAATGACAAACAAACAGGCAAAAAAGATGCATGCTCAGAAATGAAGAGAGTAAATGCTTACTTGTAAAGAAGGGCCATGGGGAGATGAACCAGGAGTGATCTGAGCAGTGGTTGATGAATCAGTCTGAGAACAATTGGAATATGATCTCCATAGCCAATAGGGGTTTGAAGAAACAAACATCCAACCAGAGGGTTTAATGACACTCATCAAACCCACAAATCCAATAGCCACAACTAGTGGTGCCATCAACAACACAAGCCTCCATGAAGAGGATGATGAACTAATCGCCATCTCTCTCTGTCTCTCTGGTGCCATCAGCTCCTCAACTGATCTCCGTCTCTCTCACCATACATGAAATGAAAAGGCATATATAACTTTACAAGTAAGTGAAAGACAAAATAAGTAATCGTGATTCTCTGGAAATTGGAAATGTGGAGTGCTAGAAGAGCAAGGGGCACTTAGAAGAACAAGGGGCACTTAATAGAAATTAATGTCAATTTCTGTCCTCGTCCGGTTAGCGTTTTCAATTTTGCTTACCATTATGAGCTTATATTGCCATCTACTAGAATGGTAACGGTATGGCTAATGATTGTCCCTATTAACTAAATAGAATTCACAATTGACATGATGTAATTTAGTTACCATTACCAACCAATGTGTTTTATTCAAATTGAATAAAATAATATAAAATATATCAATCACAGTAAGGATACATTGAATGATACACACAAATGATACAGCGGATCTCGACTCAACATGAGCTCTTAACATATTGTGGATGTGTAATGAATATTGGAATTGGATCCTCTCCAGTCCAATTTCGTACAGCCCCCCTGCAGTCATAATCTCAACTGTTCATCTCATTTTATGTTTAAAGTCCAGCACTCTTCATTAACCAGGAATTTAGCCTATATTTAAGGTATGTCCATCAATTACGTTAATCACGTACAGGTGATATTATCTTCCCTGACAATCAAATAATTCACTTCAGTGAAACTCTTCTCGATTACAATCACCTTCAGAACGTTTTTATCTCCAGTTGTTGCCTATCGATCTCTGCAAAAATCATCTAGTGAAAACTCCATTTGGAAAGGGTTCGGATTTTGTGCAGATTGATGTGTGCAGTAGCTGTGCAGTTCTAATCCGGCGGTCCAGAATATGCCACGTGGCGAGAGTGATGGAACAAAAGAAAAGGAATTTTGAGGCACCACACCCACCACGCGCATTAACGCACAGACGCATCAATCCGACTCTATAATATCTCTTTTCTCTGTGATTGTTTCTTTTTTTCACCGAGACCCAACCCAGCAGCCGAAGATCGCCCAATTTCTCTTTCCCCGCCAACTCTAACAGACCTCGACGACGTTCCGTGAATTTCGTCCATTCACTACGCCACCACCGGCCACCGCTACACCCAATCGAGAACCTAGAGCGAGACTCAACATAGAGCTTCAATCGACCCCCAAAACCTGATTGAATACTAATTGAAAAACCCAAATCAAAACACCTGCCCTCCTCCCTCTCTCACCACAGAACTCCACCTTACAAATAAATGACCCAGTTTCTCCATCTAACCCAAACTTCTCATCCATAACTCCTAGAACATAATACACAGAGTTAGAAGAGAATAGATGGAAAAAGAAATTGTCAATTGTGAAAACGAGATCACCAGTGAAACAGAGCAACAGAAGCTCAATTCCTTCCATTGAACAAAGGCCACTTGCACCAATTTTTAATTACGGGTTTCTCTTAGATCGAGACTCAAAATTTTAGTTTCCATTTAGTTGCTCTGTTTTCAATTGTGGGTTTTCCTTGAAACAGAGAAGAAGTGGGGCTGAGTTTTGGTGGCTGTTGTAGGAAAAAAAAAGATAACAGTCACAAAGATGAGAGAGAGATTATAGAATGGATTAAGGCATCTGTGCGTTCGTGCGCGTGGTGGGTGTGAGGTCTCAAAATTTCCGTTTATTTTGTTCCCTCACCCTCGCCACGTGGCAAATTCTGGACCGCCGGATTAGAACTGCACAGCTACTGCACACATCAAAACTGCACAAAATCCGAACCCATTTGGAAAAGCTTTAAAGTTTACTGTGAATGACGCTAGCTAAAAATGACAATTCTTGCATAAATCCTCCGATCCCCTCGTCTGAATTAATGAAATTGAAATAGAGATGGGCTGGAGGTAGAGATGGTGGAGGTACCGGTGGTGATGGTGGAAGTGGCGGAGGTGATGTTGGTGGCTATTGTTGTTGTTGCTGCTGCTGTTAACATGGAGAGTGAGAAATGAAAGGGAGGGATGATAGATATATAGAAGTATTCCTGGGGTCATTTTGTAATAACAGAAAACTTGTGTTTGAGAGTTTGTTAGAACACTTGCAGCTACTATATAAGTTGTGTAATGTTGCTTCAACAAATCAATGGAATTAGTTTGATTTCTTGCTTTCTGTTACAGTATTTGTTATGGTATCAGAGCCTCTTCCTCACGGCATTGCTCTTTCTTCGTGTTCTTCATTTCATCGTCTCTGATTTTGTTTCAAGCTTCATCAATGGCGGATTCTTCATTACCTTCTGGCTTGCGATTTCTTGTATCGAACCTCAAATCGCTTGTTCAAATCAAGCTCGATTCCACGAATTATCTCATCTGGAAGGCTCAACTTCTCACGGTTCTGGAAGCAAATGATTTACTCTCAGCTGTCACCGATTCACCGCCTCCGGCGACCTTGCCGTGCTCGTCTGGTTCATCGGAAGCAAATCCTATGTATCGAGAGTGGAATTTGGTTGATCGTCATCTCCGTTCGTGTCTCATTGCTTCAATTTCACCGTCAGTCTTACCTCTGGTTCTTCATTTGACCTCTGCACATGCAATTTGGACTACTCTTGCCACACGATTTTCATCTTCCTCTCGCTCTCATGTTCATCAACTCAAGTCACAGTTATGGACTCTCACCAAAGGATCTAAATCGATTGTGGCCTATCTTGATGCGTTCAAACATATTGTGGATCAGCTTTCCCAGATCGGTGAATTCATCACAGATGAAGATTTAATTCTTCACATTCTTCGAGGTCTTCCACCAGAATTCAATGTCTTCAATTCAACGATTCGTACTCGTGGATCTCCAATTTCACTTTCTGAATTTCAAAGTATGTTGATCTCTGAAGAACTTCATGTATTTCCTCCGGACTCTTCCTCTTCCAACTTAATTGAGACTCCAGAAATGTTTCTGCTCTTCATATCTCCAAGAACCCTAACCCTAGTTCTAACCGATTTGGGCAAAACCACTATACACCAAATTACGCCTCCAAACCGAGTGCGTCTGGCTCGCAGGGTTCTCAATTTCACAATTCTGGCCATTATCGTCCTCAATTTCATGGCACTTCCTCTTCTTATGGAAACAATCGTCTCCATAGCCAGAACAATGCCAATTCATCCTCCATTATCTGTCAAATCTGCAACCGATCACGCCACTCTGCAAGAGATTGCTGGTATCGTATGGATGCTAACAAATTTCAGAGCACAAGACCTTCTAAACAAGCCTATTTGGCCTCTACTATGGCTGCTCATAACAACCACTCTCCCTTTTCTGCAAAACCTTGGTGTGTTGATAGTGGAGCCTCTCACCACATCACAGGAGACCTAGTGCCTTCAATCAATACTCTCCCTACACTGGAAATGATATAGTTGCTGTTGGCAATGGTGCAGCTCTACCTATTCATCACTCAGGACATGGTATTCTAACTCTTTCTCCTTCTTCTTCATTGTCTTTGAAATCATTATTTCATACACCTGCTATCTCTGCCAACTTATTAGCTGTGTCTCAAATCACAGCTGATAATGACTATTCTATTGTTGTTCATTCTAAGGGTTACCACATTGTGGACAACTCTACTCAGACAGTCATATTCAAGGGCCCCTGTGAGAATGGCCTTTATCTGCTGCCATCCACTCTATCTCATTTGCATGTTCATCAAGTTTTTGGTCAGCCTTCCATTAATAATGCTTTTCTGCATCATGTTCCTCCACCATCTTTTTGGCATATGAAGTTGGGACATCCTTCTTCATCTAGCTACAATAGTGTTGCCAAACTTTGTAACTTTCCTTCTATTACTAGTTGTGTATGTGAATCTTGTAGTGTTGCTAAGATGCATAAGCAACCATTTCCTGTTTCTCAATCTAGCAGTTCACATTGTTTTCAACTAGTTCATTCAGATATCTGGGGTCCTTCACCCCTGTCCTCTTTTCAAAACTATAAATATTACATCATGTTTCTAGATGATTATACTAAATTCTGCTGGATTTATCCACTTAAACTCAAAAGTGATGCTCATTCAGCATTTGTTCACTTCAACTCTTATGTTCAAACTCAGTTTCATACAAAAATCCAACTATTCAGAACTGATAATGGTACTGAATATGTTAACACACCTTTTTGGCTCCTTTCTGCAAAACCTTGGCATTGTTCACCAAACATCTTGTCCTCATACCCCTGAACAAAATGGTAGAGCAGAAAGAATACATCAACACATTGTAGAAACTGCTCTAGCTCTTTTACATCAAGCTACTTTACCTCCCACTTATTGTCTTGATGCTCTTATTACTGCAATTTTTCTTATTAACAGACAACCCAAAGACATTCTTGATCATAAATCTTCTTTTGAATGTCTCTATTCAAAAACACCAGACTATCATGCTCTAAAACCCTTTGGTTGTCTTTGTTTTCCTTGGATCAAACCTTACACTGATCATAAATTACAAAATAGATCTACAAAGTGTATTTTTCTGGGCTACTGTCCTAACACTAAAGGCTATAGATGTCTTGATCTACAAACACACAGAATCTATGTGTCTAGACATGTCAAATTTTATGAAAACATTTTTCCTTATGCATCTACTACTTTGTCCTCTCCTCCTTCTTATACTCCTACTTCCAAATTTCTTTTTCCATATCTTTTTAACCCCAATCCCAATTCATGCACTCCCATGCCTGCATCTCCACTCAATTCATGTACTCCCATACCTGCATCTCCACTGCCCATGTCTTCACCTGCCACCCTCTCTTCTGATTTACCTCCTCTCTCAGATACACCTATTTCACCATCTTCTTCTTCATCAACCCCCTTATTGACAACACCACCACCATCCCATTCTATGACCACCAGATTTAAGAGTGGTATCACTAAACCAAACCCTAAATACCAAGTTAACTCCACCACTCTTCTCTCTGAGCCTACTTATTATTCTGAAGCATGCCATGTTCCTTAATGGCAAAGAGCTATGCAGGATGAGTTTAATGCTCTTCAAGCTCAACATACCTGGACTCTGGTTCCTTTGCCTTCTCACAGAAAACCAATTGGTCATAAATGGGTTTACAGGGTCAAGAAGAAAGCAGATGGTACTCTTGAAAAATACAAAGCCAGATTGGTTGCCAAAGGGTAGCACCAACAACTAGGAGTGGATTTTGATGAGACTTTCAGTCCAGTCATCAAGCAACAAACAGTTAGAGTGGTTCTTACTCTTGCTCTTCACTACAAGTGGTCTATCCAACAGATTGATATTTCTAATGCCTTTATTCATGGCCATCTAGATGAAGAGGTCTATATGACTCAACCTACTGGTATTGTTGATCAGCAACACCCTGAGTTTGTGTGCCATCTTCACAAATATCTATATGGTTTAAAACAAGCTCCTAGAGCTTGGTACACTATGCTCTCCAAATTTCTTGTTTCCCGGGGATTCAAACTTAGTACTGCAGATGCATCTCTGTTTGTCAAGAAGTCTGGTTCTCATCTCATTATCTTCCTAGTATATGTAGATGATATCTTAGTAACTGGCTCAGATTCAACTCAAATTCAAGCTCTTCTCTGTGCTATGAAGCAAGCTTTTGCTCTTAAAGATCTGGGCTCTATTTCATATTTCCTTGGCATTGAGATACAACACACTATACATGGAGGTCTGTTTCTCAATCAACACAAATATGCACTTGATCTTATGGGCAAAGCTAGTATGGCAGATTGTAAATCTATTGACACTCCTCAATCTTCTAAGTACAAACCTCTGTCTCCTGGTGCTCTGGAACTCTTTCATGATGCCAGCTTCTACAGAAGCATTGTTGGTAGTCTTCAGTATTTAACCATTACTAGACCAGATATCCAGTTTGCAGTTAATTCTCTGTGTCAGCATCTTCATGCTCCCAGAATTTCAGATTTTCAAGAACTCAAGAGATTGTTGAGATATGTCAAAGGCTCTCTTCACCAAGGGCTTCACTATAAACCCAGCACTGCTTTGAATATCACAGCCTTCACTGATGCAGATTGGGCTGGAGATATTCAAACTAGGAGATCAACTACATGTTTCTGTGTTTTATTGGGTTGCAATTTGGTGTCCTGGTCTTCCAAGAAACAAGACACTGTTTCTAGGTCATCCACAGAAGCAGAATACAGGGCATTAGCTGATACAGTTGCTGAATTGAAATGGTTCAAGTTTCTGCTCAAAGATCTTCAGGTTTCATCTCCACAATCTCCACATATCTGGTGTGACAACACTTCCACTATTGCTCTAGCTTCCAATTATGTCCTGCATTCCAAGGCAAACACACATTGACATAGACCACTGCTTTATCAGAGAACAAGTTCTTGCCAAACACATCACAATTTCTCATATTTCTTCCAATGATCAGACTGTTGACATTCTCACCAAAGTGTTGCCTGCTACACAGTTTGTGTTTCTCAAATCCAAGCTAGGAATTACCTCAGCTGAACTTCTTTCTCAACAAATAGAAAAGCAGGGGGTGTGATAGATATATAGAAGTATTCTTGGGGTCATTTTGTAATAACAGAAAACTTGTATTTGAGAGTTTGTTAGAACACTTGCAGCTACTATATAAGTTGTGTAATGTTGCTTCAACAAATCAATGGAATTAGTTTGATTTCTTGCTTTCTGTTACAATATTTGTTAAGGGAGATGGTGGTGAAGGTGGGGCCTATTATGGAGGTGGTGATGGTATGTTGATTGTTCAGGTAAAAACAAGAGGGAGGGGAGGCGGAGTTGTGGTGCAGGTGTTGTTGATGAAGAAACTTGTTTTGGTTGAACGCCACATATGGAGCGGAGTGTAGATCTTAAATTGTGGACTACAAACATTTTTGCTTCCCAGGTTGTAGGAATTTTCAGAAAAAAGAACACAGACGTAGTTTATTTATATTCCCGCAATCTCAAATGTCCGACTTTTCTCTAAATGATGATCAATAGTCAAGAACTCCAATGGTGGATCCGATAGAAAGCATTTAGAATTACCAGTTCACTAGATGATTGTTGCAGAGATCGATAGCCAAGAAGTGGATATACACATGTGCAGAAGATGATCGTAAACCATGTTTCTTTGAAATGAATTATTTGATTGTGAGGGAAGATAATATCACCTTGTGATTGACGTAATTGATGAACATACCTTACATAGATGCTAAATTTCAGGTTAATGAATCGTGCTGGAATTTTAATATAAAATGAGATGAACGGTTGAGATTAGGACTGCAGGGGGGCTGTAGGAAGTGGGACTGGAGAGGATCCAAGTCCGTAGTTTCGGTATTGGCATTCCATGTAGTAAAAGCTTGTCATCTTCCTTTTCTAAACCGTTTTGCGAGATTATGCTGGTTTAATACCTATTAAGTCACCCCATATCTTGTGCTTACTAGGTTCTAAATATGCATGTATCTATAGTTTCCTTATATTCATGCCATTACCTTGGAACATATTTGAGATTGTCAGTTTCGTGATGGACTGTTTCTGTGTTTTTTGCTATTACTACGACTAGAAGTTATGGTTTTTCATCTTGTGGACTTTAGAAGTTGGGGCTGGATAGTTTTGCTAAGAATTGTAACTGTTTCTTTGAATGATATAATTTTTTTTTTTGTTTTGTTTTTTTGTTTTGTTTTGTTTTGTTTTTTTTTTTTTTTTTTTTTTTTTTTTTTTTAATTTATGTTTGGTTACAGATGCTTGTTACTGCTTGGAGGGGAACTCCTGAAGCTCTAAAAATGGTTGTCCCGCTTTGGGGAACTTCTGAAGCTTTACAGATGTTTGTCTCTCTAGTTAACCATTGCTGATGTGCTCTGTTGTTGTTGATGTGCCGCTGCTCTCCTCTGCTTAGCTGTTGTTGCTACTAGTTGTGCTTCTGATGTTGCTGGTTATGTTGCTCATTGTTAACTAATTTTTATCTCATTTTAATGTTAAATTTTGCAGTTCTAAATTATTCCGTTTATGATTATCAATGGAAGTTCCAGACCTTAAAAACCTGTTATCTCAGTTTGTATCAGATGTCCTGGGAGAGGATGTTAATTAATAATGTCAGTGAATTACTGTTATAAACCTTTTTTTTTTTATAAACTGTTATGAACCTTATTGTTGTACTTGTGCTTTTCTCACTCTTTTCCTTTCTCAATTTTAGAGGTCAATAAACAAGAAAATGATTTTCCTAGGAAAATTGTACTGTTTTCGTTTCATTTTCGAGGAACACCCAAACAGGTGGAAAAGAAATTTATTCTTTTGGATTACTTTCTTTTTCCTTTCTTTTTCTTTTCCTTTTCATTTTCCACAAACCAAACAGGGCCATGTAAGACAACAGACCTTCAAATTAGAGATGACCTTCAAATTAGAGATGACTACAACATTAGAGAACTTTAACTTGCCAGCGCTTCTCGTCTCGCAATAGGAATGCTAATCTCAGAATCTGCAATCAACAAAGCTATAGGAGGATCTGATTTTATCGTCATCATGCATTCAAAGAGAATCCATAATTACAAGTTTACAATAAATACATAGAAGTGGTTTCTAATCTTTCTCATAAACTCGGATATTGAGTCGCCTTAGCCAAATCGAATGTAGTATCATATGAAACACATCAAACCTCTTCGGAGGCGAATTCACCTCAAAATGCTTTCTTATCTGCAGACCCCTCCTTTGCATTCTTATAAACTGTCTCTGAGAAATCCCCATCAAAACCCTCTTCAGGTTCGGAATCTCCTTCACTGGCACTTCAACCGAGAATGATTTCCAATTCAGAACATCAGAAAATGGTGCCACATAGTGGTCCTTAATCAGTACTGGCACACAACCCACATAAAGTGCCTCCACCATTCTAGGGCTAGCAACTTCATACCCACTAGGACAGATGCAAAACTTGCTCTTCCTCATCATATCATAGTAGTTAACACCCTTTGGAAGGTACTTGTGGACTACCACATCAGGATCCTTGTTCTCCCAGTGCTCTAGCAGGACGGGCCTAATGGGCCCGTGGACCCCACCGGCATAGAAAACGAGGACCGAGCGCTTCGACGGTGACAGACCTCCGAGTAGGCCGTCGGTTGTGCCCTCTGGAAGATAAATTTCTGGTATTGAGACATCTTTAGAGGGGTTGAATCTTTCTGAGGTGTTTGCATTGCATAGTGCTCTGATTGAGTTTCTGTATAAATAAGGAACACCAAAGGAGATTTCAGGACCCTGTGACACGGTAACAATTCGCTTAGTAGAAATTAAGGAAACAACAAGTGAAACCTTAGTTTTGAGCATCAAGTTTCATTACCCAATCGTGACAAGCGAGCATGAAATGATCAGCCCCGCGACTTCTGTTCCAGTAAGAGTACCTTCTTGAGACGACGTCAACATAGTCTATAATTGTGTTCTTCATGGGACTCCAGGCGTGAGAATTAACTATGTAAACGTAATTTGTCAGGCTAACAACGCTGAACGGAAGGAAATAAACATGAGCTTTATCGGGATCTCTTGTCCTAAAGGGACTGATCTCCATGTGGTGAATAAATATCCCTTCCAATCCGAGTATACCATTTGAGAGACCATAGTGAAAAACAGGTGGCTCGCCTTCCTCGTATACGTAAACCTTGAATAGTTTCTCCATTTCCAAATAGCTCCTGTAGTCTCAAACAAGTTTTGAAGTTAAAAAAGAAAAAAAAAGAATAAAACTAATAATTCTTATAAATTAGACTTTAATGTTTGACGATTTTATAAAAAATCACGCTCTATAATTTTGTAGTTGCGAATGATGGAACGAGAGAGAAATGAGAATATCCTAAAGGGTTTACCTGTGGAAAGCATTGGCATTCCAATAAACCGGTCCACTTGGGACGTATTCATCGACTTGTGTTTTATTTATGGCTCTCGCTTCTCTTATAGCAGCTCGGACTTGTGTAAGTTTTGCTTCAAGTCTCTGTAAATTGCCCTGCTTTTTCTGCAATCTTACGTTGATGGGTCGAGGAATGGACTCGTTAAAATTAGAAGCTATGGTGCTATTATTCAAGCTCTTTTGCCCCTCTTCGCTCTGTCAGATGACAAAATATGAATCTTAGTGTCCAACTGTCCATGTATCTCGAAAAAAAAATATTAAAAAAAAAACAAAAAAACAATGTGGTTCAAGACCCTTTATCGGCCTATTACCGTTCACCAATTCGTTTTACTGATCGAGCTTGTGATGCATTGCTGGATATGCAGTACTTGTTTCATGGTTACATTATTAATATATGCACCCAGTTGTTCAAACATGAAACATAACAGAAATAAATCTCAAATACACAAACCCTCAATTTTTCTAATTTGAGGCCATTTCAGGTAAATAAAGAATCAGAGAGATAGAAAAATTGGCCCAAGTTAGATCAATCCTTACCGTAACTGCAGATGATGGATCCATGGACGGAGTATGAGGAGGAGGTGCAGGTGATGAAGGTAGTGGGGGAGAGCAACCGGGAGAGGGTAAGAAGACCCATTTGGAGCTGTTGGGACTAAGCAAAATCACGATTCCCGCTGAGAACACCAATATTGCGAGAATTACAAACGTCTTGCGTTCTGAAGATGATGATCGCCATGATGAACACATCTCTCTCTTCTTCTTCTTCTCTGTCGCTTGGACTGAAATCCAGTGGTTGTGGACTTCTAGTTCTGGTAGGCAATGAACAGGCCGGCATGGGCAGGAATTGCGTTTTCGTCCTTCATTGAGCATTTACTTTTGAGGCCTCGTTTGGTTAATTACTTAATAGTAGCATTGTTTTGTTTAGGGAATAGTGTATAATAATGGTATCTTGCGTATTGAACTTTGAGAAATTACTTCATTGGGTAGCTATACTTTGAGAAATTGAGAAAGTTCAATGTGCTCTGGAATATCGCATGAACGTAGCAATAGTCTCCCATTATTCCAAAATCAAAACGGCCACTATGCTATCACAAATTAGTTTAATTCACCCTAATATTTCAACACCAAATATCCCAAGGGGTTGATCAAATGGGTCAAGTTTGGGACATGAAGGATTTGGCTCCCATTGAGGTCTTAGATTTAAACTCTCCCCTTATGTCATGGTCAATAATCTTTGGGACTCGGTGAATTTGAAGTGGGAGTATATAAAATTTGACCCACTACTGGCATACCAGATAAGACTAAAAGATACCAAGAAGTATATCGTGATATAGGATGAAAATATTGAAAATATTCAAGGTCTAACATGTTCAGATTACAGAGACTAATAATAGACGGAGGGAGTCTTACATGTGTTGGGTCATCTTAAATTCTGCAAGACGAATCGGTATACTCGATGCGTCTGATTTTTCACTTCTGAGAAGGTGATAACGGCTTGGTGGCTTTTTTCACATACTCTAGTTTAGTATAAATAGAGATGGTAACTATTATTTTATTTAGAAGTTCAAATAATGAGTGGTGGCAAACATGTTTAGTGTGTAGGAGTGTTAAGACGCTTTTAAGGATAATTGTCACTGTACGTTTTTAAGTACGTACTAGTTGAAAATTCTTTCTTGCCCCGTGCACGTAGGCAACTTACCGAAGCACGTTAATTCTTGTGCTCTTTATTTTCTCGTTCTCCATATCATGTGTTCGTTAAGTGATCGTGTTTGATTTCTCGTTTTGCGGAATTTCGACGTAAATCCCAACAACATGGTACTTCAAAATCTGGAAGTTATGAGAATATGTGTATGTGGACCGCTATGGCATATGCAACCAAATTACTCTTCATATGGTGGTGTAGGATTGTTTCCTGAACAGTGGTAACAATCGAGTAGATTATCTAGGGTATGACCGACAATGTTATAACTAATTGGATGAGAAGCATCAATAAATACATCCGTTATGGAGAATTGTTGGTGTTGGCCTCAGCCTCAACGGCAGATGAGGAGAATTGTTTAATTTCAGTAGCACTGAATCTTTATAACCTCTACGGTTGAAAACACGTCCGTTATCTAACGTTAGTAAATTTTTATGGTCCAAGACATGTGTAACATATCAATTCATGATGTGATTGAATTCAAGCAGCATATGAACAGAATATGAACTGAATAATTTGCTCTATACAAATGTAAACGCAGGATATAAAGCAAGAACAAAATATTCACTTCAAGAATATATTTAGTTGTAACGTCATCTGGTAGTTTTGGGGATTGAGAGTCTCGGCGGCGGCCTTGCAACTTTTCCGACGATGGCTACCAGGATCCCTACCGAATACACTACCAAGGAGAACCAGACGGTACTCTTTGACGATGAATACTGTGATGAAGCGGATAAAAACTTCGCGTACTGTCTCATTGGCATGTTTGCAGCGGATGATCGGATCAATGCCGGAGCCATGAGAGGTATGTTTCGAAAGATCTGGACGGAAGGGGAGAGAGTCTCGATCTTAGAAGTAGATTTCAACACGTTTCTGTTTTGCTTTCCGGATCAACAATCTATGGAGCGTGTTTCTTTGGGCGGTCCATGGATTTTCAATAGGAAGATCCTTCTGCTAAAACCGTGGGTACTCGGAAGCCCTACGCAAAACGTGCCTTTCAACACCTTCGATGTCTGGATCCAAGTTCTGGGATTCCCAATCCAACTGGTGAATGAAAGATCAGGACGCAAGGCAGTCTCTGGGTTTGGCGAAGTTGTGGATGCGGACGACAAGATCTACAGCGAAGGTGACGACGGTAACTACATCCGAGTTAGGGTTCGTCTGCAAATCAACGAACCTCTACCTCGAGGTGTTTTTGCCATGATAAGGGGCAAGCGGCAATGGATTGATTTCCGTTACGAACGGATTCCAAGTGTTTGTAGTTGGTGTGGCCGTATTACCCACGATGGAGACCACTGTGATGAGTTCTCCAGTGCGGATAAAACGGTTGTAGAACAAGGATACGGCTCTTTCCTATTGTATCACCGTGCTACGACAAAGAAAGCGAATCTTGATAAAGGAGGACAAGGCAAGACCAAAAATCAGGAAGAGGAGGAGCACACCACAGAGGGACAAAACGCCACAGAACCAGGGAACCTAACTCAAAATACAGGAACCAATGAGGTAACTGTGTATGAGAATCCTCTGGCTGACTCAACAGAGATACAAGCTACCATGGAGGTCCTCGATCCCAGCAGAAACATCGAAGAACCACCCAATCAACCTACAGGCCTCGAGGAGATGGAGACCGAGACCAGCACTCAACAAGAGCCGAAGAAGGGAAGCTCAACTGCCGTAGCGTCCTCTGTCAAGGACCGGATCAATTCAATAAACAAATCTAGCAGCAGTAAGCCCTCCAACCCCAAGGATCTGGCTAGACATCGCGCGAAGCAAGCTCTCCTACTCCATGAGGCGGATCAAGCAAAGCGCAAAGGGTCCACTACAGTTTTCAGTCCCCCCCCCAACAAAACTGCTGTAGAGACATTCACCAACAAAAAAGGGAGGCAACTCATATACCCACAACCAAAGGAGAATACTGAGGCTCAAGTCAGTACAGATCCCCCACAGATTGCTGTAGAAGATGTAGATGAAGCGGTGATGGCGGACCATCACCGCAAGACGCAATGAACATTTTGAGCTGGAACGTACGGGGGCTGGGGAATCCTCGTACGTTCCAAACTCTTCGCGACGAAGTGAAGAGTAATTCCCCAGATATAGTCTTCCTCATGGAGACTAGGTTGAGTGTGAAGGAGATGGAACGACGACAAACGAGACTTAATTACCCCAGTGGAATCCACGTCAGCAGTGTGGGTCAGAGTGGGGGTCTGTCTCTCATGTGGTCAAACCAGGTTAACTTCAAACTTTATCGTTGTTCAAAGTATCATATATCTGGATGGATTCGAAATCCAGAAGGTGAAAATTTATGGTTCCTAACCGGCTTTTATGGGGACCCTGACGCTGCACAAAGACACAATTCGTGGAAGTTGTTACTTAGGCTTAAACCCACCCCGGAGTTTCCTTGGTGTGTGTTTGGGGACTTTAATGCCTTCGCGTCGAGTGAGGAGAAAGAAGGTGGTCGTGCAGTCAGATTTAGTCAGTTGGAACCTTTTATCGAAGTCACTAATCATTGTGATCTTCGTGATCTTGGTTATTCTGGAGTACCATTTACTTGGTCAAACCGGCACCAAGACGGCACTCTAATTAGAGAAAGACTGGATAGGGTTCTTGCGAATCCCTTGTGGCGCGATATTTTCCATCGAGCCTCAGTCTATCACAATGTTCTCCCGAACTCAGATCATGTGGCATTGCTGCTGAAGCTTAGTACCAACAGAGATCACCAAGTTGGGAGACAGAGATTTATGTTTGAGTCTTTCTGGACAAAAAACAACAGCTGCCGTGAACTAATAGCCAATCATTGGACCATGGCAACTGATGTACATGGAAAACTCGATTCTCTATCAGGAGAGCTCAAAACCTGGCAGAGATCAGAATTCGGATGTATCCGACACCGCATCAAAGAGCTGAAAGTCCAGCTGCAGAACTTATGGAACCTAGACCAGACAGGGGAATTAACGGCAAAGCAGAGACATATCGAGAATGAGCTAAATCAGCTCTTCAACATCGAGGAGGAACGTTGGCGACAAAGAAGCCGTGCGTTGTGGTTACAACACGGAGATCGTAATACCAGCTATTTTCATCACAAAGCCTCCAATCGAAGGAGAAGGAATAAGATTGGGGGAGTTATGCTCAACAACCAATGGGTCGAAACCAACGCTGAAATTAGTAATGTTTTCGTTTCCCACTATGAGTCAGTGTTTAAGTCCCAATTCCCAACTGCCGAGCAGATCTCTGAAGTAACAAGGCATGTCCCACACCTTGTGCCTCCAAGTATCCGGGAAGAGTTGGATAGAGAGTTCACTTCTGATGATATCACTAAGGCTCTAAAAGGGATGCACCCTCTCAAAGCTCCAGGTATTGACGGCTATCCCGCGCTTTTTTATCAAAAATATTGGGATGTGGTAGGGTCTGAGGTCACTCACTTATGTTTACAAGTCCTCAATGAAGGAGGAAGCTTAGCAAAGTTGAATGACACCTTGATCACTCTTATTCCTAAAACAAAGCAGCCCCAACTACCTTCGGAGTACAGGCCTATTAGTCTCTGTTCGGTTATTTACAAGATTATTGCAAAAGCCATTGCAAATCGAATAAAACCGTGCCTTGATCTAATTATTGGGGAAACCCAAAGTGCCTTCGTACCCGGAAGACAAATTTCGGATAATATTCTAGCGGCCTTTGAAGTGTTACATACCATGAAATCTCGAGTTAAAGGGAAAAGAGGATACGTAGCCCTCAAAGTTGACATGACGAAGGCGTACGATCGAGTTGAGTGGAGTTTTTTAGAAGCTATGATGATTAAACTGGGTTTCGGACCAGCTATTATTAATCTCATTCTGCGATGTGTTAATTCGGTTACGTACTCTTTCAACATCAATGGTTCGGTTTTGGGAAGAATAGTACCTGAAAGAGGCCTGCGACAAGGCTGCCCGCTCTCGCCGTACTTGTTCCTTATTTGTAGTGAAGGACTGTCGAGAATGATCGCTGCTGCTGTGTCTGACCGAACCCTCTCCGGAGTTAGGGCGTCCAGAAGTGGCCCTCTAGTGTCGCATTTGTTTTTTGCGGACGATAGTATCTTCTTTACACGAGCAAGGGAAGAAGATGTAACTAGATTATTACAAATTATTACAACTTATGAATTTGCTTCCGGGCAAAAAATAAATCTAGCAAAATCAGCGGCTGTTTTCTCGGCAAATATGAATGCAGCTGCGAAGGAAGAAATCAGTGCGTTGTGCGGGGTTGCTGCTGTTGATGAACATGAATGCTATCTGGGCCTTCCTACAACCATAGGGAAAAACAAATCAACAACTTTCAGCAAGGTGACTGGGAAAGTTCAAGGCAAAGTTAAGGGTTGGAAAGAAAAATTTCTCTCAATCGCAGGCAAAGAGGTATTACTAAAATCAGTTGTTCAAGCAGTTCCTAATTATACCATGTCGTGTTTCTTGCTACCAACAGGAATTTGCAATCAGATCGAACAAATAAAAAGACAGTTTTGGTGGGGCTCGGGATCAAAACAGGGCATCAATTGGCTGGCCTGGGACAGATTGAAGCTTCCAAAGAACAAGGGAGGGCTAGGCTTCCGAGACACACATAAGTTCAATATTGCTCTTCTTGCAAAGCAATGTTGGCGTCTGTTATCAAATCCCCACAGTTTGGTAGCTAGAATCCTCAAAGGCAAGTACTTCCACAACAAAAACTTTGAGGATTCTGAACTTGGGGGGCAACCCTCATATGCCTGGCGAAGCATTCAAGAGGGACTCAAGCTACTCAAGACTGGTTTAAGGAAAAATCTAGGTGATGGATCAACAATACGGTTTTTTGACGACCCCTGGCTTCACAGAGCCCCGAGTTTTAAAATACTAACAACGAGACCAGCTTCTGCAGAAAACTGGGTTTCTGATTACATCATTCAAGACACCAAAAGCTGGAATCAGGACAAGTTAAATAATCACCTGCTCCGAATTGATGTGGATGAAGTTCTCCGAATTCCGATCCCCGAGACTGGTGAAGACCAATGGAACTGGGCTTTCGAGGAAAACGGGAGTTACTCCGTCAGATCAGGGTATCTTCAAGCAGTGACACTGGAAGCTTGTTCGCCGGAGGGTACCTCAGGTGGAAACGACAAAGAACATCAGTGGCTGAGTTTGCTATGGAAACTGAAAATCCAAAGGAAAATTTGCTACTTTACCTGGAGAGCAAGCCTAAATATAATTCCCACCAGAATTAACCTTGCTAAAAGAGGCATTAAGATCCCGAAGATTTGTCCTTTCTGCGAAGAAGAAGAAACGGTCACACATGCGTTGCTTCAGTGCAAACTGGCGTCGAGCTTCTGGAGCTCCTTTCTTTCACAAGATGCTTTTCAGATCTTACAAAGGAATTCTGGATCGAGAAGTTGGATCGCAGAAACCTTTGTAAGATTTCACAACCCTGATAGAGAAAAGCTAGCAGTGGGGATTTGGACAATTTGGAATAACAGAAATTCCAATATTTTCAAAGGCTACACCAGAAAGATAGCAGATCTGATTAGCTTTGCACATCAACAACTCGACCCATCCCTAAAAATGGATCAAAACTCGGAGACACACTCAGATCTGGGCACAACAAGCGAAGAACATCAGCATCCCCAACAGGGAGTCGCCACAGTTCGCTTCGATGGTGCATGGTCTTATACCCACCGGAGAGCCGGTGCTGGGGTAGCCATCTTCGATCATCATCGTGTGCTCAAATTTGCTCAAGCTCAGAGGCTGCAATGGGGGAACAGAGCAAAGGAAGCGGAGGCATTAGCCCTGGATCTGGCCTTAGATCTGGCTTTAAAGCTAGATCTTCGTGACATCGCCATTGAAGGAGACGCACAAGTTTTGATAGACCAAATCGCCGGCAAGAACACAGCAATGGTGGAAGAGAGAACAATAACCCGTCAAATTTGTGACAGAGTAAATGAGAAAGTGAAGCTTTTCAATTCAGTTCAATGGACGTGGATACCTCGAGAAATCAACAAGCAGGCGGATGAGCTGTCCAAGATGGCTTTGGGAATAGACAGTAGTAAATGGTGGGAGTCCAACTTCCCAGTCAGTGAATACATGGTTCTAGAACCATTAAATTCCCACTGTAATTTTCCAGCCGATTAATTTATGACAAAGTTTTTCCTCAAAAAAAAAAAAAAAAAAAAAAACTTCTAAATCTCAGCCTCATTTCCTCCGGGTTTTCCGATTCTATTTCATGTAAAGTCAATCTAAAATACTTCCTAAAAAAAGTCATATCTAAACTATTAAAGTAAATAAAAACAATTGGGCAAAAAAATAGTACAAGAAAGGGAGATCTGGGGAAACTTGTCCTCCTGGTCAGTACATTGTATTTTGGTGCAAGATCAGGAACATGTACCAAACCGATTTCCTTATTCTTTAGGTACAAAACTCAATTTTTCTTCCAACAACCTTATATCCCCTAGGCAGGATAAGGTGTGGGGGGATAATGACGGTTTTCTGGAAAAGACCATTGAAGATAAGGGAATAGGATAAGTACGGGTGGAGCTTAATCACTTGTGCTCGAAGTACATGTAATCAAGAGTTAACAATCTAAAAAGTACAAGATGGATCAAAGGGCCAAGGAGTGATAGATAAAAAGGGTGAAAATAAGCAATGACGTACTATAGAGAGGAGAGACAGCTTGTTGGCAGCAATTTAGTACATAATAATCTTCGTACGAATGAAAGTAGGTACATTCCTATTTATACTTGTTCGGGTTTGACTTGCAATCAAAGTAGGTGTGTACAAAAGAATCCTGCAGAGAGAACTCTGTGTACACCAAAGGCAGAGAATAGAAAATGGCACAGGAAATGTTGGGTTGTGTGTAGGGAGAGAGTAAGACAATAGTACTGTGTGAGAGAGAGACAGGATTTTGGCAGAGCTTTCGCGTATCTCGGGTCGTCCTCCCTTGTATGGAAGGATTAACGATCCTATATATAACGGAGAATGTGACCGTTGCAGTGTGGTTAATGCACCCATCAATGGTGGCTTAATTAGCTTAACCACAACGGCACGTTCGTCTGCGTATATAGGGACCGTTACAGCACGTTATCCGCGTATACCGGAACCGTTATGGGGTTGACCTGGTTTGACCGGATTGACCGGGTTTATGGAGCTCGTGCCATAAATCTCTCAAAAGCATTTACTAGGGGTCGCGCGCGGGCTTGGCTCGCACGCGACAGGACTTACTCTAGCCTCCAAATCACTAAGTCCCTACAAGTCCCGTGCAGTGGTATGCGAGGGCCCTGTCTCGCAGCCCCCACGTGGATCAGCGCGGCTGGTGATCCAGTGTGTGTGGAGCACAATATGGTGTGCTAGATGGTTGCCACGTGGCCAAGATCTGTCTGTCCAGAAAGCACTATCTACATTAGCCCCCTTTCTGCGCGTGAAGGCTCACAACCGGATAGGCTTCCATGCGCAGGAACCAACGTACGCGCCGCCGCCACGCACCAATTCAAATACACGCAAATTCAGCCCCCGTGCTTGCCATTATGACCTAAACCCCTACAGTCGTTCCATCTGGTCTTTTAGGGTTTTAGGCGTGAGGTCAGCTTGTCCTGTGATTGCGCGATTCGACGGTGACGGTTGCGATTCGACTACTGAAAGGACGCAACCCTTCATTGTTTTTGGATAAATACTCTGTGCTCTCCATTGTTGCAAAGCATCATTTTTTTCTCTTAAAGTGAATGATACCCGGAAGCCTTCAAGAGCAGATTCAGATAATCAATCATCAATTCTCTCTTGTCAATCGTCCTCTTCAACTGTGCGCATCCAAGCAAGCTTTACAAAAACAAGGTTGGCCTTGCTCAATTTTGTTTAATATACCGATGTATGCTTTGAACTGTGTTGGATCTGCAAACCCATGACTCTCTGAAACATATTATCCACTAAAGATTATGATGGAGACCTTGCTCTTTGAATCCAACCTTGATTTAATCCCCAGATTGTCAGGGTTTTGAATGTAGGGTTTCTGAAATCCCCAATAATGCAAACGATTCTGAACTTCAAACTCCAAGATTGACACTGGACTGTTCATCTTTCTTCCAATAAATCCTCGTATGCCTTGCACTGAATCTTGAAATTCAAACTAAAGTGTGTGTATTTCTCCCCCCTTTTTTCTTGCTTTTCCGCAGGAATGGCAAAGACAAAAGGAACCAAACCTATTAAGGAGGTCGAAGAAATACCTGATCTCCCCCAGGCCTTATGGCGAAAAGCCCCCTATCTGGGTGGCAAAGACTTTTACCATGCTAGGGTTAAGGTGAAGAACCTCCCAATCCCTGTCCCTGCTGAAGAATTGCAAACGTTGACCCCTCCAGTTAACTCGGCCCTGCTCGAATTGATCGATTCCAAGGACGTGGTTCGATTGGGGGTCGAAAATGGGTTTTTCCCGTATACTGTGATTTCCACTCAAGCGTTTGTTCAGAAATTGGACTTTATGGATGAGTGGATTGACCATGTACTGACTAATCATGCCATTGCTTTAAACGATGCTGGCATATATTTCGCAGTCCGTGCTATGAAGGGTGCTGCCGTGAAGCTGGACCAGTCCATGCTTCTAAACCTTCTCTCGCGCTACTCGCCTGCGACTCACACATTCCACTTTGCTGAGTTCGAGGCTTCCCCCATGCTTGAAGATGTACACATGCTGTATGATATGTCTCCTGTGGGTGAGGTGGATCCTTTGAGTCCCTTGAGAACTGATGCAGAGGTTGCTTTGTACAAGAAGATGGAGGAGTGCTTGTCAGAGGTGAAGAAAATTTCCACCCGGTGGACACCTACAGAACTTCTTCCCGACTGGCAGTTGGTTGACACATCTGCGAAGAACACTTGGAACAAGTGGGTGCAATACTTCTTTCGCAATTATGCGAACAGTAGTATCACCAAGAAGCTTTTGATCCGAAACCCGAAAGCTAAAAACTATGTGAGTGGCAAGGGTTATCACTTGACCCTATGCGCTTTTCTCTGCGCCTGGTTGTCGAGGTATTTAATCGATGGCCATCCGCATGATGGGGTCTTCTATCATGTTCTTCCTCTTGCTGTGAAACTGACCCTTGGTCAGAAGGTCGCACTTGGGCCCTTAGTCTTGGGCACCCTGTACCACAGATTAGATCAACTGGTCGTAGAAATTAAGGAATCGCGCGGTCGCCTCGACGTGCTGACCTATATCAACATTGCCTTCTTTACCATGTGGTTCTTCGAGCGATGGCCCTCTTATGCCCCTATTCCTTCTAGGCCCAGCAAATGGTGTCCCCCAGGTGCGGAGGAAGAGCGCAATAGTGGCAGGGCTGCGAGATGGTTTGGAACGCACTTTCCTAAGTGCGTTTGGAGCCTGATATGCGACAATCGGGAAGAGTTTATAGCCAGGCCTTATTCCACGCGCATTGAGAATGTGCGATGGTTCCCAAAACTGTATCCTTTCAAGGCTGTTGCTTTCTCAGAAGAGCTCCTTTTCGAGGGCGGGGAGCATTTCCACGAGCGCTATCGCGAATTCTTCTGCTGGTGTCTAAGAGGCTCTCTTCCTGCTCTTGCAGAGCATGTTCGTGATCTCACACCTAGGTACGAGAGGATCACCGTGGATGTTGATCCTACTCACGTTTCTCCCCAGTTTGGCTTCGATGCGGTGGCACCATCAATCTGGCCGCAGTCTATCATAAGAGGCTGCTACAAGCGATTACTGTCTGGGGAGTGTAAAACAATCTTAAGGAGCAATCTTCCCTTTGAGCAACCCCCAGGTAACCGCGAAGGTGGCTACTCCAGAAACTGGGTCGCTTATTGGAATACTCAGCAGACAAGGTTTGAGACGTAGTCAACCCCTCGGCCAAGCAGAGCTCCTGTGATCAAAAGGAATTCTTTCCCTTTCCGTCCCAACTATAGCCTGGACGAGTCCGAATATGGCTGCTATTCGTTGCTGGATCGCGAGAATCACCTGTGTCCCTCCACCATCATTGACGAAAAGATGGCCGCAGTTAAGAAAGGTGATTCGCATGTCATCAGATACAGCGAAACTTTCGCCAAGGTAAACAATCTCTCTTGCATGTGCTAAGTTTCCTTATTCTGATGCGTTGAAACTTTATGCTTCATTTTCTGCCGCAGTGCTATGTGAGGATGTTCGCATCTGGTGAGCTTTCCAAATCGCTGGTCACCACCATTGTTGCTGCGAGAAGACAGGGAGAACCATTTCGGCTAGCATTGAAAATGGATCCCGCAGTTGAGACCAAAATTCGCGAGATCATGGATGCTTTTGCTGACTCGCTGATAGACAACACTCCAGCCTTGTCTCCACCCAGGAACGATCCGTCTCCTCCAGCAACTGCTGCCCCAAGAGCGAAGAGGCCCAGACAAAGAGGAATCACAATCTCTTCCCCTAGGAGCGCTCCAACTTCTCCTCCTGTGAGATCCCTTACTTCCAGGGATAAGGGTAAAGGTCGCATGCCAAGCAAAGCGCGGAAGGAGCTCGCAGTGGAGACCTTTGTTCCGTTTGGCCAGGAGGAAGAGGAGGAGGAGAGAAGGGAGACGAGAGAAGGAGATGAAGAAAAAGAAAGAGTCGAAGATGTCAGAGAAAGAGATGAGATACAAGAAGAAGACTCGGGAGGTATCTCAATCGCACTTCTTTCCTCATTATCTTAACTTTTTCACAATCTTGACAAATTGTTCCTTTGCAGATGATGATGATGAGACCATCAGTGGCCTTTTGGCCAACAAGCAGAAGAGGGGTTCTCATTCTGGTTTTTCCTACGAAACCATAAGCGAGGACATCCTTGCCGAGTCCAGGAGAACAGCTGCGGAGGCTGCTGAAAGAAGAAGGAAGCGAGAAGAAGAGGAGCTTGAACGCGTAAAGCAAAGGAGCCTAGAAGAGCAACACGTCGACGACTTAGTGCGTCCAACCGATGAGGGGAATGCGGTTCCCGAAGAGGCAGCTCCTGAAGTTGATGAGGAGGATGAAGCTCCCGAAGAAGATGTGGCCGCTCTAGAGCAAGTCCAAGCAGACTTCGAAGAGATCGCAGGCGGTAACGAAGGTGAGATTTAACCTTGCAGTATCTTACCGAGATGTGATTGTTGGTGCATTAAAGCATGGCTTATCAAAAGCTGACATTCGCCGCTGGCTAGTAAGCAAGTGCGGTTAACCTTCAGGTAATCATTTGAACAACATTTGTGAACTAGGCTTAATAACCCGATCATTACCATGACTGATTCCTTCGCACCCCAGGTCACGCTCAGCTTAAAGATATACTTAGTGAAGATACATTAATAGGCCATGGTTCCGCGTCCTTAGCCTATGACGCAGATGCTGCAATCCCACCCTCGCGTGGAGGTGCTAACTCTTGGCTTATTAAAATGATAATAAAATATTATTTAACACAAGTTACCTCACATCATCCTGTCTTGTGTCGCAGGTAATACTGATGAAGCCATGCTTGGACAGAGGAATCATCCTTCTGCATCTTAGGTCCCTGTGCCAAGTTCTCACACTGAGAAGCCCGTCGCAGCTGCTGAGTATGCGGGAGAGCCCTTCGAGGACATCATTGAAGTTTCATATGATGCCGAAGCTAACACCGTGTTGATGGAGGAAGATGCCAACGCTGAAGCAGATGTTGCTGAAGCTCTCGCATCTGAAGGCATCCCTAATCGAGTTGCAACTTCTACCGCTGCCATGCCCCCGGCGATGACTGAGCCTGCAGTGACTCCTCCTGCGTGGAACTTTTGGAGTTCGCAGGTCGGAGCTGCAATCGCACCTGGTGCGGCTTATACCCTTCCTGCCCACTATGAGGAGTTAGAGCTCCCAGCTGACAGGGGGGCAATGGAGCGAGGACAGTCTTCAGCTTCCCCGGCAATGCGCATTCCTTCTTTGCGCGAGATCCTTGAAGGAACTGGTATGTTGTGATTGTTGTTCGCATCTCGCATTCTTCATTTACAAGTTTGATAGTCTAACTTGGTTTAACATTGCTTAGGGTTGAAGCACGCTGACGTGGACTGGCTGGTTCGGATGCGTCTCTCCTATCCTCAATCATATGTGAGGTCTCTGAAGATAGGGCCCTTCGACAGAAGACTGTTTTTGACCTAAGCCATCTGGATTTTGGAGCAGCTATCTGCGGCCACACCTGCGACCATCTCTCGGAGTTGCTTTTCGGCATGTGTCAAAACCTTCACGCCAAAGTTCAAGGCAAGCTGGGTTTTGGGTATCTTGTCAAAAGAGTCACCCAGATTCGCGCGGCTGTGAATTTGAAGTGCGGCTTCCATAACCTCGCAGCTGAGGAGCAGAAGATGGAGCAGCAAAAGCAGAAAGCTGAAGAGGCTGTGAAGCTCTTCCATGAAATGAATGCCAACTACGAGCGATTGAAACAAGAAGTGGAGCAAGTGGAAAATTTGTCACGTCAGTTTACTCCTGATGACTCCCTGGTCAAAGGCTTATTTTGAACAATAACAAATTTGTGTCGAGCAAAATGCTAAAACATTACTGTAATGTTGTTGCTAGGGTTTCTCCCCCTCTTTTTTTTTTCAAAAAGAATTTGAATGCCTGTTTTGCCATTCCCGGGATTTGCTCGAATATATATCAATTATGACATCAGCCATTGATACTCTGCCTTGATTTTCGCGCTAATTGCTTATCAGATAAGCACGCTTTCCCTGGGAAGTCCATCCGTATCATGACCTTCCGTCATTAATTAAGATACGCAACTGAATCGTCGTCGCCTTTAGTAGGGTAATTGATTGTTACCTCTTTCCAAGGCGTAAGTGATTGATTCTTACCCCTTTTCCAAGTTTTGCTGACTCATCTAAGCAACTGAAGAGTCTCAACCGGGTCTATATAAACCCTGCCTTCTGCTACTTGGGTTCTTCATCCCACAATGTGGCTTGCCGTGAATCCCTACGACTGCTGGCTTCAACGCTTATCTTTCGTTGATTCATGACAGCTTCAAGTTGTGAAACCTGAGTTTGTGCTTTGTGCCATAGAAATAGCTTCCAAGATCTGCTTTACAAGGCTTATTGATCTTTATAACTATCATAAAGAAGATGCAGAGAATACCTCATGTTTGCTCGAAGAATTTTCTTCGTCTATTATGTTTGCAGGTCATACTTCCGGCCGCCTCCCGGCGAGGTGCAGCGCCGTACTGGCCTTCTTACCGGTTCGTAATGAACGACGGATTTCTCCTCTAGCTTTCCCGGAGGATGACCATTCGCCACCACGTTCTTGAACTCGGGGTGGCGAGCCATTGTGCTCGTCTCCGTGGACAAGGAGCCTCTTGCCCTAGGAGTTGCTGCTTGCCTGTTCTTCGCCGGAACAGGTGGTTCCTCAGGCACATCTCTTGGGGTGTTGATCAGACAGAGGCCTTGTCAGATCCTGGGATCTTAAACATAGCGTCGCATAGCTCTTGTAGTGTTAGTAGGCCGTCCTTTTTATAGGGACACCCTACTTGCTACAGATGTTTGGTCGCAGATCGTTGTATCGCATCTTCTGTTAGGACCAGTAGGTCGATCCTTTTTTATTAAGGATTCCCTCGATGTGTATCTGTCATGTCATGACAGATAGATACGATACAACATAGGCTGCTATCATGACAGATAGACTTAAAAGATCACTTAAGATCGTGTTCGCATAGGCTGCTATCATGGTAGATAGGCTTAAAAGATCACTTAAGATCATATTCGCATAGGCTGCTATCATGGCAGATAGGCTTAAAAGATCACTTAAGATCATATTCGCATAGGCTGCTATCACGGCAGATAGGCTTAAAGATCACTTAAGATCGTATTTGCATAAGGCTACCATCATGGCAGATAGGCTTAAACTATTGAAAAATAAATAAAGCGATAAAGACAGCTGAAATCATAAAATTCTTCCCATTTGGGAGAAGTCTTTTATTATAGAATACTCTCATATGGGAGAGATGAGATTACAATTCCCTCGTATGAGAGAGAAGATGCACGAGTTTTAACAATACAGAGCATAAAGTAGGCGTTGCAATCTAACGCATATAATGAGATGAGTTAAGGATAATACTTCTTAATCCAGCGCATGTTGACTGAGCTTGGGGTTGAGGTCGTCCCATGTAACCTTTGTATGTTGCAGTAGCCACTATCAAATACTTCTGTGACTTCAAAGGGTCCTTCCCAGTTAGCTGCGAATTTTGGATGAGCCGCCTCCCGCATGCAATGGTCCGATGCGCGCAAGACCAAATCTCCAACTGCGAAATCTCGACGTTGGACTGTTTTGTTGTACGCGCGAGCGATCCTTTCTTGGTATCGTTTGTTAGTCCTTTTAGCTTGCTCCCGCTTCTCTTCTAACAGGATCAAGTCATGATCGCGTTGATTGTCGTATAATGCATGAAAAGCCAACCTTGCAGAGTTGATCTTCACCTCCGCAGGTACCACAGCTTCAGCTCCATAGCATAAAAGAAATGGCGGGACTCCTGTGGGCGTCCTTGGAGAAGTCCGATAGGCCCACAAGGCTATGTTCAAAGAATCAGCCCATTTATTGTGGTCATCCGCCACCATCTTGCTCAAGATCCTTAATAGCGTCTTGTTGATTGCTTCCGCTTGACCATTCCCTTTTGGATAGTATGGGGTAGAGCATATCTGACTTATGTTGTACTCTGCTAGCTTCGCAGCCACCTGGCGATTGACAAAGGGGGTTCCATTATCCGAGAGAATGGTGTTTGGAATTCCGAACCTGCATATGATGTTTTCTTGGATGAAATGGACCACGGCAAGCGCATTTGCTGTCTTTAGTGGTATTACTTCTACCCACTTGGTGAACAACTCGGTCGCGGTGAGAATGAACTGATTCCCGTGCGAGGTTGGTCGAATGGGGCCAACAAAATCCAAAGCCCATGTATGGAACGACCATGGTGTTCCCAACGCATGTAAATCTACAGCAGGAGCATGCACTAGGTTACCTTTGAATTGGCACTCCTGGCACCGTCTTACTTTAGTGCGGCAATCTGCTTCCATGGTGAGCCATAAGTAACCGACTGAGAGGAGCTGTCTGCATAACTTCGCACCTCCCTGATGTTCCACTTGATGAGAAAGGTCCATCACCTCTTGTGCTTCCTTGCTGTCTAGACATCGCAGCAGGTTACCCTCATGGCCCCTTCGCCAAAGCATATTTTCTTGCACCACATACCGTGCTGCTTTTCTCTTTAGTTTCTCGGATTCTTTTCTCGACTCAGGCACAATACCTTGCGTGAGAAAGTGAAAGAGTGGCTTCCTCCAATACACATCATCGTCGGTCAGAGTAATTGATAGAGAGTCTTTGATCAGTGCGCAACTCTCGCAATTTCCTTGAATCAATGCTGCGGCTGTTGACATGTCCGGCCAGTGAATCCCATACCTCTGAGTTTTCCGATAGATTGACACCTCACTTTCCCCACAAGCATGTTGGTGAATCTTCTCTTACAGCGCTTGTCCTTCCTGCTCCGAGACACATCGCATGAGTATTCCGCCAGGGCCTTTGTAGTAGAGGGTGTTGTCATGTATGCAATACCTGTTTGTGGATGCCCAATTATCGTTGCTCGTGCCTTCTATGATGGCACATAAGATTGACTTTCTCCAGTCCGCATCTTCCATGCATTCGTCGTTGCACGCGTCCTCTGTCAACGTTGAGGATGTTCGCACTTCAATCGAGATTCTCGCGGGACATTTATCTGCACTAACCTTGGATCCCAAGGTAGCTAAAGCATCAGCATGCCTATTGTCCGCTCTGGGTTTGTGCTCGTACCTGACGTCGCAGAACTGCTGCACCAGTTTTTGTACTAAGGTCCGGTAGGGCAATAGGTTTATCTCCTTCAAACCATACTCGCCCGAGGCTTGTTTGACTATTAGCTTGGAGTCCCCCATCACCGTCAAGTTGCTTACTTCTAGTGCCCTTGCTGCGCGAAGACCTGCGATGAGAGCTTCATACTCTGCTTCGTTGTTGGTGACTGCGAAGTCAAGCTTCGCTGACATCTGTATGACCTCTCCATCTGGTTTGGTCAAGACTATCCCAATGCCTCCACCTTTCCTTCTTGACGAGCCATCGAAATGGAGCGTCCAATAGGGCAACTCAACTGCGTAGATTTCAGGTCCCTCCAATTCTTCTTCAATCACAGGCTCATGACTGTTATCAGGGAACTGTGCTAGCAAATCCGCCACCGCTTGCGACTTGATTGCCCGGGGTCGAACACATGTGATGTCATATTGAGAAATAGTCATATACCATTTTGCCAATCTTCCCCCAGGAGTAGTGTGAGTTAGAAGATACCGCATAGGATCACTCTTTGTGACCACTACCACTTTGTGCGAAGCAAAATAGTCCCTCAACTTCTCTATTACAAAGAATAAGGCAAGGCAATGACGCTCGATGTCCGTGTACCTTGATTCTGCTGGCTGCACTATGCGAGAAATGTAGTAGATGGGCCTTTCTTGCCCCTCATACTCCTGAGCCAGGAGTGCCTCTATAGACCTCTTCGTTGACGTCAGTTACAACAAGAGTGGTGATCCGAGCTGAGGTGCGATCATTACCTTTGACGATGTCAACAGTTCCTTTAGCTTTCCGAACGCAGCCTAGTGCTCTGTAGTCCAGTTGTATACATCATCTTTCTTGAGAAGATCGCTGAAACAGAAGGTGATTTCGGCGATAGCTGGGATGAACCTTCGCAGGTAGGATAGCTTTCCCAAGAAGGTTTTCAAGGTACTTTGGTTATGCGGCGCCGTCATGCTAGTGATGGCCGATACTTTCGCAGGATCAGGCTCTATTCCTTGACGATGTACCACACATCCCAAGAACTTCCCCGATGTTACTCCGAATGCGCACTTCATGGGGTTCATCTTTAATTGAAAGCTTCTGCATCTGTTGAATACTTTCCGCAAATCCCCCAGGTGGTCTGCCTCATCCTTGGATTTGAAAACTAAGTCGTCCACGTAGAATTCTACTTCCTTGTGCATCATGTCGTGAAACAGGGCCATCATGTCCCGCTGATAAGTTGCGCCTGCGTTCTTGAGGCCAAAAGGCATAACCGTGTAATTGAAGAATCCCACCGGCATGATGAACGCGGTTTTCCGTGCATCTTCGGGGTCCATCTTGATCTGATTGTACCCACTGAAGTCGTCCATGAAGCTGAACATCCGATGACCCGCGGTCGAATCGATAAGTAAGTCGATGTTGGGAAGTGGAAAATCATCTTTGGGACAGAAGCGATTAGGATCTCGGAAGTCTACACAAATGCGAAGTTTCCCATTCTTCTTTACTACCGGAACGATATTGGCCAACCATGTGGGATGGTGATTTGGCTCAATAAAGTTCGCATCCAGGAGTTTGACAATTTCCTGCTTAATTTTCACGTTGAGCTCTGGCCTAAAGCTTCTTGTGCTCTGCTTTACCGGTTTGGATCCTGGAATTACATCCAACCGGTGCATGGTGATGCTCGTGTCCAGACCTGGAATCTCATCGTATTCCCATGCGAACACGTCTTTGTACTCAGTCCGGAGTTGTAGCAATCTTTCCTCCTCCTCGCCTGTGAGGTGCGCACTTAGAAAGACTGGCCTCTTCTTTTCTTCGCTCGGGCTTAGGAATACCTCCTTCAGCTCCTTCTTTTGCGGTCTGGGTTGCTCCTCCATGCATTCGGGTGCTTCTTTGAGTTTTTCCTCTAGAACGCTTGGAATTGGTTTGTCTGGTTCCAAAACCGGCTCAATTTGATTGATTTGCTCAGGGATATCCCCATGCTCGCGTGAGGACACCCCCGCGCACCTTCATATGCGATAGCATTTCTTCCCGTTGGCGTAGAAACTCTCTATGTCCTTGCCTTCGGGATCATGTTTTGCTATCCTTTTCAGAGTGTACACGTTCTTTCGCTGGTAGGAAATCCGCGGCGCCTCTTCTCGCGTAGACGGCTTTTCCTTGGCTTCCTCTCTTGTCACCATCACTCCTTCGGGTGACTGATCTTTGATGTCCTCCCAACGGGGCAAAGGAGTGGGGTTGAATGGTCCCGGCGTTTGCTCATCTGCCATCTCTGTGAACCATACCGCCTCACTGAGATGCGCTTCATCCATGTTGAAAGGATTTATCGAAGCTGGTATCTCAACTATTCTTTCATTCCAGATAGCTTTCATTACTTGGTGAGCTGTTGAAGGGACAGCATCAAAGCGATGAATCCAAGCCCGGCCTATAATCATGTGATACGTAGTGTTCGCATCTATGACATAGAATTTTGCCGAACACTTGATTTTGCCGATCTGTACACCCAGGAGGATCCATCATATTGTCATTCTGGAGTCGCTTCCGAATCCCATCAGCGGGGGGTGGACGCTTGACGATCTTGTGCTCTGGAATTCCTGCTAACTTCAGAGTATGGAGCGAGACAACGTTAATTTTCGCGCCTCCGTCAACGAACGCTCTTTTAAACTCCACACCATTGATGATGGCTGTTACATACAGAGGCTTCTGGTGGCTCGCATCTGTCTTCTTGTCGCTTGCGGAGAAAGTTATGACCTTTTCTGTAGAGCGAGATGCCCTGACAACCTTTCCATTGGAGACCACGATATCCTCCTCGTAATCTTCTGCTATCCTCAGGATCGCCTTTGTCATCTCCTTCCGGCATTTCTCTGAGAAGTTCATCTCATCGAAGAACCTGCTGAACCCATGCGACCCCTTCATCCGATCGGCACGTTCGTCCTCAGTGTCTATGTTGTAGTCCTCGTCGTTGTGGATCTCGGCAATGATGGGTAGACCATCCTCCGCAACCTCTTCAAGGTCCACAATCGAGATCATGGCGACCTCTTTGCCTTTCGAATCTTGCTCCGCATGGGCAGGGAGTGTATTGTTTCGCACATCCTGCCTTTGATCGCTGACGATCAGTTCGCCATTTTTCATCTTTTGGCTTACCATGATTCTGAGCTTCTTGCAGTCAGCCGTGGGATGCATGACCTTTCCGTGACATTCACACCACTTAGCGTCCCTCACCATCTCCTTGGAGGGTGCCCTTTCGAGCGGCGGCAAGATACCGTCCTTACGCCATTGTCTGCACAGATCGCTCGCTTCCTCTACCGAACATGGCAGGGGTGGCGCGTCGAAGTTCACTACCTTCGGCTGCTTTTGGGGCGAGACTGTATTTACTTCAGCCTCACGTCCTCTCTTGTAGCTGAATCTCCCAATTTTGAAAGTGGTCCCGCTCGGGGATCTCTCAGGAGCGTTCCTCTTTTTCTGTCTCTCCACTATAGGCTCAATATTCTTCGTGCATTCGATTAGCTTCGAAAATGTAGGTGTTTGCAGGTTGATAAGCATACCTTTGTACTCGTCGCGCATGCATTGCAGGCATATCTCCACGAGTCTGCTTTCGAGTATCACATCTTTGCATTCCAAGGACTTGGCCCTGAACTTCTTGATGAATGTTATTCCATCCTCCTCGCGCTTCTGATACATCCGCGAGAGATGAATCATTGTCACCTTTTCTTCCATCTGGAAGAACTAAGTGTAAAACTTCTGGACCATGTCGTCCCAGGTCTTTACGGATCCGGCTTCCAACGTCCTGTACCACTTGTAGGCCACACTTCCCAAGGATTTCGGGAACTCGTGCATCAGCAGCTTAGGATCATCCCCGTACGACCCCATTACATAAATGAAGCGCATGACATGCTCATGGGCGTTTCCGTTGACATCTTCGAACTTGTCCCATTTAGGAGCCTTGTACCCAGCGGGATTGGGCATGAGGTAGATCTCTCGTGGAATAGGCGGATCGTTGTCAAGCTTCGGGATGATGGTATCCGCGAACGATTGATGAGCCAGAATGGTATCTATGCGCCGTTGCAGCGAAGTCATACACTCCGGAGCACTTCCCTCGGCAGCGGGAGGAGGGGTTGCCGCAGGCGGAGGCGACACACATGTCGCAGGAGGGCTAGGAACATATTGTGAATTCACGTTACCCCACGTTGTCGATGGAGGAGGCAAGGGGTACTGTGAGGCCGGATTAGGTACCAAAGTTGGAGGTTGAGGAGTGTGAGTAGAAAGAGGCAACATTTGAGCCGTTGGCCCCTGAATTGAGGGTAACTGCGTAGTTGCCGGTGGAGTTTGCAGGTTAGGATTGGGTGGTGTGGTTGACACTCCCAATCCTTGAGTGGTGGAGGCTCCTCCTCCCTGAGAGACGGTGGTGGCTGGTGCGGGCTTTGGAGCGAGAGTCCCCAGGACAGCCATTATCCGTTATAGCTGTGCAGATTGAGCTTTGAGAGCCTTCGCCTGATTCTGGATGGTGGCGTCCAAGGCCTCTAGCGTCGGAGCTTCACCGGTGGCTGTAGGAGTACGGCGGGTCTCCTCTCCCGAGGTGGTCTCCGTGGAAGGGGATCTGTTGCTGACATCATCTTCATGAGACATGGTTTCTTTCAATGGTTCGTTCACGTCGGGTTCACCAAAATGTGTACAAAATAATCCTGCAGAGAGAACTCTGTGTACACCAAAGGTAGAGAATAGAAAATGGCACAGGAAATGTTGGGTTGTGTGTAGGGAGAGAGTAAGGCAATAGTATTGTGTGAGAGAGAGACGTGATTTTGGCAGAGCTTTCGCGTATCTCGGGTCGTTCTCCCTTGTATGGAAGGGTTAACGATCCTATATATAACGGAGAATGTGATCGTTGCAGTGTGGTTAATGCACCATCAATGGCGGCTTAATTAGCTTAACCACAACGGCACATTCGTCCGCGTATATAGGGACCGTTACAGCACGTTATCCGCGTATACCGGAACCGTTATGGGGTTGACCGGGTTTGACCGGATTGACCGGGTTTATGGAGCTCGTGCCATAAATCTCTCAAAAGCAGTTACTAGGGGTCGTGCGCGGGCTTGGCTCGCACGTGACAGGACTTACTCTAGCCTCCAAACCACTAAGTCCCTACAAGTCCCGTGCAGTGGTCTGCGAGGGCCCTGTCTCGCAGTCCCCACGTGGATCAGCGCGGCTGGTGATCCAGTGTGTGTGGAGCACAATATGGTGTGTTAGATGGTTGCCACGTGGCCAAGATCTGTCTGTCCAGAAAGCACTATCTACAGTAGGCAAAGCCAAAATCAAGTTTGGAAACAAAGTTGTTTCCAACTCATGTGGGGGTGGTGAAATATTGTTTCTAGTTAAGTAGGCAGTGCTTTGCTTGGAGGCCAAGCTACTTCCTAATAGAATAGTAAATCTCACCACCGCCACACGTGAGTATAAAGGGGGATGGTACATGCACACAAACACAAAAAGAGCAACGTACACACACGGGGTAGCTTATTTGGTACTTTGAGAGTTGTTTGTGCCTGTGTGTCGGGTGGGGGTTTCGGGTGGCCGCCGCGGCCGTTCTGGCCACCGCGTGCATTGTAATCGGGTTCTATTCTCAATAAAAAATTGGGTTTTGGCTGTGGAGGTAGCTAGCGGGTTCGTTGCAAATTCGTTAGTGAACCGAGTTAAATATTTTTCTCGTTCTTGTTTTGCTTTCGTCGTTCTTGCTCTAATACTCCCGGGTTATAACAAACTGGTACCAAAGCTTTGAAACAGGAGTCTTGTTACAAGAAACTAGTATTAAAGCCGGGGTTCCAAGATCCAAGTGGAGCCAAGAGCTAGGGTTTCACGCTTTAGTGGAACTCAAAGCCAGGGTTTCGCGATTCAGGTGGAGCAGGCTATCGGGAGTTTGGTTTCGAGATTCCTCCGAGCACGATGCCTGGTTTGGCGATCAAGATCGATCTGTTCGTGAGAGAGAAGAAGGTACACCCACAATCTGAAGCCCCGTGGAGGGGGCTATCCGGGTTCCTATCAAAGCAATCTGGCACGCATCTGATTAGGTGTGCAAGGGATCTGGGAAATCCAGCACGCATTCGAGACTTGTGCGAATATGGCGGTTCACGTGCATATGGTGTTTTGGCGATTGACGTTCAGGCGCAATCCGGATCGCGGTATGGAGCATCTGCCGTGTGAATTGATTCTGGTTCTGGCTCATGCATTGCACGAACCCGTTGGAGTTGGAGCAACGACATGGAGCATCTGGCGCGTGAAATTTATTGCACGCGCATTTGATCCTTGTTCTGGAGCGCATTATGCACGAGTTTGTGCTGGCGTGCATCTGTTCTAGTTTTGGGGTGTGTACCATGACACGCATTGAGCTTGCATCTGGCGCGATCTGTTTCTGGCGAGCATCTGGCGCATCTGAGGCATAGGGGGCGCATCTGACATGACAATTTGTGTCACTCGTCACTGGTGCATCTGGTCTGAATGACATGTGGGCACTTGTCATGGTGCATATGTCTGGCGCAATTGGGCGCATCGGGAATACATTAGGTCCTGCTTACTCGGTGAATGTACCCGATTGTGGTTCAGGGTGGAGCAATTATTTCTTTTTCTGGAAGTGCATCCACATCTGGCGCAATCGTTGCTGGAACGCATGGTAGTTGGAGTAACGATTTGGCGATTCAGGTTTTGCATACAGCTGCGGAACATCTGTTTGGGGAGGCGTGCTCGTTTATGGTTCTAGAAGACGCATCCGGTTCTGGTTTGAGGAGAGATGCATCAGGTTCTGGTTCGGTTTGCTGAGATGATTCGAGTCAAGGTAGAGATTTGTTGGGGTTTAACTTGCAATCAAAGTAGGCAAAGTCAAAATAAGGTTTGGAAACAAAGTTGTTTCCAACTCATGTGGGGGTGGTGAAATATTGTTTCTAATTAAGTAGGCAGTGCTTTGCTTTGGCTTGGAGGCCAAGATACTTCCTAATAGATTGGTGAATCCCACAACCGCTACACATGAGTATAAAGGGGGATGGTACATGCACACAAACACAGAGAGAACAACGTACACACATGGGATAGCTTATTTGGTACTTTGAGAGTTGTTTGTGCATGATTGTTGGGTGGGTGTGTCTCGTGGACGTTCTGGCCACGACGTGCATTGTAATCCGGTTATCTTCTCAATAAAATATCGGGTTCTGGCAGTGGAGGTAGCTAGCGAGTTCGTTGCAAATTCGTTGAAGAACCACGGTAAGTATTTGTGTCCTTCTTGTTTTGCTTTCTTCGTTCTTGCTCGAATACACCCATTATATAACAAACTCGTACCAGAGCTCCAAAAAAGAAGTTCTGTTACAACAAACTAGTATCAGAGTCGGGGTTCCAAGATCCGGGATGAGCCAAGAGCTAGGTTTTCACGCTTTGGTGGAACTCAAAGTTAGGGTTTCGCGATTCAGGTGGATGAGGCTATCGGAAGTTGGGTTTCGAGATTCCGCCAAGAACGATGCCTAGTTTGGCGATTAAGATCGATCTATTTGTAAGAGAGAAGCAGGTACACCCACCATCTGAAGCCCCGTGGAGGGGGCTATCCGAGCTCCTGTCGGAAAAATCTGACGCGCATCTAATTAAGCGTGCAAGGGATCTAGCAAATCCAGCACGCATTCGAGACTTGCGCGAATATGGCGGTTCACGCGCATCTGGCGTTCTGGCGATTGACGTTCAGGCGCAATCTGGCTCGCGGTGTGGAGCATCTTGTAGGGTTTTGATCATGGATACGTAGTGGAAAATATAATTTATCCATTCAATACCCTCCAAGGATCACAGGAAGAGAAGCGTAACGATGGTAAAGGAAGAATCTTGTTACACACCTTAGGGTTTCTCCTGTGATGACTTGTAATGTGAATTGTGTCACGTCTCTACGGTTGATCCACGCCTAGAGTTGAGATCTATATCTTCCTTCTCCTTTGTGCTATCTTGGACCGGAGGAAGAGGAAGAAGAAATCACACAACGCGAGGCAACAAGGAGGATTCGGCCTCCTTTGTTGGCCGACGGGGCGGCGACAAGGGGGTCGGTTCGGCCCTCTTGTTGCTTGCTCTCTCTCCTTTGTTCTCTCCCACTTAAGTTATGAATAATGAGTTCATAAGTGTGGGAAGTAATGAAGGAGCATCCTTTATATAGTCCAACAAATTCTTGTTAACTACCTAAAAGAACTATTCTAGTCCTACTATAATTCGGTTTAGTCCATTCCTTGAAAATTAGTCCTACTAAGTTTGCAAGGTGTTGCAAAGTGATACTTTTAATTAATTAATCATATTAATTAATTCCCAAATCTAGTTCAACCCTATCTAGTGTGTGACCCCATAGGTTCTATCTAGTTGGTAGCAACAACTTGCTAATATGGAGCGGTCTCTAGCAAAACATTCATTCTAGCCAACTAATAGAATAGTCATCCGAAAAACCTTGTGCAAGAAATTGTCACATCCCTTTGTCTCTATATCCGGATTGGACATGAGACATACAATTCACACTCGTATATCCAATCCATAGTTTCTCGATCCTGGGAATAGCCTTATTCGGGCAAATAACATCAATATCCTATATATATTTATTTGAGTATGGCCAGACATTCTATAAGCACTATCCCTCGAGTGGCCTCGGACATTTGCTCCCGTTATGTGGGAGGGACAAATTCTATCTACGTCTACGATGATTTCTAGGCTTGCTTCTTATTGTATCCGGTACACGCCTTTATAGCTACCCAGTTACAGTGTAGCGTTTGACTCTACCAAAATCACAATAATCCACAACTAGACAATCTAGTGACTTCAAGTCTAGGGATGATAATACCGTTTTCACCACGAGAAGCGCTTGTGACTTTACATAACATGTATGTAGCCTTCTCGGAAATGGGTCAATCCAGTGGGCCATTACCCTTAATGCACACCCATGTATTGGATCATGATATCTCCATATCAATCCTACCCCATACTAGTCTATATATGATTGTCCTATTAATCATTATACTGGACTACGGATATTTAAGATAAACAGCACAATTGTAAATCTAAGGAGTTCAATATATTAAATATTCAATAAATAATACAATGAATGTTCTAGCCAAAATAAATTCATACTAAACTAGATTGCCTCCACGGCATCTATTCCAACACATATTTCGTGTGAATTGAGTCTTCTTCTGGCTCATGCATTGCAGGAACTCGTTGGAGTTGGAGTAACGACATAGAGGATCTGGCGCGTGAAATTTTTGGCACGCGCATCTCATCCTTGTTCTGGAGCGCATTATGCACGAGTTTGTGATGGCGTCCATCTGTTCTAGTTTTGGGGCATGTACCATGACACGCATTGAGCTCGCATCTGGCGCGATCTGTTTCTAGCGAGCTTCTGGCGCATTTGAGGCATATGGGGTGCATCTGGCATGACAAATTGTGGCACTCGTCATTGTTGCATTTGGTCTGAATGACATTTGGGCACTTGTCATGGTGCATCTTTCTGGCGCAATTGGGCTCCTCTGGAATACATTAGGTCCTGCTTTCTCAGTGAATGTATTCGAGTCTGGTTTAGGATGGAGCAATAATTTCTGTTTCTAGAAGTGCATCCACATCTGGCGCAATCATGCGGGAACGCATGGTAGTTGGAGTAACAATTTGGCGATTCGGGTTGTGCATGCATCTGTAGAACATCTGTTTGGGGAGGCGTGCTCGTTTCTTGTTCTGGGAGACTCATCCGGTTCAGGTTCGAGGAAAGAAGCATCAGGTTCTGGTTCGGGTTGCTGAGATGATTCAAGTCAAGGTGGAGATTTGTTGGGGTTTGACTTACAATCAAAGTAGGCAAAGTCAAAATAAGGTTTGGAATAAATTTGTTTCCAACTCATGTGTGGGTGGTGAAATATTGTTTCTAACGTTGTACACACATGGGGTAGCTTATTTGGTACTTCGAAAGTTGTTTGTGCATGTGTGTAGGGTGGGTGTTTCGGGTGGCCGTTCTTGCCACGACGTGCATTGTAATCGGGTTCTCTTTTCAATAAAATATCGGGTTTCGGCTGTGGAGGCAGCGAGCGGGTTCGTTGCGAGTTTGTTAGTGAACCACGTTAAAGATCTGTCTCGTTCTTGTTTTGCTTTCGTCGTTCTTGCTCGTATATCCCCAGGTTATAACAAACGGGTACCGGAGCTCTGAAACAGGAGTTCGATTACAAAAAACTAGTATCACAGCCGGGGTTCCAAGATCCGGGTGGAGCCAAGAGCTAGGGTTTCACGCTTTGGTTGAACTCAAAGTTAGGTTTTCGCGATTCAGGTGGAGTAGGCTATCGCGAGTTCGTTTTCGAGATTCCGCAAAGAACGATGCGTGGTACGGCGATCAAGATCGATCTGTTCGTGTGAGAGAAGAAGGTACACCCACCATATGATGCCCCTTGGAGGGGGCTATCCGGGCTCCTGTTGGAGCAATCTGGCGCGAATCTGATTAGGCTTGCAAGGGATCTGGGAAATCCAGCACGCATGCGAGACTTGCGCGAATATGTCGGTTCACCTGCATCTGGCGTACTGGCGATTGATTTTCAGGCGCAATCCGGCTCGCGGTGTAGAGCATCTGGCGTGTGAATTGAGTCTGGTTCTGGCTCATGCATTTCAGGAACTCGTTGGAGTTGGCGCAACGACATGGAGCATCTGGCGCGTGACATTTCTGGAACGCGCATCTGATCCTTGTTCTTGAGTGCATTATGCACAAGTTTGTGCTAGCGTGCATCTGTTCTCGTTTTGGGGTGTGTACCATGACACGCATTGAGCTTGCATCTGGCGCGATCTGTTTCATGAAAATTTGTGTCACTCGTCATTGGTTCATCTGGTCTGAATGACATATGGGCACTTGTCATGGTGCATCTGTCTGGCGCAATTGGGCGCATCGGGAATACCTTAGGTCCTGCTTTCTAAGTGAATGTATTCGATTCTGGTTCAGGGTGGAGCAATTATTTATGTTTCAGGAAATGCATCCACATCTGGCGCAATCGTTGTGGGAACGCATGGTAGTTGGAGTAACTATTTGGCAATATGGGTTTTGCATACAGTTGCGGAACATCTGTTTGGGGAGGCGTGCTCGTTTCTGGTTCGGGGAGACGCATCCGGTTCAGGTTTGAGGAGAAAAGCATCAGGTTCTGGTTCGGGTTGCTGAGATGATTCTAGTCAAGGTGGAGATTTGTTAAGGTTTGACTTGCAATCGAAGTAGGCAAATTCAAAATCAGGTTTGGAAACAAAGTTGTTTCCAACTCATGTGGGGGTGGTGAAACATTGTTTGTAATTAAGTAGGCAGTGCTTTGCTTTTTCTTGGAGGCCAAGCTACTTCCTAATAGATTGGTGAATCCCACAACCGCCACACATTAGTATAAAGGGGGATGGTACTGTTGGAATAGATGCCCTAGAGGCAATCTAGTTTAGAATGAATTTACTTATGGCTAGAAATTCATTTATTATTTATTGGATATTTAATATAATGAAGTCCTTAGATTTACAATTGTTTTGTTTATGTTAACTATCCCTAGTCCAGTATAATTATTAATGGGACAATCATCTATAGACTAGTGTGGGGTTGGATTGATATTGAGATATCATGATCCAACACATAGGTGTGCATTAGGGTTAATGACGCACTGGATTGACCCATCTCCGAGAAGGCTACATACACGTTTTGTTAAGTCACAAGCGCTTCTCGGGGTGCAATGGTATTGTCATCCTTAGACTTGAAGTCACTAGATATTATAGTTGTGGATTATTGTGATTTTGGTAGCGTTAAACGCTACACCGTAACTGGGTAGTTATAAAGGCGTGTACTGGATACAATAAGAAGCAAGCTTAGAGATCATAGTGGACGTAGATAGAATTTATCCCTCCCACATAACGGGAGCAAATATCCTAGGCCACTCGAGGGATAGTGCTTATAGAATGTCTGGCCAGACTCAAATAAATCAATATGGGATATTGATGTTATTTGCACGAATAAGGCTATTCCCATGGATCGAGAAACTGTGGATTGGATATACGAGTGTGACTTGTATGTCTCGTGTCCAATCCGGATATAGAGACAAAGGGATGAGATAATTACTTGTACAAAGGTTGTCAAGATGACTATTCTATTAGTTGGCTAGAATGGGTGTTTTGCTAGAAACCGCTCCACATTAGCAAATAGTTGCTACCAACTAGATAGAACCTATGGGGTCACACGCTATATAGAGTTGAACTAGATTTGGGAGTTAATTAATTGGATTAATTAATTAGAATGATCACTTTGCAATACCTTGCAAACTTAGTAGGGACTAATTTGCAAGGAAGGGACTAAATTGAATTCTAGGAGGACTAGATAAGTCCTTTAGGTAGTTGGCATTGAGTTGTTGGACTATATAAAGGACATTCCTTCCTTCCTTCCCACACTTATGCTCATAATTGATCATAACTTGAGTGGGAGAGAACAAAAGGAGAGAGAGCAAGCAAGCTAGAGGAGCCGCCCCCTAGCCTGCCGCCCGTCGGCCCCAAAGGAGGCTGAACCTCGTTTGGTTCGTCTCGTTTTGCGTGATTCTTCTTCCTCTTCCTCTTTCCGGGCTAGCATGAAGGAGTGGGAGATCTAGAAATCAACTCTAGGCGTGGATCAACTATAGAGAACGTGACACAATTCGCGTTTGAAGTCATCAAAGGAGAACCCTAAGGTGTGTTATTGATTTCTTCCTTTACCATCGTTATGTCTCTTGACTTGTGATCCTTGGAGGGTTTTGCATGGTTAATTATTGTTTCCGTTGCGCATCCATGAATCAAAACCCTACAGTGGTATCAGAGCCACAGGTCGTAGAGCATAAACGTGGTTTATGTGTTACGTTTTGATAGTTTTACACCTTAAATTGATTCTTTATCGCGTAAAACAAGACAAATCAAGCATGGGATGCAATTTGTCAATAATCTATCATAACAAGATCTAGTTTTTGCATTGGATGCATAAATTAGTGATTTTGAGAAATTTTAGGATCTTAGATCTAGGGTTAGGGCATCCTTGGGGAAGAAGGAGTTCTTCCAAAACAAGGAAACAACCAAACTTGGGCACCAAGCAAGAGAGTTGTTTTGAAAACCACTCCCTAGGAGGTTCGGCCCCCCTAAAGGGACCGCCCCTCCTGCTTGCCGCCCAAGCTAGGACGCCCTAGGGGCCGGGGCAGCCCTAGCCCGCGGCCTAGCCGCGTGGGCTAGGGGCCGGGCCGGCCCTAGGGCCTTGCGGTTCATCTTATTGGGCCCGGGCAATTGGATTGTTGGGCTTATGGACCGTTTTAACCCTAGAACATCCTAAAATCAATTAAAATTGACCAAGCGCGTTAAAATTGGATTTTAACTGTTTATGTGCTATTCGCATGGTGATTGGATATGGCCTTAGGATGTGGTTTGATGTGGATGTTTATTTTTGTAGTTTGGTTTACGGCCTGCGAGCTGATCAATTAATTGTAATAATAGGGTTTTATGGCATGCGTGCCATTTTTTTTCTCAACTTGTGAGATTTATTTTATTTAGTATAGAAGTTAGCTAGTGCTAGATAAAGTAGATTGTTAGCCAAGATTGAAGAAAAGAAGCCCAAAAGCCAAATGAGCCACAAAAGATGGAGCATGGAGCATGGAGCATTCCACATGACTATGAAGGATGGACCAAAAGATCAAGACGCATGAAGATGTGTTTGCTTTTAGGGTTCATAGATAATTCCATTGGCTTGGAATTATCTTAGTCTAGAAAATGCCATATCCACATCACGTTTTATTTATGATTTGTGGTTGTTTACTTTATTGTCTTATTATTTTATGGTTAGTGTATGTATGATGCATGCAATTAGGATAATAAGATAATTAGACAACCCGAATCTATTATTTGGAGTTGTGCCCAAACTCAAATAGATAGATTAGTTGATATTGATCAACAAAACAATTAAAATTGAATTTAAAATCCCTCAAAATTCAAATATTGTGTTCTTGCCTTCTCGTTATTTAAACACTTATTATCATCATTATTTATCAAGTTCGTGTGTGCCAAAGCATGGCGACTTGGTTCATAATGATGGAATGCGATGGCACAAGCTAGTAATGTGCAATTTTTTAAATAAGAGGTTGAACACAACTAGGCTATTAATGTGATTAAGAAACCTAGAGGCAATCAATTGGGATTATCCATATGGATGGATAAATAAGGATTTATTTGCCCAATTGAACCAAGAGTTGCATAAGGGATGCAATTGGAATTGTTCCTACCTAAAGTAGTCAAATTATGGGTGACATGCCAAAGCAAGCTCATAAGGAGATGAAACATGGATCTTGGCCCACTAGAAAATATAAGGATATTTTCCGCATTAATATCTTGAGGGTTATTGATCCGTAGAAAAATAGTGGGAGCTATATTTGATAAACTAGCCATTATTGAATATAGTCAAAAATTCACAAATACTAAAACTTGCGTATTTTCCTTTTTGTAGAATTCCAAATGGCAAACAACTCATCGAGTTCACAACATTCCCTACGATCTGTCCTTGAGAAGGACAAGCTCTCGGGAACCAACTTTCTTGATTTGTACAGAAACTTGAGAATCGTTCTCAAGCAAGAGAAGAAACTGTACGCAATAGAGGAGCATGTTCCGGAAGATTCAGAGAACCAGACACCTGCTGCCCTAAAGGCGTATCAAAAGCGTGTTGATGACGCTAATGATGCGGCCTACCTTATGCTATGCACCATGACTTCTGAGCTTCAGAAGCAACACGAAAACATGAATGTTGTCGATATGATCGAACATCTGAAGCAGCTTTTCCAAGAGCAGGCAAGGGTTGAGAGGTATGAGGTCTTTAAGGCACTGTTCAAGTGTCATATGGCAGAAGGGAACTCGGTGGGACCCCATGTACTCCTTATGATTGGGTACTTGGAGAGTCTCGCCCGGCTAGGGTTCCCGGTCGGCCAAGAGTTGGCAACCAATCTCGTGTTGCAATCGTTGCCCGAGAATTATGGACAGTTCATCATGAACTATAACATGAACGAGATCGTGAAACCACTGCTAGATTTACTCAATATGTTGAGGACAGCTGAACAGAGCATCAACAAGGGTAAGGGCAAGGCCATTATGATGGTACATAAAGGAAAGGGCAAAGATTTGCCTCATCCTCCAAGGGCAAAGGCAAGTCGGTTGCCAAGTCCAAGGAACCTGCCCTTAAGCCTGTTGGTTGCATTTCCAAAGGTGTGAGTAAAGGTGAGTGTCACTACTGCAGTCAGCCTAGACACTGGAGGAGGAACTGCCCAAAATATATGGAGGACAAGAGGCTTGGAATAGTGATTCCACCACCACCAGGTCTTTTTGTTGTGGATGTCAATTTAACTGTCTCTGCATCATGGGTATTAGATACTGGATGTGGATCTGACATTTGTCGAAATGTGCAGGATCTAAAGAGAAGTAGAAGATTGGCTAAAGGGGAGGTATATCTTCGCGTTGGGAATGGAGCAAAATTTGTTGCGTTGGCCATAGGCGTGTGCGAGCTATCTCTGCCTTCAGGATTAGTTTTAGAATTAAATAATTGCTATTTTGTGCCTGCTATGAGCAGAAACATTATTTCTATTTCTTGTTTGGACAAGGATGGTTTTATTATTTCAATAAAGAACAATTGTTGTCCCTTTTATTTGAATAATATTCACTATTTTAGTGCACAATTATTTAATGGACTGTATGTCCTTGATCTAAGCAATCCTGTCTACAACATTAATACCAAGCGGATTAAAATAAGTGATTTAAATCCTGCTTATTTATGGCACTATCGTTTAGGCCACATAAACGAGAAACATGTATCTAGACTCCATAAGGATGGACTACTAGACTCATTTGATTTTGAATCATATGAGACATGTGAGGCTTGTTTATTGGGTAAAATGACAAAGTCCCCTTTCAATAAGAAAGGTGAAAGGACTAGTGAGCAATTGGCGCTCATACATACTGATGTATGTGGGCCATTTGCCACGCCTGCCAGGGGTGGTTACGTCTACTTCATTACATTTACTGATGATTACAGTAGATATGAATTTGTGTACCTCATGAGGGAAAAATCCGAATCCTTTGAAGTGTTCAAAGAATTCAAGAATGAAGTAGAGAAGCAACTTGGCAAAAGTATCAAGGCTCTACGATCTGATCGTGGAGGAGAATACTTAAGCCAAGAGTTTGACGACTATCTTAGAGAGTGTGGGATCGTGTCCCAACTCACTCCACCCGGGACGCCACAATGGAATGGCGTGTCTGAGAGGAGGAATCGAACTCTATTGGATATGGTTCGATCTATGATGTGTCAAACCGATCTTCCATTACCAGTTTGGGGCCACGCTCTATTAAGTGCACCTTTCACCATTAACAATGTTCCATCTAAATCAGCCATGAAGACACCATATGAGATGTGGAGTGGGAGGCGTCCCACACTGTCGTTCATGAGCATTTGGGGCTGCGATGTCTACGTAAAACGTTTACAGTCAGACAAGATAGGGCCAAAATCGGATAAGTGTAAATTTGTGGGGTACCCTAAGGAAACTAAGGGCTACTACTTCTACAATCCAACCGAGAACAAAGTGTTTTTTGCTCGGACCGGCGTGTTTCTAGAAAGAGAGTTTGTCTCTAAAGAAGCAAGTGGGAGGACTGTAGAACTTGAAGAGGTTCAAGAACCACAAATCACTGAATCGATTATGGAACATGAACAGGAACCTCAAACAGTTGTGGAGCAACCTGTTCAGGTAACACAAGAGCTTCGTAGATCTAGTAGAGTGCGCCAGGAACCCGAGAGGTATGGACTTCTCGTGACCGATTCCGGTGACACGATGCTCATAGATGATGAGCCTACTACCTATGAAGAGGCCATGAAGGGCCCAGACTCTGAGAAGTGGCTAGAAGCCATGAGATCCGAGATGGAATCCATGTATACCAACAAAGTATGGAATTTGGTGGAACCACCCGAAGGGGCGCGACCCATAGGGTGCAAGTGGGTCTTCAAGAAGAAGATCGACATGGATGGTAATGTGATTACCTATAAGGGCCGATTGGTGGCTAAAGGATTAAGACAGATTCATGGTATTGACTATGATGAAACCTTTTCACCAGTCGCTATGACCAAATCCATCCGAATCCTACTTGCGATTGCAGCATACCACGACTATGAGATTTGGCAGATGGATGTCAAAACAGCATTCCTTTATGGGAATCTCCTCGAGGACGTGTATATGATAAAACCTGATGGTTTTGAAGATCCAAAGCAAGCCAACAAAGTCTGTAAGCTACAACGATCCATTTATGGATTGAAGCAAGCTTGTACGAGTTGGAATCGACGTTTTGATGAAGTAATCAAAGAGTTTGGCTTCATGAGGAACGAAGATGAGTCTTGTGTCTACAAGAAGGTTAGTGGGAGCTCTATAGCTTTTCTGGTCTTGTATGTAGATGACATACTACTCATTGGAAACGACGTTCCCATGCTGCAGTCTGTTAAAGATTGGCTAGGGAAGTGTTTCTCAATGAAAGACTTAGGGGAAGCAGCCTATATACTTGGTATAAAGATCTATAGAGATAGATCTAAGAGACTGCTAGGCCTAAGTCAAAGTACATATATTGACAAGGTGTTGAAACGGTTCAACATGCAAGATTCCAAGAAGGGATTCTTGCCCATGTCACATGGAATCACTCTTTCGAAGAGTGGTTGTCCTTCCAATGAGATTGAGAAGGAACGCATGAGTAGAATTCCCTATGCCTCTGCCATAGGATCTATCATGTACGCCATGTTATGTACTAGTCCAGATGTGTCATATGCCTTGAGTATGACAAACAGACACCAATCCAATCTAGGTGAGAATCACTGGATTGCAGTCAAGAACAGCCTAAAGTACTTGAGAAGAACTAAGGATGCTTTCTTAATATTTGGCGGTGAGGAAGAGTTGTGTGTAAGGGGTAACACTGATGCAAGCTTCCAAACCGACAAAGATGACTTTAGATCACAGTCGGGATATGTGTTTTGCCTGAATGGAGCACCGGTGAGCTGGAAGAGTTCCTAGCAAGAGACGGTGGCTGATTCTACAACAGAGGCTGAGTACATTGCTGCGAATGGCGCAGCAAAGGAAGCTGTTTGGATCAGAAAGTTTGGTTCTGAACTTGGTGTGGTTCCTAGCATTGCGGATCCAGTTGAGTTGTACTGTGACAACACTGCGGCGATTGCGCAATCAAAGGAGCCCAGGTCGCACCAGAAATCCAAGCACGTGCTCAGGAAGTTTCATCTGATTCGAGATATTATCGATAGAGGAGACGTTCGAATATGCAAGATTCCTACAGATGAGAATCTTGGATATTTAATATAATGAAGCAAACTTTCTGATGCCCTAGAGCCAATCTAGTTTAGTATGAATTTATTTGTGGCTAGAAATTCATTTATTATTTTTTGGATATTTAATATAATGATGTCCTTAGATTTACAATTGTGTTGCTTATCTTAAATATCCCTAGTCCAGTATAATTATTAATGGGACAATCATCTATAGACTAGTATGGGGTTGGATTGATATGGAGATATCATGATCCAACACATATGTGTGAATTAGGGGTAATGACGCACTGGATTGACCCATCTCCGAGAAGGCTACATACATGTTATGTTAAGTCACAAGCGCTTCTCGCGGTGCAATGGTATTGTCATCCTTAGACTTGAAGTCACTAGATATTCTAGTTGTGGATTATTGTGATTTTGGTAGCGTTAAACGCTACACCGTAACTGGGTAGTTATAAAGGAGTGTACTGGATACAATAAGAAGCAAGCTTAGATATCGTAGTGGACATAGATAGAATTTGTCCCTCCCACATAACGGGAGCAAATATCCTAGGCCACTCGAGGGATAGTGCTTATAGAATGTCTGGCCAGACTCAAATAAATCAATATGGGATATTGATGTTATTTGCACGAATAAGGCTATTCCCATGGCTCGAGAAACTGCGGATTGGATATACGAGTGTGACTTGTATGTCTCGTGTCCAATCCGGATATAGAGGCAAAGGGATGAGACAATTACTTGTACAAAGGTTGTCAAGATGACTATTCTATTAGTTGGCTAGAATGGATGTTTTGCTAAAAACCGCTCCATATTAGCAAATAGTTGCTACCAACTAGATAGAACCTATGGGGTCACATGCTATATAGAGTTGAACTAGATTAGGGAATTAATTAATTGGATTAATTAATTATAAGGATCACTTTGCAATACCTTGCAAACTTAGTAGGGACTAATTTGCAAGGAAGGGACTAAATTGAATTCAAGTAGGACTAGAATAAGTCCTTTAGGTAGTTGGCATGGAGTTGTTGGACTATAGAAAGGACCTTCCTTCCTTCCTTCCTTCCCACACTTATGCTCATAATTGATCATAACTTGAGTGGGAGAGAACAAAAGGAGAGAGAGCAAGCAAGCTAGAGAAGCCGCCGCCCCCTAGCCTCTCGCCCGTCCCCGTCGGCCCCAAAGGAGGCCGAACCTCCTTTGGTTCATCTCGGTTTGCGTGATTCTTCTGCCTCTTCCTCTTTCCGGGCTAGCATCAAGGAGTGGGAGATTTAGAAATCAACTCTAGGCGTGGATCAACTATAGAGAACGTGACACAATTCACATTTTGAGTCATCAAAGGAGAACCCTAAGGTGTGTTATTGATTTCTTCCTTTACCATCGTTATGTCTCTTGACTTGTGATCCTTGGAGGGTTTTGCATGGTTAATTATTGTTTCCGTTGCGTATCCATGAATCAAAACCCTACATGTACATGCACACAAACACACACAGATCAACGTACACACATGGGGTAGATTATTTGATACTTTGAGAGTTGTTTGTGCATGGGTGTCGGGTGGGTGTTTCGGTTGGCCGTTCAGGCCACGACGTGCATTGTAATCGGGTTATCCTCTCAATAAAATATCATGTTTTGGGTGTGGAGGTAGCCAGAGGGTTCGGTTGCGAATTCGTTAGTGAACCACGTTGAATATCTGTCTCAATCTTGTTTTTCTTTCGTCGTTCTTGTTCGAATACCCCCAGGTTATAACAAACACATACCGGAGCTCTGGAACAGGAGTTTTGTTACAAAAAACTAGTATTAGAGCCGGGGTTCCAAGATCCGGGTGGAGCCAAGAGCTAGGGTTTCACTCTTTGGTAAAAATTAAAGCTAGGGTTTCGCGATTCAGGTGGAGCAGGCTATCGGGAGTTGGATTTTGATATTCCGCCAAGAACGATGCCTGGTTTGGCGATGAAGATCGATCTGTTCATGAGAGAGTAGCAGGTATGATAGCGCCTTTTAGGAGCTATAATTCTTTAGAATTTATCACATGTTAATAGGTCTTTGGAGAGTGATTTGAGCCTAATGTTAGAGAATATGAGTCATTGTATCACCTGTTGCTCATCATGGGCTATATTTTTAGTCCGGACATTTATATGCATATTTCATTTTTATTTGTCAAATATAATCTCTTGGTATGTTTTTTCATGTTTTCTTGGCAGGAACGGATGCTAATCGGTTGACTGGAGGCATGGAACGAACTTCGGAAACAACGAGAGCTCAAATGGAGTAAAGAGAAGCCGAATTGGAGGAGCTTAGATGACCAGTATTAACTAATCTGATCATATATGGAGTTATACAAATAATTTGGGAGTGATACCGGTGCCAAATAAAAGTAGACTCAAAGAGCTTTCCAACGATAGGTCACAGAGCTTACTCGGAGTTCGGACGAAGAAGATATGGCCTGGAGAATTCTCGGGCAGATTTCAGGGGATATTGTGAAAATACTGAAGACTTGTGACGGGTTTTTATTGAAGGACGACCTAGGGGGCCAAAATATATTCATTCACGCTTGGAGAGAGCCAAGAACATGGAGGAGACGAGCCCGGATCGCGCAAAAATCACGATTTCTAGCGTTTGATCTATTTTCTCTCTATTTTCTTGTATGAACTATTCAAACAATATGTTGACTTGTGATATGAGAAGCTAAACTCATACCTAGGCATCTATGGAGAGCCTAGGGTTTATGTTTTGATGATATTTTCTGGATTTTGGATGAACTTTCATGCTAGGGTTATGATTCAATGATGTTAGTTTTGGTTTTCATCATGTTGAGTTCTTCCATTAACAAGTTAGGACTAAGATCTATGATGTTGATTATCTATTTCTCCATTCAATCATGAAATAGGATTACTGATGATATTGGTAGCCTAGGTATCTTTTTTATTGTGCTTAATCCTTAGAGACATAGGAGTCATGACCCGAAATTGCTAATTAACTAGTGAGTGTGTGAAAACAACTCTACCCTAGTTGGGATGATTAAACAAGATCATTCTTTATCAATTAGACTGAGAAGTGAGTTGAGTAGGAATCGCTAGAAGCGGGTGGATTCGGAAGGGAATAGGGAAATGTGCTTGTGGTGATGGTTTGAGAGGACATTATCCCGTGCACGATCGTTAGCCTGCTAGAACGTATCGGTAGACGGTGTTGACCTGATAGAGCAGAACGGTACCGGTGTGTAGAACGACAAGAGACCGAGAGGTAATTGTCAGTGCCATTACCCATCATAGGTTACTAAGAGTTGTCTTGTTAGAACATGAAATCCGGAATTGTCAGAACTCCCTAGGTGATCTACATATGCCTAGTCTCATCTCCATTGATTTATCCGAAATCATTTCTTTTACGTTAGTTTTACTTATTGATCTAGTCACTTGATGTAGGGTGACACCACTCCATTCACAACCATTTTTACTGGTTACATGGGTAAATTGAATTTAATTGCTAAATCTAGAGCAAAGTAAACATCCTTCCCTTGGGTTCGATAACTCGGAGTCCAAAATACTCCATTATATTACTTGACCGTACACTTGCGTCTAAGGCGTTACTAGATGCGCGTCAAGTTTTTGGCGCCGTTGCCGGGAAAGGCATTGGTTACTATTCTAGTTTAGCGATTAGTTTAATTTACCATTTTCCTTTTGTTTAGTATTTACGTGATTTATGATTTGTTTTCTAAATTGTGTTGCAGGTTCTCAGTGTATGCACCTGATTAGGTGTGCAAGGGATTTGGGAAATCCAGCACGCATTCGAGACTTGTGCGAATATGGCGGTTCACGTGCATATGGTGTTCTGGCGATTGACGTTCAGGCGCAATCCGGATCGCGGTATGGAGCATCTGCCGTGTGAATTGATTCTGGTTCTGGCTCATGCATTGCACGAACTCGTTGGAGTGGGAGCAACGACATGGAGCATCTGGCGCGTGAAATTTATTGCACGCGCATTTGATCCTTGTTCTGGAGCGCATTATGCACGAGTTTGTGCTGGCGTGCATCTGTTCTAGTTTTGGGGTGTGTACCATGACACGCATTGAGCTTGCATCTGGCGCGATCTGTTTCTGGCGAGCATCTGGCGCATCTGAGGCATAGGGGGCGCATCTGACATGACAATTTGTGTCACTCGTCACTGGTGCATCTGGTCTGAATGACATGTGGGCACTTGTCATGGTGCATATGTCTGGCGCAATTGGGCGCATCGGGAATACATTAGGTCCTGCTTACTCAGTGAATGTACCCGATTGTGGTTCAGGGTGGAGCAATTATTTCTTTTTCTGGAAGTGCATCCACATCTGGCGCAATCGTTGCTGGAACGCATGGTAGTTGGAGTAACGATTTGGCGATTCGGGTTTTGCATACAGCTGAGGAACATCTGTTTGGGGAGGCATGCTCATTTATGTTTCTAGAAGACGCATCCGGTTCTGGTTTGAGTAGAGATGCATCAGGTTCTGGTTCGGTTTGCTGAGATGATTCGAGTCAAGGTAGAGATTTGTTGGGGTTTAACTTGCAATCAAAGTAGGCAAAGTCAAAATAAGGTTTGGAAACAAAGTTGTTTCCAACTCATGTGGGGGTGGTGAAATATTGTTTCTAATTAAGTAGGCAGTGCTTTGCTTTGGCTTGGAGGCCAAGATACTTCCTAATAGATTGGTGAATCCCACAACCGCTACACATGAGTATAAAGGGGGATGGTACATGCACACAAACACAGAGAGAACAACGTACACACATGGGATAGCTTATTTGGTACTTTGAGAGTTGTTTGTGCATGATTGTCGGGTGGGTGTGTCTCGTGGCCGTTCTGGCCACGACGTGCATTGTAATCCGGTTATCTTCTCAATAAAATATCGGGTTCTGGCAGTGGAGGTAGCTAGCGAGTTCGTTGCAAATTCGTTGAAGAACCACGGTAAGTATTTGTGTCCTTCTTGTTTTGCTTTCTTCGTTCTTGCTCAAATACACCCATTATATAACAAACTCGTACCAGAGCTCCAAAAAAGGAGTTCTGTTACAACAAACTAGTATCAGAGTCGGGGTTCCAAGATCCGGGATGAGCCAAGAGCTAGGTTTTCACGCTTTGGTGGAACTCAAAGCTAGGGTTTCGCGATTCAGGTGGATGAGGCTATCGGGAGTTGGGTTTCGAGATTCCGCCAAGAACGATGCCTAGTTTGGCGATTAAGATCGATCTATTTGTAAGAGAGAAGCAGGTACACCCACCATATGAAGCCCCGTGGAGGGGGCTATCCGAGCTCCTGTCGGAACAATCTGACGCGCATCTAATTAAGCGTGCAAGGGATCTAGCAAATCCAGCACGCATTCGAGACTTGCGCGAATATGGCGGATCACGCGCATCTGGCGTTCTGGCGATTGACGTTCAGGCGCAATCTGGCTCGCGGTGTGGAGCATCTTGTAGGGTTTTGATCATGGATACGTAGTGGAAAATATAATTTATCCATTCAATACCCTCCAAGGATCACAGGAAGAGAAGCGTAACGATGGTAAAGGAAGAATCTTGTTACACACCTTAGGGTTTCTCCTGTGATGACTTGTAATGTGAATTGTGTCACGTATCTACGGTTGATCCACGCCTAGAGTTGAGATCTAGATCTTCCTTCTCCTTTGTGCTATCTTGGACCGGAGGAAGAGGAAGAAGAAATCACACAACGCGAGGCAACAAGGAGGATTCGGCCTCCTTTGTTTGCCGACGGGGCGGCGACAAGGGGGTCGGTTCGGCCCTCTTGTTGCTTGCTCTCTCTCCTTTGTTCTCTCCCACTTAAGTTATGAATAATGAGTTCATAAGTGTGGGAAGTAATGAAGGAGCATCCTTTATATAGTCCAACAAATTCTTGTTAACTACCTAAAAGAACTATTCTAGTCCTACTAGAATTCGGTTTAGTCCATTCCTTGAAAATTAGTCCTACTAAGTTTGCAAGGTGTTGCAAAGTGATCCTTTTAATTAATTAATCATATTAATTAGTTCCCAAATCTAGTTCAACCCTATCTAGTGTGTGACCCCATAGGTTCTATCTAGTTGGTAGCAACAACTTGCTAATATGGAGCGGTCTCTAGCAAAACATTCATTCTAGCCAACTAATAGAATAGTTATCCGAAAAACCTTGTGCAAGAAATTGTCACATCCCTTTGTCTGTATATCTGGATTGGACATGAGACATACAATTCACACTCGTATATCCAATCCATAGTTTCTCGATCCTGGGAATAGCCTTATTCGGGCAAATAACATCAATATACTATATATATTTATTTGAGTATGGCCAGACATTCTATAAGCACTATCCCTCGAGTGGCCTCGGACATTTGCTCCCGTTATGTGGGAGGGACAAATTCTATCTACGTCTACGATGAGTTCTAGGCTTGCTTCTTATTGTATCCGGTACACGCCTTTATAGCTACCCAGTTACAGTGTAGCGTTTGACTCTACCAAAATCACAATAATCCACAACTAGACAATCTAGTGACTTCAAGTCTAGGGATGATAATACCGTTTTCACCACGAGAAGCGCTTGTGACTTTACATAACATGTATGTAGCCTTCTCGGAAATGGGTCAATCCAGTGGGCCATTACCCTTAATGCACACCCATGTATTGGATCATGATATCTCCATATCAATCCTACCCCATACTAGTCTATATATGATTGTCCTATTAATCATTAACTGGACTACGTATATTTAAGATAAACAGCACAATTGTAAATCTAAGGAGTTCATTATATTAAATATTCAATAAATAATACAATGAATGTTCTAGCCAAAATAAATTCATACTAAACTAGATTGCCTCCACGACATCTATTCCAACACATATTTCGTGTGAATTGAGTCTTCTTCTGGCTCATGCATTGCAGGAACTCGTTGGAGTTGGAGTAACGACATAGAGGATCTGGCGCGTGAAATTTTTGGCACGCGCATCTCATCCTTGTTCTGGAGCGCATTATGCACGAGTTTGTGATGGCGTCCATCTGTTCTAGTTTTGGGGCATGTACCATGACACGCATTGAGCTCGCATCTGGCGCGATCTGTTTCTAGCGAGCTTCTGGCGCATTTGAGGCATATGGGGTGCATCTGGCATGACAAATTGTGGCACTCGTCATTGTTGCATTTGGTCTGAATGACATTTGGGCACTTGTCATGGTGCATCTGTCTGGCGCAATTGGGCTCCTCTGGAATACATTAGGTCCTGCTTTCTCAGTGAATGTATTCGAGTCTGGTTTAGGGTGGAGCAATAATTTCTGTTTCTAGAAGTGCATCCACATCTGGCGCAATCATGCGGGAACGCATGGTAGTTGGAGTAACAATTTGGCGATTCGGGTTGTGCATGCATCTGCAAAACATCTGTTTGGGGAGGCGTGCTCGTTTCTTGTTCTGGGAGACTCATCCGGTTCAGGTTCGAGGAAAGAAGCATCAGGTTCTGGTTCGGGTTGCTGAGATGATTCAAGTCAAGGTGGAGATTTGTTGGGGTTTGACTTACAATCAAAGTAGGCAAAGTCAAAATAAGGTTTGGAACAAATTTGTTTCCAACTCATGTGTGGGTGGTGAACCACACATGGGGTAGCGAGCGGGTTCGTTGCGATTTTGTTAGTGAACCACGTTAAAGATCTGTCTCGTTCTTGTTTTGCTTTCGTCGTTCTTGCTCGAATATCCCCAGGTTATAACAAACGGGTATCGGAGCTCTGAAACAGGAGTTCGATTACAAAAAACTAGTATCAGAGCCGGGGTTCCAAGATCCGGGTGGAGCCAAGAGCTAGGGTTTCACGCTTTGGTTGAACTCAAAGTTAGGTTTTCGCGATTCAGGTGGAGTAGGCTATCGCGAGTTCGTTTTCGAGATTCCGCAAAGAACGATGCGTGGTACGGCGATCAAGATCGATCTGTTCGTGTGAGAGAAGAAGGTACACCCACCATATGATGCCCCTTGGAGGGGGCTATCCGGGCTCCTGTTGGAGCAATCTGGCGCGAATCTGATTAGGATTGCAAGGGATCTGGGAAATCCACCACGCATGCGAGACTTGCGCGAATATGTCGGTTCACCTGCATCTGGCGTTCTGGCGATTGATGTTCAGGCGCAATCCGGCTCGCGGTGTAGAGCATCTGGCGTGTGAATTGAGTCTGGTTCTGGCTCATGCATTTCAGGAACTCGTTGGAGTTGGCGCAACGACATGGAGCATCTGGCGCGTGACATTTCTGGAACGCGCATCTGATCCTTGTTCTTGAGTGCATTATGCACAAGTTTGTGCTAGCGTGCATCTGTTCTCGTTTTGGGGTGTGTACCATGACACGCATTGAGCTTGCATCTGGCGCGATCTGTTTCATGAAAATTTGTGTCACTCGTCATTGGTTCATCTGGTCTGAATGACATATGGGCACTTGTCATGGTGCATCTGTCTGGCGCAATTGGGCGCATCGGGAATACCTTAGGTCCTGCTTTCTAAGTGAATGTATTCAATTCTGGTTCAGGGTGGAGCAATTATTTATGTTTCAGGAAATGCATCCACATCTGGCGCAATCGTTGTGGGAACGCATGGTAGTTGGAGTAACTATTTGGCAATATGGGTTTTGCATACAGTTGCGGAACATCTGTTTGGGGAGGCGTGCTCGTTTCTGGTTCTGGGAGACGCATCCGGTTCAGGTTTGAGGAGAAAAGCATCAGGTTCTGTTTCGGGTTGCTGAGATGATTCTAGTCAAGGTGGAGATTTGTTAAGGTTTGACTTGCAATCAAAGTAGGCAAATTCAAAATCAGGTTTGGAAACAAAGTTGTTTCCAACTCATGTCGGGGTGGTGAAATATTGTTTGTAATTAAGTAGGCAGTGCTTTGCTTTTTCTTGGAGGCCAAGCTACTTCCTAATAGATTGGTGAATCCCACAACCGCCACACATTAGTATAAAGGGGGATGGTACTGTTGGAATAGATGCCCTAGAGGCAATCTAGTTTAGAATGAATTTACTTGTGGTTAGAAATTCATTTATTATTTATTGAATATTTAATATAATGAAGTCCTTAGATTTACAATTGTGTTGTTTATCTTAAATATCCCTAGTCCAGTATAATTATTAATGGGACAATCATCTATAGACTAGTGTGGGGTTGGATTGATATTGAGATATCATGATCCAACACATAGGTGTGCATTAGGGTTAATGACGCACTGGATTGACCCATCTCCGAGAAGGCTACATACACGTTATGTTAAGTCACAAGCGCTTCTCGCGGTGCAATGGTATTGTCATCCTTAGACTTGAAGTCACTAGATATTATAGTTGTGGATTATTGTGATTTTGGTAGCGTTAAACGCTACACCGTAACTGGGTAGTTATAAAGGCGTGTACTGGATACAATAAGAAGCAAGCTTAGAGATCATAGTGGACGTAGATAGAATTTGTCCCTCCCACATAACGGGAGCAAATATCCTAGGCCACTCGAGGGATAGTGCTTATAGAATGTCTGGCCAGACTCAAATAAATCAATATGGGATATTGATGTTATTTGCACGAATAAGGCTATTCCCATGGATCGAGAAACTGTGGATTGGATATACGAGTGTGACTTGTATGTCTCGTGTCCAATCCGGATATAGAGACAAAGGGATGAGATAATTACTTGTACAAAGGTTGTCAAGATGACTATTCTATTAGTTGGCTAGAATGGGTGTTTTGCTAGAAACCGCTCCACATTAGCAAATAGTTGCTACCAACTAGATAGAACCTATGGGGTCACACGCTATATAGAGTTGAACTAGATTTGGGAATTAATTAATTTGATTAATTAATTAGAATGATCACTTTGCAATACCTTGCAAACTTAGTAGGGACTAATTTGCAAGGAAGGGACTAAATTGAATTCTAGCAGGACTAGATAAGTCCTTTAGGTAGTTGGCATTGAGTTGTTGGACTATATAAAGGACATTCCTTCCTTCCTTCCCACACTTATGCTCATAATTGATCATAACTTGAGTGGGAGAGAACAAAAGGAGAGAGAGCAAGCAAGCTAGAGGAGCCGCTCCCCTAGCCTGCCGCCCGTCGGCCCCAAAGGAGGCCGAACCTCCTTTGGTTCGTCTCGTTTTGCGTGATTCTTCTTCCTCTTTCTCTTTCCGGGCTAGCATGAAGGAGTGGGAGATCTAGAAATCAACTCTAGGCGTGGATCAACTATAGAGAACGTGACACAATTCGCGTTTGAAGTCATCAAAGGAGAACCCTAAGGTGTGTTATTGATTTCTTCCTTTACCATCGTTATGTCTCTTGACTTGTGATCCTTGGAGGGTTTTGCATGGTTAATTATTGTTTCCGTTGCGCATCCATGAATCAAAACCCTACAGTGGTATCAGAGCCACAGGTCGTAGAGCATAAACGTGGTTTATTTGTTACGTTTTGATAATTTTCACCTTAAATTGATTGTTTATCGCGTAAAACAAGACAAATCAAGCATGGGATGCAATTTGTCAATAATCTATCATAACAAGATCTAGTTTTTGCATTGGATGCATAAATTAGTGATTTTGAGAAATTTTAGGATCTTAGATCTAGGGTTAGGGCATCCTTGGGGAAGAAGGAGTTCTTCCAAAATAAGGAAACAACCAAACTTGGGCACCAAGCAAGAGAGTTGTTTTGAAAACCACTCCCTAGGAGGTTCGGCCCCCCTAAAGGGACCGCCCTCCTGCTTTCCGCCCAAGCTAGGACGCCCTAGGGGCCGGGGCAGCCCTAGCCCGCGGCCTAGCCGCTTGGGCTAGGGGCCGGGCCGGCCCTAGGGCCTTGCGGTTCATCTTATTGGGCCCGGGCAATTGGATTGTTGGGACGATGGACCGTTTTAACCCTAGAACATCCTAAAATCAATTAAAATTGACCAAGCGCGTTAAAATTGGATTTTAATTGTTTATGTGCTATTCGCGTGGTGATTGGATATGGCCTTAGGATGTGGTTTGATGTGGATGTTTATTTTTGTAGTTTGGTTTACGGCCTGCGAGCTGATCAATTAATTGTAATAATAGGGTTTTATGGCATGCGTGCCATTTTTTTTCTCAACTTGTGAGATTTATTTTATTTAGTATAGAAGTTAGCTAGTGCTAGATAAAGTAGATTGTTAGCCAAGATTGAAGAAAAGAAACCCAAAAGCCAAATGAGCCACAAAAGATGGAGCATGGAGCATTCCACATGACTATGAAGGATGGACCAAAAGATCAAGACGCATGAAGATGTGTTTGCTTTTAGGGTTCATAGATAATTCCATTGGCTTGGAATTATATTAGTCTAGAAAAGGCCATATCCACATCACGTTTTATTTATGCTTTGTGGTTGTTTACTTTATTGTCTTATTATTTTATGGTTAGTGTATGTATGATGCATGCAATTAGGATAATAAGATAATTAGACAACCTGAATCTATTATTCGGAGTTGTGCCCAAACTCAAATAGATAGATTAGTTGATATTGATCAACAAAACAATTAAAATTGAATTTAAAATCCCTCAAAATTCAAATATTGTGTTCTTGCCTTCTCGTTATTTAAACACTCATTATCATCATTATTTATCAAGTTCGTGCGTGCCAAAGCATGGCGACTTGGTTCATAATGATGGAATGCGATGGCACAAGCTAGTAATGTGCAATTTTTTAAATAAGAGGTTGAACACAACTAGGCTATTAATGTGATTAAGAAACCTAGAGGCAATCAATTGGGATTATCCATATGGATGGATAAATAAGGATTTATTTGCCCAATTAAACCAAGAGTTGCATAAGGGATGCAATTGGAATTGTTCCTACTTAAAGTAGTCAAATTATGGGTGACTTGCCAAAGCAAGCTCATAAGGAGATGAAACATGGATCTTGGCCCACAAGAAAATATAAGGATATTTTCCGCATTAATATCTTGAGGGTTATTGATCCGTAGAAAAATAGTGGGAGCTATATTTGATAAACTAGCCATTATTGAATATAGTCAAAAATTCACAAATACTAAAACTTGCGTATTTTCCTTTTTGTAGAATTCCAAATGGCAAACAACTCATCGAGTTCACAACATTCCCTACGATCTGTCCTTGAGAAGGACAAGCTCTCGGGAACCAACTTTCTTGATTTGTACAGAAACTTGAGAATCGTTCTCAAGCAAGAGAAGAAACTGTACGCAATAGAGGAGCATGTTCCGGAAGATTCAGAGAACCAGACACCTGCTGCCCTAAAGGCGTATCAAAAGCATGTTGATGATGCTAATGATGCGGCCTACCTTATGCTATGCACCATGACTTCTGAGCTTCAGAAGCAACACGAAAACATGAATGTTGTCGATATGATCGAACATCTGAAGCAGCTTTTCCAAGAGCAGGCAAGGGTTGAGAGGTATGAGGTCTTTAAGGCACTGTTCAAGTGTCATCTGGCAGAAGGGAACTCGGTGGGACCCCATGTACTCCTTATGATTGGGTACTTGGAGAATCTCGCCCGGCTAGGGTTCCCGGTCGGCCAAGAGTTGGCAACCAATCTCGTGTTGCAATCGTTGCCCGAGAATTATGGACAGTTCATCATGAACTATAACATGAACGAGATCGTGAAACCACTGCTAGATTTACTCAATATGTTGAGGACAGCTGAACAGAGCATCAACAAGGGTAAGGGAAAGGCCATTATGATGGTACATAAAGGAAAGGGCAAAGATTTGCCTCATCCTCCAAGGTCAAAGGCAAGTCGGTTGCCAAGTCCAAGGAACCTGCCCTTAAGCCTGTTGGTTGCATTTCCAAAGGTGTGAGTAAAGGTGAGTGTCACTACTGCAGTCATCCTAGACACTGGAGGAGGAACTGCCCAAAATATATGGAGGACAAGAGGCTTGGAATAGTGATTCCACCACCACCAGGTATTTTTGTTGTGGATGTCAATTTAACTGTCTCTACATCATGGGTATTAGATACTGGATGTGGATCTGACATTTGTCGAAATGTGCAGGATCTAAAGAGAAGTAGAAGATTGGCTAAAGGGGAGGTAGATCTTCGCGTTGGGAATGGAGCAAAAGTTGTTGCGTTGGCCATAGGCGTGTGCGAGCTATCTCTGCCTTCAGGATTAGTTTTAGAATTAAATAATTGCTATTTTGTGCCTGCTATGAGCAGAAACATTATTTCTATTTCTTGTTTGGACAAGGATGGTTTTATTATTTCAATAAAGAACAATTGTTGTCCCTTTTATTTGAATAATATTCACTATTTTAGTGCACGATTATTTAATGGACTGTATGTCCTTGATCTAAGCAATCCTGTCTACAACATTAATACCAAGCGGATTAAAATAAGTGATTTAAATCCTGCTTATTTATGGCACTATCGTTTAGGCCACATAAACGAGAAACATGTATCTAGACTCCATAAGGATGGACTACTAGACTCATTTGATTTTGAATCATATGACACATGTGAGGCTTGTTTATTGGGTAAAATGACAAAGTCCACTTTCAATAAGAAAGGTGAAAGGACTAGTGAGCAATTGGCGCTCATACATACTGATGTATGTGGGCCATTTGCCACGCCTGCCAGGGGTGGTTACGTCTACTTCATTACATTTACTGATGATTACAGTAGATATGAATTTGTGTACCTCATGAGGGAAAAATCCGAATCCTTTGAAGTGTTCAAAGAATTCAAGAATGAAGTAGAGAAGCAACTTGGCAAAAGTATCAAGGCTCTACGATCTGATCGTGGAGGAGAATACTTAAGCCAAGAGTTTGACGACTATCTTAGAGAGTGTGGGATCGTGTCCCAACTCACTCCACCCGGGACGCCACAATGGAATGGCGTGTCTGAGAGGAGGAATCGAACTCTATTGGATATGGTTCGATCTATGATGTGTCAAACCGATCTTCCATTACCAGTTTGGGGCCACGCTCTATTAAGTGCACCTTTCACCATTAACAATGTTCCATCTAAATCAGCCATGAAGACACCATATGAGATGTGGAGTGGGAGGCGTCCCACACTGTCGTTCATGAGCATTTGGGGCTGCGATGTCTACGTAAAACGTTTACAGTCAGACAAGATAGGGCCAAAATCGGATAAGTGTAAATTTGTGGGGTACCCTAAGGAAACTAAGGGCTACTACTTCTACAATCCAACCGAGAACAAAGTGTTTTTTGCTCGGACCGGCGTGTTTCTAGAAAGAGAGTTTGTCTCTAAAGAAGCAAGTGGGAGGACTGTAGAACTTGAAGAGGTTCAAGAACCACAAATCACTGAACCAATTATGGAACATGAACAGGAACCTCAAACAGTTGTGGAGCAACCTGTTCAGGTAACACAAGAGCTTCGTAGATCTAGTAGAGTGCGCCAGGAACCCGAGAGGTATGGACTTCTCGTGACCGATTCCGGTGACACGATGCTCATAGATGATGAGCCTACTACCTATGAAGAGGCCATGAAGGGCCCAGACTCTGAGAAGTGGCTAGAAGCCATGAGATCCGAGATGGAATCCATGTATACCAACAAAGTATGGACTTTGGTGGAACCACCCGAAGGGGCGCGGCCCATAGGGTGCAAGTGGGTCTTCAAGAAGAAGATCGACATGGATGGTAATGTGATTACCTATAAGGGCCGATTGGTGGCTAAAGGATTAAGACAGATTCATGGTATTGACTATGATGAAACCTTTTCACCAGTCGCTATGACCAAATCCATCCGAATCCTACTTGCGATTGCAGCATACCACGACTATGAGATTTGGCAGATGGATGTCAAAACAGCATTCCTTTATGGGAATCTCCTCGAGGACGTGTATATGATAAAACATGATGGTTTTGAAGATCCAAAGCAAGCCAACAAAGTCTGTAAGCTACAACGATCCATTTATGGATTGAAGCAAGCTTGTACGAGTTGGAATCGACGTTTTGATGAAGTAATCAAAGAGTTTGGCTTCATGAGGAACAAAGATGAGTCTTGTGTCTACAAGAAGGTTAGTGGGAGCTCTATAGCTTTTCTGGTCTTGTATGTAGATGACATACTACTCATTGGAAACGACGTTCCCATGCTGCAGTCTGTTAAAGATTGGCTAGGGAAGTGTTTCTCAATGAAAGACTTAGGGGAAGCAGCCTATATACTCGGTATAAAGATCTATAGAGATAGATCTAAGAGACTGCTAGGCCTAAGTCAAAGTACATATATTGACAAGGTGTTGAAACGGTTCAACATGCAAGATTCCAAGAAGGGATTCTTGCCCATGTCACATGGAATCACTCTTTCGAAGAGTGGTTGTCCTTCCAATGAGATTGAGAAGGAACGCATGAGTAGAATTCCCTATGCCTCTGCCATAGGATCTATCATGTACGCCATGTTATGTACTAGTCCAGATGTGTCATATGCCTTGAGTATGACAAACAGACACCAATCCAATCCAGGTGAGAATCACTGGATTGCAGTCAAGAACAGCCTAAAGTACTTGAGAAGAACTAAGGATGCTTTCTTGATATTTGGCGGTGAGGAAGAGTTGTGTGTAAGGGGTAACACTGATGCAAGCTTCCAAACCGACAAAGATGACTTTAGATCACAGTCGGGATATGTGTTTTGCCTGAATGGAGCACCGGTGAGCTGGAAGAGTTCCTAGCAAGAGACGGTGGCTGATTCTACAACAGAGGCTGAGTACATTGCTGCGAATGGCGCAGCAAAGGAAGCTGTTTGGATCAGAAAGTTTGGTTATGAACTTGGTGTGGTTCCTAGCATTGCGGATCCAGTTGAGTTGTACTGTGACAACACTGCGGCGATTGCGCAATCAAAGGAGCCCAGGTCGCACCAGAAATCCAAGCACGTGCTCAGGAAGTTTCATCTGATTCGAGATATTATCGATAGAGGAGACGTTCGAATATGCAAGATTCCTACAGATGAGAATCTTGGATATTTAATATAATGAAGCAAACTTTCTGATGCCCTAGAGCCAATCTAGTTTAGTATGAATTTATTTGTGGCTAGAAATTCATTTATTATTTTTTGGATATTTAATATAATGATGTCCTTAGATTTACAATTGTGTTGCTTATCTTAAATATCCCTAGTCCAGTATAATGATTAATGGGACGATCATCTATAGACTAGTATGGGGTTGGATTGATATGGAGATATCATGATCCAACACATAGGTGTGAATTAGGGGTAATGACGCACTGGATTGACCCATCTCCGAGAAGGCTACATACATGTTATGTTAAGTCACAAGCGCTTCTCGCGGTGCAATGGTATTGTCATCCTTAGACTTGAAGTCACTAAATATTCTAGTTGTGGATTATTGTGATTTTGGTAGCGTTAAACGCTACACCGTAACTGGGTAGTTATAAAGGCGTGTACTGGATACAATAAGAAGCAAGCTTAGATATCGTAGTGGACGTAGATAGAATTTGTCCCTCCCACATAACAGGAGCAAATATCCTAGGCCACTCGAGGGATAGTGCTTATAGAATGTCTGGCCAGACTCAAATAAATCAATATGGGATATTGATGTTATTTGCACGAATAAGGCTATTCCCATGGCTCGAGAAACTGCGGATTGGATATACGAGTGTGACTTGTATGTCTCGTGTCCAATCCGGATATAGAGGCAAAGGGATGAGACAATTACTTGTACAAAGGTTGTCAAGATGACTATTCTATTAGGTTGCTAGAATGGATGTTTTGCTAAAAACCGCTCCATATTAGCAAATAGTTGCTACCAACTAGATAGAACCTATGGGGTCACATGCTATATAGAGTTGAACTAGATTTGGGAATTAATTAATTGGATTAATTAATTATAAGGATCACTTTGCAATACCTTGCAAACTTAGTAGGGACTAATTTGCAAGGAAGGGACTAAATTGAATTCAAGTAGGACTAGAATAAGTCCTTTAGGTAGTTGGCATGGAGTTGTTGGACTATAGAAAGGACCTTCCTTCCTTCCTTCCTTCCCACACTTATGCTCATAATTGATCATAACTTGAGTGGGAGAGAACAAAAGGAGAGAGAGCAAGCAAGCTAGAGAAGCCGCCGCCCCCCTAGCCTCCCGCCCGTCCCCGTCGGCCCCAAAGGAGGCCGAACCTCCTTTGGTTCATCTCGGTTTGCGTGATTCTTCTGCCTCTTCCTCTTTCCGGGCTAGCATCAAGGAGTGGGAGATTTAGAAATCAACTCTAGGCGTGGATCAACTATAGAGAACGTGACACAATTCACATTTTGAGTCATCAAATGAGAACCCTAAGGTGTGTTATTGATTTCTTCCTTTACCATCGTTATGTCTCTTGACTTGTGATCCTTGGAGGGTTTTGCATGGTTAATTATTGTTTCCGTTGCGTATCCATGAATCAAAACCCTACATGTACATGCACACAAACACACACAGATCAACGTACACACATGGGGTTGATTATTTGATACTTTGAGAGTTGTTTGTGCATGGGTGTCGGGTGGGTGTTTCAGTTGGCCGTTCAGGCCACGACGTGCATTGTAATCGGGTTATCTTCTCAATAAAATATCATGTTTTGGGTGTGGAGGTAGCTAGAGGGTTCGGTTGCGAATTCGTTAGTGAACCACGTTGAATATCTGTCTCAATCTTGTTTTTCTTTCGTCGTTCTTGTTCGAATACCCCCAGGTTATAACAAACACATACCGGAGCTCTGGAACAGGAGTTTTGTTACAACAAACTAGTATTAAAGCCGGGGTTCCAAGATCCGGGTGGAGCCAAGAGCTAGGGTTTCACTCTTTGGTAAAAATTAAAGCTAGGGTTTCGCGATTCAGGTGGAGCAGGCTATCGGGAGTTGGATTTTGATATTCCGCCAAGAACGATGCCTGGTTTGGCGATGAAGATCGATCTGTTCATGAGAGAGTAGCAGGTATGATAGCGCCTTTTAGGAGCTATAATTCTTTAGAATTTACCACATGTTAATAGGTCTTTGGAGAGTGATTTGAGCCTAATGTTAGAGAATATGAGTCATTGTATCACCTGTTGCTCATCATGCGCTATATTTTTAGTCCGGACATTTATATGCATATTTCATTTTTATTTGTCAAATATAATCTCTTGGTATGTTTTTTCATGTTTTCTTGGCAGGAACGAATGCTAATCGGTTGACTGGAGGCATGGAACGAACTTCGGAAACAACGAGAATCAAATGGAGTAAAGAGAAGCCGAATTGGAGGAGCTTAGATGACCAGTATGAACTAATCTGATCATATATGGAGTTATACAAATAATTTGGGAGTGATACCGGTGCCAAATAAAAGTAGACTCAAAGAGCTTTCCAACGATAGGTCACAGAGCTTACTCGGAGTTCGGACGAAGAAGATATGGCCTGGAGAATTCTGGGGCAGATTTCAGGGGATATTGTGAAAATACTGAAGACTTGTGACGGTTTTTTATTGAAGGACGACCTAGGGGGCCAAAATATATTCATTCACGCTTGGAGAGAGCCAAGAACATGGAGGAGACGAGCCCGGATCGCGCAAAAAGCACGATTTCTAGCGTTTGATCTATTTTCTCTCTATTTTCTTGTATGAACTATTCAAACAATATGTTGACTTGTGATATGAGAAGCTAAACTCATACCTAGGCATCTATGGAGAGCCTAGGGTTTATGTTTTGATGATATTTTCCGGAGTTTGGATGAAATTTCATGCTAGGGTTATGATTCAATGATGTTAGTTTTGGTTTTCATCATGTTGAGTTCTTCCATTAACAAGTTAGGACTAAGATCTATGATGTTGATTATCTATTTCTCCATTCAATCATGAAATAGGCTTACTGATGATATTGGTAGCCTATGTATCTTTTTTATTGTGCTTAATCCTTAGAGACATAGGAGTCATGACCCGAAATTGCTAATTAACTAGTGAGTGTGTGAAAACAACTCTACCCTAGTTGGGATGATTAAACAAGATCATTCTTAATCAATTAGACTGAGAAGTGAGTTGAGTAGGAATGGCTAGAAGCGGGTGGATTCGGAAGGGAATAGGGAAATGTGCTTGTGGTGATGGTTTGAGAGGACATTATCCCGTGCACGATCGTTAGCCTGCTAGAACGTATCGGTAGACGGTGTTGACCTGATAGAGCAGAACGGTACCGGTGTGTAGAACGACAAGAGACCGAGAGGTAATTGTCAGTGCCATTACCCATCATAGGTTACTAAGAGTTGTCTTGTTAGAACATGAAATCCGGAATTGTCAGAACTCCCTAGGTGATCTACATATGCCTAGTCTCATCTCCATTGATTTATCCGAAATCATTTCTTTTACGTTAGTTTTACTTATTGATCTAGTCACTTGATGTAGGGTGACACCACTCCATTCACAACCATTTTTACTGGTTACATGGGTAAATTGAATTTAATTACTAAATCTAGAGCAAAGTAAACATCCTTCCCTTGGGTTCGATAACTCGGAGTCCAAAATACTCCATTATATTACTTGACCGTACACTTGCGTCTAAGGCGTTACTAGATGCGCGTCAAGTTTTTGGCGCCGTTGCCGGGAAAGGCATTGGTTACTATTCTAGTTTAGCGATTAGTTTAATTTACCATTTTCTTTTTGTTTAGTATTTACGTGATTTATGATTTGTTTTCTAAATTGTGTTGCAGGTTCTCAGTGTATGCACCTGATCTCTAGAGACCTTGTGCCCCCATTAGAAGACCCATAATAGCTATTAAGAACTCTGAGAAGAGGTCCAAGACATATTGCAATGGGTGAGCAATTGACTTACGCTCAACTGAACCAGAAGTTGACTGAACTTCAGGAGAAACTTGATGAGCAGCAGAACCACATACCCTACGAAAAATCGGGGCAAGCTTTTGTTGAAAATTTTCAGTCAACTCAGAGAGGACGAAAGCTAGCTATTGCGGTGCCAGACATTCAAGCTGAGCACTTTGATTTGAAACCTGCCACCGTCACGACAGTGCAGAATCAGTTTCAGTACTATGGGAACCGGGATGAAGACTCAAATGATTTCATTGGAAAGTTTGAAATTTACATGAAAATAGTGAAGTACAAGAACATGACCCCAGAGACACTGAAGTTGATCTTGTTTCCCTATTTTCTGAAGGGAGCGGCAGGGAAGTGGCTAGAGTCCAGCGAGCCAGAATCGATCACCACATGAGAGCAGTGTGTTGATGAGTTCATGAGCAAGTTCTAACCCGCTCAACGTGTCATTGGTTTACGGGCAGAGATTCTTGGTTTTCAGCAGCATGCTGATGATACAGTTGTTGATTCATGGGACCGGTTTATGAGGGCGATACACAAGTGTCCGAATAATAAATTCGGCGAATACAAGATTCTTGAGGTTTCTATCACGGTCTGGATCGTCCGAACGAAGATTTTGTTAAAAGGGAAGCAGGAGGTAACTTCCTATACAGAGTTGACAAGGAAGGAGCATATGCTTTATTGAAGCAAATTGAAAAACAGGATGCTCAATTCTATGAATCTAGGAGGTTGTCCAAGTTTCCTGAGCCGACGAATGATGAGTGGAAAGATGGGATAACTAAGATGGTGTCTGATATGGCGAAGCATGTGTATCAGGATAAGAAGAATGTGTCTCAGTGGAGGAGTAAAATTTTGATGAAGCTTTGACTCAAGCGGCTAATGAGGACGTCAGCTATGTGGGCGCACAGGGGCAGCGCAACTGGAATCAAGGGAATTACAGTCCAGGGACTAGAGATCATCCAGGATTCAGGTATGCAGATCAGACTGGAGCTTCATATGCACCCGGGTCTCAGCATAGGCCAGCTGTTCATGCGCCATCACCACCACCAGCTGCGGGCCAGAATTCAGAGATAACAAATCTCAAGAACATGATTTATCAGATGGGAAAGAATGTGAATACCTTCACTTCTCAGGTGTAGACATTGAAAACTTATTTTCACATCACGAAGACCTCACTTCGTAATTTGGAGGTGCAGGTAGGACAGATCGCCACTCAACTTTCTTCTAGAGCACCAGGATCCTTGTCGTCAGATACTGAGAATGTGCTCCAGATGAACGCCATCCTCAATCGTAGTGGGATAGTTCTTGATGATCCGCCATATCCGAGCGACGCCAGAGCTGATGCCTCAAAGGCTAGGGAGCATGAGGTCTTTGACAAGACCCCTGTCATGATCCCCCAATCAAAGGGCATGACTTCATGTGTTGATGATGAGGTAACACCACCACTACTATCTATGTCTAAGAATCTTCCATATCCTCTTGAGGAAATAAAGAAGAAATATGAATATGAGGAGTACAAAAGGTTCTTATCCATTTTCTCGAAATTGCACATCAATGTTCAACTAATTGAGGCAGTCAAGATGATGCCTAAATATACCAAGTATATGAAGGATTCAATTTCAGGAAAGCGGGAGGTGCCAGACTTTCTGACAGTTTGATTTGACTGAGAAGGTGAGCTCATGTGTTATGCATGTTTTGCCTCAGAAATAGAAGGATTCCGGAAGCTTTGTGATAGAAGATAACTTGGGAGGAGCTTACACAGGACATGCCCTATGTGATTTGGGGGCTAGTGTCAATCTAATGCCACTTTCAGTCTTTTAGAAGCTGGGAGTAGAATCTCGTTCCACATGGATCAACCTTCAGTTTGCTGACAAGTCTTGCATGAGAGCCTATAGTGTGGTGGAATATGTGTTGGTAAAGGTAGGGAATTCTATTATCCCTGCAGATTTTGTTGTTCTTGAGATGCCCGTGGGAGATGTTCCGATCATCCTGGGTAGGCCCTTTCTGGCAACCGGTCGGAATCTCATTGATGTTGAGAACGGAGAATTGACCATGAGGATCAATGACACGTGGGAGACCTTTCGGGTTTCTAAGACGACTCCACATCAGTCTCAAGAGAAGACACATATTCCAGTGGCCGTGCAATCAGTGCACACGAGTTCTTACGTGGTTCAGGTTGAACCACAAAATTCAAAAGCTAAAGTCCATCGAGTTGTGTTGAGGATCCAGCAGAGGAAGATGGAAGAGAGAGCACGGAGTGCCAACCCACCTGTGTAGGGGCTGTGAGGTAATTGGGTCGGGCCATCGACCTTAAATTACAAGTGTTGATAGGGAGGTAACCCAATGTAGTTAGTCGTTATTTTCTTTTTGTAGTTTATTTTTGTTAGTCATACTTGATTATGAGGGGTGAGAGAGAGAAGTTTAATATTTCCTATGAGTGTGCAGGACACAGGTACCGAACAACCCTCTAGATTCCCCTTCTTGAAGCATGTGCACGATTTTTCACGCAAAACGAGGAACAACTACCGAATTGGAAGAATTGTGATTGATTAAGGATCTACTCGAGGCAGAGGAGTAGCCAATTAGTCGTGAGGAACATGGTAGTGAGTTGGAGTATCGGATTTGCATGCATCGGAATCCGGAGTGGGGAATGAGTTTAAGAGCTTTTGTAGGCGAGATTTCTTGCACATGAGAGAGAATTTGAGAAGAAACGGAAAATTCCCCAGATTTGGGCAAATTCCCCGGGTTTGGGAATTTTCGAGTCAAAAATGGATTCCTCGGCGGATATGGAGTCCATCGGGGACAGAATCGCGCGAAACGGATGCCGGATGAAGAAATTAGAGGTAACACAAAATGACAAGTTCCAGTGATTTCGGTCCGAATAGAAAATAGCCATCTATTTCAAAAATCGCCAGCCATTTCGGCACCCATTTCTGTATTTCGGCCATTTCGAGCCGAAATGGGCGACGAAATGGGTTGGGCTGCTCATTAATTGGGGGTATTTTTGACCTTTGGGGGGTATATTTAAGCCAAAAACCGGATTTTTGATCCTCCCCAACCGCTTTTTGGATCAAAAGCTCCCATCTTCATCTTCTTCCTCTCAAACCCTCAAGAACACCCACAAACCCAAAACCCAAAACCCAAAACTCAACCAAAGTGAAATTTTTTTGTTGGGTTTTGCTCCTTGCAAGCCCAACTAGAACATTAACTCTTGAGTTTTTGAGTGATACTGAGCGGTTTGAGTGTGGGGGAATTCAAAGAGGAAGAACTTCAAGAACTTAAATTTTCCGATTCATTGCTTTGGACAGGGATTCGGCCTTAGCTCAAGAAGGGACTTTCGAAGGGGACACCAAGGATCACAAGGAGGTAGTCTTGCTTTAACTTTATCAAGTTTTCAAAAAATTGGTCGACCAATCGGTCCATTCTTGAGCAATTTTTGAAAAACCGGTCCCGTAAGAACGGTACTCTGGGACCGTAGGTACAATTTCTCTCTCTTGCTTTAAATTCTTGCTTAAGCACTCTTAGGGCTTAACTTTTTTGAAACATTTTACTTGCTCATACTTGAATTGTTGGGATACTTGCTTAGTTCACTCTAGACCCCACGTGCACTCGTATTTTTTTCTATATCATCATGTCTACATCGGGAAGTGCTAAGAGGATGCGGGATATAGTGGTTGATGATAACCCCATCTTCAATCCTGAGGAGGATGTAGTTATGAGTGAGGATGAGAATGTGGACGAGGGAGACGGTTCTGGCAACCGCCGTCAGGTGCCTCCGTCTCCAATTTGTTATGAGTTGAACCAGGATATGCCTCCATTTCCACAGATTGGGTTGAGGGGTAAGGTTGGAGTTTGACCTCGACGCTGTTTGCAGTACCAAATTATGCAGCTTCTGGTTCGCTAGTGCGAATGACCATAAGGCGTATTGCAATGACGCATTCTTGAAGAGGGTAGGGACTCCTGAAAAAACCCTTCCCGCCAAGCGATAAAATGCCAAAACAGCTTAAGGATCTCTTCAAGAATGAGAGGATAGATAGGTGGTTTAAAATTTGTAATAAGTCTAGATCAGCTCTTGCAAGAGAGATTCTTGTAAATGCTCATTTTTATGAGGAGGGAGAGGGAGATGATCAGTGGCAAGTGTATTGCCGGTGCGCCTATATAGTCATCACGCCCGAGACTATAGCGGCAGCCATGAACTTCAAGCCTCTCAAGGATGAGATTTACGCCTACCATGAGACCAATAGGAGGTTGGATGCGGTTGAACTAGTGAGTGCCTTTTGTTTTGAGGGGGTTCCTGGAGCGGGGTGGAGTGAGAGACCCACGTTACCTGAGTGGAACGTTTGTAGGAAACTCGTGCTTCCACGTGAGAGGTGGTTGTGCGAGCTTCTTGAAAACTGGGTTTATGGCGTTACCACTCAACCCACGTACTCCATCCAGCTTTAAACCATGGCTTACTGCTTGTGGAGCGGTAAGCGTATCAATGTCTCGTACTTCATTTATCTATTTCTTATGGAGAGGACTGAGCGCTATAACCGTAGATCTCCCGGGAACAATTGCTTTCTCCTAAAGCTAGTACAAGATGCTAAAGCTAATTTGAGTGGTCTAGAGTATGACCATAAGGATAAGAATAAGAAGTTAGATGTGCCGCACACTTGGGAGAGAATACCCGACCCCCTCAAAGGCCAAATACCTGCTGAACCCTCACAACCTGGCAGAGACCAAGCGAGTAGCGCGAGTTCCAACATAGAGCGACAGTTCAACACGCTCATACATATGATGGAGTCTCAGAGACTCCAAGCTAATGAGGATAGAGCTAGGGAGAGGAGACATTTTGAGCACATCCGGAGTAGTCAGCGCCAACTGGGTCACAGTCTGGAGTCACTTAGATTTGACTGCGCCCAGCAGGGTTGGTGGATTCAGGACTTGGCTGTGGCGGCCAATGTCTAGTTGCAGCACCCGCATACCTACAATGGATTGTTCCCTTACCAGTCTGATGTATACCAAGAGTTGAGTTCCGACGTCCGAGCTGAGGACGACGGGAGGACTCACTCCGACTAGACCCACCAGCCCTACGCTTAGGCAGCCGAGTCCTCTTGATTTGACCTTATTTTTCGTTGAGGACAACGAAGCTCTTAAGTGTGGGGGAGTCTTTAACTATCCGCTAGTTAGCCATTGCATAGCCTTGTTACATGTAGTTTAGTGAGTCCGTTTGCATGCAGATGTCAGTCGGTTAGACATGTGTTTGCATTTGCACGTTTATTTTTTGCATTGTATATATTTTATTTTCACTTTTATTTATTGAGTCTACCTACCCTATTTTGTTGTTAATCGAGTTGGCCCAAGCATATAGAGTTAGGAAAATAAATTGAAAAAAGAAACTAAAAATTGAAAAAAACTAAAAATTTGATATTTTGAGAAAGGGCAACTTAGGACCCAGAAACCGAAGAGAATCGAGTGAAAGAGCTCATGAGAGTAGAAAGTGCCGTAGTAGGGAGACTTTAATTTTAGTATTATGTGCACATGTCTCACGAAGGGATGTCCCGGGTATCTAGGGGAAGGTGAAGGTAGAATGCGGGCAAACTTTTGAATCCTTTATTGTGCTAGGAGAATTAAGTTTTTTAAGAAATTGATTATTCCGTTTCCGGTAGAAACTTGTGGACTCTTAGAATCAGGGGTGGACCTTCGTGTTGAGTTGGTTCTATGTGGTAAGAGTCTCAAGCCTAAGTGAAGTCGGGGAGCCTACACCACCATCCCTTAAGGTGGTTCTAAGAGAAAATCATAAAAAGCCCACACTCTTAAGCACTATTGCACAGTTGTAAAAACATAGAAGGGAATAAAAGAAAATGAAAAATCTAAAAAAATTGTGCTTAAAGGTGAAACAACCTTATGTGCTTCCATGTGCGCAAAAAAATTGAATTCAATCCAACGTATAGCTTAAGAGGGAAACTAAAGTCAAGCCGTATTACATAGGAGTTGTGTCTACCGTCAATGGGATAATTTGAATTTCAAAAGCAATAACGGCTAAGAGGGTATGAAAACCTCAAATGACTTGGCGAAGGAAGATCACTTAGAAACTTGAAACGCCTAGACGCTTTGAATCAAAAGACGTGCCGTATCTTGGTATGATTTGGTGGATGTTTGGGGACACCTTAGTGAATTTCTGCATAGGATCGTCATATCTTATTTCTTGCTACATGTGGTGAAATTTCAAAATGTGCTAGTGAGGATTTGAGAACTTTTGGTTAGTGATGGAGATGTTGCC